>JAWIIS010000028.1:12232781-13561028 GCA_033682625.1 Helicoverpa zea x Helicoverpa armigera
GCATTGAAATAACAATCGAGCGCTGGAGCTTTTAAGGTTCATTTTCTAACGCAGCTATGAATTTGTAGGTAGTTTGGGAACTTGTAGGTGCTTATAACAGTAGGTATGGACTTTTTTGTATGGAGTGATTTATCTGTTACGTAGTAACTATTATATAATCTGTGACATTACGTAAATTAAATAATACTAATATCAGCTTCCACATTACATAACGTTATGGCAAGCTTTTTCCATTAAATATCACCAAATCACCATAATATAAATAAATTAAAGACCCCGTCATTATGAATATTAAAAAGCATTTAAAATTTAAAGAAAGTAGCTAATCCAAAGATAACTATTCTTGATTCTGATGTCGACGCAGCGGAGAAAATGATTATACAATAATGAATAATGCATTTCAACGATGTGTGTCGACAAACTTTGAAAAGACGTCATTTGGCAGATACTTAGACGGCGCGTGGCGTCAGAAATCTATGAGTTTTATTTAATATTCGCTATTTTTTTTCTAGGTATTAAAAATTAAGCTTTTTACTAGCAGTTTTTGAGTTCGTTATGGTAAGATATATAGAGTTAGTAGAATTAAAGTTAATACGTAATTTTTCATTTTTAATTTAATTAAATAATAAACACATCGTCATGCGGGGCGGGCGTCATGTATATTGTTTTATTCAATAACCAAAGCTTGTAATTATTTGATCGCATTAATTTTCACACGTCAGCCTAAGACAATATCGACCTCAAAATCTGATTATCTTAATATCAACAAAACGGTACCAAAAAAGTAAAACAGAACTTCTATTTCTAGCAAAATGCAATGCGCTAACTAGATCAAACCACTTAGCTCATTCCCAGCTCTAGATCGTCGACCTGCGCAAGCGCACGCAGGTGTGCCTTTGCATACGTAATACGTAAGTTTATAACCGTGGTTTATAATATAATCGTGGATATTGAATTATACGTGAAAGGTCAGATTCGGGTCACTAGTGTGAGAAAGTCTGACATCGGTCTAGCCAAGGATATTGGGTTGCCCGGGTAACTGGGTTGAGGGGGTCAGATAGGGCAGTCGCTCCTTGTAAAGCACTGGTACTCAGCTACATCCGATTAGACTGGAAGCCGACCCCAACATAGTTGGGAAAAATTGTCGGTGGATGGAGTGTGAGAAAGTGCAACATACAAATTCATTTTACATTTTCTAAGTGAAAATTATCAGCACTTGAAGTTAATAAAACCTTATTTTGAAGATCATGCCAGTTCTTACAATATTTTTTAAACATTTTTCATTGGACATTAGGTAGGTACACTCATCATCCTCCAATACTTTTCCCAACTATGTTGGGGTCAGCTTTCAGTGTAACTAGTGAGAAAATAATGCTGTCGTCCGTCAATATAAGAAAATAAAGACGAGATCAAAACTAATAAAAGTGGACATTGTACATACATATTAATATTTCTGCTACGCATTTTGTCATGCTTCAGTTCTTACAGATTAAATGATAAGCTAACGAAAATATGATCGAAAATCGAATGTAGGAAATAGGGTCGCCTTTTAGGGATAAGAGCTGCAGATTACGGGACTAAATGTAAGCTGAAATATTTAAGATTAATTCCGTTTACAGTCGTGAAGAATTAAAAAAAAACCTACTAAAATTTTCATTATTCTTCACTAAATTGTAAAAGAGTTGACTTTTTATCAGTCCACCCTATTTCTTTGGTCCACCAACCATTTTCCAAATACAAGTTCTAATTTATGAAAGGGTAAGATAAAGTATCAAAAGGGAATGTAAGCAGTAGATACATATCTTATATCAAGTGAAAGTCCTGCTTTACATAATCAACTGTTGTTGGAAATCCAATAATCGGAAATAGAGAACTAGTTTATATCAAATACCGGTAGTGCCTGTCTAGAGCGTACCTAAGCGTAAATAATAATGCTGAAAAAAGCCTGTTTGCTTAGGTATTGGATGAGAATGAATGTTATATTATTACGTAGGTATATAAAACAATGAAGTAGCTTGAGTGCAATTAAGAGCTTATTGTCCGTCTAACAGAGAGTTGCATTTAACTTTAAAGGTAACTGAACAATTTTTCAAATCGCCAATAAGCGGTAAGTATTCGGCTATGAAATGGATGGTAATGGTTTTATTATCGTTGAAATAGTTAAACTAACTAAATATTACAACTAATCCTAAATTTCCCGTCTAAGTAGGTAATATAAATTATTTATCTAACATTCTTATGTAATAGCATAAACATAAACAACAAACTTCTTTTGTTAAGGTTACCAATACAAGTCCAATACTAGGATAGCTCTGAACAAAAAAGCGCGCCATAATAGCAAAGAGATTAGTTACAGATCTCATTCGTAAATGTCGCGTGTAAATATGTGTCTATGATCTATATGGCGTCGCGTCGGTTACACAACTTTCGACCATATATTATGTTTGAAGACATACATTACTTATATCTGTCGAGTCTGGTCTTTGATTTCAGTGTTGACAGCTCGATTGAATGTTATTGCCAATTTGATTGATTTTTAAATAGGCTTTGCTGACTATAATGGACTTCGAAAGACGCGCTAACGCATGTGCACGTGTTAATAATTGTATGTTTTATCGTATATGTGTCTGTTTTGGCATTATGTATGTTCCGTTACATATGAACCCTCCTAAGATCCCATTAAACTTCAGACTAAAACGTTGACCCATGATTGGCCCGATGGTTGGTTAATAGGCTTTAAAGGCAATCACGAGCCCAATCAAAGTTTTTAGTGGGTTGTAATATCTGCACTTTCATTTATTAATATACCTACTGATTAATGAGCCTATTCAAACTATCAACCGACTAGAAGTTTGCAGTGTAGTCTTAGTTATTACTGTTAGCTCGATTTAATTTATGATAGCCGGAGCTATATGATAGAGAGGGTCAAAGAAATAAAACTAACATGGAATAATATCCAGTCTATAAAGTGCTTTGTACCTATTATAATTTCACAAATAACATTATTGACAATGATATAATTCAATTGAAATTATATCCGAATTTCTACCACAGGAAAGTGAAACTTTTGACTTAAATACTGAGTTTTAATCGTGAATTCGTGACCTGTTCAAAGTCGTGACCCTAGTACTAACCTTCCTAATTAGATACGCAAGCAAAGAAGTCTTGCTTTTATTTTCGCAAGTTGGTAAAGAACTTTTAATTTGTCTTTAAAAATGCAAAGGAACACGACATTCAGCCAAAACTGTCACTTAAGTCAAATAAAACGTGATTAATTTGCAATCACTTTCTTGATTGTTTTGGCACTTAAAATCTAGACAGTGCGTAACTCAAGTGAGGTGCTGCATCAACAAAACGTGCCGACAGAAAGCTTACTTTCTTCATTTTGTGGAAACTAAACGTATTCCCATTGTTATTCCATAGGTAACTTCATACTACACGAGCGTTGTTTTTGAAAACGTTTATAAGAAGTCTAATTTTAATGAAGCGAAAGTCCTATGAAGTTTTGACAAGGTTTTACCTAGTAGAATTAATAATTTGCATATTATAATTTTTTTATCTGTGGTAGAAAGCGTTTGTCGTGAGTATCGTTATGTGAATACTGAAGTCGTGAATACGATACTGGCTGCTTTAAAAAGTGCATTGACTAAATAAGAAAACACGACATAGAACTCAAGTCTTATTAAAGGAAACAATTTAAATTCAAGCATAAAGCGGTTCAGTCGTTTCGGAGTCTTTACATTTTTGTTGTTTGCTAACTCACAAACGAACAAAAAAAATATTTCCTCTTAATAATGTTTCTTTAAATAAATTGCCGTGCAAAAAGCGTGTAATGTAGAGTTTTTTATTATATTAGCTGCAATCGTTAACTTATTCTATTATTAATTTATCTACGAATCAGGTCCCAATTTTCCTTCGAAACTATGCAAAAATCTTCCTACATTATCTACAAAAAACCGGCTTCTGCATATAACACACCTACATAATTTTTATATAATTACGCATAATGTCAGCGACCTAACACAATAGTATGAAGCAGAAAGCTCCGAGAACTTGTTCTTACGGAGAAAGTGACTATCGTGTCATATAGGTACGTAACTGTTTATTATATTAAGTATAAATATTTGCGAAACTTATAGAAACTGTTAACGAAGCTGATGAGTTTTACTCACGGATGCGTGAAAATGTTATTTGATTTTCTTGAGGAGAAATAAGAGAATAATTTGAGATGTCTATGTCATTGTTATCATATAGCCACAAAGAGATGAATTCACAATAAAATCTACAATACACAATTAAAAAAAAGAAATTATGACAGCTGTCAAAATGACGCGAAAAAAAAGTTGCCTGCCAAGAGCAGGTAACACCGATTATGAAATACACAGTCAGTAGTATTTGTAATTAACCTAATACATCACAAAACCACCAGCTAATTACAACAAGAACAATACTTTACGAAGAAGAATAATGAGTAAACATTAAAACTGAGACAAGATTTATTTCGAGAAAATGACAAATGGCGCGCTGTGAATGACCGAATGAATGATCTTACATCATCTTCATAATGCACAAATAAGGATGTATTTGTAATACTAATTGGAATACGAGTATTCGAATGATTCCGATTACGGTGAACGTAATTCGAATAGCGATTCGATGCAACATCGAGTGGTAAATTGCGTAAATCGAGAGATCGCTAAGATGGTATCAACGTTCCCTGATTCCACTGCGTTACGCAAAGACGTTCCTCGCAACTGCCAAGACATTTCCTTAGGCTCATTAATTTAGAAATCGCATACATTTCTCATGATGTTGCATTTGCATTTTTTGTATATTTTAAAAGCAGTTTTTAGATTACATAATTTTTTGTGTACCGATATTTAAATAAAGCTTGATTATAATTAAAAAATCATGAAATGCAAGTCACCAGCGTCCCGTGGGAACTTACTGCCTGTTCATTTAGTCTAAGCTACTCGCAGATAATGTAGCTTTCTAGTGGTGTAAGAATGTTTAAAATCAATCCAATAGTTTTTGAGTTTATCCATCACAAACATACAAAAACACATTTTTTCCACTTTATTATTAAGAAAACAAATTCTAGGTAGAAAGAATACTTAAATAAGTACTTAGACAGCATTCAAAAGTAAAAAAAGAGGTAAGCAATTAAAGAGTGTTAAAAAGCCCTTGCACGTTGAAATACACCTATCATAATTAAATCTTAACAGCCGTGGGAATTTCTAAGCGACGAGGCATGAAATATTAAATAATAGTTAAGCCCGTGACTTGGACCGTATAATCTTATTTCTATGATTACAATAGGAATTATAATAGGAAAATAGTAAGATACAGCGTGACTTTCTTTAAGTAGAAATAATAACTTTATGAACTGCGTTATTTAACTTGAAAATTCTTTATTCCTAATAATTTAGAATGGACTAGAAATCTAACCCAATTACTCGGAAGAAGTCCAGCCCTTTCCGAGATAGGTCACCCACAGCATGTAAACTAACAAATACTTAGGTAATCTTTAATTACCTCTATATAATATGTACTCTAATTATGGACACACTCAGATACATTTAGTTTTTTAATCATCTGTTAACTTTTATCCGAGGAATAAATACCTATAGCGGTTTAACATATTTTCTATATATAAGCTGTCAAACCGTTCAAACATATTCTTCAAATGAAACTCATGTGGCGATTGAAAGTCGGCCCTTAGATATACATATTATGTAGTACGAAGATAAATCGTTTTCCAAAGTCTAAATAAGCTATTAAATCACGCCAGACGACACATGAATTGCATTACATACTATATCCATAAACTACATACATAGAGGCTGTTCATCTGTTTCCTTTGCGTTACAAAAGCTGTGGTTTAAGATTTGTTGATTGAGTTACAAAATGGCGGCTTTATCGATCGCTTATTTGATAATAATTCCCAGTAATGGGTTTTTGCAATTGTGAAATTGTTAGCAGATGATGTAAGTTAGTTTTTGCACAATTTTAATTTTGTTGGAAGTTGCCTATGGTGTTAATAATCCTATTACTTAGATAGATTGTTGCGTAGACTAGTTTCATACAAAGGTTTAATTTTCCACTAGTTTCGATTGGTTCACACATAAATTGTTCACATTGTTTATTTTTATACTATGTTCATTTAGTTATTAATTATTTTGTAAAATAAATTAGTATAAAGTACCTATTTATATTGATTGTTAATTAAGTCTACCTACTTACTTATTGCTTTAAATAAATAAGTAGGTAGAACATGGATTGAGTAAGTATAAGTATTTTATTGAGAAATGTAATTCTTCTATTTTTTACCATAACTTTTGCCATAACGCTCAATACAACACCAATTAAGTAATGAATAGGTATAAGCAAAGTATGTATTTTAATCGATGTTAGCTATTTATTTTTTTGTACATTAGATTGTCAATTTATATTGTCAAATTAGCAAATAAGGTCTCTTTTCGCTTGAGACACAGGTTGAACCTAGTTCAAGCAATTATAATGTTAGCACATAGATATGTCTAGATTTAAAGAAATAATGTTGTATTTTAATGTGAACTTTGATAAAAATGAATAAATGATTTGATTTGAATTTCATTTATTTTAGTATAAAACAGTAAAAATCCTATAATCTCACGAATATAAATAATAAACAATAATGTCACATCACAGAGGTGCGCCCGCGCAGAGGTGAAAGTAGTTGCTTGTCTCACGCGAGATTCACGCTCGACTGTTATTAGGCTATTAATTGCTTACATACAAACAAAGACAATTCAATGTCTTTCAAGGAAAGCTGACAAATTGGTTTATTTCCTATTTATTTCCTTTTATTTCTTTCTGATATAAAAAGTTGATATGGTTAAGCTGTCATTTGATGTTTGTAATTGCATTTTCACTGTCATGTTTTTAAACGAGGAATAGTCGCGTATTTATTAATATTAGGTATTAGTATTTTTTATACAAACTCATTGGCTGAATAATTTAATTGATCGACAAACGAAGATGCTGAGTTTTTAATTCTGAAAATCTGTCGACAGTCTGTCAACTCGAAGGGACGCGCCAGAAACTTGGCACAAACAGGTGAGATAGGCCCCATAATAAACAGGGAGATAGACCTTCTTATGTATACTAGATTAAAGATATTCTGTTCGTAGAATATTCTAAAATTATAGCTAATCAAGATGCTTAAAAATTGACAAATCAACCTCAGATTTAGAACATTTTATTTAGCAATTCACACTAATGCTTATCTAACTTACGTATGCGTAAAATGCTCAAATCGCACTTGTTATTATTTATTGCTTACAATCAAAAACTACTGAACGCATTGTGACGAAACTTGCTAGTACCATAGCTCATAGACATTAGACAAACATAAGTATTAGCCACATGTAGATAATAGCCGTTCGATTTTTCTAATTACACAAAATAAAAGCTGTTTTCAACCATAGGTACTCAGCGAAATTGACCCTTCTAATCTTCATTAATAAAGCTTCAGTAAATTGCCGAAAAATCTTGCGTTTGGCTGACCAATTTTGATGCAGTTTTCAACATAATATTATTCCGACTTAGAAGAAGGCTTAAAGTGCTTATGCCTTTAGGGTGAATTTCAACAGGTCCAATAAAATCTTCATTTCCGTGGATTTTTTATACTTCAACTTTAGAACAAGAAAAATTAGTGTTTACTAAAGTTTTTGATAAGATATGTATTCTTACTTAATATCTAGTAGATAGCTTAAAAAACTAACGAGATATACAAGACTAAAATTTTCATACCACGGCGGTGAAACTTGCATGCACGGCAATGAAACATGCGTCCATGGCAATGAAAACTATTCCTGCAGCCATCGTTTTGACATATCTTTCTCTTTCTTTTCTTAAATACTCCTCTAGTAAAACAACCTAAGTGAACCTGAACCTGAAGTGGTGTGTAAGTTTATCATTTTGTGAGGTGAACGTGGAAATATCTTTTTGTAGTTGACTATATAGTACAAAATGTTTTTTTTCTTAATCATGCCGTGGCGATGAAAACATAAGTCACGGTAATGAAACATGCGGCCACGGCAATGAAACGAAATTGTTTTACAAGGCATGGCAATGAAAATTGTTTCATTGCTGTGTATTTTTTTTCATTTCCATAGCAAATTTTGACCACGGAAACCACGGGAATGAGAGCACGGCAATGAATATCAAGGCAAAAACATCAAAAAACTAAAAATCTGTTAATAATTCACAGTAATTAACACGTCACAAATAAACATAAGATAGATGGCATTGTACCGAATGATCAATTAAGAGGACAAACTTATTCAAACAGAAGTAAGACCTATCCACGGCGATGAAAGAAAAAATGACCAGTGATAAAAAAATTGCATACTTGCATTTATGGCGCGAAAACGCAGGCACGTGCACACGTCATTCCACGTCGAACACTTGACGTCTACTAATATGCAACATTTAGCGCACAGCGGGAGGGACGCAAACCGTTAGAAAAGGCAATATTCTCAAATATGTTTAGGACATGGTGATAAATGGTAGTTCTGGGACAAACTATTTTTTATTTACCATTTGTTGTATTGTTTAAATATTTGAACAAATGTAGTCCGTAACAATACTTTAACTATTCACGAATCAAATAAAAGTAGGTTTTAATATAAATAACTAATACATTTTTATCAATAAGGTCTAGTACACATCAAGGTGACGTGTGGACAAACACGGCAATGAAAGATTTTGAGGTTTAATTTTTTTTTTTGGAGAACCAATTAATCCTATTAACAAAATATTTAGTGCTACACATAGATTACTATTTCATCTACTTAGAAAAAATTATTAGAATATTATAACAATGATTTTTAGTACCGATTTCATCGACGCCACGCAATTTTTGGTCCCGGGAAATTCACCCTTTAATATTGAAGACAGTTTTTAAAATGTTTGTAAAAAGTTTTGTACACCACAGTTTAAATAAAAACTAGAGTTACCGGGTCGGTACACAAAAAAGGTAAATAAAATTCATCTTCAAGCGTAGAGAGCGAAATTGACCCTTCTAATCTACATCGATAAAACTAAAGTCAATTGCCGAAAAAGAGGGGCAATAACCATCATTGTACTACGATAGCGAATAAATTCGGCTTTTAAACTTAATGTTGGGCAATTTCCAAGTTATTTAACTTTCTAAGCATTTGTAGGTATATCATTACATCAGTATTCATGGTTGTAGTTCAAGGCGGCATCATGTTTATTCATAAAACTTCGCATTTTGCTTGCTTTACGCGGATTATCTTCATTTAATTTTGGGCATTGTATGAAGGAAGATTTGTATATTTGTTTGAATTTTTTGTTCATACATGACCTATTACAATCTTCCTATATATAATCCTTGGCAGTCGTTACGGGTAGTCAGAAGCCAGTAAGTCTGACAGCAGTCTAACCAAGGGGTATTGGGTTTCCCGGGAAACTGGGTTGAGGGGATCAGATAGGGCAGTCGCTCCTTGTAAAGCACTGGTACTCAGCTACGTCCGGTGAAACTGGAAGCCGACCGCAACGTAGTTGGGGAAAAGGCTCGCAGGATATACATGACCTATTACAATGTGCTCTAAAATAGCTCTCTAGTTATTTTATTTTATTTAGTGACTCTAAAATAGCTATAAAACTTATCATTGATATGAACGCAATGGCTTATGGCCGGCTTTGAGCACCCTTATCGACAGTTTGCCTAATTACTTTTTAATTTTACCCTAAAAATTTGTACCTAGATAACCCTCCTGTGAGGAACTTCCGTAGTAATACTATTTCACCATAAACTTTAGAGTATACAAAGGAGAAATAAATACATGTATGTACATATGGTGCATAGAAATCGAAAATACATTTTTGTAAAAATTTAACCAAATTAACATCCTGTTCCAACGAGACCGATTACGTAAAGACGGACACAGACATGTCCATATGCACAGTGGGTTTTCGCACAAAGTTTTAGTCACAAAAATTTCTAAATCGCGACGAGTCGTTTTGCTAAAAATAATTCTGTAGCGTATATTTTGTAAGGCGTATGTTACATCATCGGTTGTGCAAACTCTTTAGTGAAAGAGAGAAAGGTTTGTCCTCTAACTGAGTAGGTATAATATGTCTATAATGTATTATGAGTGTATCCGATTATAGATTATAACATGGTTTAGGCGGTGACAGAAGTGAGTATCGTGAAGATAATGTAAGAAGGTGATTATAACTAGGTACCTACCTATTCTCAAATTAGGTTGGAAGTCCTGTCCTGTCATTATATTTAATTCTAATAAAAACCTAATACTATCTACCAGTCATGTCAATTTAGGTAGGTACCTGATATTCTAGTTTCTAGAAAATACAAAAAACAATATTCATAAATCTTAAACTGATAACAAGAAAATAAGTGAAGAAGATGATTGCATTTGATGATAAAATCATATAATTCAATCAATATAATTTATCCCTTATACTTACTTATCTTATTTGAAAAAGTTAATATTATACTGGCTATTAGATCAGGCATGACCTAAAATATGCCGGTTGTACCTAACCTTAAAAATTGCAAAAAAAATAGGTAGCGTGACTTCCAGTAAGGAAACAAATCTCATAATTATATACTCTCCCAGTACGGGTTTTTGGAAACTTATAAAAATATTGGTTAGAAAACAAACACACGAGGTATTTTTCTGCTCATAATGTTCAATCGACAATAAATTCAAATATTCGTTCTTAAAAAAATATATCGTGTTTCGTCTCAATATCTCTAGGTCCAATCAAAATTATAATCAAAACAAGACATTGTATACAAAGTAAGTTGCACGCAAACAAAATGTAATAATCTACATTTGACGAGTAATACTTCGTAATAAAGGCAATAAACATGATATGGATATTCATAATTGCATATAAGTTGCATTTAATAAATAACCTGAAAGTATGACGTCCATTTTTAGAATTTCGTAACTAATTTTTTTTTGGTGGCAAAAATCATCAAATGACCCCTCCCGCCGTGGGTTAGCAGCGGTGAGGGAGTGTCAGACTTTTGCTGACTAAAAATCCATCGTGTTCTTTCGTAGGACTTTTGTATCTATACCAGGGCCATCAATATCTAATTTTGCAATCTTCTTCGGCTTAAGTTAACTAATTATCTGTGAGTCTTCCAAAAACGAAACCTATTTTCCCTAAGCCGGGCATGAAATTTAAAATAGGTTCGCGCCCTGCGCTTATGAAACTCAAAATCTGAAGTACCTATACCATCGAAAACTTGCCTAATAAGGCTCTATCATCAAAAAAAGACTACGTTAAACCTCATTCAAGCACACCTTCGTGTTACAAAAGAAAAGAAAAAAAAAACACGTTAAAATATTTGTCTATTTTCACGCAAGCCCGCAGATTCCTCGGATGATAATAACCATAGTTCTATAATGATGATTGATGACAAATTGCGTATCATGTCTCGTGTCTGCGTAGCTTCCTTTTCCCGCTTTTCCGATGTTATTTTTTTTAAACACGCAATTCTATCGTTTATTCGTGGTATTTAAAGATTCGTGACCTAGTAAACTGTTTTATTTTTTTTTATGAAGGGTGCTAGAAACTTTTTGTATATTTGAATCTAACGCCCAAAATGAATTTAACGTCATCTCCTAATACTGCAACCCTTTTTTTTTGTTTCTGTGGAAAATGCCTGACGCATACACACATCGCCCGGGGAGACAGTGAGGTTATGTGGGGCTTGCACCCACTAAAAACGTCAGCTTTTGTGCCGTCTTCTGCCTTTTAGAGAGGGGCCACGAGGACCAAAGACGACTTTCGTGACAAATATTGCAACCCTTACAAACAGGTTACAGTGGATTGGTTTTTAGTTTTTATAATTAATTAAATCTGATAGATCTTCAAATTATTTTTTACGTTGTATATGATATTGTATATGTATATGATAATAAAAATAACTTGCATAAATTACCAAAACTAAGTAATTCCGATCACCGCTTACGCATTCAGATTTGCATTCCTATAGCCCCGGAATAAATCAATTAATCATTACATATGTATCTGGGATAATAAATAATCGATGTAACACACGCGAATTCATCCACTTTCAACGCATACAGTTGTAATTAGCAGCCGCTTTCTTCCGGACCATTGCCGAAGATGCGGGAAATAGTTTTTAGGCTGAATACACACTTTAGATAATAATAAAGTCTACTTACTCTCGGCACGGTGATGGCGCAGGCCGCATGCGCCAACAACAAAAACTGACAAATTCTGCCCCTCATACTGCTCTCAAAACCCAGAGCGGCTGAGTACCATCACACAACACACCACTATCCTTAGAGCGTACGTCCTTTGCCACTAAGACAAAAATAAAAAAATCACTGCACGACACTATGTTCCAAAATGGCGAATTGAAAATTCAAATTTGAGCGGGAATGTCGACGTGACGGTTTGTACTGCGTGACGGTCGGATACGCGCTGCGGCAGTCGGCACGGCAATAGCGCGAGCCGCGACCACCTGTCCGTTTTACCACCCCTACTCCGCATACTCCCTTCTCGTTTCGAAAGGATTCATCATAGATGAGAATTAAACAGACGGCTGCAGCATCGGTTTAATTGAATTGAATGTTGCGTATGCTATAGTATTTTTAGGTCAGATGCGTGATGCGGATGATGACAAAACAAAATAGAAAGATAGATAACAGTGACTTTGTTGTTGTAGCTTAGGTCATCGTTATGTCTACGCCATTTTAAGTTTAGAAACCCTAATATCTAGATTTCTGTAACGCTATTACATCTTATAGTATTTTCTAGGCTGCCTAAATGGCAAGGCCGTATATTTAATTAAATTTATTTTGACAAAATACGCAACATTAGCTGACACTTGGTGCCAAGATCAAGTGTGACCTTTTCAAGTGCCCAGCGTGCTTAGATCGTTTTGCAATTTAGTGATTTGCCACTTCAGCACAAAAACTTGACCATCAATCATGGTCAAAATAATACAACAAGCTAAATTGGCTAAATTTTAAATTAATTAATAACGGATTTCTTCCCAACTATAACCATAACTTTAAGTAATGGTTTGAATCATATACGCAACCTCTACATCATAATATTAACAAATGAAAGTTTCGCTCCATTTCTAAAGGCGCCCATTAAATCGCAAAAAAACAATGATCAATCAAAACCAGCAACGAAAACGTGAATCACAATGCGGCCTCGGCTACAGCCCTTGCGAGAACCATCGCAAATCTTATGGTAAAATCATTAATCAGGCGAGATATCTGCCGATGCCGCAATAACAGTAATGTTCCATGAACACAATGGCCACAAACCTGGTTGAGCCACAGTTTCTGCGAAAGAATGGGGCATATCTTCACTAATTGGTGTTTGAACGTTTTGCACCATTTAAGTTAAAGGTATTGTGTGGTAACGCGAGCTTCGGACTCTTTGGTCCGTAAAAAAAGTGTAAACTCAAAATGGTGTCTGTTCTGAATTCAAAGAGCTGTCAAAAAGTAAAGGCCAGCTCGATTTCTTGAGGATTGATTGACGCGACAATATGCTAGCATTTTGACCCTTTTTACATCAGTATTACAAAAGCTTTTAAAAAGCAAGAGTTACACTTTTGCAGTTTTTTATATCAATATGGCTCTGAACTCGGTCTTAACTCATATGCGGATTTTACTTTGTTTCTTAATCTCTTCACACA
The DNA here is from genome assembly GCA_033682625.1 of Helicoverpa zea x Helicoverpa armigera. Classification (NCBI taxonomy): domain Eukaryota; kingdom Metazoa; phylum Arthropoda; class Insecta; order Lepidoptera; family Noctuidae; genus Helicoverpa; species Helicoverpa zea x Helicoverpa armigera. Next base: position 12,246,511 of record JAWIIS010000028.1, read on the forward strand.
ATACTCCCTTCTAGTTTCGAAAGAAATATTCTAAAAGATTTCAAACGGATTCGTGAAAGGGAAAACTAAGAACCTCTTTTTTTGAAATCGGTTAAAAAGCGATCTGAGGTGTAAACAATATCCAGTTTGTACTCATGTTTACAATAGTTTGTCGTAATAGTTGTCTAGTGTCAACAAATGCCAATGTTCAATGGCTTGTTTGATAAACAAATGGTTATTGACTGTCTTTTCATAGCATAGCGGGAGAGTTTCAAAATTAACGTCAATGAATGAATTCAATTAATGTTTACATAATTTTAATTGATGAGATTCTTAAAATTCACATAATAGAGTCACACTTAGGTATTACTACTTCATAATAAATTAAGAGAAAATGAGTTGAAAAGGGAGAAAGGTAAGGTTGGAGACGTTGAACCTAGGAAGTATTTTGATGTACCTGCGAGCTAAATGGGCAGTGGCCTTATTTGTGATTTGAATCAGAAAAAAATAAAAAACGACAGAAAAATATATTTTTTATACAGATAATTGGGCACTTTATTAACAGTTACAATTATTAACAATAAAAAATATTAATCGAATTTACAAACGTAACGCAATCCATCATGGCGGATGCATGACGTGCAAAGGCAAAGAAATTTTAATTATCGCAACACATCATTGTTACCACAACAATGGTCTGAAACCTAAATGTTTTGATATTATCTGGACAGACGATGGCTGGGTAAGATATTGACAGTTCTTTATGTTGGCCAATTGTTATGGGACCAAGCAAGGAGGTTTGTTATGGGTGTGAGTGCGTTCACAAAATATGTTTGGATATTTTGTTTGATGGCTTCTGTTGTGTTGAGAAGAATGTTTTATTGTGTGTTGTTTAAAGTTTTAAATTGATTATATCATATTATTGAATTGTTTGTGTAGTATGAGGAAATATGCAGTGTCGTGGGTAACACAACTTGAGATAAATTAATAGACACAGTCCTATTGTGCCACAAAAAATGCAAACCATGTGGGTAAAAAATTCTGCATTATAGATTTTTTTATTATGTAGAAGAGTCTGGTTGTCTTTCTTTATGAACCTTGCTGACTAAAACCCATTTTTAGGAAAACAATAATCAAATTCTTAAAGTTTGTCAATACAATCTTTTTACAACAAAATTATACCTTTTTGCTGATTGAACTTTCAGCATCTGACCCATTGCAGTTTTCACGGGTCAACGTATTAACTACACTGCGTTTTAATTTCAATAATAAATTAAAAACACAACAAAAAACATGACAAATATTAAGTACTAATAGTTGCAAACTATAATTAATTAATGGCAACACTTCAGAATTAATTTCACAATTTACGAATAAAATATTCAGATATTTTTAATCTGGCAACTTGTTTTATGAAATCTTACAAACTAACGCACTTTTTAATACGCTTTTATTTTGCTTATTATTTATGCAATAAGGTTTAAAATCGTTTAATTTGTATGAATAATAATGGTAGTTGTTTTTTCAAATGACCAGTAACCGCGAAATTGATCAACAGGTTAAGCGATTCGCATTGGTTATATTTTAATGTAACGTAAATAAATTTATTTTGCGACACACCTAGCTGTAGGTGGTCGATTTTCCTTAATAAGTTATTTAAATCTAAAAAGTTATTGTAACAAAGTAAAATTATATATGTACATTTTTCCGCCATCACTTATTTTCTAACTCCGCAGATTAAAGTAAGATTTGCACGACTAAATAGCGTCATGTAGGTAGCAAAATGAATGCATAATATAATTCAGCAGTAGCGACGTATATATTTATGTCATTCAGTAGCGTATTCTATGAAATAACATAAAGGTAACATGTCTAATTACTACTTTCAAATCTTTCTATCTTAATAGCCAATTTCCGAAAATATTGATCAACATTTTTTCCGAGCGCTTTAGGCATACATCACAAACAACGCCGTAGGCATAAGCTAGTAAAATATACCACACTTACGATGAAATGCAGTCATCACAACCCAATAATTAAAAAGAAAGATGATTGTCTTACAAGTTATGTAAAAAAATCATTGTTAAGTGTGTTAGATCATCACCATTTTAATATACGTTTAAACAGCTATTGTTTCACAAATAATACTAATCGAACAATTGTAGAAACTATATTATTGTCAAATCAACAGACTAATTTAATCTTTAGAAAGAAAATCAATAAAGAATTACTGTAGCTTCGGTAAGATAATGACAGTTTTCGTCATCAAAAATGAGTTTTTTCACAATGCTATGCTATCATGGGCGGTGTAGTTTGGAAATGAAAACTACGGTGTCACAATAATTTTAGCCTGAAACTGTTTTATCTAGTGTTCATTTAAGAGCCTAGCTTCCACCAGCAAAATTAGTCTATAGCCTTCCTCAACGAGTGAGCTATTTAACCCCGCAAGAATTTTGCGATTCGAATAGAATCTTCATCAAGTTTTGGGCTTGATAGAATCTTTGTAACTTTTCCTATAATTTCCAGTGCCTCAGAGGTCAGTAAGTAGCCTCGAAGTATCACCATCATCATTCTCTTTTTATTTAATGTCGGAGTAGCAAGTCTTCTTCCATACATCTCTGTCTGACGTCATCTCATGAGTGACTATCTTACCCGAGTCATCATCTTTTACACAAGCAAAAGTATCTAAAGTGGCTAGTTGGTACGGTATGCCAAAAACGAAATATTTTTTTGAAGACATGCATAAACTAACGCTTGAAGTAAAGTAGGTAAAAATGACGTAGAAATACAAACCTCTTCATAAAAAAAAGAATTGGCCATCAATGGCCATCATACAACATCCGTTCGGCAAAACTTTCGGCATTTGACATCTTGCGTGCATTGCATAACCGTCGCCGAAGATAACCGATTGTGCCCGAATCGCCACGATTACAAATGCGCACGCGGTGCATAACCGATCCTGATCCGTAATGGAACGAATTCGGAAGGTCGAACCATGATTGATAACGATTTTCAACGCCGATTTGGAAATTAGAGAAAGAATCGAAATAGGATATATTTTTAAATCGAAGCCTAATAATAATCTAGTTTAAGGTGCCGTGAGTAATTTGATAGTTTTAGTGTTGGCTAATGATTTTTATTTAGGTTGACAAGTGTTTATCTGTACCAGTTTTTCTAGCATTTTTATTAATAATTTGTAATTTTAAGCTAGAATTTATGTCTACCTAGTTATTATAATTGAAACCTTCAAAATAACATTTTGTAGGTACAATTTGGGGTCAAGTCAAGACTTAAATTACCTTAGTGAATAGCAGCGTTCAAAAAATTTGACAATAGTTTGGACTTTGGACACATGCGTAAAAGTTGTGGAAAGACACGAAATTTTTGTCGTGCCGAAATTGGCGCTCAGCTGGATATATTTTTCCCATAGGTACAATAGTTTCCTACATGTCTTCCTCTGCAAAAAAACAGTCAAAGTACCAGGCGCTCATAACTCCCAAAGAGTAACAAGAAACATACACATCTCAAAGTCACAGTCTTACTTAAATCTCATAACTGCTTTCACTGACCTTGTCAGAGAAAGTGTTTTAACCGGTGGACTTGCGACGGTCACTCATCGTGCAACCTCGGCTTTACGCGACGAAGCTTTTAGATTTAGACGGGGCTTCACGCGAAGAACCTTTTTGATTCAGAGGGGTTATAATGTTATGTAAGTATTAAAGTCAAAAGTGTATTACCCGGTGGAATTGCGACGGTAACCCTTCGTACAACCTTGGGATGCCAGAAGAAGTTTTTAGGGTTCCGTACCCAACGGGTAAAACAGGATCTTATTGTTTTCGCTCCTCTGTCCGCCCGTCCGTCCGTCCGTCTGTCACCAGGCTGTATCTCATGAACCGTGATAGTAAGAGAGTTGAAATTTTCACAGATGATGTATTTCTGTTGCCGCTATAACAACAAATACTGAAAAGTAAAACAAAAAATTTGGGGACTCCCATACAACAAACTTGATTTTTTTGCTCCTACCCGCGCTTGGCCGGTTTTTTTTATTTATACGGGTAATAATATTATGTAAGTGTTAGTAATAATGGTTATGTTGCTCAAGGTTTTAAGATGCGTGGTGATTAGGTTCGATGTCTGGGTGATCAATCTTATTCAGAATTGTGGAGTACCGTTGCGTTTGTTTAATAGAGTGGAATGATTATATACTCTTCTTATGAAATTTGACCCCAGAACATCGTGACAATCTTCTTAAAATTGTATCATCTGCCTAGTTTTTTTCCAACCGTGCTGGGTAAATGAAACGAAAGTCTAATCCAAGTTACGACTTTAGCACACAATATAAAATTTTAAGAAGATAGCCAGCTGCATCCGATTGGACTGGAAGCCGACCCCAACATAGTTGGAAAAAGGCTCGGAAGATGATGATTGATCAAAGCAGTGGCAAATTCTAATTCTATTTAAAAAACACATCAGTTGCCTACACTCAGACCCGAAACATCCAAATAATATAGCTATGACAAATAAAAATACGGGGATTAAGTTATCTAACGAGCAATTACTATTAGGTAAGTTGTCACACCCTTTCATAATAATCATAGATACTTCCTTCAATAACTGGCACAATATTTCACAAAAGAATTACATTTCATAATATTTCAGGCACCCAATAATGATCTAGTTTTAATTCTAGTTAACAAGGATTACATAAGATCCATGGAGAACAAAATAACTAGCGGAGGTGCCATAACGGAAAATCGAAGTAAGTTGCGCGCCAAAATGCTGGTGTGCGGGGGACGAGGAACGTTACTGTCTTCGCCCTTATACACATTCTTTGGACCCGATATTTTTTTGTAATATGAAAATCCTTGGCAGATGTCTCAAAGAACCCGAACGCCTCGTTAGATCTCTTGTTACTGATGGTTTGTTATGCCCTCCATACGTATTTAGAAGGCGCCTGACCTACCTGCATTATGCCATTTTTTTTAACGACGTCAAAAACATCAAATGACCCCTCCCGGTGTGGGTTAGCAACGGTGAGGGAGTGTCAGACTCTTACTGACTAAAAACCGTCGTGTTCCGTCGTAGGCCTTTTATGTACCAGGGCCGCGGTAGCATTATGGCATCTCCGCTCATATTTCCTTACTCCGTGGCCTTATCTCATGTTAATATCGATGATTTATTTATATTTTTTTCGTCAATTACACTTCCTCGATATGTTACGGTTACATCACTATCTGTGACAGTTATTAAGTCACAATTATCGATAGATTTATCTTATTAAAATCATTACCGTTTGTGTAACGCGAATGTCTTTACGATCACCTTATTTTAAAAAAAACCTTACGTCCTAGATTATTGTCTTCCTTTCCTAATCCTTTTTTTAATTCCATTTGTGGTTATCTCAGCGTAACTTCGTCTTTCATACTTCTTTCTCTTCAAACTTCAAATATTTATTGCGATCATTAGTGTAACATACGTGTCATAGAATCTAGAGGTACACACGTGATGTCGTCAAGTTTTTCAAGAGAAAATTCTGTAGTAGAACGGAACTTTAATTATTTTTGCTTTCGATAAATGATTAATGAACATGACTCTATCAATGTATGTCAAAAGGAAGGTTATCTATGCTAATATTTTAATGTAATAAAGAGGATTATTTTTCGTTTGTTTGCATTTTACTGTACCTACCTACTCCTGTAAAGGTTCCGATACAACTGAACCGATTCGAAAAATTATTTCACTGTTAGAAAATCTCAACTCTTCCCAAATAATATAGGCTATATTTTAAGAAATAATCCCCAAGGGACGCGAGTGAAGGCGCAGGAAAACGGCTAGTTTCAAATAAGAAACATGATCTTTACGTTGACGTTATTTTGACAAAAAAATACAAACATAGATAAAGTTAAAATACCTAACGCGTTCAAAATGCGTAAATTTTAATTGCATGATATTGTCGATTCCATGACTAAGTAGAGGTATATTTGAGAAACTCGGAAAGTTGTTTACTTTAGCTTTAAATGTCTTTAAACTATTGCAAATCTGAATAGTTTTTTTTTTTTCATGAATCAGCCTAAAAGTGACAAGTTGACATACTCTATTTAGGTTTTTTCAATACTTCATTGTTATGATTTTATTGAATTACTACCGTTTAAATTATTTTTTTTAACAATATAAGTTTCTCTTTGTAATATTTGTAATTTTTAACCTAATAGTGTCAATTACTAAACTTTGCTAGTTTTTTCTTTAGGCTGTTACGCTTATTTTAGTATCTTGTTGCCAAACTTAGTTTTTTATAGAATTCTCATAGCCTTTGGCTATTTAAAGTCATTATTTACTTTTAAACGATTTGAGAAATAACTTAGGTATTACTTACAAATCAACGCAAGGTGGTTGCAACAGTTTAATTAGAATCAAAGAAATAGATATAAATAAATTGGTAGTACCTATACAGACTATAGGTAGAAATAGTTAATTTTTTTGGGTACTGTTTTAAATAAGCTATATCTAATTAACTAAATTAGATTCCGCCCATTTCTCAATCTTATGCAATTAGGTATACCTACTAGCACGAAACTGACACACAGCAATGCAGCTTTATAAATACCTAAATACCCGTGCCATCAACAAAATGCACTTCACCGGGATATACAAGATACAAGGTGGGTTTTCAGCCAGGAAGAGTCTTGCACACCCCTCCATCGAACGCAGTTAGAGGGTACATAATCCATGAGAATTTCCCCTCTGTTAAAAATAATACCTGAAACGAATTAATCTACCAGTCATCAGTCATCCTGAAAAAATGTTCTACAGTTTCCGAATCAAGGAAATAAATTAATCGAATACTATTTAAGAAAACGAATAGTTAAGTTACAGCCTAAACGCCTAAACAAATGTAGTAATTTACTAACAAAAAATAGGTATACCAAAGACCAGATCTACCATCAATGTACAGAACTATCAATGTAAATATAGAAAGTGCAGCCTTCAAACTTAAAGTTAAGCAACGTGATCGTTTTGCGATGAAATTAAGTCATTTACTTAATGCAATATGTTGAGATGATGATAGTTTTTATGAAATGTAATTAAAACTCTCGTGCATCGTATACAATTTGATACGGAGCGCAATTTCGGTAATACCTACGCTACCTGAAAGGAGATGCCGAAAAGTTGGTGGCGCAAGTATATTTTGACTCGATTTTTTTTGTTTGTATGTGATCTCCTTTTTATACTATATACATTATTATTGCTTTGTTTCGGATGGCTCGTTGAACTGTAGGTCCCGGCTGTCATTGAACATCTTCGGCAGTCGTTACGGGTTGTCAGAAGCCAGTAAGTCTGACACTAGTCTAACCAAGGGGTATTGGGTTGCCCGGGTAACTGGGTTGAGGAGGACAGTTAGGGCAGTCGCTCCTTGTAAAGCGCTGGTACTCATCTACATCCGGTTAGACTGGAAGCCGACCCCAATATAGTTGGGAAAAAGGCTCGGAGGATAGGATAGGATATAAATTTTGACTATGTTTGTACCTTAATAACATTATCATAGTTAGTGCGAAACAAGGTCGGTATGTAGTTCCTTCATGAGCAGAATGAAAACGCAAAATCTATCTAGATTTTCAAAAGCATACTCACTTTAGAAACGTTTCAAATATTGCCAAGATTTATTAAGTCCATAATGAAACAATTCTTTACAAGCATAAAGTCGTAACAACAATTTCAGTATCTTCAAACTGACCCAAGACTTGCAAAGTTAATAAATTGCACTAACATCGTTATGAATCTAACGCAACATCTTCAGACAGAAACATTGATATATAATGTGAGAAATGGTTCCGCATACCGCAATACGAGATAATAATAGAGAATTGAGTATATAATGTGTTGTAACTACTAAACAAGTCTTTGTAACACTTGTTAAATATCTATCAAGTTATTGCAAGTGTAGGTGTTTTTATTTATATGTAGGTACTAAACTACTCGTAAATTGCTTTATAACATTAGTATTTTTACGAGTTCTTGGCTAAGTAATTCGCGGATCGATCGGTCCCGGCTGTTATTTGAACATCTTTGGCAGTCGTTACGAGTAGTCAGAAACCAATAAATCTGACAACCAGTCTTACCAAAGGGTTGGATTGTCCGGGTAACTGGGTTGAGAAGGTCAGATAGGCAGTCGCTTATTGTAAAACATTGCTACCTTCTCAGCTGCATCCTGTTAGACTGGAAACCGACCCCAACATAGTTGGGAAAAGGCTAGGCAGATGATGATATTGCAATTGTAGATGTTTTTGTTTTTGAGTGTTGTTAAACTAAATTACTTTATAGCATTAGTATTTTATTAAGCAAATACTTGAAGAGCTCGTGGCTAACTGCGCACGAGTGACTACTCAACAGTTTCGTTACGCTTAGCGCGTTCCCTCCGTGGATGGGTGACCATCCAAATCGTAGATCTTCAAATAACTTTGCCGCTTGAAAATTGGATTCTACAAAATATACAGTTACTTTAGTGTTCCCAATTTGAAACAGATTAGGTGCTAAGGCTTATTAGTTCATCATTCTCAACATTTTACAGTCTGCAAGGCGCATTCGTTTTCTCATACAGAGAAGGTATGAGCGTTAATTATCTCACTTGCTCAAGGCGGATTGCCAATTTGAGTCTAGGTTTCTTCAACGATATTTGCTATCACCGCAACGTCAGTCATTGAAGTCTAAGATCTTCTTCTTATCGAGTGTTTAATCACAACCAGCTCAAATCGGCAGGTATATTTATAAAACTTAAGAAAAATTTCATTACTAGTCTGGATTCGAACCCGGTCCCTCGTTCTAGAGATGCGGTTGCTTTAACCACTAATCCAACATCACAAGGAAATAACCTAAACAATTACAACAGTACTTTTAATAGCCCTTTTACACATACGTGCATAATAATTGGGTCAAGCTGTGAACACACTTTCGCACGGCACCTTATCATCAGAACCTGAGTGTTCACTTGTTTCTATTGTTTTCTATTGTCGTGTCTGGCCATGGGAAGCCATGGATATCTGCCATCGGGTGTGATTCTAAGTGATAATCTGGATGTGAATGGGGCTTAGTTGTAAAGGAAAAGTTAAATAGAAATATAAGTAATACTTCTTAGGTACTTATATAAAATGTTAAGTACCCTGGATTTTGTTTTAAAAGAAAAGTTTGAAATGAAAAAATATAGGAACATCAAGAACCTGGTTTTTAAGGTAGATACTCAACCTTTGAACGTATGATTAAAATTCTAAGAAACCCTGTTAAAAACTAGATTATGATATACGATAAATGACTATTGTGCCTTCTCTAGATTGTAGTCCAAATCGAGATAAGAGAACTGATAGAGAGATCGCTCTTAGCGACAAGACCGCCTATTATGTCACTTACCTTTCCTACCTTTCAATTAATTAGTTCTAAGATACAAAAAGTAAGAATTCGTGTACGAATGAAATTACTCGTAAGTGTACCTACCTAATAAAGTATACCTATCTATCTATGTTAATCAGAAATGTATGTCAAAGCATATGAAACAAAAACTACTAAAAGGACAAAAAGAAAGCACAGCGTGTAAGAGATATTACGAGACTATGTTTATTTTTTATTCTTAGAATCAAACATTATGCAAAGTAAGTAAGTATCTACTAAGTCCTTCCCCCTTACATTTTAAGTTCTGCAATGGACTTACAACATCAAAAACAAATGAACGTTCAAACGACTTCATTTGATAATAAAACCTATTACATTTTTTATTCCCATTTGTTTAAACAATAGGAAATTAAAGAGAATTCCTCAGTTATTGTGGTAAAAAGTATTCCGTTGGCTTCCGACATGGAATCTGCTGTTGCCTTTAATACAATGGCGCGATGATATCTGAATTATCTAACAATAGTTACTGTGAAGCTAAGTATTTCGATTATATCGAGCAATGCACTAATGTTTTGTATACAAAAGTGTTCATTGTAAATAGCTTTATTATAGGTATTTTTATGTTTATGTGTAGTAGGTTGGCATGGTTTTTACTTGCCTAATTTTATTATCATCTCCATAATCTACCTAGGTAATATTTATCGAATATAGCGACCAAATTAGTGTGAAGTATGGTTAAAGATGTAGCAATTAGACGTTAGGCAATTTCATTTTATGTCATTCTGTATTTACTTATAATTTTAACTTTTTACTTAGGTAGACATGTTCCTAAGGAAAGAGTCTTTACAGGATATCCTATTAAGGATCATAGTTTATTAATTTACTTTTTTAATCATATCTGCTATGGAAGACTTACAAACTTAACTTACTTAAAAACTTAATTAATAATTGTTTTATCAAACCCTCTCTTCTTTCTCAACTATAACAAAGATGAGCTAATCGACAATGAACAAGCTCATTGCGATGTAATTACACGGTTTTGTGTCGCCCATATTACGTTAGCTTACGCTACGCCACGTAACCGCGACCGATATGTTACAAATTGACATCAAATACGGTGTAAAATGCGCAGGAAAAGGTCTACTCTGTTAGAAGAAAGACCTGCCTTACGATGTCATTTATACTAATATTATAAAGAGGAAAACTTTATTTGTTTGATTGTAATGGATAAACTCAAAAACTCTGGACCGACTTTAAATATTCTTTCACCATTAGAAAGCTATATTATCTGCGAGTAATATAGGCTATATTTTATCCCGGTGCGGGCAGTAGCTCCCACGGGACACGGGTGAAACCGCGGGAAAACGGCTAGTACGTTATAAAGTGGCTTACGGTCCTTCGGGGTCTCACGCGGGTTGCGTAATTCGTGAGCTACCAAAAAAGTAGACGAGTTTTAAAAATAAGTAGGATTAAATCTGTTTGGGGTAATTTGATGATCTTCCGAGACAAAAAAAATATCTAAATGAGTATGAGACGCAGACTGCCTTAGTAAACCGGAAACAGCATCATGAAAATACAATTTTAGTAGCAATGAAGCTCCCATTTCATTTTAATAATCAAAATAGTTCCAAACAAGTATCTATTTTCAATACCACATATATCTGCACCACTTTTATACTGTATTTTGTTAACACTTCTGCATTTTCCTACACAACCATCAGTTCCACTCGGCTACCTCCGAAGCTTACGGGATTAGCTGCCTTTCACCAATAGTGTCGCAAGTTACTAACTACTGGACAATCTAAACGGGACTGGACCCGTTTGCTTTCAGAATCCTCGACCCGCTTGCCCTGTTAATGTGAGAAATAGATCTAGTTTGGAAATAGTTTGGCAAGTCTGAAAATGGCAAGCGTGTAGCGTCTGTTACAATTTATAATGGGTATTAGGTGGTAACGATATTGCTGTGTTTAGAGCTTATATCTTCACCTGTACCGATTTCTTTACCATACCATTATTCTACTTATCTGCCTTACATTATAAAAAACTGACTATCTATACTAATATTATAAAGAGGAAAAAATTGTTTGTTTGTTTGGTTGTAATGAATAGGCTCAAAAACTACTGGACAGTTTTTAAAAATTCTTTCACAATTCGAAAGCTACATTATCCACGAGTAACATAGGTTTAGTAACATTTTATCCCAGTACGGGCAGTAGTTACCACGGAAACCGCGGGAAAACGGCTAGTATTGAATATTTTGGTGTCACGATAGACGCAAATCTTAAATTCCGTAAAAATAATAAAAAATCACACCTCTAACCCTGACTTTCGAAACTAATGAGCACGTTTATCGAAGTAATACTTATCGGTATCAATATGTGATCGATCGACTGGAAGCCGACCCCAACCTAGTTGGGAAAAGGCTCGGAAGATGATGGTATCAATATGTGATCGAATGCATGTGGTATTTTTTACCATCTGGGTACACGAAGTTTCCCCCGGACGCGGGTAAACCTATTGGAGCTAAACATACACAAATAAGACAAAAAAACTGCTTGGAAGAACTTTAATCATGACGATTGAATTATAACGAAAATGTCTGACGAATACATAACATATCGTACATATAGTTGGTACATATACATGGGTATACAACCCGCTAGTTCTAACCTGTCACACACACATTGTTCCGCTAACACTGTCATGGCGGGCTCAGGGGTCACAAGAGAAACACGGAATTTAACAAAAAAATATTTTTACTAAAATTATTTGGGAGATTAATATGAAGAATTGAATTAAAAGTATTTACTACCCAAATACAGGGGTTTTTAGAGTAGTGTAGATAGCAAGGTAAAGCATTAGCTATTACCAAACCATTTTAGTTGTGTCAAAGCATATGGCGCGTTCACTTCCACATCTCGTCAGTGGATATTTCATATAGAAAATAATATTTTTTCTTTAGATATTTTCATTCAAAATAATGAGTTTTTTTCCCATCTATATTTGGAAAATAAATATGTTTTAATAAATAAATAATTTAAAACAAAATGGAACTCAAAATCAATCCATGTATTCAATCTAGCGAATGACCGTCTGACCCCGCCATAGTTCTATATAGTTTACGAATACTTAAGTCAATTCACAGTTTGGCTTGGCCTAATCCTAAAACTAACGTGATAAGAGTATATACACAATCTTAGACCATTTCCTAGGAGTAACAAATTCTTACTAACTTTAACTAGAAAGAACAACTTTAACATTTAACTTATTCACTAACTTTAATGCAAAAATAAAATACTTAACTTAAATTATATGTATTTGATAGAAATAATTATTCACAATGTTAGAAACACACCCTTAAAATTATATCGACAAACTGATTATTTTTATGTCATAGGTACTGGTTTTATGTTTTTTGCTTTTGAAACAATATCTATCGAATTTGAAGTGGAAATCAACACAATATTTTAAGTATTCAGAAAACAGTTAAAAAAATGCTTAAAATGACAACTTTCAATAAAACACCAAATAATCCGATGTTCGAGTGCTATATAAAAAAACAAGGGGGTAAATATCTAAGTAGTACATAGAATTTAGTTTCTGAAAAAGCTACAGAACCGAAAGCATTGGTCCGTTCATTATTCTATGAAAATAAACACAGTTTGACGACTAGAAATCCTACTATAATATTACATAGATAAGTATATATCACGTGCCGGTAAATAAAGTTAGGCGCAATTATCCCTACTTTTATATTTGTTAAAAATTCTGATCTTTGTTCCATAGAAATTCTAAACAAATATAAAAACAAGGAATAATTCGTATATTATATAAACGAAGCTTTTGTTCTAGATAAATAGGTGAAGGCTAGCTTATCGATTGAGAAATAATTAATATCTATCAATTAATACAAATGATCTCATCATCCTCCGAGCCTTTTCCCAATCATGTTGGGGTCGGCTTCCAGTCTAACCGGATTCAGCTGAGTACCAGTGCTTTACAAGAAGCGACTGCCTATCTGACCTCCTCAACCCAGTTACCCGGGCAACCCGATACCCCTTGGTTAGACTGGTGTCAGACTTACTGGCTTCTGACTACCCGTAACGACTGCCAAGGATGTTCAATGACAGCCGGGACCTACAGTTTAACGTGCCATCCGAAACACAGTCAATGGTGTCTAAGGTATACTTAGAAAGTACATACAGACTTAGAAAAGTTCAACACTTAGAAAGTACATACAGACTTACAAATGATCTATTACAATGAAATATTAAAAACAAAGAATCCAATACGACCTTGTCATATATTATTTTCATTACTGCTTTTTATCAAGCTAAAACTCGAACAAAACAAATATTGAATTATATTTTAATTTCGGCCAAACTAACTTAAAATCAAAATAACTATTCAAAGTTTTACTTAACTCGACAATATCACATTTTTGTTTAAACAATAAATAATTCTAATTTTAAACATCGCAGCAAAACTAAAAACTAAATGATTACTAAAAGATGAATAGTCGACTACTTGATAATTAAAATAATAATGACTATTTGACTATCAACACTTTGGTTATTTAAAGCTTAGAAATCTTACCTAGTGTAATATTGAATTTACAAAAATCTACAACATCACATTTACTAGAACATTAATGGCTAAGTACCCGATTTTGACTATTATCCTAGACAATTAACTATTTGACTAAAGTCGTCTGATCGTACTGTTATGATCATAGCTGATTTCAGAACCTTATGAAGAAAAGCTTTATTTCAAAAAATATATTTTGCGTTTTGATTTCTCTGAAATAGAGCTTCTCGTAATTCTGAAATCAACTGAATATTTTGCAAATGTGCAAATGAGAATATAATTGGAAAACGCAAAACTTGTTGATCAATATTTATTTTTTGTAACTATGTACTTTGAAACAAAATTCTAATTATTTGTAGCGCGTTTTTATTCTATCTATACAGTTAGGAGCGTGAATTTATTGATTTTCATAAAAATACGACCAGACGAGTATCATAGAATCAAATTATTGTATTTATTTTTAATTTTAAACACTTTCCAACTCGTTGCAATAATGTTAAATGGAATTATACCCAGCTTTTACTACTTCACATATACTTTTCTTTATTGATACCTACGTATCTCTTTTTGCTCCATTCGTTGTCACAAAAAGGGTCCAAGTCTCATCTTGATTTGCAAATATAACCTCTAATTCCATTTACCATTACGCCTACAATTCTGTAAACGCAGTCATTTCGTGTACAGAATTATAATTTCTAAATGTACTTTATACTTTGTAGCATATTTCCATCCGTGATATGAAAACGTATACCAACTTGTACTTTGTATCAGTCGACTATGGACAACAGAGAGCCTTGTGTGAGTTCTGCAAGTTTAACTTTCTCAATACGTAAATTATCATACAACTTAATTACGTAGTATTAATCTTGGAACTGCTCATTCCATAATGCTGTCATCGGGATCTTGGTCGTATTATAAACGCGCTCTCTTGCGAAATAGTAAACGTTATTAACCGACAAAATGGATGAACGTGTAATATTCAAATCGTGCGATGTAGCATATGACTCTTTATTTCAGTCGAGTTATAATTACGGATCGAGAGAGTTAACTTACAAAACTCGGAATCAGCACTCAGGACTTCAACGGAATTCGGTACACAAAATGGAACATTCTGGAATGTCTACATATTCCACAAAACATTGAAAGTTAGAATGATATTCGACGATATGATATTTATTAGATATAACGTACATTTTGCTATTTATACTCCTTTCGTGGACCTCGAAGGTATTGTTCTATGAAATGATAATATTTACAAGAAATTATTTACTACGGAAGAATGTCAACTTTTGTAATGATATTTGGCACTTTAACAATACTAATATCGTAGTTGAATGACAGCTACTTAATCAAACAGAATTGCTTTAAATTTTTTTGAAATAAAAACTACATACAAGGCCGATCATTATAACTCTTCATGGCCAGGTGATATAACACAGTTGAATATAATAAACCAGTTGAAAAATAGTTGCTAACAAACCCAGCTCTAATCACCTTTTTAAAATCCCATAGACAGACAATATTGCCAAAAACTCAAGTAGGTACCTATCGCAATAGATCTCTTTAGTAACTCGAAGCATCATAATGATCATAAAATTATATGTTATGGCCTTATGACCCATTAGGCTAGGCTCATCTCAGTAGGTCGCTTACTGTTTCAATAGGTAGGTAATGGGGTTTACGTAACTGAAGTTACAAAGTTAGCCTAGTAGGTGCATCTATTGACTTGAAGAAAGGTTAATAAGTGACGGTCAAGATGTGGAGTGATATGTGGGGCAAGAAATGATTGGTTAGTAATAATTCATGTTAAAATTAATCTTACTGGTGTTGCTAGATATATTTCTGAGCCCATTTTAGAAATCACCTCTAGTAAGCATGAGTATTTTGCAAACCTGTATAACAACAATTATAAATGGTCATTTTCTTCAAACAGGTATCTGCCGTCGAAAATGCCAATTCCATAATTCTACAGACGAAAATGTTTACAAAAATATTATAGAGATGCAAAATTACGCCACATGCGTTTTAAAATGCAATCAATTAAATGAAACCACATTAAACAATTGTAAAAGAACATGATACTGCAAGAATGAGAGAATAATGGTAGCGCCATCTATATATTATTTCACGGACTACGTCCACGCATCCAAATAATATAATAGTACTGCGTTTGACTAAATTCAAAACGAGCGATGCTACCCCCTCCCCTGTTTCCCGCTCCTGTTCTGTTCCGCACGCCTGGCGAGTGAGAGTGACACGCGCTCGCGCTCCGTGGCTCCAAATTGCTGTAACCGCCTGGAAATAAACGCATCGCCGAGAAGAAGTACTCGTGCTTCTCCCGTGTCGCATGTCCTACTGTAGGATAGCGAACTACTGTGAAAATCCGCCCGCGGGTGTGAACGTGACTATTGTGTTGTGATCGGGAAGACCGCCGCCTGCCGCCATCTTGTGAAGCCCAACGTTGGAGAGCCAGGTACGCGTGCATATATCCTTGATTGCCTACACATCGCTCGTTCTCTTCTTGGCGATAATCAGCCATCCTCCAACCAAATACAGTCCACTTAAAACTTTACCATTTTGCGTTTATTTCCAAACCATTTTTTGGTCCAACCGACCCGGATACCTATATCCGTATTCTCGACTTTTCGCATAGGTATCTTCCAGAAGTGCCTACCTAGGCAGTTGTAGCACCTAGCTGCACTCCTAGTTCATAAACATACCCATTACGTGGTTATTTCCCGCACCCCGGTAGGTAATATACTCTTACGTAGCTACCTACTGACTTAAAATTATAACTACCTATTCGAACTATCATAGTCGTTTTGTAAATTCCATATTTCAAGCGCCTTTTAGTTCCACCGCCTTTAAAGTCGTTGCCTTGTTAGGAACAACTACCGCTACCGCTTTATTATAGGTTATTTACTTATACCTACATACATTAAATAAAAATGCCGGAAACAAAGACATTGTGTACTTCTGCCGAGACAGAGTTGACAATCTTAGAAGCTAAACGTAATATTTTGTTTGAGCGTATACAAGATATTTACGAGCGTTCAAAAACCGCCCACGTTTCCGAAGTAAACAAAGAATCATTTCTTAGTTATTGTATGACAGTAGACGATATTCGAACCGACTTTCATAAATTATTAGACGCTTATAACGCACAATTACTTTCTATCAATCCTAATTCTAAACCAAATTATAAGGCGTACACCTCATTCGAAGATCTTTATTGTATCATAAAACGTATACAATCGCAGTTTGAAGGTAGACAGTCCGCCAAGCCCAGCGCTGCCGGTCCGGCTGTCCGAGCACCGAAACTGCCCAGTATTGAACTCGTGTCATTCGATGGCGATATACGAAACTGGCCTTTATTTTATGCAAGTTTCAAGTCTACAGTGCACGATAACGCCTCGCTGACGGATGCTGACAGGTTGTACTATTTAATAGGTAAGCTGTCGCCGAAAGCGCAGTCTACATTCGCAGGAGTCACACCAAGTGCTGAGAATTATCAGGTCATATTCCAGTCACTCCTTGATAGATATCAGGATACTCGTGTACTCGCGTCTACTTACTTTGATCAAGCTTTAAATCTTAAATTGTCCGGTACCGCGTCAGTTTCGAATTTCCAACTGTTTATAGATAACTTTGTTACCGCAGTTAATTCCCTTAAAAACCTAAAATTAGAAAATCTCGCCGACTTTATGTTATTGCAACTCGCATTAAAAAAGTTTGACACGGAAACTATTCGTGCGTTCGAAATGACCGAACGTCATAATAAAATACCTACACTCGATAGTTTTATTTCGTTTATCAAAGATCAGTGTCGGATATTCGTAAATACGCAGCCTAGTTCATCTAGCTCGTCTAGTAATAACATTAATAAACAAAAGTTTGATAAATCGCGAAACAACAATAACAATAAATCGGCACCTAACCCGCAATCTTACGTAACTCGTTCGGAATCTACCTATAACTCACACAAGTGTCTGTGCGATAACATTGTACACGATCACCTATTTAAATGTCCCTCTTTTAATAATTTAACTCCAACCGCTCGGTTTAATTGTGTTAAAGAAAATAAATGTTGTGTCAATTGCTTGAGTATAAAACATAAAACAAGCGATTGTTCCAGTAAAACTAAATGTCGTTCATGCAATCAACACCACCATACGTTATTGCATTTTGAGAAAAAGTCTCCGGTATTGAGTGACCCCGGTGACCTTAACGTAAGTAACATTAATCGTAGTCCAGCTGTTTCGTCTTCTTTACCGCCGGCGCAGGCACAGGCCGCACGTACCACTGCGCCCACTCCCTCCGCGTCTCAGTCCGAGATTTCTTTGTGTACAACGTCCATTGCGCCCGCTCGCAGGCAGTGCGCGCGCACTTATCATACTCGCGAAGCCGAGCGTCAATGTACCGCGTCCACAACGATATTGTTAGCGACCGCGCAAGTTATTATTTATGATGTTAACAACACGCCGCGCGTGGTTCGCTGTTTACTTGATAGTGCATCGCAAAGTAGTTTTATTACTTCTGACTGTTTTAAACGTCTTGGATTATTTAATAACTTTAAAAATACTAACTTAGTAGTTAAAGGGATTGGTGGTTCAGAAAAATGGTGTAAGGGTTCCGTAGATATTAAGATATATTCGCGTTTCAATAAAGCTGTTAATTTCACCGTTTCCTCGCTTATCGTGGAACGTATTACGGACACGCTGCCGAACGCTCACGTGGACGTGTCTTCACTCGCGCACCTCGAGTCGTTGCCGCTCGCTGATGCTCACTTTGCTCAGCCGGGTAATATCGACGTCTTGATCGGTGCTTCAGTTTTTCCGCATTTACTACTACCTAATATTGTACGTAGTAAGCAATATAATATACCTCCCGCTATTGAGACGGTGTTTGGATATGTAGTTATGGGTGCCGTACCTACGCTGCATAATACAAATTACACTACGTCTTGTTGTTCTGTTCTTCAAGAAAATAATATTAATTCTCTTCTCAAGCTATTTTGGGAGCTTGAAGAGGTCTCCGCACCGCCCTCGCTGAGCCGTAAGGATCTCGAGTGTGAAGAACATTTCCGCGCTACCACTGTTCGCGACGACAGTGGTA
Source organism: Helicoverpa zea x Helicoverpa armigera (assembly GCA_033682625.1). NCBI lineage: Eukaryota > Metazoa > Arthropoda > Insecta > Lepidoptera > Noctuidae > Helicoverpa > Helicoverpa zea x Helicoverpa armigera. The sequence continues at coordinate 12,265,570 of JAWIIS010000028.1, forward strand.
GATATGTTGTGGCGTTGCCGTTTTGTGGCGACCCATATTCTTTAGGCGATTCGTATGCCGCTGCACTTAGGCGTTTTTACTGTTTAGAACGCAAACTCGACGCGTCGCTTAAATTACGCGGCGCTTATAATGACGTCATGCGTGATTACATAAATAAAGGTTTTTTAAGCCCGGTTGTAATCGACGAGGGTAACAATTCTCTTCCCGCGTATTATATTCCGCATCACGGCGTGATTCGCGAAGATAAGACCTCCACCAAACTTCGTGTGGTTTTAGATGCTAGTTGCCGAACTACATCGGGTCAGTCGATCAATGATATTTTGCATGCCGGTCCTGATCTACAGGGTGATTTATTTAACATTTTAATAAAGTTTCGACTTTTCAAAATTGCTTTGTCAGCTGATTGCCGTCAAATGTTTCTAAATATTAGCGTTTGTGAATCTGACCGTAACTTTCAACGAATTTTATATCGTTTTGATAATAGTGAACCTTTATCTGTGTATCAGTTTAATCGCGTTTGTTTTGGACTCAAGTCCAGTCCTTATCATGCTTTACGAGTTGTCCGCCAGTTGATTGCTGATGAAGGTGACAATTTTCCCGCTGCTGCAGCTGCTGCTGCTTCCGCTCTTTATATGGATGACATAGTCTATAGTGTCCCCTCCGCCCCGCTAGCAGTTTCGCTTTGTGAAGAGCTAATTCAGCTTTTCAAACGAGGCCAATTTGATTTAGTCAAATGGACTAGCAATTCCAAAGAGGTTCTCGCGCACATACCTGATTCGCATAAGGCTTCTCCGGACATTGAGTTCGAGAAGTCCATACCTCACAAGGTTCTCGGCTTACGCTGGGACAGACATTGTGATAACTTTCGCTTTGACATTTCATCACCAGATGGTAAGTGTACCAAACGCATTATGCTATCCACAGTGGCTCGCTTATGGGACATAATGGGGTTTGTGGCTCCTACAATTTTGTACGCCAAGCTTTTAATTAAAGACCTTTGGTTAGCAAAGTGCGAGTGGGATGACACTCCTCCGGATCATATCGTTGCTGCTTGGAAACAGTTTTGTATTGAGCTTTCCGCACTCAATCAAATAACTGTGCCGCGCCATCTAGGTTTAGTCGATGGATGTTCTATTAACTTAATAGGTTTCGCTGATGCCAGTGAACGTGCTTATGGCGGAGTCATATATCTGCAAGTCCGCATTGGATCTAACTACTCTGTGCAGCTAGTTTGTGCCAAGTCTAAAGTCTCGCCGGTCAAAACCATTTCAGTTGCGAGACTAGAGCTGTGTGCGGCTCTGTTGCTGTCTCGATTGCTTCGCAAGGTTCAAGACACAATTGCGTCCCGATATTCCATCAATAAAGTATACGCATTTACGGACTCCAAAGTAGTGCTCGCTTGGATTAATTCTTCTCCTCACCGCTGGCAGACCTTTGTCGCCAATCGCGTTACTAAAATAATAGAACTTATTCCTGCTGCTTGTTTCCATCACGTTGCGGGTATTGAGAATCCCGCTGATTGCCTGTCTCGTGGTGTTACTCCAGCTAATCTTCCACATCATCCTTTGTGGTATCATGGGCCTTCTTGGATTTCCCGTGATCCATCAGAGTGGCCTATTCAGCCCTCACATAATGCAGAGATCGAAGACATACCTGAACGGAAGTCTGTATCTCATCCCGTGACTATTGAGGTTCCGGTATCTCCTATTTATGCACTCGCACTACGCATGTCATCGTGGTCTAAGTTACTACGTGTCATCGTTTATGTCTGTAAGTTTATTAAGAAATTGCCTCGTGGAACTTGTGTTTCAAGCTCTGATCTTGAAGTCGCAGAGTATACATTATTGCGAGCCTTACAGGCTGTTCATTTTAGCAAAGATGTGCATAATTTGAGAAATAACATACCTTGTTCTCCCGCTGTTCTTAAGCTCAAGCCGTTTCTCGATGAGCACGGCATCTTACGTGTTGGCGGTCGTTTGTCAAATTCGGACGTTCCTTACAACTATAAGCATCCTTGCATCTTGCCGCGTCACGATCACGTAGTTAACCTTCTTGTTGATTTCTATCACAAGAAACATCTCCACGCAGGTCCAGAGTTGCTAATGTCCTTACTTAGGCAAAATTACTGGATACTTGCTGCACGGCGAATAATACGCCACATAATTCATAAATGTAACACATGTTTTAAATACCGTCCGCGTCCGGTCTTTCCTCCAATGGCTGATCTTCCTACTCAACGTGTCAATCAGGTAAATAAAGCGTTTACACACACCGGTTGTGATTACGCAGGACCGTTGCAGTATACACCAGTTCGTGGTCGAGGGGTGAAAAGCCGTAAAGCTTGGCTATGTATTTTCACATGCCTAACAACGCGCGCTACGCACATTGAGGTTGCGACGGATTTAAGCACAGTTTCATTTCTCGCTGCTCTAAAACGATTTCTTTCGCGACGTGGTCCTGTACAGTGTCTATACACGGATAACGGCACTTGTTTCGTGGGTGCTAGTTCTTATCTACGCGATCTCTATAAATTTCTCAATAAAGAGTATAGTTCACGCCTTCAGCAGGAACTTTCTATTAATCACATTGATTGGAAGTTTATTCCGCCTGCTTCACCACATTTCGGTGGATGTTGGGAAAGCATGGTCAAAGTAATTAAAACGCATCTCTTCAGAGTTATAGGTCAACAAATCCTTTCTTATGAAGAGCTTTTAACTATTCTTGCTCAAATCGAGGCATTAGTTAACTCGCGCCCGCTCACAGCCTTGAGTAGTGATCCTGCTGAACCGTCCGCGTTAACTCCTGCGCATTTCTTAAATACTGTGCCATTGTCGTCACTTCCCGCGCCTGAAGCAGACTCTTCTAGCTTGCTTCAGAGACATACTCTTCTTGATAAACTCGTGCAGTCGTTTTGGCGGCGCTGGCGCTCAGATTACCTTCACCAACTTCAGGCTAGATCTAAATGGAATAGTCCTGCATCCCCTATACAGGAGGGTACGTTGGTCATTATTATAAATGAAAATTCCGCGCCGCTTTCATGGCCACTTGGTATTATTGAAAGGTTACATACCTCAAAGGACGGCACAACTCGTGTTGTCACGGTGAAAACCGCGAAGGGTAGCTACGTGCGCCCTGTTGTACGTCTCTGTCCGCTGCCTACTCAGTGAGATCTAGCTTGAAGTTGGATCTCTCTCTTAGGTTTAGTTACTTAGTTTAATTTATAATAGTTTTCCGCTTCCGCGAACGCATATTAATTTAAAATGTTATAACGCTGTTTTAGACTGTGTATAGGTTATGCGGTAGTACACCTTACATAGCTAGGTTATATTTCTCTTAAAGGCAACCCTTTAAGGCCGGGGGAAATGGTAGCGCCATCTATATATTATTTCACGGACTACGTCCACGCATCCAAATAATATAATAGTACTGCGTTTGACTAAATTCAAAACGAGCGATGCTACCCCCTCCCCTGTTTCCCGCTCCTGTTCTGTTCCGCACGCCTGGCGAGTGAGAGTGACACGCGCTCGCGCTCCGTGGCTCCAAATTGCTGTAACCGCCTGGAAATAAACGCATCGCCGAGAAGAAGTACTCGTGCTTCTCCCGTGTCGCATGTCCTACTGTAGGATAGCGAACTACTGTGAAAATCCGCCCGCGGGTGTGAACGTGACTATTGTGTTGTGATCGGGAAGACCGCCGCCTGCCGCCATCTTGTGAAGCCCAACGTTGGAGAGCCAGGTACGCGTGCATATATCCTTGATTGCCTACACATCGCTCGTTCTCTTCTTGGCGATAATCAGCCATCCTCCAACCAAATACAGTCCACTTAAAACTTTACCATTTTGCGTTTATTTCCAAACCAAATAACACTCATTCAAATCGTTGCATTTACATAACACTACACATTGACAAGTCAAGGTCACACTGAAATAACATTTTGTAAAAGTCTTATGAATGCATTTGCAGGTGATAGGTCAAATGACCACTTGTTATGCTCTGTGGGTGTCAGTTTCCAAAATAATATTGCAAAATTACAATTCAATGGTGACAAAAGCTTAGCTGGACACTTTTTGTGAAATTAATTTGACTATAGAGATATATTTACGTGCTTACTTAATTTTTAAGAAACATTGTAATCTAGAATGTATTGATATCACCTTAGATTGGGTTGCCAAATATAATAGGTTTTATTGTCCACTTGTTACAATTTCATTGAATTCGAGAACTGCTCGTTTCCTTAGGTTTACTGGGGTAAACATTGATAAGGAGCAAGAAGAGCACCCCTATCTCCTTTCAATAATAGCTTGGTTGAAAGATGGTGAAGGTACTGAGACAGATTTCACCAAATCTCCTAACTTGATTAGAAGATAAACCCTTAGATGATAATGAAAATAATTACAGTATAAATGTGCCAACCATAACCTTAAAAACAATGACCTATTCACCTAACGAGGCCGCACAGGAGTCCTACTCGTTGTAACTACGGAAACAAAGCAGCCGACTAAGGCAGGCACGCGGAGCCCCCCCTCGCTCAGGAGTCGCGAGGTCACGCGCGGCCCAGCATGGCAGCCACGTCGCCCGCCGACTGCGAGTGCAGGAGAGCCCCCCTTGTGGGGCGAGGGGGTGCGAGCCGGGGTAACGCGAGCACCCCAGCGGGGGCCGTGCCGAGCGCGCAGCCTGTGACGAACTCGTGGCGCGAGGCCTCCGTTGGGGTGATTCGCCGTTTTGGGTCCCACCTGGAAAGAATCACAGAATTAATATGTAGGACTTTCAAGTAATGAAGTCTAGTGTTCATCAATCTTTTTATTATGACTTTTATGTTAAAGTTATCTTATAATATATTTTATTGAGAATTATTTTTATTTTGCTTTGTCATGATGACACATTTCCAATAAAATCTCTATTAGTGAAAATATGATGTCTGCTTTCCTCTTTTTGTTGCAATGTGAAAATCTCTCTATCGAAGTGAAATACTGTATAACATATAAGTAACAAGATTTCGCAATAGGTGCCTAAGTAAGAAAACTCAATAAGTAAAACCACCTTCATATTACATCACAACAACTCCACAAATTAGCGCAAACCTTTTTAATATCTATTACACGAAATCACGTAATACCAATTCGCGAAAATTCTAAGAAAAATGTAGCATCTTATCCATAAATGGTCCTTAAGTATTGCTCAATGGTTGTACACTTCTAGCAAAAACCTCGGAACACTTCCTATTGCAAAACTTCAGGTTTGAGCGGAAACCTGTCCCGTTGCAAATGTAATACATTTTCAAATAGGCTCGTTTTTTGTATGGTAACAGCTGCCAGCTGGTTTAATTTTAGTCTCAGACTTAATAGCTGTGGTTATTATATGTGAACACCTTATATGGTTCTGCGTTATGCAGGAAAATATAGACAGGACGTGATAAAGATTTTTCTATAGATACGGGTTATAGAATAGAATAGAATATAGCGCGTTAACAGATTAGCGTCATAGACATAGCCAAGTTTTCTTTTCAAAACGTACTTATTATGTTTTGCAACAAAATCTTAATAAATGATAAAAATAATACTGTTGTCCTTTCTGTGCATTTCCTAGTCCTATGTCCTGGCCAACAGGCGTCAAGTACTCCAGTATATTTGGATCAAGGCGACAACTGTCACTTTTGAACCGGCCAGGCCCAGACTGGCTGACCATTAATAATTCAACTAAAGTACCTTATTGGTACCTACGATATTTTGTAAAGTATTCGAAACCGAGAAATAAGGTGCAGAGGTCTAAATATAGGGCTTAAAATTTTAAGATTAATTAAAAAACGAAACTGGAATTCTAGAGCTTATTAGGTGATGGGTGATTCAAATGGCAGTGGGAGAAATAAAAGGGAGCTGTAACAGAGGATTCAAAATCACCAATTTTCCATAAAGGAAGGACAGTTGCTGTACCGAGTTAGCTACAAAAAAAATTGTTAAATTAACAAAGTAATTTTTTTAACCTATATTATTTATTACCTATCTCTTTTTATCGAGTGATCTGCAGGCTTAGTCACCTAACAAGTCCTAGTGTCAAGATTTTCTCAAATCCGTCTGAGGAAGAATTCCGATCGAATACTTTTTGTTGAATTGTATTAACAGTTTCAACTACGGACCACGCAGCAATAATCCATTCTAATCATAAGATGCATTACAAACTTCCTACAAATCTACGAGTGTAATGTCGCAATACAAAGTGCGTGACCGCACGCCGCGAATGCTTACTACCAACTTTGTAGTTCATCAGCTCATCGCATGTCTTAGGAATATTTATATTACGTAAATGCTGTAGTAACAGACGTTTGGCTATCATCAATTGTGGGTTTTAGCTTTGGATTTGGTTGTAAGCACGACTGCTAAGAAAGAGACGTCGCGTCTCCTGGTCGTAGGTACAGACGTCGACTTTATACATTTTTGGTCTAAATTCTTCCTACTGGATGATAAACTTTGACATTCAGGCGACTAACTGAACCAATGATGGAGAGGGATTTTTTATTCGATTTTTTATATGAGGGCAGGGGTCGAAATTCCCCAAGGCCATGGATGAAGGCGCTCAAAATTTAGTTTAGCTGTGTCTCGGAACTGGCTATATTACACACTCGTGTCTAAAACGATATGTTGTCGCCCCGAATCCTATACCTACTGAAAGCCATTCTTATTACAATTATTTCGTGATTGAAGCTGGTTGGCGTATTTGAGAGAACTCTGACCACTAAAAATTGTGTTCCCAAAGATAGCTCTTAGAAGTACTTCTTGATGTAAGCCCAGATTAATTTCAAAAGTATCGTGTAATCGTACAAGAATGCGGATTGGTATGCGAGCGTACATCAGGATGGCACGCACTGAGGAGCTCGTTATGTCATACAGACTACTTTGATGCTGTTAGTCTAGTCTAGCCTGGTCTGGTATAGCCTTACATGGTGTCAGGTTACACTTATGTCATTTTCATTAGGAAATATCTTAGGCAGGCGAAATCTTTAGACCATATCATTACCTACTTACTAAGCTGGGTCTTAAGTGTACTTAATCGTGGTTGAATGCGTAACTATCCCATACCTATAAATACGTCTGAAATGATCAGGTTTGTTTTAATTGTCTGTATAATAAATAATATTGCATCTCTTTTATACCATACCAGAGAAACGACAGGCAAATAGGCATCCACTTTGGTATGGGTTTTTCAGATTGTTTTATTACCTACTTAAAAAGTTAGTATGTGAATAAGTACTATCTATCTGTAATGCATGTAGCAGCAAAAATAAAACAACTATAACTAAAATAAGAACTAAATAATATTATAACACTTCCGCAACACCAAAAACCAACTATCACTCAGATCTAATTTAGTTCTCAAAATCGATTTCAAAACTCCAAAACCAGTTCTTAGTTTAGGACATTTAGAGCGGCTCAACGATTGAGTTACATATATCATGGAGTAAGGAAAAATAAGCGGAGATGCTATAATGCAGGTAGGTCAAGCGCCTTTTTCTAGGTCAAATTGGTATGGTGTCCATAACCAAAACAGTCAGTAACGAGTGAATTAACGAGGCGTTTGGGTTCTTTGACACATCTGTCAACTGTTTTTGGTATTACAAAAAATGGTCGGGTCCAAAGAAGACGCGTAAGGGCGAAAACATTAACGTTCCTCGTCCCTCGCTCAACCACATTTTGGCGCGGTACTTTCTGAGGCGATTTACTGTTATGGCACCTCCGCTATTTATTTTGTTCTCAATGAATTATATTATGCTGTTACAGCAATTCTTGATCCCTTTCTAATGGGTCAATAGCCTGGGATTCGAACGTGAGACTTCGTACTAACACGGCTTAGTAGCCCAATAGGCTGACTTGCGCATACGCAAGTGAGACGAATTATTGCAGGTCATGATCCTAAGTTGTTTGGTATTTTACGATTCATTTCAGAGTGTATAGCTACAATGAGTTTTATGACTACTTGAAATCGATATTGCAAAATTTTTACGTAATAATACGTGGTATATTTTTTCCACACACAACTTAAATGCGGACTAATTAGAATCACTACTTTTATCCCTATGGTCACGTCTATTGCGGTTCAGTTCTCAGCGTTTTGTTTAGTCTGCTGTGCTTTTGCCGTTAAAGTACAAAAATTAAATATATGGAACGTTTCGTTTTTAAAATTCAATATCATACTATTCAGATCTTTGATTTGACCCCGTAGTCGCTGGCATAAGGGACAGGATCCGCGTACGAAGTCGCGGGCAGAAACTAGTTGCTAAATATATTTTGAGCAAACATGAATGGTATTATTCCCCTTATTGATAGATTAACGACTGGTTATGGTTTGGTCATCGTTATAGTTAAATGGTGCAACCAACTCTGTACAAGTAAAAGGTAGCTTTTATTTTGATTAAATAAATCCACAGTATTGCAAGTTCACTCTTTACACTTACTACAGTTTACCTACATCCAAAACGCAATTCTGTAACATAACTTGTAAATCAACTATTATTCATATTATCAGCATATCAAATTGGTAATCATAGTTTTTATAATCTTTCCTCTAGAACGATCAATTTGACTCAAAGAGTTGATTGCTTGTAACGCCGGTACGCATAGCCGAGTCAATGATGTAACCTGGTTGGTGGTGGTTTCAATTATGCTGGTTCTTGGTTCTTGCCACGGAGGAAGGAAAGATAGCGAAGATGCCATTAGGGAGGTAAGTCAGGCGCCTTCTTGTAGGTCAAGTTGCATACCGTAGGTGTGATCAGTTACTAGAACGAGGCGTTCGGGTTCCTTGTCAAATCAAAACCAATCTGTCAAAGATTGGCCTTGATTGATTGGTGATTTTGGGCGGGTTCCATAAAAGGCATATAAGGGCGGAGCTAGTAACGTTCCTCGTTCTCCGAACATCGACATTTAGGCGCGCTACTTTTTTAGGAGATTTTGCGTTTTTACATCTCCGCTAGTTATTATGTTCTCCATGGTTCTTGCACACGTAATAAATAATGATCGATATAATTTGATCAGCGGCGTTTTTGTAACAATCACACTTTTGTTCTGTTTGTTCAATTATAAAGTCGTTGGCCTGTTTTATGGATTTATTTGTAGTTTTTGCAGAAATAAGTACGTCAGGTATGTTCAAATTTCTTGGTCTTGCTCTTGCAGTCTAAATTATGATTTTGTGTTACCGTAATACGCTAATACTTCATTTAATTTCGATAAGCACGATGAAGTATCGTAACTAGTATACCTAATCAGTTTTTTCTTTGAATAAAGGAATGCGAATTTCTTCTTTGAATAACAATAAAATTGTGTCTATGCTTTGTCCGCACATATTGTTTTGATCGCTTCGTAACTCTTACAAAGCTGGGCCATATTTCAACTTTCCGGGAGTTGCAGATCCAGCAAAAACCCTTCTACAGGCTTCCGACACACACAAATAACCAGCTTTGCTAAAACCAGAAGGATATACACTTGAATGTAATGAATAGCCAACCAGATGACACAACATGGGTTCAGAATCGTAAAACGTTTGAGTCACAGAGAAAACGTAAAATCAAGTGAAACCGATTCTGATTACCATGATGTTACATGATTAGATTAGACCCCAACTTACATACACCATGCACGTCTGATTACTTAAAGGGTTAACGACCTGTTAGTACCCATTTCCTGCTAATTACCGGACTTTGATTATATTGGTAGAAGCCACCCGGATCCTTTACTAGATTTTATGTGTCTCCTATCTTCATAAATATGTTATATAAATAATTTCCTTGTTTAAGGGGAAATCGGCATAAACAAAACACACTGCTTTGCTTTTGTTATATTAAAGTCTCTATAAGACAGTTTATGAAACCAACCTTCACCGCATCTGTAGGTAAATATGATCCTGTAAACCTCAAATCAACATCATAAATGGATTTTTCACAGTCTAAGAGTGAGACGACTAATAGACAGTAAAACCCCTTCCTAAAGTCATTTATACAACATTTTACAAATCTCCACTGACAAAAATCCGCCACCTTTACTACTATCACATTAAAAAAATCCGCCATACTTGTACTCAACATTCCTTATAACCGCAAGTCGGTCTGCCCATACGCATCGAGCACGCAGTGAAAGGTTATGCCGGTGACGTAACAGCGATCATCTGTCGCCGACCCGAGAGCGACGTGACGAGCGCGTTTATGTGAATCTTTTTACTTTTTTATGGCGAAGCTGATGACGTAGGAAGGTTTTGTGGAGAGTTTAATTTTGTAGATAGTGTACGGTTAAAATTGAGCCTGATATTAAACATTGGCGACGTAGGACAAAGTACCATTATTTCCTGATGTGTCAAAGTGTTAAAGGCTGGGACGAATGTTACTTGTCAGGTGACGTCAGGTAGAGAAGTGTGGAAGGAGAAAACATGTTGGGAGACCACAAATTAAAATTGGGATATGGAATGGATGATAATAATGCTGTGTATGATGTTTGCATGGTTGAATAGAGCTCTTATGAGTGTGAAGTAACTTCGCAAGACGTCGGTTTAGGAGATCTCAATGTTGTAATGTTACCTAAAATTGTTCACTATCCTGATTGTTATCACATGACTAAGCTGCGGGTTTCTTAGCTTCACCGTCCTCCTCAAATATGAATCAGTAATGGAATGCTGTTCCTTCAGCGAGGGAAAGGGACCTCCAATGCAAACAACATTATAAATATTATTTGTAGTATATTCTCGTTGAGAGTTCATTGCTCCACTTTCAGTTCTCATTGCCTGCGTATTTGTAATCTGTGCGAAATCGATAACCGTCTACAGAGAGCGTGGTGTCCAGTTTATCTTAGGTGGCGACGTTGGGTAGAATGTTACAAGTTGCATTAGTGGATAGAACCACAGTGGCGTTAATCTGCAAAATGTTTTTATTTGCTGTAGAAGTTTTCGGAATTTAGTAAACGTCGTATGTAATAAATATCCTATTATATAATTAACAAATATTTTGCTTAGTTTCCTCCAAGGCTAAGTTCCTCGACTTCTTTTGGCTTACGTTGCCGCTTTTTCTAATTTGGTGCATAAGCCATCAATATTTCATTATATGACTGCAAACCTATTATGAACTCCCAATTCAGTAACTGTTCCGTAATATTTATCTCCGCATATCCTAACATTTCATCAAACCAAGTATCATCACAAGTTGTGACTTTGGCCTTCAGAGGCATCTTCATACAATGGAGGTCAACTTATAATGCACAGTTGCATCGCGTCTGCTCTCAGTCGAAAGTGAGGCCGGTGCATACACGGAGATGCACTTTCACCCTCGCCTACATTACACGGATTTCGAACAAGCCGGTTTGTATGATCGACAATATGGTCTTGAACTCGTGAGGCTGTTTATGGTAATCTTGTGTTCTGTGTTTTTTGTGTCATTAATCACATCTGGTTAATTATAAAATAAGTTAGAATCAATTTAGATTTAATCAGTATGTATTATTTCCTTCTAATTCATCTATTCTATTCTAGCCTTTTCTCGACTTTGTCATGATTGGATGCCAGTCTGATAGTTTAAGTCACCTGAGTATCAGGGTTTATAACCTCGAAATATAATCTTAATATCTTCCTTGGAACCTTTGGGAGCTTAGCAAAGCAATCTAGTATTGTCATATTTTCATTAATTTGCTGTTTATCAAGACAAGATTTCTTCGCAAATAGTTTTGATATCTAGCTTCTTAATTTTAGAGGTATATTTACATTACCATCACCATTTACTATTCAACCATTACCTCCAATCACCGTTTCCAATCGCCAATTCCTACAAAAAGAGACTATTCATTTTACTCACGCATAGTAGTTTTTTGACATGCACTTCATAGAGTAAACACCAAACTTACTATCCGTTAGCAAAACGAATGGTTTCATGTTCCTAACCGGTCGTAAGCTTTACCATCTATTCCATAACGCATGGTGTTACCCACGGCGACGTAACTGGGCATTCGTCGGCCCTACGGCTTTCTCCGCTCTCACGGGCAAAAGGTCACCTGTGCGAAACTGTTACATCGCGACTTGGTTTGATTGCTAGCTCTTGATATACTACTAAAGTGATTATAATTATTACTTCAATAGAGTATTTAGGTACTTTTGCGATTAAATTATTATTGATATCAATTCAATCTACATACGATCTATTGATTGTTTGTATCCCAAAGGAAACTTCTGAATCGAATTGAAAAATTGTTTCACTGTTGGAAAGCTACACTCCTTCCGAGTGAAGAAGTGCCCGTAGTTTATTCAAGTACGGGCAATAGTACTCACGGGACGCGGGAAAATGGCTTGCTTTTAATATTTTTGTTTAGATTTTACTGTTGAATATCTTTATTAACGGTTATGCAAGTAATGAAACCAATAATTATACGGATATTATATTTAATATAGGCAGCAATTATATCTTTGGAATTAACAGTTATGTAATATTTTAATAGAATCATTACATTAATTAAGTTATGAGAACATTTAATTTGATTACTGTGAAACTGAGATTAACATGTTTGTAGAAACTCAAGATGGTAGATTTGTAAGATAAACGTTGCATCGTGGAGTGACGATGATGCTGTGAGGTCAAACAGCTAAGAGACAGATCATCTCTTTATCTGCTACAAAAGTTACGAACAACGTGAACAAGATGAGAAAATGCTGATAAACCCGCTATCATCCTTGCAGAGAAAAATCTTTGTGAAACTGAAAGTGGAGTGATGTAATTTTGGAAGAATGCAGCAAATTAAATAAAAGCAGAAGCACAGCAGTCAGTGAAAGCCTCAAAAAAAGGTATACATATTTCTGATAAGAAAACCTGATTAACTTAATTTAAAAAATCTATTCTATCGACGTTTCATAATTTTCGCTTACATAATCAATTCTTTTGATCCGATTGTTTTCCTTAATTTTGCGAGTTTTGCATACATGCATAAATTGACACTTAGGAGACTGAAGTCACATTGAGTAAAACATTCCAACAAAACCATAGCAATGACCAGGTTTCCTCAAACAACAAAAACTTAAGTGAAGTCAATAAAGAAAAACATTTCCTAACCATTTGGAGAAACGGAACGTGTCAAAAAGCTTATTATTCTAAAAACGTTAGCAGATCCGTTCAAGGGAACCACAATGCCTCGTCTTAGCATTTCCTATTTCCGTCTCGCACTTGACGCTTCTGCAAAGAGGTGTGAACTTGCAGAGAAAGTCATGTTTTTATTGCTGTCACATTTACCAACTTCATCATGTACATCATCAGTTATAATTTCAACCTTATGTTTATCCTCTTACAGTTCATGTTCTTCTTCTTTAGCTGCATTACTAAGTTTGTTACGCAAATGTGAGAACAAATTTACATATGCGTTTGGGTAAATTAGTCGTGTTTGGAAGCGCTCACAGATGGTTAGATGCCCATAATGCGTTGAACGTTGAATGTTATGTCAATATGTTACGGTGCATTGGAGTCAGAATTTCACAATGGACTTGACAAATCTGCTATGGATATTTGGAGCAGTTTGCTGATACTTGGGTAGTTACAGCATCCGTGAGAATGTATGTTGAAGTTGATACTCTTATTAAGAAAACTATTCTTACCAATAATTTAAATGTGTCTATATTGGTTAAGCTTCCATGCCAAAACGACTGAATTGATTTAAATGAAATAATGTGCCCAGAAGCCACTTTTAAGAAAGGGCATAGAATACTTTTTATCGAGATGAGGGAAGAGATTCCGTCGGTACTGCAAGAAACAGTTAAAGATAAATAATGTAGATCCTGTTTTAACTTTCGCTTGGAATTACAAAAATATAGGAAGAAGTCAAAGTTGTTTTAGTTTTATTGCTGCACTATAAACGACTGTATGATCAGTATTAGATAATGAAAACATACATACACAATAAAAACTGTTTCCTTGCTTTCTTTGTAGTTATCACAAAAGGTTTAAGGGCCGCCGTACACGGACTGCTCGAGCAGTTAGCGGCTGAGTGAAATACACGGACCGCTCGAGCGGTCGGCGTCGACTGCTTGAGCTGTCGGTTGTTGACTGCTCGAGCTACGACCCAACTGCTCGAGCAGTTGATTTTCAAAAAAACAGTCGGCAAATGAGAAAACAGACGCCGCGAGGCCGCAAAGGGCGGGGGGGAGAGGGAAGTCGGAGAGTTGTCGACTGCTCTAGCGCAGTCAACGGCTCGAGCAGTCGGTGTATGCCTCGCAACCGCTCGCGAGCGGTCGACGGCACGATGGAATTTCATCATGCAGTTGACGGCTTGAAGCGGTCGCGACTGCTCGAGCAGTCGTGTGTACGGCAGCGAATGAATGACTATAGTTCACTGCGCGGTCGCGGCTTTAAGCAGTCGGTCTCAACTGCTTGAAGCAGTCCGTGTACGGCGGCTCTAACGCATCAGTTAATCACATTTATATGGCAACACCGGCTTTTTCTTTGCACAATGCACACAATTATATGCGTTATAGATAGGAGATATAATCAGGGTGTGAAAGAAAGAGAATTTCGCATCACAACATAATACAGAATTTTCTTCAGAAAATTATAGTGATAGCAAACGAAAGGAAGAGGAAATATAAATAATACATCATCTAAAAATCTATACTAATCTTATAAGGCTGAAGAGAATGTTTGTCCGATCGCCATAATCTTAAGAAATACTGGACTCATTTGAAAACAATTATAATGTTAGGTAGCCCAGTTTAACGAGGAAGACTAGAAGTTTGTTTTTTTCGGGTGCACGGAGTAGTTCCCACGGGATGCGAGTGAAACTGCTAGTGGAAGCTAGTAATATTAGGAAAGAAATTATGCATCAGATCAAAGTCTAAAACTCACTGATAAAACCAGCTACAAACTAAAAGAAACGAGTTTTCAATACTTTCTACAAACATAGATAATGTCTTGTTATATAAATTAGAAACCGCGTATGAAACTGATGCCTCAGGAAACAGATTCATTGCTAGAGCTAAAATTCTGCATGGAATACCGTAACATGGATATTTATTTACACCTGATGATAAAGTACATACAAAAGATGCTATAATAGATGTAGTTAAGGAATTTAATAATGACATGCTATTAATTCATAGCTCGCTAGGAATTTAAGCAGTGATGGGGTCAGAGGTTGGAATTACAATCGACGTTGTGTTTTTGGCAGTACATAATTTGCTTTTTGGACATTACTTAATCATCGTGGTTAGAAGGATTAATGACTTGGACGTGACTGATGAAGTTAATGAAGTTTACTAACGAGAAACAACATTAGGAAGCATTGTATATAAAGGTTCTATTTTAATTATTGACAATCTAGAAATGCCTAAAGGTTGACTGGTAGAGAACGCCTAAGGCGTTAAGTCCGCCTTTGTACATAGATATTATAATTAAGAACTTAAATTCTATTGCCATATTTAAAAGGAAGCTTAAAGCCTTCCTAATTCAAAAAGCCTACTATTCTGTCAAAGAATTCCTTGAAGAAAAATTATAAAATGATAGAAATTACTGTGATGTAAATAATGTTATGTGCCTAGATTATAAGTAAGTATAGAATTTAAGATATAAGGTTACTTTATGATCTCATTAAAATTAGTTTTATTAAGAAAAAAATTATTTAGTTTTATAAGTTATATATAATATAGTGACCTAACTTTAATTATTATATTTTATTGTAATAAATTGCAATGCCTTAACAGGCGACTAAGTTCTAAGAACGTACCTAAATATAAGATCCCTTTTATACCTACTTAGTTCGCAATAAAGATTTTGAATTTTGAATTTTGAATTTTGAATTTAGATTTTTTGTAAAATGTGTGCAAAAATTATAATAAAAAAAATACATATACTGCTCAATATGAATGAATTAATAAAAGCAGCTATTCAAGAATTTGTCACTTTCAATGATAAACCTAAAGATGAAATGGAAAAGAATAAAGAGCTACTTTTTACGAAACAATCTAATACGGTCGTGGCAGATGCTTCCCATTGAGAGGGCGTTGAATGGCATTCGCACGATTGCGCAAGAGTCTCATCAATGCTTTCCCATAGCCACGACTAATATGACGTGCGATCTTGGTTTGGTGTGGGAAATTATTTAACGCCAAGTCAAGTTTTAATACGTAATGACAGACAAGAATTTTGGGCAGGCCGTGGAACTCATTTGAATCATTGTGTGGTTTGAGTATAAAGGTTGCTTGATTTGAACGGATAATGTCTCTTACTCATAGACAAATGTGGCAAGAAATTTAGATCTTTTAATTTGTCGTTAACTACTTACATAGGTTTTATTTTCTATTTTGAGACTTAGATATCTGTTGTGTTTGAAATTATTTTAATATTCAGTAAGGTCAGGTCATTTACAAAAATCTGTTCATTTAAATTCCTCAACAAATATTACCTATCTTCGACTACCGTACTTCGCTTGCTTGCTAATTCGAATCAATCATACTTAGGAAATCTGCAAGTATTCCCATTTATTCTAGTGGCATGGTTTTTATGCAGATTATTGATGGCGTGCAACGGTCGGTATTTACAACATTTATTACTTGTAATTATAATTATTTGAAGATGTTGCAAGGATGATATAACGTGGTAGTTGCAATCTTGCGAAGGATGGTACTTTTATTGCCATGTTAATTATTAATGCCGAAATTTTGAAGATGTTACATGCAGCAGAGATGAGTGTACCACATTTCTATGGTGTGGAAATCGACAATTGTTTATGTCATAATTATGGCCATATGATTTAGTCTAAGCTAGATGTACACGACCAAAAGAAATATTCATTTTCCCCTTCTGAACCAGACGCCATATAGGTACATACAAGTTTTCATAGCACCTATGACAGCAAAGTTTACCCTATATATTCCTAACTTCTTTCATTGTCACCTATAAGATGAAAGTTCTTCCTTATGATGTTCCTAAGACCATATATTCTGGAATACTGCTTAATATGAAGCTAGAGCACTTACTCGAGACATCTATGTAGGAAGTGCAGGAAGGCAGGGTCGTCTGAGCGCACGATGGTGGTCAGAGTCCTCGTGCCGGGCCTCCGCTTGCGCCCCTTAGAGTTGGTGATGCTGCGCGGCGCGCCTTTTGAGTCTGGTGGACAAATCACTTATTAGATCTTACTTCAAATATAGGCCAAGATACTGGCGATCCCAGATATGATTGTTAACTAACTCAGCCTCAGGATTTAAACTGAGCTTTCGAACATTTCTCTTATTGAGTGCGCTTATTAATCGATGGTCTCATCAACTTAGCACGTACATAAGCTGGCATAGGTACTTCTGCTTTCAAAATTTGTTTATCAAAAAATCAAGCAGGTCAAGTGATATTATTGGACCAGGAAAAAACTTCGACATGAAGTATAATACTTTGTTTTTCTACATTGGCTACTGATAAATTGATTTGTTTTGCCTGAACTAGAGTAATTGGGGCACGAAATTTTAATTAAATTATCTTCAGTACAGTTTGCTGTTTCAAAATATTGTCTCAAAGTCATATTGATGAAATATTGTATTTTCAGCTAATCATAATAATTAAGAACTTGTTCATAAAGTACAAGTTGATATTAGGCTGCTTATTAAATAGTATTTTGAAGATAATTAACTGGGTCAAATATTGTTGTCTCAAAGGGACTCTCAAAACTGTTGCCATTTCCAAAACTTACCGAAAAACAGTCTCTTCCTGGTGGCATGGAGCAGAAGGTCTGGAGGAGGTGGTCCCAGCAGCTCCATGATGCAGGCCAGCTGTTCTGATTCATTCTCCCCCGGGAACAGCGGGTAACCCGTGTGGAGTTCCGCTAGGATGCATCCTGGGGACAACGCAAAATAAAATGTTAGATACATTCGGTACCTATGGGTGAATTTTAGAAGCCAGCGTTCTTAAATTGGCATAAATAACACCAGGCCTTGTGTCTCCATAATCAATTCATGGGCATAGAATAGTAACAGTCGTAATAACGAATAGTTTTGTAATAATAATGCAAAACCAGTTGTCCAATGGATACAATGTCCTATTACTTTTCTGATAACTTGAAATGAAAACATACAACTACTAAACTTGAATCTTAATTCGTATGTGTCACTAAAATATGAACATAAGTGTTCGGTAACTCAATTTTATGAATGACTTGAAAAAAAAAACAAATGAAAGTCTTGAAGCATTCACGCACATAATACAACCTGTTTGATACATCAAGATGAGTCTTTAAAAACGAGAAGCGACCGACCGGTAGCATGGAGAACAAAATGACTAGCGGAGGTGCCATAACGGAAAAATTGCCTAAGAAAGTAGCGCGCCAAAATGCGAGTGTGCGGGGGACGAGGAACTTTACTGTTTATCTATACTAATATTATAAAGCTGGAGAGTTTGTTTGTTTGTTTGAACGCGCTAATCTCAGGAACCACTAGTCCGATTTGAAAATTTCTTTCAGTGTTAGATAGCCCATTTATCGAGGAAGGCTATAGGCTTTTTATCCCGGTACGGGAAGTAGTTCCCACGGGATGCGAGTGAAACCGCTGGCAGAAACTTTTAACCCCGACCATTTTTAATCGAAAAATTCGTGACAGATGTCTCTAGGACTTCGTTACTTTGGTTGTAACTGATCGTTTTGGTCAAATCCATCGTACGAATTTGACCTAGAAGAAGGTGCCTGACCTACCTGCATTATGGCATCTCCGCTCATCTTTCCTTGCTCCGTTGTCGGTAACATTCGTCATAAGTTGCGTAAAGGCTGCATTCTTTAGCTTCGATAAGTGCTGTGCGAATCGAGAGGTCACCTTTCTCCCTCACTTTCTATAGCTAAGGCCTTTTGCATGGTGCGCGATTATTCTGTTGTGTCTTATGAGATTTTGTTGGTTTTGATAATTATATACTGGATTTCTTTCAAGTTTATATTGAGGGGGTAAATCTACATAACTTCTGAATTAATAAGAGATTGTTTTTAGAGCTTCATTACTCGTGATATCTACTAACACATAGTTTTTTTTTTGCATTATGACGTGGGTGTTTTAAAAACTGTTATATTGCTTGCCTCTTTCCTTGATCTGAGTTGCTGCTATATCAGGTCGTCCACTTACATTTTATTCTTATGATAGATACTTGTCTTGCCTAATATTGCAAACCCAACTGCAATGTTGGAATACCTATTTGCGTCTTTTTGTCGTGCCACTGTAGAAACCTATGCTTTGATTTTGCTATCATGTTTCGTTTAAGTATTTACGATTACGATTATTTTAAGGTCAAGTAGTGTTGCAGTATCGATTACCTGTACAATATTGGAGCGTTTCAAGACTTGTAAGGTTCTAAATGTTACTTTCTCTTAGTATTTATAATTATTTCCTTACTGTTTGATATCGATCAAGTTACTTTCAACTCTCATTACAATATATTGACTTTCCTAAGCTTTTTTTGGTCACGACTTTTTTCGCTGTCGTGTGTAAGAAGCCTTTAGTTATATCATCCGGATTATCATCAGTAGTAAAACGTATTTCAGTCGCTTCATTGACTTTGTCTATTTCACTCTATTTTGGTACATTAGACGGAGAAGCGATATGAAGATTACACGCTTTAACATTTTTTATAGTTTATCTTTGCTTGTTTGTTTAACATTCATTTAAAATTCTCAATTGTTATGTAATTCTCTTTACGTATGGCATTGCTCTTCGTTCCAATTCCTCGGTACTTCACCGAAAGGGTATTTATTGAAAACGCTTATTAAAATATTACATAACCCTTTTTAGACCTACAAGCTTTAATTGGTCTTGCGTATAGCAATTATTTTTGACACAAAGTATTTAACACGACAAGTTTTTCTTTTTGTTACCAAATTATGATAACAATGTCAATTTTATGGTGGAGATCTTCTTGACATTTGAATTACATGTCAATTTGGCTGTTACGATAGTATTTTCGAGTACTTACTTGTATATTTTGAAATAAAGAGTAAGAGTTGTCTTTAATAACTAGGTTACGGTCAGATTCCAGCATAAGTGGATGCTTAAAATATCATCACTTTAGGAAAGATTTTGAATTATTATATTATGCTAAGACTGCTCTGAAACGGACTGACAAATTGTAAGCCTACAGTGCAATATTTTGTGGGCCTATCCTACAGTCACTAAATCACTAGGCTACTAAATACATTGAAGTTATAACTGTAATCTTTAAGTTACTTACAGTTGTAGTGACAGACACATGCCAAAATGCCACATGACTAAAAGCTATTTAAATTCAGCAGTTCAACTCGTTTAAAGTCGTGGTGGCCCAGTGGGTAAAGAACCAACCTCTCGAGTATGTAGGTGTGGGTTCGATTCAGGTCAGGCAAGTACCAATGCAAATTTTCTAAGTTTGTATGTACTTTCTAAGTATATCTTGGCAAATAAAAAGGTGAAGGAAAACATCTTGAGGAAACCTGGACTATAGTCTGAAATCACCAACCCGCATTGAGCAAGCGTGGTGATTAATGCTCAATCCTTCTCCTTGTGAGAGGAGGCCTGTGCCCAGCAGTGGGACGATAAAAAAGGCTGTAACAGTAACAGTTTAACTCCAGTATTTACTAGTTCAGTTACTCACCCATACTCCACATATCGATAGGGGTCCCGTACTGCAGGCCCAGTATGACCTCGGGGCTCCTGTAGAACCTCGACTGGATGTAGGTGTAGACCCGCGCATGCGTGTAGCACGAGCTGCCGAAGTCTATCACCTTGATGGAGGAACTGCCTCGCGCTTTGAGCAGGATGTTTTCCTGGAAGATGATCAAAAAATATTAGTATGAGTGTAAAATTTGAAATATATTACCCATAGGTACTATGATAATAAAGAGGATATTTTTGTTGTTCCGAAGGCTCCAAAATTATTAAACGATATGAAAAAATCTTTCATTCTTGTGAAGCTAGACTATCCCCTAGTAACATAGGCCATACTTTGTCCGGATACGGGTAAAAGTTCTCCCGGAGCGCAGGTAAAAGGCTAGTATGTTATATTTATTGGTGTGATTGAAAGAATTTGTTTACAAATATCCAAGGTTTTAAAGCACTTGAAAATGTTAACATTAAGAGGTCATTCTATCAAACAAAAAGCCTGACTGAACTGCAAAAAGGGTCAAAACCCAAATCACGAATTTTGAGCCCAACCATTCAGGATAAGGCGGCATGCATGACCTCACGATTTAAAGGTTAAGTGAGCGAAATGATTTCTGTTCCCGAATGTTCCAAAAAAAGGGTTTTATGTGGCTTCTGCCAGCAGTTTCACTCACGCACTACTTCGCGCACTCAGATAAAAAGCAGTCTATAGTTTCTCAGGATAAATGAGCTATCAAACACTAGCAGAATTTTCCAGTCAAGAAAGTTCAGTAGTTCCTAAGCTTAGAGCGTTCAAGCAAACCATCAAACTCTTCAACACAATAAAGGTCACACGAAGAGACGAAACGCCTGATGGAAATCGAATATCACTACAAACACAACACCGTCGCAGAGTGAATTGGCAAAAAATTAAAAAGGAGTAGAATTTTTTTCTATAAGGTTTAAAGGTTGAACTTACAGGTTTGAGGTCACAGTGTATGATGCTCTCCGCTTCCAGCAGCCTGAGACACCGTAAGAGGGAGCTCGCGAACCTCCTGATGAGGCTCAGACTGAAGCCTTGGTAGTTGTTCTTCTTGATCAGCTCGTAAAGGTTGATACTGGAAATATGAAAGAGTTCTCATGATATTGCTTAATACATAGGTGCGTTTTAAACATATTTTTAGTATTTCTTGGACTTTATTTGGCTCTCTGTTTCTCTAAAAATGTCGAATGAGAAATAACTTCTTCAAAAGAAAAAAGGCCAATTATCTAAAGGTCCTCCATGCATGGGGGAGGAATTGACCCCAGTAAAATGTTAGATTAGATGAGACAGAGGACCTCTAGTGCGTCTTTAGATGCGAATGTGATATTGTTAGGGGACTTTTGAAGATACAAGCAAAATTAAAAGACTGATATATAGATACCAATGTGTTGTACCAACTCACCTCATAAGCTCAAAACTGATACACAAATGGTTTCTAAAGTAGAAATAGTCCAGCATATGTATCACATTGTGCGCTTGGTCCTTATCCTTCAGCCGCAGATGGTCCAACACCCTGACTTCCACCAGGGCCTGGTGGTGGAACCGCTTCTTGTTCCTGATGATCTTGATGGCGACTTGCGTGCCGTTGCGGTGATCGTGAGCCCTGATCACCTGGCCGAAGGACCCTTTGCCTATTACCTCGAGGATCTCGTATCTGTAGGCTATGTGGTCGTGGATTTGCTGGAAAGAAGAGGAAGAAATAATTAATTAGCTAGAGGATTTTGGGCTCCGTAGCTAAAGACTAAACTGTCGGCCATTAGTTGACCTGTTATGCTAGGTATAGGGTTGTAAACTGACGGTCACATACGATAAGTGACCGTCAATTACTATTAAATGACCGGTCACATTGGACATTTATTGTCAGACTGGTCAGATATATTAAATAAGTATTTTTTACTTGGTACAATTATTATTTTCGTCTCAAGCAAATTAAAAACATTATGAATGTGATATTATACCTATAATTGCCTTTCTAAACCAACATAGTGCATAGATAACCTTTTAAAAAGATAGACTCTCAAGTACGTATTTATTTTTATTGATGTATACATGATGTATACTGACAAATCATTAATCATAGAGTGTCGGCGAAATCTTTTAAAAATCATCAAATGACCCCTCCTGCTGTGGGTTAGCAGCGGTGAGGGAGTGTCAGACTCTTACTGACTAAAAACCGTCGTGTTCCGTCGTAGGCCTTTTATGTACCAGAGCCGCGGTAACTCTTTCGAACAACCCGCAGCCCCGGCAGGCCTTGGCCCAACTGGGCCCCTCTGGGGTTGCTGACATCTCTTTGAGGAGCGCGTGTCGACACGGGTATGTCGTCTAAGTAGACAGAGGGACGATGAGCCACCGGAGCTCACCGCCCACAGACCCACACCTACGGTGGCCGGGAGTCATCTCGCGACACCCGGCGCCCGTGGTGTCTACCTGGTCCAGCACGGCGGCTGGGATGAGAGGTGCGAACTCTCTGGCGTTCCGCCTCCTCCTTCTCGAGCATGATTGCTTCGCAGAAGGAGGCGACGGCATCCCATTCCCTCTCGCCCCGGACCATGGCCTGGATCAGGGCCGGACGAGAGAGGTCGCCGCCGCCTAAAGCCTCGACGAGGACCCAGCGGTGCCCTTCCCATGCGGGGCACACCTGGACTGTGTGGTCCACCGTGTCCTCAGGGCTGTCCGCACAGTGGTGACACCCGGGTGCCTCCTCACGACCGATTCGGTACAGGTACCTCCCGAAACAACCGTATCCGGTGAGGACCTGCGTCATGCGGTACGTGAGGGCGCCATGAGTCCTCCCGAGCCACTCCTCAAAGAGGGGACTTACCGCCACGATGGTGGCGTACCCCGCACTGGGTTGCGACAGTCGCTCCCTCCAGGCCACCATGAGATCGCGCCGGAGCTCCGCCCGCTGCGCGACAACTTGCCGCGGCAGCGGAGTTTCCCCCCGGCGCAGTGTCTCCTCGCGCCAGTCGTACCGGCGCAAGAAGACTCTCGCCTCGAGATCCCACGGTGGCAGTCCAGCAAGTAGGCCAGCTGCTTCGCGGGAGATCGTACGGTACCCCCGGATTAGCCTAATGGCTATCACCTTTTAGGGCACGTTCAGGAAATGTACAGCACGCGGCCGTACCGAACGTGCCCATACCGGGGCCCCGTAAAGGGCCATGGACCGCATGACCCCCGCGTAGAGTTTACGGCAGGGGGCGTTTGGGCCTCCCAGATTGGGCAGGAGCCGTTTGAAGGCAGCACCTGCCTTCTCCAGTTGTGGGCCCAAACGTCGGAAATGTTCAACGAAGTTCCACCGGCTGTCGAGGACGAGTCCTAGGTACTTCATCGCCCTCTCGACGCCGATGTGAACCCCCCCCTCCCACCGTGACTTGGGAGCCTGAAGGTGGCGCGTTCCGAAGCCCATGAAAGCACATGGCCTCGGATTTGTGCAAAGTCACCTCCAGGCCCAGCAGCTAGATCCTCTCTATGATCGTCGCAACCCCGCGCGTCATTATCTCGGCCGCCTCCTGGTGCGACCTCCCTTGTGCCAGAACCAACGTGTCGTCAGCGTAGCAGACCACGCTGACGCCGCTAGGGAGGTCGGCGCGCAGCACCCAGTCGTAGCCGATGTTCCACAAGAGCGGCCCAGAACCGACCCCTGCGGAACACCGCACGACATCTCCCGCCGGGCGAAATCTTATCTTAAAGATCGATGAATGACATATGGTTACCTTCGATGATTCTAAAACTTCCGTAGTTTTATAAAATAAAGAAAGAAAAAACGTTTATTTCTAATAAATTCTATTTTTAAACAAAAAAAAACGATTCTGACGTTGCTGACAATAAATGACAATAAGTGACCGGTCAAATTGGATAAATGTCCAATATGCTCGGTCAGATTGATCGGTCACATATAACGTGACGGTCACTTTACATCTCTAGCTAGGTAACAGGGAATCCAGTCAATGTTTTCAGTCGCTCTGATACCGGCCGGATGTCTGATTTTTGTAATGTACGCACTCATTACCTTAATTCTAAATCCTCATTATAATTCATGCAGAATTGCATGATTTATAACCTCGACCATTCTATCAGCTGACCAAAGGTTTGTAGTGTTCGAGAGCTGCTCTTAGATAGATGATTTTCTCATTCGTCCACATCCTATTGGCTTATAATATTCGGCACGTTATAAGTGGGCACACTTTGTAAGATTCACATGTATGTACATATGAAGTAGCCTTAACAATAATAACTAAAGCCTCCATATCTCAAGATAGACAGCTAATAGCCCAAAACAAGAATGAATGGCACTACAATGGTGACCTCCTGCCCCTTTCGGACTTCCCTACTTAATTAGAATTGGAAAGTCAATAGAAACTACAGTATACCTCATCAATATGGGAATTTAATTGGCAGTTTCCTTAAAGGTTTGTTTCATTATGTACAATTAATTATGTATGTATATTCTCAGTAAAATTGCAGGGTTTAATTTAGTGCTAGGTCGTGGTTTCACTCGCATCCCGTAGAAACTACTAGCCGTACCCGGATAAAATATAGCCTGTAATCCGGAAATAGTATATCTTCGCAACCATTGAATGTCTTTCGAATCGGTTCAGTAGTTTTGGAGCCTGCTGGACACAAACAAACAATAAAAATGTTTTCCTCTTTATAATATAAAAATTAAGATGGAGTTAGATTGAAGGACACAGGTACTTCTATGTATATCTCATTTGGGTACGTAGTTTTTAAAGGTAAATTGATGTTTTTTGCAAAAGCAGATTGCAGAAGCACGTGGTTTCGTGAATCAACTTATACATAAGTAAACTCATTATAGATTTTTGATACAAGTTGACTAAAAGCCCATTACGCAATCCATTAGTGTGCTCTTAAATAATGGCATACAGATTTTAAATTGAGTCGAATAATCCATTTGAGTACTTAACGATAATATAATAGTAAAATAAGTGTATCTAAGAATAGGAAGGCTATATATCGCATACCTAGATCTAAAGAGGGTTGACTCAAAATAAAACTCTTTTCAGAAAAGATTAAAACTGATTCTTCTTTTCCTGTGCGTTGTAGAAGAGTTCAGTATAGAAAAAAAATGCTATTTCGTCGATGGGCATTCGTTTAAAGAAATCGATGGTATGCATAACTCAAAAAACTATATTTTTTGTAAGCTCTTTGAATTCTAGGTAGGCGATATTAAACTTTTATACCATCAGCGACGATAAAAGGCTTCATATTACGTCGCTCAATGTTTAAATATTGAAAAAGAATTTAATATTTTCCATCCAGGTCCCAAAAGGTTACAAAACAGGTCAGGGTCAACATTTTTTGTGCGCAAAAGCAGAAATCCTTTGATTATAATTCAATGCTCGAGTTTCGTACGATTAATTTGGAATAATATTGGCTCTCTCAATTCCCATTTCGGTATCCTATTTAAAATTCTATTTGAATGAATTCTTGGTTGAAACAGATCCGTATTTTATACATTTTTTGTAATTATTTGTATAAAAGGCTTTGGGTTTTAATAAGCTTACAGGCAAACTCCGGATATTTGTTTAAATAAATATCCAATATTCAATCTATGTTCATTTACGTTTAATTAAATTGGTGCAACTGCCTATTGAAGTACGTCTATCTATCTATATGCTTGTTTTAGGATAGAGATACTGGGGAGTTTTTCGCTCCGCATGTGCCAGGCTGAAATGAAATTCCTTAATAGAAAAATAGAATTTTCATCCCTAAAACCAGCATGGTTCATTTAAAAATAATTCTTATGAAACTGCCTTATAATAAGTCTATTGGTCTATATTTTAGGTAATCTTTCTTACCTTATTATAGCTACCATTTTCATCATCAAAACCGCAGTTATTGGGCAGGTTAGCCCTGGCCTGCACCTTGTTAGCTTCCAGTCCCAGGAACCAGATCTCCGGGTACTTCCTCACCTCGTTCCTCTCCCATTCCGATAGCCTGTCTCCGTACAGCTTTAGTGCTTCTGTAAAGAAAAAGACAATCATGTTAGAAACATTAAAAATTGTGTCTTTTCTTTTCAATTACAATCAAAGAAGTCTTCTTGGGGTCGAAGGGTTGGTCGTCATCATCAGCAGCCATTTCAATGTCCCTCTACAAAGGTCTCTTCTCAAAAACAGAAGGAATGAGCATCACGCTTGCTCGAGGAGCATTGACGATTTCAGACTTTCCTCGATGTTTACCTACATGTTTACCTTTGATCAATCGTTGATGTTCAAAATATACTTGAAAAGTACATAACGTAACATTGAAAGTTACATTGCGGTACTTGAGAAGCTGGCACATTAACTATTGTAAGAAGACGCACGTATCCTGCAGTGAAACAACAAAAAGCCTGATGACATACCACCACCATTCAAAGGCTCAATTCCCTATAACAACTTCTCATCTCCGATACAATAGATTACGTCAGTTGAGCTATAAATCTGTAGCTTCCACAGTGACCCGTATCGTATCCATCATGGCGTCTGTGACGTCACTGGGGTAATGACGCGATATTACACGTGTTATACATAAACAATATACAATAGGATTTTTTTATGTATTTTCTAAGAGATGTAGCTATGTTGGGATAGTTCCGATCGTTTCCTTATTATACGTAGGTAATTTGATGTAAGCTATTTTATCCTGAAGGCATTTTTCGTTCTGTAGGATCGTTTCATATTACAAATGAGATCTATCTTGTTCTGATATGATTACTGATCAATTTTCATAACTCTTTCACTAACTTCTAGATACAATTACTTATCTGTTGATGTTGAAAATCGTGAGCAATCCAAATATATTTCAGGTCCCTATTCAAAAGTGATCCAGAAATATCTCCAAGTGCAGGACGCAAGGTTCTAAATATACAAGAATCTACATACATACGCATGGTATTCTAAAAGGGTCCCTGTCCTGACGTCACAACAACGTGACGACAGATAGAATGGCCACGTGTATGTGCGTCATTATTAATATGTAGATATACCTAATACAATGTATGTTACGTACATATACCTATATTTGGGGCCTTACGAAATATAGACAATAATCTTCACCTAACTGATAGGTACTATGAACCGGAAAAGGTTGTTTGGGTGAATGTACTAATATCAACATCGGCTGGTCTGATAAGAAAATAAATGTCGGTTATAAATAGCCCATTATAGGTATAGGTAATAAATAGCTACATTTCATTTCTGGAGTCTAAGGTCATATTCAGTTAAATAAATATGAAAAAACAAATAACAAAACGCGCCCCGAGAAATACAGGTTTAATAAAATACAGAGGTCGGTGGTGCAGCATACCAAGCATAAGTTATACTCATTGAAACCTGCATCAAATAGAGTAAAGCCTCATTAAATCCATCAAAGATACACCTAGAAAATGAAATAAAAGTGAAAAGACCTCAATATAAATAGTGCTAGTATTAACATAGGTCAGGGTCTGGCCGTGAACTGGAAATGCAGGGCTGCTTGATGCAACTGTAGTAATACTGTAAACTGTATAAGTATATAAGATAGATATTGTTGAAATATAATTAAATTACTCGACTTTATAACGTTTGCGTCAATTATGGTACTACTTTTCAAGGACCGAATAGAAGTATCGAGTCATTATAAAAGGACGTGTTAAAAGTTTTAATACAATTAGAGTATTTCAATCTACCTTCCACTTCTCCTGATTACTCACGCAAATTCTTATGGAGCACCGTAAAGTTGTTAGATCATACAGAACTATAAAATCTACACGTCGTCTGATTGAAAGCCTTGAAAATAAATGCAAAGCATAAATGCATCACTAGATAACCATTTCCTTCCATCATGCGCTCCATGTTCTAACCCAAACAAGACTAGAACCGTTTTAGCAAAAACAGTAAAGGCTGTACAAAATAATAGCCTTATATCATGTCTTCTACCAACCAGTGACAGCCCTAACCATGAGCTATTTGTTGCAAGTGGTGACTGGAGAGGACTTTATAGCCTGCCCAGCGCGAGATAGTACTCACGTCTTACAATTTATTGCCGAGTCCTGCTCTAAATGTAGGTACTGGCTAGTGAATAGTGTAATATTCAGGGTTTATTGATTGGTTTAGAAGTGAAGATATGTTTGAGTTAGGTCAGAAGCATGAGAGCATAAGGTTATTTGGAGTTAAGAATATAGTATAAGCCGCGGTCATCAGAGAGGATCAAGTTTAGGTACGATAGGCTTAGGTACCTATATAGATGTTTTATCTCATGATAGCAGGAAGACATACTATAGTGTGTAAATATGAACCTTGACTTTGTATGACTTGACTTTTCGGCTAGAGCGCTCCTGAGCTTACACATAGGTACCAGAAAATATGCTGTAAGTTTTTTGGATAAACTAGGCGTAACTTTATTTTCGATTTTGACCAATTAAACACAGGGTTCAGGAACCTATGAATAGTAATGGTCTTGTTTTAGGGTTTAATCGAAACGTTCAAAGCATTTACTAAAAAGAGTACCTTATAAATAAACGACCAGGCTTACAGAGAGAACAATTCATTTAAAAACTCTTAACCCGACCAACCCATCAAAAAGTATTTTTAGAATTTTCAAACAACCGTGCTATTTACCCGTTTCCTTTATTTATTTCAGTTTCAATTTAAATACTTTTCGCAAGGGTTTTCAATAAACAGTGGTAGCGTTGATAGGAACCTTTTTATTTGCTGAAACATCAGCTATTCGTTGTTTTGTATTCAGGCTCACGTATTGAATTCTATTTTATAGACTGCTAGCATTTGCATGAAGATTTCAGTGTATCTTGGAGGCCATTTTGTGGGCTGAGTTATGGCGTACGGCTTGGTAGAGGAAACTGGTGCAAGATGTTTGGTAAATACGATGTATCAATAGTACCTAAGCTTGTGTACAGTAAACTTCAGGTCACAGATTTATAGGAAAATCGTACTTATTACTATGAGTTAAAGTGCATGACAGTTACCACTGATGTGCAGTCTACCGTACCTATTATGAATCTAATTGAATGCATGATGCAAAATGTCCATATAAAGGGAGTTTAGAAATATTTTTATGAAAATTAGCTACTTATTTGCATATTCGTACTTAATCGTATTACTCGGTAATTTACCAAATAATAATATCAGTAAATGACCTGCATTAAAACAATAAGTTATGTACGTTTTCCGCATTTTCCTAATTATCTAATATACATAGCGAAAGTATTATAAATCTCTGTTATGAACGCATTAAGCGGTAAACAGCTCATTAGGTATTCTTATAAGTTATACGGACTTAAAGCTGCGGTTACTTTAATGAGGAAAAACGGGGAAATTACTCATTCTTGAAACGATGACTTCCTGTGTAGGTATGTATTTTTTATTTATTCTCATTATAAACAAAAACATTATTATACGAATTAAGAAGTTTAGGAATATACAGAGTTAAAAATAAAGAATAATTTTAATCTGAGCTGTATTTTCCCGAGTGGATATCTACTTAAAGTAAGATTAATAATATCACCTACCTATACACATTGCGGCATCCTATTTTACAGGTTTTAACAAACATCATAATTATTTTCTTAATTACATGAATGGTAACAGCGCCATAATACTTACTGAGCGACAGACTGCCATTATGGACTTTTAATGGTAAGATCTTCCTTTGTTTAAAATATTCTACGTAATTTCATTAATGGAATACAAATCTTGACATTTCCGACTATGATGATACTCAACGAACGAGCTAAGGCTAGATTTGTTTCTTTTAGTGATGCTCATGTCTAGATTATAATAGATTAAGTTTAAATATAATTCTGGACCTTAGATAATTTATATATAGGTAACTACGTATCTCTATCATCTGGTCGGTTACCGAGTCTTTCTCAGTCGTTAATTGTCGTTTAAAAATGAAAAGACCTAGCAAAATAAATGAATATACAAAAATCCTCTGAGAATAGCCATTGTATTCTTTCAGAAAGTAGATACTTTTTGTTTGTCATTTTCATAACACATAGGTAAAGCTTAAAATAGTTTAAAAAAAAAACTAAAAAACACGCTTTTTATAGAAAACCGAACTAAAAAATTGAAAATAAAAATAAAATATTTTATAAAATAAAAGCGTGGGGTGCATGGTGTCAGTAGAGTGATTTTCATTTCGATAATATCTTAAAAAGCACCCCACGCTTTTATTTTATAAAATATTTTATTTTTATTTTCAATTTTTTAGTTCGGTTTTCTATAAAAAGCGTGTTTTTTAGTTTTTTTTTTAAACTATTATTTATTTTCTACTTTTTAGTTTGTTTTAAAACTATTATTTATTTGTTTTGTAGAATTAAAATTCTCTTTAGTATACAAAAAATTGACAATATTAGAGAAAACGGCTAAAGATAATTATTGGAAATAAAAATTAACATCGAGTCCTGCCTTATCGACTGTAGAGAAAAATTCTAGAAAATTTTAATTAATTTTCTTACCTTATCGACTATAGATGAAAATTATATAAATTAACAAAAATCATATTTTGCAAATTGAAAAGCCTAGAAGTCGGTGTCTAATGGATGTTACTAAGTTAATTTTGCCACCGACTTCTAGGCCGATGCACCTAAAATTAGTTTTTTTTTTTGCTTTTTAGTGTTTTGGGAAGTCGGTTTAATTTTTTTTGTAAAAAAGTTTTTTATTTAAAGCTTTTCAGTGATACGAACAGTTGTCACTATCCATATGAGTGGGAAGTTCTCATCAATACAAATAATATAAGTCCAAACGAGGTATTTTACATATTCAGTTGTCGAGTTCCCTCGACTTTCTCTGGTCTCCATCATCAGGTCAGCTCCAAACCTTCACTGTTGCAAAGCTCTTGTCAATACAAATAATTTAAGCCCAAACACGAGGTAGTTTACATATTCAGTTGTCGAGTTCCCTCGACTTTCTCTGGTCTCCATCATCAGGTCAGCTCCAAACCTTCACTGTTGCAAAGGTCTTGTCAATACAAATAATTTAAGCCCAAACACGAGGTAGTTTTCATATTCAGTTGTCGAGTTCCCTCGACCCTCTCTGGTCTCCATCATCAGGTCAGCTCCAAATCTTCACTGTTGAATAGTGCTTTTAGGCGTACATCTGAGTGTCAAGTTTTTACCCTATGTATGCCTACAACTTTCGAAGGTTGCCCTCGATTTCTCAGGGTTTCCATCATCGAATCCTGACCTGATGACTATGGGACCAACTGGCAGCTATTCCAAGTCGAACAAAAAAAGAATCACGTAAATCGGTCTATAAACCTCGGAGTAATCGATGTGTATGTGTAACCTCCTCCTTTTTGGGAAGTCGGTTAAAAATGGAATAATTTTATCAAATTAGTGTATTGTCATCGGTCCTCAATAAATCTACAAAGTTTGAACGAAATCTGGCCATTTAAAGTGGGTCAAAATCGCGCCCAAAGAAGTCGGTTACAAACAAACATACAAACCTACAAACATACAAACATACACGTGAAGCTAATAAAAAGCGTGTAAAAAAAATATCCAGACCCTGTGATTATGAAATGTAATCAGCTCTAAACTGTTCCTTTTAGTCCATTTGAAGATTTCAGTAGAAATATCACTCTCTCTTTACTTGAACTTGAAGTAAGTATATCACTGACGAAGAACATTACAATTTCCTACCCGCGAGATCCGTTTTCCTCTGAGACTGTGACGTCACTTAGCGTCCTCATACGTCATGGTTAATAGGATTCGCGAGTTCACTCATGACGTTATCTTTTATAGGATTGCAAATCTTGATACTTGAATGTTAAAAGTTTCTTTTAATGTATTTTAATGGTTCGGGTCTTGGTTTCTTTTAATATTATTGTTTTGATGGATAATGTTCATGGTATGATCAACTATCTACTAGTGTACTGGATGGGGTCCAAAATGTTATTGCAGGAATTTTATAAAACGGCATTTTAAGAATTTAGGTACAAATCAGCCCGGAATGTGGAAGATGGTGAACACACGTGCCTGTGCGTCAGTTTCAATACCATACCTCCTAAGTTCCCTTACATATTCAGGTTTTGGATCTCACAAAGAACTAACATCACAAATAAAAATTCCAACCTCAAAATATAAATGTATTTCAATCCCCTTGACACATAAGTAAGTTCAATTACCAAACGTTTGTCGAGACCAATATAATTCGATCCTAACATGTTCGTACTAGGGTACTCAACTCGCGTTAGTTTTAACGAGAAACCGACTTGCCCAAGGGGATATATCGCTCCAATAACTACCATCAATAAATATACTCAAAGATTTATTCGTGTGTAAGTTTTTATATATTTCTGGTTCAGTTAGTAGAAGTACTTCTGATATGTTTAGCTGTAACTAAGTTCGGTTTTCAAAGAATATAACCTTGAGTACGAATCCTCTTTGGCCGAAATAGATGTTGAAAAGGCAAGTGTTGTTACTGATGTAGGTATACTTCGTGAATTGTGAATACCTCAGACTAAAACGCATTTATAACATCTTTGAAATACCCCCTCGCAACAACTTTTTGTTGGAGCTTCCTGCTTTTGTGAATGTAATGATTGCCAGACTCGGTTAATTTGTACGTGATACAGTTAGTTTGTAGGATGAGACAAAATATTTCAAAAAATCAAACTTACAAGCAACACACCTTTATTGTCAAAATCCTTTCATTTTTATCATAGCTAATAACCGTTGAAAATTAAAGATGGCGTCGGCGTCAGTTGGTTGTTCCCGCGGAAATTGCGACTGTCTACCAGAAATGGATAAATGCGTTGTTTCTTAGTGACAGACTTAACTCCCAGGGGACGAATTACGAGTCTTCTACTCTTGTATTTACAGTTTTGATGTAATTGCTCTTAATATATTCTGTTGGGGGTTAAAATAGGTTCAATTTCCTAGTAGTTTATCTTGAGACTTCAGAAACCAGTGAGCTTAAGCTACCTAGCGAATTTGGAAGGTGTAGGAAAAGACCTGTGCCCTGCAGTAAACCAAAAAAAGGCTGATGATGATGATGATGATGATCATCATGATGATGAGCCAGTAACGAACTTCAGTCTTTTCGCCAGTCTTTTAGATGTTCATGGCAAGAATCATTCACCTGGCCTGATTTGACGGTCCTTTAGAAGTCCTCAACCTTCAATAGTAGAAACTTTAACGTGATAATATTGACAATCCACATAAAAAGGCAATAAGATTTAATGAATCCTTCAACAGCAAACAATTTACAAGGAAATATCGGAACTTATATAAACTTTACCGCAAACACGTAACAACCATTAGGTATGTGAACTTAAAACTGTAATATGACAAGTTTATACCATGGCCCTCTGAACTAGAGTAATTGAATAGTTTAGTTCAGGAACCACTTAATAACGTCTCTCTTCGTTTAGAAACGAAAGGTTGTAAGTCGGTTATTAGATTATGTTGTGTTTTGTTTTGATGGCTTTTATTTGAGTTTATAGGCATGTGATGGATGAGGAGGTTGAGAAGGTCTGATAGGCAGTCGCTCCTTGTAAAACACTGGTACTCAGCTGCATACGGTATGACTGGAAGCCAACCCCAACAAAGTTGGGAAAAGGATGGGCAGATGATGATTGGACGTGTGATTGATGAAACTGTATATGCTAGTTTTGACTTGAAAATCTTCATATTGTATTGCTATGGCAGTCGTTATAAGTAATCAAAAGCTAGAAGATCTGAGAAGTATTCTTGCAAATCAAAATAGCATTGAAAAATGAGCAGCCAGTGAAGTTCCATCTCGACCATCTCAATAGATAAAGTGACAATTTAAAACGTTTTAAAGCTCCTAGACAAAGCGTGAGAGCAAAGTGCGCTCTAGTGTCGAGCTATTATCCAATCCATTCTAGACATGTTCCTGCCATACATACACGTATAGAAAGAAGTAAGAATAACTCACTGATAGATCAACAGCTGAAACTATTGGATCTAGAAAACATGAAATTTTCCAAAAATGGTTTCGATAAATACCAAAAACAAGTCATTTCAAGTAATATCCAGCCAGAATGTCAAATATCAAAAAGGTTGCGGTAAGAAATAGGTACACGAGCGGAAAAAGAACTTTCTCATAAAGAAAGCTAAGAATTTATTCATAAAAAAGGTATCCCGAACGTTCCTTTTTACGAAAGCAACGCGAACTTTATTGAAAGTTTTCAAAATATGTAGATGAGACTTTTACAGGATTTGTTTTTCTGACCTTTGAGATGCGAAGATTTTTTTAAAGATGTTAAAATGAGATTATTTTTAGATACCATTTTACTTAACAAAGTTATTACAAGCTGAGGAAAAAAACTTTCTCTTACAGCAATTTAAGTATATTTTATATCAGACTAGTCCCTACTGTTGTGATTGCGTCCTATGTACTCGTCGCTCCCGGATCAAAAGAAGCTTTTCATCATCATCATCATCTCAGCCATAGGACGTCCACTGCTGAACATAGGCCTCCCCCTTTGATCTCCACAGATACCTGTTGGAAGCGACCTGCATCCAGCGTCTTCCGGCGACCTTTATAAGGTCGTCTGTCCACCTCGTTGGTGGACGTCCTACGCTGCGCTTGCTAGTCCGTGGTCTCCACTCCAGCACTTTTCGGCCCCATCTGCCATCTGCTCTGCGAGCAATATGGCCTGCCCATTGCCACTTCAACTTGCTAATCCGGTGGGCTATATCGGTCACTTTGGTTCGTCTACGGATCTCCTCGTTTCGGATTCGATCACGTAGAGAAACACCGAGCATAGCCCTCTCCATAGCTCGTTGAGCGACTTTGAGCTTTGAGATGAGGCCGATAGTGAGAGACCACGTTTCGGTGCCGTAAGTCATCACTGGTAACACACATTGGTTAAAGACTTTCGTCTTGAGGCACTGAGGTATGTCGGACGAAAAGACATTGCGTAGTTTCCCGAACGCTGCCCAGCCGAGTTGGATTCGGCGGTTGACCTCTTTCTCGAAGTTGGACCTACCTAATTGGACTACTTGTCCTAGGTAGATATATGAGTCAACAACTTCGAGTACCGAGCTTCCAACAGAGACTGGGGTGGGCTGAACATGGACATTTGACATAATTTTCGTCTTGTCCATGTTCATTTTCAGGCCCACCCGTTGTGAAACTCGGTCGAGGCCCTCGAGCATCATACTGAGTTCCTCCATCGACTTTGCCATGACTACGATGTCGTCGGCAAACCGAAGGTGAGTGATGTATTCGCCGTTGATGTTGATGCCAAGTCCTTGCCATTCCAGGAGCTTGAAGGCGTCTTCCATTGCGGCGGTAAACAGTTTCGGGGAGATTACGTCCCCCTGTCTTACGCCTCTTCTCAATGGAATCGGCTTCGTGCTATGCTCCTGTACTCGGACCGACATGGTGGCGTTATAATACAAACACTTCAACACCTCGATGTACCGATAGTCAATATGGCATCGTTGGAGTGACTCAAGTACCGCCCATGTTTCCACCGAATCGAAGGCTTTCTCATAGTCCACAAACGCTAAGCATAATGGCAAGTTATACTCCTCGGAAAAAGAAGCTTTTATAGCCTCGATAAAGGACTACCTAGGCGGTCCCATAATGAACTGGCCTGATATAGTTCTAGTCGACATATCGCTACATGTTATGTGTCATTAAAAAGTACGTTTATCGTGTACTTAATATAAAAAATACGCATCGACATGAAATGCTAAGTTTTAGTTTAGTAGGCATTTGAATGACGAGAGTCGCGTATTTTTTCCGAATGTCGAAAACTGAGTATCGAAGTCTCATAAAGTTTCTGTTTAAAGCAGGTTTATCCCCTGCGTGAATAAAAAAATTAATGGATG
This sequence comes from Helicoverpa zea x Helicoverpa armigera, assembly GCA_033682625.1. NCBI lineage: Eukaryota > Metazoa > Arthropoda > Insecta > Lepidoptera > Noctuidae > Helicoverpa > Helicoverpa zea x Helicoverpa armigera. The sequence goes on from JAWIIS010000028.1 coordinate 12,301,989, forward strand.
GCGTGTATAAGGTGTCTGTCCCCTCCTATAATATAGTGAAAAATTTGGTTAAAAAGTTTCGCCTCGGGAGATAAACCGTCGAAGACATCGGGTATGACGGTTGGCCTGTGGAAGTGCTCACTTCCGAAACAATTGCTCCTATTGAAGAGGAGGTTCGGAGTGACCACCGTTTGAAGATAAGAGAAATTGCAGCTAGCCTTGGGGTCCCTAAAAGTATTTTTTATAATGCGCTCCATGAACATCTTCACATGAAAAAGGTGAGTGCAAGATGGGTACCGAAACTTCTTTCAGCGGTTCAGAGACGGGCGTTGCGTTTCAGAGTTTTTGGATCTTCGTGGAGGAAAATTCAAAGATGTGATCGAGCGGCTAGTGCCTGGTGATGAAACTATGATTTTGTATTATGATCCACAAAGCAAGCGCGAGTCAATGGAATGGCGTTATAAAGATGAAAAGCCCCCTGGAAAGGCAATAGGCTGCCTTTTTTGGGGTAAAATTGTGATTACTTTTATAAAGGTGAAGAGATGTTAATTCGCAGATGTCAGAAGTGTATTGGTATTCATTTTGATTATATTAAAAAATAAAATCGGTTTCGTTTCATTTCCTCCATTATTTCATAGTTAGGCCAATTCATTATGGGACCGCCCACGTATTTAATTATTTTTCATGATGATGAGACAGGACACTCAATCTTACCACCTTATATAGTTAAATTGGAGCGTTTGTAGCAGTGAAAGCTACAAACGCTCCAATTTAACTATATACCACCAAAATCCAAAACAACTATCCAAACTATAAATCGTAAAATTTGGCACCCAACGCGACCTATCCAACTCAGCAAAAATAGGTAGCGGGTAGGTGACTGTGCCAAATCACTGCAGGCCATTGACACAGCCGCGATTCTGCCATCCAATTCGCTTAACAGTAAACTCAGACTGCAGACTAACAGTCGGCCGACAGTTGCCCTGATGGCTGGCAATTTTTTTTTTATAATCTGCTGTGCGAAAGACTGCCGGGGCTGCGGGATTGTTCGAAAGAGTTACCGCCATGATACAGTAAAGGCTTAAGAAGGAACATGGTGGGTTTAGTCAGTAAGGGTCTGACAGTCCCTCAGGCTGCACCCAAAGCGGGGTCATTTGATAATATCCCAACAAAAAAAAATGTTAGTATTTTTTTATCTTGATTCCAATCAAAGTTTTCAGTCGGTCTGAGATCGGCTAAACTCCTATTCGTAATGTGCGTATAAAGTTCATACTGATTGAGCCCAAACAAACTATCGGCCGACTAAAAGTTTACAGCCTACTCTAAAGGCTGGAAGGCTGGTTGGTGAACACTGAACACCCATTGTGTTCGGCTTTAGTGTTATTAAATCGCTTTTTGTCAACTGAACTGCGTTGCAGCGCTGAAGCCGCTTTTTGTTAAGCGCTATCGCGAGTGTGCAAGTGATTTCGGATGCCCGGTTTGTGCGATGATTTTTGGCATAGGTATTTAGTTAAAACCTTTCATTCTGAATATATGATACTATACAAGTATCCTTATCTACCACAGTATTTGATTAAGGATGAGACATCTATGGGCACTTATAAAGCTAAAAGTTTGTCAACTAATATGTTTGGCGAAATACTTGACCGATGTAAAAGAATATTTCAGTAGTAGATAGCTCATTTATTAAGGAAGTCTACTTTCTATTCGTACACCCGAAGTAGGTCCCATAGAACACGAGTAAAATTGCGAGAAACAGGATATAAATTAGCACAGTTTCAAACTAAAGTCAAAAACAAAGATTCAAATATTTTTCACAGATTCTCTCCTCTATTTTCACAAAAAACAAGACGTCATTAGTCATTACGTGACACCGTGACACACGGCACATTTTCTTGGTCCAATTGAGTGCCGTGTTGACCTACTTGCAGGTCCGAGAGCTCTCCAAATAAATGGCGGACACGGCCTGTCTATCCGCATGTGGCTTACCGATCGGTAGCTATAGGTGTAAAGCAAGGTCAGTATTTTGTACAGCTGTGGTCTTTTTGGGACAGGAATAAGAGAAATTGCGTTAAATAATTCAAAGTTAGAAACGATCACTACATATTATAAAAGAAAATCCTTTGTCGTGTCTGTTTTTGAGGGGTAGGTAAACTCAAAAACGGATTTAGGTACCTAATTACTGGTTTCATCACGTAGGTGATATGAGTAAGGTTTATGTCTACATATACTCCAGTAGCTGCCGGAGGAGCTCGCTAGCAATTAATAATGACAAATAATTTTAGATTTTTCTTTGCCTCTCTCCTTACAAAATTTGTTATTTAAAATTCAAAAGGATAAATGGTGATCTGTAACACCGGGATAACCTTAAGCAGACACCATTCTCAAACAACTAAAATGCAACTTGTATGTAATGTACTTAACACTGTAATTGAAGAGAAAATAAATATTATTTATTTATTAATCAATGAAAAAAAACACTTGCTATAATTTTCAAGTATAGAGCATATTACTGGAGAAAAACAGTAGGTTTTTTCAAAGATTCTCTCCGTATCACGAAAAACTTCCCGCACGTGCCAAACAAAATCAATACTGCATAAAAAGGGGATACTTTTGACCTTTCCTTTATTCATATTATCTTTTTTAAAGACCAGGGTGCAACCCTCGGTCTGAGGGGGATATTATGACTTCATTCGTGTAGGCGTGAGAAGTGGACTCTATACTGGATATTATTTGCTTATTTACGCTATGTATGTAATATAAAAGAGAAGCCTATTAATATTGAAAAGCAGCTTCTCGATGTCGGCTGTCAAACACTGTTTTTTTTTTTCAAATTAATCGAATGAATAGTTCCTTGAGCAAATAAACAGACAAACTCTTCAGTTTTTTTAATATTAGTAAATGGGGTTAATATTTAGATTCCTGAAATAATTCTAAAGCTGTGAACAAACATTCTCACCTTGTCAAATAAACTAACGCCGAGTAGCTTGAAATAGCAACTGTAACAGCAGGCTGATAAATATTAAATTGTGCAAAGGGAGCTGGAGACGCTCGTAAAATTACTCTCTGTGTTACCTGGGACTTGGTGACCGAATAGTTACTAACGGTGGCTTGCTACTGTTGTTGTGTTGACTAATAATAAATATTGTAAATGGATTGCAAGTAAAAGGGATCAAAAATGGTACATTGATTTATTTATAAGGGGCAAAAAACGTTAAACGTAAATGAAAAGTCTAGTCATTTTAGGTTTTTAGGGATGATAAAAATCCAGGTGGCGTTGAATTTATATTGAATACCTTTATTAGCAGTGCCGTGTTATAATGAAACTTTATAAAATCGACATTGATATGGCGCCGGGTGCCAGCTAAAAAAATTATAAAGGTATTGCCTATAGCCTTCCTCGATGACTGAGCTATCTAACACTAAAATTGGACCTGAGATTACTGACAAACAATCCAACAATGCAACTTCATAATATTAGGAAATATTAAACCATGCATCCCACAAAATGCAGTATTCACTGAAACCGATGGTATTTCCCTTGATATACACTCTGCCCGCGTGTTCATCCGCATTGCGTCGAAACTAATGCTCTTTACAGCAGTTTAAATGTACGGTAACTAAATATACGGGCGTTGGGAGAACTTTCTTTCTTTGTGATTTTTGGTAGTAAGTTTGGCTACCTGCTGGTATTTATGGCTTTGTTTACTTTGGTCTTTTAATACGTATTAAGGAGCTGTTCTCTGCAGTTTAAACCAATTTATTTCTATACAATAGGTCAACATAAGAAAATCTTTGATGATGGTTACCATTTTTTTCTTAAGTATATATATAGAAAAAATTACAATATTTCTTGAAAGAAAACCGTACTTCGATTAATGGCTAATGAAAGAAATTTGAAAGTGTGGATACACGAAGGTGTGCATACACCAACTATGTAAGTACGGCGAAATACACTTAAAAAGTCCAAATAACCGAATTAAGAACCTTCCTCTTTTGGGAAGTCGGTAAAAACAAATTAGTACTTCTCGCATGAAAGAGAGATAAACATCCCTACATTCAAACTTTCACGTTCATAATACCAATGCCATATGACATTGTCCTAACCCACAGCCAACTAAACATATTTAAACTCCAGCTCAGAGGAACTCATAATACACCCACACAGAGGAGCGAATAAAAGCTAGTTATACAACTCTTTCCTAAAATAATTCATAACTTTAGGGACGCTAGGCGTAGGAGTAAAGTACCGGCAGCATCAAAAGTCGCTGAACAAATCTAATGGTGGGTTCACACGACACAGATTTTAAGTTTGATATTATGTATGCCGTATGTCAATGTCATCAAAACCTGAACTCTGACTGAAAATATGATGACAAGATGTTTACAGACTTGTCATTACCTCAGACTTTATATACCTTTTATATTCACCGATTTGTTGCGCAAACAATTTTCTATGAAAATCTGTGTATCGAGTAGACCGACCACTTTCCAAAACTGCTGAACACGTGTCGATAGCTTACTAATCATATACTTTGTTATTTGACAATGATATATGTAATCATTTACTTCTGTAAATTAACTATTCAGCTACGTTTGACGTTGACAGTACTTACAGTGGGTATATCATTAACATTACAATGAGTCTAGTTGATGTCAAAGTTAGAATACACACTTCAATCTGTGGAGTTCCAGTCTGTTAGACAGAGCTCTGATGTCATCAGGGTATAAAGGATTAGATAGATAATAGCCTAGTACGTACGTGAATAGATGGGTGTAGGAATAATTTATTTGGCTTAAGTTATAATATAGGTCCCCAGCGGGGCCCAGTAAATCCAAGGCCTGCCGGGGTGCGGGTTGTTTGAAAGAGATACCGCGGCCCTGGTACATAAAAGGCCTGCGACGGAACACGACGGTTTTTAGTCAGTAAGCGTCTGACTCTTCCTCACCGCTGCTAACCCACAGCGGGAGGGATAATTTGATGATTTTTGACGTCTCGTTAAAAAGAAAGTCATAATACAGGTACATAGTTATGTATTTAATAGGGTATTGTTGTCAGGCATTTTTGAAAATTGTGATCTGTTCAGCTACGTTTGACGCTGACAGTACCTACAGTGGGTACATCATTAACATTACAATGGGTCTAGTTGAAGTCAAAGTTAGAATACACACTTCAATCTGTGGAGTTCCAGTCTGTTAGACAGAGGTCTGATGTCATCAAGGTATAAAGGATTAGCTAGATAATAGCCTAGTACGTACGTGAATAGATGGGTGTAGGAATAATTTATTTGGTTAAGTTATAAATTAGGTACATACTTATTTAGTAGGGTATTGTTGTGAGATAGAACTGTGTTTCTATCATTTAATTTCTTTTTGAATACGTTAATAACACCGCCACTAGCAGTGGATTCCAATAAACTATGTGTAGATTTAATTGCTAGAGATAGAATTTTTCTTACACTAGCTATAGACCTGCAAGTATTCTAGATTCTAACATTATTGGCAAGCAAAACGGTTGGTAACAAGACAGACTCCCACACAACACTCGTTAGAACTCTGGCATACCAAGAGTAATGAGGCATTTAACCGTTCCACAGATAAAACTGGAATACCTATATCATTTGCATAATAATTTGGCCGACAGCATTATAACCTTCAAAAGTCCAGACCCACTGTTTTGTGACGGAAATAGGTTTTATGTACACAATAAAAGGACTTTATTAAGAAATAAAGTGTTCCAAAATGTGTCCCTTTTGAGTGGACTACTTAAGAGTTTACGATGAAAAGGACGCGGTATGTCGTGTATGTATGTATATGAACGAATAATTAAAGCAAAAAAATCTAAATTAAGTAGGTCGTGTAGAAGGAACTCAGGTATCAGTGCTTTTCGATGATGATCCATTGTGTAACAGTCAATTTGCTTCACATGGCTTCAATCTGCTTGCTTTATGCAACTGGTATCAAAATGCCGATAAGCATTGGTAGATCCACCCAGGGTACCTTCTTTCTTTCTGTAACGGCCTTATTCTGCATTCTTGCCTAAACAACATAGCTTGGCAGACCTGTACAAATTGTATTCAAAACAACACGCACTCGAAATTACCCAACATCTGAATATCGAGTACCCTGTCAAACATTCTAAAGTACCCCAAAACATGTTAAACTTCATGTTCTAATATCTCCAACAATCCAAGAAGGTCTAACTAATATATGAGAAGTTGATAACTCTGTTTACGCAATACGGGGACAAGTGGCTTCCCCGTCAATACTTGGAACCGTTCGCAAGCAATTTGCCAACTTGCGAGAGAAGGCTCCGACTCAAAGTTTTGAGTGTTGACTGGTAAATATATGTGGGAGTCCGGAGATATGCGGTATCGATATTTGATAGAAAATATTTTATTGAATTTGCTGGAAATAGGTGTAAAGAAGGTCGTATTGGAAAATTTATATGAGGTGCATTGCTGTAGGTATACAGCTGTATCGATATAACAATCCTATTCAGAAGTGACAATAAGGGACTATAATAACTAATACCTATTATAAAACTGAAGCTGTCTATTTATTGAAGAAAGCCAAAAACCCTTTTCATATTCATTCGTCCAAGACACGGCTGCCGTGTCGTGTGAAGTAGTAATGTATAAGCTAGGTATATAGAGAGCTTTCACGTGGAACCATCTAAAAGCTATTTGTCAAAGGCTAAAGATTTTTTATCCTTTTACACGGAGAAGTTCCCACGGGTGCCGGAAATCGGTAGAATCTACAGCCATCATAATGTGAAGTACACTTTAGGACTTACGAACACAGATCTAGATCCAACTTTACCCAGAACTGAACTCTCTAGAGGGAAATAATAACTCCTTCACAAAATGAGGCCGGTATTATAGAGATCGGATATTCCATTGTTTCGCTATCTGGGTTGCAGAGAGCTGATTAATTGTTATCTTAGTAGGGAAGCTAGGCGAAGGATTGTTGGCCTTAATACCTACTAACTTTGATAAATTGACGAACTTTGATGTAGACTAAGTGACATGTGTGGTTCCTAAAATGTGTGAAAGTTCATTAGGACTTTCCATTTAGCACAGACAAAGACAAAATAGCAAAATAATCTCTCCCGTTTTTTCCTCACAAAAAAAGTTGACAAATTAACCCAGTGGAACATTAGAGGACAACTGTCCGAAACAGACAACTTCCCTTAGAACAAACTATGTCAACAAATACACTAAACAAGGTCCGAAAACTATAAAAAAGTATTCCCAATTTCAATTCAAATTACAAGGTACACGTGGCCTCGAATTTCATCAGAATCCATTCACAAATTTTCCTTAAAACAGACGTTCCCCCACAAGACCACGTTTGGGCTCGAGTCGTCACAATCACGTGCAAAGCCAGGCGTATTCCCTTGTATTGTTGGCTTACGCATTTGTTGGCAGTCGCCTGCAGGGGCACGTTGAAAGCGAAGCCTTACTTAGTATTTACTCGTATTTTCTCGAGTTTTTTTATTAAAATGCTCACGTTTTGTGACGAAATGTTTCACCCTTTTTCCTGTTGCGAAATTGGTGGAGCAAGAAGAGGTATTTTGGGAGGGTTTTAAATGATGGTTTAATGATATTGATGACCCAAAAGTTGGCGCAAAAGTCTCCATGCTGGACTGCCGAACTGACGGTCCCGGGTTCGGTTCGTGGTATGGTCAATATTTGTGTGACGAGCATGTTTGTTCACTGTGGTCTGGATGTACAAATATCATAAGTAACACAAGATAATAAGCATAATAGTTTATCATAGAGCTCACCGGCCGTGTGTGAAAGGTATCCCTATTTATTTATTTCATTTTTGTCAAAATCACGATGAATCATTGGTAAAGGACAGTTTACACATATCTCATTCCCACCACTTGGAACCCCTCAACAAAATGCTCTAGCGTGAAAGCGGTGGGGAGATATTGTTGTACGCATTTCATTGAAACATAAGACCTTGCACGTGGAGCCTTGTTGCGAAGCCCCGCAAGGTATCATGGAATTGTGTTAAATACCTGCTGACGATAAATATTTGTATCGATCTACGCAACATTAGCTGACCTATTTGGTGACATTTAATGCTCTCTTTCTGGGTTAGCAGAAATAATGGCGATGAGAATTTATGAAATTAGCTAGTGATTTTGTATTTGTGTTACTATGTGTGGTTTCTTGTTTTATATGAATACCTTTTAATATTAAAACAATTTTGTAATGTAAAAAGGTCGCAATAAATAAATCTATGTGCTATAGGTTGTTTAGATTCAATGGGACTGACACCAGTATAGATCAGAATGAACCTAGACTTTTTTAAGTCATGTTAAAATCAGCTTCCAGTCACGATGTAACAGAATATACCAATTACATGGAAACTGCCTTTTTAAAATATTTTCATTAAATACGTGTTTATCTTCAACGCCAACACATTGAAACTCCACAGAAAATATTGACATACAGGATTCCAGGAAAAGTGAATTTGAAGGTTCGTAATATGGTAATGTATTTGTAAGATGTAGGAAGGAAAACTCGTCCTGTTACTTGTTCCTCGAGTTGTGACTTTATAAGACGCAGAAAATGTTCTGAAAACTTTTACGTTTGATGTTATTCAAATAATCAGAAAAAGAAGTCCTACTAAGTATGAAAGTAAGAAAAATATTGTTTCGTAAATCTACTTTTAATGGTACACAGGTAAGGGTCACTCATCATCTGCCGAGCTTCTTTCCAACTATGTTGGGGTTAGCTTCCAGTCTAACCGCATGCAGCTGAGTACCAGTGTTTTACAAGGAGCGACTGCCTATCTGACCTTCTCAAACCAGTTACCCGGGCAAACCAATACCCCTTAGTTAGAGGTTGTCAGATTTACAAGCTTCTGACTGTCTCGTAACGACTGTCTAAGATGTTCAATGACATTTGCACGGCACGTTAAACTGTAGGTCTCGGCACCTACAGTTTAATGCTCTCCAAAAGTCCTACTAAGTAGGAAAGTAAAAAAAGAAAATATTTTCGTAAATCTACTTTTAATAGTGGACAGAAAACTTGGCCACTATTTAGGTCAACTAGCCGTTAGTTGAAGAAATAAATTGATTGCGTGATGGATGACCAGAGATTTTGGGGCACTCAGAATTAATGGAACCGAGTGATAATACTCGAGTGATCCAGCGAGTTTTCATGAGTCAATACCTTCCTTTTAAAAGGCTCCACAAAGAATATTTGTCCGTCACTTTGTGATAGCACTTTTACCTTTTTTCTCGAATAACGTGAACAAAGCCTTGTTGAGTGTGAAGCGTATTTTATTTTAGACTAAATTCGCCGATGGCAGCTCGGGCGAGATTTTTGCTAAGATAATGTATATTTTTTAAGGAACACAAAGAAACTTGTATTGACCCCGGTTTTCCGACAAATTAAAAGTAATTGTTTGGAACAAAATTGCTGAAAGAATTTGTTTTAAAAAGGTAGCTGTCTTTTGGTATGAGATCAAAAATAGATTTTCTTAAGGTTTCGTTTTTATATCGTAGGTAGGTACCGTCCAATTTACAATAGCTATCTCAATATTTGTTGGTAATTCGAGTTGTATTGTATTTTCAATATAAAGGGTGCCTTCTACCCAAAAGAGGGATCAAAAACATGAATATTCTTGTTTGTAAACCACCTCTTTGCTAATGGGTCCAAGAAAAAAATCCAGCGTTCTCTATGCTTCGTTTCTCTTCCCGTTAGAAAATGAATAAACATTTTTGTGATCTCTTTTCCTTATTTGGCTAGAATTCCGAGAATTTTTGCTTCTAAGAACAAGACTATGAAACAATGAGATAAGCTTTTGTTTCCATTGAAGTGCCACTAGAACACATACATAGGGTTTAGCGAAATAACCAGGATAAAAACTTATATCCTATTCACAATGTTAAAACAAAAGTGCTAAGAACCTAGTTAGTTTTTCTACTACGAATTGCATCTGATGTATTCATACTGATGTATTGATTGATGCTAAAAACTAGGTAATGATACCTGGCCAACCTTCTTCCAAAATGAGTCTTCGAAATAGCTGTCAAAAGTAAAAGCTTACTTAAAAACCTCAAAAAATAAAGCTTCCGTAAGCTTTACGCATTATCTCATAAACCAGATTATGAATTTTGTGACGTTTCGCACGACGTAATACACGTTCCACGTCATATAACCTACTTATCCCCAAAAAGGTATTACTTAAGCCACATTTGCCAATAAACAAACATTCTATGATGATTGCCTCGAAGTAGGCACTATTAGCTATACTCAGAGTAAATATATCGGGTTTCTAATATAATATTATTATCGCTACACGCCCATTGATACTCGGTTTCTTTGAGAAACGACGTAGGATATGCGTAGTGGAATTCGATATGTTTTTGTAAGCCTTTGTTTTGGTTGATAGTCGTTTTGTTATGACGCGTTAAAGTTATGTAGATTTCAGTGCGAAATAGCGTGTCTAGATCTGCATAATCCTACTATTCATGTGTAGTGTGTCTGAAGAGTTTTCTTTGTATATCTTTGTATTTCATAATTTTATTTAGGGCTCAACGGCATGTCCTCTTCAAAACTTGTTTCTCTGAGGTTATCAAACCATAGATTCTTTTCAGCCCCGTGTATCTTTATAGAGTCGTTTATATCTTTGAAAACTGAACACAGTGTCAATCCTTCAATTAGCTTGGTATATAAAAATCATGTCATGTTACCTTTCAGTATTTTCAGCCATTATTGTTAACGTTCGTAATTCAGGCGTCGAAACCACTCCATTGATTGCGGTCCGATTACGCGAAAAAAAAGGGATTCTCATACAATTTATTACTGTCATTTTGAACCGTGTAAAAAATAATGTTTCAGCTTCAAAGTCTTGGTAATTGACAATGATATCGCGTTATATTTTGTGTGATCGAATTATTTCGCGTGTGTGAACTTTATTTGAATTAAAATGAAACAGTTTTTCATAGACTTAATGGCCTCCTTTATCAAATATTTTTTTTACGGTATTGTAAATGTGTATTGTATTGTCTAAACTAAACACATTTAAATAATTTGAATTAAATAAAATATTTCATAAAATTATAAAGAATTATACGTAATGATAATAGTAGGAATGTCTAAAAGTCACTAGCCCTGCGATCACATTGTCTTATGTTAGGTACAGTAACCCATCATCCAACATCAAATTTCTTTTTCTATGTTATTTGATATTAATGATTAACAATATAACTTCCAAAATCCTCAACATCTTCATAAAACCTCCATCTTTTCAAACACAAATGAAAATTAATTATTCCAATAGATATCAGTCGCCAAGACAGGTGAACCGTCTTCATGTACAATTTAATATTCATGTCTAATATTAGAATCTGGGTTAATACGAGGGTCAAACTGAAAGTTCTTAGAAAATCAGAAACTGGTTACATTAGCCAGTTATTTGTTTTATTATTTATTTTATTTATTTATGATAGGTAACTTCACAGCGTACAGTACATTACATTTAAACATCATACAAAACATTACGCCAATTATGAAGTACACTAATATAACAATAATGATAATTTGTCGAAAGAGTGGCGGATAACAGGCATTATGCACTATTATTACTTGTTGTGTGAATGAGTGTGTGTATTTGTGTTGTGTAGGTAGGTGTTGTGATGTGTGAATGTTGATGTTCATCTAGCTGTCTGGCTCTAATGGTGCGACTGAGTCAGTATTGTGATGATATCTTTTTTAAAACGGTTTCGTGTGGAATTAAAGGGGTCAAGTGTTAAGAACTTTTCGTTGTATAATGCAGGAAGGCGCAGAAAGGGCGACATCTTCATGTAATTAGTGGAGGCCGAAGGAACCGCTAACAGAGTGGTGTGTCTAGTACGTTTGAGTGGGACGTTGAATATAATTTTGCGAAGTAATTGAGGGCAGTCAAATTTATTATTGAGTAGGTCATATAATAACAACATGTCATTAATCTGCCGTCTCTCTTCCAAAGTGTTAATTTTGTGGTAACGACAGGAGTCCGGGTAATTTTGATTATCTGCTTTAGACTTATAATTTAAATATTTTATAAATTTACGTTGGATAGATTCAATAAGGTTAATATATTTTTTATAAAAGGGTCTCCAAATCACACTTGCTGATTCAAGTATGCTTCTTACATAGCAGTAATATAAGGTTTTCAAGCAAAGTGGGCTATTAAATTGCTGGCTGTTGCGCATAACAAATCCAAGGGATTTGTATGCTTTGCTGATGATATGGTCAATATGGGCCTCGAAGGTAATTTTGGAGTCTAGAATTACACCTAAATCCCTGACCTGTGTCGCTCGCGGAATAATGTCGTTACTGATTCTATAATTGTAACTTATATTTTTGTTTTTCCTAGAAAAGGTTATTATTTGACATTTTTTTGTGTTTACTTTAATATTGTTTAGCGTGTAGTAGTTACTAAGTCTATCTAAGTCAGATTGGATTAATTCACAGTCATTGAGGTTAGTAACTTTCATAAATATTTTTTTATCGTCGGCATACAGAAGGTATCTAGAGTGTAGGAAGCACTGTGTTATGTCAAATAAATAAATATTATAAAGTAAGGGGGCTACGAGTGAGCCCTGGGGCACACCGGAAGTAACGTCCACATAATCAGATCGGTGACTGCCAATAACCACTGCTTGTCGCCGATTTCTCAGGTAAGAGTCAATCCATCTAAGCAAGTTCCCTTTAATGCCCACGGCCTTCAGTTTTTCTGTTAGAATGCAGTAATCAACCCTGTCAAACGCTTTTTCGAAATCTGTGTATATTACGTCCACTTGAGCCCCATCGTTCATGCTAGAAACAACATAATCGGTAAGCTCAAGCAGATTTGTATTAACTGAACGAGATTTTGCGAAGCCGTGTTGGGAGTTGGGTATACAATGCTTGGTGGCGGAGTAGATGTGATCGTATACAGTTTTCTCAAGCATCTTACCAAAGTTGTTCAGTATAGAAACGCCACGGTAATTAGTTACATCATGCTTGGAACCTTTTTTGTGGATTGGGACAATTAGAGCCTCGCGCCATTGTCGCGGGAACGTGCCCTCGTCGAGAGATCGCTGGAAAATGATCTTAAGGGGTGTTGTTAAACCTAATTCGCATTTTTTTATAAAGACAACTGGAAGCCCATCCGTACCAGCTCCTTTTTTGCTGTTTAATAATTTAAAAACTGTCTTAATAGATTCAGGAGTGATAGTAATGGAGTGAGTAATGTTTGATAACGGAGTATCTTCGCAATAAATAGGGCAATAACTGCTTGTAGGGCTGAAAACACTTTGAAAAAAATCATTAAATGCATTGCAGATGTCCTCACCGTTCGAGTACGTTACTCCTTGATATATCATTATATATTATATCATATATTATATGTTTTATTGTAGTGTTAGTACGTCGAACACAGCATTTGAGTCACCTCCGTTAAATCTTTTAATCATTTTACGGCACCAATCCACACTATGGAGTTTTTGAGCCTCAGTCAAATTATGAGGTATCCACCAGGCGCAAAGCTTCCTGACCGCTTAATGTTCGTGGAGGATTTTGTGCACTTGACTCATAACGATGCCTAAGCTTGTCCGAATCTGCTGATAGGTCACTCTTCTATCAGTCTCTATCATACGCCGCACAACACAGATGTTATCTTCAGTCTTCGCCGTAGAAGGCCGTCCCTTAGGTAAATCACCAGTGAGATTAGTGCGACCACGTTTAAACTCATTAAACCAGTTGTAAACAGTCGCACGAGATGGGGCTTCATCGTGAAAGGCCAATCGTAGTCTATCATAACTTTCTTGTTGACTTAAATGACATCGAAAGTCATAAAAAATCATTGCACGAAAATTTTCTCGTGTTAAATTCATGTTGACGTGACACAGACAATTTTCAATTTGCCGCCAAATCGTAAAACAAATGACAAATGAATTAAATATATACTCAGTTATATCCCACCAAAAACATTAAATGTAAAAAAATGCCAAGTCTCTCGATGCAGTCTTTCCATCGTAAAAAGTTTTGAGATCTCATAGAAGCCAAGTCCTATTCAAAATATTTTGTAGTTATAAATCAACATTTAGTAATTGTATCAATAGTTTTCTTTATATTATAATTATAGTGACTTGGCAATGAGCACAAGAAGAAACAAATAAAACGGCATATTTGGATTTAATTATCTTTTGGTTTATCCGTGTCGTCCCAACCGAATTTCGGCAACGGCAGTCAGTCTTAGTGTACTCTCGATTCATTTACTTTCTTAAGCGATGGCCCGTAAGGTATTCTTAATTATTGTATTGGAGCATGTAGTCGGTAGTGACCATCATGATTCACACATAACAAATCTGATCACTGGTCTCGTCAGTAATATTTGCACATAATTCCAGGCAGCAAGCAGCTTTTAATTTGTGCTCATTGCCAAGTCACTATAATTATAATATAAAGAAAACTATTGATACAATTACTAAATGTTGATTTATAACTACAAAATATTTTGAATAGGACTTGGCTTCTATGAGATCTCAAAACTTTTTACGATGGAAAGACTGCATCGAGAGACTTGGCATTTTTTTACATTTAATGTTTTTGGTGGGATCTCATTTATTTTTTGTAAGTGTATTTCTTCCTTTTTTTTCACGTTACATTACACTATATTTACAATTACTACTATAACAATATATTAATAAGTAACTAAATAAATATATATCTACTAACTTACAAACTATAACTAGCTAAACTAAACTAAATAACACGTAAAGTTCTCCGAATATCAGTTATCACTACAATATTTTTTAGTTTCGAAATTGTTTTTCATAGACAGATGGCGCTATCAAATGAAATTTATCGAATTATTTTGAAGTACTACTTAGACTGCGCTTTGTAACGAAACCATAGCGCGATTCAGACAGGTACAACGCCATCTATCGAGCGCGCATACAATATTTATCGCAATACAATGGAGTTTTAGCTTTATTAATTTAATGAATTATGAACTTTATTTATTAATTTGTATTAATGATAGTCTATGTATTACATTTATATTATTCTTTTCTATTCTATGTATGTATTCATCCAATTGAATAGGTACTTAAACAACGAACAAAGTTAACAATGCAGTCAAAATCCATACATAATGTTCTTGCCAAACCGCAAATATAAAATTGTTTTCTATGGCATATTATTTTTTAATGTTTTTATAATTTTTCCTTTATATGTGGCTAATGACCTATCTTGGTGCAAAATTTGAAGTTTCTAAGTCTGCTAGAAGTACCTTAGATTTTTGATGATCTGTCAGTGAATCAGTGAGTCAGTGAGTGACAAAATGGTGTAACTTTGATCGACCGTAACTCCTAAACTATCAATTCAATCGGCATGTAATTTCGAACTTAAGCTTGTTCTAATGCCTACTATTATTCACCGAAAACCTAAACTCCTAGCTTTGTCCACGTCGAAGATATAGGAGGGGCGAAACAGCCGCGAATTGCTTCGAGAAAAGATGGTACGGCCGTGCCCGTTTTGCTCGAGACTTGGCTGGGGCACTGCCGTGCCCCCAGATTGGTAAAGAGTTCTATTTTCGAATTTTCGAATTATTTTTTTATTATATTGTTTATAAGTGGCCAGTTCTAAAAACTTTCAGTGTGACCCTCGTATGCCGTGATTAAACGGCACAAATAAATGGCAGAGCTCTGTTATTGATGAATTGGGTTTAAAATGACGACACAGAAATAGATACAAGGATTTGTGGTTATTTATAGAGGTATAATTACGTATTGAAGGGATTCGTCCCGCCATTCATAAAGGAAATATATGTACTTCATGAAACGAAATGTTAAGTCGACCTCAATTAACGGGGATGGGGTTGGGTAGACATGAAGAAAATGTCTATTTTAAGACTTCAAGTAAGTCACAATTGAGAATACTTTGTCACAATTGAGTATACGCCCTAACTATGGAATACTTATGTCTTATATTGTCATCACGTATATCTACATATCAGACTTGAAATCAACAGATAGATAAACCTCATCTACCAATGTTACCTAATAAATGTACAGACAAACTACACCAACAAATAAGAACCTTTAAATGCGTAGATTGTCTTTACTTCTCTTTTGTTATAAAACTACATACGTATTTTTTATGTCAAAAATTACACCTTGTCATTGTAAAAAGTTGCCACAAACCATTTTAGGAAAACTCTAAAATAAATAAACTATTGACAATAATATCTTACCTGCAGGATTGAGCTGCCTAGCCCGAGGAGTGACGGCGGGAGGCTGTTGAGCATTATGATTGTCATCTCGAGGAGGACTGGCGACTGCGCCCTCCGAGTTATTGTTCACTGGAGGCCCGGGACCCTCGCCTGCCCCCGCTTCGATCTGCAGCTGGAAGAAGAAGGGCCAGGTTAGAAAGTGCTGGATTGTTCGAGAAAGTTCCGTGGACGACGAGGGCTGTTGAATGAACTGAGATATAGTCTGAATTTGTCTGATAAGTGACTGGTTCTTCTCGCTAGTGACGAGTTGTTTCAGAATTTTCTATGATCAAAAGAGAAGATTATTTTCAGTGTTTTTCTAAAGATTTTAGAAGTTAGTTGAGATAGGCGCAGCGTTCTACTATCGTTCAAATTGGGTACAGTGTTAAATAAGTATTTGGGGATAGAAACATCTAGAGTAGGCAGTAATAAAAATACAAGAAGTCTTATAGCAACATTGTTACCTATTATATTATCTACAATTGCGAAGACACAAAAATGCGTCAAAGTTATAAATAAACCCGGCTTGCTTTTACTTCCAAACCAACGAACAAAGCCTAAAAATACCGAATTTCATTCATCTTTTTGCTAAATTTAGCTGAATGTCAGGCGACGGTCGCATTAGTATAAAGATTTTTTAATGACACGGCTGAATTTTGGTAAAAAGGTACCTACGTCATTTCAGTATTTTTTTAAACATTTTGCTTGAAGATTTACATGAACTCATTGCTTGGGATTTACAACTCAATTACCAGTCTCTGTTTCACGTACGGTAGACCGCACATCAGTGGTAACTGTCATGCACCTTAACTCAATAGTAATAAGTACGATTTTCCTATAAAACTGTTACCACTGACCTGAAGTTGACTGTACTTAAGCCATATTCAGACGACCATGTAATAGCTAGCGATAAACAAGAGAGTCGCAAGTATGTCGACTATCTTCTAAAAGAGGCCTCTTTATACCGATTATTTTCATCAAAATTATTTAATCAAACTGGGCTGGGAATCAGCATTTTTTGAACGTCAAATCATAAAGATAGCCACCAAAACGCACCCTCTCCACCACTTCTTATGTGCTATTGCTGAGAAGAAGTGGCGCAACAAACTCCCCAGCAACACATGTTTGTCTGTTTGGTTTACGATGTAATATTCTGTGTACAATTAATGTATTTATGTAAGTATCGATGTAGTAATTTCCTCATAATAGAAAGCAAAAATAAGTATAGACGTTTCTTTAATCTTCCTGTACACAAAGAACGAAACTTCTCCCATCAATATAAGCTTAATTAACATCTATTAAAATTTGCCAAGGCGCTTCTTAAATATCTGTGTACGTTCGTAATTAAACGGCCTCGTATTTCGTGCACAAGTATTTTCTTTTGCTACCAGCTAATTACTTTTAGACTTAATTATAAATACACTTAATTTAAACTTCAATGGTTTCACAACTTCAGTGGAAACGTTTATAATTATTCTGCTTTGTAATTTTAGTGTACAAAGAAAGTTGTGTTGACGGTTTGTTTATTTTTAAGTGTAAAAGAAAAAATAATTGCCTTGATGTGGTTAGGGTGAGACGGTGAAAGACCACGACAATTGTGTACCAAGTGTCCTCTCAGCCGTTCGTATAGTTATCGGCTCGAATCTTGAGCTCTGACCTTCACCTGCGCAGAAGTAATTTATTGGGTCCCTTTTGTGGTATGAAGTGAGGCGCGGGGGCGGGCTAAAGCTGTGATTGTGTGCCCGCAGTGCATCGCGTCATAGCCGTCACTCGGGATTGGTTCTTTGCTAATAAATCACTTCTGCGCAGATGTAGGTCAGAGCTCAAGATTCGTGCTATAGGCTACGTACATTTTTGATAGGCAGTCGATGATGAGAAGAACACGAAGAAACAAAACTAAGACGAAAGCAGCAGCCAGCGATGCAATGATAGTGTTCTGTCGTCTATCTGCTATCCGAGTCGCGAATTTTATAGTTGTGTTTGAGCCTCAGATGGCGACTGAAGCCTAGGAAACTTACTACCCAGTGGAACATAAATTCTCCTCTTAAGTAATAAAACGGTGTACATTTCTAATTAAATTCACGGCATAATTATTTTACAATGACGAATAAATTAGTGTAGTACAGCCATAATTTAGGAGCAAAGACATCGCGTGTTATGTTGTTGTCGCATGCCAGAATATAAGGGAATGATATTAAGTGAACCATGGAAAATTAACAAATCCCGGTTTCGAAGCCTATCTGATTTTTTACAGTAATATTATTGGGGACACGAAGATTGTCAGGTTTACTGGTTTCTGGTTTGGAAACAAACTCGGAGTATTAACAGTACCTATTAATACAATCCATACGCCTTTTATTACCTACACTTGCAATTAAGTGCAATCAAACAATTACAATTTCATAGCAACAAAAGCATAGAATTTGATTAATATAACAATATTTTTACGTCAAAAATCTCCGTCGCAACCGTTCTTTAGCATGTCACCGTAACAACAAATTAACAATTTGCATGCGATGTTAAGTGGTACAGTCAACGGCAAAATTCTATGAAAGTTTAAAATAACAAACTAAACGTGGCGATGCAGGTGTAAACAGAACTTTTATGAAAAACATTTTGCTAAAAATAATTTTGAAATCGTTGTATTGTGTGATTAAGTGTTGTATGATTTAATTCTAAGGATCGTTTACGTCTTAATGTCTTACATTATTAATTTGTATTTAATCAGCTCAATGCCTTTAGACTTGTTAAAAGCGATAGTCGTTATGTATGTACAAGCCCATGTTAAGTACATCGTCAAGTGGATTTCACAAATCCATGTTTTACAGCTTTATATTATTATATAACTTGCAATCCATAGAAACAAGAACAAATCTAATCAGCCATTACACTCTTAATTTAGTGTAAAAACTGGGCGCAATGATTTTTACCGCTGACTGTACTATATTAAAATGTACAAAAAATACAGTGATATTTAGTAACAGCGGCATTACGCTACCGCTTCGCTTGCACAGCATTGCGTGCGAACCATGTTGTTATTAAGTTTGCAAGTTTGTTTGTTTTCGTACAGCCATAATGAAACTGTTGACTCTTACACCAATAAATAGAAGCATTAAAAATACTGGATTCATTTTCTGAGAAAATTTAAGTGGGAACTATAATCAGCAAAAGGGGTCCAACGAAGGCCCAGCTACCTACATTTTTTAAGTAGCATTAGTTGGCTATATACTATCTTCTATAAACGAAAGCTTTTTTAAGCCGTTTCGCCGTCCTTAATATATTCACACACTAAGATAACGACCCTATAACAATTTTTAACTGACTTCCCAAAAAAAGATGAGGTTTAGATTAATTCGAATGTTTGTATATTTTTAAGGACCCTCTTAATCCAATAAAAATCATCATCAATCGAACTCTATCTATCACTATGAAAAACAAATCACACATTTATAATATTAGTTTAGGATTCAGTTCGAAGCTTATACATCGGTTTCAATTAAAGATGGCGTCTTCCAGTATTAAATACAAATAGATTGTTCTGTTTGTTCGTATTTGTTGTGTAATTGGGTCAGACAATCTAACGGATTAGAAGGACGAGTCTGCACGTATAGGTACGTATTGGTGATTTACAATTAGGGTGTCGGTTTGTCACTCTCTGTGTTGAAGTTCTGTTACAGAAAATGAAAATGGGTTGGTAACATATAGGACATATTTTTATGTACACCGATAGTATAAAGCTGAAGAGTGTTTTTTTGCTTCATTGCACTAATCACAAGTTAACCGCGTTACATAGCTCTTTTATCGCGGAATGCTACTGTTTACCCGGATGGGCGGAGTAATTAACACGGGTGAAACCGATGGTAGAAGATAGTGCTACTACACATAACATATATAGATACATACATACGGGATATAACAACATAAACACAGAACCAAACACCCGAAATTGCTATCCTAAACTATACTACAAACTAAAGATACCATCCCATCGGTCAGTAATGAGGTAATAGGTGATGACCCATCCCAATCGATTTCCACCTTCCCCTACCAATAAACCTCTAGCTAGATACGTGATACATCTCTCTCTATAATATATTACTCTCATGTACGAAAAGGGTGTACTATCTTTAGAGATGACAAGTATATTAATTGCTGTTTCGCTGATCGATAGATGTTTGAACTTTGTGGAGGTGGATACTATCCACCTCACAATTTCTATCCACTGGATAGAAATTTTAGGTCACGAGATCAGTTGAAACCTTTACTAACATAATAAATGAGATACTATGCCTGTCGCCCACCCATACCAAAGTAGATATAATTCACAGGTAGTCTAGAACCTGAAAAAGTAGTGTTCATAAATATCATAGCATCTGGAGTCTGAATTTTAAAAACCGTATCTGAATGAATAAAGTCTGCACTTGTAGTTAATCGTTGTGAGATACATATATGGATCAAATACGCATCATTCTCAAATTTACTTAAAAGAAGAGCCTTTTTTACAAGATTTTATTAAAAAACGCTGACTTGGTCTACTACTTCTATCCATTTATCTATCTCGAATAAAACTATCTTTCCCAAAAATCGTTAGACACCAACACAGCCACAGACCCAAAACTCATTCCTAACTAAACCCAAAGCAATAAATCAAAAATTACTGCAGTACTTGAGCTGAAACTTGCACACGCGAGCAAAAACCATATTCCTCCAACTGCAATTGATTGCTAGTACCACAAACGAGCTAAGCGATTAATAATACTCAATTGTTATGGGAGTTTAGACTTAAGACTTAGTGCCTACAGCAAATTTTTTATGATTGACAATCATTACAGGTATAAGAAGACGTGTAAAATACATTTTTACAA
The DNA here is from genome assembly GCA_033682625.1 of Helicoverpa zea x Helicoverpa armigera. Lineage (NCBI taxonomy): Eukaryota > Metazoa > Arthropoda > Insecta > Lepidoptera > Noctuidae > Helicoverpa > Helicoverpa zea x Helicoverpa armigera. The sequence goes on from JAWIIS010000028.1 coordinate 12,323,099, forward strand.
CATGTACAATACATTTATCTCTCGCTTTAAAAGTTTGTAGATTTAGCTGGTCCTTTAAATGTCAGTATTTTCTGAAAGAATAGCATAATGCAGGTTGCATTTATAACAAACCCTCGCACTTATTGCCCTTTTTCCCCCCTTTTGGCTTTGTCTTTTTGAGGGTAAGGGAAAGTCAAACAAATGTTAAAATATACCGTTAGCATTATTCTGGCTTTTCTATAGCCGGAAAATGTTTGTGTGTACATACTAGGTATATCGTTGTTAGGTATCAATATTTTTAATACTGACCTTTGATATCTCGACTTGGAAAATACGAATAATAAGAAGTGCTCAGCCGTTATTGTCCACGACTGTACTTTATCCCAAAATATTCCTCTTGATTTTTTAAGTATTTTTATTTACTTTCTTAACCGTCTTTTAACACATAAATTATCATTGTTAATATCAAATAAACTTTGCAAGACTGTCTGTGCGGCATGTCTATACCTTTATGCATACATGCGGCATTATATATCAAACTCCTCACATTCAGCCATTTCAAACATATTTCTTTTCACAACAATTCTACAAGAACTTACATAACATTTAATATCGTAGTATATCGAACAGTCAGCTTCAAGCTATACATCATTCAACTGTCAGTACAACACGCTATGCTTAGTCTGACGTTGAAGACTGTCTGACGTCAGACTGTCCGACTTTGGCAAACTTTTCAACTTGCTTTCCCAAATTCAGTGTAGTTTTCGTTAAGCAAGTTGTTTGGAAGTTTGCATCACGGAGTATATTTTTTTGTTTGTTTTTCCTTGCTTTTCAATATTTAAGAGCCATAATTGCAACAATTTTAAGTGCTTAAAAAAATAAATATTCAATGGGCACGTACAGACCAACACATTTTCACTTTATTTCCTCACAGCTTGGTTTTTTTTCACCTTCAAGTAATTTATTTAAATAAGCGAAAATATAATGTTTTTGACAATTGACCGAATTTTGGACCTCGTCCTCCTTTTTTAACATTATTCCTATAGGCATTCGTTCCGTTGTCAATATGATAAGTTTATGTACTATCCCAATAAAATCCTTCAGGAGCTTTCACGCCCAAGGACAAAAAAGGGTGCCCATTACATATAAGTGCTCATAGCAACTCTAAAAGGGCAAGAACTCCGTAGATATAAAACCTTCAAAATCCTATGCAGATGCTAAATAAACTGAATAATGGTAATATGAAGGGATTCTTCTTCTTATCATTATAGACTGTAGGTTTTAGTCTCATAACATTGTTTTTGGTTTTTGCAAATTCATCAAATATATTTTTTGATGCAATCACCAAGTTCCGACCTTTATTATTAAAAAACCTTTGTTCGAGGTGCTGGCTTTCCAGTTACATGTTTAGTCTCTTGACGAACATGGCGACCACAACATAGTTCGATTAATAGTATCTGTAGTTAAACGTTACACCATTTACGATATGTATTTATTTCTCATATGACACGTTATTGTTATATAAGGTGCGAGAATCAATGAATTCATAACAAACTGTGAGGTCCCATTTCTGAATAGAATGCTGCATATTTTACATACATCTACATAATTTTTGTCTCTATAGTTCCGTATACAGAAAGAAAGCTGGAATCCAGCGCTGATCTTCAAGCGCTTATCGGTGGTGCTGCATTCTATAATAGTTAAAATTGCTTCACATATCTTCAGTCTGCCTGCCTTATGTACCAGAATGTTACCCGAATGGACCATCGCAGGTCCACTGCACTGTTATCTATAATGTCTAATGGTTTTACTAACAGTGCAAACCGATTATATGATGGTGTTCGTTTTTTATAGTTTATACGGCAAGTTTACCGCTTACCGCAGTGTTGATAGCACCATCAAACCTTTCTATAGTTCGGCCGCTCAGAGAATGCGTTTCTGACACATCGCGATTGAACTGACGACGTAACTTTGTAATGGCGTTGCAGTACGATAAAAATATTTTTTCTGGTTGTTTATCGTTTTAACAATTGTTGAGCATTAAAACAACATTATTATATCAATAATAATCAATGAATGTTGTAATTTTGTGCCAAATTGAGTGTCAAATAACTTGGTAAACAATATTTTTCTAAATCTATACTGCGCTATTACAAGGTTATGTCAGCGCTTTATATTTGTAGTGCTGTGCTAAAAATAACAGGCAAGTATCGTAATCTGTTCTGGTTGATGGTTCTTATACAGTTATACTTATAATATAAAATAATACGTTTTGTTTTTCTTTTTAAGAATTTGAAAATAATGGACTATAGGATAACTTTTATGAAATATAAAAATAAAACTATGATCAAACTGAACGCGCGAAAGAAAGTAGCATTTTTATATTTAGGTTGAAAATGGTAACCCCAAATGGCATCATGGGCCGTCATTTTGTGACGCTAAATAGTCATTTGTTGTCGTTTCGTGCGCTAAGACTAAAAAACCTGATTTTGGAAGATTTTGACCGAGATATCAGGATTGATTCTGTTATTGATAATACCTAATATACACGTAATATACACGTAGGCGAAGATGATGATGAAGACACCACCTCCTCAAGCGAATCGGAGTCTGATTAACATTCTGTACGCACATTCAATTCAATGTACTTACTTTATTGCATAGAAATACAGATTGTAACTTTGTAACAAAGAATAAATAAAACGATTTTATTATATGAATATTACCTTTTTTTGGTTTCCACTTAAATAACTAAAATATAAATTTTAAATGATTCCGCCAATTTAAAACGAAAATAATCTTAAAATAATGCGGCGGTTTATTTTGGGGGAACGGTAACGAACTCAGTGTTATGTTGTGCCCATCACTAGTCCTGACTAACTGATAGGTGTCAGGAACGCATTCTCTGAACGGCCGAACTATAATTGGTTGTGGAATGCGGAAATAAAACGTGAATCGTATACCTTCGGCAACCGTCGTAAAGCTTCGTTTATCGTCAATAGTATGTTACAAGCTTTACTGTGTTATGTCTCATGGTTTCCCCCGCATTCATTAAATTATTAGTATCCTTTCTCTAGGTTTATGGACATGTCCAATATGTCCATTAGATATTTTATATGTCTGACAAAATGCAGACAGAGTATTTTAATACGAAATTGGCAGACAGTGGTGATCGAGCATTCTGTTGATGGCGTAGTCCACTTCATCATCATCAGTCTCTAATGTTCGACTGCAGGTCACAGGCCTCTTCTAATAAAGAGAAAGAATGAGCAACATCAAAATGTTCTTACAACTTAAAAATCTTAATAAATCAATACTTCTCAAACATAAGCAGACTTTTAGTGTTATACATTTTTACTATTACAAATGAAACCTCGTAAGAACATAACATTAAAAAATTTAATTTCACATTGTATACTTATACAGTACAGATTGCAATAGTCTGCAATATAAGCTGCAATAGGTATTCTTTAAGTGGGTCTAGACTGGTCTAGACTTTTATATCCCCGTTTTAATTGCAGTCTAGATTCTAGATAAATAAATAGACAGTGTGTGGGAGCATGCACTAAACGAGGGTGGCTGGATTTTAATTAAATTATGTTTACGTGTTAATGGTTTATTTTTGCTGCAATAATATGATAGTTTAACGTTGAAAATTGTTACTTACATTATAAATGCAACTCTCTATGTTTACCTGTGACTTACAAATGCCTCAGCGGATTTTCAAAAGCCTGTCTATGTCAGTATGTAGCATCACAATTATAGAAGGTATTTCTTACCCGTTGCAGGGAGTAGTTCTCTCAAGAAACGAATGAAACTGCTCGGGGAAATTAATTAATAAATATTAATCTTTTTCCAAGCATCTCCAATCGAGAATTAGTACCTAAGTATAATTGCAAAAAGCTTGCCAAGTATACTTGATCAGTGACTTCGTTCGCAGTTTTTAAATTAACTACAATGACTCCTTTGACGTGGTAAAAATGATAATGATGAGGCGAAGAAATTTTCGCAAATTGGATTTTTAATTAGGATTGTGCTGAGCCCTTTCGCGGTCAGAACTAGCTGCCAATTATTTAAATATTAATTGCTAATTTTCAAAATTTCAGTCCAATCCTTTTTGGTTTTCTCTGCGGTAAAATTCAAACTAACAAAGTAATCAGAATTTTTGAATTCACAGTTATAATGGGATAATTGTAATGAAAATGTGAAAAAAACACATTTATACCGCTTCGGCTAAACATATTATAAAGGTTTAAAAAGTTAGATAATAAGTTTTACACAAATATCTCGCGACATAAGTATTGCTCGGGGGTCATCAACCTCAAGTAAAAATTGCCTGTGGTGAAATTATCTGCAAAAGTGTCAGTTGCATCTTTCTTTGAATATTTTTTTTGTTGTAGAACGCTGAGAAAGCGACTATATATTGACAATACAAATCTCCTTTTACATAAAACAGTCAAGTAAAATAGTCTGTGCTAAATCTTTAACAACATTTTTCCTGAAAATATCAGAGTAAAATAACAACCCAACTATCACATACTATGTTTACATGTGAATATCAGCGCGGAATTACATAAGTGAATCCCGTATTACCTCCTATATGCCTGAGGAAATATGTAAGTAATACTCGTATGAAGTAAGTAGTTGTTACGTAGAAATAGTTTCCACAGATTTCGTGTACCTACTTATGTATGAGTACCTACAGTTTCCCGTAAATCATCGTTTACTTCAAAACTTCATATTTGACTGCGGAACTACTTTTTGGAAAATCGGATTAAAAGGCAGAAAGGATATAGTCATCGTTTAATTCGAAATTTTACCATAGTTCTGTGCAAGACTGCGATTATTAGGGAAGTAAAATAAGCAGTTGCAGTATCTTTAAATTTTTACATCCAAAACAAATTTTGAAAGGCTTTTTGGATCTCTAAACGTGAAGTCAACATCGAGGAGTTTTGACTGCACATATTAAGACAAATAAATGACAATCTCGATAGTCGAGACTTTCAAAAATCGACGTTTAGCATCACTATCAAGTACTGGCAAATCTGGAATACTGGCATGCCAGCGAAGTGCCAACCGCGCCACTTGACGCCTCCTGAAATAATATCGATTTGGCAGATTTGTAACCGAATTTCCTCGAAAGCTTTTCCTCAGAGGCTTGAGTATAAAACAATGGGACGATTTATTTTTAGATCGAGGTTTGTCAATACTTACATAGGGATTGTTTGTACTTGTGCTCTTAATTGTTTTCTATTGGATCGCGATATAAGATAAATATACTCGTACTTTAAGTTTTTATATTTATGTATCAAAACTTTTATACCTAAATGATTTTTTTCTCAGAAATTGCAAAATTATTTTATCGATATTGTTAGGTTAGAAATCTTCAAATAACTATGCTCTTTGTCTGGGACCAAAAGTAGGTTGTATCAAATTAACACTTAATATGGCCATGTAGGTATACTACAACACCTATAATTTTCTTTCATACTTTCACTTGCTTAATTTTATTTTCACAGACATACAACTGCTTAATATAATCGTAAAACCACAGACTTTGATTATGACTTGGAATAAAGTTTCTCATTGTCTAAATTCAGTTATAAACTGCACAATTATATAAAAAATTAACGTCAATAATCCTAAACTAAAACTACAAAAAATCCTGAAAACACAAACAAAAGGTCACCCATCTCTCGCACGAACACAGGGCCGGGCCCTTCGGGAGAGACGCATTCACGGCTCCCTTTAGCAGGTCAATATGAGGCCGGGAGCCCGTGACGTCAGCGCCTACGTCACGGAGGGAGGCTTATTTTATTGTGAGACTAGCTTTTGTTTATGTATAGAAATGTTCAAGTTGAAGAACAGTAAAAGTATGTGTTACTAATTGTGGAAAGGCGTGATGATGGAAGTAGAAAACATTGTGTAGACTCGTTCATGGAATAGAGAAATAAGTAATATAGTAATTAGTATTTATAGAAAAAGTTATATTTACAGGGCTTGCCCCACTTGCAGGCAAAATACATACACACCTAGGCTTTAAGATAAGACCTTAATAAAAAATAATGTATTTCTAGTAAATAAGCGACTGAATTTGAATTTAAGGTGCTAGTTGTACTAGTTAAGTAGGGTATGTTCAGCAAAATAAATATACTAGCTTGAGCTAAACACCCTCTCATATTCAGATCCAGTATTTTTTATTTATAATACAAATCACTTTCAAGTACAAAGTGAAACACTTATCCTTTACGCTCAGCTGATTGATATAATTTGAAAACGCTCTTGAGGTGACCTCAAAAATATTACCCAATAACTTAAACAGCTACCAAAATCCTTCTAAGCATCCTCAAACGCGATATTACGTAACGTTTACTTGAAGAAAATTCGAGAATTCTAAATATAGAAAATCTTTGGGAACCCGTTCGTTTTTACGAGAGCAAAGTTGCCTTGATCGATCACTCGGAGTCACTTGTTGCGTGGGTCAGCCATCCAATCCATCGACTGTATTCAATCTGACGGGATATTTACAATGTTTAGCTAAGTTACGGGGTTTTAGGTATATGTATTGATTTTTAAAGCCCTATAAGAATCACTCAATCTTCAAGGCTACACAAATCTTGTTTTATTGGCGTTGGTTCAGCAATACGTACATCTTTTTTTTAACGACGTCAAAAATCATCAAATGACCCCTCCCGCTGTGGGTTAGCAGCGGTGAGGGAGTGTCAGACTCTTACTGACTAAAAACCGTCGTGTTCCGTCGTAGGCCTTTTATGTACCAGGACCGCGGTAACTCTTTCGAACAATCCCGCAGGCAATACTTACATCTACTGTCTGCCTTTTAGTCACAGATGCTAATTTCAACTATTATTTTAACTTTCATATTTTCGCTATCATTCTGGAAATTCTCATGACTACTTATATTACATAACACAAACTTAGTCGCGTTTATATAATTTTTAAATAAAACGAAAGAAATTAATCTGAAAGAAAATTAATTTCAGTCTGAGCGAACTTTTGACAAGGTAATTCTTTAAGCTGTTAATGTTACATAATTTATACTTGGACATCTGCTGGCTCTTTTTCTCGTAGTATTACTATTTTTCGCGAAAAGATTTCGATTCTAATTCGAATGACAATCCAACTAATTACTAACCTTTGAATAATAATTTATCTATTGTAGGTACTGTTTTAATTCCATTTTGTCTATAGATCAAAAATAAATTTATATCAAAGAGTAAATAGGTACCTACTCGTTAATCCAAACTATTTTGAAGGCCTTAGATTTAATTACAAACTTGAGATTTTATAAAAAAAGCCTCTTTGATGTTAAAAGTATTGAATAACAAAGAAACTGTTTACCTAACAGGGTTTGTGTTATGAATAATATTTAGATGTTGGCTAGGCCCAAATTTTTCTTAACACTATTTTTTTTGCGTAACCAAGGATCAAATTGCTACCTTTACACAAATAAAAGGACTAAAGAAAACCTTATTTTTTGGCAGTATTTTAAAAGCAGCCGGAAATACAATAGTCAAATCATTTATTTTATTTAGGCCTTTACAAGAAGCACTTATGAATGTCAAAAATATAACTTAGTTTGATTCTAGTTGCCCATTTCAAAAGTAGCTTCCTATGGAGAAGAACGGGCAATAACTACAAAAGTGGTACTATGTAGGTAACAAATTCAGAACACGTAGGTCTCGGCTACGAGCTACGCGCGGCTATCGTAGACGTACTACGCCGTAGCCCGTAGCCGTCGTGCAATTCTGCCTTCGCTACTCTTTGGCCGCGCGCTTACCTTTGGTCTATTTATAGCGGTTTCAAAGACTTTGGTTTAACTATGTGTGGGGCGCGAGGTGTTAGTTAACGCGTCGTTTAGTAGTAGAATGGGCAGAGTAGTTGAAAGGTTTATATTTTGATCGTGATTTTCCAAACTATATTGGTGCCTTCCAGTCTAACTGGAATGCAGTTGAGTACCAGTGTTTTAAAAGGAGCGACTGCATATCTGAACTCCTCAACCCAGTAGGTACCCGGGCAGCCCATTACCGTTTGATAAGCCCGGTTGTCAGACTTTCTGGCTTTTAACTATCCGTAACGACTGCCAAAGATGTTCAAATTACAACTGATTCACAAAAAAAAATTATATTTTTTTATTCATCTAGCTTTAGCTAGTACGTTGCTCGGGATTTGAACTCACGACAATACGTGCACAAACCGTTAGCATAGGAATTTGTTTGAGAAGTTTCCATTTATTGAGATTCAATAAAATTTTATATGAAAATGTTTCTGTATTGTGGAAAACGCGTGGGTTGTCTACCGTCCCACGCTTGATATGTATCTACTGTTTTATCATCGAGTTTCAATTCAAAGGTCTTTGACTTAATGAGTTAGTAATACTCGAATTAATTGGAAAGAAGTAAGCTTGATATTTTTGAAATGTCATGTGATTCTGAGAGATAATGCTTTAATGGGAGCATTTAAAAATATTTTCTTTAATAAAATCTGTACCAACATTTTAAATGTGGAAGACACTGAGTCCGTGTGTTACGCATAAACAGATTTAAATGAAATATGCACAGAGATTGGTAAATCAATTAGTTCGAGGAAATGAAATCACAGCAGTAACTCTTAGTGTAAATGATTGAATTTAGTATAGAAACACTGCTATTGTGTATGTTGTAGCCCTGTTTTGTTTTTTGTACCCTAAACACTCCGAATCTACTGAACCGATTCGAGAAACTCTTTTACTGTTGGAGAGCTACATACATTCTTTCCTAATAACATAGGCTATATTTTATCCAGGTACCCGGGGAGTAGTTCCCACGGGACGCGAGTGAAACCGCGGTAAAACGGGTAGTATTTTGTACAACATTTATTTGCGTCAATCTTACTTGGAATACCTTATACCCCAATAATAAATACCCATACTTACTTCTAAATACCATACATCTTCCAAAACGTGCCAAAACCTTACATCGCCATAAAACGGCAACAACACACAATGATTGTAACGTATAGCAGACAGTGTACACCACGGCTTATAAGGCTTACGAAGCCTTATTAAACGCCCACGCGAGCCTTATCGCCGTCACCGTATGGAAACCGGAGATAACTTGTACCGAATTGTGTTTTAACGTAGTATTATGGCATGATTTTTGTAGTAGGTACTGTATACGTTGTCACTTTTTATCTGGATGCGCGGAGTAGTTCGTAAGTACAGGATGTAAGAAACTGGCTAAACTAGTCAATACTAATATAATTAAGGAACATTTTTTTGTTTGTACTCTAAAGGCTCCGCAAATACTGAACCTATTTGAAAAATTCTTTCACTGTTACAAAGTTACACTCTTCCCGAGTAATGATAAGAATAGTTTCCACAGGATGCGAGTAAAACCACGGGAAAGCGGCTGGTTTCATATAATTATATTTTTAACGTTTAAACCAATTTTCAGCTTCCTGAGAATTAATGTCAGTTAATTTTATGGAATTAATTGTCAGAGCTATATGATATATGATATTTGCCTTTTATAAGCGATTTGTGAGCCCACTCATGTTGAATTTCCAGTTAAAATTATTAACACAACTCGTTTCTGCGTAATGCTATCAAAAGAGCATATAATATGGCTTTGTGACTTTGATATGTTTTTCTCCGAACTCAGAAATTCCATGTGTTGAATTAAAATTGAATTTAATAATAAAAAATGCAACTGCGTAGTCTTTTCCCCGAACTATATTTGGATCGGCTTCCAGTCTAACCAGATGCAGCTGAGAACCAGAGCATTCAAAGATTATTAGACCAAAAATACCATTGGGTTTCTTAAGGCTAAGATTTAATTCTTATTATTTTTGAACCATTTCTATATGGAATGTTACGTAAAATCCACAAGAAATAACTATAATTAAAACAAAACTTATAAAATACTATTCAAGTAAGTATCAAAAATACAGTATCGACTTAATAAGCTACCACAGAATAAAATAAATAAACCGATAAACCCTACAAACTAATGAGTTAATATTTTATCTACCATCATATCATATCAACTTAATTAAAATGCACAGTTCAGCTAACTGAAACACAGATAAGGCTGACAAAGGCCGATTTCCGTGAAACACATAAACAAATCATAAACAATGAATGTTCAATCTTTCACATGCTGGTCAGTGAACGACATGGAAATTGAAAAACGTTGTTATTTACTTTTTAATAATAATTTAATATTGATTGATGGCACTATTTTTTAATTATTTTTAAAGGAGATCATTCAAGTCTCGAACAATTTTTACCCAAAAATGAAAGTGCCGGCCAAAAGAAAAAAATAGTAGATTCTTGTAGAGAATAATGCCCTGAAGATTTTTTACTATTACAAGAATCGTCTACAATTAACCCCCCGGCTGCTATTTGACTTTGAAAATACCAAAAAATCTCACAATGTTTGGAGCATTACATAACTGCAGCCGCTGCCTTCAAAGGACTCCTGCCTAACCTGGGAAGTCATCAAATGACTTGGGCTGTGGGGAAGTCAGACACTTACTGATTAAAACCCATCATGGAGAAACCAGGGTCGCGGTAATTCTTTCGACTCATTCGATTCTTTAGACTGCCTCGTTGGTCTAGTGGTTGCAAGCGCGGCTTGCCGTTGCCGTAATGCAATGTTCCAAACATTGTGGAAAAAATTCCATTTTTGGTATTTTCAAAGTCAAATAGCAGCCGGGGGGTTAATTGTAGACGATTCTTGTAATAGTAAAAAATGTTCAGGGCATTATTCTCTACAAGAATATATTATTTTTTTACTCTGGCCGGCACTTTCAGTTTTGGGTACGAAATGGATGATCTCCTTTAAATTGATATTGATAACAAGAGCTTCGGTATTCGCAATCAACGTTAAAAACCGGTTTCCTTATTATATCAGGTTTATAGGTAGGTACCGAATGTTTTGAGCAGTTGATTGTAATGATTGCACAAAACATTCGGTATCCCTTGTCTCTTCGGTGTATTTCTAAGATCAATGCAGTTTAGATGACTAGCAAAACATCAAAATAATTTGATAGCGAAACCAGTTGAAAAAGAAATAAGAACGTTTCAAACGAAAATAGGAGATAAACGGCCAAAAAGTTTCACATATCCTTTAACAAAACTTGTACACAATAAAAAACTATCGAAGCAATTTTCCTATCGCAAAAATAACTCATTAATAATGTTTGCTAACCCCCTCCTCTTCCCCCCTAGCCGCGGTAATCCCGACAAGCTTCAATTTTGAGCGGATTACCGTCTATTGATCACGGTACTTGTGTGATATGAATTATTATACCGTACGGGTATTGCCTACAAAACTGGCATCTGGTTTATAAATAGCTGAGATTTTTTGTGATTTTATAGAGTATTTTTAAGTAGGCAGATGTTTTTTAATCCGTTTTATATTTAACTCGCTGTATCCCGTGGCAACTTCTTCCCGTAAGTAGATAAAATATAGCTTATGTTTCAAGCATACTGCAACTTCCCCACAGTAACAGAATTTTTGAAATCGTTTCACTATTTTCGGATCCTTTAGGATGCGAACAGACGTAAAACTTAAGCTCTCAAAATAGTATTCGTTTAGATTAAATACGTGTACGAGATTATTAAACCCACTTTCGTCTTTACAGGTATTTTTATAAGCCTATTTAAATGATATTTCTTTTAAGCTCTCCGAATATACAAAATATAGTTACCTATTTACAATGCTAGATAGATATGAAACCCTTTACTGCTAAATTTATCTGCGGCTGACATTTGCTTGTGTGGGTGGTACCAGTTGATGGATGTTCTTGTTTGATGGTAAACTAAAGGGGTACCTGCGGTTTCCATCATACCCTGAAGGCTGAAGGAGGTTTTGGTTAAATATAGCATGTAGATTGTAGATCCTTTTCAATCACGCTAAGATTGTCGTTTGTTTTGTCATTCGCTCCCGCCCACTGCCCGTGTCCCGTGGGAACTACTTCGCGAATAGCTTACCCAGATAAAAAGTTGCCTTCGTCTATATTTTTTTAATATACAGATAAAAAATAAAGTCATCGACATCGCAATACCGTCAGCCTATGTCGTGTACCCACACACTGCTGGGTTACTGCGATGAGGACCAATTTTTCGACGTCCTTTATTAGTTTTAAGATTTTTTAATCATAGTTTAAGTTTTTAAATAATGTTAGTTTTCAGCTTTTCAATATTTAAGTAATGTCTTTTTGATTCATTTTGTATATCATATCATACACAACTTCGTAGCAAACAATTTTCAAAAAATAATCGTTTCTAGCCCTTTTCTACTCCAATTTATCTCCGTCTTCTACAAACGGCTAACAAATTGATGCAAATTGAAATAAATGAGTTGACTTTAAAATAGGCTTTCAAAATTCGACACAACGACCGATTGAAGTCTGCAGTCTCGTCACCTCGTCACCTACTCTAGGTCGTCTGGTCTACCTTATCAGACCTTGGAGGGGGGGGGGGGAGATGAGGGCACTGACTGACTTTGTGACACTCCTGAGGTATTGTATCAATTTGAGTGTTAGGGGTCTTGAATTAAATTAGATTTTTATGTTTTGTTGACAGTACGTAATCCTATAAAAAAGTACTTGGCCCGAAATTATTTTCAATGAATATACTTATCTAGGATACATCTGTATGCTTACATACTGCTTACGTATTGCACTAAACCAAAGCGCAAATCTCTTCAGTTCAAAAAGACCTACTGCATTTGTGTGTTTTCATAGAACTTAAAATCCTAGCGTTACTTTTCATTGCATTCAGGGTTTTCATTACACAAATACTAGGTACGGCCAGACATGATTCCAAAAAAAAACACGACTCAAGCGCTTGAGTAGGGAATGCGCTGGCTGGGCTATTGTTCAAAATATTATTTCTGCGTGTAGTCTGTGTACTTTTAAGTCAAATAATTATTTATTTACTTTAGGAATATTTACATATTATAGACTAATTATATTATTTAGATTGCTGATACAGTATCATTAAACTGCTAATAACGAGCCATTTATCCGTTATAAAATTCGGTTCAACCAGACCTTGCCGTGTCTGCACTATGTTATAGCAGAAATATTTTAGCTTAAAAAGGATTGATGTAAAGAGTGTGGAAGGGAAGACTACTAATAAAATCAGGACAGCAATTACTGAGTAGGTATTCTGATATAAGATATCTCCTTAATTAAGAAACATAATCATACTGAATCCAAAATATTTACGGTACCCTATTGACGGACAGACATATTATGTTTGCGCGTTGCAGGTAATGCTATGTTCCTAATACTGAAAGTCTGAGCCCTATACCATTATACAGATAATTTTAATTATACTTTTTGGTCAAGTTATGTGTCTAGAACATCATCTAAATTACCAAATAAGTAATTTCTAGGTAATTAAAAACACATAACTTTATTTAGTTACTAAAGCTTTTTAAACATAAAATAAACCACAAAAGCTACGACATCAAATAATAAAGTACAAAAAAGCCTATACAGGATCTAAAATTAGAAAAAAAACCCTAAAGAACCCAAATACGAAATAGTTAAGTCATAAAACCGCATTTGGTGGGACGCCCGTCCAAAGTACTTAGGCAAAGGTATACTCACATTCGGCCTCTGCGGCATACTGTCAACGCCCATTTTAAAACTCACTATCACTCATTATACGTTAACAAAGTCTTTGAAAAAAGGTTTTATTATGATTGTGAAATGTTTTTTTTTTTTCTTTATTGTTATAATTTTAGCCGCACCGCGGCTGGATGTATACTCCCATCACGGCTGGGAAGAGAACTGGATGGGCTAGTGTGGGGACGAGATTATCGATATAAAATTTCGGTAAATACAAAATTGCGTGAAACAAAATATAGGTTGTGGTGAGATTTTTACGTCAATATACCTTATTATATATTGAAATCTGTATTTTTGTAGACTGAATTAATAAATACGGAAAAAAAAATCTGCGTTTTTAGTTTTATTATAAATTTACGCTGTTATCATCCCAAATTACTTGTAAAACAAAACTCTAAACATCTATATTTCAACACCAAAACAAACATCTATCTACCACAAACAAATATCAACATCAATTAAATTTATCGACAAACCACGACCCCATCCCTAGACAGCTAGATGCTGCGCGCGCCGTCCAACCCCGAAGCTTGCCTCACACCTTATCTCAGAAAACCAAACAAAACTGAGCCTTTTCCACTAAGGAATAGAGTTTAATTTCGTTGTAAAGCCATTGTCCTTCGTTTTCGTTAGCAGTTCAAGTCATGATTGGCAGCGATGTGACTGCTTTCAGTTAAGAATGAGTGAAATGGCTACTTTAAGCTAAGTGTTGCAATTTTGGAATGATTCAGATAATAAGTGTTACTTGACGCATCAGCTGCTTATTTAGGTATGTAGAAATTGCTATCAGCGGTTTCACCAGCGTCCCATGGGAACTACTTTGCGTACCTTTATGAAGAGAAGCTTTAAAGCCTTCCTCGATCAACGAGCTATCTTTTTTTATTTTCCTTTTGATGGGAAATCATCGAAAGACCCCTTCCACTGTGGGTTAGCATCGTGAGGGAGTGTCAGACTCTTACTGACTAAAAGCCTAAAGGTTCTTTTTTAAACCCTTTATAAACCAGAGTAACTCTTTCGGACAATCTTAAGATTAGATGTTAGCCTCTTTTTGTAAGACATTATTTTGGACCAAACTTACCTGACTATCAATTACCGGCAAAAAAATACAAGTTTTCTAATCTCAGTGACCCATTTGACATTATCGAAAGCTCGCTTATTTGTATCTACAAGATGGGTTAAATATATCTTCTATAATTAATGTAAACTTAGAAGTAGATAGACCCTTTAGGAAAGGTCAACTAGAACTTTCAAAGGTCTCGTTGACACGTCCATTCTCAGAATTCAGTATTAAGACCGATTATAATTTAAATAGTCTTTGAATTTATCTGCTCTTTGAGATAAATCAAAGAGGTATAGGGAAGTTTAAATAACTATGTTTGAAAATTGGGTATTTTGACGTAACTTTCGTGTTTAAAATTCATGGAGTATAAAGTGATATCCTCATATTACTCACTAGCCGTTTTCCCGCGGTTTCACCCGCGTCCTGTGGTAACTACTGCCCGTAACGGGATAAAATATAGCCTATATTACTCGTGGATAATGTAGCTTTCGAATGGCGAAAGAATTTTTAAAAACTGTCCAGTAGTTTTTGAGCCTATTCATTACAACCAAACAAACAAAGTTTTCCTCTTTATAATATTAGTATAGATTAATATTTGTAAGTATAGAAAAGCGACAAATGCGGAACTTTATGAAAGTTGCGTGAAGCAAGCAATTTGTAAAGAAATACTTATATGCGTAAGTTATTTATATTAGCTGTTCACAGCTCCACGGGGACTGTGGAGAGCGATGTGATTTAATCAAACCTTCGCTATTGTGTTTTTAATACATAAATACTTTATTTTCATATGAATTAGATTTGTTATCCGTGGTATAATATTTTCCACATTGCATAGTGCACTCATGAATTTAGATACTTGATTAATACGAAAATAATTTTCAAAATTCTGATGATTCGGCTACAACAAACTAAAAACTTTACAGCTCTTAAAAACACAAACAAAAAACATTAATTCTTATCGGACAATTTAGCAACACTGCTACGAAATCGTAGCACTTGCTACGACTACTACGATCCGTAGCACCAACATTCCAAAAATCCATTACACGTAGTACACCAGACTTACGTTCCTTTACACAAAACAATAAAAATATATGAGTAGCCGTACAAGTGATTTCTACTTTAGCTATAAAACTATATGGACCACAACATGATGTGCGGAGAAATTCAATTTTGTACTGTAAAATGGAAATACCGAAGCTAATAGTAAAATTTTGTGTTGTTGTGGCTTGGTCGTGTACAATGTAGATTTTACATGATGCTATTTAGTTTTTAGTGAACAGCTGCATAGGTACTGTTAGACCGAAAGCCGACCCAAATATAGGCTCGGCAGATGATAAGATGAACTTTTATCAACAAACATATTAATAATACCGAGGACGATAAATATCTTTTTCTAATTTGAATTATAGTGAGATTTAAAGCTTTTTCCAAAATATACCATGCAGTATTCCACACGCTAATTTCAGCTATTTTATTGCCACAATTTTCTGGAAAATTAAAACAACTATCGCTTCATGGACTTAAAACCGTATACCATTTCAAGTAATTCTTAAAATTTACTCATTTACCTACAAACCAAATTCTGTAATTCCATTCTAAAGTAACCTCTGCTAGATAAAGCCATAACCGCTTGGATCTTATAACTTAGACAATAAAAACACGGGCCAGAGCATTCACTTGGAACTCGGTAAGTGCGCATACATACAGACAGTCCAAATGTCAGCGCTATTGATGAACGAGGTTCACGCTACACGAATCATTATGTACTTGCAACTATTTCTGGAATCTTCGATAGATACTCGTCGAAGTCAATCTCTTGGTTTTTATCCATTTCAAATAAGCTGATCAAACCTCTAGAAGTGTCGCGCAGCTATTGGCTTATTCAGCCACAAAAGAAAATGCTTGCGGCACTAATAACCGCATAGAAAAGCACTGCCACAATCATCTGACCAAGATGCTCTGTGGCCAATGATGATGATCAAAGCTCTGGTGAAACGTCATGTCAGATGTCCTGTTCCAAAATTTGGATACTATGTAGATGGACCCTAAAGACTTCATCTGCTTAGACTTGTCGCAGTTATTTTGGGGTCTCAGTGGTTCAGCGTCAGAAGGCCTCCCCACGCGCTGGACATGCGTGATGGTGAATGCAGTGTGGGATATTTTTACCATCAAAGATGCTGCAGCCTATTTTCAAGCAAGGAGTTTATTCCACTACGCTGTGGTGATTATATCTACCGCCACCAGGCGGTCGCTACTGCCTAGTCCGTTTTAACGGGTGCACCACAAGCGGCTGAGGTTAGCAATTGGTTACCGAACCATTATTATACGACAAAACGTTGTCCGTTCACCCAGAAGTGTTTAAATCCTTACTTAATATAGTAAATGCGAAAGTAGAAGTAACTGCCTGTCTCTCTGTTTGTTGCGGTTTTACATGATCGCCTGCCTGTTAGCGATGAAGTCAAAAACTGGACGAGTAATTGGTCGGTTTTCACCAATAGAGTAATTCAAAGAGAAAGGTAGGAATATTATACTTTTATGACAGCGCAAAACCAGGACAGAAGCTTGTCATAAACTCAAGTACTCCCGCGGGATCAACAAGGATAGCTACTCCAATAACTACCCATTGTACGGACAGACAGCCGAGCTGATTGTGAATCCACTATTGATTGCCGCTGCACTTCACAAATGTATGGAAATTGATAAAGTGCGTTAGCATTGGACGCGACCGCAGGTACAGAACAACGCAAACCGCGGTTTTGATGACTGAGGGGAGTGCTCAGTGCTTAATTATTATAGAGATTTCGATATTTTATTTTATACATTTTGTATACGAGTGGTTATTCTTTGTGACTGCTTAAAAGAAGAGGCAGGCAGTAAAACGTTCTACTAAATATGCCGTAGGCAATAGAGCTAAGAAAATTATAGTTTACTAAATAAAATGTGAGAAAATATAGAATTAAAAAGCCTCAACTGTGCTGTGGTATGGTAGGTATACTTACTTAAACCTAGACAAAAAAAACATGAATCTCTCTATGCAAAGAGGCACACCGTATGAATAGCAGCATAGTATTTTTTTTTACTTTATCGCATATCAATATTTTGATAAACACGATTCACGATGATAGCTATTTTCTTTAATTTTCAGGATATGGTTCTCTCATGAAGTAGTTCTGTAGTGACTCTGGTAGCGTAGATACTCAAAGGTATCTTAGGTATCCCTCCAGCTGCAACCAGTTGATGCAGCCATATTTATGACTTAGGTATGTAAATGAAGACATGCCTATTTTGCTAAAATATTTTCTCTATTGCTGATGTACTTACCAGTAAGTAATTTATCTAAGTTGGCATAATTTCTAATTCATAAAAATACAAATTAATATTTGATGGTGTACTCACGTCATACAGAATCATGTCGAGTGTCGTTGTGTCGGTCACCTGTTGCACTGTTCTTAACTTTAATATAAGTTCTATTTTATTTTAACACTTATTTACTACATATAAACAAATAACCTAATTTTATGCTCTTACAAAATAATATTTATCAATATTTATTTATGGTAGATATTGTTTTTTTTTTATTGATACCCGAACTCTTTTTCGCGGCAGTTCCTATTTTTTTTGCAATTCGAGGTACAGTCCAGAAGCACTTTCGTATCAATTATTTTTAATACAAAAATTAATGTCTTAACAAATAAATTGTTCGTAATTCAAAACACAACACAGAATGGTAACACTGTTAAACTAAGTTCTAAATTCAAATTTCAATACAAATTGTTCGATAACGTTTAATTTATGCAGTAGTTTTGTGAAAATGGAGCGATATTTCTTATTGTTTTTGTTATTATTTATAGTTTTGGCGAAGAGACAAGCGTACTATGTGGCAGCGCGGTGCACACTGGGGCGGTAAGCCGCCCTGCGTACTTGGGCGGGGCAGACGAGAGAGAACATTTTAATTCACTTATACTCGACTATCACTGCTAACTTAACTTTTTAACCAGTTCTAAGTTTTTGAAAGCTACTGCAACTAAATTAACTTCACAATTGTGTAAGAATTATCATAGTTTTTATTGAAGACATTTAGAGGTGTTTTGAAAGGCATCCGATTCAAAATTCTCTTGTCTGAAAAGTTATTGCGTTCTAAATACAAAGTTTTCTGTCGTCTTAATATTAATCTATGAAGATAATTCAATTAATTGAAATGCCTCACAATACAGACTTTGCAGTTCTTAAACAAAATCTTTCTTATATAAAATGGAGAAAACTAGGTAATATGAAATGTGGCAGGCCATTACGCGCATAACGTTTATGTTAAATTGAGGAAAATGGCGACAATTTGAGGGAGCGCACGCAAATAGGCCAGCGTTTATTTTAATATTAAACGCGTTATGCCTGAAAATATAAAACTTAATAATTGGAATTGTGTGTTTCTCTTCAGTAGGGTAACTAGATGACAACTAGAAGACACGTAGATACACTAATTTAATCTATTTACTTAGGTGATTTTAATATACCTATCTTTGCAATATACCTGATTTTGCAGGAATAAATACTTCTGAAATGGTTACAAGAGATTTTGTTACCAAATTATTAATGTCTTGCTTTCAATTAATGACTGTCGACGTTTTGACTTTGGCTTACGGGCTTTATTTGCCAAATGTTCAAACGTTACTATTACCTATAGCCTTTTTATCGTTCCACTGCTAGGCACTGTTCAAACGTTACTTAACTTTAATTTCTAATTCAAAGTATTTGTATCGCAGTTTATGTAGATAAGTGTGACTGGGATAGTACAATGTTTCAGAAGTCCTTACAATTCAGTGGCGATTCAGCATTCTGCCGTGACTGTGTTTGATAGTACCTAGGTATCTATCTACTACCTACAGTATTATAGGTGTTGTACCTAGATAGCTAGACCAGTCATTGACCTGACAAACTCTGATTCCAGATGGCTGCTTCATTACTCTACAGCTCTCTGTAGAAGAAGTCTGAAGTCTCTACTTCAGAGCATTTATTTTGTAGGCTCCTTATTGACATGAGATAGATTATATCGTCAAAGTATGTCTTCTGTATCTCACATATGTACCTAGTGGATTCTATTCCTACATAAATCAAAGAACAACATCTGTAGGTAGATTTCATCATGAGAAAATTTCATACTATAAACTGTTTTCTCAGTAAACTATTTCAATGAGAATTTTTCAGTAGCTGCTAGTTTAACCAAACAAAAAACCTACCCAACTTTAATTAACGTACCTCAACAAAAAAAAAAGAACCTCACAGAATAAAAAAACAACGCACTTTTTCAAGTGCGTGTATAATCTGTGCGGGTCCCGTGTCGGTGAAGCCCGCACCACGCGACCTGCAATCCAATTAGATTTCAAAACGTGCGCCAACAGAACAAACGGATTACTTATATGCGCAGTTTGTCTCGCAGATTTTATAGCACGAGATACGTGCGTGGGATGGTCATAGGGTTTTGTTTTGTGAGATTTTTTTTTAACAATGTTCTGTCTGAAAACTTTTTAGAAAAATCTAACCAACTACAGTAGCAGCGTAGGAGATTGTCAAAAGTCTGTCAAATACCATGCTGGCTGAAAACCAAATCGAAATCGGTTTAGCCAAACGTGAGATAACGGCGCGCCCAAACATTCAGGTTTAACAGAGAAACTCCTTTTTTTAAATCGGTTAAAAACTATCTTACTTTGTTAAAATTGATCTAATTACAAAATTACAGATTTTATAATTAGACCAATTTTACGATATGTTACGTATATTTTTTTTACTATCGATTTAGCAATGACTGCTACTGAAAAGTTGAATTAGGTAGGTACTTCCCAAATTCGGATAAAAGTAGCATATGTCCTAACTATCTGTATTTTAATTTAAATCCGTTCACTAGTTTCGGCGTGAAAACTAGACATTAAATAGGTAGGTAGGTATATACAATAGATTTCTAGGTTATCCTTTTTATCGTAGAATTAGAATCCTATAAGAAGAGTTAGTTTAACAAGAAACAACAAAATAACGCTAGGTACCTAGCTAGGTTTCATTTTCGGACATGTGTTTTTTAACAGTTCTGATAAATCTTTTAAAAAACGATGTCCAAAAATAGGCATCATGTTTCACTACAGACTATTTTATTCAAACCTCAGTGTCCAACAGACACCAACAATTTGATATTTATGTTACTGCTTGTTTCGTTAGCTAAATCGTTGACAAAAAAAAAACAGACAAAAAAAATCGGTAAAAAAACTTTTAAGTTAAACGGTTTTATCTTATATGCACTGAAAACTAGAAAATTAAAAAAAAAAACTGTTACTTACCTTAAACCTACGTAGGTGGTCCCGGTCATATTAGACTAAAATAAAAACGTGGGGCCTATTACCTAACTATCGCTGTAATACTTTCTTCTAGAGGTATAATAGGTGTGGATTGCATCGACTTACTATAATCGTAACTGGAGATTTTGACAATCAATAATCAGCCGTCTAGGCTTCACCAGCGAACGCTGAGCTCACGATCTACCAAAGTATAAAGATATGCTTTGCCATAGGTTGGATTTCAGAGGGCCCCACGTTTTTATTTTAGTCTGATATGACCGGGACCACCTACGTAGGTTTAAGGTAAGGAACAGTTTTTTTTTTAATTTTCTAGTTTTCAGTGCATATAAGATAAAACCGTTTAACTTAAAAGTTTTTTTACCGATTTTTTATTTTCTAGTTTTTAGTATTTAATGAAAATACCGAATATTCTTCATTCTATATATGGGTCAGCAGCGGTGAAGGAGTGCCAAACTCTTACTGACTAAAAAACCGTTGTGTTTCGTCGTAGGCCTTTTATATACCAAGACCACGGTAACTCTTTCGAACAATCCCCCAGCCCAGGCAGGCCTTGGCCTTGTTGGGCCCCGCTGGGGTTGCTGACAGTATTCTACTTGACTAGCCCTTTCATTTGATACCCATATTGAGGGGGTTGTGGAAAAAATATGTCATCCGCCATTTTGTACCGGCGGCCATCTTGGATTTACAATGTTATTGATATTACTATATTGTATTGTCATCGGAATCCAAGGTGTGTACCAAATTTCAGATCAATCTGACAACAGGGAGATACTTAAATTTGAATTACTAAATTTGACCCAAGAAAGAATAAATAATAAAACAAACAGGGTGAGCTAAATAAAACCGTTTAATAAAACCGTTTAATAACAAATCGGTTCATTCATTTAAGAGCTACGTACGATTACACAGGCAGACACACGTAGCAGTCAAACTTATAATATAACACTCCTCTTTTAGCGTCAGGGGCTAAAAAGCCCTTGAACAATATTATTATCCAATAGATTATAAAACGTTCCATTAATTGATTGACGGAAGTCTTAGGGTAATTAGGTATCGCGTGACATTGTCTGGACACAGTTATAAGACTTGAATGCGACCTTGCTCCTCAGAATTATTTTCCAAGTTCAAGCTCATTATAGCATGTAGTTAACTGAATAATATATGCGCTTTCATACAAGTTTTTACGGAAATATACAAAATGTTGTAAATTACATACAAAAACACTAAACAAAAAGCAAATATTTAGTCTCAAAAATATAATTATTATTTTATTATCTTCCAATGGAATGTAAATAGAAATCCTTCAACCACTGGACCGTAACTATTATAAATTTAAAATGGCAACCCACGACCAAGCTGTCAAGTCAATAAAAAAAAAACTAAAATGTCAAATCTGTAAACAAGAAATCGTGGATGTTTGTTTTTTAACGGAATCTTATGTGAAATAATAAATAAATAACGTTTATTATTGAGTAAGAAGTTTATTAAAGTTATTTTAGATGACTCTTGGACGTAAATACCAGCAATCTTCCGGGTAAATGGTTCTCCTGCCCTTGTAGCGCTGTCCCTGGTTGGCGATGCATGAACGGTCTTTATCGTTTATAAATACGGCAAAAATTGATTTTTCCCTATTTATAGGAATGCTGGGGAGGCTCGTAAGGTGTATTCTAACCAGTCGAAGGTCGGGACTCTATCTGGTTGCTCGTCTTCTGTAAGTTATCCTACTAAAACTGTATATATTAAATCTTAACACATCTATATGAATCACCCTTTCCCTGTCCTTATTTGTGGTGCATGCTTTGAATAGTTTACTAATTGATTGCTGGTATTCTAGCCACCGTTACTTCATACTAATATGTTAATCTATTTGCCAATACTTGAGTTATTGTCTCAACTCAGGTTTCATAATCTAGGTAAAGTATAAGTACTAACATTTTATTTATTCAAAAGTGTGTTATATATTCAAAGTTTTTCGAAAATTATAAGGTAAGTTAAATGCATGTATAATATAATATAACAGCACCTGTTTTCTTATTCTTGAGATGAATCTACAGTTCTAATTTAATTTATGTAAAGAGAAAGTATGATAAAAAGTACTTCATTGTGATTATGAATTTGTTGAATGATAATATTTGTGTTTAATTATGTGTCCATTATAATTCTTAGGAGCACTCTTATCTGTGTACATAGCAATGCCGGATTTATATTTTTAATGAATGTAGGATACTTTATTTCTGTCGCCCCATGTACAAACCTTACAAATAATAATTTTCCATATTTGTACTAAAATTGGCCATTGGCCTTTAATTTTTAATTTTATCTTCTGAAATCTGCCACCGGCCGCAGCCTATACAGCCTATTCATAACTACTACACTACTAATCCAGGACTGATACATAGTGCACATCACAATCTCTTTGCACTAAAGAGAAATTATCCATAAATCAAACATGAAACTATATACTTAGAATTTTATTAGCCGCTCACATATAATCGTTATTATATGACAATCAATTCTGTCTCGCTTATATCTGCGCTCTGGTACACAACAGTTTTATGACTTGCGGTTTCACATGTGGAAGTATTCAGTGCACTCAGATAAAAATTAGTTAAGTTTGGCATTCCTTAAAAAATGGGGTATGTAACACTGAAATAATTTTACAGACAAACAAACAAACTCTAGATTTATAATATTAGTATAGAGTAACACATGTTACATCCGGTTAGACTGGAACCCCAGGATAGTTGGCCTTTTCCCCAGCTACCTGGGAGGACACAGTGACACATATTTTTTTATTAATATCTGTAAAACAATTGTACGCTAATTACAGTCAAAACATGTATGGATCTGATTATGTGTCATTTCAACACTATATGTAACAATACTTCTGTTTTGTAAACATATACCCATGATTAAACAAAACATTTATTTATTTATTATTACTATCACGCATTTACTTTGCCATTACAGATAGTTTAATCTAATTCACCATAGTACTTAAAAATGTTTCCTTAATTATAACTTAACTATATTTCCTTACAAACTACACAGTAAGTGACCCTTGTGAACTTGCTAAAAATAGAAAAATATAAATCTGGAATAAATTATCTTTATCCCGTTGTACAACTACAGAATATTGTGAGATACAATTGATTTTCTATTGTTTTATAATTAGCGACATACAAGAGCTTAATTACTACAATATAAGGAAGTATATCTATAGATAGACTAGCATCCTACCTGTTGGATATAACAGACAGGATACCAGCAAGGCCAGCCTCATTGCTAATAATAATTAAAAGTCTACAATTTATACGGTAGTGAGAAGACAGGTAGTTACTTAATTTAGCTGTGTCCTTTTTCCTTATTTAATAGGGATGAATGAATGAATTTATTTATTTGATAGAATATTGTACAGATGACAGCCAATCAACCTAACTTAGTCCATCAAATTTCTTCAATA
The DNA here is from genome assembly GCA_033682625.1 of Helicoverpa zea x Helicoverpa armigera. Classification (NCBI taxonomy): domain Eukaryota; kingdom Metazoa; phylum Arthropoda; class Insecta; order Lepidoptera; family Noctuidae; genus Helicoverpa; species Helicoverpa zea x Helicoverpa armigera. Next base: position 12,347,589 of record JAWIIS010000028.1, read on the forward strand.
GTTTTCAACATTATCACAATAGTGGAGGTAGCTTGACCTGGTGGTGTCTGTACAAAATCGTTATTTATTCTTGAAAATATACTGATTTTGATGTTCTGATTCAGACATGAAAGCCAGACAAACAGGCAAAATAAATTGATAATCCATAATTATAATACATAGCTCAAGAGTTTATTATTTTGCTAGAAAACACAAATCTTAGAAAGTATAAGTCCGACATGAAAAGTTCTTTCAGTTTTGGCCCATCTATCAATTTTTTTTTTCAGCTTTTCTTGTACTTAGGAAACAGCTGGTTTATTATATATAGTATTCTTCTATTCCCCCAACGCCACAGGTATCACTGTGCGACATGATAGAACCGCCGGACTACGAGGAGGTATGCGACCGCCTGATGGGGGAGCGCGACCCCCTCGCCTACCCCGCGGTCGACATGGAGCTGTGCAACGTGCCGCGACGCATCCGGACCATCGCGCACGTGCTGCCTGATGAAGACCTGTAAGTGGAGATATGTAGACTGGTGTGGAAGAGATGGGTGTCAATAAGATATAGTTATCGGCACGAAACTTGAGCTCTGACCTACATCTGCGCAGAAGTGATTTATTAGCAAAGAACCAATCCCGAGCGACGGCTATGACGCGATACACTGCGGGCCAATCACCGCTTTAGCCCGCCCCCGTGCCTCACTTCATACCACAAAAGGGACCCAATAAATTACTTCTGCGCAGGTGAAGGTCAGAGCTCAAGATTCGTGCCGATAACTATAACAGACGTTGAATGATGATGTCCTTGTTTGTTCTGTGTGGTTTTTAACACGATTTTTTTTTGTGACTCAGGGCAAAAGCTCCAATGTTCGTCCGCGACTGCATCCGCTGCTACACCACAGACTACACAGTGGTGGAGTACAAGCACCGAGCGTACTCCGGCTCCATGTGTGGTCGGGAGCGGCTGGGTGAGCGCCTGGAGCGGCTGCACGCCGGCCCGCGCCATCAGTACGAGGTGGACGCAGAGCCCAGTGCGGCGAGTGAGGAGCCGCAGGTACGTTGTGTGTGTGGAGTGCAGCACCGCGACACTCGGGCTCCATGTGCGGGCGGGAGCGGCTGCACCATCAGTACGAGGTGGACGCAGAGCCCAGTGCGGCGAGTGAGGAGCCGCAGGTACGTTGTGTGTGTGGAGTGCAGCACCGCGACACTCGGGCTCCATGTGCGGGCGGGAGCGGCTGCACCATCAGTACGAGGTGGACGCAGAGCCCAGTGCGGCGAGTGAGGAGCCGCAGGTACGTTGTGTGTGTGGAGTGCAGCACCGCGACACTCGGGCTCCATGTGCGGGCGGGAGCGGCTGCACCATCAGTACGAGGTGGACGCAGAGCCCAGTGCGGCGAGTGAGGAGCCGCAGGTACGTTGTGTGTGTGGAGTGCAGCACCGCGACACTCGGGCTCCATGTGCGGGCGGGAGCGGCTGCGCCATCAGTACGAGGTGGACGCAGAGCCCAGTGCGGCGAGTGAGGAGCCGCAGGTACGTTGTGTGTGTGGAGTGCAGCACCGCGACACTCGGGCTCCATGTGCGGGCGGGAGCGGCTGCACCATCAGTACGAGGTGGACGCAGAGCCCAGTGCGGCGAGTGAGGAGCCGCAGGTACGTTGTGTGTGTGGAGTGCAGCACCGCGACACTCGGGCTCCATGTGCGGGCGGGAGCGGCTGCACCATCAGTACGAGGTGGACGCAGAGCCCAGTGCGGCGAGTGAGGAGCCGCAGGTACGTTGTGTGTGTGGAGTGCAGCACCGCGACACTCGGGCTCCATGTGCGGGCGGGAGCGGCTGCACCATCAGTACGAGGTGGACGCAGAGCCCAGTGCGGCGAGTGAGGAGCCGCAGGTACGTTGTGTGTGTGGAGTGCAGCACCGCGACACTCGGGCTCCATGTGCGGGCGGGAGCGGCTGCACCATCAGTACGAGGTGGACGCAGAGCCCAGTGCGGCGAGTGAGGAGCCGCAGGTACGTTCGGTACATTCGGGCTCCATGTGCGAGCGGGAGAGGCCTAGCGAACGCATGGAGCGAAGATAAAACTGCTGACGTCTTTGTCTGACCTTGCAAATTAAATTCAAGCAAAAAAAGACTATCCTTCATGTTGAACTTCACTTATTTGTCAAGGCCTAGGGTATATGTATTTCTATATGTATTAAGACATCATCCCCGAGCTCTGTTCATGTACTTACCAACCATGTCCAGAAACCAAACAATAAATATCTTGTCTCCATTCTCCAGTCTGAATCTCAACCATCAAGCGGGCGTCAATCAGTAGCGTCTATGTCGTCATCGTCCTCCTGCAACGAGACCCTCACTCCTCGCGGCTCCTGGGCCAGCCTGGACCTCAGGAGCTCCTCCTCAGACCCTCTGCTGCCGGACCTGTTTGAGAGGAAACCACCGGAACAGGTTGATGCTGTTAATGAGGCTAGAAGGTAGGTGAACAACCTAAAAATGTAAGAACCAAGTTTTTTTATCTGATACTTGAATAATGTTGTTTACTTCAGGGTTTATATTAAAGTATTTTTGCATTTACTTTTGCAGCGAAGATTTGAGGTAACAAACTCCCGAAAAGTCACTGTGTTGTGAAAGTTAAATTGTCTCATGTCTGTACCGTTCCTATTGTTAGCTTACTCTTTAAATAGCACTTGAATAATAAATTACTTGCAAACAAATTTCTACGACTGTCGTCTTTAAAGTGATTCTCTAGACGGCACAGCCTACCACGGTTGGCGCAAAACTGATCTCATGTTGTTCTAATATCTATGAAATCCGCTCAAATCTATCACATGATCTACGCCCGCTGCGAAATCCGCAGATGTCGTGTGTGACCGACCCGTCTAATTAAATGTTCCCCATATTTTGTGTCAACAACTGTCTTGTTTCTCAACAGGGCAAAAATGTACTGAATAACAGTTAATCATATCCTATGTGAATTGTCGTGCACGAATGTCTTACCATTTTCTTTACCCACCGCAACTCAACATAAAATACCAGTCTTTTTGGTCTTCATCACTGACCCTCCACTCATACATGAGCACCAAAATTTGCCACTAGGTTGGAGAACCGTCAGGCTGACCTGCTGGGGCTGTATACTCCGTACTTGGACGAGGAGGAGGCGGTGGAGCGTCGCCTGCCGGCTGACATGCCTAGCGAGATCATGGGACATCGCATACTGGTCGTCTGTCATCAGTTGAAGTGAGTATCTTTGGGATACAAACTCTTCAGGTTAGGGTACAGTCAGGCTGACCTGCTGGGGCTGTATACTCCGTACTTGGACGAGGAGGAGGCGGTGGAACGTCGGCTGCCGGCTGACATGCCTAGCGAGATCATGGGACATCGCATACTGGTCGTCTGTCATCAGTTGAAGTGAGTCGATTTTGGGATATTTTGGTATTTCTGAATAAAATCTATTTATGAATTGACTGTAGAAATTCGCCAAAATAAAGGTAGATAAAACATTATGTCATGTAAATGGATAATTTATGGTATGTAAAGTATTTTTATGTATTTCTTTAATGTATTTTATGGTGTGACCGGTTTTAATGTAATTTCGAAATTATGAAAAAGATAGGTATCAAAAATATTTTGAAAGGATCACTATAGCATGTTTTCCAAATACCGTTTTTTTAGCTTATGATGTATATCAAATATCAAATTTCCCAGGCTTGAACTAGACGTGGAACCTCTCTTCGCATCAATGGCCCTTTACGACGCGAAAGAAAAGAAGAAAATATCAGAGAACTTCTACTTTAACCTGAACTCCGAGTGCACGAGACAGATGCTGGCCTCCCACGTCCCTCACGCGGACCTCTCGACCCTCAGCCGGAGTGCCGTCTTCGATATCCTCAACCCTTCACCAGATATCTTCCTGGTGGTGAGAGTGGAGAAGGTCTTGCAAGGCGATGTTAATGAATGTGTTGAGCCTTATATTAAGGATGATAAGGTTGGTTTTAGTTTGCTGTTTTTGTGTTTATTTTATGGAATCTGTTTTTTTTTATTATTTTTATGTTGAAGTTTAGACTAACTTTTGTAAGATTAAGACTCATTATATGTATATGGTTAGGATTTCTTCTGAAATCCAGAAAAAGCAGGAAACATAGAAATTGAATGAAGCCAGTGCAATGAGGGTTTTCTAAAATGGCGTCCACGAGGTGGCAGCACCGAGTCGTCAGGTCCAGGTAACTGTCAAAGTGCTTATCTTTACTATGAATAGTGAACGATTTTAGTGTTTTTTTGTATTTTATAATTAAAGCACTGCATTATTGTTTTACTATTGAGGTTGAGTAAATAAAAAATTCCATACTATTTGACAGCTGTTTGGACCTGACGCATACGAAGCGCCGCCTGGCGGCAGAAAAAGTATCGAAAACCCTCATTTATTTGAAAATGTACTTAATTTATACCACTTCTCTTTAAAATGGAAACATGGTTGCTACATTTATTTACCTTCTATATAACTTAAAATGTTAGGACAGATATGTAGCGTTCCATGTAACTGTTGGCTAATAAGTCTTTATTCTTCTGACCTGGAGCAGAATTATTTATTAGCATTCCATATGTTGTACAGGTGGATTTTTAAAAGACAGAAAAATATTGACCCGATATGGCACAGGTTCAAAGAAGTCTGAGGTCAACGAGTAGCTTATTACTAGGATGAGTGTGTGTGTGTAATATTTTTGTGCGTGTGCTTTCTCAATCGTTCCACTTTACCTAGAACCGCGAAAAAGTCCGTTCCGGTGCTGCAGCAGCATGCGCTCGGCTCGGCAAGTACCGCATGCCGCTCGCCTGGAGTGCTGTCTCCCTGCTCAACATCCTCAGCGGCTCCAACAGCCTGGAGCGGGACCAGGATAAGGACAGCCTCAATAACTGTCCTAATACTAATAGCTTGGGTAAGTTTTCCGAATAAAAATGTAGGAAAAGATGGCATAATAGTCATGCAAGTTGTAAAAAAATTAAAAATGATCATGATAAGGACATTCTGCATAACCGTCCTAATACTAACAGTTTGGGTAAGTTTCCACACACTTAAGCATCTGCCCAGCCTTTGATATAGTTATTGGCACGAATCTTGAGCTCTGACCTACATCTGCGCAGAAGTGATTTATTAGCAAAGAACCAATCCCGAGTGACGGCTATGACGCGATGCGCTGCGGGCCAATCACCGCTTTAGCCCGCCCCCGCGCCTCACTTCATACCACAAAAGGGACCCAATAAATTACTTCTGCGTAGGTGAAGGTCAGAGCTCAAGATTCGTGCCGATAACTATAACTGGCTTGGGTAAATACACTATATGATGATTGGATCTTAAGAGCTTCTCAGTAGTATCTTTTACTAAGAGAACCCCAGATGTTTCATCAATCATCAATATATAAAGCTAAATATTTACCCGATTAATCGTGAAACAAAATATTTCTTTTTTTATTTATGTTATAGCAGATCAATTGGCTTTATGTACTTACTGCGTCACATATGGATTTGAACTAAAATTAATTCAAAATTATCTTCAATTTCCACGCTGACCTGGGAACCAACGCAGAGGGAACTGGTAATAATTGGCTTATTTTACATCACTTTGTAGTGGTATCAAAATTTCATCGTCATTCTATTTATTTTTCCCAGATCAACGTGATTTTATTTACATGTAGAAACCATATTCGATTAATTACTGACATCGGTTGTTTTTACTTCACTTTGATATCTGCAAAATTGCATTCTTAATTTGGGCAAGTTACAGTTTTTTCCTATCTGGTAAGTTTGACTTCAGTTCTTACAGGTGTTAATGTGCCCTTTTGAACCAATTTTATCTATGTACACCTGACTTTCAAATGAAATACTTATCACAATTTGTCTGTCTTTTTTTTTCAAAATGTAGTTTCATAATTACTTTTATAGAAGTTATATCTCACATAACTGGGAGTGCTATACTTGTAAATATGTACTGTGTATATGTATGACTCGGCGACTCACCACTACTACTGAGCGCTTCTGAGCATATCCATACAAACACAATTTCCATGTATGTATGTATGTACATTTACACACACAAACTTACAAATAATCTAACTTTCCCTTCCTATGTGGGGAGTTTATTCCACCACTTCTTCTTCCCAGCAAAACACATAGAAAGTGGTGAAGCGTGTGAGTGGTGGGCGTTTTGGGGGCTGTCTTATGTAAATCACTAACGTGTGAAAGGTGCTGTTATGCAGCCAAGCTTAAATAAACGATTTTTGATCTTTCTATCAGACCGTAAGGCCTCCTCCAGCAGCCTCGAACAACTGCGTCGTCGCGCGGGCGAGGTGGGCGGCTCGCTGACGCGCAAGGGCTCCATCGAGCGCCGCGCGCCCGCGCACCACGCCGACGACCTCGCCGCCATGCTCGACACCTTCAAGCCCATCGTCATCACTGTCACTAGCTTCTTCAAGCAGGTAACTGCCTCGTTGGTCTAGCAGTCGCAAGCGTTGGACTGAAATCGCGTTGTGAGCTTAAGAAACTTTCACAAAGCAACCAGGAGCCTGGACGTTGGTGACCTACGCAAATAAATGTCGGTCCTGCGCCTAATCTCTCTCCGATGGTGTCGGATTGCCGTCCCATCGGACGCAGAGAGTGAAGGAATAGTGACTAGTGAGTGCACCTGTCTGCGCAGTTGGCTGATCTCCTTACATGACCACGACCGCCGTCGATAATCGGCTAGGATAATGACTGAGGACACTAATGACAATCAATTTCATCCACTTCCTCTTACTATTTTCTTTGACCAAATAAACTACCATTTTCAAAGAACTTGTAACTTCAAAAAAGAATGCCTTATGTCCTCTAGGAAACCGACAAACTTCGCGATGAGGACTTATACAAATTCCTCGCTGAGATCAAGCGACCCAGTTCAGCTCCGAAGAAGTTGAAATGCATCCCTGGAACGCTGAAGATTGAGGTGTCTCCTTGTCCTGAGGAGTTGAAGAACGGACTCACTCCTGAGCTGGCCAAGTTGCAACCTTATGGAGGTGAGTAAAATGTCAAATTGGATTGATACTGGTCTTTGAGATGTAAGAGCTATTGTCGGCCTATTTTAAATGGCAATACAAAAGTAACTGATCATGCACATAGTTTCAAAACTTTCTAAATAACATAGCATACATAAGCTCAGCTTATTTAACGACTTTTGGATTCTAGTGTACATAACATGTAGGTTTTATATTAGTACAAATTAACTTGTATAGCAGACAATTTTATACAAGATTCGAATTCAGGAAATTAACGATAGAAAATTGGTGGATACTCAGTGCAATTAATACAATAAGATATTTCATTTCATCCACCACAAGAATTCCTTATTTTACAAGAAAATAACAGTATGCTTACATAGGCACATTTACATTCCAATCATCTAGCATCAACCAAAATCCCTATTGCCCTATACTTCTCCACAGATGATAACGTACGTCCATGCAAAGAGATACTATCGTTCCCGACGCATGCGCCGGCGATGCCTCACTATCAGTACCGCAACTTACTCTACTTGTCTGTGAAGGAGATCAATCTGAACGCCTACACTTCAAGAGCAGGCTCCGCTAGGAATATTACTGTGAGTTGTATATTATGGGAATATTTTACTTTGAATTAACTTGGTGTTAATATGTGCCTAGCATTTTTAAAAGTATGTTGGGACCAGCTTTTTATCTATACGTACTTATGCAGTTTAGTACCAATGTTTTATTAGGAGCCACTGCCAATGTAATATGTTTAGCTTGGTTACTGGATATGAAAATAAAATAGCCCCAAAAGGCGGTTGCGAGAATGATGGCACTTACTACCCAGTATCTTATCTTCTTCTATATATATAAAAGAAAGTCGTGTTAGTTACTCCACTTATAACTCAATAACGGCTGAACCGATTTAGCTGAAAACTGGCAGGGAGGTAGTTTAGAGCCAGGAGAAGGACATAGGATAGTTTTTATTACAAAAAATAAAATAAAAAATACCATTTATTCCGGACATAGAGCGCCATCTATTGTTGTAACCGAAAATCTGCCGGATGCCACTATTCCACGCGAACGAAGTCGCGGGCAAAAGCTAGTGATATATAAATAAAACCAACTCTACAGCTCATTGGAACTTTCTGAATTCCTTTCCGAAATTATGTGGCACTGGGAACTTCGTAACACCTGTATCGTTCAAAAACTCCCTGGACCAACATTTAAAAACAAAAACTGTCTAAATCGATCTAATTATGAGTTATCGCGAGTCAAACAAACAGAAATTAATTTGATATAATATACATTTCCAATTAATTTGATCGTTTTGAGATTCTATCAATTTATTTTATAATATTTATGTAACAGGTGCGAATACAACTGATGTCTGGCGAGAATGAGGAGTCAGCACTACCGGCTATATTCGGCCGGAGCTCCTGCCCCGAGTTCACTAACGAGGCCTACACCACCGTGCTGTATCATAACAAGTAAGTTATCTTTCTACTTTCAAAATTATACATAAACACATCCGCATTGAGAACCACCTGTTTTTAAGTATAAATACTGTTAAAGCAATATCTAACAGGACTGTAGGATGAATATTTTTGTGATACTATTACATTTTTGTGTCAGATGTATGGGCTTCTAGTATAAGTAAAAATGATTGATTAATGTCCTGACATAAGTCTTTTGAAAATAAGTCTTGAAACAGAAGACGATGAAACATCTTTACATAGCCCATGAATTAAAAAGAAGCTTCAATTAGCATGAACTTATTTGTATTTACTAAGAAATAAGAACACATCAGCCTAAACAGTGTACCAACGACACCTATACATAAACCTATTTCTTTCCAAAGTACCAAAATATTCAATGAAATATTTACAACCCAGGAACCCATCCCTCTACGACGAGATAAAGCTGAAGCTGCCAGCAGACTTAGGAGACCAGCATCACTTGCTGTTCACGTTCCTGCACGTGTCCTGTCAGAGGAAACCCGTGGCGCCTGACCAGGAGAAGAATCTCGAGACTCCTGTTGGATACTCGGTAAAACAGATGTATTTCTATATACAAGCTTAAAGGTAAAAAGTCATTTAATCAAAGAAAGAAGAAAAAATCAATGGTATAGTTATCGGCACGGATATTGAGCTCTCGGCGGAAGAGTGGGTATCGCTTTGCGCTCTGTACACATAAGGCAATAAACCAATAAATCGCTTCTGCGCAGGTGAAGGTCAGGGCTCAATATCCCTGCCGATAACTATACCTTAATGTACAAAAGGTAGCTCCTTAAAACGCCCATCGTTCACCACTTGCTATGTATTTGCGCTGGTAAGAAGAAATGGTGGAACGAACTTCCCAGCAACACTATTCTGTCTGTATGCTTTGACGAACTGATTCTATTCACGTAGAATAAAACCTAATTTTTGCAGAGAACCCGTAGTAGATGACTATCTGCAAAATATATCTCACAAACTGGAATTTTTTGCTGTATCAAGACCACTTTTACAAACAGCGAGAAGCAAATTCAGAAGTCTTATTTATACCATTAACATTAAAAAACGCTCTAAGACTCCCAGCACCTTATCAGGCCATTTGTTTTTCACATTTCTTAATATTTTGTTTTACAGTGGATACCACTCTGCCGTAACGGCAAGCTAACCTGCGGAGAGTTCAACCTACCCGTGATGCAAGAGGAACCACCAGCGAATTACTCGTACATATTTCCTGATGTCCTACTGCCCGGGACGCGGTGGATAGACAACCACAAGCCTATCTTCAGCATCACTTTAGATGCACATACTACTGTGCATCCACTGGTAAGTGTAGACTTGAAAACAGTAATACTAACGAATTTTTTTCGTATTGTTTGACCAGTATTTTTTAAAATGTAATTTGTATGCTTTCTATTGCTATATGCTATTAAGCAAGCGTGGTGATTAACACTCCATCCTTCTCCGTGTGAGAGGAGGCCTGTGCCCAGCAGTGGGACGATGAAAAAGCTATAACAGTTCATTTATTTGGAAAACAAAGAGATGCAATAACAAATGTGACACGTAGTAAATAGCGAATGCACATCTATACTCCATTTGGTTTGGAGTTGAAGTAGAGGTAGCGAACTACTCGTACATATTCCCCGATGTCCTACTGCCGGGGACGCGGTGGATAGACAACCACAAGCCCATCTTCAGCATCACTTTAGATGCACATACTACTGTGCATCCGCTGGTAAGTAGTTAGACTTTGAAGTAATTGCAATGTGTAATGTTGCTAATGATACTTTTTTTACAAATTTTTGGATTGGTCTCCAGTTGTTTAGGTATTTTGGGAAATTCAAATATAAAATAATTTTTGAAATTTTACCAAGTCAACAAGTCAAAGTCAAAGTATTTATTATTTGTAAAACATAGGTAAAAATAAAATGTAGATCTTAAAATTAACGTTCGATATAAGGCGTGATTTTATCGTTCGCGGTTATAATAAACCTCAAAATGATTTTTAATGTCCTTGTTTAATTCTGAAAGTTCTTACAATTCAAATATAATCCGATATACTATATACCTTAGTAAAAAGTTTACCTTAAGTTAAATGCCCATTCAAATGTAGTACATATTATGTATAGTCAAATTCCTAACCAAATGGAGTATAGTCTGTTCCAAATTCATATTGTCATCTCAAATATCATAAATATCTCAGCATGAATGTGTACCATGTAACGATAATATTCCGTGTATTAGGACGGGTACATCGAGCGTTTTGCGATGGCCTGCGAGGCGGTGCAGGAAGGGAACATCCCGCCGCGCATCGGCCTCGCCAACATGGAGTCTGAGCTACGGGCTAGGTTAGTAACAAACAAATAGTAGTATATTTATTTCAATCTTTTATTCAATGAGAACCATAATAATAAGGAAAAGCGAATGATGTGCACTCTTATGAACTCTCTTATGTACTCCCCTTACGTACTCCATTATCTCATGAACTCCTCTTATGTACTCCCCTTAACTACTCCCTTATGAACTCTCTTATGTACTCCTCTCATGTACTTCTCTTATGTACTCCTCTTATGTACTCCCCTTATGAACTCCTCTTATTTACTCCCCTTATGTACTCCCTTATGTACTCTCTCATGTACTCCCTTATGTACTCCCCTTATGTCCCCTTATGAAAGAGTAAAAGTAAACTTTTCTGTGAACTAAAATCATGATCGAAAAAATGTTGTAAAAAGAGAACCCCACGGTTTTTAGGCGATATGATTGTTTTTTTAATCCTCACATTATACCGAATCCAATCATACATATAAAGTTTCTGTCGACTCTGGGTGATTTTTGACCATCTCCTTTGTGTTTGCAATAAAAATGTGCATGCGCAAATTTTGCGCAGTCTAGCGCAAAATTGTGCAAACTCTTACTTCCTTCAGTAACGTTCCATTTTATTTTCCAGCATAACCGAACTGCCAACAGCCAACGTGGAAGTCCTGGCCCGCTACTTACCAGTAGTGCTGGACAAGCTGCTGCACCTGCTGGTGGCCCCCCCGACCCTGGCGGGGCAGACGCTGAACATCGCGCAGGACGTCTTCACCTGCCTTGCGCATCTCTTCACTGATATCTCTGTAAATGTTTTGAGCTCGAAATCTATAGTGCTTTAACTATTTAAGAATTTTCTCGCAAACCTCGGTTGAATTTGCGAAAAATATGCAGATATTTTCATATCTCAAATAGCGTCCCGCCCCGGCTTCTCACGGGATAACAGTATTCCCCCACTATTTAATGGATGGTATTATAGAAGTACATATTATAAACCTTCCTCTTGAAACATCCATCTGATAAAAAAAACACATGAAAATCGGTTACTTAGTTTTGAAGATTTAAGCGTACAAAGGGATATAGGGACCGAAAAAGCGACTTTGTTTTATACTATGTAGTGATTCAACTATTGTTTCTTGTAGAACATGAACGAGGGAGCCACCTGCGACAACCACGGTCGCAGCAGCCTGATCAGCACGTACATACAGTACCAGTGCACCATCCCCAGACCCTCGCTCACCGACCGGGACATCGGACTGCCGCTGCCGCCTGCTGGTATGTGATAGCCTGATCAGCACGTACATACAGTACCAGTGCACCATCCCCAGACAATTTGTCTATAAACAAACAAACTCCAAACCAAACAAATAAACTCTTTCAGCCTTACTACAAGAACTTAAACATCTGTTGAACACTTGTCTAATAAAATTGTGGCTGCAAAACGATAGCGATTGCTTATTTAAACGACAAGTGCTCTACAGACGTTTAAAAGTTTTTATAGTACGACTGTTCATCTTTATTACACTAGTATTTACTAGTGAAGATAAAATAGAAACTGTTATATTACAGTGATGACAGATGGGTCATGCAAGATCTTACACGAAGAACTGGCGCTTCAGTGGGTAGTGGCTAGTGGAGCCACCAGGGACCTTGCGATGCAGAACTCCTGGTAAGTTACCTTACTTTAGGAAACTGATTGTTTGTGTAATTGATATGAATTTTTATTATTTTTTATTAAAATATGTCTGATCCAGTTTTGAAAAGATTGTGTCTGTTTCAAAGCAAAAGATCAAAGTTTATTTTCGTGGATGGTTTTATTTCACGAAAATGACGAGTCATATATGTGGCGAAATAGACACCGACTTCTAGACTGATGCACCCAAGTTTTTTTTCTATTGCTTTTTAGTGTTTTTAGAAGTTTTTTATTTGTTATTCCAGAAATATTTTAAGTAAGACGATATAATTTTTATATTGAATACCGAAATGGTTTCTCACTCTTCTTTGGCTAGTAATGTCCTATATTGGCGCATCCACACATGCCGCCGGGTTTCAGACCGCCTTGCCGCTGAATGCAGGCCGCCGGCGGTAAAGCAACAACAATACCACTCCGTATCGAAGCCGCAAGCAAACTGCCGCCGGCAACCGAAAGCCGCGCGTGCCGCGGCTGAGATGCGGCAAAAGGCCCTGCCGCCGGGCATGTGTGGATGCGCTATTTGATATAATGCGCCCTTTTCGAGCTGATAGTTTCTACACCATCCCCTATATCCACTAGTAATATCCTACATGGTGTCCGCAGGGCCCTATTCGAGCTGATGGTGAAGTCGATGGTGGAGTACCTGTACTGGAGCGGAGCGCACGAGGCGCGGCGCAAGGCTCGCTTCCCCGACCAGTTCACCGACGACGTCACCACGCTCGTCAACAATGTCACCACGGAGATTATATCTAGGTGAGTCATCATCATCATCATCAGCCAATTGCTGTTCACTACTGAACGTTAAACTCCCCCAGTGAACGCCATCCTATCAGGTCATCTAGGAGAAAAATTGGCTGGTAATGTCTGCTAGCCATTGCAATTCGAGAAGGACGGACAAACGAATCTCGAAGATCTCTAAATTTCGAACATTGTAAGATGAGCCAAACTTAATAGCGACTCCGAACATCGCAGCGATTTGTTTGTTGGAATTAGGCCATTTAAATTAGCAATTTTCACTTCGATTACATTGGACTACACCCCAAAAACGCCCTCTTTCGCGCTTACCTGAAGTCAGTTACGTTCGGAAGTCTCTTGCATATCACCATTAACTTTGATTATATTTTTACCAAATGTTTTATATGTGTTTTACCAAAGGACAATGGGCGATTCCGGTCCAAATGTCCACCATCAATGAGACCTATATGGCCAGATAGCCCGTTAAATATAGCTTTTTTTTTTTTAATATATATTTATCTTCTCTCCTCAGATACGGCAAAGACAGCCGCCTAACCCAGAGCCTGAACAACAGCCTAGCGTTCTTCCTGTTCGAGCTGCTGAGCGTGATGGACCGCGGCTACGTGTTCACTCTCATCCGCACCTACTACAAGCACATGTGCGCCAAGATCGCCTCTCTGCCGGATGCTGTGCCGCTGGTGCACTATAAGGTAGGAATAGGAAATCTTCATCATCATCAGCCTTTATCGTCCCACTGCTGGGCACAGGTCTTCTTTCACAGAGAGAAGGATTGAGCGTTAAACACCACGTTTTGCTTAGTGCGAGTAGGTGATTTCAAACTTTATAGTCCAGGTTTCCTCAAGAGTATTTTCATCCGCGTCTCGGGGGAGTTTTTTCACGTACCCGGACAAAATATACCTTATGCCAACCAAGAATAGTCTAGCTTTTTATCAGTGAAAGATTATTTCTATTAGCATCTTATTTGAACAACGATATTAAGTGCTGTGTGTACCTTTCGATGTTATGTTAACCGTGACAGCATGGCGCCCTTTAAAAACTTGTGTAACAGCATGGTAGATGCACTACAAAGGTACACGTAGGTTTATTTTGACTGTCCAACTATAAGTCTATTATAATCTTTAAGGTTGGCTGTAAGAGAACACAATACTGGGTTAAGCCTGTTGTACATAAACTGTCTTAATTCTTTATTTATTGTTAAGTGTGCAATAAAGTCCACCAACAAGGTGGACAGACGACCTTATAAAGATCGCAGGAAGAGGCTGGATGCAGGTCGCTACCAACAGGTATCTGTGGAGATCAAAGGGGGAGGCCTATGTTCAGCAGTGGATGTCCTATGGCTGAGATAATAATGATGATGATGTGCAATAAAGAAAAATAATTATTATTTCTCCTCCCACAGCTAGCGTTCCTCCGCATCATCTGCTCTCACGAGCACTACGTGCCCCTCAACCTGCCGTCGTCGGGCGGGTCCCCGGGCGGCGTGTCCCCGGCCGCGTCGTGGGCCTCGCTGGGCTCGCAGTCCTCCGCCCCGCCAAGACATGCTCTGCATCATGAGTTTAGGTCAAGACATTATTTGGCAGGATTGCTGCTGACTGAGCTCACTAATGCTTTGGATTTGCAGTATGTATTATTGTTTTTAAATATGTAATAATTTATATCAAGAAATTTCCCCATTACATATTATACCAATCATATAATAAAAATATATAATCCAATTTTTATAACGATTTAATACATGTTATAATGTGATAAAATGTAATGAAATACTACGCCTGATATTTTTAATGTATCGTACTGTTTTAAAATTATTCGGTGTACATAGGTACTTGTTAAAAAAATGATCAGAAGACATGTTTTTTAGTGTTCTCAAATTATGAGTAGAATAGAAGAATACTTTACTTCAAAGAACAATGTCAGGTTTCGGCCCACCCAATCAACTTTTAAAAATAAATTCTCACGGACACAAAGTTCTTTACTACAACAATTTAGATATAAAATACTAACTTCTTATAAAATATTCAATTGTTATCTAGAACTTTTCCAAAAAAAAAAAATCATTTTAATAAGTAATTATTTTGTTTATCGAGTTTAGGTTTTCGTTTTAATAATTTAGAATAATTTGGTTTTGAGAAGTTCAATGCAAAAGTGGAAAACATAGAAAAGCTTCTGACATTAAACTACACAAAAAACTGTAAGAATTTTCACTGTACATGAAATATTTTTATTGAGCCTAAGTTACTATGGACGTCTGACATTGTTCTTTCCAAAAATTAAAATGGGCCTCATTTTATACTGTTTTGGAATATATGTAGTATGTTCTATGTAGTGTCCAAACAAATGTACTCCACACCATGCTCCATTTATATTTCCATTTATTTAGCAGGCTCTGCTTCACCATTTTACTACAATCTAGCCTAAAAAGTCTGTTAAAAAGTATAGGGGCCCCTCCCCTTTTTCCTCCCCAGACTTTGCTTGGTTTCTCTCAATTCGCTGTCTTCAGTACCCTGTGGATTTTTACTTCAGGAGTCCAGTGCTCCAATGTGCAGCCGTGAACGGCGTCCTGTCCCTGCTGACGGCTCACGACGCGGACCCGCGGCTGTCGGCGCCGGAGCTGAAGGCGCGGGTGGCGGCGCTGTACCTGCCTCTGCTGGGCATCGTCATGGACGCGCAGGCGCAGCTCTATAGAGGCTTCACTACTAGCAAGGGTAAAACGAACATTTGTCATAGGTATTCTGCTGATTAAGATGAGTAAATACTACTGAATGAATGGCGTCCACGGCCGATATCGGCCACGGCGGCTGTTCTCATTTAAGGAGATCAGCCAGCTGCGCAGGACATATTATAGTGCACGAGCATTTGCGCAGACACAAGTGCACTCACTACTCCTTCACTCTCATAACCCGATGGATCGGCAATCCGACACGACTGGTAAGAGATCAGGTGCAGGACCGACTCCTCCGTGCTCTCCGATGCACGGGTGAATCAATCACCAACTTCCAGACTACGGGCTGCTTTGTGAAAGCTTAAGAAAACCCACAAAGCGATTTCGGCCCGACCCGGGAATCGAACCCGAGACCTCGAGCACAGCAGCCGCGCTTGCGACCACTAGACCAACGAGGCAGTAACATAGCAAGTGGAAACACTACTACTGATATCCTAAACCTAGTTCCTGATAAGTTACTGGTACATTTGACTGCCCGAGGTGTTTAAATGATAACCGGCCGGGACCTCTAATTTTACGTACCTTCCGAAAAACGGAGGAAGTGGACATGACAAGATAATCATCCATCAAAACAAAAATAACCAAGTAAAAAGGACAATGGGCGATTCCGGTCCAAATGTCCACCACGAACGAGACCTATATGGCTAGATGGCCCATTAAATATAGAACATTTTTTTGTTATGAAAGTAAAAAAATATATAATGCCAGAAAAAAGTAATAGCAAAATCAAATAAAACATTTTATAGATTTTTCCAATTTCATTTTTTCAATTACTTCTCCTGATGTTCGATTTTCGTACTTTCTGTAACTTCTGACGAAAATAGAATTGTTAATTTTTAGAGAGAAGCCACCACCAGTTATATCGAACTTTCTTAGATCCAGGCACCGCTCAGTATATTCAAGCACTTCTGGCGCCTCAATTGGTTAGTGATTCGTACATCCATCGGGCAAAAAAGAATGGGCTGTTTATATGCAAATGTGTCTTACTCATCTTAGTTTTAGATAAAGTGCGGAAATGGAAGTGAAAAAAAATAAAAAAATAATGATAACATACAAAAACTACCGAAAATGAAGAATACATTTTTGGCTATAACTTTTTTTGGCATTGTTTTTTTTTTACTTTCTTAGTAAAAGTTACTCTAAATTAAGTGGACTATTTAATTATATAGGTCTCGTTCGTGGTGGACATTTGGACCAAACTTCATACATTCTTGCCCAATCTCCTTTGATAATCTAGTATAAAACGATGCAACTTGTATGTTTTCAAAAGTAAATAGAGCATTGTTTTGTTTCTTTTTTAGAAATACTGCAATTGGATAGTGAGATTGGACAGTTCGGCAATCTTTACACCGCGTCGTCGCCAGAAGGAGATTTCAAACAGGTATGTAATCTATTTATTTGAGCGAGTCATTGTCGCCACACTGTTGCCCAGAATTCACGGACAAAATACCGACACCGTTCGAGGAACAGACGTGAATACGAGAGAACACCCGCGATAACCAACGACATTCTCGCTCACGCCTATTCACAGGGATTCTCAGCAACAGTCTGGATTATAAAGTCTCATTATAAAGTATACTCTGCATACATCTTGTATAATATGCGTCTTCGATGGCACCCTCCATCGTTAATATTATCGCACTTTGTGATTGCAATCACCTCGCAATATTTGTTCCCTGTTCCCGTATTTCCTCCTGTGTTCGCACTAGTACTCCTGGACTTTATTTACCATTCTATTCGCTCATCTGCAGAACGGCCGACCCCCATTCAACAGCGAGACGAGCCGCAACCTGCTGATGTGCCTGGTGTGGGTGCTGAAGTGGGCGGAGCGCGGAGCCCTGGCGGCCTGCGTGGCGGAGCTGTCCCCGCGCCGCCTGCACGACCTGCTGGCCCTCATCGAGCTGTGCTTCAAGTGCCAGGAGTACAAGGTACAGCTGCACTAGTGTGCCTGGTGCTGAGGTGGAGCCCTGGCGGCCTGCGTGGCGACACGTGCAGCTCAGTACCAGTGTTTAACAAAAAGCGACTGCCCATTTGCTGCAGCCTGCCTGTGAACTGCCTGTGTGTGTGTGTGTGTGTGTAAATGATTTGATGTGACCTCCCCAACACAGTTAACCGGGCAACCCAATATCCCTAGGTAAGACTGGTTGTCCGACTTCTGACTACTGGTAACGACTGCCAAAGATGTTCAAATGACAGCTGAGACCTACAGTTTAACGTGCCCTCCGAAACACGGTCTTTGGTGTCCGATATAGTTAGAAAGAATCCCGGAGTTCGGAAGGTAGTGATTGATACACCGGTGCATCGGAGAGCTGTTAATGTCGGTCCTGCGCCTGATCTCTCTCCGTGAATGTCGGATTGCCGTCCCATCACGACATGAGAGTAAAGGAAAGGAAGTGCACCTGTATCTGCGCACGCGCCTCTACAAATGCGCCTACACTATTATATGTCCTGAGCAGCTGGCTGATCTCTTTAATAAGAACAGCCACTTTGGCTGACAATCAGCCTTGGACGTCATTATTATTATTCAGGACGCCATTTATTCTGTAGGTATATAAGTATTAAAAACATATATGCCTTCTTCCCGCAGGGTCGTAAAGAGATAATGAAATGCGCTCAGCAGAACGTGCGCAAGACGACCGACATCAAGTCCAAGCTGGAGGACGTCATCCTCGGCCAGGGCTCCGCCAGGAACGACTTCATCATGAGGAGGAAGGGTGAGTTCAACAGATCCTTTTTTGGTGAAAATATTTTTTATGTGTCCTACAGAGATTTTTGTGTGATTTGAATGGGCAATCAACAATTTCATTACTTAAAAAAAAAATATATGCCAAGAAGCTGATAAAACCGCGTGTCATATTTTTGTGTTTAGATCAAAGCAGAAACTTAACTTATGACAAGCGGACATTAAATATATGCCGTGATAACTATTGCTATTAAATTGCTAAATTGCACTTTCAATCGATTACATAAAATTGTAATTCTAACTCCTACTTGCTCTTGCTTGCAACTTGCTCGATTAACAATCGATTATTCCAACTGAAAAAAAATATAACTGTGATAAGTCAAGATCTACCTAACAATTCTAACCGTGATGGGAGAAAAACATGTGTATTCGGAGCTTCTGAAACAATGTGTAAGATAGGTGGTGGGTCGAGTGTAGGTGCGTGCAAGCGGGAACGCTGGCGCAAGGAGCTGTGGCGGGGCGGAGCCCGAGCCGACAGCGGAGCCCCGCCGCAGCCGCAGCCGCATCTGTCCGCGGCGCTGGCGGCTGAGGTCGCCTTGACGCTGCTGCATGCACTGGAGACTATTGTGCAGGTATGTTATAAACATACACCATCATCATCATTATCATCATCATCAGCCTATCGCAGTCCACTACTGGACTTAAGCCTCTCCAACATACACCATAACACACACATATACCTATCACACAAAGTCTACTTTTATTGGTAATTCAACATACCTATCACACATAAGTTCTATTTATATTGGTAATTTGATATTTATTAGCATCTTAACCAAGCGAAACTTACTTAAAAGAAGAAGACCCAAAAGCTTACGTTCTTACGAATAAACGTCCTGTAGTATTCTTTTTGAATGACAATATTTTTATGGTGCTTTGAGACTTAGAGAGTACTAGAAGAAAATGTTGCCGGCAAGAAAACCTTAAATAAATAAAGCAGGTGGCAAGGTATCGCGACAGTTGACACCAAAATTTTCCGCCCAACAGCATGAAAAGATGACATATCATATAATGACTATGAACTGTATCATTATCATTTTAATTTACACACACTACACACTGATTTCTTATTATTTTACTTGTTATTTTATATTCACAGTCAAGCAGCAACTTAGAATGCGGTCAAAGCGTATGCAGTGCTGCACTGCAAGTCTTACTGCACGCACTGCAACGCAACCAAAGTGTTGTCGTGTTGCAGCACATGTTCGCTACTGTACGCTCGCTTATCGTCAAGGTATGATTTAATAAATAAAAATTTTATTTGGTTGATACAGTAATGTACCTATAATTCACCCTTGTGGCATTCCCTGACAATTTAATATTTGTCAGATATCAAAAATTTTGGATGTAACTATACAATCGATATACAATACTATACTATACTATATACAATCGATTTTTAAATTCGAACAAACTATGGCACTGTATTTTCGAGATCAATTAAATATATAATCATATGTACTTAAAAATAACTATGATGCATACTTTGTCAAACGCTTTATTCAAATCAAAATACCATTTGGTGCTGTAGAATTACAGCTATTTATTGCTGTATTCTCTACATTTGTTACACATATACATCTAAGATATATTAATGTACGATTAGCGCTTAACTTTTTTATTATTTCTGACAAAAACAAATGAGTTTGTCCAAGAATACCTATTTTTATGTATACTTTACATTTACAGGAATCTTGCTTGATAGAAATAATTAAGCTCGTTATATAAGCCTGATCTACTATAACCGGTACCTTCTCCCCTTAGCTGGGCTGGTCGTGCTGCGGCGAGGAGTCGGGCACGTGCCGCGTGCTGCTGCGGCACTGCGCGGCGCTGGCGGGTACTACCCGCTCGCACGCCGCCGCCACGCTCTACGCGCTCATGCGCCAGCACTACCAGCTGGGGAACGTGAGTTATTGTAGTATTGTAGTAGCTTTATGGAGATTTTCAGCGTGATCGGAGATAAAATTTAGGAAAAAACCTTACTGCAGCTGCGGTATAGTTTGAAAAAGGCGCTGGAACGCAAAGTTGATTTTGATGTAACTTTTTGATTTGTTAAGCAATTGAAAACTCGGTCTGCTTATTGATATGTTAAACATTCTTGCTTTGTACAACATTTTTATTCCTCAAATCATGACAGGTTGGCAGATAAGAAAAAATTAAATAAAAAAACATTTATTTCAGGTATACACTCACAGAAAATGAACATTATTGTTGCTAAAATTTATCTTAAGGATCACATATAAAAATGCTCGATAAACTCAATATATTCCACTACGCGTACACTTTATAACCTAGATTTCATAATATTCATCTCTGTTCACTTTTAATTTCGCCAACTTCCCCACACCCTCAGAATTTCAGCCGCGTCAAGATGCAAGTCACAATGTCTCTGTCCTCCCTGGTGGGAACTTCCACCACCTTCAGCGAAGACTCTCTGCGGAGGGCTCTCAAAACTATACTGATGTACGCCGAACATGATGCTGATCTCGCTGACACTACCTTCCCGGAGCAGGTGAGAATATTTCGTGTATTATTATTTACGTATGTATGTATTCACAGTTCTTGCAATTTTCCGGTAAAACATACAGTAAAAAAAATATCATGAAAGTATAAATAACAAAAATTATTGCGTCTATTATATTCTATTATCTTGGGGATTACATGTATGTTATGTATTTTGGCCGTTCAATCATCTGCCTAGCCTTTTCCTATCTACATATAATGGGGTTCACAATTGTCAAATGTTGTAGCTTTTTAATGAATTTATCACTGGTCTAATCGTGACTTGATTTAACCCTTTATCATATTTTTTTAAGGTCACCTGTTTGACTGCAGGTTTTTCTGTGTTTTTTTATAAAATTTTTATAAATGCAGTATTTTAGGGATGTAACTACGCTTAGTATCCTACGTTTATTATTTTATCATGCCTTCCGAAACATGGGGGAACTCGACATAATAAGATGGTCATCCGTCCTCAAACAGACCCGCCGGTCGACCCGTGCCGCTGTTACTTAGACTTAGTTCCCCTTCCTTAGTTACTGAGCTACTCTATTTCAGATATAATACAATTTTTAACAGACTTTCCAAAAAAAGAGGAAGTTCTCAATTCAAATGTTTGTATTTGTTTAATTTGCAGGTGAAAGACCTAGTATTCAACTTACACATGATCCTCTCGGACACGGTGAAGATGAAGGAGTTCCAGGAAGACCCGGAGATGCTGCTGGACCTGATGCACCGCATCGCGCGCGGCTACCAGCACTCGCCCGACCTCAGGCTCACCTGGTTGAACAATATGGCGCAGAAGCATATGGAGGTAGGTGTTCCACTTGCACAGGATCCTGTCAGACACTGAACATGAAGCAGTTCCAGGAAGACCCGGAGATGCTGCTGGACCTGATGCACCGCATCGCGCGCGGCTACCAGCACTCGCCCGACCTCAGGCTCACCTGGTTGAACAATATGGCGCAGAAGCATATGGAGGTAGGTGTTCCACTTGCACAGGATCCTGTCAGACACTGAACATGAAGCAGTTCCAGGAAGACCCGGAGATGCTGCTGGACCTGATGCACCGCATCGCGCGCGGCTACCAGCACTCGCCCGACCTCAGGCTCACCTGGTTGAACAATATGGCGCAGAAGCATATGGAGGTAGTATGCATATACATTCTTATGTTATCCGTATATGTACTCTTCCTATATACTACCTTTATGTGTCATCATCTCTCGAGCCTTCTACCAACTATTTTGGGGTCAACTTTCAGTCTGAGTACCAGTATTTTGCAAGGAGCGACTGTCTTTATGTTTAATGGAGTATAGTTACTGGTAGTTGAATGGATGCAACATTTGTGACCCAAGGGTTGCTATTTGGGGCACTGGAAGTTTGCTAACTACCACTCACTTTGGCATGAACTTTGAGTATTTAAAGACCATTTCCTACTCTTCCCCAGCGTTCGAACCACACAGAAGCCGGCATGTGCCTGATCCACGGTGCGGCCCTGGTGGCGGAGCAGATGTGTGCGGGCGGACGCGGAGCCGCCCTGCTGCAGCGCGTCACGCACAACGCGCTCGACGAGAGCTGTGCTGATGCCCTGCATCATCACCTCACGCACCTGGAGCTGCAGGTATACTTGACACAGGATCTTGGTGAAGAATATGGTCTTATGTCATAGTACTTGACGGACTAGCAAGCGCAGCGTAGGACGTCCACCAACAAGGACAGACGACCTTATAAAGGTCGCCGGAAGACGCTGGATGCAGGTATTCTTGCAACAGGATCTTGGTGAAAACTTCGAGGTTATGGCAAAAGTATTGAAGTTTTGCGTCATATCTTCGCTATCGAATGGTTAATAGTTAAAGATTTGCTGCCTCGTGGTCGCAAGCGCAGCTGCTGAGCACGAGGTCTCGGAGTCGGGCTGAAATCACTTTATGAGTTGTAGAAACTTTAATAAAGCAACCCGGAGCCTGGTTGGTGATCGATACACCCGTGCATCGGAGAGCACGTAAATGTCGGTCCTGCGCCTGATCTCTCTCCGGTCGTGTCGGATTGCCGTCCCATCGCAAGCAGAGTGTGAAGGAATAGTGAGTGCACATGTGTCTGCGCAAATTCATGTGCACTATAATGTCCTTCGTAGTTGGCTAATCTCCTTACATGAGAACAGCCGCCGTAGCCGATTATCGGCTAGGAGGACATCATCATCACATTATACTGTTTCCTCAGGCTCTACTCGAGCATGCGGCCAGCGAGCTGATGACGGCGGGCATGTATGAGACCGTCAACGAGGTGTACAAGGTGCTCATACCCATCGCAGAGGAGCATCGCGACTACAAGAAACTCGCTAATATACACAGGCAAGTAGAAACTGAGTTATCGAAAACATTTATTTTTTTTTTGTTTGATTAAGGTACACGACTTTAAAAGTCCATTACATAAATCAGAGTAGGTAAATTTCTTGCAAAGGAAACTTAAAAATAAAGAAAAGATTAAAAAAAAAACATAAAAATAAGTACAGTCCTTGCAAAGAAAAGTTAAAATTAGAAATACATAATATAAAAAAATTCAATGTCACTTCTAAAGTCAAATAATCTAGTTCACTTACGCCTTTATGGCCTTATGAAAGTCACAAGATTTACATCTGATTAGATTATAATGAATTAAGTTGTCCATTCCAAAAGTAGAGACAATTCTATAAAAATATATTAAACTACACTTCATTTAACATTTATGTTTAAAAAATATTGTTGGAAATTGTTACGGTTACTAAGAAGAAAGTCAGACCAGTGTTATCAAGAGGTATGAGGTTGATCGCTTTGCAGTCATATCAAAATCGGGTCTGCCGATTATTAAAACTTATCTCATGTAAAAACTAGCCAATATTCGCGTACAGATTCGTTTTGATCCGTAGATAAAAAAAAATACAAATGAAGTGAATGTGTTAGTAATGTAGTTGCAATTAATAGTTTTTGGAATAGAATGGCATGTAAATGAAAGCTTTCCTTACAGCAAACTAAACGAAGCATTCACCCGCATCGAGCAACTACACGGCAAGCGCGTGTTCGGCACGTACTTCCGCGTCTCGTTCTACGGAGCCCGCTTCGGAGACCTGGACAACGAGGAGTTCATATACAAGGAGCATGCACTCACCAAGCTGCCCGAGATATTTAGCAGGCTTGAGGTAAGGAAATATTCAAAATTGGGAAAACAGCACTTTTTAGAAGTTTTAAAATTACATGAGAGGCTGCAAAACGCTAAAAAAATGACACGCTAATTGCTTTGTGCCACTTCTTCGTGCCCGTCTAAAATACTTACGTCATATGTCTTTGCTGAGAAATATGTACAACAATAATTTCAAATATGGTGATCCAAAGTTAAAAAGAACTTACCTCACAAGCGAGGCCGCAGGTTCGATTCCCAGTCGGACAAGTACGAATGTAACCATGACTGTGATGACTGACTAAAGTTGATGGAAAATATCTTAAGGAAACCTGGACTTTCAAGTCTGGAAATCGCCAATCTACATTGAGCAAGTGTGGTGATTAACGCTCATTCCTTCTCTGTATGAGAAGAGGCTTGTGTCCTTCAGCATTTTTTTTACGATTTTACTCTTGCTCATATTTTAAAGCAACTTCTATTTTTTCTAGAATTTCTACGGCGCCCGTTTCGGCGCGGACAACGTGGTCATAATCAAAGACTCGAACATCGTCGATGTGAGCACGTTAGACCCGGACAAGGCGTACATACAGATCACGTACGTGGAGCCGTACTTCGAGCCGCACGAGCTCAGGAAGCGCGTCACGCACTACGAGAAGAATTATAATATTAGTGAGTGTTGTTTTATATGTTATTTTATGTAATAAACTGTACTCTAGTATCATTGATATACAAAAACCCAAGATGCACAGGCTCGAATAAAAGTAACGCTCGAAAGTGTCCCCGAACACTAATTCTGTCTCTTTCTAAAAGGTACAAGCAAACGTTATTGCAAGTTCAACTTTACGCGAATTGCTTAAAATCGTTATTACAACGCACTGTAGTTAAAACAATAAAATTTTACGACCGAAGTGGTCGCTAGGACAAAGAAAATGAGCGCACAATTTTGAATGTTGCGCTCATTTTGTGAGGACGTTTTTGAGACGTTGAGTGTGCATCTAGGGTTTTTTTGTATATCAATGTCTAGTATATATACATAAATCTAGTATATAGGAAGGGTACATAGATGGATTAAATAAGGAAGTACATAAACGAAGTAGTTAAGTACGTAAAGTCGTGGTAGTGGCCGGTCGACTCGGAAGCGAGTAGGCGGCCGCCTAGCGCCCTCTGCTGAAGGTGTGTTGGGTTTGATTCCCAACAGTGGGTAAAGAATTAACCTCTCAAGTATGATTGTGTGAGTTCGATTCCTGGTCAGGCAAGTACCAATGCAATTTTTCTAAGTTTGTATGTACTTTATAAGGATATTCTAGACACAAATGACTATGTTTCGGATGGCACGTTAAACTGTAAGTCCCGGCTGTCAACCAGACTTACCAAGGGCTGCATCCTGTAAGACTGGGAGCCCATCCCAGCATAGTTGGGAAAAGGCTAAGCATATGATGATGGCTTTTGATGAAGACTTACTATATTATATTTGCAGAGCGTTTCATGTACGCGACGCCGTTCACGGTGGGCGGGCGAGCACACGGCGACATCGCGGAGCAGTGCAAGCGCAAGACCATCCTCACCGCCGCACACCACTTCCCTTACGTCAAGACTAGGATACAGGTCACTATAACATGTACTAGCTATTTATCGCGTCCAAAATCTAATATCATTTATTCAAAGTAGGTTGAAAATCAGCACTTTTTGAACGTCAAATGTACAAAAGACAGCCCCCAAAACGCTCGCCCTTCACCACTTCCTATGTGTACTTTTTACTGGGAAGAAGAAGTGGTGGAAGAAACTCCCCAGATATCCCTATAATACACAAATAACGTATCTTTTAAATGGTAAAATACTTTTTTTTATTGGTTCAGTAGGACCGGAGAATACCCCTACAAATAGGTACAAAGTCACAAACGTTCACCTCCTCTTCTTACAATCTCTTAAAACAATTTCAGTCCACCTGTCTATTCAACTCAAAAACTTTTGAAAGTCATAAATAAACCACGCTGAGAAATTACAGATTTATTTTTTTCTAAAATTCGCCAAATTGTGTTTATAGGTGGTTCAACGCACACAAATTATTTTGACACCCATTGAAGTGGCTATCGAAGATATTCAGAAAAAGGTACGTAATTACAATGTGCTATCCACTTGAAAATACACCCCTTTTATACATCCTATATTGGATATCCTAATATATTTATTTTTCCTCTCTTACAACTATCCTTGCATATTACATCTAATTCGATATTATGTTGGTAAATTATATTATTTTGTCTAGATCAACGAGTTAGCGGCAGCTACAAGCCAGGAGCCGGCAGACCCCAAGATGCTGCAGATGGTGGTGCAAGGCTGCATCGGCACCACCGTCAATCAGGGACCGCTCGAACTCGCACAGGTTTCATATATTTGTTGCTTGATTTATAAGAACACTAGCGACCCGCCCCGGCTTCGCACGGGCTAACAGTATTTCCCCACTATTTAATGTATGTTATTAAACACATAAATCTTCCTCTTTAATCTTTAAAAAAATCTGCATGAAAATCGGTTGCGTAGTTTTAAGGATTTAAGCTTACAAAGAGAGGCAGCGACAGAAAAAGCGACTTTTGGTGAAGATAATCTGATGTCGCAAAAGACACGGTATTTTTACACGCTTTTTATTAGCTTCACCTGTATGTTTGTAGGTTTGTAACCGACTTCTTTGGGCGCGATTTTGACCCACTTTAAACGGCCAGATTTCGTTCAAACTTTGTAGATTTATTGAGGACCGATGACAATACACTAATTTGATAAAATTATTCCATTTTAACCGACTTCCCAAAAAGGAGGAGGTTACACATACACATCGATTACTCCGAGGTTTATAGACCGATTTACGTTATTCTTTTTTTGTTCGACTTAGAATAGCTGCCAGTTGGTCCCATAGTCATCAGGTCAGGATCTGATGATGGAAACCCTGAGAAATCGAGGGCAACCTTCAAAAGTTGTAGGCATACATAGGGTAAAAACTTGACACTCAGGTGTACGCCTAAAAGCACTATTCAACTCTGAAGATTTGGAGCTGACCTGATGATGGAGACCAGAGAGGGTCGAGGGAACTCGACAACTGAATATGTAAACTACCTCGTGTTTGGGCTTAAATTATTTGTATTGACAAGACCTTTGCAACAGTGAAGGTTTGGACCTGACCTGATGATGGAGACCAGAGAAAGTCGAGGGAACTCGACAACTGAATATGTAAAATACCTCGTTTGGACTTATATTCTTTGTATTTATGAGAACTTCCCACTTGTATAGATAGTGACAACTATTCGTATCACTAAAAAGCTTTAAATAAATAACCTTTTTACAAAAAAATTAAACCGACTTCCCAAAACACTAAAAAGCAAAAAAAAACAAATTTTAGGTGCATCGGCCTAGAAGTCGGTGGCAAAATTAACTTAGTAACATCCATTAGACACCGACTTCTAGGCTTTTCAATTTGCAAAATATGATTATGATTTGCAATATATAATTTTCATCAATAGTCGATAAGGTAAGAAAATTAATTAAAATTTTCTAGAATGTTTTTCTACAGTCGATAAGGCAGGACTCGATGTTAATTTTTATTTCCAATAATTATCTTTAGCCGTTTTCTCTAATATTGACATTTTTTTGTATACTAAAGAGAATTTTAATTCTTCAAAACAAATAATAGTTTTAAAACAAACAAAAAAGTAGAAAATAAATAATAGTTAAAAAAAAACTAAAAAACACGCTTTTTATAGAAAAACGAACTAAAAACTCGAAAATAAATTTTAATGAATTTAAATTAAGAAAACAGTGTTAAAAATTTCAATGAATATAAATTAATAATAGTGTGAATACAAAAAAAAAATATTAAAAAAAAGCGTGGGGTGCTTTTTAAGATATTATCGAAATGAAAATCACTGTACTCATATCTGTCAATAAAATATTTATAACTATTGACACCATGCACCCCACGCTTTTCTTAAAATATTTTTTTTTTGTATTCACACTATTATTAATTTATATTCATTGAAATTTTTAACACTGTTTTCTTAATTTAAATTCATTAAAATTTATTTTCGAGTTTTTAGTTCGTTTTTCTATAAAAAGCGTGTTTTTTAGTTTTTTTAAACTATTATTTTTACATTTAAATATGGTGAATCTGCAAAGTAACTTACTAGAATCCATCGCAAATCTAGGCAAAGTAAAAAAGTTTGTTGGGATTTGAAATATATGAATTGTTTTAATTTTCACTTCAGATTTAAGTAAAATATATAGCGTAATTCCGCAACACTTATTATTATTTTCACATTCACAGATTGTCATTATTTTTTTCCATTAATTCAGGTACGAATTATGAAATACATAATAAAACTTATATGAAATGTGATCTGCGTTTCAGGTGTTCCTGGCGCCGGTGGCGGAGGGCACGCAGCCTCCCACGCGACTCACCAACAAACTGAGGCTCGCCTTCAAAGATTTCTCCAAGAAGTAAGTTATACTGATGTTTTTCCATAAATGTGTTAAGTATATTTTTTTAAGTGTCTTGAGGTCGCATACCAATTAAAGTCTTTAGCTGAACATTAGCGACAAAGTTCATTGAGTTACTACGATCATTTTTTTTTCTTTTTGCTTTGAACAGCTCTTATCTTTTGTAATAATTTTTGTTGAAGTCAAAAGCCAATTAAGGCAATGGTAACCAGGTTGTATTATACTGAATGCCATGTTCAGAATTAGAATTATTTTTTTTCGTTTTTGAAGTACAAAACGCGTACATAGAACTTCAAAACAGTAAGTTGGGTCCTATACCATACAACATCCGTCAATACCAAAATGATCGCTGGCCGCTGATTGTCCAGTGTACGTAGAAATTTGCTAAGGCCCCGCACACTGGGCAGCCTGGCTGCGCAGCCAGTTATAGTAGCCAATCTAGAAACAATTTCTCTATATCGAAAGCACCCCTTCTCTGTACCCCGGAATTACGTTTGGCTGCTACAACTAGTGTGCGGACACTGACGGCAGTCACATACATTCGCCTACGCCCGCTATGGCTGGCGTGCAGTCAGGCGCGTTGAGTTGCCTGCCGCAGCTAGGACATCGTGTCTGCCTAGTGCGCGGACGAGCAAACAACATTATGTTTTACTGGCTGCCTAGTGCCTAAAAGGGCCTAAAAGTTTTTTTTACATATTTTCACTTCTTTATTTTTGTTAGATGTCACGATGCTCTCCGAAAGAACAAGAACCTGATCGGCAGCGACCAGCGCGAGTACCAGCGCGAGTTAGAGCGCAACTTCACGCGCTTCACCGAGCGCCTCGCGCCGCTCGTCACCGCCACACGCGGGCATGTCACGCAGCTCAGGTAACCAGCCGCCTAGACTTTACCCAACTATGTTGGCTTCCAGTCTTACTGGATGCAGCTGAGTACCAGTGTGCCACAAGCGACTACCTATTTGACCTCCTTAACTCAGTTACCCAAGCAACCCTGTAAGACTTGTTATCAGACTTACTGCCCAAAACGACTGCCAGAGATGTTCAATGACAACTCAGGTAACGGTGTCAACCAAACTCATGGCGACTTACAACTAACTAACTTCCGACCACAAAAACGCACATGTGTTCTAAAAATAGTTTCTATTACTTCTAAGCAGCGGTTTGGTAATAATAATAAACCTCTGAATATTTTTCTAGCAATGGCCTGAGCAAGCAAGACTACAAATATCAGGCTTGAAGAGACCAAAACGAACGAAACGAAGCACATTACCACCGTTGAACTGTCTAGTAATGAATACTCTTATTTTATATTATACTTGTAAATTATTATTATTTTACTATTGATCTGTAATGGCTAGTCAAACTGAGATGGTTGCGGCTCGTTCTGCATTTATCGTTTAACCTACATTATACCTTATATGTGGGAGATGAGGGCTGTATCCAGGAGTGATTATTACATTAGAGACTATAGCGAAAGAACGCGAACTTTACTTGTCCTCGTTGAAATTTGACAAAGTGTAAGAATTACTAACTTCAGGATTAAGACGCTGCCATCTCAGAATGGGCTCTAATTTCTATTATTAAGTATCGCTATAGCACAATTGTTTGAAGATATTTTCTGTAAGTATTCTAGTGGTGGTTTTCATTCTCATTCCTGCCATCAGGACTGATTGGAACTAATAATGAAGTGTCTATCACATTTTGGCAGTCACACCTAAAAGTGAAAATGATGACCACATTGTATTATGCATATTAGTTAGTGGTATGTAAACGTATTTATATTGGCAATAAAGTGCAATATTATATACTGTTTTAACGTTATAAGTTACACTGAGATTTAAATAGTTTAAGATTTTTTAAGCGTAGTTTGGCACAAGTTTTCTTGCAAGATTTACGAATCGTATTTTTTTATTTTATTATACTACTACATATTTCGGACATTGATGGTGCAACTTGAATGGATAACTGGACCATGTACTTTTTGGTACATAAGGATTATTGTGAAAGTAACGACATACCTACCTAACTACAGTAGATGCTATGTTACTGCAATCGGGTATCAGGTATGAGTTGAAGTTCGGAAACAAGGTCGAATTTTAATTGATTTACGCTAAAATATCGATAAATACTATAGGAAGCCACATCTAAAAAATGGCTAGGTACCTGTCGCGTATTGTAACGAAGCACGGGTCCAAAGTTTGATAAGTAAGTTTCTGAGTAACGACGCAGTATACCTGAGGCCAATCTTCACGCCTTTCTTCCAGACTTGAAATGTATAACAAGGTGCAAGAGCTTATTCTCCTATTTCTTCAGTATTTTAAATCATTTCTATTACTACATAGCTGTGTGATTTACGTGTCTGTATCGATTCCAAATATAGAAAACTAAAATATTTTAGTTGATAAGTGTAATTTCTATTGATGTATCTCTGTGATTTGAAAAACGATTGTAATTATCAAATTGGACTGACAGTAACCAGAATAGTAAATGGTGATAAGGAACTATTTTAATTTCAATCGTTTTCCAATCATTTTTGTTCAGAAGACTACGATTCCTATATTTATGAATCAATTAAAATAAAACGAGTATATACTTTAGTAACTCTATTTATTTATATTCAATAATAGTTTATATATAAAGATTAAGTCCAAGTGACGCTACAATATCGCAACGTGTGTGCATTAGAGCGCTTTCACACTAGCAATTTTCACGCGCATATAGGTTCGGCTCTGCTACGCGCGATACATTCCGAAACTCTGTCGCATACAAACCGCGCGGCTAAACTGCTAGCGTGAAAGCGCTGTCATACACTTTTAAACCGACAAGATACAGTTGAGAATTTTCATTCAAGTACATACAAATTATGTAACAAAATCACATTGCCTCATCGGTGACTAATCAATACTCCGTATTATCTCACCTGCCTCCCATCCGAAGATTATTTCAAGCGAAATGCTATCAATCACTTGAAAAGATAAGTTCATAATATAAAACAGTAATTATAATACCTAGCCTGAATTAACCAGACTGATTGTGATAAGTAGTAATCGCACCGAGAAATCAATGTCATTTTGTGATTTATTGATTTCCACAAGTGCTCACAAATTAAGACTGCTTTAGGCTATATTTCTAACATTTTCTGATACTCTCAATAACATGCTTACTCCCATTAGTTTTCTATCCTAATAGGTATAGTTCATTTGCCCGTGGAAAAGTTATATCACATAAAAATCAATATTCAATAACAAAGTCCTAAAGATAAAACCTAGACAATTATATAAAAAAAAAGATCTTTTTCCTGGCGTGTCAAGCTTTGTAATTCCAAAACATTACTAAGCCTAATTTTACAGACATGTTATCTGTTTCATGGACACTGCACAGTATTTATATGAAAGATCTACCCTCTAGAGTATTTGATGCGTTACTAGATAAAACCAAATCAAAGTGAATGCTTTAACTCGTAGGCCTTCAAGATCACGCTTTTGACATAGGCAGAACATCAAAACATCATTTTCTTTTTTCCTGTCACCAGTTAAAGCATTTACCTTAACATGCAAATTATGGACAAGATTGTCTCTTGAAAATAATAAACATTTGACATATTATCATACGGAAAAATCATGACAGCAATTGATGTAAACATACATGATAGGATGAAGCTAAAATGGCGACCACTGGTCAGTGGAACCATGTAATGACTGCACTTAGTAACTAGACATTCATAGAGGAATACACCAAATACGTTTTCGGGCCGAGAAGATCCCACGTAAAAATCACATCTCATCGACAAAGCTACCAAATTAGAAATTGCGAAGTATGGCAACACTATTTAGAAGGTCCTGTCCTAGCAACACTGTCTGTGACGGGTTCAAATGTGGCGTTGTCGCTCGTAGATCTCCATAGCGCGGACATAGAAGTAGTCCCCGCCGTAGCGGATGCTGGGCATGCCACACGCGCTCCTGTATCATTCCGACTCCGCCGGCGTGTGCCATGTTAGCCTCTCCTCGTAGAATGCTATCACCTGAAAGTCACAACATGTCTTAAACATATACACCCTTACTTATAAACGTGAATTAAAAATAAGTAATACTTAAGGGCTGTTTAAGAAAACTCTTACTTATAAACGTTGCTTAAGCGTGTCTTAACTAACATTTAATCACTACTTAAGACTTTAAGTAGTGTTTAGTTAAAATGTTGCTTAGAAGGTGACTAGAGGTTTTTAGTAAGTAAGGGGGATAGTTCGTAAGAAATACAGCATTCCTGGTACACAAGGGGCTCAAGGAGGAACATCGTAGGTTTAGCCGGTAAAAGTCTGGATCTCAACTCATTACCAAGCACAAGTTTGCACATGTTTGGGACTCAGTTTGGCAAGAACATATAGGTACATTGCATTCTTCCTACTAATAAAAATAGAATTTATGTTAACCTAAAGCACAAAAAATAAATATAATAAAGTATATCATACCTGCTGTGGGCATTTGACATTAGCAACTTTAGCAGGCACCAGCTCAGCTTCATCAGAGTCGGCCCATTTGATAAGGAACATCAGCTCGCCAGTCGCATCTGATGCACCTGAATACACAAATAGCAATTTTGTCGTTAATGTTCTTTCCTTCATATCTATCATAAGAATAGTTTTCAATAAACAAGACTCCAGATAGCCTTTTGACCACAAGAACATAATCTTGTCAGTCTTCAGCAGTTTGGTAAACTATGAGTATTGCAATTGCACCTATTTCCATATGTACTGCAGAACAGAAGAGTTGCAGAAGGGTCATACTTTTAGTTCTTGTCAAATAGCATTGCTGTAGGATTTTTGACAATTCCAGAGTAAACAAGTAATTTAACAAGTCTTTTAGTCAGCTATGATACCATAAAATATCTCACCAATAATTTTCTCGGCCTTCAGTCCCTTATCAAAGCCGGACTTAGCTTTGTCCTCCTTGCGTTCCCTTTTGGATTCCTTATGATCATCGGCAGAAGAGACGCTGGTGCCGCGCCCCTTGCGGCCAGAGTTCGTCTCCTCACTTGACTCGCGGACGCGCTTCTTGCCGCGGTCTTCCGGCTTCTTGCTCTTAGCCTGAATGAAATCAGAATATGTAAATGGCAACCAGACTAAGTTGCAGAGCCTATCTTCTAAACGCATTTGCACAAAGACAGGTGGAGACTGTTCCCTCACTCTCAAAGTCTAATGAAACAGCAATCGACACAAGAGATAAGTCACAGGACTGACATTAAAGTGTTCGCCAAGGCACAGGTGTATCATCAACTTCCCAACATTCACTGCTTCATGAAAGTTTAAGTGATGTCAGAAAATCATGAATCACAGTGCAATATCTCATTAAATATGACAATAGACGACTACATTGAGTCTTTTGGTACCCAGTATTAAAGAATTAGACATAGGGTAAGTTTATTTATGCAAATATATGAAGATGTATACCTCTTTCTCCTTCCTATTATCTTCAAAGGTCTTGATGAGCTCTTCACAGTCCAGATTCTCCACAGGCTCCCAGGTACTCTCTTCTTCCTTGTAACCTTTCCATTTTAATAGATATTGCACCTATAATGACAACAAAATATTAGAGCCTCTTCAGAAAATTCAGTTCAACCGTCAGTCTTACTGAGGGGTACCTGCACAATATCTCGATTACAGAGGGTCAGAATACTCTTTCTATGTACACCCTTGTACCTTGCACTACCCCTATAAACTCCATTATGCTCGAACCCTGCATACTCCCTTATGGCGCATCCACACATGCCGCCGGGTTTCAGACCGTCTTGCCGCTGAATGCAGGCCGCCGGCTTTACCGGCGGTTGCCGGCGGCCTGCAGATTTGTCATTTCGGTATTTACTTCTATGAAATTATACGACAACACTACCACTCCGTATGCCGCAAGCAAACTGCCGCCGGCAACCAAAAGCCGCGCGTGCCGCGGCTGAGATGCGGCAAATGCGGCAAATGTGTGGATGCGCCATTATGAGTGTAAGAATATGTCCATGTAATTTGATCATCCAACTTTCTTTTAATATCAGGATGGAAATCAACAGGAAAACAATAATCCCGAAACAAAGCCAAAATACTTAACTGAACTGGAAACCTAGTATGACAAGGCTACACATACTTCTGACCTAAGATATAAGGATTCATTACCAGACCAGGATAATCAGACTACCAAGATCAGGTAAACTGTATAATTTCAGAGAGTAACGTATCATGCGCGGGCTGGAATGTTGTCAATTTCTTTCAGACCTGACACATGATCAGGATTAAAGATGAGATGAAAACCTTCGAATTAATAACTCTGCTTTCTAATATTATCTAAAGATTACACGAAATAATGTTCAAGAACTTCAGCAGTTCGAAAATGTTCAGAAAAATATTGTTTATGGACAAGAGGTTACCGCTTAGCCTTCGTTTTCATGTTATAACACAATATTTACCGTAACAGACCCATTTTCCGTTCTTGCATGGTAAGTATTGATGCAACTACGTGAGGAATTAACAACCGAACAGTACATAATCTCCCAATTAAATTAAGGAAAAATGCTGAAAATCTTACCTTTCCTTTAACTGTACGTTTGTCGAGAACTTTCTCGACAACATACTCCTCTTCACTGGATCCGTCGGTGGTATCGCCTTTTTTATCTTTCTTGCCCATTTTATTTGAAACCGATTATTAATGCGCCTTGTAATTTTCGAAATTCACAATAGTTGCGAAGCGTTGCGTCGGCGTCACCTGAAGAATTTCTCAAAATGGCGCTCTCATAATAAAATATGGCGGCTGTCTGCAGCGGCGACAAGACAGTGTTGTCATTTAGGAAAACCTTAATTGGAAGAATGTCTCTTATTTAACGAATAATGCAAATGTTTTAGGATACTCATTAGAAATAAAATAAATATTTAACCATAGAAATAATTTGACGTAGTTAATTTTTTTAACCATTTATTTTAATTAATTGTTATATAATGAAGGAAAACCAATTTTAAAATGGCAATATTAGACGCAGGACTACCAACGTGAGAAAATAAAAAGTAAATTATTATCAGATTTTCTATCTTTGTCTATTGATAACTGATTCTAACCATTTCATTGTCCAAACTGCGTAGACAAAATGGTACGGTATCAATATAACAAGTATCAATATTATTTTTTCAATTATAACTGCAAGTTCATTACAAATTGCTCCTGAATACAGTGATAAAGACAAATAATTATGTTACCATAGCAGTGAAAAAGAGCGAGATAACGATATCGCTCTCGTGACAAACTTCACACTTGTTTCATTCATTTTTTCTTTTTCTATCAATCAAAACACGGCAACAGCCGTGGCCCGTATCGCAAATCGCAGCAGTTTTCATTTCAGTCAAGCAGCCAGCCTGTTGCATTGCGTGTGTGTATTTCACCAGTTACCGAATCGCGTACGGTTTTGTGCTATTCGATAATAAATACATCTGCTAGTGGTGTTAACCGTGTTGTGTGAACTAATTAAACGTGTTACATTAATTGAACTGAGAAGATAACGCGTTATAGTTTTTGTGTCGATTCGAGTGGTTTCAAATTGACTTTTGACGTCACGCGCGACAACCAATCGGTTGGCGCGAAAGAAAAAAAACTACACTCTGTTGCGTGTTTTTGTTTTCGTGCTCTCGAAGTTTATTGTTTTGACTGATTCGGATGGATCGTAATAGGTGAATGTTTGGATAGTTGAAAATATGCTTTTAAAATGTACTGCGGACGGGAGGCCGATCAAAGTCAACGGGGCGCCGGTCAATCACGGGAATGGTGCGAGAGGTAAGGTCCGGCAATGAATTCATTTGCACTTTTTACTATTTATTTACTGATCTTTCCAACTTTTATAATAGTTAGTAGTTATCTATAATAGTTAAGCTATTTCATGTATAGTTTAGTTTTAATTAGTATGTAAGTACAAACAAAACAATAGACGTAGGTAAAGAAAGCCGGAGTCAGCTGATGATTTGTAGGTACGCACTTACATATCGGCCGTCATAACTAATTAGAGTAACAAAGAAAACATAATTACTGTAGCTATTCTGTCTTCTAATTTATATTATCTAATTAACAACTATGTAATTGCGTGCCAACTGCCTCCGATAGACGTAAACAAAATACCATTTTAAAAAATTGTTAATACGAATATGGATTTGAAATTGGAATTCCGAAAAAATGGTACCAACTTAACGACTCTGTCAATTGTTTTACGCATTTCTAATATCGCTAGATTAGAATAATATCATTAGCAAGCAATATTAACTTAACAATATTGCTTTAATCCTACCTTGAGGCGACGGTATAACATTGTACTGAAACTAACAACCCTTAATGATCCACGAGCAAGCGTCAACATAATTAATTCTTGGTTCCGTTTATAAGGAAATTTGCCTCAATAACAAAATTTTTGGGTGTGGCTCCAATAACGTACGAAAAGCCTTTGTTTTAGCCAAAAACTTCAACTGAGCTTTCTCGGGTGATTTTTCTGCTAAATAATTTGCCTAGCCTTTTCCCATCTATGTTGGAGACGGCTTCCCGTCTAACCGGAAGCAGCTGAGTACCAGTGTTTTACCTGCCTATCTGACCTCCTCAACCCAGCTATCCAGGCATCTCAATACTCCTAATAGGTATAACTCTAAATAAGACTGGTTGTCAGACTTATTGGATTCTGACTACCCGTAACGACTGGTAAAGATGTTCAATGACAGCCATTTCTCGGCATTATGGGATACACTTGAGATGCAACGTCACGCTCTGTATCTACTCTATGTAATAAGATACCTAGGTACCTACTCAAGGGACACTCGAAAGGACCATGGGCAAAAATGTATGAGGCCTGGGCTCACCCACCAACAGAGATGAGACCACTTTGAATATACTTGTAAAGCACTAAATATAAAGATTTAAACTAATTTTTGCGAAGAATCCATGGGGTTATTTTGCTATAAATATTTTTCTCCGACCATAAACAAACTAATATTCTGCAAAAAGTAGTGCTGTTATGGCATTGTAGGTTTTGCTATTGAACACCTTTAACTAGTTTTAAGTCCAGGTTTAATGTATACATAAAAAATAAAACAGCTGCTAACAGTTAAAATTATTTTTGTTAACATTTCAATCAATATCAATAATAATGTCGTCTAAATATCCTGTTGGTGGATTATGCATATCTACAATTTTCGAAAGTTGCCCTCGATTTCTCAGGGTTTCCATCATCAGATCCTGGCCTGGTGATGAAGGTGGTCCCATAATCCTAGCATAATCAAATCCTGCGAATTAGGTTTTATGTCATGTATAACCAAGCGCACTACGACTCTTAACAATTGTCTTTTTCTACAAAACCTTTTTAGGTGCATATCTTTTTTTTGCCATGGAATTGAAGGTAGTGCCCATAGTAACAATTTTAGTACAAATAAAAACCTTCACAATGGCATATGCTATAACTCTGTTGGACAATGAGCCCAATTTGACTCATGGTCCTTTTAATCAATGTTGAAATCTCGTGTTGCTGTCAAGTAGACCATAGTTACGTATACAAAACGTCAGAAGTTCCGATTACAAATTACGCCAATTTTCAATGAATTCGTCTACCACTACATACATAGGCATGTAAGACAAGGCATCTAGGTATGACAAGTCTGAGATACATATAATAACATGAAGTAATCCAGTAACGTAACACAATTGTATTTTTTACGTTTTTTAAAACGAATTTTTAAATTTTATTGCGATCAGCTAAAACTCGATTAAGTACTGCGTTGATTATATCACACTTTTTAACAGAATTAAGTCCAATCAACTCTCAGTCAAAAGCCACTCCACCTAACATGGCGAATGACGTAAAATAATCGTCTGTATTGATTATACTTAAGTACTTAAATATTACGTAATCATTTGTTAATCGTTATCTATGACAACTCCCATATCTTTTAATTGTTTACTATTTTTACTATGTAGGTACTGTACACAGGTATTATCAATATGATATAAAAGTTGTGTTGCAAAAAATGCTGAAGGTTTACATAATTCATATACACGTATAATTAAAAACTAGATATGAAACTCATTATGGCAGTAATTACATCACTACTTACTATAAAAATACGCCGCCCTTCTGATAAAGCTTTTATAATATCGCAGTTTAATACAGAATCAATGACCCGACTAGACAGACTTCGAAATGAATACGTAGCTAGGGGATCGTTTAAAGTAGCCCCGAGTGTCGAAAAGCTCTAAAACTTGAGACAGCGAAGGCTTGGTTACGCAGACAAGCCAGAACAAATCTCTCTGGTGCAAAATGTACAAGAAGACTAAATAACCATTAAAATTGTATTTAAATTAAAAGAAGACAATACATATAATATGGTCTGCTAAATCCAGAGAGGTGATAGAATATTGTCATCCAGAAGTTACCGCAGACGGAATAAAGAGATGTCGGGATCACCTGAACCGTGATTGATGGGAACACAAGAAGGATCGAGAGGTGTGGAGACGAAACGGGGAGGCCATTACCCAGCAAACTAAATGTCCAGTCCCACTACTGGACATTTAGTTTTAGACAAAAAAAATTGTGTGAGCATTTTGCTACATTGGATTTAAGCCACGGATCATGACCCTGATTGAAGCCATAAGCGTGTAGTAATCTTGAAGTTCACTTCGACCAACAGAACTTTTATTTAGCCCCAGACGGCTCATTATACTCAAGAATTAGTACCAGCTTGGCTCCTTGACCCAAAGGAAATGGCGTTACACGTCATGTAACATAATGCTGCTATTCCGCGGTCAGACCGCTCCCATCATAACACATTAATTTGTCTCAATTGACACCAACACGTGAACGGGCTTACCAACCTTTATTTTTCGTAATCAGATTTCTAATTAAACTTCTAAAGCAATTTAATTGCTGTGGGCAACATTTTCTCTTTCGTTTACCCAGTTTGTAATAACAGTTGCGTTAATTTCGCCGAAAGTCTATTTATACAGAGTTCTAATGATAGTGTTTTGTTAGGTTTTGAAACAATCGAATTTTAGGGCTCCAATTTACATACACAAATGCTTAAATAGATAAAGTTTTGTCTTAACATTTATATAGCGTAGCTTTTATGTAATAAAAACAGTTACTATTCAAATGTTGTAATAAAAATAAAACAAATGGAGTGTTGTCCATGAAACGTAGAAAAACTGCTTCAAATTCAGAAACGGTAAACGAAACGTGATTTTACAAAAGGTTGTGTAACGTCACTCAGGCGAGTAGATAAGGGTTCACATTCCTTCGCGGTGTCCTATTAAATGGACGTGTTATGCAGCCGCCTGAAGATGCTACTCAAATGATCTATAGAACACGAGACACATGCATGATGACAAACCGGATATCTTGCTAAATATTTACACATTAGCGTCTCGTTCGCGCGAAGATTTTTTTGATCCATAACGTAATTTATACCATCACTTCCTAATATAACAGGTTCATATCTTATATGCAGATTTTCAAAACCACCCTATTTATGTTGTGGCTTCGTAGTATTATTTTGTGCCTGAATAATTTAAGCAAGATATACACCACAGTATAATTACCGTGTGATTTACCAACTGTTAATAAGGAAACACAAAATTCTATCCTTCGTCAAAATAACGCATTATTACATGGGTCAGTGAGCCACGTGTTTGATACTTATCATGTAATTTCGATGATTAAGTGAGTTCTCTCTAGTACTGAGAAGGGTAAAAAATCTCATAATCAAAAATATTTTTTCATAGAAACAAATCACGACAAAGATCAACAAGTATTCAAAAAGCCAAATGTAACAAAGTAAAAAACTATTATCACCGTCTGCATCTCGCCTGCATTCAGTGAGTGAGAACCATTCACAAATACTGTGAGTGAAAACAAATGGCCGCGAATATATGACCAGACATTTGCGTAGTTACCCACGATCACGATCAATATTACGCCTTCCAGATTTCAGTCTCCATTGATGTAAGGTCTCTTCAATCCAAAACCAGAACAAACAAACAGTATAATTATAATTGATGGACGTAATAACTTTAATATATTTATTCGGCGGGTTAATATAACGTTCAATATTATTGCTATAATTACAACATCAAAGGACTGGTTTCCAGAAACGATATCAGACCTAATTCCGGATGGAAATTCGAGAAAACAAACAAAATTGTTTAGGTTGATCGAATATTGTCGTCAGGCTTCCATTTTCACGAAGGATTTCAAAATATTTTGCGGTGACAACCCAATATTATGTGCTTCGGTCGACATGTGGGTACATCAATATTATATCAAAGCAAATGCCCGCAAAATACACACTTGTTTACCCATTTCATAGACCTCATTAAAAAACTCTAAGAAATATTATTTCCCTTTAGTAGTCCCAGTAGTTAAACCGTTTCTGAGTATATTTTAATGATTACCCTAGGCATTGATGAGAATATTTGTTTTATCATAATAAACATAACTTGAGCTTTCATTTTAATGAGACGATATTTCAGCAGTATTGTTCGAATTTTACCTTGTACCCTCACCTTGTTTCTAGGCAAGGGATCAACTGGTTGCCATACCAATTGTTAACAAAAAATATTCACCAGCTCCCATTTTATAATGATCAAAATAACGAATGTGCGTCAATATCATGGTACTACTTATTTTGAACTTATCTTTTTATTGTATTCAATTCCGTATCAGTCAGATTTATCCGAATATTATGCTTTAACACCGTCCGAGGTTCGTTTGAGATGTTATGTAAACCTGTTTAGTAAAAATGTGGTTACTTAACAGTCCTGTTTAGTGTGTCTCATATCTATTTAAATAAGACGCGTTGTCAGTGGATCGACCCTAGAGTCTCAAGTTATCTGGCGTGTTATCGCCGGGGACCACTATCGGGGGTCAGAATGGCGCCCGCGCACTCCGCTCTGTTTACAGACTCGATATGCGCACGCGTCGGTCATATGATGAGCTAACTAGTTTACACCGAATTGTTACCTGACTATGTCTTGGATGGTCATTGACTCTGGTAATTATTTAAATCGCGTAATTATGAAACGCGATTGTCTTTTTGTTTTAATGAAACCCAGATTGTTTTTTATGTACCCGGCTGACAGTTATGGGTAGAAAGCGGACACTTGATGGAAACTTATGTATGTTATGTACATTAATTCAGTTTTTATCATTCTTTCTAAGTCAGAAGAGGGCTTTAGATGTCCGTTGTTGGGGATAAAGTATAAAAAAAGGTCCGGTATACGTATAAGTTATTTCTTTGAAGAATAAGTGCGGTTTCTCCAATGTTGATCCTCAAGATCCGCCGTAAGATGTCACGGCTAAGTGGGTGCCTTTGGATATTCTCTTTGATAAAAGTGCTAACCCCGAGGGCACAGGATTACCAACCAGAAATTTTCATAAATATTTCGGCGAGTTCTTACGTCAAAACAACTCAAACAAATTACTTATATATTTACCTAAAATGTCCGTCAATTTTTGTTTTTACTTTTTAACCGGCTTTCCATTAACGAAAAAAATTTCTTCAAAAAACTTTAAAAGTTCTGTCCAGAAACTGGTCATGCAAGAATTGGTAGTCACCATGAATGCTACGAATGACCGCAGCAGTAAATAAGTATACAAAGTGCTATCTCGTATCACTTGTATCTAATTAAACACAAAGGGAAGCCAACGATAAGATAACCAATTTAGGTCCAACATGAATGAAATGTCGTTGACCGGAGAAATGGGTCGGACTGGACGCATTGACAAGTTTTATCTGATAGTGGACACTGCGAAAAGATTGTATGTTTCTAAACAATATCAAAATATAAAAAAGATATAAGAAGCATGAGCCATCAATATAGAGAAACGATGGATGACTTGTGTGAAAAATGATAATGATAATAGCGTAATTCAGGAGATATCGACAGATAGAAGGGTTTGGAATATAAAAATTCTGCGCCGACTCCAAATAAAAATGGGACTTTAGGAGGATGGTGATGTAGTAGTTCAATTTTTCTATTGCCATACTCAATCACGACTTCAAGATAATATGTTTCTTACTGCTGCTCTAAATCCAATCCAAGTAAGACGTCCAATGAACCTAAAGAAAAACTGAACAGAAGAAAATCGAATGATGTAGGGTAATGTAAAAAATAAATCAGATAGATTCGTCCCTAACGCATGGCTATTTATTCTTAGCCAAAAAATGTATGATTGATATTTTTGTCGCGTTATTTCATAAATGATATATTTGATTTTAATATCCATTGACCTACATTAACTTAAAGGCCAAAGCACAGGCCTCAACATATTCATTATGTATATTTAAAATCATTTTGTTTTTTTAATAATTCATTAGATTCAACTAATGTCCTGAACAAAGCCACAATTATTCAAATTGATTTGATCGTCCTTGTATATTGAGTATTAAGTCTTCACGGAAATGTATTTTTTCATGACTTATCTATCAAAATATAAGACCTTTTTTAAAGCAAGATAATTTCTCAAAGAATTAAAGGTAGAAAACTAAGAGTGACACTCAAGATTGTTTCGTACCAGTTTCCATCCAAGTTTTTTCTTCGCTTCCCGAGGGAACTGCTCTCATCATCCCAGAATAAAATAAGCTGTGTTCGTCTCCAAAGTACCACCTATCTCTTTGCCCCAAAATACGTCTCAATCGGTTAAGCTGTTTGGCGTGATCATGTTATACACAGACAGAGCTACTCCCATATTCATATTAACAAGAAAGTAACGATTGAATATAGATTTCGAGTCGACCAGATTATCAGTATGACCACTTTGTTGGTTGATCTGTAGATTTTTTAAAGAACTTAAGTGTGTCTTCAAGTCTGTTAATTCGGTCTAAGATCTCAGAAGCTTCGTGTATGTGTAAAGACTACGCACATATACAAACACTCAGATCCGGAACTACTAGTTCTATGTATATAGATTGTTTAAATATTTGTTCCATTCTCAGCCACTGCGCCAAGCGGGCTGCAAATCTCTCGTGTCATTTGCCAAAACTATCCCAAAGAGCGGTATCTTCGCTTTCTGTTTCAAATAAACTGAAATTCTTGGAGATCAATCATCAAATTGTAAGCTTCACTTTTCTTGCATTTGAATGACAGTATGTCCGTAACTACGATCATTTACGTATTCCTGCTCGCATCCGAAAGCTTCAATATCCAAAACCGTACACATGATATGATGAAAAGTGGTATAACCACTTATTTCCTTTCCAAAGATGGTCTTATTAATTTTGTAATACCCCATGCCGAGCAGCAAACAAAATGTTCAGACTCGAATATTACGTTTTTACAAGAGAAGTTCCAATTTGTAGTATTTAGCACTGTGAACTTCTGACATACTTCATTTCCGCCTCAGCGTCTCTAACATTATTTAGATGTCCAAAATTGTGAAACAGGTACTAAAAAAGTCCCCAAGATAGTGGTCCAAAACGGGTTCACCTTCAAAAACGTGTTGACGTAAGGAATAAAATTAAAAGACCAAAATGTAAAACGTGCGTGTGCGTCTGTTTCTAGAGTAAGGTGACATGTCTGCGTAACCATAAACCTTTTGAAATATTTTGGTAAACAATTGTATGTAACGACAACGTGCATATGAGGAAGTCAAATATTCAGAACATTTAGTTCTACTTAGTGTGAGTCTGAAACATCCGATGATATTATAACATTACTTGCTAATCAGACAGATCCACTTTCATTAACACATACCCTATAATATGGTTCACAAGATTTCTGAAGAGATAAGGAAAATATTTAAAAAAATACACAAAATGATGTTTAAACAGCGCATCGCGAAACTGTTATAGTTAGAGATAAATTATAGAAACTTATTTTAGAAATGATAT
The DNA here is from genome assembly GCA_033682625.1 of Helicoverpa zea x Helicoverpa armigera. Lineage (NCBI taxonomy): Eukaryota > Metazoa > Arthropoda > Insecta > Lepidoptera > Noctuidae > Helicoverpa > Helicoverpa zea x Helicoverpa armigera. The sequence goes on from JAWIIS010000028.1 coordinate 12,392,300, forward strand.
GATATCATGATGATACTGTAATGCTTCAATAAACAGAGAGGGTACGTAAAGAGGTATAAAACAAAACCAATAATTGTTCTAACGAATTAACGCTTCCTTCATATTGCGTAACTTTGCGCATGTATTCGTGGTACTAGTTTAATCTATATTAGTATACGTCTTCGTGTGGTAAATTACTTGTATCATTAGCTGAGAATATGCATTTTTATGGGTAACTCTGGCTTCACTATGTGGGTGACTATGAGAAAACAGTTGGTTCAGAAACGAATTTCAATATCGGGCGTACAGTGATCCACACTGAAGAAAATGAAGTTGGTAGAGTATCCAATAAAATAATAGAGGGATACAAAATTCACATGAAAGAAAAAAGAAAGATAATTGCTATATGCAGCTAATGTACATGTTAAGGAAGCGGTCATTATGGTGGTAACTAATGAGTTACAGTACGCTGATGCAACCCCACTCGAGTAAGCAGATAAGTTCCTAACTTATCCGAAGACAAAACATGGAAAATGAAATTTCTAATGAAAGTTATACTCGTGCCTGATCCCGAGACCAGACCTAGGTTAAGATATGCATTACATCTCAGCTAGATATGAACAGAAACGTGACAGAGTATCTTTATGCAGCCATCTAGTTGTATGTTTTGATAACATGTGCCTCTGTTAACATGGCTATGATAATAACCTTACCTGTGTTATCAAGCCACGGGCGATAAATGTAAATCATCGGGAGAAACAAGACGTAAATGTAATTGAAAACAGTGTCAACAATTCATTAAACAAAAGAATGTACAAGGTGAAATTGTAGAACTTGTTCTTTGCATTTTTTTAGAGGAACGTCTGGTAAAAGGCAGATTGAAGTTCAGTATTATTTCGGTTAAACTTAGAAAAACTAATAATGTCAAATAACAATTTTATTAATATCTTTGTCGTTACGTTCTTAAGTTCTTCCACAAGGGACCATCCTAGGGCCAGTGCGTCTCACCATTTACTCGTGTGTATGAATAATTAACTAGTTACAAGTCAATAGCTTTAGTACTTAATTATTGATCAAAAAAACTTGTATTACCAAAGATCTTCCTCAGACAATGAATCTCAATGAGGAAACTATTGCAATACAGACACAAAAAACTGTTGTTCGGTAATTTCGTGTAAAACATACAATACTGGGTTTCTTCTCGTGTTTTTTTCTTCACCTTGTGGATTGAGTGTATTAATCGTGAATATTAGTTGAGAATTTGTGATTCTGTAACACTGAGCTCCAACAATTGTTTCTTCAGTTTTGTTTGGGCCCTCGTCTTTTCGAGTTTTGCCGTCTGGCATTGGAGTCTACATTGTTTTATAAATATACTACAAATATTACATCAGTGTCTCAGTCTGATAACCGAATTCACGTGAGCTTCTGATGTTTACATTTTTATTAGGTTTTGTATTTTCATAATTGTCGATAATATGATAAACTTTACTTACAGTCGATTGCAATTGTACATTGTGCTCATTTTTTATCTGTTCGATAATTTATTTTAAAGTATAAATAAATACTGTTATATACAGACAGTAACGATGCGTTCAAATATTAATTAACTCGTATATAATCCCTTATCTTTCAGATTGTGTTTGACCCAGAAACTATTTTATCTTATAATATTCTTGAAGTACCTCGACTTGTGGAGCGAGTCAGTCTGCTGGTCGCATGTTAAATTACCTCTTAATCATTCAATCTGGTGTGAGATGCGTCGCCAATAGACGCGGTCGCACAGCCTGTCACTTGCCGCACGGTTGCGCAAGCGCACGAGGCGGCACGGTAACAGGCCGCACGTGGTCCGACGCATGGACTAAAATATTTAAAATGCGGCTTCGTTGTCTCGTGGCACCACTGCTCTATGTTATCTTTAGAAATTCATTCAGTCCAGTTTTTTGATAAACTTAAACATCGTCCAGAATTGTAGATGGGTCGAAACTGAGAAAATTTGAAATTATTTCTTCAGAGAAACAACTGTATCAACCTGAATCCTCTAATACAGTTACGATGTTTCCTGTCGTTGGTATTATACAAAGTTACTCTAATCACCATTAGCAAATTCGTTCTTGTCACAAAATGATGTATCGCCGAAGAAAATCTAATTTAGTTAATGATTTATTTTCAGCCACGGAATGCGGACGGCACTGAAGTTTTGTGATGGATCTGTTAGGTAGGCGGTTTGCGCTCGACTATTTATTCTCTATCTCTTGCTAATTGATATTTTCAGCGTGCGTGTAAAAGAGACGACAAGTTTTCTCGTAGTCTGACTCGAATGCTCAAACGGCGCGATCTAATCAACCTTGACCTTGTGAATCAAGCTATCGCACTCTTAAGTAATTTGCAATTGATACACATTAGACGTTTACATTTAGAAAACATGTTAGGCCAGGCCTACATCAATATTGCTAGCCTTGGACAATACAACACGGTTTAGGTTTTGATATATTATTGATATATTTGATATATTATTAAATAAACTCTACAACATAGGTATCCGTGGAAAAAGTTATGACTGGTTTACATCATATTTAAAAAACAGAGAACAAGTCGTTGAAATCGAACACTACAATACACAAACACAACACATTGAACTAATTAGATCACAAAACATACCTGTAAACGCCTCCATACCGCAGGGAAGTGTTATAGGCTGCCTACTGTTCTTAATCTACATTAACGATCTCCCTAACTACATAAACGAAACAAGCGTATTATTTGCCGACGACATCTCTATTTTAACATCATGCAACAATAACCAAAATTTAAACCAAACCCTAACATCTATACTTGACACTACAACATATTGGATGAGCGAACACAACCTTGAAATTAACTTTAATAAAACAAAATTAATTGCTTTCCACCCGCGACAAAAAACCCCCATAAATATTAATTTTGAATACAAAGGATCGAAATTAGAAATAGTCAATAAATTCACCCTTTTAGGCCTAGACATAGATACACACATAGACTGGAAACCACACATACAGAAAATAAAAACTAAGCTATCAAAATTTACATATGCCCTCAGAGAAATAAAGAAAACAACAGACCTCAAAACAGCAATAGTAACATACTATGCGTACGCATTCGCTTGGCTTAAATATGGATTAATATTGTGGGGTAACAGTACAGACGCACCTTCACTATTTACAATACAGAAGAAACTTATAAGAATATTAACCAACATTGAAGACACCGACTCATGTAAACCACATTTCAAAAAACTAAACATCTTAACACTACCCTGCCTCTATATATTTGAAATTTGCAAATTTGTAAGGAAGCACCCACAATTCTACAGTAAAAGAGCAGACATCCAAACAAAACACAAACTTAGACATGGAAATAGACTCAATCTACCAACCTCACGTTTAAATATGCATTCCTCTAGTGCGTTTGTTGCGTCCATTAAAATCTACAATAAATTACCAGAATACATAAAAAACACTGAATCAAATAATATATTTACCAATAAACTAAAACGATTTCTCTTAGATAAAAGCTACTACACAATTGACGAATATTTCAAAGATAAATACCAACTGGGGAAACTAGGATAACTGGAATAAACAAGCAGTACTTAATATATCAATTTAATTACCTTACTTACCGTGCAATACCTTTAATTAGATTCTTACTATTGAGTCATAAATAAAAAAACTACAGCGAATTTATAAATAAATATAAATAAATAAAATAATTAATAACGATTAATACATATTATAGAATATTTATAATATAAATGAATAATATATAAATAAACGAATATAAATTTAATAAATAATATTAAGTAAAATGTAAATAAATCTACACAGAAATAATACCTACTCAAATATCTAAATATAATAAGATTTTCTACATTTAATTCAATATTAATATGTTTAAAAAGCGCTCTTCGTCCTCTCCTCTAAAAACTAACTTTGCTGTGCCCGACAGGGTCCATAATTGTTTCTTTTACTTTTACCCACCAGCCTGTACACATTATGGAATGCAATAAAGTTATTGAGTATTGAGTATTGAGTATTGAGTATAGGTACTTATTGCTTTTAGCTACGGTGACACCGACAAACTTGCAACATTGCTATTCTTTGTAATAAGCGACTATGTCCAATATGAATTAATTTGCTAACGCTTCTGCTTACGTCAATGTAGAATAATTCTAATAATCTTCACATAGTCCTACGCTTCCTGTATTATTGCGAGCATAACTAGATACTGATTCGGATGTAATATTAGATCCTCGTTCAATTCTAGTAAATTCACGCAAATGGAGGGAGCCCGCAGGCTTTACATGACAACGCATCAATTACCATCACACATAACAGATGTTGAATAATAAAATATACAGGACCTTACTGTATAGTTTACTGTATGTACCCTAGAAATGTGGAAGTTCCTGAGAATTTGCCATCCTTGCAAAAGAAAACTTCAAGGCAACCCTCGCTTGGCAACTAAATAAACCTTGGTTATTTCTCACTAACTTTCAAAGAAAGCTTCAGTTGTATAAAATTCGGAATGTATCATTATTTCCCTGTATTTATATTTCCAAAGGCCTGGATTACATAATACATTATCACTGGCACGTGTTACCCCACGTCCTCTTTTGTTTGTATGCTTATTTATATTTACATTGAGGCCGTTTCGGGTCGTCCAAGTTTTATTGAATATTTCGGATCCAATTGTTACTTTGGAATAGATGCATTTGTCTTCTGTTTTTGTTAGATAATATATATTTCTCTGAGCTTAGATTGTTTTGAAAAGTATTGTCTCAGATCTTGTTGTTTAAGATTTATCACCAGTCATCGGTTTTAGGAAGATCGGCTTGGTTATGAATGAAAAGCCTTTAACACATGTAAGGTGTGTCAACATAATACATTGGTTGATACTCCGTGGGGTGACGCCCTAGAAGGACATAGCTCTTTTGACGTCCTTCAAAAAGGTCAGGTGCTTTCTACTTGAATTATGGCGTGTGTATGAACACGTGGAAAGAACACTTTAACTTATAAGAATTGTAACAGATGCGTGACTATCCTCAAGAGAATAATACATTATCAAAGTACCCGCTCAAATATGTACATGCTTAAATATGTCCTATTTAGTCGGTCTTTCCTCGTGTAGGCTCCACTTACCCACACTTGGATCAATATTTTCAAATATTTTACTTGTGTTCGTGTTGTTTCTTTTCCTTGACGCACGTTCACAGTTATTTCCCTGCAGGATCGTAGCGTAGCAATAGCACATCAACAAATGTTTCTCACCTTTTGTTACCAAACAACTCCCTCGTTCTTCAGAGTTGACATTCACGATTTCGTAGGATCACAAGTACTTAGTCGACACAATACGATTTTCCTTTCATTCTACGCATGTTTTCATTCTCCCGTGTTTTTTTCACAAAACAAATATTGATTTGCAGCTTATTGAACTCCTTAGTCATTATTTTCGCGGCTTTGTTTATTGTTCAGACTTTTGATACCGAATGTCACTCGTTTTTTTCGCAAACAAACATTTCATTTTATCTTTGCTACTCTTTAACCTAATATGGTTCCCGGAACCTTGTTTGTTTAGTTATTTAAGTAGTTCATTCATTGTTTTTAATGGATTTACTAGATTTATTATGTCTTAGATAACTGACACGCTTGGTAATTTTGATTGGTCACTAATTCTAAATTACATTGTGCGATATATATTTTTGCTGTCGATCAAATCCGATTACTGTTTATAAAGTCGATAAAATTATAGCTGTTTCCTAATCATTGTTTATAAAAATACGTTTTTCTTGTTCTGGTCTCATCATTTATTTGAACACTTATTACAGCGAAGTTAATTTTATTCTAATTTGAATATCAATAAACTTAAGACGAAAGTAATGATGATATAAAAGTTATATTTAGGAGGACATATCTTATGGAACTTGTTACAAACGTTTCGTAAAATTTCTTCGTACAAAAAATGCGGTTAAAGCTATGCATAGAAAACATTGCGGAAAATCAGCTATATAAAAATAGAATGAGAACTTTTGGTTTTCAGTCTCTGCGGCCAGAAGAATTTTGTTGCCGGGTGTAACATTCAAAAGTATTTATTTTTAGAAGCATCGTTTTTGTAGAAGTAAAATAATAATGCCTACAAAAATACTCTGGATTTAAACAATTCAATAATCGAGTGGGTTAATGAATTATGTTGCCAAAACGTTAATATTATTTAAGCCGGCTAAAGGTGATCCTGATAATAGACTCTTCGATGAAGAGATTATTTTAAGCAGATTTCTCGCAAAATATTTCTGTCCATTTTCTTAGAAGATTGATGGAGTGGGTATCGGAACACCCACTGTTTCCTATTATGTATTCAATAGCTAAATACGCAGACCAAAAATGTTATCAAGTTCCAAAGTTTGACTTTGCCTTCTCTTATCAAATGCGACTGCGTAGATTGATATTAAAAAGGCGGACAGATAATTACAGTAGAGACACCCATTTTTCTACGAAATAAAGACAATGATAGACGGTGCTCTTTATTTGTAAGACGATGCCAATGACGGCATTACACTGGATCAAGTATGGATTATGCATGCCAGAATAATGCTCTATCAAGTAAATAAACATGGCCGCTTAGTAACCACTGTTCTATAGTAAAAAAGTCTATTGAAATCATTGCTTATTCGGAAGTTTATAAATATGTAAATTCTACTGGATCGATTGACCGAACCATACAATTCTATGTTGTTGTCTTTATCTACTACACCTACTTCTTCAAGGGCGAAGGCTTGTGTTTCTAACGTTAGATATTTTATGCTTTTATAGCCATTTTTATTCGTCTTTAACAGACCCTGTAAAAATGTCATTACATACAATCCTGCCGGAGGCGTTCGGGGTAAGGTCAAACGAATCGCGACCTTCATACGAGTAATATTTTTGTTGGTATTTCTGAAATTTTAATGCGTTGAATTAATACATTCTGAAGAATAATGAGCGTATCTTAATCATGTAAATTAGCTAACAATTTGAAAACGACACACCCCCTAGTCATGTAACAGAGCGAATTACTCACGAAATTGCGTAATATAAGTACGAGTATTTAGATAACGCGACTGATATATTTGCCAGCATTAAACCTGCAGACGGGCGTATCAAAATGGCTCACGGCTGAGTCCGCCATTTCGTAGTAATCAGAAGCAACGATATTATAATTATAATGCTTATTATTTATAATAAAGTACCACATAATACTAAATAGTCAGTTATGGGTATTAGGTGGTTAGTAATTGGCGAAACAAATGCTGGTTCTAATCGAAGTTATGTAAGATTTAGCTTAGCCTTCTTGAGTTGCTGAGGACTTAATTCAGCGTATAGCTTGTTGATTTTATTATGTTTAATGTCTCTACCTGTTCTTGGTTGTTTTGAATTTGTATTTAATTGCCAGAATGCTGAATAATAGAATCATTTTTAACGAATCTGTCTTGTAAAAAAGGACAATCTGGTAAAGAATAAAACAATCTAAGGGAATAACAAAGGGGCAAATGGCTTTAAAAGCGTAATAATCAATATCTTAGAAGACTAATTAATGATGTAAGAGGTTACTGGGAACACTGTTTCTCAGCTGCCAGTCAATTAAAAGACAATACCACAAACAAGCAAGAACACTATAATAGTGCATAAAACTGTTATCAAGAGGTCTTGGATCTCGCCTAGCACCTTTATCTAATCAGCATTTATCTCCAGGCCTTGACTGGCACGCCACGATCCTCACTTATGGCCGACTCTGAAGAGCGATAATTTTGGATTCGCACCCGAAATAGATGTAACTGTCTGAATTGCTTGTGAATTTCACACCAGATGCCAATTCTAGGTTGTGTTGATACATTTCCTAGTTTTGTAAACCAATTTTGAAGTAAAGAAGGAAGATTTGAGAGTCCCAAAGAGTGAAATATTGACTGTTAATAGAACGGATACGCCTATTTCTAAAAGAACATTTAAAATCGCTCTATTAGCTTCCAGTGAGTGACAAATCGGTGCAGAGACAATTTTATTAAAGTGACGATTCTTTCGTATATTTTCGGCGACCTTATTATGAAAACTGAAAACTGGAATGACGTCAATGGACCGTTTATCCGGTCATAGGTGCAAAGCATTAATATGTAATTACTGCAAAACAATAATTGTTTTGACAGACACAGTTCTAAGAATCAAGTCTAACGTAGAAAAGGCCATAACACATTGTTAGAGAGTTCTTCCAAAAAATATTTTGAAACTATATTTAGGAAATCGATATATTCAATTTCAAGGCGCTTAAAAACCGCAAGATATGAAACTTAATAATAGTAATTAATTTGCATCCACATATTTTGCATATTCGTAACATGGTGTTATCAAGGTATTTCCAACCGCAAAATGGCTCGTAGACTAGACATAATATAAGCTATTAATTGATCTAAACTGAGACTCGACGCGAAAACAAATTGGCCTTTCTATATTTGTCTGTTTCCCATGTTTTTGCGTCTCAACCTCTGAACCGATGTTAATTACATTCAATTTTGTCTGCGCGTGTAAGTTCTGGTTAATTTCTTTGCTGTACATCGACGGTATCATGTTAATCAGAATCATTCTTGTCATTGTCCCACTGCTAGACACAAGCCTCTTCTTATACAGAGAAGGAATGGTCATTAGCGATACTAGAATCAATAAATTCTTTAGCAAGTAGCAGACCTAACTTTGCTTTAAATTAAACAGCAACCAAAACACTTGAGTGGAAATCAAAACAGCCCGGCTCTGGTCCTCCGAGGCGCGAACACCTGACACTGTTTTTCAGTCCGCGTCCGCTTTCGCCGTTGTTATTATAAATGTTCTTGTATATACACCAGCGTATATACATTCAAAATATCCACGGCCTGACACTTGGAGAGTATAACGACCGCCCGAATGCCCGATAAAAGGATATCATTTGATTGCACAGACGTTTATCACAATACTTTCATACTTCAGTTTGCATTGCACGATGATATAATACGTCTTCACCTTGAATACTCCTCAGATTTTCACAAAAAAATATAACATACCTACAGTAAAAGCTTCGCTATTGATTTTCCGAACGTAAGGACCAATTATAATGTAGCTAGAAGGACCGGTATACAATAACAAAGATCTTAAAATAGCCTGCACTTGTTGTTAGCTTTGCTCGAGATATTTTGTCATAATTAGGGAGTGCTTTGTTTGGTTTCTTTGTAAATACATATTTTTTTGGGAAATTGTATTCGTAAGCTTTTGTTTTCTTTAATTTCTTTCCGGATACAGAAAGATATAAGGGAAGGAAAATATGAATTAATTTCTGATTTCTGAAACATACTTCGCTATATGCTCAGTTTTTTCGATTAAGATGCTCCGTAAGGGGCTGTCATTTTATGTGTACTGGCAAGTAAACAAACGGAGTTTACCGGATCATTATGCAATAAAACCTTATTTGTCAACAGCTCCCAAGGTTGGGATAAATAAGGAAATATGTATAAATGCATACTAAGTCCCCAAGTCATTGCTATTCCAAACAATACTGGCTTGGCATTTGCTATTTGCAAATCTAATGACTTAAATTTTGAGTATAACGCCCTGCATGAACTCTACAAGGCTAGCAAATATTATTTGTACAGGCATACTTACACATACATATAAAACACGTTTGAGTGTATTTGCAACATTTTAAATGTTATTATTTTTATATTGCACCCATTTTCCTATTATCTATTTAGCAATCTTAAATTATTAATTAATACTAATGGACGCAAATATAGGAACTAATAATACAATGTTTACATTAATTACTAAGAATTTATAGCTATTGTAGACAATATTATTTAATGTAGTATTTACCCGGAAAAGGAAGCTGTATGACTTACAACTTTATGATACTAAGATTGAACCGGGCGACTGAAATTAACACTTACTTGCCAAGAAACGTAACACAGAAGTCTCTAAATAACTAAATGTCGTATACAAGTTCAGAATTTACTTAACAATTACACGCCCACCGAAAACACCTAAAAATTATCACTTGAAAGAAACCACTTTTGTCTCGAAATTGTTGCGTAAATAGGAATCTGGTTATCACCGCTTTTCGAAGATATATACTTACTATCTTTGTATGTGCAGTGTGAGCGAAAATCAAACAGTATCATGCGACCGAGTGTAAGGTGCTACTGAATTTCAGGGCTGAGGAATTTCTTATTTCTTGGTAGCGCTATTTTAAATGTCATTAGATAGCTCTTTTCAAAGCTTAGGCCAACTCTATAACATCTTAAAAATCCGGATGTACGATTAAATAAACAAAAAAGTTATTTATTTATTTACACAGATATTTACAATACATATTTACAATAAAAATCAAAAACTATCCTAGTAAAACAAACAACTAAAAAGCGTCAAAAAATTCGTCCCCATCGCTGTCAACTGGGAGCGTGCCCAAGAGGCTGGCAGCATTACCTCGTTGGATCGCCATGCTGATTCTTTGTCCGAGGTAATAGCCAGCCCTCTGGTCACGAGAAGCGTCAACCAGCCGCCTTGAGAGATCTTTAAATAGAATGTGGGCATTCGGACCCCACGACCCGAGGGTTTCAACCCCAAACGGTTCGAAAATATAGTTTCCGACAAGGCCACTATATTTCCGCCGCTTGAGGTTCTCCGCAGCCGCAGCGGCAGCAGCAGCACAGCACGCAGAACTTGGAAGGTGTGATGGCGCAAGAGTATCGACACAGGTTGCGTCCCATACTAAAGGCCTACCCATCTTCCAAGGGAATAACGACATGCCGTCTGGTCTCTTACCGTCGTCGCGTGCCAAGCCGTTTGGTTCTAATACAGCTGGTACCCCGACGGCAACAAGAGCCCGACGTATAATGTCATTGATGTTTGCATGCCGGGCAATACGGCCCGCACTGCGGCTGCACGACAGGCCGTGGTGTCCGAGGCTGGTGACAGCCTCACCACAGTGGCAGCGATGAGGGGAGCAGCACGGTGCTCCTATACGTAAGCAAGTAGCGAGGCGGAAAGTTGTATCGTCAAACATGGTGCCAATATTTGACGACGGTAGTGCCTGAAGCCAAAGCCCCGACTCCCATCTACCCACAGCCAGTAGGCGCGCTCGCTCAGCAGGAGTAATTGCCGTTTCTATCAAACTATTCCGGGTTACTCTGCAGAGCGGCTCATCCCACTGTCTTTGGGAAGACGGGTTGCTGGGTAAATTTTCATTCGGGCAAGTAATTTTCCAAAAAAACAAAACAACAAAAAAGTGATATCGTATATCCTTACCTAGGGTAATAATTTAATAATGGTTGATATCATATAATGGGGAATTATTAAATTATCTTTATGTAAATCTTCATTTACGTCGTCATTATACGTCTTTTCAGTATAATTTATATTTGCAAGTATATTCGTATTTAACTTATTTTCATGACAGAAAACATGGTTTAATTAGTGACAAGAACTAAAAGCAAACATTTCCTTTCATAGCCGACTTGATATTACTCAGAATTGCTGTAATTTATTACCTTACAGGTTCTATAAAATTCTCAGAACATATTTCTCATTACATATCTTTCATCAAAAAAAATATGGTGCTCCTTGTAAAGCACTCAGCTACATCCGGTTAGACTGGAAGCCGACCTCAACATAGTTGGGAAAAAGGCTCGGAAGATGATGACATATCTTTCATCAAATAAATCCTGCCATCCGTCATGGTCCCTTACAACATGACTTCTGCGTAGTAGGTACCTAATTTTTTGCATAAAGGACACAAGATTGATCCTCAATAAATTTTTGCATTGTTCACTAATTAGCTTCTTGAATTTGAATTCGTATTTCGCACTTTCCTCTCAGCCCTATAATGTTTACCGTCGCAGGCGCATCTGCGTTGTATTAGTTACATCACAGCTACACGTGGCGTAACTGGTTGTCATCAATTATGTGCTAGGATTCTTTGAAGGTTAGCCTGAACATTATACGTATTACGAGGTGGAAAACCCCGTAGTAATTTGGGCTGAAAGATAAACAAAAAGTCATTATTTAATTTGACTTCGGCAATCCGATTTTCCTTACATTCAATCCAGTCTTAAATATCATAAGCTGTTCCCTTTATGCATCCAACAAGGACTCTTAAATAAATAAAGAAAAATCATAAACTTTCTCTTAAAGCATCCTCGCCGAAAATCGAAGCACGACTATTAATAGAGATACTTACGCATCAATGCAAACTGCTCAATCAAACATCCATCACATTTATCCCAATCGTATGTATCACACGTCATCCCAATCGCATCCGAATACGAATTCAGTCGACCAGACCAAGGTCAGAAAGTAATTTCAGCTCGCATTTCATAGCTCTATGGATATTCGAGATAGGTGAGATGCTGGCCATCGCCCAATATTATAACTATAACAAGATTGTTTATAATAAATCTGATTTTCGTTTCAGGTAATGGACGTTTCTTACTATTCGGCTCATCTAAGTACTGTAAGTAGAAAATAAGTACGCGAATTCTAGATATGGACTTTTAAAACTCATTGAGGAAAATCAATAGATGACCACGTTTTAAAGATTAGCCTTTAAGTGATAACTGCTATTAACAGGCCGCATAATGTTACAAAAATAACTTCTTTTTATGATAGTCCTGGTTATAAGTTGAATGGAAAACCCAATTGCGCTATTGACGCAAGCAAGACCGGCTCGAAGGACTAAAAATAAAATCCAGCCTACAAAGTATTCTTGCTGTCACGATAAGTATGGGTCTCAAACCTTAATGATTTATCTTATAATGATCGTAACAAACACAAAAGAACCCGAGTTTCTAGAAAGTATTAAAAATAACACCATGACTAATATCATCAAAGGGTTTTGTGATTTTGACCACAATTGTAAATCTCTCATACCTTTTAAAATCAATAAAATATGATGACAAAAAGATGAATTGGATACAAATAAAACAAGAATCGGCTTCAAACTGCCGCTTCTAATTGGACTATGAACTAATTAATGAGTTTTCCTATTAATTGTTCGTTATTGTCTGTCTTGGTCTAATTAGATCTGTAGCTTACTAATGAACTTGTTTCAAATGTTAGATGTCAATATGTTTTTGTTGAAGGTTTGTAACCGAATAACAGTTCTCATCTTCCAAATTTGTTCCCAGAGCAAGAATGAAATCAGTATTTAAATCAAATATCTACCTTCTTCTCAATTTGATCTAAGTAGACCACTTACAGTTTTTTTTCCTGTGAGAGAAACTAAAAGAAATATGACGGATACATCAAAACTTGGAAAAATGGAAAAGATTTTGTGGGGTACATTAATGAAAATTTTGTGAACCTGCTTATAATAAATAAATAAAACGTTTATGGATCTAGATACAGTAGATCTTATTTAAATGGATGAAGAAAACAATACAATTTAAAAGCTTCATTCATATTCATATGGAGATGATGCGAATGTACGACAAAAGGTTATCGAGGACATAAATAGATATGGATAGGATGCAAGTATTAGTGTGTTTCATGTCCTACTTGCAGCCGTTATGCACATGTGGAAAATTTTAGACAAGTTTGATTTCTAAGAAGACCTACAATATTTCGAAATCGATCATTTTCGTTTAATAGATACAGACAGAGATAATGATGAAGAAAGCTTAACTAATAATGAAGCCTAAATAAATCTTAATTGTAACAAAATGACTGTACACTTTACACCACACCATGATCAAAAGTTTTCTAATGATTTGATCACGCATAGCCTAAGTAAATCGTGTGTATATTATGTTAAAATATAACACCGTGCTAAAGAAAACGTGAACATAAATTCAGATGGTTTATATGACAAAGTTTTCTGTTATTAGAAACGTAAAGATATACCTATACCACAATTGTAAACTTCGACCACCTAGCTAGATTTAGCTTTAAATAGAATCGTTGATAAGATTAACATAATTTGCACTGGTATAAAAAGATCACAATAGTTCGAGAAAAATTATAGTTCGGTATCTGGTTCAGCTTTTGAAAAGAACAGTCACTGAAGATTTTAATTTTTTTATTTGATGCAACATATATTTTTTCTTCTGAAAACAACGAATTTAATTATGTGTTATTAAGCTGTCTTGTATGTAACTGTTTATTATATACGTTGAATATATTGTGTATCAAAATTCGAATGACCTGGCTAAAATTGAAAAAATCAGCCTCATTTCTAGAACTTTAATCCTCCACGTTGATCCAGCGTGGTTTTATCACAGGCCCTGAGTTAGCGCACTATTATGTAACGTCGTTAGCACGCACGCAGTAATTGTAATAGATAAGTTATAGCCACTGAATCACAGTAAACAAGATGATATGTATGCACAAACGTCATTATGTAGACCCTTAGCCGTTGCCCATTTCTGGCTACAAAGCCATCCGCATCTTGCGTTCGTATTCCAGAAAATTCGATTATTTGGTGGTCAGGCGTCAAGTTTAAAGCCAAAAAATGTTGACGTCAAAGGGTAGTCGTGTCAGCCGAAAGACGTCTACTACGGCTGGATAAAGGCCTCCCGCAAGATTTGCCAGTTTCCTCGGTTTCTCAAACTAAAGGGGCACGTAACATACTTTAAATGATGACAATGTTCGAAGTTTTCTCTGTCATGAAATGCTATCCGGTAGTAGACAGAAATTAGTTACAGTCTGACTTTGTGCAGCAAAAACAAGCATAGTTGTTGTACGAACGTTTTTGTACGCAAATGCATACAATACAATGCGTGCTAACTCGATGTCTTTAGATCGGTAGTTGATACTAACCGTTTCCTGAACGTTATGCTGTACAAACGATGTTTCCATCTTTTTGTCAGCAGTTTTGTAAACTACCTCCTTGGAAGCGTAGTAAGGAGAATCGATTGTCAATTGACAAGATTTTGTCCCACGACTCAAAACATTCATGTGTGATACATAAAAAAGTGTATTGTGATAGGGTTCATGGACAAAAATGTAATACGCAATACACAATCACAATTAAATTTTCAATGTGTGACTAATAGCAGACAAGTTAAAAAGTTTATTATTAAGCGTAGTTCCCCAGAGACTGCGATACGTCAGCCCGTATTCAACATAATCACTTTACTGGATTATAGTCGACATCGCGTGCATACTGAGAACAAACAACAATTTTATACGAATAAATTAAGGAGCGCTCTGTCTTGCATACATTTCAACGCTTGCAATTTGCTTTTCAACTTAGCCGATTAATGTACTACAGACTAACTTGATTGTAGATCTACAAGTTTTTGCTGGTAATTTTATTGTATCAATCTAGAACGGCCAAGACGAATTGAGCTCTCTTCGGAACTTTATCCCCACTTGATCTAAATATATTTGTTTCAATTTCTTGGCTTAACATTTTTCCGAAGCTCTGAACCGAGTCCATCTGTTTGGTAAGATTAAGTTGTTCCCCAAGCCGGTATTACTTTACATTATCGTAATTTAGATGAATGGCAAAGAGAGCCGTGCCCACCGCCCGCTTCTAGGAAAAACGTCGTATAATGCTTGATAATGGCATCCCTACGTCACGCAGCTGCGGTTTTCGCGCAATTATCTCCAATTAAATTTATATAATGGTGTTTACCTCATTCCTACGTTGAGTTCAGTTTACGTTTCGCCACCGATGCGACAGCTTCGATGCGGCGACTTGGTCCTTGTGTATTGTGCATGGATTTGTTCCAGAACATTGTGCTCTCGCTGTACTCTCAGTTTAAATCACTCTTATTGGACTGATACGCATTCATTGTGTATATCTTCTTTCGTTTCGACGCAGGTTTTGTGAGTAACATTATTTTCATTTATAAATTCACTGATGTCCTCAATTACTTACGGCTTTGGTTGAGTTACGACTCTGGTACCCGTATTACCTTTGTGATTTAGTACATTTTCAAAATATTTTCCTTGTAAACTAATTAGGTGGTTGTTAACATTCTGGGTAACGATAAAAAAATTGTATTTTCCAACGGTACTTTCGTATTTGTGAAGCGGAAATCATGATAATTGTGTTTGTTGACAATTTGACGATATTTCTTTGGCTTATATTTTCGATGTTTATGATATGAATGTTTCTTATGCATCTTCAGACCGTCAAGTCCCTTGCAAATTAAATATATTATTCTTAAGTAAAACTGTAGGATAATTCAGTCAAGTTTAATCAAACAGATAATTATGATTTTTCTAGACTGATTGCTGTGATTTGTGATCATAAAAAATAAATATGCTTAATGATCAGTGTATGATACATAATGCTGTTTGTATATAAGAAGACATTACATCTAAGTGGAGTTGACAAGTTCATTATATGTTATCAGAATGTAAACATTCTAGATATTAATAGTTTTATACAAGGATACTGCAACTGTCTGGGTGTTATTTTCAGTCATTTAACACTGTAATAAGTATATTATTATTTTCTTTTTTCTACGGATCAAATATTTCATGTACTTTCTCTATAGGTATCAAAATACATTTCCAATCCTCTCTTGGTTCTGAGTACAAAGAGTTCCTTCAATGCTATCAATAAGGTCTTTGAGGCTGGATAACGAAGAAATATTGACCGGCCTTGAGAGAAATAACTTATACAAGACTATCATTTCCATAGCAGTTTTATACTTGCTGTATTTCTTCACTGCAAACTAAATATGTACCAAAAAGGCCTAAACCTACGTCTCATCAGTAACCTTGATCAATAACGTCATACGAAGGATAACATATATTACTAATTTCGCAAGAATCAGTATCGCGTCAGTAGCCATATTAACATTATATGTGCAATGCAAAACTACCTTAATTAACATATGTTTTTATGTAACTTGACGAGTAAATCGCGTGGCAAGCCGATAGTGATTCATGGAGCTGTGGTCAGTAGGTCTATTTTCGTATGGCCCCACGATAAGCGGGTAACTCCGGGTTTATACGCTAAATTAAATATCGTTTTTGAAGTAACATTGAATTTCCTGAAATTAGGGTCTGTCAGCAAAAAGGGGTATTAATTAGAAGTTAGCGTGATGTTGTTTGTTATTTGGTTTTGCTGTCTCTGAAATTAGGGTGCAAAATATGTATTTTTGGATATTCCGTGTTAATTATTGAAGATGTCTGAAATCAGCAGTTCTATCATCACTCATTCCTGCTTTGTGTTTTGTAAATATCACATTTGATACTGCCAAAGATCGTCCAGTTTCCTCAATTCTTTTACCTTCGTGACGAAACTAATTTGTGTCCAAACGACCACTGTTAAACAGACCGGTATTTATTTTAGTTGTCGCCTTGCTATTAAAACAGTGTTCAAGCCCACCGACCTTCGCTTCTGGTCAGTCACGATAATTCCACATCTTTGGTACGTCTACCTCTTTCGTGACGTATCTCGTTTAGACTGGCTGTAATGGCTGCAATTGGGGATTTGAGAAAGCCGAGAGAATTAATAGTAAAAATAATACTTTGTGTCTGAGTATTGTCAATAGAATAGAATAGAATTCTTACAAATCCATATGTGATTATAGTAGCTTTTCCAATTTGATATATAGTTATGTTTATATAGTTAGAGAGTCCCATAGAAGGTATTTAAATTCAAATATGTAAAACGGATATATAAAAATAAAATCTAATTTAGACACTATCAAAACTATGACTGACATAATTTGTTTCATATATCTAGTTATGTGTAATTCTAAATTGGGTAAAAATATTTAATATATGTAGTAGCGTGTTCATCCTTATAGATGACAAACACAAAAAAATATTGGGGGCATTGAGTACACAAGTACTTTTAATTTTGTAATTAATCATGTAGTAGCAAATAAGGAAAAACGTAATATACCGCTTGTAAGAATCGCGGTCAGTGGCACTCCGCTCGCAGGAAATCAAGCATGTTAGCGTTGTTATGTCATTTTATAGCTAAATACTATTGCTAGCAAATAACTCGAACTTTATACTTGTAAATAAGGATGTCTGGTGATTAAAACTATTGTTGGATCTTTATGATTCTCTACTGTACTATATGTCTTTCATTCTCAGTTAACCGATCCTTTTTGTTTGATATATTATGCCTCAAACATGATTTTTTTTCTTAGTCCGAACTGTTCCACTGCTGGGCAAAGCCTCCTCATTTTGTCTCCACCCTTCTTGAATCTTTGATTGTTCAGTCCAATTCGTTAAAGGCGTCTAGGTCGTCCCGCCATCTTTTCCGGGACCTACCTAGTCTGCGGTGGCAGTCTTGTGGTATCCACTGAGTGACAATGTCGATGTCAAGCGCGTTGCGTGTCAAAAATCTCTTTTAAAAGTAAAAGTATCAGACTAATGAATGGACAAAGTTACTTCCGCACAAATAAAATGTGCGTTGCAATTTTAACGTAAAGCGCCGGTTATTTCAGCCTGTTTTCCAAGTCTGCAACCTTGTAATGAACAAGGCTGAAATGTGACGTTATGCAATAACTATTTACCTGCCAATGCACTTCCACATTGACTAAGGAAAACCATTTCCCTGAGTTGACTCATAAAATACTATATTGTACGTATACAAAGATATATAAATATACTATGTAGTAGAACATAGACATTCCTTGTTTATCTAATAACAATAAGCACCCCATAAATTGTGTTTGATGTCAGTCAAATTGTAGACAGAAATTGTACCATTAGTATTGGTTAAACTGCTGGCATTTCGTAAACAATATCAAATTATAATACTTAGATTAAATACATAATTATTAAGTAGGAATGCTAGCTTAGGTATATGCCTTAGATTAGTTGGTGGTAGTAGATGCATGCGGCTTGCCTAAGACCGGTAAGGTTGGCGCTCGTTAGGGGAGGCCTACGTTCATCAGTGGACGTTCATAGGCTGATATAATGATGAGTTTCTACGCCTAGCTAGACTAAACGGTAACAGCTGTAGACAAAACTATTACTGTAAAACATACTATATGTAAACATGTGTGTACATTATTGTTCTCTTCCCTATTGACGCAGTAAATAATACGTCAGTGTTAATATTGTAGAATGTAGACAATGCTAATCTGTTGCAGTTACTATATGCGGCATTCGATTTTGTTCTGAAAATGTTTGCTTGATCAAACTTATTTAGGAGAATGATACCGTAGAGCTACTGCTACTTAGGGATAGGTCATGACAGTGAGCAATGGGAGTACAGGATAAAGTGTGGTAAACAGTTCTTTCAGTATACCAGGAGCTACAGCTATTGCAAACCAATCAAAAATATTTACCTACGAAGTCATGAAAGAGCAATTATCCAAGTAAAACAACGCACAGACACCTTGTCCCAAATATAAGATAAATAGATCAACCGTGACGTAAAGCCGTGTACTGATCTACTGCAGTCATCTGTATCCTATCACATTACAGTGGAATCTTTGTCTGTTGCACTCAAAAACTAAAATAGTACGAGGAAAACTCCTAGAGATGCAACATGCGTGAAATTATACGCCTGTGTCTTCAAGATAATCTAAAAGTCAGTTGTATTAAAATTAAAGAAGAAACTGTGTATCCATGTCTTATAGCATCTTTAGTCTGTACCATCCCGCATTGGGCAAGCGTGGTGATTAACGCTCAATCCTTCTCCGCGTGAGAGGAGGCCTGTGCCCAGCAGTGGTACGATATAAAGGCTGTAAAAAATAACAAACGAAGTTTCGTTAATGCCATCTACGGGTAACATAGTTAGGAGTTTTAAAAGGATTTAGTGAATTCTACTTAAAGCAAGAACATGAATAATCTGTTTATCGTATACTAAGTTAATTTTCTCATGTTGTTTAGATAGTATTTCCAAATAAAAAGTATACAAACTGACATCTAATCTTTGATAGAAATCTCTATAACGATTATTTCGATGCAGTCAAACCTCACATGACTATTACCAAGCAAACAGACCTGTTTGGAATAGCGGACTTCAACCTGCTTTCACATGGATATAAATATCTACATGTAGTATTGATAGCGTTGCAATTCGACCTCTTAGATTCGTTGACCCGCTATATAGTATATACCAAAGTCCGAGTTAGACGGCTAGTAACGCAACCGCAACAACCATTAGTTAAATCAACCATGTAGCGTTAATTTATAACTGACCGAGAAAAGGGCTTTAAATGCCAGTCCCGCACGCGCCCAATTGACCATGATTCAAGTTTGACATGAAACGCAATTTTGTCGCATTCCGAAATCATTGTTAAATTTTACAATCTTCAATTTCTTTCATCAAATCTATAGCGGTTCTTTGGTTAAATGTATTCTAATATGTGATCCTATCTTTTCAATTAATCCGATTCACAATGATTCTCCGAAAGACATCCCATGTATGTAACTTTCCTGTTCAACTGACTGTAGCTCCCCCAACAAACAAAAGACGAACCTTTTTTCAATTCCAACCTTGTTCAAATATATTAATTAATTTTATTAATGCCGTGCGTAAGTAATGTGTCATATTTATACGGATTTTATTGATTACTTTATCTACACGTGCGACGTAATTCGAATGCGGGGTTTTTGTGTTTCTACAAATTAGCTATATTATCTGTTTTATAAATAGACAACTTTTGTAATTTCATGAATTATTTATGTCACAAATTAATCGCCCTGAATTTTAATGAATTTCGTTCCGCTTTGTGTCATGGCGACAATTTCGTGACATGTTTTGTAATTGAAACTGTCAAAATGTAATGTTTGGCGTGAGCGCAGCTCATTAAAACTGAACAGTATATGCAGACAAGTAGCAATTTAGAACAATCTTGAGACAACAAAAAGCTTACACAGTTCTCGAGCCAATGTTACTACATATATCATTCACATAATTGACCGCAGGAATTCATTAGCGAGGCCTTACCATCGGAAATGATATCGTAACTGCTTCACTTAAGGTCCATAATAGTCTGGTCTGCTCGTGGGTTTTCCTCGAGAGACGAAGGTGAGCGAGGGTTGGGCGTGCGTCACAGATGCAGTGAACATTGACCAACCCTTCGATTCGTTGAAATCGAAGCAAGTGTTGCAACCTTGAATTAATTAATGCTTTCGAGTTGGTGAAATATGATTTATTATCAACGGTTTTTGTATTTCTGTAGATTGTTTACCAGTTCGGGGGAATGAGACTTTCGGCAATTTAAAACTGTCGATATAATTTCGGCTTCCTATACTTAATCAAACGTTAATAACTACTCCAACATTCTATGCATAAATTATGTTGAAGATATACTTACTTTAGTCATGGACTTGGTAAAGCACAAAAACTTAGCTGGGAAATCATATTAGTCATCAGAACCAAGAGTCTAACGTCTTTCAAAATAAGAAATAAAATAATTATTGGATTTTTTGATTGTTTGATGACGTGTTGTTTACAAATCGTGCGCGTGATTCACCGCACTATCGTATAAAAAGCAAAACATTTCAAAGGTCCACAACTTAATAATAAAATGTACAAAAAACCCTAGATGTAGTGATATAAAAACCTGTCTGGAACTAATCCAAATACACTGTAATTTATCATAATAGGTTAAATAGCCTGCAGTTACAACTCTTTATTTCCACAATTCTTTTGCTAAGAAAACTGTCTGTCTGTACTGTGTTTGTTCCGTTATGGACGTATCTAATATCTAATGGACATATATATGGACATATCTAAGGTACGATTTTAACGTAATACATTTTGTTGAAAATAGCACGACTTAACTCTCTATTATTCATATTCACAGCCTTCCCTGTATTTTGAAACTACATATAAGTATTACTTCAACAAAATCTGAAAGTCAAGTATGCAAACCAAAAGTTGAATTACCAGAAAAATAACGACTTCTGCTTATTAGTGCGTACAAGCAAACGAAGTGTACCAAGGGAAAGGGCTTATGACGAACGTCTGGCGTAACGGCCTAACAATTTTCAAATTATTTTGTGTTGTGGCAACCTTTCAACGATGTATTGCATGTGCACGTTCATGATTACGTAGATTCATTCAAGCTGTGCCAACACGCGTTTACAATGAACTTTGCTTTACTTATATGGAAATATGGTTGTGAAGACATTGCTTTTGCTGGGAAATCGTCAAAATAAGAGTGTCAGACTCTGACCGACTGAAACCCGCCATGTTACTTCTTAAGCGCTATTATACATATACCGGGGCCGCGGTAACTGTTTCGACCAATCCCGCAACCCAAGTTGACACATCAGCTGCAACTTTAACTTCAGTTAAACACAAATCTGTCTAAAGTCCTGGGAAATTCTGAAGCTAATTTTTCTAATACAATCAGGTAAACCGCAACACAATATATACAAAATCGTACAACAAACTAGAAACTCAAGTGGAACGCACACACTTTACCCAAAAACAACGTTAATGTAGTCCCAAAAACTTGTTTACTTTTATTTTTAAATGCAAATTCATACCGCCTCGCTATTTTCGGCGTACCACGTTGTTTCTAATCTTGGCACGTCAACAAACGTTGGAAACTCGTTACGAATTAAACGTATCAACTAAAAAATGTTTCATAAACTTTATTAGAAGTGAATATGAGTGATTTTTGATTGTTTGTCTGTACTTCTACCGCACAACGTAGTGTTGTAATCACGCGGGATCCGAGTGCCGAATATTTTTAGAATGCAAAAAATAATTGTTGTAGTAGCAAAAAACGGTAGTGGAACTCTTGTTAGTCGGAAAGTAAGCTTTACAGCTACGGTGTTAAGATTTATTTTACACTGAAAGATTTGCAGTCTGTTCATTATGAACTGAAAATTATAATTCAGCTCGTACAAGAAAACCCAAATGCTAAACAAAATAAGTCCAAGAGTCCAGTCTGGTGCCCAGAAAGAAAATCATAATTTCTCAGACATGGACTTTCAAAAGGACATAGCCGTTATCAATTAGTTATTGGGTTATAACTTGGATCATTGTTAGTTTGCATTTCATTGATAAGATTACACTTGTCAGTCGTGTGTAGAGTACTTGTTATTATCCTTATCAACACCCATTAAAAATGTTCTTATAAAATGCACTAATTATAGTACAGTTACTATTGAAACTGAAACGTTAATTATGTTTGATGATAATTTAACACTATTGTATTCAAAGAAATCGGAAATAGTTCTCAATCTTTGACCCCTTAATCATTAATTGACGTAAATAGATAGAACATGCTTGATTGCAGATTTTAAACAAACTTTTGAATAGAATAATTTATTAATTATAAAGCCTGATCACGTTTACACTTAGCCTTAACGTGCGGCCATATCTTAGGTTATTTTTATGTTTAAATATAAAATATAAATAACATACGTAATTAAAAATATACATAAAACGTGTTAGGGCCAGATGGAGCCGAGTGATGTCCATTTAAGTTATAAATAAGCGAAGGTAAGTTTCTTTTTTGGCCTACCGAGGTCTTACAAAACGTTCGTAAATGCAGGTTAAGCAAGCCTCTTGGTTAAAAATAGTATTAATTATAATAAGAGCGGGGAATTCGAGTGACGTGGTGAGAGGCGATCGCGGCCCGTCGAACGTCATAGAGTTCAATGCACTCTCTTGATATGTCGTCGCAATCGATTGAATAAACAAGCGCGTCTGCATCGAATCGTGTCCAATATTGCATGGCCAACACTATTTGATGTTTTGTCGGGCCTGTGGTATTCTTCTATTCTATCGTCTACGTTTTTACAGCTTTTGGTAGAGAAATCCTACAGGAGTCATCCTGTTGATTCGTCGTCATAGAGATTTTTTTACCAGTGCTTATTTCTTCTTATTTTCTTATGTTACAAAATCATTATTAAAGTCTTAATTTATATCCTATCTATTTTCTATAAGGGTTTCTTGGCAACCATTCCTAATCCCTTATACTCTTAGCTTTTCGAGCAGAAATAGCGATTCAAAGAATTGTTTACGGTCACTGGGCTAATGAAGCAATTGGACGTCTGTGCACGTCGCAGAAATGTTCTGTGCACAGCACAGCTGTTCAAAAAGGCAAACAGGCTATTGTTACATGGAAATGCATAAGTTCTAGAGCCAACTACCCATGTTTAATGATTGAATAACCATGCTTACTTGTAATAAATTACGCACGGTTGCTATTGTTGTGTGAACTCGCAATTTAAATTTTGAAACACAGTTTTTTTAATTTAAAAAAATTAAATATTAAATGAAATAAAATTTAATTTAGCAGAACAATTTTTTAATTCAAATTGGCCTTTGAAAGCTTTTTCAAGACCTCAAGCTAGTTGCACGGTTCTAAGGAGTTTGTCTTATGGAGAAGAACCGGCAAGAAACCCAAGCTTTCTTACCTACTGTACAAAAGTGAGAAAGATGGACAGCCCAAGTGAAGCTAATATGACAAAAATATAGAAAACAATTTTAGTGCATCTGCATGTTTGTGTAGGCTATAGATAGAATCTATTAGAATGAAATTCACCTTTGGACTCACAAAAAGTCTTCCCACTCTTCAACGCTGACGTGAGTTCGTTAGTCAACGTTTAGTTTTTGCTTTTTGCTGTAAAAAAATGGTGCAACGCACTATCACAGGTTACTAATCAGCTTTTTTTATATTCCTACGTGTCCCGAAATGTACTTTTCAATTGACATCAAATAGTGTACAAGTGTGTAATGTTTTTTTCTACCATTTCTTCATTTCTTTCCTTACCTATGTAAATTAGTGTTTTGTCTGGCTTTGCCGTGCTCTATGTAGAATCGTATTTTGTACTTACTTTTTTTGGTGCGTCTGGCTTTTTGTTGTTAGTATCATTATCAATATGGTCTTGAAATTGTACTTTGATTTTATTCATTCGATTCAACACAGGAAAGCTTTCATTCAAATGATAATTTCTTCTTTTTTAGCCGTCAGAAGAGATTGTTTTGATATAAATTGGAGTATAAAACAAATTAAATACTTGAAAATTGTAGACTAGACAAATTTAACGTTAACGAGTCGGTATGCGGCTTTAACCTATAAAGGTTCTCGTAAAAGAAAGCTCCGATAGCAACCGGATTGCGTTGGAAAAATCAATAATGAATGTTACCAGTCCAATCTGGTTATAAACTTCGGTCATTTAAAATGAAGCCGTAAATATTTGGGACCATAAACGGCCTAAAGCAGACTGGAAAATACTGGGTCAATGAAAATTAAACACTCGTAACAGACTACTTAAAGACCAGTTATTAAAGCTATGTACTAATAAATGATGGCGCCACCGGATTCGGCAACTGTAAGAACATCGATTACTTAAATAATAAAAAATAAACCGCTTAGTGATGACCTTTTTAAGTGAGAACTTTCATACGACATGAAATTTCATGAATAATTCACGAGGAACCCAGATCGAAAGTACTTACAGTTAAACGAGATTAGTCTAGAAAAAAAAATACAGACATTTTCTCCTTTGATAATAACATCATTGTCTTAAATAATATATTTTTCCTAATCCTCTCAAGCAAAAAACAAAAAAATATTCTACACGTGCTGTCTTCAGATTTGTTATGAAACGAACCAAAGATATTCCAATTAAGGCGAATGCGGCACATGGGGCAATCGATGTTTACAAACAGGCAATAATTACTGGATCTAAAAATAAGAGGCAACATTATCTGAGTCGAGCCACCCGGCAACAGGTAGCCGGGGGCGAGCAAACACATAGACCCTTGAAACTAGTACCGCCACGTGGAAAAATCGCGCAGGGACTTGTCCTACATAAAGGACGTGACCCACTTGAGCTTTGAAGGCGTAACTTCTTATCTTTGCAAAATAAATTAATATATTTTTTGCACGTTTTCCACCTGAAATTTTTATTTTTCACAAAGGTTTTTGCGGCCTTTGCAAAGTACCATACTTTTGTTCTATATAAAAAAAGACAGAAAGGAAAATCATTTATTGACACAACACAAGACACATAGAATAAAAAGTGAAAAAACAACATTAGGTTGCGCCAAAGAGATCCAGTTCAGCATTATGCCAGACAGCTCGCGCCTAACGCTGTTTTTCAATAAAAATAAGCATGGTAACCCTACCTGCATTCTTTTATTTACTTCTCAAGTAATGCCTCCCACTTGATTCCCGTTGCTTAGCGACGGCTCCAGAGGTCCGATTAACATGTCGCACCAATAACCTATCCCTTGTTTTATCTAGATTGGATTCTAAAAGATTGGACGTGAATCGCTAGTGGAAGGTTAAAAGCTCACATCGATGTCACGGAAGGTCGTTTTCTCGATAGAAAATCGGTATCGAGAATCGATTGATCATTTTGAGGATTGAGACTGCACTAAAGAGGCTTACACGATCCTATCAGCTTCCTTATGTTTTATGCATGGAATTTCTTCTGAGGTAACGTTATTTTCTTGGGTATGTCTTGTGTCAAAATTAAATTAAACTTTTAAATGAGAAAGTATGTATTATATTGTATATCCGCCCGAAGAACCAATTTAAATGGAATTGCCAAAGCTATTCTGAGGAAGGTCAGAGTTTATGCTCCCACATAAAGTTCGTCTAGGATGTTAATGAGAACGCAGACATTCAGACAAGTATAATATAAATAAATATTTCAAACTGTAACGCGTAAATACCAGTTTAAAACACTCAAATTAACACTGTGTTTATTTATTGTAATGTTCTTTTATTTAGTAATTTAGAGGCTGGCTTGAAACAGCTATGTATGCTAATGAGACATTTGATTTCGAGTTTAGTAACTACAGTAACTTGACGTTAACTATGTTGTAAAATAACCATAAAACTTGACAGACTGTATTTTAACTTTAATATTATTGAATGAAATACCATTATCGTTTGGTAGCCACTTAGCTAGCTATAAACTGTGGCTTCTGTGAAATATTCATGATTTTCTTTCACAATATAAATTCCTTAACAATTATTGTGGATTGACGTAAACAGTGATGGTAAATTGCGAAATTATAAACAAATATACCAAACAGACTTTGCTCCATTTTAAATGTTGATAATGTTGAATCTATAAACAATATTTGGCGATAAACCGCGATATTAATATGAATAAATGACAGAACAATATTACTCAATTACGAAACACGCGCTCAAGAAAACCATGGGTTCATAAAACATAAGTAGGTATAGTAAAGGGAAGTTGATATTAAAATAACATCCTCAAAAAACCTACTTATATAAGATACAGTCATCCTGATGAGGCCCCAAATAAATAAGGATAAAGTCATCGAAACACGTAATAGCCATGTTGAGAGCCATGGAATAATCGTTGCTTGGGATGAAACGACCAGCGATTAGGGTCAACTCCAAGAACTTCATAATACAAAACGCTAAAGCTCACTTAAATCATCTCTGTGCTTTACATAATACAGATGATGCCCCCCTAGCCGATTATCGGCACCGACGGCTGTTCTCATATAAGGAGATTCACCAACTACGCAGGACATATTTTAGAGCACAAGCATTAATTTGCGCAGACACGGGTGCACTCACAATTCCTTCACCCTCATAATACAAGAAAGTATAGTGATTGCATTCATAAACTGTCCCGACAGTGTTACGTGTCATATAATGCATAACATAATCAGTAAATATAGGAAACTATTAGCATCGGATCAGATGTGTTATCAAGGTTAGCTTGGAGATAATCTTTGTGTTCTTGTCCTGTATTTCCGTATTGCATACTTGAAGAGACGTTTACTGTTTCTTCTTAGATACAACAAACGGCATTTGCTTGTCATGAAATGAATACCCAGGACACATATTAAGGATTCGTGGAGTTAATTATCATGGACCCCTCGAAAAGCTCCACTTAAAAACTTGTCAAAGTTAAGCTAGTCACAACATCTAAGAAATTGTGTTCTTCTAAAGAAGTCCTTAATACATCTTCATATGGTTGCGTTGGTAACCCCTCCTTGGGAAGGGAAGCTTTCCCGGTCCTTCATATTATTTGGACCGGAGACAAATCCTTTAATTAGAGGCATAATGAATACTTCATGTCTTCCTCCTTCCGCCCCAGATAAAAAATATTATCCCCGGTTTTTGCTATATCGACTAAAGTAATGTAATATTATTCCACTCTGAATTTCATTTAATATTTAACGGAATTAAGCTTGTTATCATGGTACATTTTCTTTGTGTATTTTTTACCTTGTAATTCAAAACCTTTTTCTATTCCCTATTTAATTAGTGGCCGTAAATACCCGTAATCTCTTGATGCTGTTCTGTTTACATATTTTTGTACATTAGGTACTCTACTTGCATAACTCGTGTATCGTCTTTCCGTGTTTCGTCTCGAGTATTTGTTGACATAATTCCTTCAACTACATTTTCTTTCTTTCCCAAACTGTTTTATCGATGTCGAAAATTTTCCTATTTACAACTTGAAATGGTAGGATCTGGTTGATTCTGTCGTGCGTCCATCTTGAATGTTTATGTTCACTCATTCGGTCTCCGCTCTCTATTTCGCACGTGTCACTCCGTTTTACGATCCGACCTCGTATTGTCTAGTGTTGTACTCGTTTTTTGAGTGTACAGTATAAATGTTACATTTCGTTGGAAAAAATCTGTTTTTGAAATGCTCATAATGTACTCGTTTTAAAGTGGTTAGCTAAGTACAGACAAAGGAATATCATGCTTGCAGTTAGGGTCCAGAGACATGCGACATAAAACTCTTTAGGATAAAATGCCATAATTCTTGTAGTCAAAGTTATTTTATAATCATGTTCTCCTATAAGTACGTTGATCAACCGCAGTCGAGCTCTTAGAAACAATAATTAGATTAATTGATTTGCTAGTAATGTCTTCATTAACGTTGATATATGGCGGTATTGACAACACGGGTTAGTCTGTCTGTAGACATAGGTATTTGTTGTAGTCTCAGTTGCTACTCAACTTGCATAGGGGATCGCTTGTCTGAGCTACTAATTGATGTTTCCTGATTTTATTAATTAGCTCGTAATCTTGACTTTGCTTCAAACGTTATTTGTATCGAGAAGATAACTTAGGAATACTGTTTCGTGCTAAAAAGCAGAAATCATGTTTTAAAGGAAATCGTATTCCTGAATCACCGTAACCTTTGAAACTACCACAATTTGGAAAAATCCCCAATTTGAGTTAGTATGTTAACCCCATAGGCGGTGACGATGTTTTACAAGAATATGTGTCATGTACAGAGGACATATCACTAAACACCTCATTAAGGAAAATCCTGCTTGAATTGAATTAAATTAGTTGAACTTTGCACTAAACACATTGATTTAGGACATTATTATTAATACATATAGAATTCTATTGTGGTTAGCGCACGTTTGTTATTTCTTGATAGGCACACGATGCACGATGTAACGACATGTTTTGGTCACTTTAATGAATTCCCAGAATTGGTAATCGCTCATAGGGACTCAATAATAGTAAATTAATTAATTACCTCGTTTCCGCAATGCGCTATGTCGTAATTATTATGAGAATGCAATTAAATCAATATAAGCGATCCTGTGTATTATCGTAAATCATTCTAGGAAATGAAAACTGCGCTTTTATGCTAATCTTACAAACCCGTCTTGCCTATGTAAATAAAACGGTTTATTAAAATGGACCTGTTGCCATAAAAAATAATCTTATCACGCTCCAAAAATGTTGATTCGTTCTAAAGAATGCATATGCTTCAGTAATGTTGTTTATCTTATAGTAGCGGTATGTCAAATCACGTTTCACATGCATATTGGTCAGTCAGCGAGAGAAGAGGAAGTTCTCCTTTCACTCCGACAACGCGGTCAACGCACGCGCATACATAAGCTGTTATATACCTTATCTCGTCTACATAAAGTCCGTTATCACCCAGCAAGGTCCAACCTGGTCATTAGCTCATGCTATGGTCAGTGGAGAGCAACTTGTTAGATATACAAGTTAATTAACCAAATTAAACAGTTTGGAACCGAATGTGCAACGCCGTTGGGTTTACACGTTGCGCAATTATATTGAAATCTTATAGAGGTTTTGAGTACAGAGGTTAACCAAGCCAAATGGTAAAAGTTCCATGATATATCAATTTTTTACTTAATTCAGTGTAGACTGTACTCGTGATTCACACTTTTCTATAGTAAATACAAACCTATAACCACATTGAAACCACATGATACACCGTAGTTTTGCAGTAACCGTGGTTTTCAGCTACAATTCGGATAGTAGTTTTTCCAGGTACATCACTAGACACACCCACGTTGTGGGGAGTCCAGGCGATTGCGGTTGTGTAGGAAAATCTTAGTCATCTAGGCTTTAACGGACGTTTCTATATTCTATCGATAGGTTGTTTTGCTTACTATAGATAGGAATTTGTCATTAGATAGTTTAGATGACACAATGGGTGGTCTTATCGCTAAAAGCGATCTCTTACAGATAACCTTTAGATGGATTGAGAGAAAAAGGCATTACGTGCTTGTATGACTTTAAAATTCTATCTCTAGTTAGCAACGGATAGATAGAATATTGCAAACGGCCGTAAGATTTTAAATTAAACAGGTCCTAGTGTAGCAATATTATTGAGCAGCCGATGAGAGGCGTTCATATTGATAGTGATTATAATGCACTTGTCAACGGTCGGGAAGGCTCAATCGATTGGTACTTTGAACGAGGCATGCTAAAATATTTTACGAAGTGCAAAAGCATACATAAAACAGTTTTAAGGAAAAACTGTAATTTTGGCATCCATTTTCAGCCCTAATTAAACGAAACCTACTTTCTTGAAGCATTTTGAGACGGGACTCTTGATAAACTTAGTGCAGTTATCCATTAAATCAAAACAGGTGTAAATTAAAATGAGTGACTGATTTGACCGTGATTCCTATACAACCCAAATTAATCAAAAAGACACTTCAACAGTTTCAAAAAACATTTTCATTCCATCTGAAACTACTGGAACAAGTGCATAGGCGGACAGCATTTGCGTCACGAGACGAACTAGGGCGACGGCAAATTGCCGCGTGCGATTGTTGAACTCTGTATATACACTGTATGACTATCATACACCGTACTATATACAGTGTATTATACTCATACATTGATAGCATGCACCGCACCCTCGCACATTTTGATTGACGGCGTTTTTTTGCTACGCTGTGTCTAGGTTTCGTCGTGCGGTTCTTGTAAGACGTAAGGTGCGGGCCTTTTGATTAGATGTTTGATGTTTTTGAGGCGTGAAATTAGAATTTTTCTCTTTGATAAATATGTCACAGATAAGTTGTTAACACGTCTTGAAAACTGTGTATTGGTCGTGATTTTAAAAAGTTCCGCCAATTTCAAGCATTCTTTTCCAATATATTAGTCTGAAAGATAAATACATTATTAAACAAATGTCATTGTGTAAAAAATAGTTTAGTCTAATCTGATTTTTTTTCTTAAGTTCTAATAATATAATTTGCATATAAATTCAGAAATCGGGAGTTATCACATAAGCTTACGTAATCGGTTCATGAACTACTGATAAATAACGGTCTCAGATTTATTTATACATAAATCTTGATCAATAGGCACCCATTTTATAATAATACCGAATAATATTACTATTAAAATAAATTATTAATATTGGAACTAGTTAACAATTCAACATATATACAATCACTTCCCCGAATACGTAATCAAGTTGCCCGGGTTATCAATAAAAGTAAACATAAAATAAATTACTTGTCATTCGTTCCAAAAGCAGTGAAAACTAGAAAAACAATACAGTTACAGTTTGCCAGACCGTTTACTACTGGGTCAGCTGATAGTGTAAATAATATATCGAGTCCAAACAATACGAAAAATTTGTATAAGTAGGTACTTAAAAAAATACTACTGGTTTTCGTCAAACTTGAAGTTATCATATAATTATGGAAAATAGATAGCTCCCGCTGTGTTCAATCGGGTTCTTGTACTATGCGTCGGATTTATTTTGCGGACGAATTTTCTCAAAATGAGCATAAAATGTTTGTTATTAACGTCTTAAAATAGTGATACTTTATAGTTTTGTCATAATCATAGATTACTTAATAACATAATAACAAAGTATGTAATTGCAATTCCTTTGTGCACACTATTATGGCAATCAGCTGTTGGTTATAAACCATTATCGCGTATATATTTCTACACTGTAATACAGTATAACAGCAAATAAAATTCGTGCCGTATTTTGATTACCTACAAGTGATACTGAAAAAAGCATTTTTTATCTTTCCATCCATGTTTCGGAGGGCACGATAAACACATGTACAATAAAAAATTGCTAAATAGGCCTTGAGGCTTTCCTACGAACAAAAGTAGCTTCTAACCACATAATCCTAGCCAAAACGCCAGACAATACCAAAACATGAGAACAGTAGCGACTAGCATAACCAACAACAGACAAGTCTAATTTTAGCCAAATAATTCCCCTTTTGCTAGACAAGTTGGCTCTCCGTCAAATCCTTTTGGTTATGTCATGATGCTCTTACGTTCCTCTGTCACTGATCTTGTGGGCTCGTAAATTGTGACCTGTCTGGTCTCTAGTCTTAAAGAGTTATTTATTGTTACATCTTGGTTTAGGCTTGTTTAATTGAGTTTGATACGTTTACTGCTTGAATACTATATTTTGAAGAATATTTTTAGAGGACTCTTAAACTAATATACGTATTTCAGATTTTGGACCTTGCCAACCACCTTGGTTGTTTATCTCATTCCTCCCCTATTCCCAATTTTATTTGGGGTCGGCGCAATATGACCTTCATCTTCCCTATCATTCGTCATACTAGACACTACTTTCTCATTCATGTCAGCTTTCAGTCAATCCATCCATCTTGGGTCTTCCTCTCCCTCTCCATACATACGCATTCATACTTGGCACTAGCAAACGTGTACAGGTAGCAGTCGTTATAACGTCATAATTCATTTAGACAGTCACTTGTAGTGTCGTAGCAATGAATTCTGAATTGACTTATCACCCCCAAGCAATAACATTGGCTCTGTAATAGTAAAAAAGCTATACAGAGCACTTTACGACATTTTTACTGCGTTTTGTCACTACGTCTTGGCAGTAAAAAGTGCTAGACTCAATTATGTACAGGAGAGCTGTATTCTATGAGAAAATTAAACGTATTACCACCATGAGTATGTCGCTTTATATTTTAAGAGCAATAAAGTGGGCCATGAAATTGTTTTACATCAACATGGAAATGTATCGATCATAAGACTCTCATGTCTTTAAGAAAATACAATTGTCTATGTATGAAAGTAAACTACATATATTTCCAACTGGTTGAGGTCCAGTTTTCCCCACTAGCTACTAGAAAGCGGCAACCTACAAAGTTTACCCGTCTGCTCTCGTTAGAAACTGTCAGTGACAACCTGACCTCCGTCAGACCTCCAGTCAACGTGACCGTCTCATTGCCACCTCGTTTCATTGACCACAAGCGTTTTCCGCCTTTTTTTCTACTTTGGATTAAATACTTTTTTGTTGTAAAATGGTTTCCTCATAAAACTACGCACAACGTTATTTCTTAGTTGTCTTTTTCGACTTCTTTTTTGGGCATCTCAGTACCAATTCTTCCAGAATTTGTGGTTCGATAGTTATAACATTCGTTTCCACATATGTTTGTGTGAAGAGTAAATACACCAAAATCTGTCGAGCAACGTACGCTTTTGCGTCTCAACTACTTTTTAGACGAATTTTCTAATCAATTGCTTTCATCAGTGTTGTCGTGAAAGTTGAGAGACAGGTTATATCGATCAAGGGCTTGTTTTACATGTACCATATAAGTAACATGTACATGTATGTGACTGTCAATATTACTGGGCTTCTTTGAAACTTTGGGCGTTAAAACCATTTTTTTCGGTGTATCATTAATACAGAATATGTCTGTAACAAAGCTGTAAAATTAAGGTTACATAGTCGCCATAAAAATACACGCAAACACATGTATTGTCACATAACAACCCATTGTAAAGTCCTGTATTGCTCAAGCATGCCACCAAATCATATGATTACTAATACCGCGCTATCAAACCGAAACTAGGTCGCTCCTTCTGTCCAAAACATAATAAATTGAAAACGAAATCGATTGTTTATAAGAACCTTGAGTATTTAGGCGCTATCGGTCAACTGACGATAAATTAATACTGTTTTAATAGTTGCACCGTTATCGGGGCGGTAATGCGCGTGTAACGAGCAAGTAATCGCTTCATAATCACCTGGGGTTAACGATATACCTGCCCTGGGCCCCTGGACACGATAAAATGGCGCACCGGACCGTTTACTTAACAAGATCCAGGTACTTGGAAAATAAATTCAATTATTACTAAAGTCCAACCAAAATTTTTTTTACCAGTATTTTAAAGTTATATTTTATTCATAACCCCTTTTTAAATTAGCGCCCAACACTTGTTTTGCCCTTATTTTGGGGCTTATATTAATTTAAAACTCTTAATTTTGGAAAATGAATTATTATTCTTAAAAACAAAAGTTAAAGTAAGAAACATAAAAAAAATCTATGTATGTAACCTAACTACGCTATATCAATAGAATAATATGTTCGATCAAAACGGCCGTGATGTGATATATTAAAACTAAATTGAGAGCTAAAACAGCTTTATTGAAACGAAACTGTTATGTCTAGCAACTTAAAAATAAATAACAGTGCCAATGGCCGCTTGTTTACTAAGAAATTCTAGTTTAAATGTTTGAGCTTATCTCAAACAGTCGAAAACATCTTAGGTATAATCTGTATGACTAGGCGCACCGAATGTTTTTCTCTCTTTCGAGCAGTCGTGTCGCGTGCATCGAGCGGCATTTTAAATGCCCTAGCCACGTGGGCAGCGCGTGTTCACATCAATTTGATTAGAAACAAGACGCAATATTCATTGTGTTTGTGGTCAAGTAGCTATAGGAATTTGATTAATTATTTTTCTTATAAAATGATCAAAACTCTCTTGAATTACCATAAAAGTACGAAACATAAGTTCTATGTGTACCACTTATTCTATTACCATACATTACAAGGATACCATTGTCTCAAAAACAACGTGTCACTTCAATACATATACCTGTTTAAAACTACGACACTATAAGATCCAGTTTTCCGTAAAACTTTTTGTGGTCATGTTTACAATTTGGTAGTTTTATCTTATTTATCCTCATAGAGATTTGCGTTCTACGCTGCTACCTTAACTCGTAGTCTCGTAGCTCGTAGCCAGATTCTCGTAGACCTAAATGTAGCATCGCATTGCTACAATAATTTACCAAGCAACGTGATACCATATTTAACTAAGATGACATTATCATGATTAAAGCGGTTTAGTTCAGTGATGATAAGTGTCCTTCGTCAAAATTGTTAGTTAATGATGCGACAGCTAAATAAGAATGAAGACGATTGCGTAACATGATTAAATTAATCAAACAGTTCAAGAACGCTCCCGAAAGTGAACACCTTGGCATGACAACAAGATTTAAACGTAATAAAAAAGGCTGTTTATCAAAGATAAATCCAGTCTTATCTACTAAATTGGAAGCGACGAGATGCAGCTCCATAATACCAACTGACCTCCACCACTCAATTACAGATACCCAAATCATAACAAATAACTCGATACTCAAATTCGGCGAACAGATAACAAATGTACAGAGAACTCTAAAATGTCGAACATCGGAACCGAAGCCGCTACAAGACAGAACCACAGTAGGAATATAGAACCTTGCTCTCTCCGTGACCCAGATACGGGCCTAATAGTGTTTACATATTTATACAGAGTATACACACGGGCGACAAATCGCTTGTTTGTTTCTTATTATCTACAGCCATAAGGGTGAAGTCGTACATTGTAACGATTATTGTTTATGTATGCTTCCAAGCTGTGATGGATAGCGTATAATTAAAAGATTGATTGCTTTCTTGGTGATGTCGAGTCATATTCTTTTTATTAGGGTTCCGTAGCCAAAATGGCAAAAACGGAACCCTTATAGTTTCGTCATGTCCGTCTGTCCGTCTGTCCGTCTGTCCGTCTGTCACAGCCGATTTACTCGGAAACTATAAGTACTACAGTGATGAAATTTGATGGGAATATGTGTTGTATGAACCGCTACAAAAATATGACACTAAATAGTAAAAAAAAGAATTGGGGGTGGGGCCCCCCATACATGTAACTGAGGGATGAAATTTTTTTTTTCGATGTACATACCCGTGTGGGGTATCAATGGAAAGGTCTTTTAAAATGATATAAAGTTTTCTAAAAAACATTTTTCTTAAAGTGAACGGTTTTTGAGA
This sequence comes from Helicoverpa zea x Helicoverpa armigera, assembly GCA_033682625.1. Lineage (NCBI taxonomy): Eukaryota > Metazoa > Arthropoda > Insecta > Lepidoptera > Noctuidae > Helicoverpa > Helicoverpa zea x Helicoverpa armigera. The sequence goes on from JAWIIS010000028.1 coordinate 12,428,549, forward strand.
TATCAGCTCTCAAAGTCGTAAAAAGTATGTCCCCCCCCCTCTATTTTTATAACTACGGGGTATAAAATTCTAAAAAAAATAGAGGTGATGCATGCTAATTAACTCTTTCAACGATTTTTGGTTTGATCAAAGTATCTCTTATAGTTTTTGAGATAGGTTGATTTAACTGTAATTTACGGAACCCTTCGTGCACGAGTCCGACTCGCACTTGGCCGGTTTTTTTGTATCGACGTTGTAGCGAGTCCTTCGTAATGTATTTCAACTTCATGCTCGAACTGTTCAAGTCGGATAATGTCAAAAGATTTAAGATGAGCGTTAGTATAAATGCCAGCTACATGTTTATCGGTCACAATGATCTCGCATTTCCCTGCAGCACGATAACCCGATAAGATCTTAACAATAACGGCAATATGTTCCTTGGTATATTTAGCTCGCACTTCAGTCACGTGAATCCACAATGGCTCCTAGACCTATTGCTTGACCCCGGCGCGCTACAGTTCAATATAAACAGAAGCCAATTTATCAATGTCCCTTGCATTATCTACCGTCTCACAACGTTCAGTTACAACATCGTTACAAAACACTAGCTTATCAGTTTATTTTTAGGTTATTCGTCATTTCACACCGGTGGTTAAATATTTTTATTCATTGGGACAAACATCCGCTGCAGTATTCATGTATTTATCTTAGGCTACGGTCAGTAACCTGGCAGGTTAATAAATAATGATAAGTCTTGTGGTCGACGCGCGGTCTGTTCTCAGATTGACCGGTGGTTGTGCGCATCGACCATGCGGATTGTTTACATTCCTTGCTGATAGTTCCAATGAAATGTAGTGGAGGAAATGGCATCATAATTACTCAATTTAATTGATGCACAAACACTGTCTGCGGTGATAGAAATGTAATTATTTGTAATGATGTGTTGCATACAAATAACCACTAGTCTGACATTGTTCATATTTACAATCACTAGCCGGTCAGTCCGAACTATGCAAATTATGTGAATAATCATTTTACAAACCATAACTCGTACACTTATTGATGTAACTTGTTGTATTGCACTTAAATAATTCATGATTATGAATAAAGCACCATTCGGTTAGCTTGAAATGGCTTTAACAAATACAAACAAAGAATGTTAAAATTACAAGCAAGTAATTAACAGGTCAAAAGCTTTTCAAATTGATCCACGAGCCAACTCTTCCGCCTTAACTTTCACGTACATAATGGAAATTAGCTACGTTATTGTATAATATTCGGAGGCAAATTAAAATAATAGAGAAACTCCTAGAAAGTTAAATGTGTTATTCAAATTAAGTTTTTTAACCGAAATCTGGCAACCATGTTAAACTTTAGAAACTGAATATAATAACTTTGTAAAACAAATAGGAATCAGAGTGTAAGACCAAAGTCTCAGTCTTCCAATAAACACAGCTAAGATATTATCAAAAACTTTGAAAATAAATCCATTAAAATTATCAATGGAACATAGATGTCTGCAAGTAATCTGTAGATTTGATAGAGATTGCATTATTTCTAGGATTGGATGATATTCAGATACGAGTCATTCATATAATCCACACTAGATTAGATAACTGAATTCATGAATATAAGAATGGGCATCAGAATGAATGTAAATTATGCATTGATGACCTACAGATGGCCAGGACAACCATTTCGTAAAAATAATTATAATAGTGTTTAGCGTAGTCGCTTTAGCTAGTATAGCTAAACCCTCTTGGACAACCGAAGAAGATGAACGATGAACAGAACAGGAAAACGCATAGTAAAAATAAAAATATTATCTCTTCTGATACATAGTATCATTACTTAAGATAGGTACGTTATCTAATAAATTGTTTGTTTGATTGAGCAATAAATTGTTATCAATGTAGTTGAATTATGTATTAGGTATGAAAACTTTTGAAAAGCTGCTGGATTAGGTAATTGATTATGCCAAAACTTTTCGAGGTCAATTAACAGGTTTACAGAATGAAGATAAATGAGAAGCGATCAGTTGACATTGTCTTATTCCAAAATATCCAACTGCCAAGAATAACATAAATTGTGGTTCTTTAAAATATTAATCTAGAGCAGAATTTGTACAGTTAAAACTTAGAATTAATAGAATTCATTTCACTTAATATACCAAAACATGATACGTGGTCAGGCACGTACCGGCCGCATTTAAAATTATAACAAGATCACGTGGAACGCCACGATACAAATCGAAATGTTTGACGGCTGAATATGTATCGGCGCTATTCAAAGTTTGACCCATTCCTATCAGTATCTCTTACGTAATATTTACACACAGCCACGATAAATGTTTCATACATGTCACTGTAACGGAAGTCACGATATCAACAAACCAATTGTTTCTCACTCGTTCGCAGTTTGCTTTGCAAATAAAAATTTGCTTCCTTGTTCATTTATTTTGTTTGCTTAAGATAAATCATTCGCTGTGGTGGCCTATGAATATTTAATCAATAATTTTAAACCGGCTGTGGGCATGACTACTAAATCAATACTTAATATTAATCCAAAGTAGGTTAGTTCAATGATAAAGATATACTTTACTTCGTTTAATTGTCTGTGGTTAACAATACTGCTAGGGAAAAGTTGGAACAATAAACCCTTTTAATTCTCACGATTGATAAAAGTCTATAATTACATTTATTTCTTAAATTGTATTTACAAAATACTTTTAATGAGCTTTCGAGAGGATGTCCCATGTCTCACCAATTTAAACAAAAATAATCCCTGCTTTCCTGTTATTCTGTGACCATGCATATCACCAGTCAGGTGTGGTGGACTTTCACCGAGTTGACGATGACGACCGATAACCGTCGATAGTCGGGTCGCGTCTCGGCGTCCCGCAGGGTAACGAACTCGGTCCTATTATATCTCATACACTGTACACATGCACTCAATTGCGCGCCTTAATGGCCTGTCGTTTGTATCGATTCACGTCGTTCTGTTATTAAAGGGCCGATACTTATCTGTAATAGTGCTACTAGTAAGTAGTCTTCGATGTTAAAGGTTTTATGAAGAATGTGTTTGTTAACACACATGTTTGTATTATGCAGCTACTGCTTGTTGAGTTGAGGTCTTTGATTGAATATGTTATCTTGTGATTGAAAGCCATCGTTTTTGCTTTTGCGTATAAAACTGTAGTTCGTTCAAAGTCCACAATTCATTTCAATATTTTGCAAACACAGGTTTGTATCGCTCTATAGATAAGACAGCGCTAATCAAAATTGATCTCGTTTCGACCAGGTATTTCTGGTTATAACAATCACTCGATATTATTGGACTTGCCACGCTTACACAGCTTGTATCATTTACATTGTAATTTAAATTCAACTATACTGTATCCAAAGGAACCGAGCTTGTAATAAATTCTTAATGCGTAAGCCATAATTTTCATTGTTGTGTCGCTTGTTATTTAGTATTATTTGGGACAGATCTAATGATCCATTATTAACAATACATTTGTATTGCTGTAGCATATCCATTTAATTTTGAATTGTTTTAAAATAATCTCTGCGACGCTTGCAGCATAAAGATGTCGTTTTTTGCAGTTGTTTTTAAAATAACTCTTGATAAATTGTAGTTCTTGTCTTGCTTATAAAATTAAAGTACGCGTAAATCTGCTCCTTGTAACTATGAAGTTCAGGGTCGTCATCAAACAGTAGATGATTATGAGCTACAAGTATTTCCTCCTACCGAGCGGTCCCTTACAAGGCCTAAGAGGCTACTCTATTATCTGAGCTGTCATCAAGGAACAACAAGAGGTCATAAAATTGTGAATAAAGATTGAGGATAAACAACTGTCCTAAACGTATAAATGTTAAGTTGTAGTACAGTTGGACTCCCGCACTCAAGGAGTCTTTACGTAAATCGTAGTGTTAAATTTTAACTATCTTGTGTGGAACGTATGGCGTATAAAGTAGTTTCCTTTAATCTTGTGTTGTTGTTAATCTTATTTTAAAGGTCTACATGAATTGACAAACTTATCGGTAATATCTGTGAAAATGTGTCCAGTTACACTGTTTTCATTCATGTGCAACTAGCAGCAAATGTTTATAAAATATCTCTGGATTCACTACATCGTTGCTATTATATTATAAAGTATCTGCAGTGTTTTGACTAAACTATAGTGTACTCATGCAGTGAATGGTGCATTAGTCATTGATCTTGTGTCGTTAACAGTTCAAATCGATTCCAAAAAATCGACACTCCTTCATTTGCATCCTCTCTGCGAATAATCGACCAAAACGTAACGGTAATGCAAGTAAAAACCTACGATAGCGACCATTGTTCGGGCTTCGTTATCAGTTTACTAGTGGACGTCAAAGGCGGAGAGAACGCGATTAAAAATCGCAAGGACGCGGCTATTTTTAACGTTTCGCTGTGCTCGAGTGAATGTCTCGGTGCGTGGTGCGTCGGTAATCGTTGCGTGAGGTATGAATCGATATGTTTTGCTACAACTGTTAATTTGGCTGATATGGGACTTCAAGCTCGTCATTTGTAAGCTTTTTTCATAATGTACAGTGCGGTTACAGCTAATCTTTGAGTTGGACCTACTTAAGGGTTGGTCTCTAGTTTCTACAACATGATAATCCTCTTATGAAAGAGGACAGTCGTGCTTAAGTTAAGCTTGTTCACGTGTAATTTTGATTCATACTAATTATTACAATTGAAACCATTAAACCAATTTAAATGTGAATAAATAAATTAACCGCCAATCATTTCATAAAGTCGTGCGTATGAACAAATGATTAAGGGATTTTATGAACGCTTCCTTATTGTTGAAATTATTACAACGTGTTTATGATTCCAGCTGGATCGAAATATGTACTAAATTAAAAGTACAACTTTATTGAATATAGTACATCAGATTTTCTGGAAGTCAAAGTACATTATTGTTCGCTAGAACTAGTCAAAACTGAAGAAAAAATATCTATGATTACAACTTCTGGACTTTAAGAACTCTAAATCAATTTGCATAGACCAATAAATACCCATGACCCTACAACGATTCAACAGGAATACCAAGTGGCTCCACTTCGCCAGATGTACTCGCGAAGGTCAAGTTTTACTGTCCAAATTTATTATTTCCTGTGAACCGAGAAAGAATTTTATATTACAGTATAAGAGCCATTGTGAACGTAAATCATATTTGCATTGTGCATAAAATGGTTGCGAGAATCAATAAGGAAGAGGGGTCCCACAAGGGTCTCTTTGATATAGGAGAAGCTTTCGAAACTGTGCACCACTTCTATTTAAGTTTTGTTTGAAATTGATACATCAGTGCTTTAGCCATAATAGTCACAAAACAAATAAATATGTTTATTATATAAACCTTTTCTACATCCATTTATATTTTTAAGGTCAACAAGTTATAAAAATAAATTGTCAATGACCGCACCGAATGTTTGGCATTCAAAATATCCGCTGCATCGATGTTTTACGAGACAATTAGTTTCACCTACAGCTACATACAACACACGATTTTGTGCAATCAAAGGTTCAGATTTTCTCACGATATAAACTTGAAGCTTTACAGGTTCTTACTACTTGTAAGATGTTTAAATTGCAGGTTTCAAATCTTGATTGTAATTTTCATTCATCTTAATTGTGACTATGATCTATCGATGATTCAATCCCTGTAGCAACTGAGGTTAACTATCATTATTTAATCCGATACTGTCGAAGTCCAGACTCCTGATATATAAATCAGGCTTTTATGATATTCAGTAACCAAACCCAATAAATTATTATGTAAGGGCTTTATACACGTTTACGATTAAAGCGCCCATAACCAAAAGTGACGATAATATCTGTGATAAAATAACAAAGTTACAACGCAATGCGTTAGTGTGATCAATTCGAGCGTATTTACAGCTACGAATAAATTAGTTTTATGTATTTTGGCAGTAATGTTCTAACTACCGACGATAACACTCTCAGACGACGATACAATCATTTTGCGAATCCACACAAATGTTGTTCATTCTTTACATTCTATCTTGTCTTTGATACTAATGAGAGGAAATTTAACATTTTTCAAAATATTGTAAGAGCTAATCTAAAATATCCTTTTCGAAGCACAGATCAATATTGTAATAAAACACAGGACACAAACGTAATCTATACCACCACAAACACCGCAGACCGGAAACAGAAACCCGTGCGTAATAAACTACTTAGAACTATACTGTGTCATTTAATAGTAGCTATTAAAGAAACCACTGATTGCACAGTACCAGTACAAATAATAAATTCATCTGCCACTGCTACCTACGGAGTTAGTGAGGCAAATAGATTAGTGTTTAATGGGCGGCGGGCTTTGTGGCAATCTAATGTGGAGTGACCATACTGCACCCGTTCAATGCGCTACTCTCCGCGAACAAATATTTAAGCTTGTGGTGTCAGTTCTTGGATTTACTCTTCTTTATTTGCTTTGTTGAGGTGAGGTTGATTTAATTTTTTCTTCTTGATTGAATTCATCATTGTATTCTTTTGTTCTTCCTAGGATTGTTACACGATATTAATGTCTGGGAGCTCTGCCGGTTCTTGAAGGTGTAGTTCATTAAGATTGACACTACTGTCTGCAAACGCAGTAACGCCCATTTTATGTATTCTAAGACGCGCCTGTTTTACGATTGAACATGTTATAGCATTTGGTCCATAAATTTTGATTTCGATCTCTAAATATTGTCTCGTGACTCACGGCCTGAAGACTTTGGAATTACAATTATGAACCACTTCCGTGAAACATCACGTTATGTAATAAAATTTCAAGGGTACGCGATTAAGATACAAATAAATTAATTCTGGACTCGCTTGTAATCATCGAAACTGTAAGCATATCGTCAAATGAAAAGCAAACATTTATAAATAAAAATTACTTAATTTTTATTATTTGTTTGTCGACAGGCATGAAAATGACTATGTCTACGGCTCCGACGATGAGTGCTCGGGTGCACAGGAAAGTGATGCGGGCGCCGCATAAGCGGGCCCACCCGGGTAAGACACAGCACCCGGGCAAAATGGTACACTCCGGCAAAATTGTACACCACCCGGGTAAACTGGCACATTTAGGCAAATTCGGGAAACTCGCGCACTACGCTCACACGCACTCCCTGCGGCCGCCCGAACCGTGCGAGAACAGTAACGACAGCGGCCTGGGACCCGATCCCGTCAACAGGTAAGATCCATGTGGCTATACACTCGCTTTGTATTGCAATATTCATGTTTAATACGGTCTAACACGTTCGGCGCATTGGTGTCCCGCATTCGGGGAATAAAGGACATCCAATCTTATCGCACTAACTCACCAAGCATAAATGTTCTTAATAATGTGCTTAAAAAGCTTTCAATATATAATCTTAATTATTTCTATACAGCTTCGGGGAAAACTGTTTAACCTCGTCTGCATCGTGAATATGTTGATTTTCATCAGATGTTAGATATATTTGCATTGATATTTATAACGATGAAATTAGATCAGCTATCGATGCGCAATATGTATTATACACCTACCAGATTTAACTCATCGTTATTCATAAGTGGCTCAAATATTTCTGATACAATCATTCGCATTGCAATAACCTATGGCACACTTATTTCCTCAGAAATGCTGTCTTTTATTTCATACTCTTTACTTGCTGCTAATATTCAAGTATTCTCTAGGTCAGTCACCTCCAGTTTCAACATCCAACCGCCAAGGTTCCGAATTTCTTAACCTCTATCGATATTCCAGTATTGTACATATTTGAAAGTCAATGCATCTTGAGCCATGAAAAAAGTAATACTTTATTTTTGGGTAAATCGTATGAAAATCCATTCAGAACATTAAACTTTCAGCATTATAATCCATACGGTCAATATTCTTATTTTGCACTACGCAAAAGAGATAAAATAATTACTTTATCTTTTGCTGTAGTTTGATTTTCAGCTTTGGGTATCAAACAAACATGAGTTTGTAAATTCTTAGTTATCTCAGTTAACGCTTAGTCACCGAATTCGTACAGCATCAGATAGCTAGAGATTTACGCTAGTTCTTAACTATTTGGCCTTCGGCCGCTTAGATATCACTGCGCACTCACGTCCGTGTGCGCAAGAAGCGCGCGTGCGAACACGTCCTTATCGATTTAACTACGCGATTTTATCTCTCTACTACTCGATTTTATCTGTAACTAGATTTTTATCGACTCGTCTATTGTAAACATTTTTAGGATCATAGATTCTGAACTCGGTTATACATTTCGGCGCAAATGTCCTGAATTTAATGGCCGAGAATTTCTCATTAAATCTTTCATCAGCTTTCATTACACGTGACGGATCGTTAATGAAAAACAAATGACGGGACAGAAGCTCCTGAATATTTCAAATTGTTAATACAATACGGCTTCTTTGTACACGAACCTCCAATACAAAGGTAGCAACACAAACAACAACCTCAAACAAGTAAAATATTTACCAACAAACAATTGGACAGCTGGTATTTATTCACTCGTGATATAATACATACAAGTACACATACATAAGCAAAATGACATTACATAAGGTCTCCAAGTTTATGTAACACAATTGCGGAAACATACGAAACTGAATTTAGTGTCAATGGCCGTTTTATGAGTGATTTGATCGGGTAAAGTCTAGCGCTTGTAATATATTCTCAGTCTGATTTAAAATTAACTAATGTCATTCCACTACATAATTTAGTATTTAAGACTAATCTATTTCGTCGAATATATTGCATCTTAGAAATGCAGTTCCTGTTATGACGAAGTCGACACGATAATACGATTTTTTATCGGTATCTACAGTTGTAGAAAGTGTGCCTTTTTATGTTATCATCGAAGTTTATCTTCTTAGTTATTATGTCAACGTGTCTTTTCAATTATACAAGTCATTTTACTGGTTTAGCAGCATTTAGTTTAAATACCATATTATTTTGTTTCGCTTCGTCATCGCACCTTTGTATTAGGTATTATCTTCTGCCCTTATTCAAAAATATCTTGCTACTATCTTCTTGTCAATTAGGTTTTACCCACATTTCTTCCTTCTCATGCTATATCTACCACATTTAATAATAATGTCTATAGAGCTATCAAATCATTGATTATATTATAGCCCAGGAAAAACCAAAAAACGTGTACTGATAATATTTAGTATTATTAAATATTTACTCGGCCAAATGATTGATGATAGGAAATCACACGTTAAACAAATGATACACATTAGCCAGTAAAGTAAACTTCTACTGAAATACGCCACGAGTGGGTATAGGTCAAGGATAGGTATCGACTAGACTGTAACTATGTAGCAACAGTAATACAGCCATGAAGAAAAACTTTTACACTTCGATAACTGTAATTAATTAACCATCTGGCATTGTTCCTAGCTCATATAAATCAATAACCTTTGTACCTTTGTGTGGAAGCTATCAAACAGTCCTTGGGAGTTGAAGCCTAATTTATATTACGTGACAACTAAGCAAAGTGACATAATTACCTGAAGCCATACCATCCTACATGGCGACATGGTATTAATCAATGTCTTATACATCAACAACGACGATTTTCCAATCAACCTCACTGTCACATTTCATCATAGAAGAAGAATTATCATTGACCAATCTTCAATCACACCTTCGTTTATCTTAATAAAACTTCATACGAGTAATTTGTACGCTTTCTCTTCCGCAAGTGCTAAAGTAACGTTCAATAGTTTTCCAAGTAAAGAAGTTTCCGTTGTACGCCCATCTCCCTTGGAATAATTTGCATGTTAATTTAATTAAATTAGTTGGCATTCTGTTAGGACTAGCTTAGTCATTACGTTAGTACACCTGAGGTGTGTTCGTGATCACACATTCTGAACTTGACTGAAATCTGCTATATTCTCGGCTTTATGGATGCAATTAACTTTAATCTAATATTCTTGGGATTATTACATATTTCTGTACAGGCTTTCTTTGTTAAATTTTAACGCTTTGACATTTGCTTTCGGAGCCGCCAAACTAATAACGTATACATTCTCACCACATATATAAGTGCTATTTACGTTTATAACTCCATAGAAACCGCACTATAACAAACCCTAGGCCACTGCATCACTTGTTGAGTGATCATTACTGCCAATCCAAAGCCAATTTTACAGTTAACATTGTACAACTCGACACTAGATTAGATTAGTCTACTGGATCAATCAGACGATTTCAACGCTGCGCAAACGCACCTCACGCTAATATAATAATGTATTTTTAGCACGTTTCGCCGCACGTGCGCGTGAGTCGCCTATCTTGCAGTTACTTCATAGTTGGGCCAATAATAATATTATAGAAATTGAGGTCTTCAAAATAAAAATATTTTCTTCTGAACAGTTTTAGGTGAAACTAGTCTGAATATAATTGTTGCGCAAGAAATAGATTTGTCAGATATTTAATAGCTAGGATGATTGTCATGATAAAAATCTTCGTAATTGATAAAATTCGAAAAAATTGAAATACAACATAGCATGACTCTTTAAAAATCACAATTTCACTACCTACCGCACCTTGCAGAGGCCTGTCTGAAAAGACGACGAATGGCCGATGATGGGAATAACAATCACCTCAACTTTAACTAAAGCCATTAATGGCGTGTGCAGATTATCGGACACTTTGGAGGAGTGGGAACACCCGGAGTTCAAACGAAGACGTGGCGACACTGAAGCAGCGGTTAAGCGAGAATGCGAGGACGCGAACGACGCGTATGCTTTCCGCGCACAGGGCCCCGGCGAGGCCGCGCCCGCCCCGGCCGACGCTCCCGCCGCATCGCTGGCACCGGCCCTACCCGCTCCCGTGTACGTTCACTTTTTTGTTAGAGAACATTCTTTCGTCAAGGTAAAATTGGATCACACTCGAAATTCATTCACAACCTTATTTTTGTGTCTCTAACCTCCATTGGATATTCAAGAAATGCACGGATCCTGGATACGGGTAGATCCGGAGACTCCAGAGTGTCCTATCATGAATCTATCATTAGAGCAGATGCGTTTGAGTTGTCTTAATTGACTGGGAAGGCGGTTCTAATGAATGGGTTGCTTGAAAACGTTAACTTGTGCAGTGTCACGAGCGTATCCATAAATCCGCATGTTCACCGCATGTAATTGTTGCATTCGTATGCTGGTGACGCACTGATGGTTTGTACTTACAAATGTTCTGCTAATTGTATATTGACCACATTCATTTGTGTGTTGTCTTTTTGGAAACGACTTCGGACGCGAAACACCATTAAAAGTGACTAATACGATGTGCTTTGCAGGATTAACAAATATATAAATTACTTTTATTTTATAGAACTGACGATTTTTTACAGAATGAGAGCGGGTTGCAGTATATCTAGTCCAAACATAGCTGAAACTCCCGGAAAGAGGTTCCAAGACCCCTACAGATCTTGTGGGAAACTTGGCAGTGGAGGCAAGCTAGCAAACAAGTACCCTGGTGGGGGCAAATTAGTTGGTGCAGGTGGAAAATTAGGTGGCAAACTGGGGGGCAAGTACGGAGGAAAGTTGGCGCAGGCGATGGCGCGGAGAAGGGCGCTAGCAGCCATGGCGCAGGGCGGCAGGCCCGGGTTGGCAGCACCGCTGTCCAACAGGTCGAGAGATGGCACGGTGGAGCTACAGATACTGTGCCAGCCCGAGACACAACATAGAGCGAGGTAAATACCATCAAACCTCAAATCTGTTCACCTTGTAACCCTGGATCTAATCCACAATCCCCTATACACCCGAACATGACTCACTCCTACTTTTCCTTCTAGATATCAGACTGAAGGCAGCCGTGGCGCTGTCAAAGACAATTCAGGGAATGGTTTCCCGACAGTCAAATTAGTTGGTTACGACAAACCAGCGGTATTGCAGGTATTTATTCTTTCATTACGTCACCAAACAGTTATTAGATAATCTCCTTAATATCTCTGAGGAATTGCGTATCCTATATGAAAGTAAAAGTATACGATGTTCCCTTATATGTGATGATGGCGAAGGTCTGCTAACACACGTCTATAAATCAGTAGATAATATCTAGTCGTGAGAGGCGATCTTGATGAACTATTGTGGTTGGATTTACCACTGTAATTGAGAAGGGTTTACATTATTATGGAAATCTTAACACCTGATTCATTATGTTAAACTATTCATTTACTGCTTAACTGAAAGTTCTGTACTGTCGAGCGAAGTTATAATCTATCAGACTATTGGATATACAAGGAAATGTTTGACATTTCCTTTAATATTTTGGTCTTTGAAATGATCTTAAGGTCTACTATCAAACGTTTTTCTTCTATAACAAAATACATTTCTACCAGGTATTCATAGGAACAGACACGGGTAGGGTAGCACCACATATGTTCTACCAAGCGTGTCGAGTGTCTGGCAAGAACTCCACGCCTTGCAAGGAAAGGAAGGAGGACGGCACCGTCATCATTGAGATTGATCTGGAACCCGCCAAGAATTGGCAGGTCACTTGTGACTGTGTTGGGATACTCAAGGTTAGTATCAAGCAAAGGTGCCATGAGCTTATTAGTAACGGGACTGTCACTTACCCCTTTTTAATCGTTTGCTACTGAAACTTTTGAGATGGAGGTTCATTAGCCAAACGATAGCAAGATCTTCAAGTTTCAGTCTTGTCGGTGAAAAGGGGCTTGTCGTCCGATTGTTAAATTGATCATCTTATACTCTATCGGTGTGTTAAAATATCCCTTAATTCCCTTACAAGATTTCTGATGATTGTGTGAACGTCTTAATAATAAATCATTTATTTGCTTGAAATATGGTGGTACAATGTGGCCTTGTGACATAGTTTTCTAAAACAACCATATCTCCCAAAATCATGTCACCATATATTCTAATTTCGTCAATAACCATCTATCTTCCAATACCAGGAGCGTAACGTGGACGTAGAACACAGATTCGGCGAGGCCCTAGGTGGCGCCACCGCCGGCAGCGTCGGCGCGGGCGCAGCACATATCTCCCGCGGCAAGAAGAAGTCAACGCGATGCCGCATGGTGTTCCGCACTGACATCGTCAACGCCGCTGGACATCAGGAGACCTTGCAAGTCTGCTCCACTCAGATTATTTGCAGTGAGTGACTTTTATATTATACTTTATGAGGTTGCAGGTCTCTGTTGGATCGTATATCCTTTATGATTGTGCTTGATACAAGTACTTATGGCGCTTACCGTATTTCACTAGTCTAATTGTGTTAAAATCTAGTTGAGCTTTGATTGATTTTGAATACAGTGCAGTTTGCCACAACTGCAAATTGCTGAAGAGGTCCAAAGATGACTGCTTGATAGCAGTTGGCGCATTACACGTGACTAAAAAAATGTGGGACATTGTAGACCTATTATAAGAACAGAAACCTCTACTGACCCTTTAGAAAAACTGATTAAACACACAAATCACATTCAAACAAGTACATTTAATTTGAATACTGTCCTAACAATCAGTACAAAAATAGAAAACAATGACATGAATAATTCCCTAATCGTTTTAACTCCGCGGTTAGATTTCAAGGTAAAACGGTAATTGTGTAATGATTTATGTAAAATTGTTCGGAAATCACAATTAAGCGCCGATAATCTAAAGTAGATGAAATTGATGCTATGGTAAGAGAATAATCAATGTCATGCATAAATGCACTACTGTAAAGTATAAGCAAAAAAAAAATCCTTAGAAAATCTAATGGTGTCTCTAAAATTCCTCTCCCTAAGAAGAAGGTATACTAACGAGGGGTCCATAATCAACTGGCTATCAGGTTGTTCTAAAATCTAACTTCGAATGTACTACTCACAATATTCCTCGAACCACAGCACAACCCCCAGGCGTTCCAGAAGTGTGTCGCAAATCGTTAGTCTCATGTCCTGTAACCGGAGGCCTGGAGTTATACCTCCTTGGCAAGAACTTCCTCAAGGAGACAAGAGTTGTGTTCTGCCAGAGACAGGACGGACGCACTCACTGGGAAGAAGAGGTTACGCCTGACAAGGAGTTCTTGCAACAGGTATGTATTGGATTTTTATATTTGAGGTCCCTTTTAAATTTAGATGGCCCTATGTGTTTGAGCACTATTATCACTAATTTTGAAGTTGTATTTTGTCATCCACAGATATAGCTATATCTCAATTGTCAGATGCATTAGCAATCCCCTTCTGATCTGGTGGCATATAAGCCAATCAGTACAAAATTCAAGCCATCCTTCACCCGGTTTTCTAAGCATTTTCTGCTCGAGGTTCCTACACTCGGTTCTCTTTAACCGTTTCCTACTATAGGCGGTTACTCCAGGCGAGCAAAGCTGATTAACGCAAGGTCCAACCACGGTTGCATATCTGGCAAAACACCATCTAAACGTGAACTATCCCTTCAGACACACCTTGTGTGCTGCGTGCCCGCATACTGCCGAACCGACATAACAGAGCCGGTATGCGTACAACTGTTCGTGCGGTCTGGCGGCAAGGCGTCGGAGCCCCACGCCTTCTACTACACGCCAGGGGCGCTGGACACTGGGCCCCAGCACTGCAGCCGCCATCATTCAGCAGGTAAAACCTCGTATGGTACACTTGCCTGGCCTGGATCTGGCTTTCTGTATGTTAGGGCGTAGAAGGTGGCTAATGTTGTCGTGTTCATCTTAAAAGGGGAGGTCAGAAAAATATAACTTAATTTTTTGGGGGACGAACCATAAAAGGTTTCAGAGAATTCAAAATTGTTGGAAAAACAAAATGAAAAAAAAAAAACTTCTATTTTTGGGGGAATTTTTCATAAAAGATTTTGGAGTAGTCAAATTGATGATGGTAATTTTAGTTGAAAAAAATGAGACGAAGATAATTTTTGGGTAAAAATTCTGATAAATATTTTTTGGGAGATGTCAATGTAAATTGTTTTGGTTAAATAACTTTTTCATATTTTTTGTTAAAATGATTTTGTTTGTTATTTATTTTATTTTTTTGACGCCGCTACGCATTGACATAAAGAAACGCATATACGCATACCGTATCATAAGTTAGAAGAGTCACATTCATACGATGTCTAGATGTCGTCCATGTGCGCACGATATAAACTAATAACATAGGTACGCTTGTATATCTGTGTGCAATAGAAATTGCTGTCAATATAACGCAAGGCTTTTGTTACACATTTTCACATTGTATTTTGTTGATTCTGTAATTTGGGGTTCGTTCAAAAGCCTTTAAAAGTATTTTTTGGAAAATTAAAAAAAAAAAACTGTTTTACACTCTCTTTCAATTGTACCATATTACTGGGATATGTAAAATCTTGCAGTTTTGAATTAAACCCAATTTACACCTCACATAAATTTTGGACAAGGTTAAAGTTATATTTTTGTAAACAAAACTGCTTTACCATTAACTATAGTCTTCAAAAAAATAAGTAGTATCTTCAAAAAATATTTAGAGTAATCCAGTAGTTACAACTAAAATATAATACTCATTAATTCATTGCTTACTGATTTTATTGTGTTACTTTAATTCTTCCTCTTCGTGTATTCGTGCCTTTAATTATTTCTTACTTGTAAAACTTACTATACTTCGAAGATTAGCCCTACACGTTTAATAAAACAAAAACACATTTCTCGAATCTCTGTGGTGGCTGCAACTTAATAATAATCCACACAGCAATTTACGAGTTTACATTTAGAATATCGACAGACAGGCTTGCTAGATAATATTTATATATAGAAATTTTACATAACTGGTATTTGTAATGTATAGACTTTGTCCCTGCATGCATCATTTGTGGTCGAAAATGTTGCTTGGAAAGCTAATCGCTTTTTATCTAATATTGCTTATAATCATCGAATACTAACTTATACTGTAAATATGATAAATTAATCTTACATTATAATGGGATATGAAATACATTGCATTAAAACTGAATTTGCTTTTGAAATGTCTAGTACCACTAAGCTTTTGTGTCGCTTGCAATTTTATTTATTATGCGATGCTTAGAAAAAAAAAAATATGAGCAATATTTGACTTCAAAATTATTTCGAAATATAATTAGAAGTTTATAGAGCTGTTTTGTTTTTCATGCGATCACTTAATTTGCATAACAGTAAAAGTGTAAGCGACAGTCAAACTAAATAAAGAAACATTGATTGCCTTTGCATATACTGTAACAACATGTTGCTTGGATCTAACCACGCTTATATAGAGCATGTATATAACACTGCGGTACAATAGTTATATAATTATAATACTGAGTTAAGATATATATTTATAGAGATATTTGGAAGAAACGACTGATGCGCGAATTGCGTACTCTTTCTTTTTTCCCTTCTGTTCAAGCTAGGTCTGTCTAGGTAGCGAGCACTGCCGACGCCCGCCGCTGCCCGCTGACCGCGCCAGCACGGTACTGACACACAACACACGACACGCACGAGCACACACACACAACACACATTGTACACAACACAAATAAACACACGCTGATACAAATTTGATTTAAACATACATACGCACTGTCGATGCGACGATGACCCACATTCGAGGATTTTTTTTATCTCTGATATTTGATATTTATTCGGGTTTTCCTCAATTAAGATAAACATGAATTTTATTATTATATGTAAAAAATGATTCCTTTTCTTGTGAAAATGTAGAGATAGGCTAAAGCCTTAATTCTTGTTACTTAACGAATTTTCCTCAACTCAACCATTGACGTCATTGATAGAGTAATGAAAAATATTTATATCATATATTAAGACTAGCTTTTGCCCGCGGCTTCGCTCCCGTCAACTGACTTCTCTACTTTACCCTATTTTTTTTCATAAGAACCTTCTCCTGACAATAACAAACACAAAAAAAAAATTGCCAAATTGGTCCAGGCGTTGTTGAGTTATGCGCTTTTTTATATTATAGATAACGACAATTAATCTATTTCTTTAAAAAAATAATTAAAAGAAGTCACCTTTTCAATATTTCACAAAAATCCAATTAAAAAGTCAAAATTCTTATTTAAATATTATCCTCAACACCTGAAGATAGTAGACAAGGAAACCACAAATTGACCTTCACATCGACAGTGCACTAAATTCACACAGGCAAGCAAGACACGATACAAAAAAACACACGAAAAAGAAAAAAAATATCCAAACGACAATGGAAAATGTACTTTATTTACTTTAACACAGAGTTCACTTGCCAGTAACACTCGACTTTCGCGTAGGACAGACTTCACATCCCCCCACACTATAGATAGTACTTTATTGCGTGCCGACCCTATGTTGTATAATATTTTCTGTTTCAGCTCCGTCTTAACTGGCTAAATATTGTCGAATTTATATCAATTTTTGAACGTTTTCACCAGGCAGACTGGTGATTTTATCTTAATATTACTTATGTCTACGAAAAAAAAAATACAAAATCTTAATCTAGAAAGTAGGTAAGCATGATTAAACCTGCATTTTGGTATGGTATAACTTGAACTAATAAAAGAAACTAGTTGTAATTTAATTTAGACTTACTATACTGCGCGCTGAAAACGTCAAAGATTACCTGTTTCGTCATAGTCTAAAGTAAATACAGTCACCAAATTGTCAAAGATTAGTCAGCGAGCGTGTTTTAGGAGAGGCCTACGCGGGACTTTTGTACCTACGACACACGTGCAAAACGCTATTTCAGCTAGTGACGTCACAGCTTCGCTTGACACATCGAAGACAATATTTTGATGTGTCATTCGAAGCTACACTCCTATCTGATTATTACTATCTATTAGATTAAACATCTAAATCCATAAACATGATGTATTTGGTGACTTTTGATATTATGTCTACTTAATAAAAAAATTAAATACCTACAGTTTATTATGCAAAAAATATTTAACATAATTTGCACATTTACATAATTTATTACAAATTGAATAAGCAATCAAGAAGTTGGTTTTAAATTAATTTAAATTGAAAAAAAAAAACGATTTTTCTTAAAAAGACGAATAATTAGCTAAAGAACATTTACTGTGGAAAACACGCCTTTAGACTTACCGCCTCGCGGACCGTGTTTCCCTGGCCACCAAGGGCGGTGGTCGCGGCGTATCTTCCGCAGAGGATGTCAGCCAGTTGGGGCGGGGCTGGGGTCGGGTGGGGTCAGTGCGCGGGCCCCGCTGACGTGCGTGTGCGCAGGTGGCGAGGACGCGCGGCCCGTGCTGCTGTGGGCCGGCATCATGCCGCCGCCGGCGCTGCCTGTCCGTCGCCCGTCCATCATCGTGCCGGACACGCATGAGCCGCAAGGACTGAAGAGCGAGGTTGGTTGTTTTGTGTTTGTTGTAGATTAGTGCATGTCATAATAATCCTTTAGCTTTAATTTTTACTAACATTTTCTTTGCCTGGTGATTTAGTGGAAGTGACAACAACTCTAAATCTGATAATTCCAAAGTTTCCAAGTCTTTAAAATAAAATATGGTTACTTCTAAAATTAGATTCTATTACCAGAATAAAGTAAATTATCAAATTATAAAATTGGATCAATTCCGCACTTACTTTTGACGACAACTATGTATGTACCTAGGAAAACATAATCTGCTTGCATATCCAAATAATTTGTAATAATAAGCTTGCTTACATGCTTAAGAATTATGCCCCAAAACTATAGCCACGTTGCACGACACCAAAGTAGAACTTATTCGAATTGTTCTAAGAAGGTTTCTATCTGGTGTACATTTCATTTCTTGATACTAACTTAGCAAGCAGAAAATTCCGCCCTATGATGACCCCCCGTGTATCTTCTGTATTTGGTTCGTATCTGACCGGAATCCGAGAGGAAGGATAACACCTTTCTCACATTGGATTCTCCTTAGATGCAGCTTATAAACTATTTTATTCATTTCAAATATAGATACCGCCTAAACCCAACCCCGCAATTGACACGACAATAGAAAATCTCCTCGACTCGGTCATAAGCAATGACGACTATTTACACTTCCCTACCGAAGCCCAAACTAGTGGCACGATATTCGAACATATGGATATTGATTTTGCAGTGAGTGGAGCAATGCAACTTCTGGACGAAACTGGACCATCTCTCAGTTTCGTCTACACCGAGACATTGGCGAGATCAGCCACCTGATCCAGACAAAAACCAACGAAATATTAATATGTTTTTAAAATGTTCAGATTGATGAAACCAGTCAGCAGTCCTTAGCCGACGGCGGCGAGTCGTCGTGCGGAGCCGACGGCCCGGATAAGCCCATGAACATGTCCGACGAACTGAACATCGTCGACCTCCGGCTCAAGTCCGAGATGTCTCGGGACTCCCAGAGCCAGGTATGAACTAGTGCATCTTTGAGACTTATTTTCCAAAATTGTTTTATTTTTTCGATAGTTAGTTAACTCTTTTTATTTTGTGGTCTCTTAGGTGGGGTTCGTAAGCGGGTACGATAGCATGAAGCTTTCCCCGAGCACCCCGGCGGCTAGCGAGCCGCCATCGCCCCTGGCTTCGTTCACGCAGCAACTGCAAGCCATACAAAACCAAGTCCAGACTGATAAGATGGTGGAGAGTGTCACCGCCGCCATCTTCAACTCGGACGACAACGCACCACAGATCTACCCCACCATGCTGCAGCCCATAGACCCCATGCGACAACTCATCTCCTCCAAAGCCGTCGATCCTTTGGAAACCGACATGAAGGTGCTCAACCCAGAACTCATGATCGCAGAGTCCGCATGCACCAACGAGCAAAGACTGATAGTGTACAACCAGATGCAGACCCGCCAGGAGGAGCCCTTCAACCCCTTCACCATCACCAAGATGGAGATGGGGACCAGTCAGATCGAGCAGCGGCTGGCACAGCAGTCCGCTCATATGGAGGCACTGGTCGAGGATGCCATGAAGGCCACGGCTGCCATGTTGCCTGACAACACTAAGTTGGATGAGCTGGTAAATTCTCGTGTGGACGAGTTGTCTGCGGCGGCCGCATCTCCCGCATCTCACGCGTCAGATATTCTGCTGAGCCCTAACGCGGCAGTAGCGAGCCGCGGCGGTCCGCCTGGTGAGAGGCTGCCGCTGCCGGCCGCCATGTCGCCCGACGTGATCCTCAACCCCACCGTGTCGCCGTCGCTGCTGTGCGAGCAGCCGCGCCTGCTGCCGCCCGCCGCGCAGGACGACCTCATGATGATGCAGGACTCCGTGCAGCTCACCTCCGTCAAGACGCCGCCCGCCGCCGTCAAGTCCATGATCCTCAACGCGGCCGCCGAGATCCTCACCTCCGACACCACCATGAACGCTCTCGTCACCTCCGCCATCAACACCGCCAACATCCTGACCACCGAGAGCGCGTCCAACTCGGGCGGCATGCAGGCCACGGACGCGCATGCGCAGCCGCCGGCCGAGCCCGCCGGGGAGACTCCCCTCGTGGCCATGTCGCAGGCCGTGTCGCAGGCCGTGACGCAGGCCGTGTCGCAGGCCGTGTCCCAGGCCGTGTCGCAGGCCGTCACGCAGGAGATGACGGCGCCGGTGCAGGGCCTCACGGACATGAGCGACCAGGACCTGCTGTCCTACATCAACCCCAGCACCTTCGACCAGGGTGAGTACATGGACGTATATTACAACTAGTCAGCTCGCACATCCGAACTGTCTCCCCTGACTCGTGTAAATATCTTGTAAATAGTTGTACTTAAGTGATAGTTGTATAGTGCAGTGAAGGCAGCCGCCAGCCACGCTCCCGGTTCGGACTTACGAGGCTTTCTTGACTTCTCATTTGTTAAACATTCTTATAATTACTGCAGTAGTTTTAGTAACTAAATAATTTATTAATTGAAAAAGGTTGTACTTTTTTAAATTAATAAATTGTGATGGCAACTTTATTTACTTTTAAATGATAAAGTTTTGTTTGGTATATTTGAATTAGAGCCTAAACAGTAGTTAGTGTGATAGCTAATTGATTTCCTGTACAATACTACTTGCACATGTCACGCTCCAATAAATAAATGACAATGTTGTTTCTAACAAATATTACACTTTTATTTATTGCAGTGTAAACAGGGCCGCGTCGCCGCTAGTCCCCGAGCGCGGGACACTTTGCCTACTGAATGCATTTCTTGTGTCGAGGGCTCAAACGCAGTTTTTATGTGAATTTTTAATGGATGTCAGCGTAGAAATAAAGTATTTAGATATAGAAGTAATAATCTCCGAGCGTGAGGGACGGTCTGTGTTGTTATGATTCTCAGTTCCCCTTTGTTCGTAGTGGACAGTTGGACGTCAATTAATTGATCATGTGAGTCAGTATTACAGGGCAAATCAATTGTTGCAACATGTGTCGCTTTGGAATCCGTGGATTGTCAAACCTGCGAGTTACATATGTATTTATAGCATGGGGATATACCAGACATTGTTATACTAATGTACTATTTATAAGTATACGCCTACACCGACTATAATATCGACAAATCCTATATTTATTATACCGATATTACTCTACTAGTGTGAACCTTAGATCTTATACATAAACAATTGTATAACTTTTGCAATGATTTCTCAACAAAACGAAATCAATTGTATGTATAATGTATTCGATAAACTAAACATGTATGTAAGTATATGTATGTATGCACGGAACGAATATCTTTTTTGTAAATATTGTCATGTTTGAATATTTATATAAGAGGAATGGCGACGAGCGGCCCTCCATACAAGCCGTCTGTATTAGAAATGATAATTTACGATTTGTAATTTTGTCTCAGATTACGTGAATTTAGTGAAACTTCAGAATTGGACAACATTCTACAGCAACAGCTGCGTGGATAATGCGTGTTGAGTTCGATCCATCTCCTCAATGTGCGGCTCCTCCCTGTCACTTCTGGTTCCACCAGACGCCGACCCCTAGCCTAAGTTACCGATACCGGCTAAGTTAGGCTTCTCCGACAATCTAGCTAAACTAGCATCTTACACACAGGCTTTTTATCGATATCTAAACAGCCAAAAGGCTCTTCTACAATCCTAAAAAGTCTTGAAAATTTTTGATGCACACAATAAAATTATCATTTCTTTTACGGGTTTTTGAAACTTTTTTCTTAATTGAACCCACATAATTAGGCTAGGATTTAAGCAATGTTTCGGAGGTGTGAGCACTTTATAACTGTGCTAAGCAAGTAATTAACCTTATTGCTTCATACTTCAGTCACATTGCTTAGATCCTTGTAAGTCTTCGGACAAATATGGCTATGTTTCAAGTCTGATTTAGCCATGTTTGACTGCGGATTTATTTAGTTTAATTCACTTATTATTACGTAAGGGCGGTTAGTCAGGCATTTCAGTAATAACCCATACATATTCCCATCAAATCTTACATTATAAATGAGATATACCCTGACTAGCCGGCCACCGCCGCGCCATCTTTTGTCCATCAGAACAAAACCTTTACAAGATCGTGAAGTGCTTCCCAACAACGAAGTCTAAATTATATAAAGCTTTAACAATATTCCCGGCCACAACGATACTAACCACACACACGAAACACTTCACATATTGTAAAGTAGCTATATTTTTATATGTTGTATATGATTGTGATATGTAACTGAATATACATATTAATCAACATAGTAGTTAATATTTGTTTTAAGTAAGTAAGGAAATTGTACTGATGTGATGTTAGAGCAAAGAGTATATTAAAATTATGTTATGAACATTTATTATTAGTTAAATGAGTTTTTTATAGAGTCGAATGCTACATATTTGTGCCATTTAAATAAATGTAAACGTAGGTATATGTTAGTGTATGGAGCATATCGATAGGGTTCTATCAACGAGGGTATTGGCCGACATAACGATGTAAGCGTGCCTTTAGGACATTGCACATAACTTTACGACATTATTGTTGCCATAAGACGAAAATAACATTCAATTAAACAGATCATGACCATTTTATACGGCTATATTTCGTCTTGCAACACTGGGACTTATGGCGGTGACTATGTCTAGTTTAATAGAAAAAAATATACATTATACAGTATTTCAATCAGGGACCACGACGCAGATATACAAATATTATACAAAATAGACATTTTGTATACAAAGTCTACAAACATTTTATACTGATATATTAGATGCTGCATATGAAACGCACCAAATACTATGATGTCTTTAAATATTTATATCTACTGTTATGAACTCAAGGAAAAATATATGTGTGAAACAAAAATATTAAAAATTGTATAAATGTTAAAAATTTGGTGCATCGATTGTGCTTGTAAAATGTCTACATTAAATTATTTAAAATGTAAAATGTAACTGTAGTTAATTATTAAAAGAAAGAAAAAAATACGAAAATTACACGAACATTTTCCAAGCATGATGTGAGTTTTTCATGGTACATTAGATGTGAAGTAAAATGTATATTACTACTACTGGGAATCTCCACAGTCTTCCTTTCAAGTGTTTCTGAATATTTCATATCAGAGATACATCACATTTACTGTATTTTATACCTATCATCATTATATCAAACAGTTGTGTTAATGGCGTAAATTATTTGAAAAGGAGAAGATAGTTAATGATAACTTTGTGTAATTTAAAACTAATTTTCGTGTTGATTTTTGTGAATTATTAAGTTTGCGTTAAATTAATCATTAATTCGTTAAAATGTTGTTAATTTGCTGAAAATTATTTATACTACATGAAATTGTAGATACAAAAAATGATTTTGAAAAAAGTTGCTCATTCCTCAATTTTGTATATTTTGATGTGTTTAATAATGAAATTTGAACAGTGGTTGACTATCTTCTTCGTTTGAAAGTGTCTGTATAAATTATAACGTATATCATTACGTACACTGATAGATCTCTAGTCGGTCTAAATCGATGAGTGCTATTGCCGAGCGCGCGTTCATCAAGTATGTTATTTGTTTTGATGTAATTAATAAATGTTATGAAAAATATTTTGTTCTCGTTTCATTTTTAACCCGCAGCATAAAGGAAACATGTAAAGAACGCTAAGGGTAAGTAAATTAAATCCGGCGACATATGAAAGGCCGACTTAGGCCGGTTAGACTGGAAGCCGATCCCAACATAGTTGGGAAAAAGGCTCAGAGGATGATGATGATATGAAAGGCCGAACCACAGGACAGCTTTACAGAGACAGAAATCGTGGTCTTAAAAATGAGCCAGCTTTGGTACTAGGTTTAAAACATAATCTTGAGCAGTTTTAATGGATTAAATCTCACTGAAAGCCTTGTTTCAGACTTCGTTTCGTTTTCATCAGTCTCACTTAAAACATTTATAGGTAGATACGTATAGGAAATGTAGTAGATAATAAAATTGAAAGATTTGAGCGAATTTAATGAGTCGCTTAGGTATGCTAAAGTTAATATCAAGAGATATAACTGACAGTACCTACTTGATAGATTGCCCCAAAAGTGTCAGTCACCGTGACACGCGTCTGTTTCATAATTACGGATAATTATTGCTATTACTATTATCTATTGATATGTAACTAGTTTAGATATGCATTTTATTAGCATCTAGCATCCTTATTAAGATTAAATTCTTTTTTAATTTGCCTAAAAACAAAGTCATCGAACACTCAATTAGAAGTAGAAAGAAGCTGGTATCATGAATACATTTTTCAAATGACGAAACTGTCTAATGCCGCTCACATACTTGGAGCCCTGTAATGATGTAGTGCCAATAAAATAATGCAGGCCTAGTGTTTAGACATAAGTAAAGCAGAATTCGCTCCAAATGATAGCTTAGTTTTTTTGAGACCAGGGTTAGAAATTAGAATAAAATACTTTAAATATTGCAACATTGCACCTCATTTAATTCAATCACATAATCCTATTTATACATACATAATATGTATATGAGCGTAATATTCATAATTGCCTATTACAATAAAATTACACTAACATAACCCCGAATTACTTACATAAGAAATAGTTTCATTTATTTTACGTTTATAATAAATATTTATATATCGTTAAATGCCCATGTATGAACATAGTGTGAAGGTACAGAATAGTACGAAAATTATAAGTAGGATGGCAACCCAGGCAGGTACAGTACCTGTGGACAAAAACAACAGAATAAATAAATTTTCAACATCATGCGACTTTGTAGGTCAAGTCAGTAAATGAGTTCAGGAAATTCCTGAGCAGCTCAAAGTCTAGATTTGTGTCTGTTGGATGTTATCAGATTATAGCACCCGCAATTACAGTTCTTTTTCTCGCAAAACTCAATAGAGGTCTGTAACTTAATTCCAAGCACAAGTACGCGCATGTGCGCCAATCGCTGATAACAATTCCTGATGACGAAAAAATTGGGCGAGAACTTTAGCAAACATGGATTAACTTTAGGGAAATCTCTATCTAGGTTTACAGGAAATAAACGTCACTTTCAATTACGTACTCATTTGTGATACTGATTACATTATGTATTTGCAAAACAGTCATACGCAAATAAAAACTATAAAAATAACACTGAAATAAATCAGTGAGGTAATAAAAACATCGTAATTGCGTCAATAACCGAGTCACTCAACCGGTGATTGTAACATTGTTGTATTTACTTCGTTTGTTATTTATGTACTTACATTATTACATATTTCTGTTAATACAAAATAGAAAAAAAAACATTACTCTTGAGTTTGGGTTATTACTTTTTCCAAAAAAAAAGAAATTGTTTAATTAAAAAAATGTTTAAGATTTTGTTTCGTTTCGAGATCCTGAAACCATTTTAAAAATTGCTTTATCATTAGAAAGCCACGTTATTATTAGTATATGTACCTTCATTCAATTTATTATTTATGTCAGTATAACATATGACCTACTACTTATCCGGTTATGGGCAGTAGTCCTCTCGGGAAGCTACATTGTCCTCGAGTAAGATAGGCTTTATTTTGTCCGAGTAAGGGAAGTAATTCCCTCAATATAGTAGACTTACTTCGATGCGGCAGCGAGTGCACGCAGACGCAGTTGTCGACGGAGATGGAGAGCAGCGCGGCCTCGGAGCGGCTCGTGATGGCGGGGCCGTAGCCTCGCACTGGCAGGAACTCCAGCCCCGTCACGAACATCATGTGCGCGTTCTTCACGTGGAGGACTCGCTGGAAGATTAAGAGTTAGGTTTTAGAGTGGATAGTAGTAATGGGGAGGCCACTAACTCGTCAGAGTTGTTAGATTGTTTTTCTTTTGGATAACTTTCTATTCTTTATTGTAAAAAGGTCTCAATAAACGCTTTATTCATTTTAATGGGGTAGTAATGAGACAGGGGATTTCTTGAACGGAATATGTTGATAAATTGTTTCAATATCAGTTCAAAAATCAGGAATATGATTGTCATGATTCACAAGATATTCTTAAAATCTTTATTTATATTGAGTCGATGAATCGTTAGATATACCTAAAAATATTGGCATACAAACCTGTAAACTAAAAGCAATATAAATATCGACTGATCCGCTAAACATGGTGCCGACTCCGACAAATCTGCCGTCGTCCCTCACAGCTAACGCACTGAGCGACTCGCTGGCGAGGGCGGAGCCCTGCAGCTCCCCGGAGCGCGGGTGCCACGACTGCAGCAGACCCCGCTGTCTTCCCGACCGGGTCAGAGGATTCGCTATTGTGAACATCCTGTATTCGTCCTTCTTATCTTCTATTAGACCGAACCTGGAATTTGGTAAAACATTTTTGTAAATGAATGAGAAAAATGAAGTTGTGTATGGTATGGATATTTAATTGGGGCGTAATTATTATTACATGTATCAATGAAAGAAAGAAAATACATTAAATTGCGTAAGTAAAGACGTATATACATACATACATAATAAAAATAACAAAAACAAATAAACATAATTGAGTATAATATGCGTCACAAAATTATCGCGAAAAATCTGAAGAGGTAAATAATTAAATTTTACGAAGCGAAGGCACCTATGGAATGTGCGTCATAATCAGATTTGACGCCGTCTGTCGTCACAATTGTTTACATAAAATAAGCGTGTACTTAACGCCACGGACCAGCCACCATTTGTATGGCATAATTTCTACACTACAATAACTCAATCCTAATTCAAATTATAATTATAGCTTCAGATTCTTCCAAAGTAACTTCTGAAAGTACATTCACCACCTGATCTCTCGATTTAATCCGTATTATACAATAGAAAGTCGTGTTAGTTAGACTATTTATAGCTCAAAAACGGTTGACCCGATTTTACTGAAAATTGGTGACGCAATTTCCATACGTCATGGGTGATACCGCGAGAAACACCTAATAGAATCACTACATAGTATAAAACAAAGTCGTAAATCTTCAAAACTACGCAACCGATTTTCATGCGGTTTCTTTTAATAGATAGAGTGATTAGGAAAAGGAAGGTTTATATGTATAATAACATACATCAAATAGTGGGGAAATACTGTTATCCCGAGCTAAGCCGTGGACGGAAGCTAAGTAATAAGTACAGTACATACCTGCAACGTCGGAACAGATACTTGTTCCCGTTGGGCGGCTGGCAGGTGATCTGCAGCGCGGGCGGCCGCTTGCCTTGCGTCCCCCACAGCAGCGCCAGCCCGTCCTTGGCGATGCTCACCAGAGACGTGTCGCATGGACTGAAGTCTAAGTCGTCGATCTGTACAAACAAATTGTGAATGGTGAGAAAATTACAGTTGTACAAGAATTTATGACAATATAAGGGTAAAGGTACTGGTCTCTCTGTATTGTCCGATTGCCATCCCATTGGGCTATGATAGCTATAAGAGTGAAGGAATAGTGAGTTAGTGAGTGCACTTGTGTCTGTGTGTATAATACGTCATATACAGCTGACTGATCTCTTAACTTGGACACGATTATTATGACTTTATATTTGGGATAAGAAGTCGATTGAAAATGGCCACTCGCTGCATTTATATTAAGCAAAATTTTCGCCGATTTCTTAACGATTTTCTTAAAGTTTACTAACCTAATGGCAAACTACAAGTTTGCAAAACATATAAAAATAATCATAACTAGCTGACTGATTCAGGAACGGACAGAAGATTTAATTTTAAAATCCAATTCAACTCCAGTTGTTATTCGTCCTCACCTCTTTAGTATGTCCTTCGAGCTCATACAGGAGCTCCATCTTGGGGAAGCCCCACACGCGCACCTTGCCGTCGATGCCACCCGTCGCCATCAGCTTGCCGTTGTGGCTGATCCGCACCACTCGCTGCAGAGGATCATTGCTGGAACGTGATCAATACAATTATGAGTATTTATTTACACACTATTAGCTTCCTCATACTTTTCTATGTGAGAGGAGGCCTGTGCCCAGCAGTGGGACGATAAAAAGGCTGTAATGAACACACAATTATACTGGTACTCAGGTCTGGATAGACCGGAAGCTGATATTGCATTGGGAAAAAGCATGGGGGGATGATGATGACACACTATTAGACTGCCAGGACCATAATGAGTATTTTGCTATTTGTTTTATGCTCATTCGTTAAGCTGTGATGATTAGTGTTATAATATGTTTAAATGTTTTATTCTATCATTTTTTAATAATGCTAAAGGATGAACAAAAACAAACATCTGAAGTCTTTTGAAAAAGCAATAGGAAATGGGACTTAAAAAATCAAATGTCTAAATCAACTGCTACAGGAAAATATGTCCTACTTTATGTCATAAAATACATTTTTAATTTATTAATCAGTAACTTCAATATAAAAATGCATTGATAAGCAATATACTTTACATAGATTATTATTTATGTGTAATAAAAAATGTAGAAGTTTGTGTAATCTAACTGAAGAATGCTTGTCAATGCTTTATCTCTGTTAGATAAAATCTGTAATCTCTTTAGTTTGAATGAGGTCACAAACGTTGTATTTATAGCAGCATTTTATAGAGAACTTAGTTTCCTAGTTTACTTAATATGGCTGCAAGGTTTTATTGATAGGAAAAAATGCAAGATAATTATGTAAACCTTATTATTATAGTAAACTAAGCAGTCTCCTATGCAGGATCTCTTTTGTGATATTCATTATTTTATACAATTAAGGGTTGTTTAAACTATAATTTAAAGTTGCAATAAAAATATGCTGCACTGTCTTTCTGATAATATCATCAAAACTACATATAAACAAACACATTAATATTATTTTTTGAAATACAATGGTTAAAAGCAGTAATTAAGCTTTTTCCATAAGTATTTATAATTTTACATAATTATCATAAATGAAATAATTTGCTAATGCATCATTACTGGCATTATCTGATTACACTACTGGAAGTTATTACTTCATCCTCTGATAGTAACAGTATACTGCAGTACAGTAATGGATTTTTCAAGAATACAATTTTAAAATAACATATATACAACTTCAAGCTTGTTTGTAGATTGTTTTTATTTTTTATTTTTAGACACTAGGTTATCCAATAAGCAGATTACAAAATACATATAAAGCTTATTTTAAACTCCAATAAAGTAAAGTGTCATAGGTTACCTGAAATCTGTTTGCACACTGTCGCTAGGCCTTATTTCAAATGATATTCTCTTCTCCGTAGTATTACTATTACTATCCTTCTTTGATATATTATCATTCTCTGATACAGTGCGCCTTCTCCTTCTAACAAGTCCGTTCTCTGCCCTGAAGCTTCCTCTTCTCATCTCAGCCGCATCCACCATGCGTATGTTCACTTTATACAGTTGACAATGGCTCTCCTGACCAGCGGTCAGGTATGTCTTGTTCTGTGTAGTCCTGACTGAACAGTTCATCACCACATTCGGCCCGGTTTCATGGCGCATCACCTCTTCGGCAACAAATCTTGTTCCATTGTGTGAGAGCTCAAATATTTCCTAAAAATAAATGGTGATTTCATGTATGACTTTTATGTCTAAGTATTTGGCTATTACTCTATGTAAGTGATAAGTTTAATGAGTTTAACATGGTCTGTTGTAGTGTGTAGGGTTATAAAGTTATACTCCACAACATTTCTTGAAGTCAGTGATCGTAACGAAATGCCTAATTGCTATTTAGTGTGTGGTCATTGGACCAAGCAGCACCGCATTTGTATGGAGAAATTTCCTCGCGTTTGACTTTATGCATGATCAAATTAGCGTTGGAATGTATGTATGGAAATTTTATGGTCCAAATTCAGTGAAAATGTATTTATTAGACGCTTAAATAAGCAGCTGACACGTAGACCAATAAAACTAATAGGAGTCAAATTATAATGGGATTGTTTAAGTTTATACTCACAAATCCATTAGCTACGCCTGTTGCCGCGGCTCCACCACCACCCGCAACAATTACGTGTCGATTCGTAAGCGTTTGAAGCGTGTAGAGCGGAAAATCAACCCTCGCGAGTAAACCATCACATCTATTAGGCGACATGGTGGCTTATAACATCAATTTTACCGATCCAATCTGCCTATATCCAAGAAATAACACTATCCTAATATTAAAGCAAGCCACATAAGATCATTTTAATTAACTAAACATCGTAAAATTTGTCGGAATATGGTTTAAACTACACGGATCGCGAACAAAACTTTAGAAAGAATTCACCACTTCCAACATGACAAAAGTCAAATTTGACAGCTGCTTGTTTACGAACGTGGCTTACTAGATTGAAATCACAATGTACGTGGTGAAAGTTAAAGTTTTCTGTTATGCTTGATAAAGTATTAAATCAGCAAAAAGCTGTTGCACCAAAGTATTTAAGGAATTACATACCTAATCAAATAAACTTTGTGCTTTGTAATATGTTCTTTAACTAAAAACATACTTTGTAAACGTGATCTAAAGTCTACCATTCACTGCTGTCATCCTATTATTTATAGTAATATTGAATGGGGCTTTACTACATTCTGCCTATTGCAAGAACTCGTGACTTTAATAATTTAATTAAAGCTATTTGGTAATACGCCTTGGCCTATACATTATGTTAATGTAGACGTTATAAATTCATAGTATTATTCTATGTTATCCCCAGCGGTCTAGCAGTCTATTTCTCGTGCAACCACGAACTTCATATTATATCCTCGAGTCACTCAGGATAGTTTTTATGGGATTTTGCCATATCTCTATTAAATATACGACATGCTGGAAACTACTGCCCCGTACACGGATAAAATATAGTCTGTTACTCCGGAATAGTAGTGAAATTTTCAAATTGGTTCAGTAGTTTTCGAAACTACTTTTTGGGAACAAACACACAGACAGAAATGTGTTTCCTCTTTATTACTATAAAACTAATATACTGTATATTTTCTAACTTATGGCTACCTAATAAACTCCACTACAAATAAAACAAAACGTAATGTATCAAAAATATTTTAATAAATAACTTGAACAAGGATACAAAGCTACATCTACCCATACACACATTTTTACTATTTCCATAAAATATTCATGCATGCTGAAACATTTTAATAAATGAGCACTATATTCGTTTTATTTACAATATTAACTGTTATATAAGAACATTATATTTTTTGGTACCAATATTTTGTCAATTATGAAAATCTAGACTAATCTATAATACAAAGTTTTTTATAGGAAATGCATTATTCGACATTTTATACATTATTTTCTGATGACATTATGTGTGTAGAATCTTAACTGAGATAAAAACTGATTTTAAACTGAGATAAAAAGGCTTTGTCTATTAATAAGGTGTTATTAAACTTAATAAATAAAAAGTAACACATGTAAAACACATCACGCAAACAAACGAACAATGCCGATTTCTCGCATCAAATGCTTAGAATAATAATAATAAATTGAACACATTAAATTAAATCTTTTAAAACTCTTGTGATTCACATTATTTAATAGAATAGAGGTAAATGGATATTTTTCACCCTTTGAATTGCTTACAATGATTGTTATAAGAAACCACTATTATTTTACTTTTATGCACCCAGCCATATGTTCACAAAGACGATACAAAATAATAATTCGGATGTTTAATTTATTTACCTGATCGCCATTCTGCAGTGAAAACCACATGTGCTTAGATTAATCCAGTTATTTTACAAGATCAATATTTACCTATAATCTGTATAATACTGTCCACATTATATTTAGTCTTTATAATATTTACAATTTCACGCAAAAAAGTTACAATACAAATAAAAAAATTCACATCTATTTACACTGTGACAAAATACATGATTTTCACTGCAAACACGATATTATTTCACTTTCTTTTCTTAATTATTTAATTTATATATTATTAATCTATAATCTATATGCCACCTAAAGTTCTATATAGCAAGCCAACCTTTTTCGTCTACAAAACGATATAAAGATCGGGCGAGCTCGTCTGCTAGTAGGTGAAGATGATAGACCGGATGAGACCGTCGCGGACCGAGTCGGAACTCTGGCCGATACCGAAGTTGAAGAAGACTGATTCTGCGGCCACTTGCTGAGCACAGGTGCCCATTGGGTACCAGCCTACTTTGTTGAATACTATGCCCACTTTGTATACCTGTGGATAAATATGTATCAATGATAAACATGTGTAACTTAATGAATCTAAAGAGATGTAGAATATGTAAAACTGGTCTTAAAGTATAGCTTGCTTGAAAAAACGTGAAATCTAAACTAGTATTATGATGAGGATTTTTTCATTTGTTGCAACCCCTATAGGTACCGAAACTACTGAACCGATTTGAAAATATATTTCGCTGTTGGAAAGCTACTCTATCCCTGGGTGACGTAGGTCATATTTTGCCCAGGCACGGGGACACTTTAGAGAGAGTTGACTTTTCGAAGAAAAGCGGATGAAACGGCGAGAAACAGCAAAGCATTGTGGTACTTTGCGGCTAATTTGAAGGTCTTTGATTCCTTGCCGTAACATAGGGTAGCGACTTGGGGCAATAAGTAAATAGCTAGTGACCTTGTTCCTCTGTATGTAGACGGGGCGGTTGAACATGATGTCGAGCAGGTGTCGGAAGGGCACGCGGCTGGTGTAGTGCGTGTAGGTGAGGCGGGCGCCGTCGGCGTCCAGCAGGTGCGCGTACAGCAGCTCGCAGTACGAGCCCGCGCCCGCCGCCGCCGAGCCCTCCTCCGACGGAGCTTGGGTCGGCACCTGCAAGACACATGGATCAACTAATCAAAACTCCAGAGAAAAGCCTTGATGTTTTTTCCTCAAACGTCGCAGTTACGGGTACATTCACAAAAAATGTAACAAAGTGTTACAAAACCATAGTTATTACACTTGCTATGGACAAAACTGACTAAGGTTTAATGATAACTTTAAAATATGATCTGTCGCAAGTGAAGATTCTAGTATTAAGAACTTAAGAAAATACTTAAATTAGTACGTAGTATTCATATCTAAAAGTACAAATAAAAAAAAAATGCAAAATCTACAGTACACTACCAATTTGGTATGGAGTATCTCAGGGCTAAAAAATAGGTCCACCTACAAATTTAACATTAACATCATACCACTTTAAACCAATTACCTACTTATTCATCAAAAATAAGGTTATTACATACCTGAACACCCAAAAGGCATATATTCTTATCCACCATGAAAGTCACGGAGCAATCCAGCACTGAAGTATTCAAGCAATCCGTGTGCTGTATGATAGATCTTTGACAATATATCTTGTTGTAGTCCGTAGCGTGTCTATCCATCCTGTCGAGCTGGTCTGCCATGCCCAGGCCTGAGAGGCTGGCGTTATGGACTATGGAAGGGTGACGGGGTACCGCTATGGGGTCCACGATGGGAATTCGATGTCTTCTCTCCGGGTTTTCTGGGACAACTTGAGAAAAATGTGTGGTTAAAGGTAGTCTAGCTTTTGTCAGTTTTAGTAGTCCTGTGGGAACTACTCCGCGTAATAAGATAGAAATCTGTAACCTTCCTCGATTTGACTATTGAAAACTGAAAGATTTATTCAAATCGACCCTGAAATTAGCGCATTTAAATAAAGAAACTCTTCAGCTTTACAATATTAGCATTAACGTCTTATTTCACACTACCCGTTTTACCGTGGGAACTACTACTGCCCGCACCGGGATAAAATATAGGCTATAAACGGGTCGGTAGTTTTTGAGTTTATCCACTTCAAACAAATAAAAATAAAATCCTCTTTATAATATTACTATTAAAATGATAGTTTAGCTAATATTTCAGACAAACTACATAATGTAATATATTTTATCAAAATACATATTATTGCACATTTACCTTCATGTCTCGTGGGCCTGGGGTACGGCAGCAGGCACGAGTGGTGTGAGGGAGCTCCCTGGTGGAACACCTGGTCCAGCATCACTGGGCTAGGAGTGTCTACGGTCAGCGTCGCTATCTGTAATCATTATACCCTTTATTGATGAGGAGCATCGATCAAAATGTTAATATTTGTCATCATCAGCCTAGCCTTTTGAAAAGTATGTTTAAGTTGGCTACTAATCATAAAGCGGCCGCGTACAGCAAAGTTTTAGTCGGAAAATAGTTTCAATGGGCTCATATATGAGTATGAAGACGAATGGTAGAACACAACTTGCGACGAAAAGATATCCGGCCGGTAAAAGGTTGACTGAGAAGGTTGATTGGATTCGCAATTACCCTAAAAATTGTCTAATTATAAACCAACGGTTTAGTCTTGCAGTGTTTAAATGCTGCTGAACACCACTGTCTTATATGGAGCGACTGCCCAGCTCATCTCTAATTTTTTACATTAATGACTGAAAAAATAAATCTTTCAATTTACACAGTTATATTGTTAATAAGTCAACACTTACATTAGAAGATGGCCCATCCCCAATCAGCTGTTTCCTCGGCACCCTGCAGGTTGAGAAGCCGCTGGGCATGGGTACATCAGAAGTACTGGATAATATATTCATGAGCACTGCAAAGGCTTCAGACTCAGTCAGCAGGGAGGACCGGGCTGGGCCAACTGCGAACTGCTGGGGAGTTAGTGTGAGGAACCTGATCTTTTCGATAGCTCTGCGGATCGTTGGCTTGTCGGATTTTGGATCTGTGAAAGTATGAGACAAAGTTTTATATAATATTTATGAAGGTAGTAAAACTCAACTATTAAGGTAACAAATTATTATGATTTTGCAAAAAATGGGTCCCCAAGAGTTTGAGGGAGATTTTTTTTTTACACACCTTGACGCAAAAATCTCCAAAATATCATGGCCTTAATTATGGCGCTTACTAGACTCACATACTGCTTTAAAAAATGCATCAATTAATTAAGTAACTGTTATTTTTAGCTGTTCTTATTTTAATTTCTTGACTTTTGAAATAAAAAGTTGTATCAAGATTGTGTATCCATAGTCCATCCAGAGTTTAGGTATTGTTTTTAAAGTACATAAGTAATTTCTATATTAAGTATTTGTTACCTGGTGCTGGTTTCTTCTTGCTCTCATCAGAGGGTCCGGGTAAGGGTTGGTCTATGGTCTCGCTGGACTTCTGTGGCTCCTGGACTGTTACTGCTTCTGGACTATTCTCTGCACTACTGTCTACATTCACCACCTGCAATATTTAGATTTTTCTTATCTCTTCCATCTAGTTGATTTTCGCGGTTTCCCCAGCTTACTGGTAGAATTATTTCCCATACCTGGATAAAAAGTAGTCTATGTTCTTTCTCAGGATCTACACTACAAGCCAAGTTGCATTTAAATCGGTTCAATGGTTTGGCGTAAAATCTCGCAAGACAGTTAGGCAGACAGAATAGTTAACCACTTGAAGGTAAAATAATGTTTAAAATTGTTTGTTGTTTTTGAGTTTATTGGTCACATAAATACAAAACTATCCTCTTCTTAATTAGGTATAGTATAGCTTAGTGGGCAAAAAATATCTGGAGTAATAATCAGTATTTCAATATTTAAAAAACTTTTACTACTGAAGAACTTCTTATACATACTTTATCTTTTGAAGTGGAAGTACCAGGGCTTTTAGGCCTCTTTTCATTTGGGGGTCCATTCTCTGATGGTGGAGACACGCTCCTCTCTGAGTTCCTCTTATCCTGGGCCTTGGAGTACCTCACGGCAGCTTCAAACAGGTCCAGTTCACTGTCCACGTTGAGGTGGTCGAGGGAGAACACTGTGATGACGGTGTTCAGCTCTACATCCTCAAAACTGCTGTCGTTTAAAACTTCCTTTGTGTTTGTGCTGATAATCTGAAATTATGATAGCTTTTTGATTGTTTTCTTTTGGTGGTTGTTGCTAGAATCAGACACATAATGGTGGCTAAATGTATAATGAAAGCCATAACATTTACATATGAAACAATAGTTTATCTTACGATTTGAGTTAACACTATCATATAAATCATAAAATTATTGAAATTGTAGGATACCTATTTATTCATGGTTAATTTTGTTCTGTGCTTTTTAAGACCCTGTTACTAAAAGGAAAATAATATTTTCCTTGCATATTATTCAGCTTTAAGTACTCTTATTTGAAACCTATAGAATAATTTACTTATGAACTCCTTAATTCTCACCTGTATACACTTTTCCATAAGCACATTCTCTTCAAACAGTCTGGCAAACTCGTAAGCTCGGCACGCATTACGAGGGTACAAGTCCGACCACAGGTACCTCGTGCATTCCTTCACTAAATGAGGCAGCATGTACTTCTTGGCTCCATAGCAGAGCTCACAGGCTTTGTCAAATGAGCTGATGTTTATGTTGTCTGTGTATATGTACCTGGAAATATGTATACATGTATAGATGTGTGTGTGGGGAAGATATATAAAATGGTTGTAGTTGGTGAGAAATAGTAGGTAATATAACTAGCTATGATGAAAATGTGGGATGAATTAACTCGTCACATTAATGCTAATGTAAAAAAGATGTCTGTGGTATTAAAAACATACTTTGAGGAAGTCACTAAAAGTGGCGAATCTTGTAATTATGTTACAAGAGTTGTTTGAAGTAAGAATATTTATTGAATTGCATTGAAATGAAAATTCATATAAACATTATACATAAAATTAGTTTGTTTATGCAACATTTGTAGTCCACAAATGAAATGACATATCTGCCTGTTCAAAGGCTATGGTTTTTGTGGTTTTACTTACTAGACCCTCATCAATAATTCTGTATAAATCAAGGGTTACCTGTTCAGG
The DNA here is from genome assembly GCA_033682625.1 of Helicoverpa zea x Helicoverpa armigera. Lineage (NCBI taxonomy): Eukaryota > Metazoa > Arthropoda > Insecta > Lepidoptera > Noctuidae > Helicoverpa > Helicoverpa zea x Helicoverpa armigera. The sequence goes on from JAWIIS010000028.1 coordinate 12,465,621, forward strand.
GACACACAACTACTTTTTCTGATATGTATGATCCCTTATTATTATACCAATGTTACATAAGATTCCTAAGATATGTTATCTTTCATTATTAACTTACTCTAGCAGAGCCCTAAAGGCTTCAGGCTGGACATCTAAAATGGGTATAGGATCATTCCTCTCTGCCATACCACCATAGAACATGGCTTCGAAAACTGGCGACGCCATCGCCAGCAGCAACTTGTGGCCAGCAATAATCACTTGGTCGGGCTCAGCACCCACCAGGAAGGTGCAATCAGACCATTGCCCAGACTTCAGAAGGTATTCTCCCCTCTGCTTCACCACAACGCATCCTAATTGCCAGTCAGTGGGAACTCCCGCCATTTCGCAACTTATATTATTTTCTTTTTCGTAGCCGTAGATTACTTAAGCAGCGAGATTGTTACGAAATTTCACGTATAAAAACAAAACAAGTTTTATTTTTACCAAAATAGTCACAGCTTGACTAATAACTTAGCATTTGTGAAGACAGTTATTTAAAACTGGTCTAAAGTTTCTTTTATCTTTTTAATCAATAATTTTAAAATATTTATGATATAAAAATTAATGATATTATTTAATGATAGTTTTACTACCATTTCTTTTCATTTGTTGAATTTTAACAACTAACTCAACTACATTTAATTTGGTTTTAATGTGCCGAACCCATCTTTATAAACGCATCAGTTGACAAACACAAAACTCGTTTAGAAGTTTGCCTATCCTTTTAATGTTTATCTTTAATGCCACTGAGGTCTAATTGCCTTCGTACGCATTTATACGTAGTTTTTAATGGGTTTTGTTTCGTTTCAATTGATTAGGATATTGTGATATTTTTATTTCCCGAGTTGTTTTTGATCACGTAAGCTGATCGTCTGATGTTGCTGAACGAGAGCGATCTATGTGTCAGTGTCAAACAAAATTATTTTGCCTATCTGTCAATCAATGAATCGAATTTACATGAACATCGAACAATATCGATGTAATGTGAAAAGTGGAACGAAACAAACTATTGAAACACCATGAATCACGACGAGATAAAGTCTGTGGTACAGGAAAAGTTCCTATCCAGCGAACGCGTTACAGCTTTCCTGTGTGACGCCAAAGTATTACATCCCGAATGGGTAAAAAAGGATCGGCTATTAGCGATCGTCGAGTTTGGCGATGAAAAGGCAGTATTCTGCTTGTTTACGTCATGCTATCCGCCAAAGTCCTTCACGGATTTATCTATCGAAATCGTGTTGCCGATAGATAAGAGTTTCAAATGTGAAATTGACAACAAACCTTCCGACCCCGAGGCCATACTGTACCTGAATCTCCAATCTCGTAGTAATAAGTATAAGTTTGAAATACAGATGACCCCGCGCGTCGACAACTTCGTCGACGATCTGTTCCGAGGTATAGAAGCTGTGAACAAAGTGCCAACCCAACCAGAGTTTGTGTGGCTCAAGAAATACAGTGGGAAGATAGATAACGACATTCTGACGCACACGATGGCGCTGCCGGGTGGTGTGCCGCACACGCAGAGCTCGGCGCCCGTCGCCATCAGGGAGAGCCTCATCAAGCACAAAATGTCTGACAAGGAATATGAGTATACATTTACAAAGAAATTCTCCATTTTCTGTGGGACATGGAATGTAAATGACAAATCTCCTGTGATTCCTCTCAAGGGGTGGCTTAGTGTTGACAAGGAGCCCCCTGACATCTACGCTGTTGGCTTCCAGGAGTTGGACCTGTCTAAGGAGACATTTTTATTTGATCAAACCTTCAGAGAAGATGAGTGGTACAATGCTGTCGTAAGTTTTGTTGATAGGAGAGCCAAATATGTGAAAGTGGAGAAAGTAAGACTGGTTGGCATGATGCTGATAGTCCTTATAAAAGAGAAGCACTTCTCCCATGTACGTAATGTGGTGTGCGACACAGTGGGGACTGGTATCATGGGGAAGATGGGGAACAAAGGTGGGGTATCCATCAGGTTTGACCTCCACAGCACATCCATGTGCTTTGTCAACTCTCACTTGGCAGCACATGTGGAGGAGTTTGAGAGAAGGAACCAAGACTTCAGAGACATATGCAACAGGACCCGGTTTGTGCAACCCAACCAGCTGCCTAAAGCCATCAAAGATCATGACCATGTGTACTGGCTGGGAGACTTAAATTACCGCATCACTGAGTTAGACCCTACTACAGTCAAAAAGTTGTGTAATGAAAATACTTTTGCTCCTGTACTAGAATGGGACCAACTGAAACAGCAACACAAAGCCAATAATGTGTTTGCTGGATATACTGAAGGTGATATCAACTTCAAGCCCACCTACAAGTATGACCCTGGAACAGACAACTGGGACTCCAGCGAGAAGAACAGAGCCCCTGCATGGTGTGACAGAATATTCTGGAAAGGAGATAACATCACACAACTAGGCTACAGGAGCCATCCATCATTGAACATCAGTGACCACAAACCGGTATCAGCTATATTCAACTCCTCAATTAAAATAATAGATGAAGAGAAATATAGGAAGGTATACGAAGAAGTCATAAAGCAATTGGATAAAATGGAAAATGAATTGATTCCTCAAGTCAAGGTTGATAGAACTGAAATTGATTTTGAGACGGTCCGCTACTTAGAACTGCAAGTGAGAACAATCACTATAAAAAACATTGGAAAACTGCCTGTGGAGTTTGAGTTCATTAAGAAATTAGATGAAACTAGCTTCTGTAAGGACTGGCTGATTGTGGAACCATACAAAAAATGTATTTGTGCGGAAGAAACATGCGAAATTCAACTCAAGGTGCTCATAAATAAGACATCAGCTTGCAAAATGAATGCTGGGACAGACAAACTCTATGACATTCTTGTACTTCATTTGTATGGAGGCAAAGATATATTTATAACCATAAACGGAACATACCAAAGAAGCTGCTTCGGGTGCTCGATAGAGGTTTTAGTGAACCTCAACATGCCAATAAAAGAGGTGCCTGTAGGGAAATTAATTGAGCTTGAAAACAAAAGGGATTCCTGTGTCTCTAACCAGTCCACATATTCCATCCCCAAAGAGATTTGGTTCTTAGTTGACCACATTTATCTGCATGGCTTGAAGGAACCCAACTTGTTTGAGCAGCCTGGGTTTCATTCAGAAATACTGCAGATCAGAGATTGGTTAGACAGTGGCTCCATAGACCCAATACCTGGAAGTATCCACTCTGTAGCTGAGGCATTGTTACTGCTTTTGGAAAGTACTGCAGACCCCATCATTCCTTATAATCTTCAGTCAGTGTGCTTGAGGGCATCAGCAAATTACTTGCAATGCAAACAAATTATTATGGAGCTGCCAGAATTCAGGAAGAATGTTTTTCTGTACTTATGTGAATTCCTGCAAGAGGCTCTACAGCACAGTGCTGAAAACGGGCTCGACTCGAAAACATTGTCGACATTGTTCGGCGCCATTTTCCTCAGGGACAATCCGAACCAAACGCAAGAGCCACAGTCCAGGATAAATAAACAAGTCATTGATAAGAAAAAGGCACAGTTTGTATACCACTTTTTGGTAAATGACCATAGTGATTTAATATTTGCTAGATAAACGAATTGTTTGTTGTAACAATGTATATCTTGGCTGGGCAAATGGAACACTGCCATTAGATGCAAAATAAATAGCCTTGCGATGCCCCAACGAGTTGTCCATTTAACTGTCCAAGCTCTTGTTTAGTACACCTGTACTAGTTGTTTTTAATTTATTAGGATAATACTCAAAAATTTCCATTAGTAAACCTAGGAAATATTTTTACTTTTATAATCCCACTTTAGAGATTGTACTGTACCTTTTCAAAGAAGTCTCATAAAATATTGTACGCTTAATTACCTTAAATGAAGTATGAGTCCACATTTACATGTATCTGTGTAACATTAAGCTCATCGTTTTGTTCAATGTTCTTGGTAAATGACATAATCACTATAATTATTTTTGTTCTAGTGTGACAAAATTATTGTCTCTTTTGTGTTTGTATTTAATTATTCCAGATTTTGTTTGTGACGCGTAAAATTATGATAGTCGCCCACGCAGCATACTGGCAATAGAATCGAATTTTGAATCGAACCAGTTTTTGTGGTCAGCTAATCCTCGCAATAATCGCTTTTCGTCAGACGATATTTCATTATAAAAAAAAAAAATGGAAGAAGTATGAATACCAAGAAGTATTGAATGATAAGCAAGACTGTTGCCACAATATTGCGTGGGCGACATTCCTCGGCTCAATTGCTGTATACTGATAAATCTGCACATAAGTCATTGTTAGCTCTCTCAGACCATTTTCTAAGATCGCTTGGAGTCCTGATTCGAGGATCTTTGAAAATAGGAAATATTAAACAGTAATTTTGTTTTTTTTTTAATTAAATTTAAATTAAAGTGATGTCTGCCAAATTATTGATTCTAAAGGGTATAAAACATGAAATTGGGTACATTACCAAATTTTAAAATGTCAGTAATAAAGATAATTTGTATTTTTTAAATTATAATGCATTATGATTTTTTTGTAAATTTGTTAGAAAAAATGCAAATGTGCTGGTCGATTTATGTATGTACTGTGTGAAATAGCCATATTATGGTGTTCCACTATGACGGCCTACTGCATTTTTTCTATTGAGCACTTTAAAAAAGTATTTTTAGTCGCTAGTTCAACGAATCAAAGTGGCCAAGTCCATTAGTTTTAGTTTTTAATTATTATCTTTTTCTTAATATTGTTATTTTATGACAAAAAAGATTTTATCTACCACTTATTGTAACTTATATGACATTTTATGAAGCTCTTTATTATCACAAACTTTTGAAAATTCACAAAATTTTACAGGATTTATTATGATATACGAATAGATAAATGTATGTTGATATTAATATTTACTGCGAAAAGATCCGCTTACTATTTGACTGGTGCGAATGTTTGTGAAAGTATGTACACTATGTATTTGCGTGTTACGTGCATATAAATTGTACTCTTGACTTAAAAATAACTTTCGTAATCGAAGTATAATCAAACCTTTGCAAAAATAGCTATGCAACCGCATTTACAATATCATTTACCTATATTGGTGTCAAGGATAGTAGGAAATATGTATTTTACATAATTATTATACTTAAACAAATATTTTTATTATTATATTTATTCGTTCATGTAATAGTGAATATAGTGAACTGTTAATTTATTAAATTATATAAGAATACCACAATGAAAGATGTTATATTTTATTTTGAACCAATCTGCTTCAAACCAAATAAATAAAAGAATCTAAATAACATGAAAAATGTTTTAGGTACTTAATCTGATGTTCTATGGTTTTAATTTGAGAACTAATAAGACTACAAGCTGAGATCCCTAATCTTTCATTCTCTGCTTATCCCTGTGCAACTCGTCCGTAATGTATGACGAGGAAAGTAAAAAATAGATTTCATAGATGGCGTTGTACTTAGATCTTAAAATTACGGCACTAGATGTCGACTTTCACACAATCCATCCGTATCTTGTTCATTCATTTTGTCACTAGATGTCACTATACTTGCATTTATTTTTTCATAATGTTATTTTCTATTTGAAATTAATATCTTATTATTTTTCATACGAAATACTTCACAGCTACGTGATTGTATCACTTACTATAAAGTATTTTTCACATTTTGTACCGCAATGTTACGCTTGATGAAACGCAGCTTCCTAGATCATTTGGTCGATGGATCGAACACAAAAGCGCCAGATTTGATTTCAGCCAATCAGATAGTTGCATCGAGCAGCTTGTCAAACTATCTATGAAAACTTCATTTACGAAAGAAAACGTCTACCATTAACTCATATCCTGTCTTTCTTTAGTTTAAATTTGATTCAAAATAACTGTTTCAACGGCATAAGAGAAGTTATAAAGATTTTGTATCGAACATATCCTGAATTAAAACTTGTTAGTCCTTTGTGTAAAGCGGACGTGTGAACTCTTTGTTATCCAACTTCGTCAGTTCAAACAAAGACAACATGGAAGTAGAAGCCGCTAAATGTAAGTAATTCCTTTATTTATTTAGTGATCATTATTAATTTTTATTTTATTTGAAATATCCTGCTAAATAATCAGCTCAATATAACTATACGTTCATTATTGTAGGATCAACGGATCTAATTTGATAAACGTCGTTATCGATCTATACTTTTTTGTCGATTGTTCTATTTATTTTTTATGATGAACTTATTTAATTAAGTAAATGCTATACAGATGGTGTAGCGTAGTTTATATATGAACATTATTTTTAATTGGAAATCTAGTGTTTTTTTCAAGCGGTAGGTATCTGGTACCTATTCCACGAATTGCGTTACTCACTTCACTATTTAAAATAAACCATGTAAAATACATATCCCGCCCAAAACAAAAATGTGAAAGACTGCCAAGTTCGATAATATGGGAATGCTTCGCCTATAAAAGAAGTGAGATCTGAATAAGTAGGTACCAAGTTCCATACACATACCTCAGTTAAAAATAGTTACTTTTTAATGATGTTACTTGGCAAGTTTTCATACACCTTGTTATAAACCTACTAAAAGCAATGAATCAAGTATTTAATTTTCTATTAAAACTTGCCAAGTAATCATCATTAAAAAGTAACTATGTATTTTTAACTGAGGTATGTGTATGGAACTTGGTACTTATTCAGATCTCACTTCTTTTATAGGCGAAGCATTCCCATATTATCGAACTTGGCAGTCTTTCACATTTTTGTTTTGGGCGGGATTTCATTTATTTTTGTAAGGTTGTTTATTTTATTTTTTTCTTATGATGAAGTTAGTTAAAGAAATGTCTCATTTATACTATCTTTTAGATTTTTTAATATGCACTATGTTTCTTACAAAGAAATGAACTAGATTAACTATGACTAGATTTACCAACTGACTGACATGACATGTTATCATATATTATGTTCGTGGATCAAAGTTACACATTCGTTATTTTCGAAAGTGATTCACACTTGGCCGTTTTCAGATTTTTACTTTACTTTGACTAAATACAAACCTTTGTACCATTCGAAGATATATTATATAAATATAGATAAATTTAGTTCGTTTTAGTTCCTTAGGGGTATAAATGTACACCGGGTATAAAACACCTTCATTATTTTGAAACCGACTCACACTTGGCCATTTTCAGATTTTTCCCTTTACCTTGACATAAAGACCTACCTCCATGCCAAATTTCAAGTCAATACGACCATTGGAAGTGGTCTAGGTTTTTGATGAGTGAGTCAGTGAATCAGTCAGTCAGTGAGTGTATAGTAAAAATAGCGATTTTCTGGCGTCAATATCTCAAGAACTACAATAGGTATATTAATGAAATTTTGTATTTTAGATAAGTGAGGGGGTCTCAACAGATACTAGAAATTTGATATGCGTAAATAAAATAGATTTTGAGTTACAAGGGGGTCGAATTTGGCCCGAAATGGTTCGTGTAATATAACCCACGGCCGGTGTGTCGCTTTTTTTGCTCGAACTTGGCGGACACACTGCCGTGTGTCTAGATAATCTAGGTATGTCCAAAAGTTGTAAGTAAGGTATTGAATGCCACTGAAAAACTAGGTAGTTATTCTGAGTACACCTATTTAAATTTAAGTACGTACTTATTAGACTAATCAGACGGCCTACCTCAACACAAATTATATTGACCGTCGTTTAAATAATAACGTTTTGTGGTTCTTATTTAGATATTATTTGCGTGCTTTTTAAGATTTTTTACACTCACCTTCATACCTAAGTAATTTGCGAAAATTGTACCCGCTTATCTACTCGAAAGTTAATTACTTACCTACAATTTATTAGTTTACGAACGTATTAATAAAATATCTAAATATCGTTGCGTTCGTTTATCCGACTTCCCAAATAAGCGTGTTAAAAAGGAGGTTCTTAAGCAAGAGAGTGGATATAAACATTTTATGCCATCGACTTTTCGAAGAGTGCACTGGTCTCTGTTCCTCCTACCTATTGGCTCTTTATTCCTTGTTTATGACTCTCAAGATTAAGACATGAAAGAAAAAAATATTTTTTGACGTTCAAAAAGTGCTGTTTTGCAGCCGAGTTTGAATAAATGAGTTTCGAGTTTATTTCATTCTTTTTTTCATCGAAATTCCAAAAATGTTATAACGACCTTACGACATTATTCGTTGGTATCGTTGGTATTCCGACCTACCTGCCGGCTGCCCATAGGTAGTTTTCGTGAACACCTATTTATATCCAAGAATTAATACTCGGTCCTCTTTGGACTTAAGCAGGCTTTACTTAAGTAGTGATTTTTAGTTTCAAGCTAATCAAAATCTACGAAAAAAAACATATATTTCTTAACTTCAAGTCTGTATACGATGTCATGAGCATGCGCAGTAGTGTTATTTTTCGTAAATTTTGCCTTGTATCATGTATGTTACTAGCAGCCGACTTCGGGGCGGCTAGGGTAATTTGGCATTTGGCAATTACTATTTGGCTGCTCAATAGATCATTTAGATAGAACCTAGGTATTGCGTAAGTAGCTCATAGCTTCAGGAACGTCAAGATACGACAATCGATACCTTGCTACTTACTTAGAAACCCATAATCGTGAAATCCCACTCAACCGAACCTCGAAACACTGAAACACCATTTAAAGAATTTCCTACAACGGTTCATTAGTTCGCAGAAATTTCGCAGTAAACAATTACAAACAAATCTGGCTAATTAAGAACAGCTTGAGTCATTTAATTGACCTTTGAAATAAAATTGTCGTACTATCGAAACACGACAAAAACTGGGTCCTAATCTAGAGATTTTTTATATTTTTGTTTGTAGTGGGTAAACTGAAAAAACTACTGGTCCCATTTTCAAAACTCTTCTCTGTTGGAAAGCTACATTTCAGCTCAGCCCTTTCCGAGTAACGTAGTATTTTATCCCGGCAGTAATTCCCACGGGACCCAGGTGAAACCGCGGGGAAACGGCTAGTATCCAATTTTATGTTGTTTGTACAACGTTCTTTGACTGTTCCTATAATTATACAAAGGTACCCGTCTTATGGTAAGGAAATTAGAAGCTAGAGAACGTTTAGGAGTATGCGGGTAAAAAGTCGAGTTTACTTCTAAGCAAAGAAAATAAAAACGCCTTCATCAAGGTGCCAATGGTTAAAATATTTCTAATTGCAACAGTTTGCAGGTGGTATCCGAGTTCACAGCCCAGGTTGCTAGACCTTTACATAATAAAAAAAAGTCCTATTTATGCACCCCCATAAAATGTATGTCATTGGTCTTTGTACCACCTCTATCTTAAGTTCTTCGACCTTTGCAGTTCCTTGCAATTTTAGAAAACCGGTTTTTAGTTGCAGCTGTCCATAGATTTTATAACATTCGCATTTACTGCGGGATGATTCTCCCGAGGGAGATGTGACCCATTTCTCACCTGGATAAAAAGTGTCTATGAATATAAAAGCTGCATAATAACAATCTAGACTGCACTTATCGTTCTAATTACTTATTTAAACACTGTCTCCATAACTCATTCGTTTATTGTGTCTGGAAATAACAATAAATCAGAAATGTACCTCTGTATTACAATGGCACAGTTCAACGCTCTCCTCTAACTAGTTAATTGGGAGTCGGTTAATATTTTAATAACTGCCAGCAATTTGTGCTCCACGAAGTTCGCAATTTGTCATTATCGCGACCGTTAAACGAGTTCCAATTACCGGCTGTGGCCAGTAAGAAAGTTATTTTTTGTGGGCGTGTGTCATCCTCAGTTCAAACCAACGGCGATTCGCAAGGACAATGCAACCGTTGAGATGACTCACGCGCATCTCGACCTCTTCCTACATAACGAGTTTATGGCCATATTTTGAAGTTTCAAGTTTGTAATGCGTATCCTTGTAGGGCACGTAAGACGGCTAGCACGCAAACTACCGGCGTCATATGTAAATCGTTTCGTTGTCGACATGTAAAGAAACTTGTTCACAGTTCCGGCGTTCGTACGAAGGATCCTCCCTTGTTTACATAGGATCCGAGATTTAGTTTACCTTTATACTTTTTTAAGCTGCTTAAATGGTTTGAAATTAAACAGTTTACTTCTTTTAAAACCCACTAAAAGCAGCGTAATGAGCACTCCAGTTTCTGCTTCACAATTTCCATTGTTCTCTTTTAATCGTCCATGAAAATGTAATATTTTCTTTTCTCTATTGTCCTGACCGCATTAGAGACGGCGAACGGCCGGTGTAAACAAACCAGCCGGGGCTTAATTAAACTGCCGAAAAAATCCTCCCAACAATAGGCCTTATTAAACTGACGACGATACTATTAAATAAAAAAATCTGCAGCCAAATACACGGTTTCGATGTTTAAATTTGACGCTCAATTTAAAATGTTATTAAATTGACACTAAGAGGTCCCAGATCGCGGAGGGTGGCGTTGATTAAAAGCGCAGGAAGTGGGTAGCGAAGAGCAATAGCCCCAGAGGCGGAGGTAAATTCCAATACAATACAACGGCGGTGTAATATCTCGAAGCAAGCCGCTTAATGGGCCGTTTCGGGGCGGAACTTTGTTCATTTGTAAAAGAGTGCGGATTCGACGCAGCCCCCTATTTGGTTGATATCCGACACATTAACATGACAATGATAGGAATCCTCGGCCCACAAAGCCGCACCTAAAGCAAATATTGACCATTGTCCATGACGGAACGTAAACAACTACATTATTCCAGTCAACGTACGGATATCATGAGATAAGACGTGATAATTTACTACCCAGTTGTATGCGCTTGTCTTGCCACCACCCACTGCGTAGATCTTTCTTAGTCATCCTAATTATTACCAAGAAATCTTAATGCAAAAGTATAAATTATGCCAATAAAGTGCCTTCGACAAATAAGGCTTTGTTTGAAGAATCTACAATAATAAGGAAATAGACTGAAAAGGAAGGCCAATTGAACACCTTTTCAGTTGGCAAATTGAGTTGCTGTTACGGTACCTCCCTGATTTGATTTAAACAAGGGGGCTTAGGTCGTACGCTAGGTCAATCTAATTTGACCGGTTGCGGTTCGAATAGTTTTTCCTCAGGATTTTACTGTCGATCAATAATGCTTTTAGCGGAGCGTTTCCCTCGGAAGGTCTTTTCGCAGTAATGAGTATGGATTAGAAATAAAAACTTTCTTCTAGTCATGCCAGCAATCAATCATTATAATTTAACATAAAGATTTAGCAATGTGCAAAATTGAATGCAATCAAACTGAGCTGGTCCACCTACACTGCTTTCTATAGTATATAGGTTCTCAACGCGACCGGGTTGTTTTTGTGGTCTCTTTGCTGCACGCAATGAAAGCTTGTTCGAGCGTACGTTGCCCAGAAAAGGCAAGACGTGGGCGATACTTGCCGGCCCACGCCTTCCACACTTACCCAGTACTCCGAAATTCCATTTTGACATTCATTATTCATCGGGGGAGATCTATTGTGGCAATTCGCATCGGCATGACTAATAGATTCGATGCATTCGGATCATCAAACTTGGTGCGTTTAGTTAGCGCCTCGCTTAGTGGTTAGCAGAAACGCGACTAACACATGTTCGCTATAATTACGGCAAACGGCCGATGGCCTTGCTCGCCAGACTTAAGGACTAATAATACTAAGTTGGAATCGTGAAACTTCGGGAGAAATGTTTGTTTGGTTGTAACTTGATTATACTACATTCCTGTTCCAAGACAAAGTAAATTCTATTGGGTAATTTCATGTTCTCGGTAAATAAATTTATTTCCAGATGCGCGGTTCTTTCAATGGAGATTTAGATTTCACTTTAGATGGAATTGTTCTTAATTGTGGTTTATTTAGATTTAATTATATTTATGCGTGCTATAGATGTCTCATGAAAAATTAAGAAGAGCACAAAAATGATATAATGATATTACTACTTACTTTTCTGGCCCAACTCCAGTAGTAATTTCATAGTTACTCGCAACTTTGGCTGTTTGTACAAAAATCTGATTAAGTGTGGAACCTAATGTTCTATGTAGCTACAAAAAGTTATTACTTAAAAGCTACAGCCAGGACGGACGATCTTAAAGACTATTTCATAGTCTCCTATCACCGTTGTACATCGGAGTTGATCATTAATTTGAACTTTATTGATGTCATAAATCCGGCCTAGTAGCGGTTTTAGTAGGCATTTTATTGTTTTCATGAGGGACTAGCAGTCTGCCCTCGTGTAAGGTCATCTAACTACGCACTGTTATTGCAGAATTCTTCGAGCTAAATTACTAAATTCCCAAGTTTGTTTCTCAAGACGAAATTGGCGTGGAAATAGTTCACCTACCTCGGTTTTCTCACGGTACAACAAAGACCTCTCTAGTCGAGTTGTTCCGTCCTTGAATTTATTAAACAAGAACATCGAGTAAGCTCCATCTTTCAGACGCCACAGATAAATTCTCTCACACAAAGGAAAACTGCGTATTTTTTTGATCAGATGAAATTTCAATTCGTGTAGACTCTGTTGAGTCGGAAAATTTGGATGGTGCCCAAAACATTTCATTAGATTCATTGCGCGTGACCTAAGCGAGTGGTGCCGGGGTGAATAATCTATAGTATGCAGAGCCTACATAGCCATTGCCTAGCGGTGCTGTACACAACGGTACAACGTATATAGATGAATCAAATATTGCTGAACACCGCTGCAAAAAAGTGTGAATTCAGCAAAGTAATTTGAGGCACCGAAACTGTTTCGTAAATATCGGATTTTCTGTAAAGCAATTTGGGAAGATCGTTATCTTGTGTTCTGTGGCTAAACAGAGCATTCATTGGTGTAAGCACACTAGACGCATCGATTGCAAAACTGCATTAGCAAAATTTTAACCCTCCTTGCTCTTTAGAAGTGTTGAAATCGTCTTATACATATATACATACTATATATGGTAAGCGTGCAGGATATGCATTTCAGAAATAGATACGGCATATGGTGTTATGTTAAACAGGCCCCAAGGAACTTTCGTGTTTAATGCCGTACCAGACTGCATGCTACAAGTTCCTTATCTAGACTGCTGAATGTACTTAAGGTATATTTAGGGCCCCGATATTCTACCGAGGGATTTTTGAATACTTATACAAGTTTTATGACTTTAAGTCTTGAGCTTTGTGTATTAAAATGCTCTAAGCTTGGAGGTGGATCAATATTTTTAGTCTTACAAGTAAAAAGTAATGAAAGAAGGTAGGTGGTATAAATACAAACATGGATAGTTTTTTATTAGAATAAGATACTTTAAATCTCTAAAATAAAGATAAATTTATACGTAGTTCCATATTGAATGCGACTGAAAACGCGGATGCGGAAGACGGTTATCTTCGATCAATCCAGATAGGAATGCAGGTAGAATAACGCAAAACGTATATTTGTTTAATATAGAATTCAGTTAATCTGAAGAAAACACGAAGAACGTCTTAGTGACTAAAATAAATATTAGACTTGAATATTTTAGAAGTACTAACGTAAACTATGAATAATTGGCCTTTCGAAATTCCGTTTTCAGTCAACCAGAACGAAGTCTCAATTGTAAAGTTTTCCTAACTGCCGCGTTGGTGGCTTCCCAAGAAATGGATATTATGTTCGGTTCAAGTATTTCAGAGGCAATGCCCTAGGGTTTGAAGGCTCTTTATAAAATGCATAAGTTTTTTTATTACGTGTTATAGGTACATTATATACCTACAGAGGTTATCAGTCAGGTCCTAGTAATTTATTTTTCTTGTAAATATAAAATGTTAATGTATTAGTAGAAGTATCAATGTCCTGCCATTTCGATCCTTCGAGCCTCTAGAAACATTTGCAGAATATTTACCACCCTAAAAACCTGATAGGTTTCAAAAGGCAATACACCAACTGATATATGTCCCTAAAATTATCAAGTAGGTACGCCAAAAGTCCAATAAGAAAAGTGTATGAGGCTATTTTCAGACACATTATAGTAATCGCCTAGTCCTTTCAAGTTTAGGATGGAATTTATTTATGTATCCCGTCCTGTGAGTCACCAAATTGTATTTTCATTTTCTGTAATGTCATTTGTCTTCTTTACTAAGTTACTGAAGCTGAACTGGCTGAAATAAATCTGAAACAACGATTTGTCACTTATGTCTCCGTGTAGTATCATTTTAGACATTAAAATGTACAAGTCGCAAATCTTCTACCCGTACACATTGCACATGTTATGTTCGTCTTTTTGCTGATTTCAATAACGTATCCATCTTTTGTTTTGCTAACTTGAGATTTTTGATATTTTTTCTTCTTGGCGAGTCGATGGCAGACTGTTTCACCCGTACACTGCATTTTCAGTGGCGTTAAGAGGTCTTGGCTAGAGAAATTCTTTGGGCTCATAGCTCCATACAATTGTCTATCTGTGATAAAATCAGTAGATAGATAAATTATTGAAATCTGGCGTATAGCATAAGAAGTGATATAAAAGTAAATTATTGCATGTATACCTGTAAAGTCTGTCAAAGCTAATCGATATCTAATTGTTCTTAGAATTTCGAGTCTTAGAACTACGAACGAGGGTAGGGCTGCCATCCGTCCGGGTTTCCCCGGATTTGTCCTCGTTTTGACCCCGTCCGGGGGACGTCCGGGCGGGTTTTCAAGAAGCGTCCGGGGAAAACCCGGACACTTTTCATGTAAGAAAGCACCTTACTGTATTTCCGTACTTATCGGCATTATGATACAAAACGCTTACGTCCGGGGAAAAATGCGATTTACGTCAAATGTCCGGGTTTTTTAAATCTTTGTCCGGGTTTGGCGAAATTCGAGATGGCAGCCCTAAACGAGGGTCGTAGTTACCCGCTTGTATTATCACCGGCTTATGAAAATGTTTCACGACCATGTCATCACACGGATAAATTGATTGATTGCTACAGATAATACGTACATGCATATCATATGCTGATATCAGTAGTAATGAAATAAATAAAATGTTAATTAGCGTACATTACGAGCTCTGCAGAATTGCAGGAATGGTACTCAAACCTTAATAAAAGAAAATTACTGAACATACACCAAAATTACCTCTTTATCTAATTGAATCCCAGATCCAATCTTAGATACTTACCACTCTTAGTGCTTGTATCATAATGTAAATCTAGACAGGCCGAAACTTGTATAATACTGAGTTCAGGCAGACGCGATACAAAATCAATACTGGGTGATATTTATTGGCTTTGCTCACGGGCACGAATGTCAGGACATCCGCGCTAGATATTGCAGACATCTGTCCATGCAAAATTGTGGCTCTACATTTAGTACCAGGATGTCATAAGTTGGTAGCATAGACGTGTTCGTTTTAGTGTGGATATTGAATTTTAAAATTAGTTGTTTTAGATTTCTTGATAAGTTTTTTTTTAAATAATTTACCTATTACTACTCCATGATCTAGCTTCTATCTACATGTTAAAGTTAGTTTTTACGACGGCATACTTAGAAAGTTCCGTGAAAAATGGTCTGATACAATTTTCCCGATCCTTGGCTGAAAAATGCTGAAGCATTGGTTTTTCCGGATAGTCATCGGCAAATTGCGATATCTTAGCTGTCTTGTGAGATTGAAGCCTTCCTATATAATTATCCGTTTCCTCGATATATGAATGGCATGATCCACTAGCCTTGTTCCAAATTTATTTGACTCATGATTAAAGCATCTAGTTTCCGCTTCCTCGGAATTTCAATACGCCACTTAGTAAAGCTGATGAGACCTGAACATTTTACGCTAGACTTGGTTCAATTACAGCTAAGCTGAAGTTCGCTGCATTCTAGAACATACGGGTCACTGATCAGCGATCGTTAACACGCTCTGGCAAGCGGTGCTCGTATGTAAACCACATTCTGTAAGCAAATTAGTAAAGTCAATGAGTGCAAGAGATGAGGTTCGGGATTCAAGCAAGATCAAAATTGTTAAAATACTTTTCTGAATTTGAAATGAGTGTCTATGGATTTCCTTGCTGGTTCTTCTTTATGAGACCTACTTCTGGAAACCGTGGAACTGGCTGTACGTTTCGAAAGAGGTTTTACAGGCAGAAAAATGAGTTTGAGTTTGGAATCAGACCTTTGATCTTTGTTTAACTGAAGAACATGTGACATTACTATCTCGTCTTCGAAGCTATCATCATTTATTTCTCCCGTGTCTTATTGCTATTGCAGTCTAAAATAACAAAACCAACATGAATTAGTCAAGTTCATTTCTATTTCAAATTCTACTTGTGCTTACAAGTAATATTTCTTGTCTGTTTCTAGTAATTTCGTATTCATGGTTTAAGTTTTATTACTGCGAGTACCTCGATCCCCCTGCCGCGGCCCGGCGACTCGTAAAATATGCGTCTACAAGAGGATTTAAGAAAACATACGCTTGTTATATCTAGGATCTTCATGTTCTTTTGATCTATCTTTTTTACATAAGTATGGAAAAAAGCAACGCATTACGTTATGCTTTTTTGTGGAGTAGCGAGCTTTGGTTGCTGAAAATCAAAGGAGGTACCTATACTCTTCAAAGGTTCGCCTTTTAGACCTTTAATTGGCAATCCTTGAAGATTTAATAGGAAGTAAGGAAGGACATGAAAGCCTAGTACACTTACAAGGGTTTTTGTAGTATGTAAGTAGATATTGCAGTGTATCCGATTGCAAGCTCTTCACTTATCTCAGGTTACAAAAGGAATATTATACTTTATGTAGTGTCAGTCAACTAATTACTTGCCCATGATAAGCTATACTTTCCATTTCTTAAAGCACTTGATGTCAATGACTCATTAAAGAAATAAAAACAAAGAATTATAATATAATACAGTGTGATACATATTATGCAGATAATTCATATAAACAAAGAATAAAACTAATGTATGCAACGAGGCCAGAAAAACATGATATTTCAAACAAAGACACCGTTATCCTGATTCGTCATACTCGCAATTTAGTTCAGTACCTACATCGAATAAAAAGTTTACACAAAAACGTAGGCGGTTGCTATTAATTCAGGGTCAAAGAATTTATTTATACTGATACATATTATGAAGAGGTAGTTTGTGAGGTTTTAGGAAGTAATCTGGCTCTGCTGCACCGATTTTGAAAAATATTCTATAAAAAATATCGAAAATTGTGATATACGAACTTCCATGGTTAATAAGGTCTATTTGTTTTCCTTGTACGTTGGGGTCAATGCCTTCTACTGTAAGTAATCAGTGTTATTAGGTAATCGTATTATCAGGGTTCAACATGAAAAGCCGTTTATCGGTCAATTAATGCGTCAGACCTTGGCAATTAACCGCGACGAGACTACATATGGCTTCGGTTCTAAAGTTTCATCCTCTGAGACATTGCGGTTTTTGGCTTCACATTAACCGCCGTTCCAATTTATTCCAACTTCAATCAATCTTTATTTCGCATCATTGAGATCCTATACTCGTTCTGTCCTTATTGATTTTCCGGGTATCCTTGAGACGGCGAGGTGTTTCAGCCGTAGGTATAGTTCTCACCTTGAGAATGTAACACTGAACACGGAATTCGCAAAGCTCCGACGAGCCCTAGTCTCGAGATTATACAAAGAAAGGCTCCAGATAATAAAGGAAACGCACATGTACAAAAAGGTCTTAATCGTGCAAAACGTCTGGCCTTGATCGATCCATGTGCGTGTGTCATTCTCTTTACAGCTTTTGTCGGCGACGGTCGTGCCTTGAACCTCTTTTATGGCATTAAGGGAAGTCCGTTTGCGTAGAGTTACGGCTACCTGCAGCCGCAGTGGATTATGGCCGGACTAAGGATAATCTAGCCCTTACTTTGTACGCGTGTTTACAAAAGAAATGCAATGTAGATTATTTTATAGAGATTGTAAAACTAATCCTATCAAAGAACTATCGAAATAAATCAAGTATAAAGAAGGGGTGTGATAGGATATAATAAAGATGTTGTCACACATGGAGGGTCATTACAATACGGACCCTCTATTTGCCCCTTGATATTGAATGCCGCATAGAATTGATGTTCCACCCACGGATGTCTGTCTGTCCAAAACTATATTACTTTCTTATGGATTACTTCTTAATGTCTGCGATAAGCGATCGGCCTATCTGAATGTTACGCCGGCTGAACACGCTTTTTTGTTTAAGTGGTTTGGAAACGCTCAATTTGCAATAAGAAAAAATAAACGCTATGAATAATACAGATGACTGATTTCTTGCGTGGATCTTTCTGTGAATATTTTTAAAAATACATGGTTCAGAGAACTGTTAACTTTCTGAAATAAGTTTCAGGATATTATCAGTGTTGATCATTTCAAAAGAAAGGTCTTTGCAAATTATCCTTTTGAGTCAACAAGTTATGTAAGTTGGCCTAAAATATGTAAATTGTATGAAGTCGTTGTTTTGTCATGGCCCTTTCTCTCATTACTTTTAGAAATCATTAATGCATCCGTAACATTGGTATCCATATTTGATAAAGCACATTTAAAGTCGTGCCCTTCAACCTCCAAGAACAAAGTATTAATATCTTTCGGCAGCAAACATATTTAATAATTCTGCGAGCAAATTTTCCTTCTCAAACTCTCTGAAACTTTAGCACGGTCCAGATGGCTTGGAATCAAACACAGTAAGTGATAGCCATATGGCGTTCCAATCTCTTCGCAAATATTTAAGATCGACACTAAATCATTGCTAAGATCTCCTTTTATTACAACCTAAAATTGGATGTAATCTATGTCTTCTATATGCTTTTATATTCTGCTGTTTTTTACAAAACTTTACAACGTCTACAAAGTCTCGTCAGATGTCGATACACGGTTACGCACTTTTCAATATTTCGTACACATATTATCATCATTACCTATACAGAAATTTCTAACGATACTAATAAGAAATACAGCTGCGTTATTTGAATAATTTATAAGACCTAGTCAATATTAATGACGCAACTTTTCAACTCTGATTACTTATCTCCGAACGTGGTTTCCATAATTAATATCTAATCGGGAGGCACCCTTAATTATCATTATTTTGTTTGCTGACTCTTTACTGCTGTCAACGGCGCCCCTTTAATTGGCTTTAATGTGTCCCGCAAACATTAATATTACTTTGTTTAAATTTATGGCACGCAACGCGTTCACTGCACTGGCAGCTCTATTAACACGTAATCTCTTTATATTTCTTACAGTATCTCGATCCGCAGTACACAATATGTTACCATTCCAAGTTATTTAACTCACGTATGTCGGCCTCTTACCCGTACATACTAAGCTTCGCCTGATGTCTGGGTGGACATACGCGGACGAAGCTCTTTGAGTGTATTGCCGAAAATATCCAGCGGGACAACGTCGGTTTGGGCTTTGCGTTAGGCTGTGTCTGCGTCAAAATACCGGGTCGGTGGTGTCTAAGCATTGCTTGAAACAAGGCAAAATCGATACTGTTGCCGTCGCAGGCGGACGCGCGCCGCTGGCTCCGAATTATATTCTCAACCAAATCCAGCCGGCACGTGACCCAACTTGTTGCCGCTCTGGAGAGGGACAAAGCTACATTCCTATAGGTTGTAAGTCGCCGGTGCTGAGATCGTGGCCACCGATGGCGGATTATTAACCATTATCCTAAGTGGACCATTTCAATGGTTTGAAATCCCATTGAACATTATGGTCGTGGTTTCACTTTACAACGATCTTTTCACTTTTATGTATGTAAGAAATAAAATCAAAGACGGGAAATAACGCATAAAAGCTATTTGTAATAATAGCAAGCAGCAGCAATAAGACGGGACATTATAAATGAGACTTAGAAACTTTCATTTCAGTTTTAATGCTGATTTACACGGCTTTAACTAAGGCTGATGGAAGTAATATTTCACTTCATATAAAAAGGGACTTATTATTATCGCCGCTGCATCGCTCTTGAATATGACTGCAGCCGTGCGCTGCACGCATAATAAGGCGTCAAAGCTGGAATTATTAATCTTGTTGTCCCACGGTGGGCGCCATATTGACGACTATTAAAATGATTAAATAAAAACTGGTTTAATTTATTGGTTTACATAATCATTATTGTTTACTGCTAATATTATATGCAGGAAACTTACTGTATATTATGTACTGAGTTTGTCTCTACAAATAAAAGAATACGAGTAATGATGTCTGTTAAGTTAATTTTATGTGACAAGTTTGCTATGACAGAAAGCCTCCGAAAAGTTTATTAGTCACCTCTCGGCGTTGAGTCGACGACGAACTTTTATTGAGGAAACTAATTTATCACTGCGGTGATATGATCTATGGAACGCAGTCGTCGAGGGTAGATGGACTACCCGCATTATCTTGAATTTCATGTTCTTTTGATGGAGTGTTCGCAAATTGTCGGGATTTTATGTCCTCCCTTTGCTTATACTGTTGTATATTTGCATATTAATGAAGTACCTAAGGGTAGTCCTGCAGTCTTGTTTGTTATAAAAGTTTCTACACGACATTAGTGTAGGTTATGGTATCAGCTGGTCTGTGAAACGCAAGTAGTTGTCATTAGGCACGAATGGCCGTAACGTCAGCCAGGCGGACGCCAGCCGCGACGGTATTTCCAAGGCTCTGTCGGTTCTTGTCCGATATGCACCGGCCGAACAAGGCTCGCTCCTGGTATTCCCAGTTATTACCGCAGGGGGACGCAGCCTAGGGGTTGTTGGCCGGAATCGATCCGCCGCACCACAGCCCGTGTTACCGGTGCACGGGGTTACGACACCATCACCACTGCAGTCTTCCTATTTCATTTCTCTCTTGCACTGGACTAGGTAAGCCGTTTCGCTAGCTGTTTCGGGACTCTGCACTTAACCTCACTTTGGCCTCTTTTGCGAAAATATCCCCCGGGTGATTGAGACAGTGTTGATCACATGAGAGGTGTCCAGGAAAGCATTCAGTGATGGATTTTGAGAACAGGAAATCAATCGGAAGCAATTCGAGTGGCGAAACAAATTCAGCGTGGCGTTGCCGGCTGTTAATTGGCTGCGGGTGGCGGCGCCGAGACGGCGGCGGAACCTCCGCATGGAGGCTCCCTCGCGTGCCCTCCCCACGCACGCGCCCGCCGCCCCCCGACAGCTCGGCGTTTTTATGAGCGAGAAGTCCGCCGAGACCCGTACGAGTCTGGGTGGCTCTTAAATTAGTTTGTCTTCCCCGACCCTAGGCCTCGTAGTTGCTAGGTGCGATTTTGACTAACATCCATCCTGTTCGAGCCATAAGTGTCAATTTCTTGGCCAGATTTGCCAAGCCTCACTTGATCAGTTTCTGCAACTTCGCATATTAGCTGTCACTCAAGCTTGTTCGTTTTCCGTTCTATAATCGGAAAAAGGGATCTGATATACAGGAAATCAGACTTTAAGAAGGTTCTCTTACCCTCACATGCATTTGAGGCTTCGTAATACATGTCATGGGTGACATTATTTTTCCATTTGGTAGGCTTATTTTCTTGTGCGGGTTATCAAGTTAGGGACGGTAGCGCGCAAGGGGTGGTTGAGGGGTGGGTCCGCAGGGCGGGGGTTGCGGGACGCGGGGTGCAGCTATCGACCGGCTGCCCTCCCCCCGGCGTGGCTCAGTTTCCGGGCGAGAGTCGCGCAGTCCGCCAGCGCCGCGCCGCGACTCCGTCACACGTTAGATAGTCAATTTGATCATCACCATGCTGATAGGGCTCGTTCGGGATTCGGTGATGCAGTGCTTCTGCCACTCATGCCGCGCACCCGTTCTGCCTGCAGGTTGGGAACACTGCTGCTGTGGACAAATCCATCGTCCTCATCACGAATTCGACCGGCGACGCTGTTACTCTCGCTGCGGAGACAAACGCCCTACTCTGTTATCTGGCCTAAATTGTACTTTAATCCCAAATCCTATGTCAAAATTTCAAAATATTATAAGAACTGGCAATTCGGAAGGTAACCTCTTTTATCTGTCAATAGCGGCTTCCAATTTGTTTTGAGGCTGATGAATTGAAGGTAAAATACATTAGTCCTCGATGCTTTGAGCTTTTTAAGTCAAGTTTTGGTGCTCTAATATGTCTGTTATTGAGCTTCGAAGCCGCCGGCCGGCCGGCGGGGTGAGGGGTGCCGGCCGGCGCCTATATTTAAATTGTATCTGACGTAAATCACGTGACCCATCGATTACTACAAAGGAGCAATGTTGTTAGATGACAACCGATGTCTTCAGCGTCATCATAACAAAGTCAAAGGGTTGTACGTTGATTTGTGTTCAATTTCTAATCGCAAGCTTGTTGGTAGTTATGTAAGGTAGTTTATTGTGAAATGTTGCTTAATTACAGGAACGAGAAAGTTATCCTTATTTCGCCTGTATGTATATCAAAAACCATGTTTAACGCTGTTGACAGCGTAACTTCTTTTTGACTGAATCTTGAAAAATCCGGGCTACACGATGCTTGAATCATGTTCGGGCTTTTCCAGTTTTACGGATACCTGTCAGTCGGTGCCGGCCTCACTACAACTATTGATTAAACATTACTGCATAATGTCCACCATTTTGTACCGACTACGAATTGCGATACTGTGGCACGCGTCCACCAGTCTGCGCATAGAATACCAACGTTATACAACTCCTAACTTCAAGACCTCAAGGCTAAAATTAGAAAGCCCTTTCAAGAAAATGATTTCTTACGTAATGGAATCCAATTCCATAACATTTGAGCAGTCCTAACATACTTGTCTGGGGAATTTGGAAAAATAGTTGTTTTCACATAATATCGTGAGCCTGATTAAATTATGTCACGCAATCGCGACATAATCGCTTTAGTGGCCCTTCGTAAACTGTTTTGGTATTTTATGCGTCACTAAGCACGCATTTGAGGACCTCGCGTCGCTTTATTATTGCAGGCTTGTTAATCAACGAAATTTTTGTAGTTTTCGCCAATTAGTCACTGCATAGATTGCGAAAAGGCAGATTTTCTTTTCTGACAAGGCCTAATGATTTCATTCCAAGGTTTTTCAGTTGATCATTTTAATTTCGTGGTTCTTCAATTTACCGAAACTTGATTTCTTAACCTATGAATTACTCAATCCATTAATTTGTGGCCGATGGGTGTCTAGAAAAGTCCTTTTATAAAATGCTTGACTAATAACAGAATTTCAACGTATATTTGAAATAGACCCAGGCGATATGCCTTCTGAATTATTAATGTTAGAAACATTAAAACAATTTACGATCGATCTCCACTCTTCTAACCGAGCAAGCCCTTGGTATTCAACTTCATGGCTTCAGAGACCATAAAACATGGGTTTTACGAACCATACCGATAGCCTTGGAAATGCGAATTTCTAAGAAACTGTATTCTCCAGAATCGCTATGATTGTTCGTTACAGCCGCAGCCACGCATTCTCTTGCGCATAACTGCCGGAATCGAACGTATCGAGAAACATCTTCGTAATTAACGCTCTAACGGTCTCTTCGATCCATCATCAGCTCATAATTCACCTCGTAACATCGTGTAATGCTTGTCACTACATTCAAGTGTAGGTGGATTAGCAAATACGCCATTGTCAACTGACAACAGGGGACTCGAAATCACATAATTGTTTAGGGGACGATTATAACAGTAGGGTTTAATTGGCTTAACAAGTTCAGCACCCTTTGCGGAGGGTGCGGCGAGGCTTACAGATTTTGATCATCTTTATTACCATGTCATTTTGCTTAATAAAAACATTACTTTTACAATGTGATTCATTATTATGAGAGTGTTAAATGGATTACTCTCGTTGGAGTAAAGGAGGAGTCTTTTTACATGTAGACTAGAAGTTTACGCCTTTTTTATTTGGCGTCGAGACGACACACGTTATTGATCCTGTACGAGGGTTGAACAATGCTATAAAAAACACGTTTCATCTCTTGCGAGAGATCTAACGCGTATTACTTCTGTTTTGTGGCTTAATGGAAAACGAAAGATCACCGACCTGCGGTTTGTTCATTTTCTAACATACAGCCACACATGTCCACAATGATGCATTGCGGCTGCTTACAAAGTTTGCGTGTTCCGAATTATTCCGTTCACCGACCGAGTTCGTCAACTTGACTATTTGCAAACTAAGCTCCTTTACGACTTGCACCAACTTAAATAATTTCCATTTCAACCCCTGGAAATGAATGGATTTAAAAATAACACTTTTGCGGGGAACACTATAAAACAGGGTTGTATACAAAGTCGCACCCATTTTCCTAATGAGCGTAACTCGTAAAGAGTTGTGCCGTCTCCGCTGTTCTGGAATGTTCTCTACGGTGCATAGAATATATCTCTTGTTTCTGCATCGCCTAGCCGCCGCATTTGCGTCGTGTTTAAAACACTCGTACGTGCCAACGCTCATATTCCCAGCGGTAGTAAATTTACTTTCAGCTCTCCCCTCAAGGGTTTTAAAGCCAGCCTTTAAATATTTTATCAGGTTTTCCATGTTGTATCGTGCGGCGCCGGAGGGGGCTGCCCGACGACCTTTCAGTTGTGACTGCCCCGTTTGTATTCGATTACCATTTTTTCTGCTTTATTGTTTTTATGCACGTTCATTAAATTGCCGTTTTATACAGCTGCAACTCTATTGAATATGGATGAAAAATTATAGATTTGAATTCTGAAGTAACGAGTGAAACCGTCTCGGGTTGAATAACTTTGGTTTTTGTATTTTATACACCAGGGAAAGTATTTAGTCACGAGTATATCAGCAATTTTATATTGGTTATCTCTTATCTCTCTCAGCGTCTCATCATTACCTACTAGTTATAGTCCAGATTTTTCAAGCGCAACAACGTCTGCGGTACCGTAAAACAGCACAGATTGGAGCGGTTCGCCGCAATATTTCCCCTTGGTTGGTAATTTGTGAAATCGTTATGAAAGGGAGACTAAATTACACGGAATTGAAGAGGCAAGCTCCTCATGACAATTGTTTTGACATGAATTATAGCGAAAGCTAATTAACTTTTGATAGATAGCCCTCCGGAGACGCTCGTGCAATCACAAATATTGTTTTCATTCCGAATTGCTTGGTTGGCGAACTTGGATTTTAGGAAATTAATTTCTTCAGCGAGGGGGAGTTTTGTTTGATTTGTAATGTATACGAATTAATGTTAATTTATCATACTTTTGCCTGACATATTTGTCGCAACCTGTTTTTCATTGTCATTCGTAATTTGGTCCCAAAAAAAGGGAAAATGCCCTTCACCCCGAAAAATTAACACAGGTTTATATCCTGTTTAAACTTTGCGTATGAATCGGCTGAGAATTAAAGTTTTAAGTCGACTTAACAGTTTGTATAGCATGGTCTTCACATTGTCTGCTGTGTAAGTAGGACTTAAGCGTTGCCGTGAGGGATTATCCGTATTTGCGGAGAATTTGGTCTGAACTCCGGCATTCCCCTCACGTAGCGGCCTCATCTCCCGGCGTCGTGTCGTCGTTATTACCTCGATACTATTACCGAGCCGTCCCCAACAACATGACTTGGAGCCCAAATATCTAATAAATGACTATTCATTTGCGATCTTGGGCATATGACGTCATGTTGTTGAGATGTCTGAAATTTATCAAGGCATATTACAAAACTTTCTTCTTCGCATACAAAGAACGGCGTATTTAATTTTGGAATAATCATTTAATAGTCCGTATTTTATATCAACATAAATCAAACTACATAATCCTTTTTATCACACAAATAGGTTTGTTAAGGTTAAGCTGGTGACTCCAAAAGCCATAAAATTTGTCTCCTACAACAAGAATTTTCAGAAAACATTGATCGTAAAACTAGGTTTATTTATTACTCATGATGTGGGTTTTCTGTACATGTAGCTTAATACTAGCCACTAATATATGCCCTACTAGGTACATGTTATGTCGACTGCGACATTTTCCATCGATTGTTTGTTCACCACAACCGATGCTTTCCACCAGTCACGCGAGCATCGATTCATTAGAATGTGCGTCCGAATGCTCCTCAAATAAACATTAGTTGGGTCGCATTGACCGGCGTAATCGTTTTTCGATTGTGTTTTAGGGCTGTTTGGGGGATGTTGACTTGGCAATGAAGGCGTGCCTTCTGGTATTTGCAATTCCAAGTTTTTGAGGTCTTGCTCCGTCGTTCGTATAATCAAAAGGATTCTAATATATCCTAAGCACTTTGTGGTCTTCTGGTGGAATTGAACATTGAATCTTGACTCCAGCAAAGTTCAATTTTCGATTTTTGGGGACTTTGGAAACACTTGAGGACACTTCATCAAGCTGACTTGATAGTCAATTGTTTTTCGAAGCCAGCGGGGTCTGTTTGTCTCCGCAAAAGTAGTCAGCGTCGCGGGCCCGGGCTCCGCTGACGTTCCCTTTTTGTCCTAGCTCACCGAAGGTCGGCGCCCGCCAAGAAACCAGTAGGCAAACCGAGGACCAAGCAACCGAAGAAGGTCAAGTTCATAAGTAAGTAATGTTTTACAGGCAATTCTTCAGTAAGCTTAACACCTAAAAAACTTTGAAGACTTCAGAAATGGGAGCATTTGCCTGGCTATGTCTCTGTACCTAGCCAAGCAAACTTACCTGTTCCTATTAGCCTGTTACAAGTTCTTTTAACTAGTCTGCCGTGCGACAGAAGAAAAGGATGATCTTCGAGACCGATTCAATGCTAAAACCGCCATTAGATTGTTTAATTGACAAATTAAATATGGGTAATATTCAAAATAAATAACGGGACACCATTTCGGCTTTAAATCCTGAATTTTGGAAGATAAAAAACAACATTAATCGTAGCTGGCAGCCATTTGGATAGGTTTCAATTTGGCTGCCAGGAAAGTTAGTTTGTTCTAGCTCGACTAAGTGCAGTGATGAAGGGTTACTGCCAAAGGATGTTAAATAAGGCTTTCAGCCTGAGTCAGCATGGAGACTGGGAAATTCTCTTTCATATGTAGCCACGGAGTAGATAGGAAATGGAGTTTTCACTAGCGTTTTTTATGATGTGCTGTAGTGTAGGTACCGTATTATCGGTTCCTTCCTAACGGACCCGGACGGTTCCGGACTAACCTTCACCTTATCTTTACCTAACTTTTTTAACATTACTCATACGTATTGTTTGAAAGGCTAGATACTTCAGTTTATATTCATGTTAGTCACTTCCCAAAAAAAGAAACAATTTTCACCTACATTTAACGACAACATTATCACTCTATTCAGGCACTACTCCGTGGCATATACACTATACAGGGTGAGATCCCTTTCAAAGATAGTACACAGCCCGGGGGATGTGAGTCCCCTTTGTGTGGCGGGTCAAGAGTTTTCACCCCTTTTAAGTGAGTTATTGTTAGTTTTGTATTGTGGCGCGTGTTTGTTTTTTTTGAAGCCCCTTTTCACGTGGCCAAGTGAAATTCCGACACTTATTTAAGACCCTTGGCGCCGTGTTTTCCCCCTTCATTTTTTTTTATTGTTCAGGAAATTGTATTTGTTGAAGCTACTTCAACTAGAAAATTGATGTAGTAGACTTTAAATTCTGGGAGAATCTTGTAGATACGTATTCTAGTTACGACGTATTGTTCATAGACAATACTATGCATTAATAAGAAAGCTTTGTGTTATAAAGGCGAATCATCCTATTCTATTCTAGCCTTTCAAAGTAGCTCTGATTAAATATTTATGCGTATAATGGAAAGTCACCCCCGCCCTACGTCGTCGAGTGTGAGTCACCTGTTTTTATACCAACATAGTTCGCAGACAGTCATACTATAAGCTCGATTGTAAATGCAATTGGCATGACTCATGGGGGTGTTGGGAGCAATGAGCTCCCTAATTTCCCCCCAATAATTAAACAATACAGCATTCCTTGCCGAAGTTTACCCGACCTTGAATATAACAGTAATTTACCCCTTACCCCGGTTGCGTTTTAAGAATTTCTCCCCTAACCGTCGGGGGCGGTAATTTAATGAGTTTAGCGAATGTATTCAGATGGGGACGTTAATTAACGCCTTTAAAATTACGCTTAATTTGTAAAATATTGTCAGGGAAATTAGTGGGACGGTTAGAGATGTAATTGGAATTTGGGGGATCGTTTATTTTCGGAAGTGTCAATAGTTGTATGTGAAAACTCAATTAGCACAATTTATATGGAGATTTAAAAGCTTTATATTCCTGGTTAACATTACAGAGTATTAAGGGGGTTTATTGCTGAAAGTGTAGGCAGTTATTTGTTCGAGGGATGTTTTACAAAACATTTTAGGCTCAATGCGTAGCTCGGCGTGACCTCTGCTCAGGGTCATGACTTGCGGTCGATTTTTTGGACACGTTCGTACCTATCTATGGATATAGGTAGATAATATCTAGTCAACTATAGGCAGGCGGTGATGTTCGACTGGAGTTATTTTTAATGTTCAGATTTACTTTTACGAGCCTGTATCATAGATATTTAAATAGTGCTTATGTATTAACAGTAAGTTCATACTAAATACCCGAATAGACAGAGATTTCTTCACCCTCCCTTTAAAAAAACACGGTAGTTTTTTAATGAGGATTTAGTACGTGCTCTAAAAGAGTAATCGCTTAATTAACTGACGATAACCACACAATACAGCCACAGCACTCATCCACCAAACAACATATTTCCTATAAGCTGTACGTTTACCGATAAAATTGCAAATTGCTGCGGCCATTGTTCGCAGCGTTCGATTAGAGTGCGCAGTTATGGCTTTATGCGTCGAAACCATGGAGAACAAAATGGCTAGCGGAGATGCCATAACGAAAAAACTCCTAAGCATGTAGCGCGCCAAAACGGGTGAGCGGGGGACGAGGAACATTACTGTCTTCGCCCTTAAATGCCTTCTTTAGAGACCCGACCATATTTTTTTATGCCAAAAATCATTGACAGATTGATGTCTCAAAGAACGCCTCGTTATTTCACTCGTAACCGATCGTTTTGGTCATGCCGACCGTACGAAATTGACCTAGAAGAAGGCGCCTGACCTGCCTGCATTATGGCATCTCCGCTCATCTTTCCTTCCTCCATGGTCGCGACCGTCATCAAGTGATGCGTAGTTCCGACCCTATGCAACAATGGTGTGACATAACTGTTACGGTGTCTATGGTCTATGGAGATAGTTCGTCTATTGTTATTGTGAGGAAGGTGTGTTTTCAATATCCTGTTACTTTCTTATGTAGAACGGATCGGATGGTACTTACATCTTCATAGGTGTGCAAACAAACAAAGTCCCTACCTACTAGAGAGCATTATTAAGTACCTAACAATTTTGTATTACATATTTCCCTATCAAATTATAGAATTCTAAATAGACTAACTCGAGGTTCTTTCTTTGTTCTCTCTAAAATTATTTGATAACGGCATTTAAACGTGGGTAGGTAAGTATCCATGGATATTTATGTATGATCACGCACACAAAGCTTTGTTCTCTAAGCTGTTTGTGGTGCGTAAAGGCTAGCCTAAAATTCCTACGTGACCATATATATAACGAACTTAGATCCAATAAGGAGTGCCATAGAATCATAAGCCTCTCATAAGTCTGGAAACTGGCGATAGCCACTGCCCAAACACCGTACAACCACGTTTGCAGTCGTAAAATTTGTCTCGATCGATATTTTATAGCTTTATCGGGGACCAAAAAGCTTTGCTGTACTCAAATGCTGTACCGTCATAACTTCATAACGGTACACAGAGGTCAATATGACCCTCCCATTGTAATGTTCAGTTATAAACATTGGTGACTCAATCACAATTACATGATTACGATTTCGCATCAAGCTAACACAAATTACGTTTTTGTATCAATGTTCAGAGCAACGTCAAATTAGAAACACGAACGCACAAAAACTGAGCGAAAATTGATTACTTTTAAACGTTTCTAGAAAAAAAGTGAATGAATAATTTCTTGGTAAATAGTAACGTAAAAAGTAATTTATGATGTGAAGCGTAATTATCAGATACGACGATGTACCCAATGTTTATGTTTATGAGTGATGGCCAATGTACGTGGTTGTTATGTGGTGTACCAGCCATTTTGTGACCATTGAGCTTCCATTTGTGAATTAGCTGTGGCATGATAAACTGTGTTATAATTGCTTACGTTTGTTTGGTTGTTGAACCATGTAAGGAAATAAATGATGTTGATGTCTTCTGTATCCGTTTATTGAAGCAACTGCTGTGTATTCTTCGTGGATGCTGAATGCCAGCATAGATCATCTTTTGTAAGGAGGAACAAACTTAAATATCCCCACACGAAAGTACTTACATATAGTCCTCTTCCATTCAATTTATCTTCCTATACTCAACCTTGGGTAGTTGTTCCACATCGACATCATCCTTAAATTCCATTAATCTTCCTCAGCTACCGAGATCCGCTGCCAAGAGATGTCGAAGGGAGGCCTGGCGTACGAGGTGATCCTGGCCGAGCCAGTGGGAGTGCCCGTGCCTCGCCGCGCTGACTCCCCTGAGAAGACGCCCTCTGTTGAGGAGATCCAGGAGAAGTTGAAGGCCGCTGAGGAGAGGAGACGTGTAAGTAGGATAGGGGAATTTGTTCAGGATTAAACTACTAAAATACAACTAAAATAGGGAAGTCCAGTAAGAGTGGTCTTCTTATCTCGCATCAACTTTTCTTGTTTATTAATAAGCTTCGATAATTTTTGTGAAGCATTTCAATTATATTTTATGTTCAAATTATATACGACATACACCTATACTAAATCGAAAATGAAACTTAGTGAAGACCACCATGTTTGCACTGCCGATAACACTGCAGTAATATAACTGGTTAGAGAAGTGATAAAGAATAATTAATTTCGCAAATAATTGCAATTCTAGGAACCACATCCCTACATGCTGAAAGTTTTGGACCAAATTC
The DNA here is from genome assembly GCA_033682625.1 of Helicoverpa zea x Helicoverpa armigera. Lineage (NCBI taxonomy): Eukaryota > Metazoa > Arthropoda > Insecta > Lepidoptera > Noctuidae > Helicoverpa > Helicoverpa zea x Helicoverpa armigera. Next base: position 12,496,467 of record JAWIIS010000028.1, read on the forward strand.
AATTTCCCCATTTCCACAATCACCTAAAAACAACACCAATCTCCCTCCCACAGAGTCTGGAAGCCAGCAAGATGGCCGCCATCGCACAGAAGATGCAGAAGATTGAAGAGGCGTCTCGCATCCGCAGCGAACAGACGAACAACTTCATCGTCAACACCAAGGAGGCTCTGGACGCCAAGATGGAGACGCACGAGGAGAAACGCGAGGCCTACATCAACGAGCTGCGTGCGCGTCTCAAGGACCACTTGGAAGGTGTTGAGAAGACCAGGTAATTGATGTAACTATGGCCATCCCTGGGGTTAAATCCCTCGGTGTCGATGATAATTGCCATTTACGGTCCTGCATTTGCATTGCATGCATTCCTCATTTATTACAGTGTAATTTCTAAAATACGGGTATCAATCAGTGTCAGCATCCTCAGACTTATTTTAGGATCCCTCTAACTCATCCAGCCCTGATGGGTGATGCAAGATTCCATATCTATGTATAAGATTCTCTACGGCAGTCTTATTCTAAGAGCTGGTCTTCTGTCAATTATACCTCATGTGATGTTCCTTTCACCCATAGGCTGACCTTGGAACAGCAGACGATGGAAGTGTACAAGGCCATCGAGGAGAAGATGAACACCGCCGCCGACAAGCGCGACGAGAACATCAAGAAGATGCTTGAGCGTCTGCGCGAACATGTAAGCAAACTTATGTCTCCAGAAGTTAGACAGAATCTCTTCTGTTTGGGTCAATTTACTTATTGATTGATGGGTGTAACCTGAAGGACCCTTGTTCAATTCTATGTTCATTGGCTTATAGGAAGAGCAAGTCCGCAAAGTACGCGCTGGCAACCACGAACGCTTCCAGCAATTGGAGAGCGCTATCCAGGAGAAGCTGCAGCAGGCCGCCGACCGCCGCCTGCTGCTCGAGGCCGAGCAGAAGGAGAAGCTGCGCAACCACGTGAGTGTCGCCTGCACTAGTGTAGCATACAGCGCTCCCAGCAGCTGCACAGCGCCATCCAGGAGAAGCTGCAGCAGGCCGCCGACCGCCGCCTGCTGCTCGAGGCCGAGCAGAAGGAGAAGCTGCGCAACCACGTGAGTGTCGCCTGCACTAGTGTAGCATACAGCGCTCCCAGCAGCTGCACAGCTCCATCCAGGAGAAGCTGCAGCAGGCCGCCGACCGCCGCCTGCTGCTCGAGGCCGAGCAGAAGGAGAAGCTGCGCAACCACGTGAGTGTCGCCTGCACTAGTGTAGCATACAGCGCTCCCAGCAGCTGCACAGCGCCATCCAGGAGAAGCTGCAGCAGGCCGCCGACCGCCGCCTGCTGCTCGAGGCCGAGCAGAAGGAGAAGCTGCGCAACCACGTGAGTGTCGCCTGCACTAGTGTAGCATACAGCGCTCCCAGCAGCTGCACAGCTCCATCCAGGAGAAGCTGCAGCAGGTGTTATAATAATAATGGCGTCCAGATCCTATGGTGGTATACTGCCACCCTGTCATGGTTCATTATGATGTATGGTAGCTCTAGATCACATTCTCGGCCGACCCTACCCAGATGGCACGGTGGTCATCATGACTTAGTCTTAAGTGGACTTCTGATGGGTGGGTATGTGAGGTAGACTCGTCTGAACGACTATCCTGATACGCAGTTGCAACAAATAATTCAGGTATTTTTCAGCCTCTGTGTCTTTAGATGTGAATGAATTCAGGGTTCTTTCAAATTTGACGTTTTGCCCACCGTTGAGCCACATGGACACAAAACATCCAATTTAGAAGAACCCTCACTGTTACTTCTTTATAGAGACAAATAATCTAATTACTTATTTAATCAATTTTTTAAGTAAATTGTAATACATATTGGTAACTGGTAAGCGTCTCGATGTCTGTGCCTCGTTGTGACCTTAGGTCTTAGGTGTTCTGTTTGTATGCCGGCTGCGGCGGTTCGAACTGGTTTCAAGCGGATTGCGAGGTAATCACAAAATTATACTCGACACTTTTCGCTGGGGGGCAATTTTCTAACTATATTTTTTTGCGTTGGCAATACTAAGTCAGTGTGCCTAGTTAAAATTTTGAATGTGCTGATAGCATTTAGGTATGTCGCTTTTTTGAGTGATATTATTTTATTGGGACTCAAATTGGCTTTTACGCAATTCAAACCAAATCAAACCGTTTCAGCCATTAGTGAAAAAATCATACTATTTTTCATCCATCTTGCATTCATATAGCATGTATTCTGCATGGTTGTTTTTATGTTTATTTTTGTTTTTTTTTCGCGTAAATACAGAACCTTAAGTTAGCTGAGGTGCGTTCGGCCGCCACGGCTAAGGTGGAAGAAATTACCAAAGACATTGAGAACAAACTCACCACCGCCGAACAGAACAGAGAGAAGGAAATGCAGAAAAAGTTGGATTTCGTCAAAAAGGAGGTCGGTTGTGTTTATTGTTTTTTTTTTGCTTGAGACAAGACGCAGGTGTTGCTATATAAAACATGTATCTTTTTTAATTTATGCTATTGGTACATTCTTGATTTTATGCTCTCCATTATTGTGTATTCAGAGGCTCATAAATTCTATTGTTTTAATGGGTTTCTGTGACATACACGATCTAAAATAATTGGTAATCGAAATTGATGTGTCTATTAATTTTATAAAGACAATAGGATCCGCTCTCACAAGTCAAGATAGTTGCATGGTTGCTAGAAGTATGTAATTTTTTTATGGCCATAATCTACTCTAAGGATGTCATTATTAATTAACAGTAATTTAATTATATGTTTATTTTGAGTTAGCAAATCAGATTGAGATGTAGGATCTAATCAATACCTTATCTTATAAATGTAAAAGTGAGTTCTTAAGTTAATTACACTTTCACATCAAACTGCAAAACCAACAATGTGGTATTCCCGTAGGTACTCTGGAGACAGTTTAATCTCTTTTTTGACGAATAAGATGCTGGTCAAGATACTTCTATGTATGTTATTATAAATATTAATGTATTGTTTATTCCCCAGGAGAGGCGCGCGGAGCTGGTGCGACAGAACAAGAGCGCGCGCGTCGAGAGCGCCGCCGCCGTCACCTCCGGCTAAACACATGCATCTGACACCCACTCCTCTGTTATACCTCCGTTACTGAACGACCGGACGTAGGAAACCAGTCTAACAACACCCTAGGCCTGCAATACACGGACCGCTTGAAGCAGTCAGGGCCAACAGCTTCAAGCGCTTGACCGCCCGAATCAGTTGAGTCAAAGAACTCTGCAGTTCACAGTGCAGTCGACAGCTTGAAGCTGCCGCCCTTGACTGCTTCAAGCGGTCCATGTATTCCCGGCCTTAGGCCCAAGTTCACCTTCAATATAAACTTCGGTTTCTTAAAACAACTGGATACTTTGAAAATGCAGAGTAGGCAGTTGTTTTACGAAAAACTGACGTTTATATTGTCGGTGACAATTGGCGCAATAGGGTTAGACTGGTTTCCCGAGTCCCAGATGGTTGAAAAGCCATCAGCAATTACTAACATTTCCTAAAGTTAAGTCGGCTTCGGTGGAACATCTTATCGATATTTGTAATAGCAGTGCTGACAACTTCTGTCGACAATGTTAGTGGTTCCCGATGATAGGTTAAGGTCTTTTGGCTGGTCCAGTAGCAAAATTTGTACTTCGGTGTAAAATGGAAGCGCCACTTAGACGGCCGATAATGCGTCGGTGTTGTAACATATAAAAATATTGTGATAAAAACTTATAAAAAAAATATATTTCTCTAATATTGCGCACCGTACGGCATCCTCACAATATTTGTGTTACACCCCCAGACGTGCTTACTTTGTGACAACAATGTCCGCGTGATCATGCTTACGACATCTTTGATTCTAAATTAAATAGTTTAAGTTAATTGTTTTCATCGACATTATGGCAACATTGCTGTACACTTTAAATAACAATAATTATGGCCTATTTCAGAGAATGTACTTAATTGAATATGTCTTAGACGTGATCCTTATAACCAGCTTTTAGTATTCCAATGGAACACTTAATTGGATGATTCTGGATTTTCTGTCTTGGCATACTAAAACTTGGACAGTCGCACTCAGGGTTCTGTACGTAAAAGCCGCATATTTGCCTTTTATTTTTATATGATGAAGTGTTTATTTGTAGACTGGCATCTCGCAGAGGCTAGCTGTTTAGTTTAGTGCGGAACCCTCGGCAAATTAACGAATGATGAGATTTGTAAGCAAGCTGGCGGGACAGCTCGATGGTGGTATGACAAGTATCCCTAATCGTTAGTTATAGACTTATATCATTATTTTTAATGTTTATCATACGCAACAGTATTTTTAGGGAGGTATAATCTAAATTTAAGTTTCATCACGTTCTTATAATTGTATCGCCGTAACGCTATTAACTGCCCATTAATGATTATACGATATTTGACGGAACTGTGTTGTGTGGAGTCGGGAGGCGTGTGGCTGTATGCCGTCGCCGGCGGGCCGCGACGCCACCACATCTAGTCTGCATTAATATAAGTCTGTATCACTTCCTTTTATGATCTCAATCGGTACAATAAACATTACAAGTCGGATCGTTAGATGATTAGTTAACCAGCGGAAGTGCCTCAGTATATTCGGTATTCGGCTCTCGGATGATATCAATAAAGTGTAACGTATAAAACTGCCTTCATAGCGTTTTATATTTTTTTAATTGTAGATGGCGAGGGCGCCGGGCCGCGGACGTAACGGTGTGTTGGACACGAACCGCTTCTGTGATGTTTTTGCTCTAGTGATATTATGTATCGTATCGTTCGGTTAGGCACAAATTATATCGACTCGGACGCTGATGCGTACGCGGAGGCGGTACAACGCGGGACTGTTAAGTGAGAGTATCCTGTATTTTATAGTATATTTTTGCCATTCATTTAGCGTCGGTCTGTTTTATCGTCAAAGATATGATAATAATTGTATATAATATTAAGAGATGATGTATGTAGGCTTGGCGCGGCGGCGCGGGGCGGCTGCTTGCTGCTTCTCTATGTTACTAACGCTGTATGAGTAAGGGAACTAGGTGTAAGTTACTAGCTTGTTTCTCGGTGAAGAAGTGAAAACCTCTGACCAATTTGCCTTGGGTATTGTGTAGCCTTTTAGATTCTCACGATCGAGACGAATCATGTATAGCGATGCAACATATAGCTTTCAGATAATTATATTATTGTTTTTCGTAATTTTTGCGTAATGTTAGTCACTCTCCTATCTCTTATTATGGTGTTATTATCGTTAATTTTTATATTTTATGTGATTAATTATATTAATGTGCTTCAGTTTGTGAGGTATATGAAAATTGCTGTTTGAAGTGCAGGCAACTTTTGTAGTTTCATTGTCGTATTAAATAAAGTCATAAATACTAATAAATATGTATTTTATTGAACCTGTTCCTCTTCCTCGTAAGTATATAAGGGGATAGAACATGAGGGAAAGTACTTGTAAAGACCTAAATGAAATTATATTATTTGACTTTGATTTTACTTTCAATCATTTTGGAGTTTGTTTCATCGTGATAGTCCATGTTTAAGCACTGGTACTCAGCTGAATCCGGTTAGACTGGAAGCCGACCCCAACATGATTGGGAAAAAGGCTCGGAGGATGATAGTCCATGTTTAGTAGTACATAGTTTGAGTTAATTACACTATTTTGTATAGATACATTTATATGCTCTCCCTATGTACGCTTTTATGTACACTCCCTATCCACCTCCTATAGACAAACAAAAATAGGTTATTGCCACATGTGCAAAGCACCTACTTTAATAAATGTAAATCTATGTGAAAGAACCCTTTGTTGGCAAATCCATCCCACAACCTTATTTGTCCCTCAGCTGTGGAACGGCTGGAGTACATTACAGTAGTAGAGGTGCCAGAGCATAATTGCTATTATCACTTTTTGCCTAAAATTTATTACTACGACATTAAATTCATCCATCCATCTCCAAAAGACAACGGATCATCAAGAACTATGGCATATGATCAGTGCCTGGCTGGCAGGAAGCTAGCTTAAAAGCCTTGGTACTCAAATATCAACGACTGTCACACGACGACACAAAAAATCGAAACTGTCAAAATAAAAATGGCCGCGCATCGTGTGTTCATTTCGCATTATTGTTGATTCAAGATTTTTACCTCGTAATATCTACAATTAATTGTAATTTTAGTCTAATTGTATAAAGAAGTTATCGTAGTTTTTTAGCTGTGATTTCAAAGGTGTGTATTCATACAAAATGGATTCAAATAAGGAAGGTAAGCGTAAGAAGGAAAGAAACAGTGATGATGAAGACAGACGAAGGGAAAAGAAGTCTAGACGGGCTCGATCGAGGTCTAGATCGCCAGACGAAAGCCGCGAGAGAGATTCCAGACGGAAACGAAGACACTCCAAGTCTAGGTCACCCGGCGAACCCGCAAAACATGAGAAACGAGCAAGCTCCCCGAAGGAGCCCGAGGTAAAAAAAGAAGCGCCACAGCGACGCGCTAAAGACACAGACATGTTAAACACAAGAACAGGAGGTGCCTACATCCCTCCAGCCCGCCTCAGAATGATGCAGGCCCAAATTACCGACAAATCTTCAGTAGCATATCAAAGATTAGCTTGGGAAGCTTTAAAAAAGTCAATACACGGCCACATCAACAAAATTAATGTTGGTAACATTGGTATTATTATCAAAGAACTGTTAAAAGAGAACATAGTTCGCGGTAGAGGTTTGTTATGTCGATCAGTGATACAGGCACAGGCTGCTTCACCCACATTTACTAATGTCTATGCTGCCCTGGTAGCCGCTGTCAACTCTCGTTTCCCAAACATTGGTGAGCTCCTTCTAAAAAGGTTAATGATACAATTCAAAAGAGGATTTAAGCGCAATGACAAACCTATTTGCATATCCTCAGCTTCATTTATAGCGCATTTAGTTAACCAGAGAGTTGCTCATGAAATTCTAGCTTTAGAACTATTAACTTTATTGGTTGAGACACCTACCGATGATTCAGTAGAAGTTGCTATAGCATTCTTGAAGGAATGTGGACAGAAGCTGACTGAGGTGTCCTCGAAGGGTGTGAATGCTATATTTGAGATGTTAAGGAACATTTTACATGAAGGGCAGTTGGACAAAAGGGTGCAGTACATGATTGAGGTCATGTTCCAAGTGTGGAAGGATGGGTTCAAGGATCATCCAGCTTTGATTGAGGAGTTGGAGTTAGTACCTGAGGAGGAGCAGTTCACACATCTCATGATGTTGGATGAAGCTACCGATGCACAGGATATTCTGAGTAAGTAATTTTAAATTACAGTCTAAATAAAATTTGTTGTTTTTATACTGAAAATTGTTCATTTTAATATGTTGTTATTACATTATGCTAATTTATAACTTTAATATCTTCCAGATGTCTTCAAATTCGATGACAAATATGAGGAGAATGAACAAAAATACAAAACACTCAGTAAGGAGATCCTAGGATCTGATGCTGAATCAGGTGACGAGGATGGCTCTGGAGAGAGTGGCAGCGATGAAACTGACGATGAGGAAGAAGATGAGGCTCAAAAAGAAGTCACTATCATAGACAATACGGAAACTAACCTCGTAGCTTTACGGAGAACAATATACCTGACCATAAACTCCAGTTTAGACTTTGAGGAGTGTGCTCATAAGTTGATGAAGATGCAACTCAAACCAGGACAGGAAGTGGAACTCTGCCACATGTTTTTAGACTGCTGTGCTGAGCAGCGGACGTATGAGAAGTTTTATGGTCTACTAGCACAACGGTTCTGTAACATTAACAGGATATACATCGGCCCTTTTGAGGAAATATTCAAAGATTCTTATGGTACCGCTCACCGGTTAGATACGAACAGGCTTCGGAATGTCAGCAAGTTCTTTGCTCATCTATTGTTTACCGATTCAATTAGTTGGGAGGTTTTGGAGTGCGTGAAGTTGAATGAAGAAGATACAACAAGTTCCAGTCGTATTTATATTAAGATTTTGTTCCAAGAGTTAGCTGAATATATGGGTTTGAAGAAGCTGAATGATCGTCTGAAAGACCCGTGAGTTAATATTGTCTATTTTTGTAAGATAATTACTGTGCATTCTAAAGTTATGCTAACTACTACAGTCTGTGTCCACAATATTATACTTTTTATTCAATTTTCTAAAAGATTAGTTATTTTGGTGTAATTTACTTCTGATGTAATCAATTTATGAAATAACCAGTTATTCAATTAAAATGATTTTTTTTTAGTAAAATGTAATTTTTTGGATGAGTTCTTAATGGTCATTGGTTTTAATTTTGTGTACTCTGATAGAATCAAGTGCTAGATGTATGTTTTAGATATTAAGCTCGTCATTTAATGAGCTGCTCTTCCTATGTTTCAGGACCCTGCAGGATGCCTTCTCTGGCATCTTCCCGAGAGACAATCCAAAGAATACAAGGTTCTCCATTAACTTCTTCACATCTATTGGTCTTGGAGGCCTTACGGATGAGTTGAGAGAACATTTGAAACAGATGCCCAAGGTATGTGGAGTTAGGGTTGATTTATATTGGCCGGGACGTGCCGTGCCGTGTCCGGGCTTTTACGAAATTCTAAAGACGAGCGTCGTTTGTGGCCCGGACGGGCCGCGGATCATGCACTGTGTAATATAAACTGCTTCATACAAAATGTATGTAACGTTTCACATCCGTGCCCCGTACGAGCCACGAACACGGCACGCCCCGGGCAAGGCCCGGCCTGATATAAATCATCCCTTAATGATACAAACTGTTCTTAGTAATCTATGCTAATATTATAAAGCTCTTCAGCTTGTTTGTTTAAATGCACTAGTCACTGAAACTACTGAACTAATTTGTGAAATAATTTCAGTGTTAGATTGGGCTATCTTACACTTAAGTATGTATCAAGGGAGGTACCTATATGTATCTACTCTTAGACGTACGCGCGATGTAGTTTCTACTAAATAATATTATTATATTAGAATAACTATTTAGAATCATGATGATGATTTGTAACTCTGTTAAATGAATAGAGTTACATAACATACTTACATAAAGTCTGCTAAATGATATTAGAAACCTAGCACACCCACAGTTTTGATTTTTTTTATATGACATGCCCTGTTATTTGTTTTCAGAATGTACCAGCGCCTATACCCGAGATAAAGCTGAACAGTGACTCCAGTTCAGAATCCAGTTCTGACTCGTCCAGCTCCAGTAGTTCTGATGATTCTTCGTCTTCCAGTGACAGCTCTAGTGGTTAGTATAGCAAACATGTATCCATAAAAGAAATTTTATAAATTTCACACAAGATTACACAAGACAGCAAGATTCTATAAGTCTGGATAGCTATCACTTATTTACGAGATGCTTATTTCTTTCCAGAATCTGAGACAGAAAAATCTAGCAAAAAGAAGAAAGAAAAGAAATCTAAGAAAGACAAAAACAAGGAAAAAGTACCACAAACACCTGCGGAGGAACCTGAGAAACCTGTTGAGAGATGGGGACATGATGGCTTCTACGATACTTATGGTAAAGATGCTAAGAGAATGGAAAACAGGCCCGATGCACGTCAAGATAAAGAAAACTTCGCACGACCGAGGGATGTTAGAAGAAATGATGATAGAATGGACCAGAGAAACGGAGACGATAGGCGCAGGAGATATGATGGCAATGAACAGGACAATGGGGATTATAGACGACGTGACAATGATAGGGGACGGAAAAATGACGATAGAGGCCGAATGGATGATGACAGAGGACGACAAAGTGACGACAGGTTCCGAAAAGGCGATGAAAGGTCGCGGGACGATGGCAGAAGTAGACGAGATGATGAGAGACTTCAAAGAGATGACAGAGGTCGTAGAGATGATGATAGGCAACAGCGAGATGAAGAAAGGAGTCGAAGGGATGATGATAGGCCACGAGAAGATGGTAGAGGTCGTAAGGATGATGAAAGAAACCGTAGAGGTGACGAAAGACAACAAAGGGAAGACCTAAGAGGCAGAAGAGATGATGACCGGCCACAAAGGGATGATGGCAGAGGGCGTAGAGATGAAAACAGACAGCGGGATGATGAAAGGAGGGAAGGAAATAGAGAACGTCGCGATGACGATAGATCGCAAAGAGATGAGAATAGAAGTCGGAGAGACGATGAAAGATCTCAAAACGACGATAGAAGAGGACGTAGGGATGATGATTCAAGAAATGACAAAGCTCAGAAAGACGAATTGAGGAATCGTAGGGACGACAATGACAGTAAAAACCGCAGGGATGACGATAGGGACGTGAGGGGTCGTAGAGATGACGATAGAGAACGCGAGAATGACGATAGAAAACGCGACAATGATGATAGAGTACGAAGAGAAGTTAACAAGGAACAAAGAAGTCGTAGAGATGACAAGGATGAAGAAAGAGAACGTAGAGATGATGATAGGGAACAGAGAAGTCGTAGAGACGACAGGAATGATCAAAGAGACGGCAAGGATGATGATAGACGCAGAGAGAACGAGAGAAGCCGGAAAGATGTACGGACAGATGATGACAGATCAAATAGAAATCGTGAAGATGACGCGAATGATTCTAGAAGGAACAGAAAGGATGCAGAAGATAGAAGGGACAATGACGAACCTAGGAGTAGAAAGAGAGATTTGGAAGAACGACAGCCTCGCGAAGAATCTAATGGAAATAGTCGCAAAAAAGATAAGAATGATAGAAATAGAGAGGCTCGTGATGAAGAAGACACTAGATCTAAGAGAAGAGATAATGACAGTGGAAGAATAAATGGCGACGAACAAAATAATGATAAAAGTATCAAAAGAAGAGATGATTCTGAAGACCCTAAATCTAAAAAGAAAGATTCCAAAGATACAAAAGAAAGTAAAAAGAAAGACAAAAATGCCAAAAAAGATAAGAAAAAGAAAAGTAGGGACAGTAGTAGTGAGGATGAAAGTTCGAGCAAACGAAAGGCAAAGAAACGTTCTAAAGGTAGTAGTAAAAAACAGAAGAGTGATACTGAGTCTTCATCATCCTCATCATCTTCTTCGTCATCATCATCATCATCATCATCCTCTGATAGTGAGGATGAAAAGGTACACGGTAGATATTGGGACAATTTAGATATTAAGAGTAGAGACGAAGTAGAAAAAGAGGTTCGTGGCAGAAAAGAACGAACGTAACGTACCATTGATTGTATGAAATGCTAATGACTTGAAAACAAAGAAAACTGAAAAAATATTCCTGTACTGATGAATATGATATCTAGTTTGTTATAAATCTTAATAAATAATTTTAATTGTGTATTTTCGTATTTTAATTTCAATCCTAAAGCATATTACCTACGCATACATATAACAGCTTTATGTATTCCTATTTTCATGAATATGGACCATTCTGAAACCATGAAACTAGTACAAGCTGACACAAAAACTCGTTAGAGATAAACTTTTTATGTCTACGCATTGACAAAACAAAGTCAACAAGACATATTATATCCAAGTTCACTTGCTTTATTACATCCAATTACATCAATAAATAAGTAATTACATCATGAACAGCACTATGGAGACTATATTAGATTCAAAAACAAGTTCAGGAACGACGTCCGAAAGTCCCGAACAGTTTAAAATAAAAGCAGCATCTGCCCCTGCCATACCCAAGTTCTCAGAAGATGGGCTGGTGAAACCGCAGCTCTCTGCGCCTTCGTACCTCAACTATATGAAACAGAATGAGACCCCTCCGTTTAGGAAGCCGGTAATGGAACCCTCGCCCCATATAATTATTGGAACGATAATGAATGAGGTTGAAGCTGTAGCTATGATTGCGGCTGGTGATGCTGATAAGGAGAATGGATTGAGGAAGTTTCTAGGTGCTTCCTTTTTTTGTCACTTCATAAATTATTAGCCTTGATTATATTTATTAGTAGCTGTTCCGATGAGTTTAGCCTAATGCCTAAACTTTATGCTTTAGCTAACTGCAAAGGTCTCACTGGGCTTTAGGGCCTAATGCCTAGAGAGGCCTTTGCAGTTAGCTTTCCTAGTTCATGGACTTATAAATGCCCATCGCGCGAAGGGTTCGAGTTTTCTTAGTTCGGCATTGGTCCTAGATCCTAGTTCCTAGATTTATGTAGGCAAGTGAACCCTTGCACTTTCATAACTTCTTGACACTAGTATTTTTGTTCTAGCCGACTTCCTGATAGAAAAGAATATAACAGCGAACTACATGATATCTGAAAAGAACTTCCTCATCAGTCTGATGTTGGAAACCATAGAGTACGCAGCTCAAAGGGACTTCGGCGCGTACAAACTATCCGTCCTCATAACTATTTATCTAGATTCACATCTGTACTTCAAGTGGTATTACTGGCAGTCGCCCACTTCTGTGTGGAATTACTTCAAAGAAATGATGATACGACATTCAATTGAGGTGAGTTAGTCACAGGCCCTTACCATGGTACCATGTACCTTATTGGGAGCTTGACAAGGCCCCACAACCTTTAGGCAACTCCATTTTTTGTTACTAGGTTCCTTATTCCCCTTGAGAGAGGGTAACATCAGTCCTGGACTAAACATTATAGTTGGACTTGATCTCTAAAGCCATTTTTTCATGATAGGAGTTTTATCATGCCGAGAGCCTGAACAACTTACTAATGCTGATATAACTGTGCATCTGACCTGTCTGTATTCTTTAACCCCAGACCTGTAACTCTTATGATGCTTATTGACAGGATACCCCCTATGGTGAAGAGGTATTTGGCCCAGAAGACTGTTACGACATAGTTTCGCACTTCCACACGGTATACCTTACGAACCTGCCGCTCATACATATTCTGACCTTCGGCACTCCTCGCCTCAAGTTGCTATGGCCCTTCAAGTTGGTGAAATAGAATCTTATGAATATAAAATGTGTTTCATTTTTTAATCTACTTGGGTTTTAGTTTTGTAACTAAAAGTTATGATTGCAGTCCCCAAATATTTGAGTCATCTATTTTATGTGTTGAAATAACACACCATAACAGATCTGGTAACTATAATATGTTAGATAATTAATAAAAACCTTTTTTTATTTTGCTAAAGAGCCAAAATAATTATTGCAGAAAATTGTATGCATAAAACTACTGTATGTAATTATAAAAACATTTATTAACTACTAGTAGCAGCAGCCTTCAACTGCTCTTTCAGATGTTGTGGCAATTTCTTCTTCTTTCTTTTCCTAACTTTACCTTCACTTACACTCTCCCCTTTACTCTTATTATTATTAACTGGCCCTTTCTTCTTCTTCTTCTTTTTACAGGACAGAGGATTAGGATTATGCTGTTTCTTCTTTCTAATAGGAACTTTTCGTTCCTCAACCTTTTCTTCCACACCAAGGACTTTTTTCATTGTTTGTAATGCCTCATTTTGAGTTTCTGTAATAAACAAGTTGGGGTTCCCTTCTAAGCTCTGGCCAGCTTTAGCATTGCTGGCCGGTGAAGGCTTTTCTAGTGTCGGAGATTTGTTGTGGAGGTACAAGAGTGGAACACCAGCTCTTTCCCTCATTTTATCCTGCAAGTCCCTATCCTGTGTTGCCAGTATGTAGTGCTTGTCATTCTTCCGACCTACCATAGACAATATACAGTTAGAACCTCCAATTGGCTCCTTATGATTACATTCATGTATGCCAAATTGCTTCAATATAGTTAGGGCTCCATGTGTCTTTTTTGCAATTTTCTCTGTTTCTATTATGATACATCTTGTGGTCAATAATTTAGCTTGCGAGTTCAAATATTTTGGGATTTGTTCTCTTATGTTTATTTGTTCCTAGAAAATATTAAATAATTATTTTAGACATATTATACATGCAAAAATTTGAGAGCATGTGTGCACTCTTTCACGCAAAAGCTACTGAAAGGATTTTAATGAAACTCAGTAGTAATATAGCTTATATATCAGAATAACATATAGACTACTTTTTATCCATGTATGGGAAGAAGAATTTCTGGACTGTCAGAAGATTGTCAGGACACAGATGAAACCGCAAGTAGAAAGTAGTATAACATGACAAGAAAAAGAGCAGAGTAACAATTTGATATTATTAGGTGCTATAATAAGTTCTCAGAATACCTAGTTTTGATTATTGCTAGCGGGCTCCGGGAAATTCTCTTGCCAGCGCATGCTCTGTTCTTTTAGCGTAAGATGCGAGTCAGCACTATCAGCCTCAGGGTCGGGCAGTTCCTCCAGCGGGACCTGGATGTCCTCGTGAGGCAGCTGCTCAGCCCGCCACTCCTCGTCCACAATGTCGATCAGACGACCATTGCGCCGGTACTTGCTATCCATTCTGTGCAAATGAACTCGTTAAGATTGCAGGTGCGATAGGCAAAGATTTTAGAAATATTTCGGGGCTAGCAATAATGAAAACTAAGTCTTCTTCTATCAGTACGTGGCTACGTTATTATCATTAATAATATGAAGAAGAAGACTTACTTTGAAAGCAGCAAAACAAAATGTGCCGTCCAGCAAAACTTGATACGGTTGGTGAAAACCAAAGTTATTGTAGTAGAACTTTAAGTATTTCTGGACCTTTTTATATCGAGTGATCTTCATTTTATAAGACTATAGTACGAACCTGGTGTTTTGGAATTATAAGCACTGTTTTTATATGATAACCACAAAAATGTGCACCACCAAGTATGTGAAACAAATATCTGTCAAACTATGACAGTAGATGTCGAAGTGACAAGTGAAAGGTCATGCACCATGCCACACACAGATCATGCGTGTGCATATAATATGCACTTTATCTTGGTCTTAATAGATTTCATTTAGGTCGTAAGTACGGAAAGTCGTATCGTATAAAATCGATTAGCTACTTGAAATGTAATCATCGACATCACACATTGATCACATATTCCATTGTGATACTAGAAGGGAACAGGAAGCTGTTCTGCACTTGTCCCATGGGAACTATTTTAGTATTAGTAAATAGATAAGAACAATAATAATTCATCCATGCCAGCTCACAACAATAATAATTTGTTTTCCGCAAAAATTATCATAAGCAACAAACTTTTTTTATTAATGACGTATACTAAACCATAGACAGCTTTTTGTGAAATGAAACGTCTCGCTCGCTCTCTCGCTTCCATGTTTGTTCGTGGTCATTTTGCATTTCTGTGCTAGATTTTCCAGTTTAGCATTTAAAATTAATGATTTTATTCGTTAAAGTGTGTAATTAATGATATTTTCGGCAATACGGCGACCTCTTGAGGATCTGTCGCCCGAGGAAAAGTGCAAAACAGCGGTATAATAACAGGGAGGGTACGTCTTTCATATCCTTATAATCAAGTAAATGCGTCATTTTATCGAATATTGTTGAGAGTGTTCATGAAATGAGACGATTAGGCGTATTGTTCTCAGAACTAGTCACCGAGACAAAGTGATCTTACGCGTAGATGACTACGTAGAGTGGTTTTATGACATACAGCTGATTCCGATGAGGGCGTCTATTGGTAATTTTTTAATCGTCCGACTCGAAGGAAACGCTATGATACGGGCATAAGCGGTTAGTCATCATCATAACAGACACGTTTTTGGTGCGCGACAGATAAATTGATCGAGAAATTGTATAATGTAGGTCCGGCGAACTGCGCCGAACGCTGGCTGATAAAGTGTCATTGTTAATACCTTTTGTTTCTTTGTGATTTCGCGACGATACGGACGTGAAGATAACAACTTCTTGTTTACCGTTTTAAGCCAGCCTTTATTACAGTCGCTCAAGTAGTTCTCAAGCCTCAAGGTTTCAGAAAAAACAACCAATTGAATTATTTTTAATGTGCATGGGTGATTGATCAGTAGTTTAAGACTTTAAGTAGTCACTTGAAGCTTTGTCAATGGTGTCCAACTGTGTTTTTGTAGGACTTTTATCTGGTGAGTACTGTTAGAAAATAAAACCTTCATGTTAGGTAACTTATCAATACAGCATGTTACTCTACTGAAACAAGATAGTATTTTCGCCATTGTTAGGCTATATTTTCCAAGAATTATTAATACAAACAACACACAATTTATTAGTAAAAATGATTTGTCATTGCAAGCACACAGGTTTTTGTGAGCAAGGTATTTATCACCCTATAAAGTGAATCATGGTAAAAAGTACATAACCTGTTATCCTTGAGCAAATAATGAATTTCACCTCATTATCTATGGAAGATTTTAAAGCAATTATGATTTTTATCATTAGTAACTGCTGAGAATGTGACACAAAATAAATAAGCATTTTTATCATCAGTTTCATCATATATTTAACCTTTGAAAAATGTTAAGTGTAACTGTTCTACAATAACATAGGAAAACCAATGTTATTTCATCATCATCTCCTAAGCCTTTTCCCAATTATGTTGGGGTTGGCTTCCAGTCTAACCGGATGCAGAGTACCAGTGTTTTACAAGGAGCAACTACCTGTCTGACCTCCTCAACCCAGTTTGTACAAAGGCAACCCAATACAAGGGTGACATTTGTAACACATTGTAAAAAGGACAGTTTTAATGAAATATGAATATTCTATTTACCTAAAAACAAAAACAAATTCGTCAATTTGTTGAACACGTATAGAGGTTAGTGCTATTACCATTTTAATTTATGCAAAGTTATCTACCAAAGAGGTGGACAATACCACCATAGAGTTAAACATCTTTTTTATAACACTTGTATCTTTCCAAAGAGTATGTATGAAAGAGTTCTTATATCTATCTGTTTACATATCAGAAATCTGTAGAGACACAACATTGCGCAATGTTATGCACATCAATTAACATAATTATTCTTAGTTATTATCGTCACACTTGAAATAATTCATAAATTAAACTTAGATATCAATTGGAGTTATTTGAAATGATTATTTTCCTGGTTTCTTTGATTTTTAAGGTAATGCAACATAAAATATATGATTAGTGGAGTATTATTAATTGATAAGTTCACACTAATATAATGTTTTTGATCTTGACAATAGAGTTTACTATTATTTGTAAGAGCTGCTATGATTATTTATAGATTTAACAAAATGTAGGTGTCTATCTTCTAGAAAGGATAATAAAGAGTCATTGTAACACTAGATAACGTAAGTGTTTGCAGAGATCAACATTATTCCTTTGACCATATGACCTCTTATTCCTAGAAGTTTTTTGAAGTATGTTGAGGAGTATGAATTGTAGCTTTCACCAGTGTCATGTGGAAACTTCAACAATGTTAAACAGACAAGGAAACACAGAATTTAAACTTTTTTAACATAATTTTGAGCAAATAACAAATTACAAGAATATACTGTATTTTAGATAATTTTTACAGTGAATTCATGTCAGTAGGACAATATTTGATAAATAAGTTCTCACTATCTTCAAGTAAGTAGCCATATTGTTATTGTTATGTGAATGAGGACATTAATTAACTTTGAATGTAACATTTCCTTTTCTTGCACCTTTGTTTGTGGTTTATCTTTTTGTTTGTTTAAAAATTTGTATACCTTTTGTTTTACTTGTATATTAATGAAAAATACTGCAAACAATATGAGATATGGCTTATCTTCTTTGCAGATCAATAGTTTCTGTGTATATAAAATGACTCATAATAGCTCTTCTCTCAGTTTCACCTGTGGGAACTATTGTCCGTACTGGGATAAAATATAGCTTATGTTACTTGGAAAGAGTGTAGCTTGCCAAAAAAAATCTAATTGGCCCAGTAGTTTTCGAGTTTATGCATTACAAACAAACAATATGAGATATGGCTTATTTGCAGAATAGTTTCTGTATATATAAAATGATTCATAATATGTCAGGGAAGTAAGTAAGCTAGTAGGGATATCTTTTTTTTGCTAGGTTCTGTCTATGGTGCTCGCACAATATAGTATTCTATTTGTGATTGTTTTGTTTTTATTTGAACAAAGAGTTCAGAAACAGAGATGGGTTGGCGAATCAGAAAAAGTATACCCATATACTTTTACAAGCAACTTACTAACATACAAATTATATCTCTTTATGAAATTACATTTATTAATGTCTCAATGCTCTGCAATATAATATAAGCATTGAGTTTAAGGTTGTTATAGCAACTATAATTAGTAATATTATGTATTTCCTGCGCCGATTTGTATGGTCCTTCCTGCCTTTCATGTTCATTGTATTTTTATACAAATATCGTAAGCAAGGCAATTCATTAATTTAATTTATTGAATAGCCATATATTTCAATAGCTTCCGCCAATGGTTTTACTAGTATCCCGTAGGTACTACGCGCACCCGGATAAAACGTAGCCTATAGTCTTCCCCAATAAGTGGACTATCTAACAACACGCTTTTTAAAATCGGACCAGTAGTTTCTGAGATAAGCTGTTGAAACAGGCAAACTCTTCAAAAACAGCTATAGACTGCTCCAGTGTAGTTTTTTAAATAAATACTTGATGCATATTTATTACACATCTGGATTGATAAATCTATGAATACCATTAGTATGTCAAATATGTTAATTTATTAATATGCAAGATAAAGTATATGCATATTTTGTTAGAGCTAATCTCTAGAACTGAGGACTTTGTCCTTTACACTAGTTCCGTTTTTTATAGCGCTATAATAACTTGAGTAATTTGGGCTATACTTAAAGTAAATACAAACCAAAATAATACCAGAACTATACAAATAAAATCTTTCCAGATTATAATAGTAAATTAAGTATCAAATTCAATCAAAAATACATTTTTGTTTTGTATATCTCATAAACAACTAAATCGATTCGAAAAATTCTTCCACAGTTGGAAAGCGACACTCTTCCCGTGTAACATAGGGTATACTTTATCCCGATAAGGGCAGTAGTTCCCACGGGATACAGGTGAAACCGCGGGAAAACGGCTAGTCGCAAATAAAACGGTTTTGTAGATAGTACGGTATATTTAGCACTTGTCATATCAATCGTTTCGTTTTAACGCCCATAAAATACTATGTGTATTTATAATTGGCTTATCTCCTATTTATAATACGAAAAAAAAAACGGATCTCATTATCTATAGCACGTGTTTTTTGGCTTTTCTGTTTCTATATACGAGTCGGCTATTACGATAAGCAAACTATCATGCTTGCTTGCTCCTCAGGGATAGAAAGTAAAGAGAGTAGGTTCACCCACCCAATGTAGTCCATATGAAGGTTTTTTTTTTTTCTAAAATATGACATATCTATTATGAATTTAACTTGCTCCAAACTGACCCAAAAGGTATTAATTTAACTTTTTAGAACCAGCATCATCAATGATGATGATGACATCTAAAAAAAGCGTATCCAAGTCGGTTCATCCGTTTAAGAGCTATAGTGCCAAAAACAAATTTATGACACCACTCTTTCTGCATGTCACTCACTCTGTTTGCAAAAATACATGATATTCCTTTGTCGACTGTATCTAACCCTCATATTTTTAAGATTTTATGACTTGTGAATTGTGATCAAAAGCGTAAATTATTCAGAAAAACATGTTCATTTAGTTTAGGTCTTGCTTACAAAAGGATAATAATGATCTCATAAAAACAGTGCAACAAACTTTACTGTCTGTCTGATAATAATTTGTTTACTTGCATTGGCAACATTTATTATATTATCAACTAACCGTTTTCCCGTGGTTTCACTCGCGTTCTGTAGGAACTACTGCCCTTATCGGGATAAAATATAGCCTATTTTACTCGGGGTGAGTGTAGCTTTCCAACAGTGATCGAATTTGCCAAATCGGTTCAGTAGTTTCGGAGCTTTTTTGCTACAAACAAACAAAAATTATGTTTTCTCTTTATTATATTAGTGCAAAAGTATGAATAACAACAGTGTCGAAGTAGTTTGCATACAGTCTACATAGTTTTGCACTCAGCTAAAGAGAAATATTTTCATCAAATTAGGTGGGTAGTGGTAATTTTCATGCAAACCGCTGAAGGTCATGGTGTAAGCTGTTACTGGTCAAGGTCGATGTTATTTAAGTAACTCATGTTTATGCTTTTGAAAAATGTAAGTGTTCTAAATGATGTGCTTTTATTTAGTTTAGGGACTTGAAGTAGGTATCTACAATTGTAAAACTAGAGTTTGTTTGTTAGTATGAGCAAATATCAGGATTTACTGGACCAATTTAAATGGCCCATTTATCGAGGAAGGCTATGTAGAGGTGCCAGAAATAGTGCTCATAGGACGCGGGTGAATCCGCTTATATCGGGAACTAAAATAACTGCACTCTAGCTAGATAAAGTAATTTTTATCATACTAAAGTCTATACTTTTATGGTGAAACAGCTACATAGACGAGAATTATAATAGGATTAGCAAGGAAGTATAAATAGAACTTGTACATAATATCTTACAGTTCATACATTACTTGTACATATTTTCTTTCTATGTATATCCTGTACATCAGCACTAATTACTGGTAGTCAGAAAGTCTGACCAGTTCATCAAGTTAGGGTTCTAAGTTAGGGCGCTCATGTAACTAGATAGAAGAGGTTAGCTCTGTTAATTATAATGGAAGTCAGCCCCGGTATAGGTGAATATCTGTCCCCGAGATTCACAAGGGAACTACTCTCCGTACCGGGATAAAAAGCCTCCCTTCTCAGCTCTAGATTATCTATGTACCAAATTGCAGTTAAATTGGTTAAGTTCTTTTTGCCGTGAAAGCGTGACACACTGAGTTATTTTCTCATTCATAATATTACCAAAGTTGGTACCATCAGAACAGCATAACTAACTATATTTTTGTTCTGCAGGCGATGGCAACAAACAGGAGCGGTGCGGCGCAGCGGCCGAACGGCGCTCCACAAACGAAGGTCTGCCAGTTCAAGCTGGTGCTCCTCGGCGAGTCAGCAGTGGGCAAGTCCTCGCTGGTCCTCCGCTTCGTGAAGGGCCAGTTCCACGAATACCAGGAGAGCACGATCGGCGCCGCTTTCCTCACGCAGACCGTCTGTCTCGATGACACTACGGTCAAGTTTGAGATTTGGGACACGGCGGGGCAGGAAAGGTTGGTATACTGGCTTCTTTTATGATATGTCTACTGAGAGAATCATAGTATCGTTGTCATTGCTGACACTTCGTGAAGGGCAATCCCTTCTTAAGACCTAGACACCCAGACTGAGGGTAATTTTAGTTGTTGTATAAAGCATGGGCCATGCATATCTATTGTATATCCTGATTTTTCGAGATGTTTGCATACCAGTGGGTAACTGTTACCTATCAAAATTACATCCTATTTTTTTAAGATGACTGTTCACTGCTGGGCTGCGGCCTCTTGTCACTCAGTGAAGGATTGAGCGTTAATCACCACCACCTTCTCTGTCATTGGTGTCTAAGATATACTTAAAAAGTACTTACAAATATGGAAAAGTTACATTGGTACTTGCATGACCTGGAATTGAACCCACACAATCGTATTTGAGAGGCTGGTCAAGATGATCGCTGGATCACAAATAAAATATAGTGTTACAAAAAGTAATTGACACTAGTGTGTCATTGTGTAGGTAATCAATTTGTCGCCATATTTAGACTTGTTATGCTCTTCACGTTTAGATTATGTTTCGGTATAACAATAAGTAACATAATACTGTTTCTTTTATTAGGTTTAATATCACTTTAATAGACTTATCTTAGTATACTTAGGTAGTAGGCAAAGATTAGATTTTTTATACGAATTAATTAAAACAAAATAAAGCAACACTAGGCCATAGACACCACCATAAACAAGCAACAATACCAAAAACAATTGCTCGAGGAAAACCAAGACAAATGAAATCAATGGGCCTTGAATCATTACTAGCTTTACTATGTCTAGTCGGATAACAGGGACTGAGGAAGTTTACACTCGAAGGTCGTCTGTGCATACCTTTATGTTTGATGGTCTTGTACGGGCTTGATTGATTAATCTGATGTGGTGATTTTCATTCTTGTTTAATTTGTATTTGATTAGTTAGTAGTGACTGAATTAATGAATGAAAGTCGTATAATAAACTGTTTGTAAATCGCGGTTCTACCTAAACTATTCCCATAATTCCTGGACAAGATATAGCCTATTATTTCATCCATCCATATTTTTTTCAATTAATTAATAATAAATAATAATAATATTTATTTTGTACGGAAATATACAGCGAAAGTACAGAGAAATGTCCTAAGAGTAAGTTGTACAAAAGTGACAAAGGTTCTAGGACTTCTACACTAGGCAACAAGCCTGTGTCTTAGAAGCCAAATTGTAATATTGTAATATTTATACAGTATTTTGACCATATTTTATAACAATATTCATTTCCAATTCGCAGGTATCACAGCTTAGCGCCGATGTACTACAGAGGTGCGCAAGCGGCGATCGTCGTATATGATATTACTAATCAGGTAAATAT
Organism: Helicoverpa zea x Helicoverpa armigera; assembly: GCA_033682625.1. NCBI lineage: Eukaryota > Metazoa > Arthropoda > Insecta > Lepidoptera > Noctuidae > Helicoverpa > Helicoverpa zea x Helicoverpa armigera. The sequence continues at coordinate 12,518,830 of JAWIIS010000028.1, forward strand.
TTACTTGTTATACGTCAGAGTACCGTGAAGTCTCTATACCAGTGGTTCTTAACCTTTTTGGCATGAGGGACCACTTTACCAATTTTTGTCTTGCCGGGGACCACCCCAATGGTTTACCTAAATTGAGGGTTCTTTGATAAAGAATCAGAGCACACTTCATAATTAAAATTTACAGATTTTGATGAGATTTTTGTGATCGCATTCTCTCTACTGACTTCTGAATTCTTGGTTCAGTACTACTCAAAACTAAACGCATGTCGGCAGTGGCATCCAACAGATTTCTATGCTTGTTTTTAACAATCAGAATCGTCGAAAACCCACGTACGTATTTATAGCTTTAACTAAATCTTTCATTTACAAACTAAACATTGCGTTTACACAACGCAATTACCTACTGTCATACTCATGTATTTAGTTTCCAAATGCGCGAGCGAAGCGAGCGCGAAATTTTTTTCGGATTCAAACCAAACATTACTTACGTAAAATGTGGCCCAAACGTACTTAACTTTTTGTTTGTTGACAAATGCAAAAGTAAAGGTACACAGTTTTTGAATACGCGAGCGAAGCGAGCGCGAAATTTTAATTATTTTTAAGACTCAAAGCCAAAATTACGTAAAATGTAGCCCAAACATATTTATTTTTTCTGTTGGACAAGTTAAATGGATATCTTTTATACGTCCATGCGAAAACCCCTGTTCGCATAGATAAGTCGTTAAAAATAAAATTAGATTAACAACGTCGCGAAGCAATGCTTCGCGGACCACTTGGAATGCCTCCAGGGACCACCAGTGGTCCGCGGACCACCGGTTAAGAACCACTGCTCTATACTTAGTCATTTGTTTGTTAGTTTGTTTATAAGGCGATCTCCGAAATTGCTGGAGCGGTTCCAAAGTATCTTCCATTCATATTAAGCTACATTTTATTTTTTAAGTATTTTCGTTTCCAAAAATATTAAATTAGCGACAACAGGCGTTCGGATTGAGTACCTCCTTTTTTGGGAAGTCGGTTAAAATGTGATTTCTCGCTATCTAATATTAGTCATCAGTATTTGTTAGTCAATGGAGTCTAGAATGTAAACATGTGTTCTTATCAAAATCTAATTCAGATTGAAGTAGATTATAACTATAATCTTACAAGTGTTCTTTGCACTTTGTGTTCCGAAAAGGTGGAATAGAATGCACTGCTACTTGGTTTAATTAACTTCTGGACAAATGATTTTTTTTTTTCAATGTTCAGAAATGATTTACTACCCTCAGACCCTAGAAAAATGTGGTAATTCTGCATTTCAGTAGTTTCAACAGTTTCTTCTGCGTCCCTAGGGAACTTCTTCCCGCACATCGGTCCAGTATTTCCTGATATTAGCGCGTTCAAACAAACACTATCTTAATAAAATATTTGCATTAACAAAGACTATATAGATCTGAACATACCAAACGCATTCCTTGCATTATTAACCAATAAGTCTTACTTATAATCTATTCCTAACAACGGGCTTTGTTCGCAAACCTCCGGATAGAAAGTGAATAATACGTCCAAAAATCACAATTGAACAATGTACACCAGATTTCACTATCGCGACGCGGTTTGCAATGACTAATGACTCAGAATTGCGTACAAAGTATTGTAAAAAGTCCCTTCTAAAAGGTTAGAGGATGGCTTTTGCACTACATGTGGTAATTCTTCTTCTGCCTGACCTCTTCCAAAGTTATTTGGAGTCGGTGCAATATGTTTTCCGCTTCCTTTCCTCTCTGTTAGTCGTCATTCTAACCTTATTCATGTCATAAGGAATTGCATACAATATAAAAGGTTTTGAGTACGAATATTGATGAATGATGATGTTTAATATTAATAGATAATAATAACAAATGTATTTACTTTCTCTCTGTAGAGAGAAGACTATAATCCTGTGTGTACAAAGGATTATAGTATATTCAAACTTCATAATGACTTACTTACTAATCTTTAAAGATCATCCCTTTCTAGTGCACAAATGAAATCGTTTCAGATAAAACACAAATAAAACAGGACAAAGCTAGAATGATGATCATTAAGTACATCGAAATTGATTGCTGTAAAAAACGTCTAACACAAATAAGACACAAGTTCTTGCTTCCTGAAGCATGAAGACAAAGCCTTAATGTATAATCTATGACTAGCTAAATCATCACAAAGCATCAGTGTGAAAATCCCGTAGTTAGAACTAACTGAATGGCATTGAACATATCTAGTTCAAGTTTAACGCCGATTCGACTCGGTTCTATCGTAACGGCGCAGATTGATCCACTTTTGTATCGATAAAAAGAGCTGTGAAAATGACAGTTCTAAGTAGGGCGTTATTTTTAAAAATTTGAAGTTAATAGAATTAATATTTAAAAAAATAAGACCAGGATTTCTGCATGCTTATGTTAATTAAATATAAGGACTTAATATGTTAAAAATTCTTCGATAACATGCAAAAATATGTTTTTCTGCAATCAAGAACATCTTGTTTGCTAAATATTAAAAATATTATTCACCTCCTATGATTAGCGACTTAACTTTTTTAAAACAAATATACTTTACAAAAAAATTAAAAAAAAAAATACCACATCCATATGATTATCACAACAAAAGCCAAAAAGTTACATACACCGTGGTGAAACCTCCTTGGACAATACCGGTACAATTTGTGCCCCACGGTCAAGCGATGGTCAGTAGGCAAAGGTCGTTCGTGTTTATTCAGTGTTTAGTGCCACACGTGTCATGTAACAGCATTTTTGGCAAAAAGTAAAGATGAACTTGCACTATAGTGTAACATTTTTTCTATATATTTTTTTAAATTTATTTTTCCCGACAAATGATAAAAAGTTACATACACCACCGTGAAACCTCCTTGGACAATACCGGTACAATTTGTGCCTTACACGGTCAAGCGATGGTCAGTAGGCAAAGGTTGTTCGTGTTTATTCAGTGTTTAGTGCCACACGTGTCATGTAACAGCATTTTTGGCAAAAAGTAAAGGTGGGCGTACATTATAGTGTAACAGTTTATGTAGCTACAATTTTTTATAATTATTTTTCTAAGGGCTAAAATTTTATCTCCATGGATAGGTTTATTTTAGCTGCAGAAAGGTTTGTAATTTACGGGCGTTCTCAATATTCTATGTACCTATCTGTTATTTTGCTTACTATAGACAGTTTGATAAATCAGATAGAATATTGGGAATGGAGATTAGACAGATTGTTAGAAAACTTGATCAAAATAATATTTGACCGCTGAAGCCTATAGAGACATATCTAAATGGGTTTTGAAACATTTTCAATAGCAAATACATAGACTAGACACAGGATGCTAGGAGTTTTTGCTTTATCAAGCTAGACTATCAATATTATAGTATTTTCTAAAAATATCATCTGTCTGCAGACAACTTATCAACTACATGATCTGTACCGCAGTTTCTTTGTAAACTCTGATAATAACATTATGTCCTTGCTAGGTCAGCGGAGTTCAGTCAATTGTACGCCATTGTCGCGACTCGAGGTATTTATGTTAAGGAAGTCTTATTTAAATATTTGCAAGTGAATGACTTATGATGAAACAAAGAACAATTTGATTTCATATCCATATACAAGTAAAGGTTTTTTGTTCAACCTGTCTTATCTATCTATTTTGAAGTGGTACTGGAAAACTAGGCTTTTGGTCGGTTTTTGAAGACCTTTTGGGAATGGTATTCCCTCACTAGTTCCTCGTTATTATATTCAAGTTCATATTAGAAAGAAAATACTATTTATTTGACACGAAATAACAACAACAGGAAAAACATTCTGTTTTGATTATGAAAATTATGACACCTGTCAAACAAACAAAAACATACAAAAATACAAATTGAAAACTTCCTCGTTTTTGGAAAGTCAGTTAACAAACAAACAACTTTACTACAAAAAATGCTTAATAAAACAAACGCACAAAACTGACATTTATCACAGGTATCAATTAAGTTTTTTGCCAACTCTAGGGCAGGTTTTTTCATACGAGTTAACGAATACTATTGCGTCACACTCAGTTAAGATGCGAACTAAGCACGTGACTAGCTTTGTTTTTAACTACGGATTACTGAAATATGTGTGGTTAGTTAGGTAGTGACGAGTGTTGAGATTTTTCCTTGTTATGACATTTTCTAATTAGTTTTAAAGTATGGTCTTCTCTGAGTCGTTATACCATAGCTAGACGTATACCTCTAAAGATGACATAATATTACAAATTGTTCTTTGTTTTGTTTACATTAGATTCTGATTTGTTATTATTAGTTTAATATAAATTAACGCTTGATTCCTTCAAGATTCCTGAAAGTGTTATATGAAGCGAGCTCCTTCCACTAAGAGTCATGCAGACAGAGAATTTCATTCTGAAATCTTATAATCATTATAATAGTCCTGAAAAGTTATAAGTAAAGTATATAAGTTTTACTTACACTTACAAGTGAGAATTGCAACTAAATAAATGATTGTGTCCTTAATCTTGCACTTTGATAATGTTATTTATTTAATTTATTGATATTTTGATAAGAAGCTATTGAGGTTGAAGACTTTAATGACCTGAGAGTTAATAAACATATAGGAAGGCGTGTTTAATGATAACTTAAGTACGCATTACTATGAAATATATTGTTGCATATACCTACTGACTATAATGGTTATAAGTCTTAGTCATGTGACATACATACATTGATATAAAAAGTAAATAAACTTCATAAAGTGCATAGATATCAAACGGCTTGTCATCATTTCGAAGATAAGCCGTTTTGCCGAGGTCAGAGCTTGGATGGGTGTGAATTTGCTGACTCTTAACTGCTTCGGAGAAAATGATAAGACTGTACCTCTTGTTTGTTAAAGTATTAATTACCTACATAGGTGCAACTTGTTGCTTAGTACATTAGGATTGGTTTAAGATTTTTTGAGAGCACGTTATTGAAAATGTACTTTTCTGTGTTCGTGTAATAAAACCAGCTTCCCATGGATTTTCGATGCTTATGTCTTTTAGGTTATAAATTGAAAGTCTACATTGTCTATGCTTTTCATAAACATCCGAACTTTTATGGACAGTTACACGCTAGTGGGCGAACACCTTTAGCGAGCACTTCAGTTGGAAATTCGACGATATGCCAATTGGATTATTTCACGATTTCCGAATGGTGCTAAGGTGATATCGTGACATGAAGACTAGGTCAAAAATAGCAAATATTATGGCCGTATACTGATTTATTTCAGTACAAAAAAAATATGGGCGCCTTAGCAATGAGTGGCACTTAGGACTTTTTAAATTTTCGATGCTTTTATAATTGCAAATATTCATTGGCTAAAGTGATTTTACGGTTGTAAAACCCCTGTTAAAGCTACTGGAGGTCTGTTACTGATTAAAGCATACATTAAATAATAGTAGCAGCCAGTTCACCCTCCTACCAAATACATACTGTGTCTTTGTCATTTACAACTTCAATACAACACCAAAAGTAAACAAAAATACATCAAATAAAAACCTTGCTACACAAAGAAATGCAGCACAATCGCTCTGATATACGTTATCGCTTATCAGATAACGTAACAATTATATAGCACGTCTCACGATCCCTTGCCGAGCCTCGCGATTCGTGAAGTCCTATATTATCTCCTGAATAGGCCCATTCTCACTGACAATATGAACGTCAGTTTTCGTAAAACAACTGTTTGATTCGAAATGTTCACGTAAAATTCATAGTAAACAGTAGTTTTAAGAAAACTGATGTATATGTTGCCGGTGGGCCTCATTAAGTGGTAATAACTTAATGGTAAAGTAGTCGCATAGCGCGACTGCTGTGCACGGGATTTCCCGAGTCGGACCAAAATCGCTTTGTAGGTTTTAAAAAAACATTCACAACATAGCCAGGAGTCTTTAGGTTGGCGATTTTGATCCTGAGATTAGCTCGTTCAAAAAACTCACATTTAAAGAAAGTTCAAACGTTCTCATTTCAAATAGGCCTTTGTAGGCTCTTATGAAAAGTACGACTTCCACGGTTCCAAAAAGTGCATCCCATGGAGTAAACCGACAAAAAACTTCATGGACAAACGACAAGTGTAACATTAGTATACAAAACTGAAAATATATATTACAGGTAGGGCAAAGCTAGTTATTCTTACTCGTCATTAATGCTATTGGTTCTGTTGCATGCGTATCATGACGTGGGCTTCAGCGTGGGTAGAAGCTAGTAATTCATAGTTGTTTCTATTTTTACTTCAGTTATAGGCTTAATCACCCCTCTCAGTACGTACAGTTACCGGCACGGATGTCGGGCTCTCGGCGGAAGAGTGGGGATCGCTTTGCGCACCCGTACGCATAAGGCAATAAGGCAGTAAATCGCTTGTGCGCAGGTGAAGGTCAGGGCTCGACATCCGTGCCGGTAACTGTACGTATGTGACGATTTGTTCAATGAGAACTGAAGGAGAAAGTGTGGAAGTCTTATCAAACCTGAAGATAGACTGTAGCTGATTTATCTTAGAGAGTTTGACCTGTTTGGCTGCGCAGTATGTCTTAGGAAAGCTGCACAGCCTTTTTGCCTAATTTCAGGCTCCACAACAGTCGGTTATAACCTAAAACCGCTGCATCCACAGCAGGAGGCGTCATTTGATTATTTCTAACCAAAAAAGTACTTTTATGAATATCTCAAGAATGAACATTTCCATGCCTTTATTTTTTCAATTTCGACTCTCTTCTCATTGTTTCTTAAGGTCTTAAAACTTGTGTCCCTAGCTATATGTACATATATGCTAGTCTTCACCATATTTGCTATCTATATGTCAAACTGTAAAGTTCATAATGACATAATAATATACACACAATAATGTACATAACACACAGACATATTTATCTCTTCATGTAATAGGTATGGATTACCAACATTCCATAGTTTATCTCTAACCGCCTATATAAAATTAAATTGCTTATTATCAAAAATAATTTGTCGCTCTGTTCCATATAGAATTTGTCGTTGGTCATTTAGAATTTCAGTTTTCCCTATAATTAAAGGAAAGACTTTAATTTATTTTGTCATATAGGCCAATAAGACTCCTTGTATAGAATAAGGATTAGTCAATATATGAATTTAAAGTTAAGCTTGAAAGATCTCTCAGAACCTGTTTCTTCTACAAAGCACTTTAATTTTCTTACAACTTCTTCCCTTCCTAAACATTAAAAAAAAAAATATCGGCGATACTACATTGCAATGTTGGAAAATAAAAAATACATACAAAAGTCTAGTTTATTCCCTCAATGATAACAGGAGCACAGATAAAAAAATAAAACCATCGAATTCGTTATCTGTGGCACAGATAGTGGGATTACCCGCTAGCTATGAGGCCATGACTAATGACTACGTTTTGATTTCTAAGTACGAGGAAACAATATGATTTGTTTATTTATAGTATTTGTGTTTCGAATATTTTGATACGTTTCTGGTTCGATTCGTTGTATGTATGACTAGCTTCTGCCAGCGGTTTCACCCGCATCCCGTGGGAACTACTTCCCGTACCGGGATAAAAAGTATAGCCTATAGCCTTCCTCGATAAATGGGCTATCTAACACTGAAAGAAATTTTCAAATTAGACCAGTAGTTCCTGAGATTAGCGCGTTCAAACAAACAAACTCTTAAGCTTTATAATATTAGTATAGATATACGGTTACAAAATGAGCCCTTATAGGAATGGGATAACCAAAAATAAAATATGTATACAATAGTTTATTAGTTATGCAAGTGTTTATTTGCTGTGCATTACATTAGTACCGGTTTAGCTGTTTAATCGCCTAATTTTAAAGTACACACTATCTATTTCGAAAATGTCAAATGCGCGTGCTCATACATAATGTGAAGAGATGTAATATGACGTTCTTTGTAGAAAAAGGGTTAAGTAAATATGGTAGCTATGTTATAAAATCTTGTTGGCATATAAAATACATAAGAGTCTAATACAAATTGCTACCTGTCTATTAATTTTATGAAAAATTTAAGGCTCTAAAATATTTCCGAATTTTATTTTTACCATTCAATCTGAATCTTATAAATATGATCCTTTGCGGAATTGTACCGTTGCACGTTTCCTGTTCTCAATATTTTTCTAGTTTTTTTAATACACCTATTTAAATTAACACCTGCGTATCTAATCCACACATATGTTTAAAAACATAGAAATCAGTTTATTTCGGTGGCGGTCAATACTTTAAATGGCATTAAACAAGTAAGTCTTCGAGTTCAAGGGCGCGCCGACAGACAGATAACGGACGTGTATGTTATGCGCTAGCCGTGTAGCGACGGCTTAAGAATACATATGTCGCTACCCCTTCTTCCAGTGGGTGTCGTAAAAGTCGACTAATGGAGTATAAAATGCACCAAACACCAGTGCAAGAGAAGGAAAACTCGGAAAAAACCCTCTATCAACCCGTCTGGCCAGCGTGATAGCAGTAGGCTAAATACCTCTATGAGCAGCACAAAAAAGCCACGGCCCCTAGTTCCCGGCAGTCCCGCTATTCCCGGTCATGGTGGCGACCGTGGTTACGGCGGGGCAGGGGGTGCGAAGAATCTCCGGGTTACGGGAGGCCACCAAACAAAACTGACTCTGGCGACGTACAACGGCCGCACGCTACGGCTTGACTCGCATCTGGCGCAACTCGAGGTGGAACTTGGGAAGATTAGGTGGCACATATTAGGGTTATGTGAAGTTCGAAGAGAGGGGGAGGACACCATAACCCTCGAATCAGGTCACCTAATGTACTTCCGAGAGGGAGACCAACAATCCCAAGGTGGCGTTGGGTTTCTGGTTAATAAGTCCCTAGCTGATAACGTTGTGGAGGTGTCTAGTGTGTCGAACAGGGTAGCGTACCTTATCTTAAAGCTCACCGACAGGTATAGCCTCAAGGTAGTGCAAGTGTACGCACCGACCTCGACACATTCAGACGATGAAGTGGAGGATATGTTTGATGACATATCAAGGGCCCTCCACTTCACTACAAAGACCCATTACACCGTTGTCATGGGGGACTTTAACGCTAAAGTGGGAGTACAGATTTGCGGCGAATCGGTAGTAGGATCCCATGGATTTGGAAGCAGGAATCATAGGGGGCAAATGCTCGTCAACTTCCTCGAACGTGAGGGGCTCTTTTTGATGAACTCTTTTTTCAAAAAGCAGCCCCAAAGGAAGTGGACGTGGCAAAGCCCCGACACTATGACTAAAAATGAGATTGACTTCATCATGACGAACAAGAAGCACATATTCAGAGACGTCTCCGTGATCAATAGGTTTAATACCGGTAGCGATCACCGACTTGTCCGAGGCTCTCTGAATATCAACTTCAAGGCTGAACGTTTCCGTCTGATGAAGGCCAGGCTCCGACCAACACTGCTCCAAACCATGACAGGATCTGAAACGTTCCAGTCAAATTTGGAGAACCGATTTGCCGCCGTGGAAACCACAACAGGCGTTAACCAGAACCACGAAAATGTGGTTCGGATCCTCAGGGAGGAAGGTTCGAGATTCTGTAACATGCAGCGTAAGGGCAAGAAATCAAAGCTTTCGGAAGAGACATTAGGGCTTATGAAGAGACGACGTGAAAACCCACCTGTCACTTCGTCAGCTAAGCGGGCTCTAAACCAAGAGATCAACAAGCACGTACGACGCGACCTCCGGTGCTCCAATACTCTTGACATTGAAAGAGCAATTGAGCTGAATCGGGGGTCAAAGGTGTTCGTACAATCTCTTGGAAGAAGCCACTTGACGAAGCTGACCACAACAAGTGGAGAAGTCGTTTCTTCGGTGCCGGCAGTCCTTTCGGAAGTGGAAAATTTCTATGGCCGGTTATACGCATCGCATGCATCTCGACCTGATCCCGGAAATGAGGACTCTAGAGCCACATTAACGCGCCATTTCACCGAAGACCTGCCAGAAGTCAGCAGTGGCGAAATCGAGATCGCTCTGAGACAGCTCAAAAATGGAAAAGCCCCTGGCGAGGATGGCATTACAACAGAGCTATTAAAAGCAGGAGGAAAGCCCGTACTGGGGGAGCTCCAGAAGCTTTTTAATGCCGTCCTGTTTGAAGGGAGAACTCCAGAGGCGTGGAGTAGGAGTGTTGTCGTCCTGTTCTTCAAAAAGGGAGACAAAACCCAGTTGAAGAACTATCGACCCATTTCCCTCCTAAGCCACGTCTATAAGCTGTTCTCAAGAGTGATCACGAACCGACTTGCGCGAAGACTCGACGAATTCCAACCACCGGAGCAGGCTGGGTTTCGGAGCGGATACGGCACCATAGACCACATCCACACAGTGCGGCAGATTATACAGAAGACCGAAGAGTATAATCAGCCCCTGTGTCTAGCATTTGTGGACTATGAGAAGGCCTTTGACTCGGTTGAAATCTGGTCTGTTCTGGAGTCCCTGCAGCGTTGTCAAGTAGATTGGCGATACATCCAAGTGATGAGATGTCTCTACGAAGCCGCTACAATGTCCGTCCAAGTACAAAATCAGCAAACAAGGCCCATACCGTTGCATCGAGGAGTGAGACAAGGGGATGTTATTTCCCCGAAACTGTTCACTAATGCAATGGAGGATATGTTCAAGACGCTGAACTGGAAAGGACGTGGCATCAACATCAATGGCGAACACATCTCTCACTTGCGATTTGCTGACGATATCGTCATCATGGCAGAAACGCTGCAGGACCTACAACAAATGCTGAACGACCTGGCTGAATCTTCTCTACGCATCGGCCTACGGATGAACTTGGACAAAACCAAGGTCATGTTCAATGAACATGTTCTACCGGAACCGATTGCGATACACGGCGCCGTTCTCGAAGTTGTTCGGAAATATGTATACCTCGGGCAGACATTGCAGTTAGGTAGAAACAACTTTGAGGACGAGGTGAATAGGAGAATTCAGTTGGGTTGGGCTGCATTTGGGAAGCTACGTCGAGTCCTAACATCGTCGATCCCACAGTGCCTAAAGACGAAAGTCTACAATCAGTGCGTCCTACCTGTCATGACATACGGAGCCGAAACGTGGACACTGACGGTACGGCTGGTCCACAAGTTTAAAGTCGCTCAGCGGGCTATGGAAAGGGCTATGCTTGGCATTTCTCTGAGGGATCGCATCAGAAATGAGGTTATCCGTCAGAGAACCAAGGTCATCGACATAGCCCACCGAATCAGCAAGCTGAAGTGGCAGTGGGCTGGCCATATTAGCCGAAGAACCGATAACCGTTGGGGTAAACGAGTTCTAGAGTGGAGACCACGCCTCGGCAAGCGTAGTGTAGGACGTCCTCAGGCACGGTGGAGTGATGACTTGCGCAAGACGGCTGGCAGGAGCTGGATGCGAGTAGCCGAAAATCGATCTCAGTGGCGTGCACTTGGAGAGGCCTATGTCCAGCAGTGGACTGCGATAGGCTGATGATGATGTTATGCGCTATAAATATTTACTGTATCTACATAACTTCATGTGATGTGTGGAAAATGTAGCTAGGTATACGGTGCAGTTGATGGTGCTAAGTTTAATGGACTTCATCTTAGAATATCATTGTGTTAATGCATTTATATTTGCAACCCGCATTGAGCAAGCGTGGTGATTAATGCTCAATCCTTCTCCGTGTGAGAGGAGGCCTGTGCCCAGCAGTGGGACAATAAAAAGACTGTAACAGATGTTTTTCCGCGGTTTCACCCGCGTCCCGTGGGAACTACAGCCTGTACCGGGATAGAATATAGCCTATGCTACTCGGGAAGTAGTGTAGCTTTCCAACAGTGAAATAATTGTTCAACTCGGTTTAGTAGTTTTGGAGCCTTTAGGGTACAAAAAACAAAAAATGTTTCCGCTTTATTATATTTGCATAGAGGTATAGATGAACAGGTTTTCTGTCGATATTAAATACAGATTTAAAAGTATATCAGATAGATCAATAGCCTGTTTTAAGTTTTTGTTCGGGTCTACAGAGACTTTGTCCGATGTGCTAAGTCCAATGAATGTAGTTTCCATTCCACTAGACACTAAGAAGTTTAACATAAACAAAATCTTTATTAGGTAGACTTGTTTTCATATTCTACCCAAAAATGGTTAATAGTTGAGCACCATCAAATTGAGAACAGTGTAGATAGGCACATAATTTAATTATTTTTTATTAATAATTTTTAAAGGAGAATGAATAGATAGATGAAACGCCCATAAAAGTGCTCAGAAATGCCAGAAATGGGCCATAAATAATTACCATACAAAGTTGTCGCTATTTCTGTGAATAATTACGAATGTATTGATATGTTCTCGTCTGGCGTTCGATATTTCATTGTTATAGTATAATATAGTACAGCTTAGATAGCACGTGTCATTCACTACATCGCCGGAAACCAATAGTTCTCATGTCTGTCTGTAATTAATTCATGTGTTATATATTATTTTATGCTTTGATGAGCATATTTTCTGTGTCGGAATGTAGTTTATAAACTTTGTGGTCCTATTGTAAAGGATAAGTCCATTCAGTTCAGTAAAATGTCATTTTTAGTTCTGTTTGTAATAATCATGAAATAATAAATGAGTGACAATCTGCAAGATATGTCATCCTCCGAGCCCTTTTCCCAAACTATGTTGGGGTCGGCTTCCAGTCTAACCGGATGTAGCTGAGTACCAGTGCTTTACAAGGAGCGACTGCCCTGCCTGACCTCCTCAACCCAGTTACCCGGGCAACCCAATACCCCTTGGTTAGACTGGTGTCAGACTTACTGGCTTCTGACTACCCGTAACGACTGCCAAGGATGTTCAATGACAGCCGGGACCTACAGTTTAACGTGCCATCCGAAACACAGTCATTGGTGTCTAAGATATACTTAGAAAGTACATACAATCTTAGAAAAGTTGCATTGGTACTTGCCTGACCTGGAATCGAACCCGCGCCCTCATACTCGAGAGGTTGGTTCTTTGCCCACTAGGCCACCACGACTTTTTAATCTGCAAGATATGTAATATTATCTTATTCATTCCTTATATACTGCGTAGTATAGTTTCTCTTTCTGAAGTCTGTAATTGCAAAATTCTATTATTGATTTCCGCCTTCATACAGTTGCAATAAATATAAGTTTTCAATTGTTCAGACATGTATACAGATTAAGGTCAGTGAGGTGATCATCCATCTTTCATGGATTTCTATAATCACTGTCATGCATCATCAAATCTCTACAGATATGGACCAACGGACTAACTGATACGGTATACAGCTGACTGATATGCAGACTGATAGTTAACTGTCAACAGGTTATCGTCCGAAATATCTTATCTCATTGATAAATATTTGACAAAATGTGTCAAATATAGTTAGAATAGAAATTACAGTATAACAAAAATATAACTGCTTTTGTAAGTAGGTCAAAATACGTTACTATAGAGTATAGAGTACTGATTCCCCAAAAGAAAGCTTTCCATATTCACATTCATTGAATGATCCTGTCTAACTAGGACACCTAACTCCGAACATGTCTAATGAGCAATTCTCGAGTGTCCTTATTTATCTTGTCATTTGAACAACTTAGTTGCAAAGGACACAGTTATGCGCAATCGACACATCTTCTTAGAACCTACTAAGTCTTTTTTTTTTTTATTGGTGTACCTACCATATTATCTCCGCATCACCTTAAGGTCGACTGAAAAGAATGCCTGTGGCATTAAGTCCGCTTATGTAAAGATTTTTTTTGCATAAAATTAAATAAATAAACGTAACAATCTCTATTTCCCAATTTTCAGGACACATTCGGTCGCGCCAAGAACTGGGTGAAGGAGCTCCAACGGCAAGCTTCTCCGTCCATAGTGATAGCACTAGCGGGCAACAAGAGCGACCTGGCTGCCAAGCGCATGGTCGAGTTCGAGGAGGCGCAGGCCTACGCGGACGAGAACGGCCTGCTCTTCATGGAGACCAGCGCCAAGACCGCCATGAATGTTAATGACATATTCTTAGCTATCGGTGAGTAGAACTTTGTAACTTTTTAGGTCGGTAGATGAAGCTGATAGGTGTCGAGGCTGTTTGACGAAACACGTAACCATGTTCTAGGTCCTCGGTAACTTTTGAATTTCCGCAGATGTACCCTTTAGAGCATTCATCACCTGGGAAAAATGTCGCAAGCGACCGCTGTGCCCAGAGATTCGGGTTCGATTCCCGGGTCTGACCAAAATAGCTTTTTGTGTCTTGGAAACTTTTATGAAGCAGCTCGGAATCTGGAAGTTGGTGACTGGAAACATCCGTACATCGGAGAGCACGTTAATGACTAGTTGTTATTGTTGTCTTGTTGTCGCCTGTTGGACGATGCGGCGAATACCGTTACGTCGGGCGATGCCATGCCGGGTTGATAAACCAAAAGTAATGCCTGAATACTAGGTGCCTGAACTATTAATTCAGATATGACGTGTGCTTTCAGAAACAGTTTTCATTCTCAGATTTCTGGGGAACACCATGAATAAGTGGTGCAATTTTATGTGTTTTTTGTCTAACGCTCGATCTTTCTCTGTGCGAGAGGATGCCTGAGCCCAGCGGAGACGATAAAAAGGCTGATGATGATTGTTTGTATTTCCAGCGAACAAGTTACCAAAGAGCGAGGGCGGCGGCAGCGCGGCGGCGGGCGGCGCGCGGCGGCTGGGCGACGCCGAGCAGCCGCGCTCCTCCTCCTGCTGCAAGTGATACCCACGTCTGGTCAGTATACATATACCACCGATACGATAGAGAACAATAGACCGTGGATCCGCGCCATCGGCATACAAGGGGTCAATACTCCTGGTAGTTTTTGTTGAATGGACATTTTTGTAAAATGCAGCTGCAATGCGGAACAAATGATGGTTCTCGAAATCAATAAATCCTTCATGTATCAGCTGATTAATTTTGCCAGCGGACTTTTTGTGGCTGTTTATTTTTTTTTCATTTTGTGCAATTGTTTAGAATACCATCTCTTTCAGCAACTTTTTTCTTGGGCGTTCAGTTGGTTCTAGCATTTGCCTCTCGAGTTTTTGTTAATCATATCAGTATTAAAGTAGACATTTTCTCAAAATTGCAGACAAAACCGCCGTTAGGCTCAGGCGTGGTCGCGGGTTGAGGTATGTAGTGACGTCACCGCCACGCGCCACTCGCCACCCGGCCTGCCCGCGCGGCCGCACATACACCAGCCACCTACTGCACGAGGCAGCCTCAGTCGCCTCGCTGTATGAGGCGAGGCGCAACCGTGTCGTGTGCCTCGCCTCATACAACCACCTCAATATGGCGGCTGTAGTGTAACAATTTTATGCTGTGTAAAGTATATGATATACTTTGTACAGGGTAGAATTGTTATACTAAACATCTAGAAACATCGAGTTTGTCTCGTATAAAAGTCTTTCGCAGTTTTCCAACGTTTCGTCTGCCCCTCGTGTGGTATACGTATTTTATGTTTATCAACAAATTAGCGAATTGTTATCGAGTTATGCCTCGCGGGGTGGTCTTTAGCTGTATACATAATGTATATCTACTTATTTCTTGCAATATTTATCTTTAAAGTGACACGCCTCGCGAGCCTGCCTCGCCTCATATATATTTATATAAAGTGTGTTGTACGTCCACGCGGGCCGCATTAAAACATTATATAATATTAATAAAAACAAGCTAATTATAAAAAA
This sequence comes from Helicoverpa zea x Helicoverpa armigera, assembly GCA_033682625.1. NCBI lineage: Eukaryota > Metazoa > Arthropoda > Insecta > Lepidoptera > Noctuidae > Helicoverpa > Helicoverpa zea x Helicoverpa armigera. Next base: position 12,534,498 of record JAWIIS010000028.1, read on the forward strand.
ATGATAACTAGTTTTAAAACTTATTTGTAACTGTAATGAAAAATGTAATAAAAATGATTATATTTACTTTCGTTTGTATCAGATAGCAGTGCACTGTGCCGTAGGGTTAACGAGATTCCTTCGTTTTAGCAGTAATTGAGCTTGTGTTATACTATTAAATAATATACAGTATACTTCACTTGAAGATAATACAATCGGGTATATAAACATAGAAAAAAGGTCATTAAAAATTGCTAAAAAGGAAAGTTCAATAGTTGTTATTGAGCATTTCTTCAGCTGAAGTATATTGTACATAAAATAGAAGCGTTTATGTCAAAATTAATTGGTGAAGGTGCATTTACATTCGTGTATCGTTACATATACATTTAATATTATTTTTATCATCTGTTCACTTCGTTGTGGCGGCAAATAAAATTATTATTTTCTTTAATAAAATCTCAACGTTTACAAAAAAAAAAAAACATCTTATAATGGAATGTGCAGTTTTGTTTGTCGCCACAAATCTAGCTGTCGTCTCAATGTCTCATGTTCATTTACTTATAAATGTTATTATTTGTATCTGCACTGTTTAGCGAAATTTTTATTTTAATAAATATATATTCATTTTTAAGTTTGAGAGATCGGAAATGAATTTTAATGACAAGTATGTGTCTACAATACGAAAAAGTTACGCTTCGTGGAATATAGTAATTTTATATAAATATAGAGTAACATTTATAAGTAAGGAGTTTACTTCCCTCTGGGTAGTCACGTTCATACGATGAAGGTTCCATGTATGTCGACCCTTTCCCGCTCCATGTAAGCTTCGCTCGATACTTGTATATTTCACGTCTTTGTAGACTAATTCCTGAAACTCAATTGACTACAACTAAGTCCCTAAATGGTCCTAAAAGAGCGAAGTATCTCTAGAGTGTATCTTTTGGGAAGATTCCCATTGCAGTGCATCGGTTGGGAATAAATCGTGTATAAACGGAGATCCCTTCATAGTACTAATAATAAAATCAATTCTCGTTGAAATGTGTAGGTACATTCATCCATACATTATTTTAGTTCAAAATAATATAATATGGCATAGTTATTTAATGAAATAGATTTACACTTCTCAGTTAGGAAGTTATATAGTTATTTTTAAAACACTAATTATTCGATGGATAAATTGTTCTATACATATTATTAATTATTATGTATATTGTCTTGTATAATTTATATTTTATAAGTAAAATGTAAACGGTGGGGTCATAATGTCGTATCCTTTTTTTTATAATCGCATTCCATACAGGGAGGACTCGCTGGGGCCTGCGGAACCCGAAACTTACAATGTCGATAATATTAGACTGTAGAATCGACATCGATAATTCCGATAGCTATCACACCTCTATTTGTCGATATATTGCAAGTACTTGTAGCGTTCGCCAGTTGCATATCGTTCTTGAAGTCCAACATGAATTGCTATAATATAGCCAGCATTACACCGCAGTGTGAACGCTCGTTTTTCGCTTGTTCTGAGAAATCACTTTAATTTCCTTTGAAAGCTTGCATCACTCCTTACTTAGCAATTTATAATTTATCTATAAGAAGGATAGGTACAGTCGAACACCTTGCGGGAATGGAATATGTCTTGACGCGTCAGTTTTGTAATACAAGAGAATTTCTAACACTCCACGCCCTTCGTTGGGAAAAAAAATATCGATACGCAAGTGTCACATAACTTTATTAATCAAAGCTTATAGATGCATTTGAGGGCCGTTCCGTGGTACGCGAGCCCCGTTCTATCATTTCGTGATAGTTTTGATGTCCGTGTATGTATGTTGTAGCGTACCACGGAATGGTTCAATCTTGAGCGTTGACGCCGCTTCCTAGTTAAAATTTGTATCAGCCACAAGTTTAGAAATCCATGTAAACGGTCATTTGTTTAACAAATTACTTGTTTTATTTTACCTTGTGGTGTAAAGCCTGTCGAGGAAGCGGCATCCGATATTGAACTCTAAGCCAACGCAATAGAGTAGTGGTTGCAAGCAGTTTCCCCGATATTGGTTAGTAAGTAGCACTGGCCGTCACTGCTGGCCACGGACGCCGATCATGGTAGTATTGTATGTTTTTTGTATTGTGTAAATATTTTGGATTTATTAAGAATATTATTATATTGATTAAAAAAACATTGTAAATGGACTTGCTTTTGGTGTTTTATTTTATCCTTGTTATATTCCCCAAAATAATTTGCCTGAGATTTCTACAGACACTGAGTTTCATTTGAGGAACAGTATTTTTGCTTTTATTTTAAAATTACGTATGGGTCTGAAAGAAACAAAAGATCTTATTAATTATAAACATTGTTTAATAAGCATTTTTACATTTATTGGTTAATTGATAATACACGACAGTACGGCCTAATAACTTCTTAAACAATGTTCATTAATGTAAATCTGTATCTTAAAATATATTAATATTGTATGACTAGTCTATGTACTGAATTACATAATGCACGATATTATACCCCGCACTCAGAGACATTTAATGATTACTTAAGTCACTCCTTAGTGACGGATCCCCTAACAAGCGCGGATCCAACCCTCAAAAAAGGTTGTGGTCACAGCTACAAGAAAATCGGAACTAGAAACGGCTACTTTGGTGCACTTCTCAACTATTACCAGTGGCGGCATAGCATCGGGTGGTACCCGGGGCTGCTCCCTATTGAGCACCCCAAAAAGAAAACGACAAAATAAAATTACAAACCAATCTAATATAATGCTAAAAACGCTGCTTTTTTTGCTTGCTTGCTTTGCTTGCATCTTTTTTTAATATATCTAAACGCATATTATGTATGCTCACTATCAGTTCCGTCTCTAGCTTATGTATCGGGTGCAATCATTACTAAAGCACCCTTATGTATGGAAAGATTGTGAGTAGTTTTTTTTTGCGCGAGCGTAGCAAGCCGGAACATTTTTAGATTTCGTCGTAGTTACCAAGTTATAAAACCAAAAGCTAAGACGTGGTATAAAACCGTATAAAGTTGCGCGAGCGGAGCGAGCGCGAAAACTTTGAGTTCTGTGCCACAAACATACGTATAGAAATTATAAAAAAAGAACTGTGAAACTAAGAAGCGAGCGCAAAATTTTGGAGTCTTGGGACACGAAATCACCCAAACAAGTAAAAAAGAAGCTACTGCTAAGTGAAAAAACCGCGAGCGTAGCGAGCGCGAAATTTTTTGAGTTTTGGTACAAAATAGTACCAAAACAACAAAAAAATTTAAAATAGTTTAATTTTATTGTAATAGACAGCTGCGTTGCTGGGAAGTTTGTTTTGTTCTTCACCGCTCCTTCTCAACCAGAAAGTGCTGAAAGAGGGCGTTATGGGGGGTGCTATCCTTTTCTACTTTCAATTTTAACTTAAACTAATCTAACGTTTTCGACATAAAGTGAAGAAGCCGCGAGCGTAGCGAGCGCGAATTTTTTTGAGTTTTGGGACACAAAAGTACCTCAAAAACTAAAGCTGTTAGAAAAAAAATATGGTGACCTCGAATAAGTATCTAAACAACAGTCATAAAATTAAATGCAAAAAAAAGTCTTATTTTGTTCCCTAGTGTTATCATCAGCTTATCGATTTCAAAAAACTGTAAAAGTGTGATGTCAGAAGTCTAATAAGGTTGTGGGCATGCCCATCGTGCCCACAACGGTGGATCCGCCCTTGTCCCCTAAGAGCATGTGACACTTAGGGAAACGTTAAGAGGTTGTTAGTGAAAACGGGTAGGATTGTCGAAGAAATCCTTCACTAAGGAATCGCGAGTCTCTGGCAGAAATTGCCTTTAATTGCGGCAGATTGCCATATAAAAAAAAGGAATGGCTTAAGTAACCATTAAATGTCTCTGAGTGTGTCCATTAGTATTATATAAAGCAGCTATTACCTCAAATTATTGAATATCTTTGTACAATGAAGTAGGTACATTTTACATATTTCTTTACTATATGGTCTCACGCAAATCCCGAATTACAAATAGTTCAGGAAAATTCCGCCAGGTTGTAAATGGCGCTAGTTTGCTTAATGTTTTATATTGTCACTGGTTTAATAATAAGTTGACCAACACGAAATGTTTTCCTCACAATATTTAAGTAACTAATGAATTGCATTAATTTATTTATTCAAGTAAAGCCACATGGAGATTATTGATTATTATACCTAGTTGCCAGTTGGAGGTAAACATTTCGATAACATACTACATCAAAATTAGGCCGCAATTTGAAACTAATATAAATCTATTAAATAATACTAATAATTAATAAATTACATAAGTATCGACGTCGACACAATTTAAGAGACATTTTAACATACGAAGATAAAATTGACTTTCAAACATAATTTTGTCGATAAATGGCAATAATTTATTCATAAATACATAAAACTGAGTTCATCAAGCATTACTGAAAATATTGAATTAAAATACAATTTTAGTTAAAAAAATCTACTGAGTAGGACTTGACAACTTAATTTATTATCAATATTTCTTATTAGAACTCGGGCTCACAGAACATAAATATAGAAACTATACTTATATAGCACATACAGTTTAAATAGGAAATAAAAGAGTGCCATTGGTTCTTTACAAAGATCACGTGATATAACTTAATTCTGATTGGCGAATGCCTATACCTATATTTTGGTACAAATGTAGTAAGAATACTATACAATAGGTACAAGGTATAGTTCACGCCAAACTTAATGACGTGTAGAGAAAGGGATACCTTTCTCTTGGGAACGGCGGAAGTCTTATAACTTATTTATTTAAGTATATTGTGCGTTTAAATCCGCCCTTTGCATTTTAAATCTTCGCGTCTATACGTTGATAAAACAGTTCATACTGTAGTATTGCTTTATTCAAGTGAGTTGTTAACATTTAACATAAAGGTACCGCTAATGTCATAAAATAATGTTCTGAGTATGAACTTAACTTGAAAGATAGTGTCGAAAGCTGAGCGCACTTTGACTTTTTTATTTAAAGCTAAGCTTAAAGCAAACTTATACGTATATAAGACCTGTACATCATAACTATTATTGTCGCCACATCTCATCAGCTACAGATGTAACCGAATGGTTCGACTGGAAGCCGACCCTAACATAGTTTGGAAAAAGGCTCGGGAGATGACGATGTCGACAGTGTTTTGTTTTTTAGATATTTTGAGTATTTTAAACAAAATTTTTGCTACTTCAAATCAACTTGGATCCACGTGAACTTTTTAACTAAAATACAGTAAAAAGCCAAAGTACCCCCACTTTAACACACACTCACCAATCAACGTATTCTAATAGCAACGCGAAGAGCTACAAAACAGATGGTTCAGAGCTCATCGTCGAAGTGTTCTCCCATGAGATCGCCGCCGTAGTCCGTGGCCTCGCTGCCGACGAACACGTCGTGGTGACGGAGTATCTCCTCGAATGACAGGAGATCGTCGTGGTCGTCGTCTGCTGAAGCGAAGAGATGGTCCACTTCCTCGTCTGCTATTTCACTGGAATTATGGAATATGGAATTAACTGGGTGTTGTTTTAGGAATGATAATGGTTAGAATGATAGAACCCGGGGTTCCCGGAGGCTCCGTGCCTGGGAGCGCAAATACAGGCGGAATGCTAGTCAGTAACAGTCGTTCCGTGGGAACTACTTCGGGAAAAGTAGCCCATAGACTTCCCTTATTTGATAAATGGGCTACCTAATATATACTAGAAGATAATTTCAAATCAGTTGAGTGGTTTCTGAGATAAGAACGTTCGAACATTTGTTGCTTTTTTTTTTTGGATAAGTGGTACTTATGGGATAGTATTGGACTAAGTTTTACTAGGTTGCGGACAGACATCTCACGATACGGGTGTAATTGAGAGAAATATCTATATAACCTACGCGAACCGAACGCGTGAACAAATTCCAATATAAACATCCTAGGTTATTCATTCATTTTTAATTTTTGTAACGATAAACAATAATATTAATTCGATATAGAAAAGTAATGTAAACAACCGGTACATATAATTCCGTTTACATTGTCTACAATTGGACACGGTGCGAGATTTCTCATCGTCATAAACATAGTAAATTGTTCTCAAGTTTAGCTGATAAGGAGTGTTGCACATTCTCTAATCTAAGGTGATTCAATTGAAAATTCTGTTGTACACGGGTGAAAGACCGCCAAAACAGGGGATTAACCTGGGGCTGATGGATTGTACGAAAGAACCTCAGATAAAAAGGGCTCTAAATGGAATAGATTGGTTTCCGTAGCAATCTTAAAAGTATAACTTAGAACTATAACTTATTTAATTCTTAAAAGTATAAGTTCAAAAAGGGATAATTCTTTCCAAAAATGACCAATTAGCAATTGTTAGTATCTTATTAAGTATTATTACCCGACATTACTTCCCATAAAACCCACAGGGGGAGGGTATCATAATGTTGATTCTCCATCCGCAAAATGGATGGATAAAAGACCAATAGATAGAAGTTTATAAGCATTAGTATTAGTGTAACTGGGTTGTAGATGTCAGATAAGCAGTCAGTGGATGTATGAGATTGGTTAAACTATTTATTTATCTATTGGCTAACTTGTATTGAGTATGATAATTACCTGTCTAGAGAAGCATATCTTTTACTATACCTTACGCTGGAAAATGTAATCATATTTTTTTAAATAATATAAACTAATATCCATCCATAGTAGTCATTCATAATAGAAATATACATAATTTAAAAGTGTTTCTCACATTACAGTAAGATATGGTCAATGCACATTTTGTTAATAATATATAAAAGTAGCTTTTGCCCGCGGCTTCGCTCCCGTCAACTGACTTCTCTACTCTACCCTATTTTTTTTTTTTTTTTTTATACATGTCCATGTATCCATGATCTTAAAACAAAAAAAAAACTAGAAAAAACCCTCCTTAAGTTCTCTTTGGCACATATCAAAAAGTTTTTTTTTACTATAGGTCATACAGGCAGTTCACAAGTAAAACCCTGTTACTCAGCTGCTTCTAAAGCTGACATCCAAAATAAAGAAATGGCTAGGCAGATACTCACTCGTTATTAGGTATAATCCACGTGTGTATCTCGGCCATGTCGATAACTCCGTCCTTGTTCAGATCTAAATCGTTGTCGAATTTGTCTTTCTCGGATATTAGCCAGCCCTTGTCTTGGTGGTTACCTGTAGGACGAAAATATATATTAATAAAGCTATTTTTTTAATACTTAATTAAGTGAGACATTGGAAGTTGTGCTTTGTGTAAAAACTTAAAATATAAAAATGTATATAGACTATTATTATGAAGAGTTTATTTTTTTATGTATCGCGCTCTGGAACTAGGTAGTTGTCAGATTAAAAAAAAAAAAACAGTGTTACATAGCCCATTTAATTTTAAGTTATTGCTTTTTCTGTCATGTATTTATTGTGTAGTGTACATAAAAATAGGTATTGAAATGTCTCCAGTGCATTTGTGAACGACAAAATGTCATGTAGGATCCCAGAAACCTGCGGGTTGTTCGAAAGAGATACCGCGGACCTGGTACATAAAAGGCCTATGACTGAACACGACGGTTTTTAGTCAGTAAGAGTCAGACATTCCCTCACCGCTGCTAACCCACAGCGGGAGGGGTCATTTGATGATTTAAAAAAAAAAAAAAAAAAGGATCCCAGAAACCATATTCACATCACACAAGACATTACGAAAAATATTTTGCGCATCAGGTCCAACTTGGTATTACATAAATTATCAAATAACGGTCAAATTCCGACCGCTCGCTGGTTGACCCCACTATATTTAAATACATTAGCTGCACTATATAATGTATGCAAGTACAAAGTGCGTTTGTCACAAACTGTGTCACTAACGCCTGTTTCCAATACGCAATCCATCCATTGATTTGCTTACCAGAGATAGGCGTTCGATAATACTTGTATGGGGCTTGTATAAGTCGTGGTGACCAAGTGGGTAAAGAACCAACCTCTCGAGTATGAGGGTGTGGGTTCAATTCCAGTTTAGGCAAGTACCCATGCAAATTTTAAGTTTGTTTGTACTTTCTAAGTATATCTTGGACACCAATGGCTGATAAAAAGGTGAGGGAAACATGTTCAGGAAACCTGGACTATATAGTCTGAAGTCACCAACCCGCATTGAGTAAGCGTGGTGATTAATGCTCAATCCTTCTCCGTGTGAGAGGAGGCCTGTGCCCAGCAGTGGAACGATACAAAAGCTGTAACAGTAACAGTATGGGGCTTATGTCAAAATTCTATCTCTAGTAAGCAAATCAATGGATAGATAATATATTGGGATCGGCCGTAAACGATAGTGACTAATTGACGTAATCGCTCCTAATTCGAGCAGCCAACACTCTGATTGGGATAATAGATTATAATGGACGGCAAGTGGTCGTGTATCAAATTGCTTAGTTAGAAAGATTTTATCTTCATATTGTTTTATCAATTCCATAACAGAATGTTATGTACTACACTTGATAGGCTACTACTAGCTGTTTCTCGTGGCTTACATTGGGTTACATTTTAACTATGTAAGGCAGAAAATAACATATAAGGCTATTTTATGTTATTTTGATGTGTGTGACAGACAAATATGCGAATTATCGAGGAAGATTATGGAGGGAGATTATCCTTGGGAATCGAGCAAAACCGTGGCAGAAGTTTTATGTTTCAATTTCTAAATCTGTTTATTTGATTGACTATTCAAGTTCAAAACTAAATAAAATTACCCTAAAAAAAAAATTTTGACCTCCAAAGCTGAGCAAAAAACGCCTTCGCTTGTAGGCTATTTTCACTTATTTTACTTAAGAAACGCCTAGAACTTCTGTTGTTAGGTAATATGTACAATAACAAACACACAACAGGTGACAAGCAAGCACAAACACCGTTACAACAGTTACAGGTCATTTAGCAGCTATTGTTTAAAACTGTAGAACAATGCACTAGTAGCGTGAGAATTACTAGGTCTGCAGAGATTAGGAGGTTTACTTGTGTATGAAACTAGTTGTTAACTCCAGTTTTTTTAATAAAGGTTGTTTAAAAAGGATGTCATGTCACAATAGGAGGAAACCTATATTAATGTTATAATGCTGAAATGTATGTTTGCTTGAACGCGCTTATCTTAGCAACTACTGAATCGATTTGCAGTATTATTCGATGTAAGATAGCCAATATATTGAGGAAAGCTTCACGCAAATTTTTAAGATGACCCAATCTTGTGAATACTGCTATAGGCAATTCCCTACGAAATAAAGATAGGTATGCAACCTAATTTAATTTCACGAAATGACAATGCGTTCTAACCGACATTAATAGCCATAATAATCAGCTGTTTTTGACATTTGACTCGCGAGGTGGGCGACGATATCAAGCACAAGAAATGCGTTCCTTGTTTGAATCACTCCCTTGAGTATTGAACCTTATGCTGTATGAAATAAGACTGAATTAATGTTTGTTTGGTGTCTCTATGTAAATAACAGTTGTATTGGATAAAGTCTAAGGTTGTAGTTTGGTAAACATTTGCTCCGTTTTAGCAAAGTATCATTGAAATAGCTGTGTACGAAACTGTAATACGTGTACGGTACGTATTTGCTTGACACAAAGTGATTCAGTAGTTTTCAGTAGTTCAACCCTAAAAAAGTTTTTTGAATGCGAAATCAATAAGAAACTAACTTTGTCTGTCTACTTGGGATCAGCTCAAAAACTATGCTAATCTAGGTGTCAAGAACGGACTGTTTTTAATATGTAGTAATAATAATTCTGTCCATTCTCTATAACACTATGTACCTACTGAGTGAGTTACTGACCTCTCTCCCCGACGTACTCATTGAAGTCAATGCGTCCATCCTTGTTGGTGTCCTTCTCCCTCAGGGTCTGGTTGATCAGGATCTGGTGCATCTCCTCGTGCTCCTCAGGGTTTGTGAACACCTGAACAGGAAGTTAAGCCGAGGTGGTCATTTTGATTGGGAAGATATATCTTAATTTGGAAGGTTGTTTGATTGGGAAGATATATCTTAATTTGGAAGGTTGTTTTTTTTAACATATTTGATACCTACAGACTTTTTTGGTATCTTTAAGAACCTATAATCTAAGAAGCATTGAGGTAAAAACTATTTCATTATATAAATGTCTCTTCAATAATGTTTCTATGTATTACAAGTTCAGCTGCCATAAATGAAAAGGATAACAAGCATATAAATCTAATCTATGGTATCAAGTAAATCCTTACTTTACTAGTAGTTTACGATATAATAGTTTATGGTTTATGTGTTAATCAAAACATAGGAAGTTAATATTATGTTTAGAAAATGGAGCATAGCGGTATGACCCACATTTGGTACATACACTATTATTTTAAGACATATGAATATGACAAAGTAAAAATAATGTTTCTAGTGACATAAAGAGACAAAGTTAAGCAACGTTTGGCGGGGTCGGTCCGTGGATGGGTGACCATCTTGTCATGAGTTTGAACGAGTTCTTTCGTGTTTCGGGGAGCATGTTCAACTGTAGGTCCCGGCTGTCATTTGAACATATTTGGCAGTCGTTATGGGTAGTCAGAATTCAAGGTAGTCAGTTCAGTAGTAGTTTCTAAGCAGATGATGAGACATGAGGAAAAATGCATGCTGTGCAGACCCCAAATAAAATTGGGATAAGGGCGGAAAGATGATGATATGGCAAGAAAGTAGGAAGTTAGATTCCTCTTTACAACTGAACTGACCTGAAACTCGTGAATTTCAAGTTTCCCGTCGCTGTTGGCGTCAGCTATCGCCCACATCGCCTTCTCTTCTTGCAGTAGCTACAAAGAAAAACAATTAATACAAGTCTTCTCAAATAAATACACATGGCATGACTGCAGATTGCATGAGAGCTTAACCACTTCAATGTCACTGAAGCAGACACAATAATTAAGCAATTCGTGTGTATCACATATTCACATATGACTCAAGGAACTTCTAAAATTGTACTGTCAACTAGATTCCAGTAACTTGGGCCTTCTTCTGAGGGAACTATTTTTTATACCTGGATAAAATGTTGCCATTTCTGTCGCCTAGATAACAACCATCATCATTTCATGCTTATCGATTTAGCAGTGCTTTATATCGTAACAAATAAACTAACTGATTTTAAAATAATCTATGCTGAATCCCCACCATTCCTGAGTCTCCAGTGTCGTCAGGACCCACATCATCTTCAGAATCAACCCCAAAGGTGTCATGCAAGTACTCCAGCCAGGTGACTGCTCCGTCACGGTCCTCGTCAGCTTCTGCAAGCCGCTCTTGTGCCTCCTCACGAGACAGGTTGCTGTTTTGTGAAATGAAAGTTAAATTGGGTAAAAGTACATACTGTTAGTCAGCGGAATGTTTGGACCCATAAATCCATATGAAGAAGAATGGCAGTACGCACGTAACAAATCAGTTATGTATCAGAATTAGTGCAAAGTCTGATTGGAATCATGATTTTTTTTCAAAATCAAAATGCTTGCCATCCATTGGTTAACCAACTGACTGTCAACTGTCGGCCAATTGCTTTATCTGCAATTTGTGAGACCTCTCAGTCATTGAGATTTAATTAAAAAAGTGAAGTAGATAAATAGTCAACTTTTCACAGAACTTTATAAGAAAAATATTTGGTTTGTGGCTTTCATCATTTCAGATTTCACCCAACACTTACAGAATACTGATTTTATATTCACAGTTCACACAAAATAAATATAAAACAACACACAGACTTTAAACAACATAAAACCTGCATAACAACAAATAAGAAACAGTAAATAAAAAATAAAATAAAACTTACATAAAAGATTTCAATATCCAGTTCTTAAGTTCTTTCCGGTCCACCTGCTGGTCTCCATTGAGGTCCATCTTTGGCAGCAGCAGAGCCAGCCGCCGCTTTGACTCCTCCGGGCTGAGCTTGTCAAACTCCTCGGCCTCCCGCACGCTCCCTAACGAGAAATAGTACGTCAACGCCAATGCAAGCGGCACGAAAACAAACAACGCGTTCTTCATCGACATCTCGAGCGCACGCTAACGCATTCCTTATCAACTGAGCGAAGTTTGCCGAGCTGTTGCTAAATCTTGCGTCCGACGTCACAATACGAGTTAAATACAAGGTACGTTGTCGTTTTACCTAGTATCGCTTCGTGGTCGAACTCGGAGTTGTGGCCGGAGTCGCCGTAGTGCTCGTAGTCCCGCGCGCGGAAGCTGCCGTCCGTCTCCCGCTCCAAGTTGTCCACGCCGTGCCCATGCACCGCCGCCGAGGCGCACGACAACAACATGTTGTAAGTCAAAAGAACACACAAGAAGTACTTAAAAGCCATTTTATTGCAAGCCGCAACAAATTCTATATTTATAACCTCGTTTTATGGCTTTATTATTCCAATTTCATAGTAAATTGTTTATTTTCGAAAATAACATTGACGGAGCAAAAAAAAGACCACAATTCTGGAGATGACAGTTTAAAAGTGGTGTTGCCATGAGAATTAAAAAATAGATCATTGACTTTTTATCTTTTTTTTAACAAGGCTTGCAGCCAAAAAAAATAATAAGACGAAAGCTAAGTGGTATAGTAAGAAACATCTCTGGCGAGTTATGGCTTTCCATTTGTATTGGATGTAGTTTTATTGTCCTATTCATATCGAACAACCAGAGCTCTAATAATCCGATATTTCAATGATCAGTCACGTTTCAGCTTTAGCTTTGAAATTATTATAACGGCTATACGTACGGCTACATACCCTACGTAGCTACTATTTGATTTAAGAGCGTGTACGTCAACCGCGCGCCATTTGGCCTAAAATGGTACTTTTCAAACCACTGTTTCTCAGTAACTACTTATCCTATAACTATGTTATTTTTTAATAACGCAAGGTAATTTCACTGTCTATATAGTTAATTGAACATAAATTTCAATTTGTGTAGTTTAAATACTTAAAACCCCTATAACGTAACAGATGTTTTATAAAATTCCCGTTCAGCGTCTATTTCGAAGCTTAAATTCATGTGAAAACAGTGGCAAATCTAATCATATTTATTTTTTTACTCATAGACGAAATCCCCATGCCTATAGTTAGTTGAAAACATTTTTTGATTTAGGTCTCTATCTTTCAGAAAAAAATATTTTAACAATGTGAGAAATTGTGAATTTCAAATGCTTTTTTTACCTATCTATCTTACTTAATTTAATATAACAATTATTTACTATAGTAATATAACTCTTTCTTTAAAACATAAACTTTATATTATAATTTAATCTCTCGTTTTTATTTTTTTATAAATTATTTAAAAACTACTATAAAACGCTGCACGCGAGTCAACTCAAACCAGACCGCCGCAAGGCTTCACAGAGAGAGGACGTGTCGCTCCGTCACATCGCGTAGGGTGAATAACCTCTGCCGTGGATACCGAGAATAGAGTACATTTCAAGCGCGACCAACAAATCTTGATACATTACTATTTTATTTAAAGCTCAATTATGAAGCATATTTTTTTATCGATTGAGTTGAAATTTTGTTTGAATGTTCAGTTTTAATGACAATGTATGATTCTATATCCAATATGGCGGTATACCCAAGATGGAGAAAAAAATGTTTTTAATGCATTCCTACGATATGGGTATCAAATGAAAGGGCTTGCTATGAATAACTCGAAAAAAAATGTGTCGCGAGTCTAAATCCAATATGGCGGACTCCTTAGGCTAGAAATCACTTATTGCAGATGTCTGTTACCAATCGAGCTATAATTTTTTTTTTTTTCATTTTGGATGTACCCAAATTTTGACTTTTGATCTCGAATAACTTTTGAAGCATATAGGATAGATAACTTAAAACTTTATTTGCAATGGTAAACCCAAGCTCTTCACCAATATTTGGCTTTCCGGCAATTGTTGTTATTTGACCTTAATTTTTCGGTCTAGATGGACTGGACCATTCATATAAACAATCAATTTTTCAAATCGGTCCAGGCGTCTTTGAGAAATCCAGAACAATCAAATTGAGAACAATCACAAAACAATCTAATTGAAACCTCCTCCTTTCTTTTTTTGAAATCGGTTAAAATACAGAAACTCTTAACATTGTCATTAATCATCAGGCGACTATTTAGTACTGTTGAAAATTGTATGTAATATACAGAAAGTCCTCAAAACCAAGGTTTTCATAGGTGCCCGATTTTTTGCAAAAGGGTGTAAGTATTAACGACTTATTTTCATGCTTTTATATTTTAGACATCCATAGACTTACACTATTTTCCCGCTATTAACTATTTACTAAATAATATATTTTTTGTTCTACCAATTTCACTCGAAAGGATCAAAATGGTTTGTGTGACTATACGTGAAGTATGATAGGCACGCACACAGCCGCGACGCTAGTCTGCGCGGTTTTTTGCGTTGAATTACCTAAAGTTGACATCGCGCGCCGAGCGTACACGCTCTTAAGCAGTAGGTAGGTAAAAATACGTAGCTTACTAAACTGAGCTGGGTAAGCACATTTATAAGTAGAATATGAAAGAAAGATATTGCATTTTAATTGTTTATTAAAGAAGAAAAAGAAAAGTCGTGGTGGCCTAGTGGGTAAAGGACCAACCTCTCAAGTATGAGGGCGCGGGTTCGATCCCAGGTCAGGCAAGTACCAATGCAACTTTTCTAAGTTTGTATGTACTTTCTAAGTATATCTTAGACACCATTGACTGTGTTTCGGATGGCACGTTAAACTGTAGGTCCCGGCTGTCATTGAACATCCTTGGCAGTCGTTACGGGTAGTCAGAAGCCAGTAAGTCTGACACCAGTCTAACCAAGGGGTATCGGGTTGCCCGGGTAACTGGGTTGAGGAGGTCAGATAGGCAGTCGCTTCTTGTAAAGCACTGGTACTCAGCTGAATCCGGTTAGACTGGAAGCCGACCCCAACATGATTGGGAAAAGGCTCGGAGGATGATTAAAGAAGAAAAAGAATTAGTTTAATCTAACAAAATCGAAATCGAAAAAGTACATCAATCTGAAAGTTACAAAGTTTACATGAGCAACTGGTTGACTGCCATTCCGATTAACTTGATGCGTCGTCCAGCGACGTGGTTAGGGTAGGTAGAGAGGAACTTTTTAAGGTGCTTGCGAACCTCTTCCACGACCAGCGGCAGGTGAGGGCGGGTATCCCGGCTGTGGACGTCCAGGCATAATATGGCCTGTGATATGTATCTGTGAACATAAGAATAATATAAAGCCAAAGGTCATATAATAAGCTAGCGTACAAAATATATTACATACCTAAAAGAAAAAAATTACTACGTATGTAGGTACGGATAGGTATTCTAAAAAGGTTTTTTTGCATAAAAAAAAACTTTCCACCAATCGCAAAATAATATTTTAATTTTATTAACATAAAATAAAGACACTATAAGCTAATAGTATAAAGTATCAAGACGGAGTCCTAGACCATGCAGGTTTTGCTTCAAATCTAGGAGGAACTAGACCAACACATAGTAGAGTTAAAGAATTCTATCAATGACCTGCACTTCAAGTCAGTTTCATGCAGCATATCAGTAGCTAGCTGCTGCACCAGCGACAGTATGACATGCTGCTGGATCCGGCAGGGGGAGCCGAAGATCTCCGACGGGTCTATGGCACGACAGGCCACCATGACCAGGGACAGGTCACCTGCTGAAAGGGCGCGTTCGAAGGAACCGTTCACGTCGCCATCTCGGATTTTCTTGTCGATTATCGCTTTTTGCATCTAAAAAAAAGCAGATTTTTAGTTGAGTTCGAAACAGGAATAAAACTCATAATTGTATGCGGTTGTCAGTACTTTTAGCCCACGATAGATACCTACTTATCTGAAAGTAACTATATAGGTACCTACCTAACCAGATTTTTCAATTTGTATACCAAAGTGTTTTTATCAAGAATTTAAACCATTTACTACCTAATTCCTACATTTAAGAAACTCCCGGTTTGAGGAGGTCAGATAGGCAGTCGCTCCTTGTAAAACATTGGTACTCAGCTGTATCTAGTTAGACTGGAAGCCGACCTCAACATAGTTGGGAAAAGGCTCGGAAGATGTTGATGATTAATTATTACCAGGTGATCGATAGCTGACATTTGTGGGGCAGCTGGTGGCTGGACGCTAACTTCCGTGTTCTGCAGCGACATCGAAGGGAACTGGCTTAACAGGATATCTGCTACTTTCTGTCGCCATTGCTTTAGCTCTTTTTCAAGCAACCTGTGTGTAGGAAGGAAGTTAAATTGCTGTTCGAAACCTGGTTTCCTTACGCATATTAAATGTCATTCTGATAAGGCAAGGGATTGTAACGTTTTTCGGCGCTTTTTTTTTGTTTTTAACGACGTCAAAAATCATCAAATGCCCCCTCCCGCTGTGGGTTAGCAGTGGCGAGGGAGTGTCAGACTCTTACTGACTAAAAACCGTCGTGTTCCGTCGTAGGCCTTTTATGTGCCAGGGCCGCGGTATCTCTTTCGAACAACCCGCAGCCCCGGCAGGCCTTAGCCCTACTGTAGGTACTTTAGGTACTTTTCTCCATACTCCATTAGCATATGTCCTGAAGAGATGAATTTCTCTATAAAACTGAAAGAATGTGACATACTCTTCAACGGTACACTGCAGCGTCATGTCCAGATTCTTGCCAGGGTCGGAGGTGGCTTCGAGCAGGCGCTGATGGTGCTCCAATGCGCGACGAAGCGCCCCTGACGTTTTGAGCATCGATTTGAATAGGGATGAAAACTTGTCTTCCACTGCACAAAGGTACAAAACTGGTATTAAAATAAAAATCATAAGCCTTTTATCGTCCCACTGCTGGGCCCAGGATTTGTTCCCACATATTTGTTTAATTTTTTTGTTCAGTCTTTCGTGTCTATTATTATTTGTGCTGAATAAATGTTTTATCTATCTATCTAATATACCTACCTACGTAAATATTACCTATGCCTATTTACGCCTATGTAGGTAATTGGCTGTACTTAATCGAAAGTGCGATAGATTTACGATTAAAACTTTTAAGAAGCTGCATCCCGTGGGAACCTCGGCACGAATCCGGATAAAAAGCGATAAATGGGCTATCTAACACTGAAAGAATTTTTCAAATCGGACCAGTAGTTCCTGAGATTAGCGCGTTCAAGCAAACAAACAAACAAACTCTTCAGCTTTATTATATTAGTATAGAAGTATGGATAAATAACTTACGTTCAACAAAAGCCTGTCCTATGATGGCTTGAATGTGCGCGATGAGGCGGCGGTGTGAGCGCTCCAGGACTGGCAGGTACAGCCTCGACATGTCGCGACTGAAGCACCCATCGATCAGACCACGGACTGACTCCGCGGTGGCTCGCACCATTTGGTTTTTTAGCTCCTGGGGGAGAAACAAGCTGTATTTACCACCGGATTTACCGGACAACTGCTATGATCCTAAGAGGAGTGCCCCGTTAAACCTTGGGACTTCTAAGATTTCAAATCAAATCCACCAAATTGGCCCACATATATATTTACCTTAAAGACTAACATACTAACATTTTTTTTTTATATTGTACAGGGATTTGCTACGGGCCCCACTGTTGCTTAAACCGACACAAAAAACGCACCTAAAGTAAAATACTGAAGCAACCCTTATAGTGACCAAAACGATATACCTCACTCTGCAGAAAATTGACGAGAGTTTCTTTAATCTCGCTGTCAAGTGAAGCCTCCTTCCTGCTCTCGATGGCACTCAGCAGAGCCTGGGCCCGGTTGTTGACTTTCTCACCGTCTTCGCCGTCAGATGTGGGGGTGCCCAGACCATCGACCCTGGAAGTCAAGCTTTTACTTGTTAGGTATATTTATAGAACACCAGGAGAAGACCAATTCAAAGAAACGTCTCTTTAAATTGGGCAATGCGTAGGTAGATAGATTGGTAGTCGTGAAAAAAATAAGTTATCTACAGTAAAAATTATTTAAAAGTACTTAGGTTCAAAAGAAAACCAAATCTTATGTACCCACTATTAGGTTTTAAAGTAAAGACACAAAAGTACCTAAGTTTCTATTAAAAGTTTTTTCACCCCATCTAAAACTATCAGAAAATCAATTGATTCCTTAATTTCAGGAAAACCTACTTTCCTGGAATTATTGAAAGGCACAGTACAGTAATTGTCAGTCTTTAAGGTATAGGAAAAACTGCAGAATAATATGAAAATAAAACAAATAAACCTCTGACTAATAGTAGTCTTGAGCATATCGACGAGCATCTGACTGTGTGATTGGTCAGTCTTCTCCAGCATCAGCTTGGAGCCTCGAATCTCCTCCTTCAGGGCCGTGAGCAGGCGGCATTGTTCCAGGAACATGTCTGAAAATTTTCAGAATAATTACGTTTAATAAGGAGGCATGGGCTGTCTGTCATTGAACATCCTTGGCAGTCGCTACGGGTAGTCAGAAGCCTACGTACCTAAGTCTGACACCAGTCTAGTTGTATGTTATGTGTTTGTTACTCTTCCATGTAAAATTAACTAAACTTATTTCTTTGATGAAATTACAGTAGGTACGTAGCTTTCATCATACTCTGAACAGAATAATACCTACACAGACTAATTTTTATCCCGGTTAGACACGTAACTAGGTCCCTTGGGACTCGGTTGAAAAATATAGCTACTATTAGTTATCTACTACAATAATGGTAGTTAAAAAAATTCATGTGAATTATTCACATGAATATAGCGATAACGTTATTTTTCTCATTCCGATATTATAAATGCGAAATGCGTTTGTTTGCTACGCTTTCACGCAAAAATGGCTGGACCGATTTGGTTGAAATTTGGTGGTAGGTGATTAAAATTTGGGCTATTTATCAAAACACAACGCGGGCGAAGCCGCGAGCGGAAGCTAGTATCACAAAAAACTTCACAACCATCTTGACAAAATAACATATTTATTGTTCTTACTCACCACTTAACTTATCAATTTTCTGCTCCATCACTGTCAGCATATCACCTTCGACCATCCTATCACAAATCCCGCTGTCCGTGTAACCATCTGAGTGCGCAGACGACGCCCCGAACGACTCACTATTAGCACGATGTACGTGTCCATACGACGTTGAGGGACCGACATTATCGTTAAGAGCCACGCAAGTTAGGGATTGAGTGCGTCGAAATTCGGAATTCTCAGCCGGAATATGCTTTGGTTCCATTATAGATGGTAGCAAGCGCGTCTGCACTGTGATAATGATGGAATGTATGTTTTTTTGAGCTACCCTCATTTTGGTTTAAGGAATCAAGAGTGAGTGCTTGTTTTTTTTGTAGTTACCCACATTTAGGTTATTTTTCTGTGTACTATCAATGAATGTTTCTGGTCTGTGGTGCGAGCGCATTTTTATCAAAACAAATAAATATAAATAGTTCAACCACTTCACTGTCCACGATGCGGACACAATAGTTAAACAATCGGTGTGTATCACATATGACCCATGGGACAGGGAGGCATCGGAGGCAAGGAAATCTATACATATAATAAAATGATAGGAAAGTCAAAACTGTACATTGAATATTTTTTTTAAAGAATACATGGGGGGTGATCCATACTCGATTCTGAACCCAAATATGTAGTTTTTAGAATTTTTGTCTGTATGTCTGTTTATCTGTTTGTCTGTATGTTTGTCCCGGATAAACTCAAAAAGTACTGCATGGATTTAAATCAAATTTTGCGTGACTATAACCTGGGGGCCGGTTCAACACATAGGCTATATATTATCACGCTATCACATACGGGGGTTGAGCAAATTAAATAAACGAAATTGGAAATTCTAAATGACCCACGCAGACGAAGTCGCGGGCAACAGCTAGTTTTAAATAAAGAAAAGAAAAAAATATAAATCAAATACGCATTTATTGATATTTATGTATTTCTTAGAGTAATACTATCAATGTCAAGAGTACCTAAAGCGTCGACAAAAATAATAATTGTAATAATCTTATAAAAAAAATAACATGGACTCCCCACTCTTGCTACATTTTCAACACAAAATCACTAATACGTACGTCTAATACAAGATTAACAAATCAAAAACAAATACTTAAAATGGAATCAGCAATAATTTTATATCTATAATCAGCAATTGAAAATCAACGTAATATCGTATCCATTAGTTTTTTTTATATAGAAACTTTGTATCATGAAAACTTAACCTACATACTTATATCTATTAATTACATAATCAAAGAAAAACATCACATCTTACAATAGATTCATTGGAAGTCGTGAATAAGGCATTTGATTCGCTTCATACGCCCATTTATCATGCAATAATCAAAAAAGTATGTTGATAATAAAAGTCAGTGTTTTAAGACCCCCCCATAAGAATTTGTTTATTTTTTAACAAACGTTCAACGTTTTTATCAGAGTGAGGAGCCCTTAAGTTACAGCGCATTCTATCGTACACTAATGAAATTAAATATTAATAAGCTATTAGCTGCCATTACTGCCAATACTGTTAAGACGTAGCGAGGCTAGTAGTATGAAAGAAAGCACCAAAGTTTAACAATCTTCGACTTCAGAAAAGATCATAGCATGATTCAAAGTTATGCACTACCATAATTTGAAATAATGTAAAAGAGAAAAATATATATTCTTTGAAATAGTCACTCGTACGACCGGGTGCAATCGGGATTAATTACGTTTTTGCTCTAAGTATATGAAATAATCGCGTCCACGGCCGATTTCAACCCGACCACGGCGGCTGTTCTCATTTAAGGAGATCAGCCAGCTGCGCAGGGCATATTATAGTGCACGAGTATTTGCGCAGACACAAGTGCACTCACTATTCTTTTACTCGCCATAGCCCGAAATAGCATAGTACTTAAACATTGTTCAATTACCACTTGAAAATTTGTCGATTGTCAGTCAATAGTTTCTGCAGTTTGTTTACAAAATTGGCAGTAATTAACAGCCTTCGCTTACTACTTAATTATATAATATCTATACAATTTCTGAGGTCTGCGCATTTGTACACGTACACAATAGTGAGTAATAGGCATCGATGTTATATTTATATATCGCTCCAGTCTTCTTTAAAATATAAATTATATATTTTTAATGGTTGTTAGTTTCACAGATCACTGATTGGGAATCATGTCTGATGTTAAAATAGCATGAGCCTATGCATCCTTGTGATTTGACAACATTCACTTAAAATTATTTGTCCCCCAATTTTAGGTAGTCATTAGAGAATAGTTCTCGCCAAACTTTATGTCGTGTCGGACCGCCGAGTGGCTGATCAGAGATTTTAAGAGCACGGGTATGTGCAAAACTCACCTTGTTTTGCTAGAACTAACAAAAATGATACCTATGGGTTTGCATGCGTCATTGCTTTTCAAAAAGTAGACTCAATAAGAAAACTATTAAAGAGGTGTCAACATAGTTTAAAATAACTTCAATTCAGAAAAATGAATCTGTAAAACTACCAACATCCAATCACTCAGCTCTATATATCAAACATCTGACATAGTAAACATACATATATTAAAAGCGCTCTAATCAACAACACATATAACTATGTAAACTTTAGTGGGCCGACCTTAAGGTCACTTAAAGTAGTCAATTAACTTTTAACTATGATAAATACACGTTGAGTCAATTTCTTACTGCCTAAGAATACACAATAAGAAAACTATTTACTATAGATATTATTGTAAGATGTCAAAAATTGCGGTAAAGGGACTATTTTGATAGGCCATATTTTATGCTGAAATTCTTTTTTATGGCTTTTAAATGTTCCTTTGGTTTTGGCCGTTTAATCTATTTAAGATGGCGATACGCTCAATATATTAGCAGTTATAGATTTTGCATTCAATAACTCAATTAAAAAAGTTCTCTCTCTATTTCTCTCGCACAAACTACATAGTTAAATAGACACCCGTTTTCATAGCATTTTGTGAATGTCTGAGCGTATCCTGTTAGGTATAAAAAAACTTTAAAAAGTGGCACAGATTTCTTATGATATTAAAACTATTTTTTTTTCTGTCGCTATTTCGTTCGAATCTATGGTGTAGGTGGTGGGAAGTACCACTATACTATGGTAATTGTTCTTTTTTTCCGTTTTTGTTTTTTATTTGGAACCTCAGTCAATACGTAATAATAGTTGGACTAGCACCATATAGGTGATCAGTACATGAGCTTATATTTAAAACTGATAAACAGTCTTCTGATTTATTTCTATAGCTGTCTGAATCCTAGGTGTTTATTTTTTAAATACTAATCATGTATGGTTGGCTTTATAAGACTTTAATAGACATTAGTCAATGACAAGATATTTATTTAAATTTTCATTGCCATTGTCTATTGTATATTAAACTTAAATTACACAAGTTTAAAAAAAAAAACAGTTTTTACAAGCAACATAAGCTCCACGGAGATTACGCCCCGAATGTAGTAAAAAACACACATTTTACAAGATGACATAGAAAGAATGTTCAAACTATACTAGTTCTCGTAATATCACAAGGTATCGACCGGTTGTCGTCATTTTAATAAAATTGTTACACACTGGAGTGAGAGACTTGAGTGTGGTAAAGTAGGGATTTGTGTGTGAAATAAAATCAACAAGCAAAGTGATGTTGTATTAGGTAATTTTGCGTTTTATTTAAAACATATATCTGAGTTATTATACTTTTCATAATTTCGACAAAGTTACGAATACGAATATTTATTTGTGTACTTTTAATTTTAACATGTTAAATTGGAGATATTTTTGTTGTCTAATGTATTTCTCTATAAATATTTGCAAATTCAATAAAGGACTTTAGAAGCAAAATGGTATTGTTCAAATAATATCATTTCAGTTTCAGAGTGGTAAATGTGATGTTAAAAATAATGTGTAGTGTAAGGTGACTCGTGATGTTTCAAAATAGGATAATATAAAGATTTATCAGAGTTCAAAATAATGATAAACTGACAATGTTGCTTTTACGTATTACGTACTTAAATAATTTAATTTAAATTTCTGATAAGAATCAGTCAAATTTCAACATTCCGTAATTTACTTGGTTTTCAATCATTATAATACGCTATTTAAAACTTTTACGAAATAATTTCTGTTGTCGTAATATATACAGGGTACAATGAGACTGCAATTTTTTAACTGTTATGCTGGCTAACTTATCCTAATCCTGTGTTCATAAACACATTAGTACAGCCGCTCGTCATTAATAAACTTCTAATTTAATTAACAGTTTTACACTTTAGACACAGTCAAGCAATTTACACCACACTTTCGCACCAAACCTACACTGTTTGTCACTAAATTGTTTTACACTAAATACACCATCACTTCACACACACAGTCCTTTTAAATAAAACTACTTTTAAGGATTTTATCGCGGTTATATTAATATTATTTAATCGCGACGTTTCGGATTTTTTAAATATGTAATATAACCGTGATAAAATCCATAAAAGTAGTTTCATTTTAATGCCAGGTATCAATACACACAGTCCAGTTTTCACAGTTCACAGTCTCGTCCACAGTGGTTAGTAAGGCAGGCGCCTCGAGCAGACACAGGACGGTCAGGCGGCCGCCTTGACCAGTGCCTCGGTCGCCATGAGCAGCATGCGCAGCTGCCTCGCGAGCGCGTGGTTGGGCGTCGCGGAGAGGAAGGCCATTAACTGCTTCTGTAGTTCTCGCACGACTGCGGGAAGGTGCTCCCGTGTTACTGGGTTGGTCGTGTCTAAGTTCATTACGGCTTCTTCTAGGTATCTGGAAGGTAAGAAGATAATTCGAGATGTTAGCAGTTGTAATAAATTAAAAATTGAAGAGAAATTTATGCAAACTCTGATGCACCTTTTCAGCTTCAAAAATTACATAAGACAGTCCCTGAAATGTTAACATTGTAGTATCAACAAGTTTACCTATGTTGGTAATTATTATTCTCAACTTATGGTCTACTGAATTTTATTCTTATTCTTTATTGCACACTTAACAATACATAATAAAAATAATAAAGACAGTTTATGTACAATGGCGAGCTTAACCCAGAATTGGGTTCTCTTACAGCCAACCTTAAAGCCATGGAGAGATTTGATAGTGGTAGGGTAGATTAAAAAGTGCACAACAAACATTGAAAACTAAGCAAAAATATTAAATAACAATATACTAAACATATATATGTAGTAAAACTACACAATACATAAACATAATACATATAAAATATATATATTGTTAGATATGAATCCTCCTTGCTACCAACCTGGACTGACCAGGCTGGTATAGAAGAAGAAATTATGAAGGATAGAAGGATGACGGACGTTGAAGATGTGACATCGTGATCTTATAATTAATTATCAATATTGTATTTGCTATTCAAAGTTGGCTTCTGCTAAATCCTTTGTAAGAAATAAACCTTACCAGGTTAAATGTTTATAGACGTGTGTTATTCATTTTCAAGTACCACTTCTGATCTGACCTCTAAGATCAGAAGTGGGATCGCCACGCGTTCTTTACCCTTTGCCATCTGAATCCAATAATGATTTATTTTATTCATGAAATTTCACGTCAACTGTAAGTAAGTCTTATTTCTTACATTCGAGGGCATTCTCGTGAAAAACGACGAAACAGTTATAATCTCACTAATCGCGCTGCGACAATATGAATGCTCCTCATGCGCTGGGTGCAATATCCTACAACATACTAGTACTCAAAAGCCCAGGATATGCGGATGAATTGGTCACGCAATAAGTCTTGGATAAAAATTGCGAGAAGAAAAGTGACAGCCACTGTAGCTTGTTTGTAAAACAAAAAGCGATCGGATCCTGGAAACACTGAAGACTGTCCACCAGCTGGAACTCTATCAGAGCGATATTACGGAGATTCCTTACAATAGCAGATTAGTGCTTTAGTGTTAACCCCTTGGATTTCTTTTCAAACATTTCGATTTCTTACACAGAATATCGAATATCGAAGGAAGTGACCATGAACAGCCATGTTGAAGTTACAAGTTACACATTTATGACCATCTATCCGATGTTTAGATTATGAATGGTGCGGATAGTGCATCTACCTCTAAAACTCAGGAATAAATCTTGTTGTAGTATGAGGTATAAATAAGCCTAGCGTTAAGAAAGAAGTGTTGTACATCATAACGCTACTTTTCATCACGTCGGCAGACAACTACATAAAAGTGAAGCCTTAGATTACCAACTCTTAAAACTATTTGAATGTTCAGTGTGATATATGATTTGTTACACTAAAAATAATTTTGAAGAGTAATTGCATAATGATGATTTTGTGTTCAGTTAGCTGAGAGAATAGTATCGACGTGGAGTTTTTCATTCTTCGATAAATCATAAAGAAATAGTGGAAATTGACATAAATTTTAAAATAAGTCTTGTCGTGGTTACAAATACATAAGCGGTTGCTATGGTGACATGTCATATTGTATTTACATGATTGCATTAGAATTAATTGACTTATTATTCTGTTTCATGTGATAATTCGTTTTGTGGCGAGAATATTAATACTACATGCTGGCTCTTCAAGCTATCGCGAGGCCGCTCATATGCTTCGTGTGGAAGGAGACCACTAGCAGTAGGACCGACCACGGTCCTAGCAAATATCCATCTCATTCTCTTCGTGTCCACGAGCAATGCCAGCCGATAGCTAGCACATAGTGTGACTCTTTGCGGTTATTATACGCGCAAAGGCTTAGCGCGACCAAACATGAGTCATGCATGATGTTTGTTTGCAGAGATATTACAAGAAGCATGGAGTGATAATGCCTGGTGAGATCAATCCAGTTCTTATGTATCCCATCATGACCTTTTACCATTATTTTATAAAAGATGATTAAAACTGCATACGTGTCAATTTTAACCGTTGATCACTTATGTTTGTTGGCACTTGATTAACGATGAGTAATGATGATATTTTGGATTACTATTTTGATTGTATGTGTCAAAGTTATAATTAAGTCATGGATTTATTTCTTTGAAAACTTAGATCCTTCAAATGAATGGTCAGCAGTGGCCGAGCGAAATGTGACCTCCTTGGCTTTCTTTGAGAGCTGCAAGGCAATTTGACAATGACAAGGACTTTGAGGACGTTCGAATGTACATGAGTCTTTGTGTGCGTGCCGTGAAAGGGTGCATGAATATTGATGTGTTGATCTAATTGACCTACTTTCAATGACTGATTTTGACCTTAACCGTAATTTTAGCTTGGAAATGGTCTTTTCCTTGATTTTGACTTTGACATACTGATGGTGCTAGTTGTCTAGACCACTTTGAGAGAACATACGACGGTATGGGTCTCTGTTCCACGTCTTCATAGTATGCTACCTATAGCTTAAATGCGTGCCTATGCTATGAGCGTGTGTAATGACAAGCAAACTGGGAGCCTCTGTCACCGAGAACATACGGACGCATGGGTCTCTGTTTCACGTCGTCATAGTATGCAACCTATAGCCTAAATGCGTGCCTATGCTATGAATTTGTGAAATTACATGCAACATTTTTTTTGTTACCCTTCCTTTTCTCCTGCTTCAGACTTATACCTACACAAAAACGACTACTACGAGTAAATTACTTATACCTTGCTTAACATGTTTCAGATCATGAGCAACATGTCGGTGACTAGCTTATGGGGAGTTGACCTGATGCTGAAGAGGCGAATAATACTGCTGGCGAGGACGCCGCAGGGTCAGGAACGGCCGTGTTAGATATGAATCCTCCTTGCTACCAACCTGGACTGACCAGGCTGGTATAGAAGAAGAAATTATGAAGGATAGAAGGATGACGGACGTTGAAGATGTGACATCGTGATCTTATAATTAATTATCAATATTGTATTTGCTATTCAAAGTTGGCTTCTGCTAAATCCTTTGTAAGAAATAAACCTTACCAGGTTAAATGTTTATAGACGTGTGTTATTCATTTTCAAGTACCACTTCTGATCTGACCTCTAAGAATATATATATATACATACGAATATAAATGTCATTCATGTCGATAAATAGTATTCCTTTACTCGTCTCTTGAATGCACCCAACGATGGGCTTTCGCGTATCGAATGTGGAAGGGAATTCCACAGTCTCACAGCACGAACAGTGAACGATCCATCATAGCGCATTTTAGATTCTTAGTTCCGAATATCTAATAATCCACCACTGTTTTACCATCTGTTTTATAGTAAAAACTATTATCTCAGATCAATTTTACAAATTAGACACAAAATTCAGTTTTTTACAACACTTAAACTTGAAACAAACCTTAATTGAATCAAACTATATAGCCATTTTCCATCTTCCCAATAAGGAAGACGTTCCCAATTATTAGTTGTATTGTATTTTAGTAATTATTCAAAAACATGCACATCTATCTACAATTACCCACCTATGTTTAAGCGGCGTATCCCTCCCCATATCGGCGGCTAGCTGCTGCACCAGAGACAACAAGACATGCTGCTTCAGCTTGCAAGGAGGCCCGAACACGTGCGAGGGTTCAGCAGCCCTGCAGGCACACATGACCAGCGCCAGGTCTGATGCTGAGAGCGCCTGCTGGAATGCTCCGTTCACGTCACCACTCGCGATTAGAGATTGGATCTGGGCAACTTGCATCTGAAAGTATGATGGTTGTTGGTTAGAGTGTAAAAATGTTTTGTAGAATGTAGGGTATTATATACGAAAAATGTTTGGTAGAATTTATGGTAATATTAGTGGGTACGAAATGGTGTTTAAGGGTTGAACTAATTATGATAGATTTTAAAGATGTTTTCAATATTTCTAATGGCTGATTTCAAATTTATCTATTTATCGGTGGTTTTACCTACTAACACTGGTAGGATATGAAACTAATCCTATACAAGTTATATCAAATACTTATCTCTAGTTAATAAATCACTAGATGGATAGGATATTGAAATCCACAAATATTTCTAGAATAATTATTACAGAATAGATATGAGACTATAAATTGAAGTTCTAAGTAATCCAAAAATAAATGATTATAGTAATGTTAGCTACTGAGAGGAAATAATTAAAGTACTTGTAAGAGGAAAGGTAAGGATTCTTGAACACAATTTCTCGTGACATTGCGATGTGGCCTCTGGAAGAATTATCAATTGAATATAAGAAATTAAAGAACAAGGAAGGAGAAAATAAACCAAGCTGAGGGAATTTTAGACTGTGCTCTTGCTGCTGGTGAGAAAACAACTAACGCTAAACACACACATAAATTTCGTGTAAATGAAAGATGCATATACAATTAATAAAATTATTTGTTCATACTGCCTGCAACGGATTTTAGCATTTTAACCGTTTTGTCGCTGAGCGATAAGAGCTTTTTTCAGTTGTTTAGCGACGTTATTCCCGTCTGCTACCATAAAATATGTATTGTGTTTCGGATGGCACATTAAACTGTAGGTCCCGGCTGTCGTTGAACATCCTTGGCAGTCGTTATGGGTAGTCAGAAGCCAGTAAGTCTGACACCAGTCTAGTCAAGGGGTATCAGGTTGCCCGGGTAACTGGATTGAGGAGGTCAGATAGGCAGTCGCTTCTTGTAAAGCACTAGTACTCAGCTGAATCTGATTAGACTGGAAGCCGACCCCAACATAGCTTGGGAAAAGGCTCGAAGGATGATGGAGGATGATGAGCGACGTTGTATGTGTGTGTATGTATGTGTGTACCTGTCTGTCAGCAGCATGGTGCGAGTGCGGCGTGGAGGGCGAGTGGGCGCGCGACGCCAGCGCCGCCGACCGCGCCTGCTCGCGCCACCAGCACAACTCCTTCTCTAGCACGCTGCAATCACAACCACATGTATGAAAATCAGTCTTGACGTGTTTGGCGCTCTCCTGTTTGGTGAACTAGTGAGGAGTAGTGGAAACATGTGATTATTTCTTGCTACTATTAAGTTTTTCTAGCGTTAACCAGTGCTACCACATTGACAACGTAACTTGAGGGCATATAAGAATAGGCATAATAAAATAGTGTTTTTTTTTAACGTGACAACGCCCAATAATTCGATATTACGCACTGCATGCTCAAAAAAGGTGACGTCATTGTCCCGTTACGCTCGATGTCCCCGTTCCGCAAGCGAGAAAGAGGCATGATCGGCTCGAGTGGTCGGCTCATATACTACCGTCATGTTTGACGTTGTGACGTCACGCTACCGTCCGTAAACCGACTTTACAGACCAATTTTTTCTCTCTCTGTGGCTAGTTAGCTGTCACCCTCGTGCTAGCTGGAGGCCGACTGGAGTGTAATATACCTGTGCGCAGTCTCCCGTATGACGTCGGCAAGGTGCTGGTGATGCGCGGCGCTGTGCGCGGTGGCGAGTGCCTCGGCGTGTCGCTCGAGCGCGGCGCGCAGGCTGGCGGTGGCGGCCGCCCCGCCGCGCTCGGCGGCTGCGCGGGCCGCCGCCTCCGTGTTGGCTGCGACTGTACACATATATGGGGAAACATTCATAAACTTAAACTTGAAAATCATTCGTTCAAAATTGGCTCCTAAACAGCACCTTTTGGACGTAATATTTACAAAAGCCCCCCCTTCACTGCTCGCTACATGGTAAGCTTGTGAAGTCGGTGAAAAAGTAGTGAAGCAACAAACTCATCATCAGTGGGGACTGAACAAAGCTGTGAAAATCTACTCCCTTATTCGTTAGTATTGGATTCGATTGCAATAAAATGTTATTGGATTCCAATGTCAAAATCCATCATATAACAACAACCTAACCTAACTAAATAAAATGTATTCGCAACTATAATGTTTCTATCATTATCCATTAACCATGACTTAACTAATAATATAAATACGAAAGTAAACACAAAAACGACTGAATGGATTTTAATGAAACTTGGAAGCAGTGTAGTTTACTAGCTATTTTTCCGCGGTTTCTTCACCCACATCCCGTGGGAACTACTAGAAGCTAGTCATGTGATAAAACTATCAAAAATTTGAAGAATCTACTCACACTCCTTGGTCCCGTTCTGGAAGGCCTGGTTGATCTGCTTGAAGATCTGCGCGTGCGTCTTCTCCATGACGGGCACCACGCTGTCGAACAGCGCCTCGCGGAACGACTCGCGCACCATGTCGGAGAGAGACTTCGCTATCGACGTGCTGAGGCGCTCCATTACCGTCTAAGAGGGGAAACAGAGATTTTATTAGGATCTTTTAAGATAGTTCTAATAGAAAATGGATATATTTTTTTTGTGTTTTTATATAATGTTAAAAAACATTTGTTAAAATATGTCCGACAGATAATTCGTTATCAAAGCTTCAAGCTCCATTATTTTCTGCTGAAAAATAGGGTGATTTTTACCGGATTGTACAGGTTTTCTTGATGGCATTTTGAAGATGAGAAATTTTAACAGTGCAAGTTTTTTGAAAATACTTTTCCGCAGCTTTAAAATATACTGTGAAGTATGACGTTACATAAAGGCACGTCGGGATCACTGTAAACCGTGTTAATTTATCGATATTTGTGTGTCAGCATGATTATACATTTATAGGACAATTATCAACTTGATATAGTTCTCGTTTAATTTTAATAACTTTAAGTTTAATAGCGACCCGCAACTTTGCCGCCTCCTAAAGATGTTATTACGCTTAAAAACGGACTATACCTTGCTAGTGGCGAGCTTGTCAATATTCTCTCTCAGCAGCTGGTCGGTGGCGGCCATCTTGTTAGCTAATTCATGCTGTAGGGCTGCAGCTAGGGGCTCCAGTGTTCGAGCTGAGCTACACGCGATATACTCCCAGCTGACAAGTACAAGTGTATACAAACCTTGCTAGTGGCGAGCTTGTCAATATTCTCTCTCAGCAGCTGGTCGGTGGCGGCCATCTTGTTAGCTAGTTCATGCTGTAGTGCTGCGGCTAGGGGCTCCAGTGCTCTTGCGGCGCCGACGCCGGCAGCTTGGGCTGCGCGGGCGCTGGCCGCTTCGCCCACACGCGATATACGCTCCCAACTGAGAAAATTAAAAATATATCATCATTATAATCTTCTGAGCCTTTTCCCGACTATGTTGGGGTCAGCTTCCAGTCTAACTCCAGTTACTCAGTTTCTTACACGCTTGTTTATAGAGTATCAGACTAACATTACGAAGGTGAAAGTTTGTTTTGTGTTGACACCGGTATCCGAGCGTATTCGCGAGGAATATCCGTTAGTGTGAAAACGAAGTCAACCTATGAAGTAGTTAAGGATATTCAAATATAATAATCAAACAATGAACGAATTATTAAACGCATTTTTCTGCACTTATTGTTAGATGTTGCTGGCCAATTCGGTTATTATTTGTTTCAAAACGATTTATGTAAATATTTGTAACAAAAACATATTTTTTGACCTCCTGGGTAGTGTATTTTGCTATTCATAAAATTGTAAATTACTTTAATATAAAATTATTATAATCGACTCTGGTTTTTTTTGAACGATCTTCTTTCATACTACTTTAAGCAAAATTATAGAACATATACTGAACCTGCTAAAACAGTATTATTAAAAACAATTGGTGAGTATAAAAAATAAAAAGCCTGTATAATCACCACTGACCTCTATATTTACACACTGGACCGGCTGTTCCGTACGTTTGACAGCAATTTTTTTGTGCCCATTTGAAGCGCCAATATCGTCTAAGCGAGTGTCCACAGAAATAATTTTGACATATAATTTCAAATGGCTGTGAGAGACGTGTTTGTTCATTGGTTCACTGTAAAATAATTTTAGTACCACGAACACTCGCTACGTCTCAGCGCCAAAATGGCGATTATCAAACGGGCACAGAAGCACGTTGACAACAGCCTGTCCAGTGGTAATTATAGAGGTCAGTGTCACATACCCATCAGCCAATGCGCTCTCGACGGCCCGGGCAGTGCGTTGTGCATGCGCATGCAGCGCCTCGTCGATCATGTCGCGCGGCGACGCCACCGCGCCGCGCAGGCTGCGCAGCTCGCGGGTTTGTGCTGACATCATCTCTGAGGAAATATTGTATGTTGTTAGGTTATACTGCTAAATATAATGTGGCGTCGAAAAATGGTATCGGATAAAAGTATACATCCTATTTACTGAACCGAATTAAGTGCAATCCAGCAATTGCACCTATTATATTAATGTAACTTGCATTATTATTAATTTAACAAAAAATTAAGCAATCATAAATATACAATCCCACATAGCAAATTACAGTCAAACAGTCTTTACAATTTTACAGAAACAGTTGTATAACTAACAGTCATCTATACATATAATAAAATGATAGGAAAGTCAAAACTGTACATTGAATATTTTTTTAAAAGAATACTTGGGGGGTGATCCATAATCGATTCTGAACCCAAATATGTAGTTTTTAGAATTTTTGTCTGTATGTCTGTTTGTCTGTATGTTTGTCCCGGATAAACTCAAAAAGTACTGCATGGATTTAAATCAAATTTTGCATGACTATTACTTGGGGGCCGGTTCAACACATAGGCTATATATTGTCGCGCTATCACCTACGGAGGTTGAGCAATGAATGATAAACGAAATTGGAAATTTTATATTGCTCACGCAGACGAAGTCGCGGGCAACAGCTAGTTCCGAATAATTCATCTAAACTTGATTAGCTAACCGGAAACAGAATTTCATCATTAGCCCCATACAAGTAAAGTCCAATTCCTATCTCTAGTAATGAAAACAACATATACAAAGATAAAATATTGAGACCAGCCATAACTTACCAGTCAATTTATCAAGCTTATGCTCCAAAGCGTCAAGTCTGGTCCTGTCAGCGGGCGACAGGCCGGCGGCGCGGACGTCTTCGGCGCCCGCGCAGGCTAAGGTACCCAGGGATTGACTCAGCTGCTGTGTGGGGACTGGTTCTGATACTTGAGGGACGGAGATTGAGGGCCATGTGTCGCTGTCTGTAGGATAAGATTGAACAAAATAGTTGATACATGGTCAAAGTCAAATCTTTTATTTAATTTAGGATTTTACAAGCACTTATGAACTTCAAAAATATAAATAAGTAAGTGCCAATGGAGAGCCAATATATATAAAATGTCCCCAATATAATGAATTTAAAGAGTTTTTCAATAACATATACTCCATCTAGTAATCTAGAAATCAAGATCTCCATCTAGAAGTCAAGATGAGAAGAGTATTCGTTTTGTTCATTTCAGAAATGTTTGCAAGCAATTTGTTGCTGTTTCTGTTTGTAAACTGACCAAGTAGAAAAGAAGGAACATTTGTGTGTCATAGAACCAGACAGTATAACACACTGATGGAATCCTTATGTCCTTTACATTATACTAACACATATATACACATCCTATCACATTTCTTTCCCATTATTCTCCCACTTTAAGTTATAATATTTTAAGCTCCACGTACTAGTGCTAGCCAGCTTGTGCGGATGCGGCGGATGTGGCGGGTGCGGCGGCAGCGCGGCCCCCTCGGGCGGCGCGAACACGTCCGCCTCGAACAACGTCTCTGTAGTCGACAGAGTTTCCGTCGCCACTGTCACTTCTTCTGCCTCCTCCTGTCAAATGTACATAATATTAGTGATAACAGATATTGTAGATGTAAGCTTAACTAAAAATTATTATCTTATAAACTAAGTTCCAGTTAATTTGCTGCGCCCTAACAGGGTAATGTATACCAAGGCTAAGGATGCATATCTGTAACAGTATACATTTTGCAATAAACAAATAAATAACACGCATTTCATTAAAACTATTTCCGAGTTAAATTATAGAGAAGAGTGAGAAAAGTTGGTGACGAACTCTACAGCCTTTTGGAAGTTTTGTGGAAATTCATCTTGATAAATGCAACTAAAAGCAGCCTTCCTCAATAACTGAGCTAACACTAAAATTTTTATTCAATCTCATATATTGATTAAATATAGGTTTCTGACTGAAAATGATCTACTAAGGATAGTTTGTATAGAGGTAATTAATTTTACGATACCTTGAAGAAAGCATGGTCGCTGTGTGACATGATCTGTTGCACCTCGCGGCTGGGGCTGGAGCCAGCTGATGCTAGTTTACTGGCTGTCTCACCCAAAGTTTCTTCGACCAATGGACCTGAATAAAATAAAATATCACTTCATACACAACATCAAAAGAGCAAACATTGAAACGGTTTCTATATGGAAATGCGATTGCTGTAACAAATAATAAAATTCGATTTTCTACTTTATACCCAATAAGGTTTGCAGTATATCTTTCTAGAAACTAACTTGACTCTTTAACTTGCCTATTCCATATTTTAGTACAAGTTATTCTATACCTCCAGTAGAGTTCCTAGGTTTGCTGCTAACATCTGGCGTGGCTGATAGAGGCGGATCATCTTCTTCTCTTTTACCTGGAGAGCTGCAAATAATCACATAAGTATTGAAATCTATACTAATATTATAAAGCTAAGAGCTTAATGGCGTAACCGAAATAAATTATTTGACTTTCGAGTCCTTAAAAAAGCTAGCTTCCCTTGAAGGAAATATGTTAAGCACACAGATAAGAAGCTGCATATAATATTTATTTTCAATTTTGTTGCTTTTCTGAAAGTTGTAAATAAATAAATAATACCTGAAAGCATCTGGGGTCATAAGATTCAGTTGCGGCGCGATGGACGGAGACTCCGGTCGGGTACCGATTAAGCTGCCTGGCTGCGTCTAGACAGAAAATATTAAAACTTCATAAATATAGTTTTTTATAAGTAAAATAAAACATTATTGGTATTTTTAAAGAAAGCAATGGATAGTAACGATTACTGTGATTATATTATCGAGCTATAATAAGTACTTAAGTGTTGTAAGCATTGCAATATAAAAGTGGACTAAATACGAGCTATATTGTGAAAACATATGTGAATATAAGTCCGAAAACTTGATTGCCTGATCAAATAACTAAACTGAAACTTAATGCAAGCGCGGAAAAAGCAATAGAGATGCGTGATAGCCCCTAAAATGCCAGTCAACTAACTTTACAGACAACTACAGGTAATTTATTTTTAATATTTCCCAGAAAGGAGAAGGCTCTAAATAATGACGTTTTTTCTTTAAATAAATAAATAAAGGAGCACAATACACACAGCGTCGGGTACCTGCGAGCGCATGAGCAAGTTCTTGAGCTGCTGGCTCTGCTGTTGAAGAATGCTGGACGCTATGGTGGCGGGCGCTGACTCCACTGAACTGTCTTCTAGAGCTAGTTCTGATAGACCTGCGGAGGAGAGTAGTGTTAGTTATAGAGTTTATAATAATTGGGTAATAGGTAAGGCCTGAAACTGCGTTAAGTGGACGTCCGCAATGGGTAACTGTCGCGTGTTTACGCGCATGGACACGCGCTGTGTTGTGATCCGAGGGTACGCAACAGTCCCCATCGTGGAGAAAATTTAAATTTTACGTAAATTTACGCAGTGTAGCTAGTTCAATTTCAACGGTGTGCTTGTATAGTCGTGTCGATGGAGAACTTAATATATTATTAATCCGTATTATCTAGTGTTATTGACAGAACAAGCCCGTGCGTGTTACCGCTGGCGAGCACCGCGCGTTCCCTGCGATGGATTCCGTCGCAAGGAGGCGGGCCCCGTTGCGTGACGGAGCAGTTTTGTTTGAAACCGCGCGGAAGCCGGTTATCGCAGTATTAAGGCTCCAGCAGACCGGATGCGTATGCGTAGACGTAAGCGTAGTCACGCGCGTAGTTACGGCGTAACCATGACTTGTAATGTATGGAAATGTATGAGACAGGCCACACCGCTTGCGTAACGACGCGCGTGTCTACGTTTGCTCGAGCCTTTAGGCCTAACTTCACGGCGTTCATTGGGGGAGGCCTGCGTTCAGCAATTAATGGTAATTGGCTGATATGATGATGATGTCGATCTCGCTGTGCTGCAACTCCTAACTCCTGTGCTGGCTGCGGGATCCCCCTCGTCCTGGTACCTGGTTCCACAGGTATACATACCGTGCAGCAGCTCGGCATGCAGGGGCGGTCGCGGCGGCTCGTAGACGAGGCGGCCCTCCTGCAGGCCCTTGGGCTGCACGATGTACAGCCGCACCACCACGCGCCGCCACTCCTCGCTGCGGGACCCGCCCGACCCCGAGTCCTGCCAGCACAACCATAGATTTAGGATTCCATTACCGCTTGACCAGCTGGCAATGCGAGACAAGTGAATAGACAAAAACAGACTAGAAATTCCGATATCGAAGTTCAGGAAAGCAGGTATAAATATAAATATCTGCAGTAATTCACACATAAAAAGGTCACCCAATCAGCGAGCTCGAGGATGGAAACATCATTCCCAAGACTCCTAATATTTACTTCTGATTGTATTGTTTGATGACATATATATAAAATTGAAACACGAACCCTCGAATACCAGCACATTATTAAAAAAAAAAATTGAATTAAAATACATACTTCAATGAATTTACATAAACATTTGCCCACAAAAGTAATAAAAACAAAAACTCTAAATATAAAATGTTGTAACTTACGTCATGATGTAGTTCATAGTGTATGGGCGAGTCGGCGTCTCCGATCGAGCCGTTGCGATACAAAGGCTCATCACAGCTCGGCTCGCATTTAGTTTGTTGTTCCTCTGTACAAAACAATAACTTTATGAAGTATTATACTTCTTAAAATCTTCTTCTTACTTAAAACTCTTTCTTATTATTTAAAATTTAATGTAAAAAATATCAGGGCGAGATTATGTAACACTTATTATTCTACACATAAAACTTTGTGACAGTGGTAAATTCTTCTGCCCGTGATTTCAGCCGTATCCTTTCAGAGGTAACTAAATCCCGCAAATAGATAAATAGAACTCTATAATATTCTGATATATACCTAAGCTATATTACTGCCATGTTTCATCAAAATCCATCCTTTGATTTTTTTAATGAAAGGGGAACAAACATTTATATACAAAGTTTCAAAGATATTTCTTTCAAAATGGCTAACACAGAACAGACAATTTATGTACAGAAAAAACTTAAAAATACTTGCATAATTAGTTTATTTATTAGATTGGATAGATAGATATTGTATAATACACAGACTCACCCGCATCAACAATACAGAAACTCAACACTGGATAAGGCAGCAAGAACTCAGATATGCTCTTACAATATGCCATACTGTCTTCCGGGTCCCTCGCCATATTCAGCACATACAAACTCCTGGATTTGAAGTCTGACAGCAGCAGGTAGCTGGCACTGGTGTCCAGCATGGCCTTCAGGCCGAGGGTCATCTCAGTACCCACTCCGGGGGTGAAGTTGATGGTCTGAAGACAGGTCCAGGACTTGCAGGACCAGATTTTAATGGTTGTATTGTTTTCTGCTCCGGTTACGGCGAATTTCCAGAATTGGACACTGTAATAAGAATTTTTGTGTAAAAGATGCATATTTTATTGTTTTGTGACACATATGCAAATATTAGACATTTAAATAAAACTACATTTACGGATTTCACCGCGGTTATATTATGGGCATAATTATGTAATTTTGTGCCCATTTATAACATTGATCAACAATGGAAACCTATGTTATATAAAAGCTCTTGCAATTTATTGCATTCCATGTCAGACATGTTCAACTCAAAATATTATTTTAGACAAAAATTTCTCTCGTAATGTTTCACTCGTAATCGCTCGTTTCCGCAACTACTCTCCGCAACTAGATTAAAAGTAACCTTTATGAATGTAACTTATCTCAGAGTCGAGTTAGTAGTTTTTGCGTGAATGGGGAACGAATATACATACTTACACATAAACTTTCGTTTTTATACCATTACTAGCTTTTGCCCGCGGCTTCGCTCCCGTCAACTGACTTCTCTACTTTACCCTATTTTTTTTCATAAGAACCTTCTCCTGACAATAACAAACACAACAAAAAAAGAATTAGCCAAATTGGTCCAGGCGTTGTTGAGTTATGCGCTTACCAACACATTTTGGGTTCATTTTTATATTATAGATTAGAAAGTAGACTTGGCTGGAACCTGTAATATAAACAGCTATGTACCTCGTGTGTTCATAAGTTTTGAGACAAACTTTTTACTTATAAAAATAAAAAAAATGTTACTGGCTGCTGTATATTTCTTTTTCTAATTTTGAATTTGGAATGTCTAACTTTGAATTTGGCATTTGGAATATTATTTTATTTAATTTTTCTCGTAATTGAGGGAACAAAAGAATTACGTGCGACCGTCATTTCACTATTTAAGGTGGGAAGAAAACCTATGGACATTTTCCGAGAGCTCGAAAGTTTTGGTGTGAGCCGTAACTTCGTGTATTACACTATTAAACGATACAAGGAGACAAGTTCTTTACAAGATCGGCAAATAAGTGGTCGTCCACGCTCTGTGAGGACGCCTGCGAACATTAAAATCATCCGAGAGCGACTTCGCCGAAATCCATGTCGCACTCAGAGGAAACTCGCTCTGCAGACCAATATTTCGCGCGTTTCAATCAACTGAATACTGAAATATGATCTCAAGGTTAAGGCGTATAGCCGTAGGAAAGTACAGTGTTTAAACGATCGCCTTCGTCAATTGCGACGCGAACGTTGTCCAGTACTGCTTAGGAGACACGATGCGAGGAAGATACTCTTCACCGACGAGAAAATCTTTACCGTCGAAGAAAAGTTCAACCGACAAAACAATAAAGTGTATGCCAAAAGTAGCAAGGATGTCCCAGCTTCAGCACGGAATGTCTCGCGTACTCATCATCCGGCTAGTGTCATGGTATGGTGGGGTTATTATAGTTTCGTACGAAGGTGTCATTCAGCTTCAATTCTGCCAACAAGGCGTCAAGGTGAAAGCCAAAAATTATCAAAGCGACATTCTAGAGACTGTTGTGAAACCCCTGTCTAATACCCTATTCCATCACAAGAATTGGGATTTCCAGCAAGACTCGGCGGCATCCCATAAGGCTAAAACCACCCAAGCTTGGTTGAGGGACAATGTGCCGGCCTTCATTGCGGCGAATGAATGGTCCTCCTCCAGCCCCGACCTCAACCCGCTGGATTATTCTCTATGGACCGAATTAGAGCTCAGAGCCTGCCGAAAGTCCCACCCAAACTTGGAGTCACTTAAGCGAGCTCTTGTCCGAGAAGCGAAGCGAATTCCGCTGGAAAAGATTCGTGCCGCCATTGATGACTGGCCAAATCGTCTAAGGGCATGTATTAAAAACAGGGGTGGTAATTTTGAATAATAATTATATTTAATTTTTACTTACTATCTACTTGATGATTACTATTTTTTTTATTAATGTAAGTTTATTATTTAAAAAGATATGCAACTTTTATTTCGTCTCAAAACTTATGAACACACGAGGTATATAAACAAGTATACTAACTCAGTATTATAGTTCTTATGGTTGTCGAGGAAGAAGAGACAGCTGAGCGGTTTCCCTCCGTGAGGCTGCCACTTGTGCAGGCACCGCGGGCTCGAGTCCGCGTGCATATATACCTGACGAAACAATAATAATATGTAGGTACCACAAAGTAGGGAAAGATGAGCAGAAATGCTATAGTGCAGGTAGGTCAGGCGCCTTCTTCTACGTCAAATTCGTATGGTGGGCATGACTTTGTTAGGCGATTTTTCGTTATTTTGTTCGCTGTGGTAGATACTAACTAGAAGTTTCATTTACTAGTATAAGTTAACAATAATTTAGTATCTCTAAAATCTGGTTGAAATGGTTGATTTTATGTACTTTGTTTCACATATAGTAAGTGCTTGCAAAAAGCTCAACTTTTGTAATTATTTATCCTACACATACAGTTTCACCACAAAATATCTATGGCATTTTAAGGCCCAAGTGCATATAAAACATAAACATCCGTTTTTTTTGGAAGACATACATTGTTAAAAAAAAATGTATTCAAATTATTGGTGAACTAGCCTTAGAATAGTAACTAACCTGGAAGAACATAACATATCCGTCAGCGGAGGCGGTGGCGAGGGCGCTGCCGTCGGGCGAGAAGGCGGCGTCCAGGATGGCGCCCACGTGCTCCGCCGCACATAGGGCTCCGCCCCCCGCGGCTCCCACTGCGCCGCCCGACCCCGCGCCCGCCGCCTGCAGCGCGCGAGTGTTCCACATGCGGGCTGGAGAATGTGTAAAGGTTTAGTATTTTGCTGTAGAATGGAGTTTAAATATCAGGGATTAATGCAACATCCTGCCACGTAAAGCATGTTAGCATAGTAAACAGAATGTATAATTATATATACAATGTAAAACACCCAAAGTAAATGAAATTATTTCAATGTCTTAGTTATTCGTAAATTACAAATTCTTTTCCTTTTTTGAGCAAACAAAATCATTATATGTGAAAAATCATAACTAATATCTATCAACTATGATAGGGCTAGCTCAAGTCTAACCGC
Source organism: Helicoverpa zea x Helicoverpa armigera (assembly GCA_033682625.1). NCBI lineage: Eukaryota > Metazoa > Arthropoda > Insecta > Lepidoptera > Noctuidae > Helicoverpa > Helicoverpa zea x Helicoverpa armigera. The sequence continues at coordinate 12,574,805 of JAWIIS010000028.1, forward strand.
ATGCAGCTGAGTACCATCTACCGCAACCCAGATAACTAGGCAAGCCATTACCCCTTGTTAAGACTGGTGTCAGAAAAAAGTGGCTTCTGACTACCCGTAAGAACTGTCAAAGATGTTAAATTACAATTATCATCTCACCAATATTATCATGTGTGGTGAGCAGCAGTCGAGCGACATCATCGTCGGTGGCTTCATCGTCATCATCCGGTATGTAGGGGCACCACACCACGCGGTGGGACGACCCCATAGCGCCTGTGTCTTCGCGGACTTCTGCCAGGAGCGTGCATCTGGGAAAACAAACATTTTCTTAAAACTTTTCACATTCAATTTTCAAAGAGAAAAGTTTTTTAAAAAACCGGAAGCTTAAGCTGTTCTCGAAAATTGTCTGAAGAAAGTTCATAGTACAGGCGATTACAGTAGGCGGTTTCAAGCTAATGATAACGACAGGCTAATATGGTGAAAATTCCTTTCCAAGTTGATACGTAAAAGCACGTAATATGAAAAGTTTGATGTACTGCTTTATGTACATATATATATATATTTTTTTCCGTTTAATAGCAATAAAATGCAGATAGTTTACAACTAAAGTGGGTGACTCTTTGAGAGTGAATACATAAATATAATAAAATTGAACCATACATAACCTAAGACATATATTATTTTATTATGTAATTAAGTTGCATACCTGAGTCCGCTGTCAGTGACTTCAATCTCATGAACATAGAAGTTGCCCTGCTCGTCAATACAGGCTAGCACCACCTGGCTTTGGATGTGGGCAAACGCCAAGTCTTGCACCTGAGAATATAAGCATTTATTATATTAGTATGAGTAGTAAGATCTATGTAGTTTTGCTGCAGGAGGGTAATTGATCATGCTTTGTTTCAGATTCTAGTGCAAAGACTGCTACAAAATATCCTATTTACAATGTAGACAAAACAGAGCAGTAAAGATCTGTGCAAGAACAACTCTACTTAATTTGTGTTTGAGTTTTCTTTCCTTTTTAAAATATATTAGTACATTGAAAAGCACACAATTAATAAGAGTTCTTTTTAATTTGATGTTGCCTGTCTATGGACGACAAAGGCACCTTTGTCAACGACACGTTCAAATGAATCGTCAATTTGATAGAATCTCAACTCTAAAATATCTGTGATTAGTACGGAACTTACCTCTCCCTTCATCCCTTTGATGAGAGCTCGCCGGTCAGTACCGGGCTCCGGGTTGTACACCACGCGCACCATGCCGCTCCATGTGCCAGGGTTCACGGCGTTCGGAGCTGCAGGTAAAAATATTGTATTGGTAAGTGGTGATGATAGAAATCCGTAAATGTAGCCCTGTTACGGGTTCTTAAGAAACTGCAATAGTGCTAGTTAGATCGTGAATAAAATTGGTTACTCGTTTCATTCAAGGCTGCGATTGGGTATCTTGAGAATAACTATGAATTACATATGAACATATGCGATGTTTATCAAAACAAAAGGTTTCCATTTTACCCTTTGGGTACGGAATCCTAAAAAGTAGCCTATATGTTGTTCTTATGGCTATGATAATGCCAAGTTTAATCAAAATCCAGATCCAAGTTTCATTATTATTTTTTTGCATGAACAAACATACATACATTCTTAAGCATTTAATATTAAGAGGAGGTGATGCTGTAGCAAAACCTACTGATAAGAATCTGCAATTAAAACCTTTGAAGGCAAAAGGTCAAGTTACAATTTACAGTTCATGCTAACTATTTAAAATGGTATCAAAGTACAAAAACTATAGTGTAGCACATTTTGTTTGATTAATTGTTTTATTTATTAGTTTATGTTATGTCTGTGAATCCATGTTTTGCATTTGAAGCAAGTTACGCCTCACTAGAACTGTGCTTGTAGCTATAGTTACAGGTTTACAAGAATTTTAACAAATGACCTCCATACAACAGTTTTTGAGAGAAAATATCAAATAAATATAACAGACTGTCCCCCAGTTTCCTGAGAGAACTACTTTCTGAACCCAGATCAAGTGGTCTAATATAATTTTGATGTACACTGAAGTTTTGGCGAGAAGTAACAAACATCTAAAAATGTACTTTTATAACATTACTGTGAGTTATCCACCATTTAACTATAAAAATAACCAAGAAATATTCAGTTTTCAAATTGCCAATTTGACCAATGCATGGCAATTTCACACCTAGTTATAGTTTAGTCATAGTTAAATGGTGCAAATCACCCTTAGTACAATATTTTACCTAGTTCAGGGAAATCATTAATGTTAGTGATAAGGTTGAGGAATAAATAAATAAGCACTTATTTAGAATTAACCTAAATATTGTAAAATGATGTAAAAAGTGAAGAAATAAAGTTTATTAATTTACCTTTAATAGAATACGCGAGGTACTTCCCGTTAGTATGTATAGCCAGCAACTGCCCTGCATAAAACTTGGGCTCCCAGTTGTAATCCACCAGGTTTTTCAGCTTAACCTTGGAGCTGCCGTGGTCATGGTTGCCGGCATTGGTGTTCACCATCACGTTTGTGGAGTACACCTCCGCGCTGCATACACCATCTCCGTCGGAGAATGATCTTGAAGAAAATGGTTGGTTTTTCGTTTATTTATTTTAAGTGGTTAAATAAAAAAGCACCATTGTAGCCCTAGTTAGTCGACAATAAATGCTTCTTAAGACATTTTTCCTTTCGCAACATGATATTCACATACTTCAATTTTCAACTAGCTGATATCTGTGGTTTCAACAATGTTTTTTGTCTGATCTAAAAGCTACATAACTGTTAAGTTTCATAGAAATCTGTACAGTTGTTTAAGGGATGAAAGAGTAAGAAATATCCATCTAAACTAGTCATGTTTATAATATGAAAGATGATGGTTGATTACTTTGGCAATAAATGGATTTCCTAACTCTAATAATATTTTCATTTTCAGTGTTCAAATGGATCTATAAAATGGACATATCTAGCCAGATTACAATAGAATATTTTGGCATCTCGTCTCAAATATGACTAATTAATCATTTTAATATATGGCAAGTAACTATGCCAGAAAATTGACATACCTACTCATTGGCAAAAATGCCAGGTATGTAATAAAAGATGAGTTAAATTCATATTTATTCACAAACAAATCTATGATGGACAGTGCTCGCTCATAGAAACTTTTGTCAATTACACGACAAAAAATTATGAATGACTTGTGTAAAACTTTCACCAAGAAGTATCGTAAAAGCCCAAAAAGGTTCGTCTACATGATTTTCGAGCATGCTAAGCGAATGTTTAGGCAACAGGTTACAGTAGTTTTTGCACAAAGAATGCAAAAAGGGTATAAAGTTATCATTAAATAGCCCTTAACTACACGGGAAATCCTTAATAGTTCCTATTTATTTGCGTAAGCGATATCTAAAAAGCAAAATTCAATTTCAGATTAATGTCACTTACATAGTTTGAGTGGCATCCGATAGCTTTGGAAGCATTGTTGTTGGTGCCATTATTGATCTAATCTTCTACTTTCCACATGAATTTCTGAAACTTTAGCGCAAATTCACAATACAATCGTAATTGCAAAAAATCATGCAAATATTACAACAGCAAACCGCTGATGCCGACCGACATGAGAATGCGTTTAGTTATTATATGTCCCACAGAGTAATCGTCTCATTTTGCATAATCTTTTCTTCTGATTTATTCATGTTTACAACATACAAAAGGTTTTAACTAAGAAAAATGAAAATTAATTGTTTAAATAGCAAAGGCATCAAGAATACACGACAAAACATTTTTAGGATTGAATATAATTTTCCTATCGAAAACAGAAAAAATAACTAAACGTTAAATGGAGGGATAGTCAGCCTGTTTTAATTTACAAACATTTTTAACGAGAATTCTTAAACTAAATCTTCTTAAAGATATCACAAATTCTGTATGGTATATCTGCCAGTAATAATTACAATGAAAATTAACAAATTATATTTTTTATTAAATAACTTTAAAATTAACAAGATTCTTGTTCGAAGATTAGCGCTGCTGCTGCAATGCGTGTTGGAAGGCAAGAAGTATTAGCGAGAACAAGCTTTCTTTTAGTTGACTTGACAGGTGACAGGGCAGTGAATTGATTTTTTCGAAAATGGTAAGAATTAATCGTAAATATTAAATTATTTGCTTTGTTAACGTTAGGGAAACCTTATAATCATGTTAATAATTGTTACAGTCGTTAACAGACAAGCTTTCCATGCTTATGGCCCGGCCGGGCGGCGACAATGCCCAGAAAGATGACGTGCCTTGGTGGATGCGCTACGCTGGTCGGGGACTTGGAACAGTTGGCGGTTTCAGTTCGTATTATTTTACTTTAAATTAAACATTATACACGTAAAACTTGGTCTTGAAGAGTAGGATATTACGCGTGCTCTAGAAATTAAGTAGTGTTGATTAATAGATCAACAGTATTATCTTATCTTTAGTGTCCGAATGTGCAGACACGGTAGTACCACCCTTGATTTTAGACAATGAGCCTGAAATAATAAACAAGTACAAGGTGTCACGTATTGCGTCTTTATTTCTGTAACAAAGGGATAATTGCTTGTGCATATTTATGTAGAAAGTATTAAACAAGATAATTGGGGCATTACATTTGCACAATTTAATTTTAATGAGAGAGTTTTTAACATTGTTCAGATTATAAACAATATCTAAGCATACTTCTAAGAAACTTAAGTAAAATTTGATTTCTGAAGTTATATCTTTTTCCATAATATCAAATTGTTTTTGGGTTTTTACAAGTTTCTATATTCATTCAGAAGGAAAAATACATCTAAGTATGGAGCAATATTGCATCACTGCTGTACACATTATTTTAGATTACAGTGCAATAACAAGCTAGACCTATTTAACTGTTGTTAACAATCTTATTTATGGTACATTCAACCTCTTTATGTCATTATTGAGGCTATCCAAAGAGTATTTAAGTTACCAACATACATCTATACCTTCATACTAATATAATAAACAGGTAACATTCTTGTGTTTGCTTGTACCCTAAAGGTTCTGAAAATACAGAATCGATTTTAAAATTTCTGTTACTGTTGGAGAGCCACACTATTCCCAAGAAACATAGGCTTATTATCCAAGTACAGGAAGAAATTCCCCCAGGTTGGGGATGGAAACATAGGAAATCAGCTATTAAACAATATATGAAAATAAAGCAAGTAAACAACAATTGATTTTCTATTGAAGCATAGGATCTTTAAAATGTTTTATTTCTCTTTTCCTCAATGTTGGTCAAAAGCCTAGATAGTTATGTAACAAAATGCAATCACTATGTATGTAAGTGCATTGGACATGCCTATTAAAATATTAGGTTAAATACTTTGCAGTATACATATAAATTGGTTTATTATAACAGTTACTTACATGCTTATTTTAACACTTGCTTTTTCCTGTGGTTTCATTCACATCCCACAAGCTATTTGTGATAACTACCCTAGTCCACTAGTACTACTAGCATAAAATAGAGTGGTGTAATGTTTTAAGACCCTTAGGGATAGTCCTACCACAAAAATTTACTTAAAAATATGTATGTTACTAAGAGAATATAGTCTAACTTAACTAACCCAACAGGGAAATGAATTTTCAAATCTGTTTCGTAGTTCTGGAGCCTTTAAGATCCAAACAAACAAACAAAACCCTCTTTGTTCTGTAAGTATAGATTAGATTTAGATTTCACATTTGATTTGGGCAGTATATAGTACTAGTCTTATGTTCTATACAAGCTATTTCATAAAACAGGTCATGTTTGGAATGGCCTTGACACCACGTTCTACATTATTCTTTTAATCCTCATTCTATTAAGAATTTAATTAAAATATTTGTTATCATTCAGAAATATCATGCATACATTATAAACCCCTGAAAACTCGTTTATTTTTAATGTATGTTAATTGATTGTTTAATGGCAATTTGTTGTATCTATGAAGGAACTGGTTCTCAGTTCTTTTAGTATTTGATAATATCAAATGTCAAACTTATCGGCTTATCAAACACGTTTAAACTATTAGTTACCTCCCCTCTCAGAGACATTTAATGGTTACTTAAGCCATTCCTTAGTGAAGAATTTGTATGACATTCCACCACTAAGGAGTGACTTAAGTAATCATTAAATGTCTCTGAGTGGGCAGGTAACTAAGGGGAGGTTAGGTTTTAAAATACAAACCGTTAATGCAACATTAGCCCAGTTAATTACAGTTTATGCCCGCCCCTTTTCTGATTTCTTTAAAGCATTTACTCCATTTCTGCCCTGATTAATCACTATCACTACAAAGTATAAAACAATGTCGCTTATCTGGCCTATGTTCCTGTGTCCCTTTGTACGCTTAAATCTTCAAAAAGATTTTCATACGGTTTTTTTAAAATAGATAGTGATTAAAGAGGAAGGTTTATAAGTATAATAATATCCATTAAATACTGGGGAAATACTGTTATCCCGTGCGAACCCGGGGCGGGTCTCTAGTACATTATAAATGCGTAACTGTCTGCCTCTTTGTCGCGCTATCTCCCAATAACTACTGAACCGATTTAAATGAAACTTGGTACACTGGTAGTCTAGACCCCAGAGCCTGAAAAGCCTCTAAAGCTGTTGAGGAATTCAAGATTCCCCTTTTGCTACTACCCCTTGCCTCGATAATGCTCCCTTTTGCAGCCTTTCAAATGGTGGATCTTACTACTGAACCGACATTGATAAATATAGTCAAGATTACGCAAAGTATAACAAATCATGGTAAACTAATTATTATTTACCAATCAAAAAAATTAAAATTTTCATTCATGTCACCTCTGTCATCAAAACAAACATTATAATCACATCAAAATGACTTATTTACGTTATTTAAAAGTACAAGATAACGACTGATAAGCGAAGTTTTATGTTTATATCAAACTGTGCTGCATTTTATTGTTCCTTTTATATTGGTTTTTGTGGCCGTCACGTCCATCAAAGTTGGTTAATAGTTCTGTTACCTATTACAAAACTTCTTAACCGCGACTTGTGTTTCATTAAGAAAGGTGCTCGATATTCTGTCACAAACATGGAACTAGAGATGAAGAAAGTCGTGCTGAAATTGTAAATAAGCATGCTAAAGTGCTATGTTTTCTTGAACGCGCTAATAAATCTCTAGAACTGCAGGACTGATTTGAAAAACAATATACATTTTAGAAGGAAAGAAACACATTCATTGACACAACACCATACAAATAGAGCAAAAAGTACTTATATAAAAAAAGAGAGGCTATTTATCGCCATAGACTACAGGGACTTTATTATCCGGGTGCGTTAACGTTAACCAGTAATGTTATATCGTCCTATAAAACATGTGTGTTTAATCCACCTTCTCCCAAAAATACAAAAAAAAAAACATTCTAACAAAACAAAAGATAATTCCCGTTCTCTCTGATCCCTGAGTTAATACCCGGCCGCTATAATCCAGCAGTTATATAAGCTTTCACAATTTAATTAATACGATTCCGAATGAGGTTGTATAGAAATAATGTGACCTTGCTACTACTATTAATATTTTATTGGCTATGGTAGATAGAGCGTGGACACATCTCTATTCGGGCGTTATGACCAATTGTCGCGTGTGTAGGAAGGTCGTTAACTAAAATGGTGTATAACTGGGTTTTATTTAGATATATAGTGGTTATTTTAGCTGTTATTTCTGTCTTTATAATATGGATTATAATCTCGGAAGAATATTTTTTTAAAGATTTGTCCCTCCTTGCGCTGATCCTTAGATAGGGCAGAATATGGACAGGACTTCACAGGACAGACACAAATATTATAAAAGGGATAATATTTCTGTTTGTTTATACCCTCAAAGCTTGAAAACTACTGAACCGATTTGAAAAAATATTTCACCGTTATAACCCCGGGTGATATAGCTGTATTTTATCTAGGTACGGGAAGTAGGTTCCAAGGGACGCGGGTGAAACTACGGCCAACGCAGCTACTCTTAAAATTCGTTCTGTACAGGGGATTAGTGTATAGATACTCTTAGTAATAAATACTTTTCACATACACGGCATATGTTGTAAAAAACGTCTATTAGATGGCATGAGATGATGTAAAGTGACGTCACAGTCCACGTTTGATATCGACAATTTGCTATTACGTATCGTATATGTCTGCCAAACGCTTTCTTCCAAGTAGGTGTATGATTGTATATCTACTTTCTATATGCCATAGCAATGAAAGGCTTCAGCTGTGATAGGCGTTTGTAAAATAATGGGATTGTACACGCACTGTAGTCTGCACATAATGAAACGCGGCATAAATCGTGTTGCCTTTATGTAGATGTTTTTTATAGAAACGTGTAGATAGGAGTCTTTAACTCCAAGCGCCCCCGTGTGTATTCATTATACTTACACTATACAAAGATTATCCGCCGAAAACTGGAACGCCAATTTAGGTACTGCAAACATCATTCTTTCTATCACATTTACGTAAATCTTCAAAGGACATAGTTTTAAGTAGAACTTAAAGTTAAGTAACGTTTGAGACTTACGAGACATGAGTAGTGGAAGTATATACTTATGGAGTAGATAGGGAAGTGAGCATGGATAACTGATGCGATTTTTTAGTTCAAAGGACTCATAAAACAGAAGCCATATTGACCATTGCTCCAACAGCTTTACTAACAAAAGTTTTCTTTACTTCCAGTTGCCATAGTCTTGGGTCTCCTCAACTGCATCAGCATCGTGGTCCTGAACGTGGCCTGCCTCATAGCTGGCATCTGGCAGATGCTGGCAGGGTTCATAGTGATAGTGTGTGAAGCTCCTTGCTGCTGCTTCTTCATAGACTACGTGCAGACCCTCAGCGATAAGGTGGAGAGCAGGCCTTATTGGAACAAGGCTGCGCTGTATATTGGGTGAGCTTTTCTTACTTGAATGTTTTTGTGGAGATCTAAAGGGTAGGCATATGTTCAGTGGACGTCCTATAGCTGAGATGACGATGATGATGAATGTTTTTGAAGATGTATGGACTACATATTACTGGCCATATCCCATTTATTTAGGTAAGGCGTATAAAATGACAGTCTACCTATACATATATAACTTTAGATAGTTAATGGTAAGATGTTTGATGAAACTTGGCGCTAATGAAGACTATGCTATGGGCTAGTGCCTAGAATGTTTATTCCTCAAAAAGCACGTAGTTTACGGTATTATTTATTGCTGTATGAAATAAAATCAAAAAGAGTAATGTATGTAAGTGTACTTACATAAATATTCTATTCTATACAATTGATTCGGTTCGTTGGCAGATATTTTTCCTCATAGGCTAAAATAGGGCATTTAAATTGTGTTATTTATAATACGAAATTCATTGAATACTTATGTTATAAAACGCAGAAACGATTGGGAATGCCCAAATTGAAAGCATTAGTGTACAGATAGTGTTGCGATAACAAAACATAATACAATAATATCGAGACATTGAATTTTCATTAAATCTTATCACATTTTCTCGTACATAATAAAACAATAGAATAGAGCGTTTCACGGTACCAAATTTACTGCAAATAGAAAGAACAGAAACCCTAATTAAAAAATGTTTAGAAGGAAAAATTATAAAAAGTCCACCGCAATCAAATTGTGATGGAAATTAATTAAGACTGGTCGAATTAATTAATTCATGACCAGAATATCCGGTTCAATATTTAATTTAACGATGAAAGTGTTCCGATCTTCGGCTTTCGATACGGTAAAGTTTTGCTTGTGATTAAAGAGAACGTATGTTATGTATTAATGTTTGTCTGTGATATCAAAGCGCTTAAACGGATGAAGCTGCTTGAATGAGTTTTAATTTAATTAAATTCTAGTTGAATTGGGATGATTTATAGGAAAAAGTCATAGAAAATTGTTCCGTTGGGCCGTGAGAGTTCTCTTCCCTCACTCTCACAGTACGCAATCTGTGACATAGTATATCAACAGTTTAGTATAGTCACAACGTCAAATCTGACTCATTGGCTTTATCAAAGCGTTTAACAGCACACAGATTGTATGTACATGTACATATATCTCTTACATTGTAATTATGCCTTTTTTAATTAATTCATTTGTTGCTCTACTTATGACATTAAAGCGCTTAAACGGATGAAACTACTTGAATTTATTTATTTATTGGTTTGTCAAATGTACAATTGTTACCATAAATTAACATTAGTTAATGAAAATGCGTCCCATTGGACTGTGTCTAAGGGAAGAGAAAGTGCACCTTCGTCTACTCAAATCCACTATGGGTCTGGATGCCATTAGTTAGAGTTGCCTTTGAAATGTTTTGTGTCGAAGATACGGGAAATACTATTTTCATTTTCTAATTCAAAAGTTTTGGCACCACTGGTTCCTCTAAACTTTTAATTCTATTTCTGATACCTTTCTATTCCATACTTGTGCAGTATCAACGCAGTCTGTGACGTAGCTAAGTACATAATATCAACAGTTGTGGGTACATCAACGTCAAGTCTGACTCATCATAGCTTTATCAAAGCGTTTAACAGCATACAGGTTGTATGCATTGTGTATCTCACACATTATTATAATTATGTATGTCGTTTGTAGGTTAATTTATTTTTTTGTTGCTCTATTTTTGTTACGTTGATTACGTTAATTGATTTAGATAATGGGCCCGTCAAGTTTATTGGTTTGTTGGTATGATCTAATTAATGTCAAGTTTTTTATACATTGTGTTTTACCTCGTCAGACCAATGTCCTCGGGGCAACGTCCTTTAGTGCATAAAGTGAGTCACTGCGTTTTGGTAAAACAGTATTATTATTGATGATTAATTGATAGGTATGTTTATTATTAGATTAGACTGGTAATCTGTAAATTCATTGTTCTTCAACAAGGGAGAGCTGTGATATTCGCAATCACTACCTATGAAAATGACAATTTAACCGATTTGAAAAATTATATCACTGTTGGGAAGCTACAGTATCCCCGAGTTACATAGGCTATATTTGATTGGGGTACAGTCAGTAGTTCCCACAGGATCAGATGAACTTGCGGTGAACAGCGCTAGTATGACCTATTTCTTTTATTCCTATTATATCATACCTTTCCCGATCCCATATACCTCAACTAACACTCACAAGTCAGGTGATAATGAAACCAATAAAATTTCATAGCATGCGTGCGAATTGCTTCACCCCACGTCACAATGAATGCCGCGCGAGGCATTGTGCAGCGCTCCTCAATAATAACATTAATATCTTCATCCTACGGTTGAGAAACATGTGACTCAGTGTTTAAGTTCAGCGGAACATGTACTATATAGTTTTAAAGTATCGGAACTTTCTTTGATTTCGAAATGACAAATTCTACTTGACAAATTATGTATTTGTATATTTTTAACCGACATCCCAAAAAAGCGGAGGTTCTCATTCGAACTTTTTTTCTTTTTTTTATACATCTTGCTTTTAATGAAAATTTTACGTGTCAATATGTTGTTTATTTGTAAATACATATTATTTATCTAGTTGAGAAATAGTCCTTATCACCCCAGCGTTTTTCCTTGTGTCTGTGAGAATTGCTCCTCGCACCAGGTTATAAAGCAAGTCTATAGCCTCGATGCTGAAAAATGTTTCAAATCGATCCAGTAGTTCCTGAGATAAGTATTTCAGCTTCATCTTAGGCAAGGCAGGATTAATGCAACTGCGATCGATCACTTAGATAAAATATCAAAGATCAGTGTTTGTGTACATTTTATTATCTACTAGCGACCCGCTCCAGTTTCGCACGGTGTAACGGTATTGCCCTACTATTTAATGTATGTTATTATCCATATAAACCTTCCTCTTTAATCACTGTATTTATTTAAAAAAAACGCATGAAAATCGGTTGCGTAGTTTAAAAAATTTAAGCGTACAAAGGGACATAGGGACAGAAAAAGCGACTTTGTTTTATACTATGTAGTGTTTTCATATTGTTCAAAAATCAAAATATATTTAACAAACTGTTTATTTCCTTGTTTTTCAGGCTGTCAGTCCCACCATTCTTCATGTGCTTCCTAAGCATGAGCACGTGGTTCGGCAGCGGTCTGATCTTCGCGACCGGTATCATATACGGGATGATGGCGCTCGGCAAAAAGTCAGTATACCTCATTTACTTAATATTCTTAATATTAGTATGGGCGCCAGAATTGTACAAAGTAATTTTGCAAAGGGCGCCAGAATAATAATGCTACGTTATTGAACGTCATACCAATTACCAATTGTCATAATAGAAGTAAATGTGAATGTATTTTTTCTAACGTTACTTTGTAGGATTCTGGTGTGAATAATATATTTATTAATTATAAAAAGTATGAACTAATTTCTGTTGGGTGTGGGTGCTTTAACAATCTTTCGAGTTCTTGCTTTTAATGGGCTACCATGTTTGGGTATGTAAAGTTTCGGACTGTGTAATGCAAGTCATATTTTACTGTAAACGCTGGCCATTTTTCTTAAACTGAAATGCATTTTTACTTCGGGGGTGTGGCGTTAGCATTAAATTCTACCTCTGTATTGTCTTGCATATATGTAGAAGTAATTTTTTTAGCGTCAAAAAGAAATCACTCGAACCAAAGTTATACACGAAATATGTATCTTTAAAATGGGAAGTAAAGAACTACCTAATTTAATAAAAGCTTTGTGTGATTAACTGGTCAAAAGCCATGTGTGTGTTACTAATACTGCGTGTGTGTGTGTGCGCGTGACGCGCAGGGGGTCTCGCGACGACATGGCGGCGATGGCGGCGGGCGGGACTACGCCCCCGGGCGCTCCGCTGGCGAGCTCGCACGACCACAACGTCACCCTCATGGAGGACCCCGACGTGTGGCGTCCCAACTAAATGAGGCACGCAATCTAACTGTTCCTGTCTGTGTTTTGTATGCTATGGGCTTGCATGGTCTTAGAACCCACTTAAGGTGTAATTCTTCGACAGAATTTTCCGATTTCCTGGCTAGTGGCTTTCATACTTATTTTTTTTTGTGATAATAAGTATAGTAATTGTGAGGAGGGACGTCGGAAAATTCTGAAATAAGTGTTCTGTAATTTCTTTCTTTGTTTTGCATGTACTCGCAGGAACTTTCTGTTTTTTTTGTTTTGCACAGGTCTTTTTTCCAGCACTGGAGGAGCACAATTTCTTTTTATTTTTAAAATGTTATTATTTTAAGGATGTAATTTTTAAACATTTATTGTCATTTCGATAGCACTGTTTTACGTTATCAAGTACAGCTAAAACATTCTGCACCGAAAAAAAAATCATTAAGTATCTTTCGAAACCATTGCAACATGTACTCCATTTACTTACCTATCCGTGAAACATATAACTAAAATCTATATATCAACAACAGAGGCTCCATAGAAGACATGAGGACGTCGGCTGCCAACTTGGAAGCAGGGTTAGGCCAGCCGACGAGCGCCCCCCGCGCCAACCTCGTGACGAACGAACAGCCCATCAGCTTCACCGGCGTTCCCGCGCGCAACTGACCCCGTACTCCGTGAGTCTCCTTCATTGTATGCGCTCCTGGTACTTGATAGATCATAAGGGAATTACAATGGACTCTGTATACTGGTTTTTATTATGCTGGCGCCCTGAAAAAATTATGCAGGGCCCTTTACTATCCTGGCGCCCCTTAAATTACATTTCAATGCAGTATGAATACTGGTTTTATTATCCGAACGCTACTAAGTTGTCAGTTGCCCATTTATTAATCTGGCGACTTGACTACAAAATTTTGGCGCGGTACTGCCTTGATTTTTAAGAGGCCAGCGTTAGAAAATTGCTTGTATTTCTGAAGTGTTTATATAATTTAAGAGTTCAGTCCTGTTAACATAAATCATTTTCTGGTAGAAGGTAGTGGTATGCAATAAATGTGTGTACAACTTACCTTATAAAATACATAGTTAAATGGTTTGTGGTAATAGGAACATGTGGAATTACCCTATTTGTGAAATGTGAATGTAAAATGTTATTCATAGTTTATTCTAGTTGATCGGATGAATGTTTCAAAATACCAGTTTTATATAAATGAATGCTGATTTTTTATGGCAAGTATTTTTTGTAAGAATTTCTGGTACTACGGAGCGCATAGTTATTACTAAGACTTTATTAACGTCTATACTAAAGATAAGTTCAGCCGAAACTTCGAGACGTTCAGCAATATTCACTGTAAACTCCTTAGTTTAGTGTTGCCAACAAAAAAAGTGTCCTCCATACAAAACAAATAGTATTGCCAACGTTTTTGATTGAGTCTGCTTGTAGATAGTTAATATCCTTGTCTATGATAATATTCAGCATGATTGTATTATAATATTCAATTATTTGTTAAATCTATAGAGGTTTATGAACTAAGCACATTATACTAGACATATTGTACCATATCGCTTGGCCCGTGAGAGGAGATTAAACAAAAATAGATGTTATGTCCTTGCAATAGAGGCTGTTTTGCAATAAGTGGTCTTTTTAATAAGAACATGTTCATAATAAAGGACCAATGCACTTGAAATCTATTAAAAGTGAACCTCAAACAGAAGTAATTTTGTAGGAGAATTATTTATTTATGTCTTAAGGGCTAATCAGATTTGTGGAGTGGCTTCAAAATGAAGTATGGTGTGAAGATACCATGATGTTCCGGATTGGATGGTCTCGTCTCAATAGCTATGTCAATTTTGAAGTCACGGTGTTATAGTAATAAAGTTAGGAACTTCTTACACTTTGAAATAAGATGTATCCTTTGGTACTCCATATTTATTCGTTCTTTAGGTAGCGAGTGTAATCGTAACGTAGTCGAGGGCTGTTAATAGTATAATTAATTGTTTAATGTTAATTTATTAGGCGAACGGTACACGATTGCTCACGTTTGGGTTTTTCAACGTTTTATTACTTTCTATGTGGGTAGCAAGATCATAAAACCCCTTTAAGAAACTTCGGGGCTATATTACTGACTCATTTCTGCCCTCTATGAAATAGTAAAACGTCTATATTTCATACATATCTTCAAAATACCTGGCTGGAAAAGTTTTACTTTTAAAACTGTTATTTTTCACTAGTAAATTGTTATCATCTTGTGGTGACACAAATATTGTAATTAAATTAAATTATTTATATTATTATTGCTCATATTTTATATTATTTTCGTCCAAATTATTATAGGCAGTTATATTGTATTGATTGTGCGGCCATATGTCGTGTTTCAAGGAGTTTGATCCAAATTAAATGATACTTAGCGTAGTAGTTAGCGAAATTTTCTTGACATTGATGTAATGTGTTTATTTCTATAGAAAATATATGTAGCTACGCCTTCCTTCGTGCTAGACTTACTGAGGCCTCGTTCACGCTGTCTGGATCCTCGTTTAGCACTTCACCTCGTCTCGTCGCTTCTAAGAAAATGCAGTCATTACTGGCTCATGAACGCGGCGAGCTACTAAACCCAATGCTAAACGAGGCATCAGTTACGACGAAGCCTGATATTTCATCATATCGTATTCCTTATGAAGTTGTGATTTGTTTCGGAAGCATTTTTTTAAAGCTGTGTTTGTTAAAGACATTAAGAAAGGGATTCTTTTGCCTTGTAATCAGGGTTTACTTGTAAGTTCTGAGACCGGATTATCAACAGACTAAACGAGGCATTAGGATCGTATTGTAAGCATTCCGGAATCGTACTGAATTTATGGGTCTTTTCTTTTCAATTCTTATCTTGCATGCAAACTAGTTGTCAAAACATTGTTACAACAATGTCAATTTGTTGAGACGGTGTTAATTTTAAGTGTAGTGGACTAGACTACATGGAACTACCTTCCCTAGCCAGAAAATATGTACCTATAACTACAATTCTTTATAAATGTTTTTGGTCAGTATTCAATGGATATTAATAGATATTATAAGCAGTTGAGAAACCAAACTATATGACATTTGTTAAAGTCTTGAAGTTTTAAGCATCTGTGTATGGTATGGTAGTCTCAACTATTAATAAACACATTTTTGAAAATATATATCACATAGCCATTAGAGAATTGTTCTGCAACACAATATAAAAAAAAAGATTATCACTGTTACTGTAATTGCAAGATATTTTTGTAAAATAAAGATTATAAAACGCCACAGTGACTGCGTAAGTATTATTGTGAATAAGAAAGGCCCTAGTCTTAGGTAATATTTTGCTAGTTTTAACATTTTTGCTCACACAGCCAATATTTTAGTGAAAAGAGTTTTTATTTAAACTTGTATAATTATGAAGTGTTGCCAGGATTATTGAACTAATTTTTAAAATGGCAACACTGATTGGAATGATTGATTACGTGCAATGTGCTTCCTTATTTACACTGAATATTTTTTTTATTAGACATCATGATTTTTACATGCATCGATTTATTTATCTATATTAAGCGAATTAATTGTTAAAATAAGAATTTACGTTGAGATTGTATATAGTATATGCTATGATGATTAAATTGATAAGTTGGTATATATTCTTGCTTAGCCTAAACACTTGCAACTCGGTTAGTTACAGTTCAGTTATTTGAGATTTAAATAGTTACGTGGCTTGTAAACTTAGGGTTAGTGCAGAGATAAAAATAGAACGTTTAGTGCACTGTGTAGGCAAGAAAATAATAGTTAATAGATAAAAAGGCAGCTGTAGACCTGTGTCAAATATGTTGGAATTTTTAAGTAATGGGATCTTTTCCAGCAAATATTGCAATATTAACCTTAAGGTTCTTTACCGAACAAAGTATTTATATATTTATCCCTGCACTGAATCCAAGTGACTAGTAAAATTGTTTGTAACACATACAGTAAGAGTATACATAGTTGTATAGTGTAAGCGGTTGCAGTTGTTTCTCGTCAAGTTACTGTTATAATTAGGAAAGCATATCTGTAATAAATGTGTGTATATTGATGTTTGTGTTTTATTTTTGTACCTTTTTGACTAACTATAGTTAGAAGATAAAGCAATGTCCAACAACTTAAAACCACCTGAAATTTTCAGTCCATAAATTAAAAATGATTGACAGTTGTGGAGATGAAGTAGGGAAGTCTTTGCTCAGCAGTCGGACAGTTCAGCCGAAATTAAAATAAATAAAATAAAAATTAAATTCAAGGCATGGCTAGACTTTGCATTGTGCTATTGCTCCTCTGGGGAAGAGTAGTGAGCTCTGGAATCCTAGATCTTTTGTGCAATGTAAACATGTGATAAAGATCATAAAGATAAAAGGCTGGGTTAGCTGTCCTGATTAAATAAGCATATTACTAAAAAGAAAGTAATTTGTCTATACTAATATTATAAAGAGGAAAACTTTGTTTGTTTGGTTGTAATGGATAAACTCAAAAACTACTGGACCGATTTTGAATATTCTTTCACCATTAGAAAGCTATATTATCTGCGAGTAACATAGGCTATATTTTATCCTGGTGCGACAAAAGCTCCCACTGGACGCAGGTGAAACTGCGGGAAAACACCTAGTATAATATAAAATTCTTTATTTACAAAAAATACACTAGCATCATTGTTATAATATTAAGGTACATACATTTTATAATATTTAACCTTTTGAACGCCAATGTCGGCTATAGCCGACATGAGCAAGCGTGCCCTGTGCGCCAACGACGGCTATACTCGACAAAAAACAGGTCGCAGAAAAATACAAAATAAACCTATTAAATCATTACTTTTATGTATTTTTTTGTAGATATTTAATTAAGATTTTCGGGCTTGGCGTACAGGGCATAGGAATACCGATATGGCGTGGCGGTGAAAAGGTTAACGTAAAATAAACCTTATTCTTTCATTATCAGTATCGGAGACATTGCAAAAGACAATTCAAAATGGTGTCGAAATCTGAAACAGAAAAATAAAATTGTTTATGCTATCTTTTATTATTAATAAAGACGTACATGCTTAGAGTAAGAGTACCTACAAGACAAGAAAAACTATATTAGGACAATGAAAAACTGGATAGTTTTATTGCAACAAAATAGTCAACAGACTTCAACCAACTGCAGTAATACAGGATAAGTGTGCATTCAAAACTGTCAGTAAGCATCTAAAAAGGTTCTTCGTGCTAATAAAAACAGTAAAAGTATAAAATCTGATACATAGGAAGATACATATAGCATTGAAACTTACTATGATTTCTGCTTGATAATCGCTCCGGTGATCGTTCCGTGTCGCTGTATCAGACACTGCTTCTTGTCTGTCTCTAAGCAAACAGTGGGCGGCTTCAGATTGGGCTGTATTTTACACGCCTGCTCAGATATCGCGACTACAATCCCTGCTGAGTCAACGTGCGCCGTTCCTTTCGCCGCCAAACACAGCCCCTGGTGGTCCGCTACTAGGCAACCGCTCACGTTCGGAGTCGACATTATCTCCTCAACTACTTTGTCTAACTCTTTCTCCATGGTAGCTTAGTTTTATTGTGTTTTAGAGCTATATAAATTCAATATTTTGTTTACGTCTAACAAAGATCGAATTGGAACTGTCAACGTCAATGTCATTTGACTGTCAAATCAGAACTTGTCATGTTTATAGCGTTCCAATTTACGCAATGCTATCTTGATTGTTGCTTTTTTAGATAAATAATTTTCAAATACTATGATGGTTATTTTTCGGCAATCAAATAACTTCATGATAGTCCGAAAGAAAAGTGGAAGCTGCCTTCTGAAATCCAGCTTCAATTTTCGTGGATGCAAAATAGTTCACGTACTAAATTTAAATAAGACACCTTAATAAATCGTGGGTATCAGAGTATATGTACCTACTTTAGATTTAAATTTCCATTACCTTAACTTCAAGTGAAGATTAAATACAAAAAATCTACATTGCCCTACGTCACACGATTCCTAGTAAGCATGGGTAATAGCGGAAATGACGACACCCACCGGTACTTCAGTAAGGTCGCAGCGGCCGAGTCCCATTATTACACTTAGAAACCATAACCTTACGTAACTGGGTTTATGCAATGACACTGGCATAGTTTTCGCCTGTTATACTGTACAGCTCTTATACCTAGGTTCACTGGTTAAGTTAGTCATGTCTTGTCTTGCTATTTAGGTCATACCGTCATAGTAACAATGATGTAAAGACCAAAACGGGATGATAGCACTAATTACTGATCTGCTCAAAACGATAAGACACTATTTTGATATCAAGTGATTTCTAACTGGTTGCTGGGGAGTTTGTTGCGCCACTTCTTCTTCCCAGCAAAAACACATAGGATGTCTATTGTTAATTCCTGACGTTCAAAAAGTGCTGTCTTGCAGCCAAGTTTGAATAAACGATTTTTGATTTTGATTTTGATTTTAACAAAGAAAATAAGTTAGGTTAACCTACCAACAAGATTTTCAATGAAAAAGCAATAAAAAATACAAACAATCTGTGCGTACAGCCTAAACTGCACAGGAAGTCATTTCAAGAAAAATTAAAGTGTTCCATCTGCAAACTAAAATAAAGTTTAAAATGGTCTAAACCTTAAGATTGCAAGTTCAAGTTCATGTATTTTTTGCGTTGAATAAACCAGTATCTTGCCATGCATAACCTTCTGCTTTTAGTAATAATATTGTAGTCGGCGGAGCAGCTCGTGTGTGGCCGCCGCTATGTTGCAACTAATTGTGTACAGTTTACTGATATTCCTCACTTGTTTAGCAGTATTTGATATTATAAGACTCTGTACGTATGATGATGAGGCGTCTAAAAGAAAACTGAGAATATGGTCCGGTATGTAAAACCTACATTGTACATAAACCATTGACACGACAGTTTTTTTTTTTCTTGTGAAAGGGAGTTTTTGAAAGAGTTTTATACTTACTCAAACGGTTGAAAATACAGTTGATCTCAAATCCCAACCCATCATTAGCCATTCAATCTCTTTTATGCAAGATTTTTGAGATAACATAAATATACCTACACTAATCCTCCTGACTCCTCCACCTGCATTTGTATTTACTTACTCAAAGGAGATTGGGCAAGAATGTATGAAGTTTGGTCCAAATGTCCACCACGAACGAGACCTATATAATTGAATAGTAGACTTAATTTAGAGTAACTTTTACTAAGAAAGTAAAAAAAAAAACAATGCCAAAAAAAAGTTATAACCAAAAATGTGTTCTTAATTTTCGGTAGTTTTTGTATGTTATCATTATTATTTTTTATTTTATTCCACTTCCATTTCTGCACTTTATCTAAAAATGAGTAAGTCTAAGATGAGTAAGACACATTTGCATATAAACGGCCCATATTTTTTTGCCCGATGGATGTACGAATCATAACCAATTGAGGCGCCAGAAGTGCTTGAATATACTCAGCGGTGCCTGGATCTAAGAAAGTTCGATGTAACTGGTGGTGTCTTCTCTCTAATAATGAACAATTCTATTTTGTCAGAAGTTACAGAAAGTACGAAAATCGAACAGCAAGAAAAGTAATTGAAAACATGAAATTGAAAAAATCTATAAACGTTTTATTTGATTTTGCTATAACTTTTTTCTGGCATTATATTTTTTTTTACTTTCATAACAAAAAATGTTCTATATTTAACGGGCTATCTAGCCATATAGGTCTTGTTCGTGGTGGACATTTGGACCGGAATCGCCCATTGTCCTTTATTTAAAGCAGTCACCAAGTCATACCATTAAGTAGGTACTTTAGTGAACAAAAAACTGTCTTAAAGAATAAAGTTCGTAATATAAAACATTCAACTAAATATTATAAAGAGCTAGCATGTAAAGAGTACCTACTTTATCTAGTCTAGCCACTTTGTACAACCATGAACCAGTTTTGAATCTTAGCTGGGCTGCAATTAAGCTAGCATCAGCTATATAATTTGCTATTAGATAAATTAAGTAACTAGAATAGATTAGTTTTTTTACCAAACATTGCATTTATTTTGGAGTTCTGCCTTGCACAACGCATTTGCCGGTAATGAGAGGTATGGGAATGGAGCTGCGGGATTGTTCGAAAGAGTTACCGAGGCCCTGGTACATAAAAAGCCTAAGAAGGAACGTGATGGGTTTTAGTCAGTAAGATAAGACTCTGACACTCCCTCACGTTGCAAAGCCACAGCGGGAGGGGTCAGTTGATGATTTCCCATAAAAAAGGTATATGGGAATCCTGTAGGAGTTAGGCTAATGAATATAACAACCCAATACTTTCCAATGATGTCTGGAAACTGGAGGAGGCGTAGGTTCCAACTTACAAAACTTCAGAGCGTTTGTTGTCGTCACTCGATTTAAGGGGACCTACCCTGTCGAAAAACACGCTTAACTAATTGGTTGACAAAGATAAGCAGTTCTAAAAAGCCGATTACAAGTAAGAAATCAATTGCATTTCTATCATAATATTTTTCTGAATACTATCGTCTCCAAATTGTGAAGAATTGTGACTTATCTACCACTACCAAAATTGGTGTACCGCAAGGTCCTATCCTGGGTCATACACAAGATTTTGTCCGAAAATAAAAAAGTAAAATTCTTGCAATAAAATCGTGGCTAGCGTTAACATAAGGGGCAATAAAACTTTACGATCAAGCATGGCGATTGCAAACTGTTGGGACATTGTTATTGTAATTTAATTGTTCTCATGCGACCGTCTCGACACGCCATTTGCCATTTCTTGACACATACCGTGAGAAAAGTGCTGATTTTTCTTTGAATATATTACTTACTTAGACTTCAACAATGTTTAATACTAACAAGCTTCTACGCGCGGTTTCACCCGGAATAACTGTTGATGATGATGTCCTCCTAGCCATTGGCTGCGGCAGTTGTTCTCGTATATGGAGATCAGCCAACTGCGTAAGACATAATATAGTCCACAAGCATTTGCGCAGTGTTAACTGTTAGTATATATAAGTAGTAACTGTAACTAGGTATACCTAAGTAGTGAAATTCTCACGACCTTCTTTTATACATAGAGTTTATTATTTTATAAGTACCTACGGCGTTTGAATCAAATCTCAGTAGGATGCATTTAGTCATCGGTGTAATTAAATATCAATTCTTTCCAAAAATAATATTTGATTTAAACAGTGAATTTCTTCGAAAACAGCCTTAACGATATCGATAACTGAAAATTTAATAAGTAAATTAAAACTACCAAGAACACTTTCTACATTAATAGAATAGTTAATTCAATTACCAACTAATTATGCGAGAAAGGACCTTGAGTAGTTTTTATTTCGTTACAACCGAATTGTGGTTCTTACGAAAACTTATTTTGGTCGTTGGCTTGATATTTGTCATTGTGTAACTCGATATGTCCAAATTCTCAAAGTTCGAAGACTATATTGGATATGTAACGAAATTATTGGAAGGAAAATATTGCAAAAGTGTCTATATCGAGTGTGTTTATGAAAAAATCGTGTGCGGTTGAATGACCTGTCCGCGTTAGGAGTTACGCAAGAGTGTTTTGGGCTCCGAATTTTGAACTTTTGACTAATTCTACACACCTATGTGTGTTATTTTTGTATGATCTGGTTTTTGATAATAATCTGCGGTACTATAAATTATTATAAAATATGGATATGAATTGAACTTATATAATTTGCAACATGCATGCAGTTTAGTCTGTCACAACGGGTCAGAACTCAGTCAGATGAAATCTCGCAAAATCAAAATCTGAGCGAATGTTAGCTATCCTTTGGTCAGATGAAGATTTGATTACCTTGATCGGTATTACCTTATTTACTAGACTAACAGTAAATTGGCCGAAAATCAGTTATGGTTTTCTGTCACATTCAACTTTTACTTCAGTTTCAAAAAACTTGTTTGCTTGCTCACAAGGTCGAAAAGATTTCGTAATAAAAAGAGTGTTTCTTCAATCAATACGTGGTGATTAAAATGTTGAAGACCGTTTATTTGAACCCGCTAATCTTAGCCACATCTGTCGTTTTGGCCTACATGGTGCTTGAAATGTCAAAACGTACAAACAAACACTACTGCGCATGTGCGAGATGTAAAACGGCTAATTTCGGACCGGTAAAGTTATTTGACTAAAACTGTATATGATGTAAGCTAAACAGGAAATATTAAAAGATTAATTGACTAGACAAATACCAACATTTAGTTAGTTAATATTTGTTTGTTTCAAGGAACTCGAGTAAAGCGACCTCATTATGTTTAAGTTAAAATAAACAATGTGCTTAACAACCGTAGAATAATATTTAGCATAGGACGGAAAAAAATATTTGCGTATTGTTGTATTTTTGTAAAAAACTTGACTGACATTTTGAAAACCATGAAATCATTTGTCTACGTAAGAAAATAATGAAACTAGACTTGTTTGAAAACTGTAGACTCCAAATTAGTACTTAGTCAGGTTCAACGGCATTGTGAATATTTCCCAAGGTAGATGTATATTTAAATATCTCATACTTTAAAATATAGATTCCGGCATTTAGATAATCATGCAGTGATTTTTAAGACGAAAAATAACTTATATTCTCTCATTCTTTCTTCGGTGGTGCCAAGACACTTCCTTGGGGTACACCAAGACTGATTTGACGCGGACTCTTGCGCATTCGATGTATCTAACAGAAAAGTACCAAATCTGTTGAAAATGTGTTTTTTTATGTCTAAGTATGAATTTATAACGGAATGTTAAATAATTGTGTTTCTAAATTTATGTTGTCCTTCTTTTTGCATCGACCTTGCCATTGTCGTAATAGTTAGTAGCACAAAACAGTTTTTAGGTTTAGAACGATTTCTGAACGAATGTCTATATAAGTCGAAAAACTCGCATTCGTGTGAATGAAATTCACGAGTTAATAGTTAAATTAACATAATGAAATAATTGCATCAATACGCAATTTTTTAATTACACTGTTTTTTAGTCATTTGCAAACTAACTTGGCTATTTTACTGTTGTTCCAGCTCCATATGAAGCGGTGAAGAATTCTCTCAAAGGTATGAAGACCCTGAAAGAGGAGGTGCCTCCACCAGGTCCCGAATCCAAGCCATACACCATTTCTGAAACAGTCTGATGGAAAAGAAGAGCAGATTCCCACTGCATATTAATCTGCTGATAGATGAATGAATATTATCATTATTTTGTTACTTTTAGTTTATAAACGATCTATGTTACCTTGTTTATCTAGATATCTGCAGATAAATATTAATCGTTTGGTATTAAATAATACGTGGTTTTATGCGATATGTATTTTTATGAATCTTATTTGTGTAGCGCTATTTTTTGTGATGTACCCAGTCAAAGTTAGCGTAGACTTAACTCGAAGTGATTCCGTGATCTTATCTAAATAAAAATATATAAATAGAAAAATGTTAATAACTGCAGCTAGTTTATGAGCTTCCTAAATTAAAATTTACGTTCAGTCTTAAGTGGATTCTGATTAAAAACGGTAGATAGTCATTTTAAAAAGTTTGCGACATGTATTTTTGTTTTGGTCTTTTTGTTGTTATCTAATATGCTTCAGATTTAATCACCGTAGAAGCAATAATTTCAGAGTTTGTTTTGGTGTGACCGCACAATAAGATACAAATAAACGAGTATAAAAACAAAGTGTTTTTCTTTTTTGTTGAAGAGCGACTCTGTTTAACGATCAATTTTATCCCAGGTGGTGAATAAGCTGTGCCATAAGTATTTAAAGTGAATCCTTATTTAGAGAAGACGTGACCAACCGTAAAACACTGAGCGCCTGATGAAATTATCCATTCAAGCCTAAGTGTCGTCGGTACAAGCGTTGCGTTTGCAAATTCGTAGGCGCTCTAATTAGGCACCAGCGAGGTAAATTGGCCCAATTAAGAGACAAGGTGTGATTTTTACTACAATTTTTAGTAATATACGATAAAATCTTGATTCTAGTCAGATCATAAAGTCGACTTTTAATTCTTGCGTGGCTTATACAAGAGTAATTGAAGTAGGTACACAAATGCTTTTATGTAGATTTTCCCAGTTTATTTAGGATATTAATGATAAACAAGGAAGAAGAACACTCATATTACACTGAGTTAAGGCTTAAGAACCATTGACTGTGAACCTACTTTGAGTCTACTACGTAAACGTCTGTTTGAGAGGAGGCACTGCATTTCTGCAAATTACATAGGTAGGCCACCTAAGTAATTGACCTAGATATATCAACTTATGTTCAAAACGTGACACAGAATTAAATATCATGATGAGTAAGCAATCCGCAAGCCTTTCTCCGAATATCTTCCGGTTAACCGCACGTTTGATAAGCCGTGACATAAGAACTCTTTATAGGTCAATCATAACGTAACATCGATGGCAACACTGGCCGCCGCGCCGTCAGTGTGCCCCGCACAGTCATGCTGGCGCGACGTGCGTTCCCACCATAACTAAACATTCCATTTTCAAACAAAAAACGCGCATATTCCACACATTTTTACGTAAACAGTGCATTTATTATAGAAAATCATGTTTTTATTACTAGTTTTAGCGTTAGTTGGGTCTATTGCCCTGTGTTTTTTGCTAATTGATTCCCTATGGAGTGTTTTGGAGCTTATATCTTCGTATTTGATGCCATATTTCCTGCCTGCTGAGGTGCAGCCGCTGTCCAAGAGGTTCGGACCTTGGGCTGGTGAGTTCCAATTTTAAAAATTGATTTTATTTTCTAGGCATAGACTAATGTTGTTTACATTGAGTTAGGCCAGTGCTTGCGTCCTACATCCTTCCTATCTAAGCAAGCAGGTTTTATGCCGTTAATTATGGAATTGATGGCAAATAAGCTGCAATGTTTAACGGTTAATTTATTTCAAGTTACTAAGTAAACAAGTCAACAACTACTTGTTGCTTCTTTCAACGATAACAAATGTTATTGACCAATTTGGGCACGTGATAAATATTTTAACATATCTGATTAGGTGTTTATTTTTAGTTAACTGTGGGTAATCAGTGCATAGTAATAAGTTACGTGTTCAATACATTGTCATTCTAATCGATGTTTGATGTTACGACATACGACAGTCGACATGCCATGCAGAAGTTATCTAAAGACTCTTAGGATCGATAAATGCCACCTTGATTGCGTTTATTAATAGATTTCTAGACTAGCAGAACTGGGAAACTCTGTGCTTGGTAACTACCATAAGATACTACTTTCTTTAAGGATCTGGATACCTTCATTTTGAATCGTCTCTTTTATTGGACTTTTAGCAGATTAAAAAAAAACAAGTTCTCAAAGTTTTATTTTAAAGTACCTAACTAAAGGTTGTAATTTTAGTTTTTTTTTCATCTCGATCGAAATATTTGGAGATTAAATGGTCAAAAGGAAAATGAATACAGGACTTGCAAATGAAGAACAGGGTTTGAATGCATAGATAAATTGAACCATTGAAAATGAAAGCTTTTCAGTTATTATTATTTTTAGCTCATTTGTGCCGCAAATCCATAACCCAAATTACTTAATATCTAAAAGTTCAAAGTACCTACAGAGACATTCCTATCGGTCATCGCCTAATTACTCAATCACCAAATTACCTTCTTCACGAATCACAGTAGTGTTAACAAAAATACGGCCAAAGTCCGGTATTTTATCAGCGCCAATCGCGTTTTCCGCATTTTTTCAAAAGTCGATTCATCAATCAAAAGTAACATTTAACTGTCTCCAGGATTTTATCTCCATAGATCCAGCTTATAGACAATTTGTCTATGGTTCCGTTTAGTAATCTGTGGTTTCAGCTTTTCCCATGGAAGTCCATATATGTATGCACTTTCCATGCGAGGGTCCATGGAAATGCATATGGACTTCCACGGGAAAAGCTGATATAGTTATCGGCACAGATATTGAGCCCTGACCTTCACCTGCGCAGAAGCGATTTATTGGTTCATTGCCTTATGTGTACAGTGCGCAAAGCGATCCCCACTCTTCCGCCGAGAGCTCAATATCCGTGCCGAAAACTATACCACATTACCACATTGCCTGAAAAAAGGAAACAAAAAAATCGCATTCCTGATACCAAACTGCGTATATAAGTATAGGTACCTATAGTTAGGATTATTACTAATTTAAAAACCTAACGTGGTTTACGCTAATGCAGATTTTTGATATCGCTGAATAACGTAATTATCATAATACAGGTAAGTAGGTATGTCAATTCAGATTGGAGTTGCTAACTAACTTTTTATGATAAAGAACTTGTTATATTTTCGCGAAACAAGTGACGTTCTTGAAAATGCTCTCATTCGCGAAATTAATTATTTGATTTATTGATAACAGGTACAAGAAAGTAAAAAATAAGTAACAATAGGGATTGACATCTAAGGGGTTCAAAACTAGTCAAAAGTGGCAGAACAAATAAAAAACATCTACAGCCTTACTTATAAAAATCAACAAATCATCTTCTAAGCATTGTTTTAAGTAATTACTACTTAAAGCCTTAAGTAGTGATTAAATTATTTTGACCTATAAACGTTGCTTAAGCATGTCTTAAGTAATGAACAGATAATGACATAAAAACATACTAATTTCTCAACACTACCGGAATGTTGGTAGCTTAAAAAAATATTTGTCATCAAAACGTTGTGTAATGGCAACAATGGCATCCGTAAAATATAAAATTAAAAAGTTGAGCTGTCAATAAACCGGAAATGAAAAATCAGCTGGTAAGAATCCAGCCATTTTGATAATTATCGGGTTAAACAAGGGTGTGAGGCTACTTAATTTGACAGCTCAGTTAAGACATTGCTAAGAAAATGATTTATTTCAGCCACGTTTATAAGTAAGATTTTTTCTTAAACATCTCTTAAGTATAACTTATTATTTTATAAGTAAGGCTGTTAACCTTTTTTAGAAGTGTCGATCGACGTAAAGGCTCCTAATTTTTAACAACGCAAACGCCAAAATTTTCTTAACATCTTTAAACTTCGAAAAAAACTTGATGATTCTAATAAGCTATCGAGGACACGGTGTTAAGCAGTTTTCAAAAGGAATTGTTCAAATATTTTTGAAGCAGACTATGTGCTCCCAAATTACCATTAGAACATGTTTCTATACATTTTCTCTACCCTTTTATTGCACGTGTACAGTAGTATTATAATTAAAAAATGTTTACAAACATTTTCTACCGGCAATGTAGCACCTTACCTCTGAACGCAAAATATTTTTTGTACCCTGTTAAGTATTCGTATCTTAGTTCCTGCTTTGTGAATTAACCAGCGAATTAATCATTTTTTTTTGCTTGCCTATAAAAAACAATGACCATGTAACATTCGTAGGTACTTTGAAAAACTGGTTTCTGGGCCTACCACACGCGAAAAAAGAAGGCAATCGTGGCAACGTACCGTAAGCGATTTTGGACTGAGCCATTCTTGTTTCTCGATTAATTTATTTAAATTGAGGCCTTCATTTCTTATAGTTGTAGTAAAACATTAAAGGGATTAAATAATATTAATGTAACCGCGACAAAATCCGTAAAAGTAATTTTATAAAATAAAACATTAATTTTAGTTTTAAAGTTAATTTTAACTTTTGAAAAGATGAAATCTAACTAAATTCGGGTCTTATATCAATCTGCCAGTGCTGCGGAATTTTTCGAAAGAGTTACCGCAGCTCTGGTACCTACATAAAGGCTTCAGAAGGAACATTCACCACATTTACATTAAATATTTTGTGGGGCTCCCATACAACAAACGTGAATTTTTTGCTCATTTTATTAATATAAAGAATACAACACATAGGATATGATGAGGTATGGACGTTTTGGAGGTTGTCTTTTGTTTTGACATAGGTACAAAAAATGCTGATTTACCAGCCTAATTTGTAAACTTACTCATCAACTCGCCCACATAAATTTTGTGCACGCGGGCAAAACGTTAAATTAAAAAAATATTATTATTTGTTTCGTCATCTCGCCCGAATCCGGTGAGCTGAGCTAACTATGATCGTTTTTGAGTTTGAGATTTGATAAGCATTCAAAATGGCTTTTTATGCAAATTGGACATTTTATTCCGAATATAACTATGTATATTCTGAAAAAAAAAAACTAGCAGTAATAAAATGCTTCAGTCTTGTCTTTCAAAAAACTTATACTTAACGTATGGTAGATAGGTATAAATTAATGCTATCAATTACTATCAAAACCTGTTTCATTTAAAGCAAATAAAATCTAATAAAAAAATATAGAAAAAGTCTTCATGCCCCATTTAAATCCATTTCTTACTAACTGAAGGTAACTTCGTCTGTCTGTCTTTTATGCCAAAACTACATAACCAAGTAAATTGTTCGGCAGTTAGACAAATAGTCGATGAAACAAACTCGACAGCCTTAGTAACATTAGTACCTATAGATTTAACTAAATAAATAAAAAGTTTGTTGTTCTGATTATAACGCGGACGCGAAGTTTTTAAAGCAAAAAATACAACAGCTTTTAAATATACATCAAACAAAAGATACATGCGTGTGTGTTGATTACGTCAGCAATTGTAAAAAATAAGTTACAAAAAATTATAACTCAACTCGTTTATGTTAACGCTATTGTATAGGTTAAAGTTTTGACAGTTACGAAAAGAGTTTTTTTTTCTGTTTACATAACTTTTTTTAAATTGTATAGTTTCCACCAGGTATTCCGACCACCTTCTTAAATGGATAAAAAGTGAAGCCTATGTTATTTCTTCAGGATACAGTTAGCAGTTTTGATATAAAAGCGGAAAAGACAGTCAGACGCTACAGTATAGAACAGATTACTAATTAGTTACTATAAAACAAGGATTTTTGAACTCACATTACTGATATCAATGTAGGTAGAAAAAGGCGAGAAACAGATTAAGTATAACCTTGAATTATTTTTTATTGACACTATTATTTAAATTAGCATGCCTACATAATTGCCACAAAGTAATGTAAATATCTTATTTATAATACTGATAAAACTACAATTATAATACTAATTGTTAAGTAAAGCTCCCTAGACGATCATAAAAAAAACTACTTAATCGTAATTTACAAAAATTTACAATACAGATAACAAAACTATCCTAGTAAAAAACACTAAAACTTAAAACTTAATCGTAATAATTAAAATTCACACAATTTTAACTTACGTTATAATTTTAATGGCTGCCGTTACTTAAGTAAATTATTTAAATAAATCAATTAATTGACGACCTCGATGGCGCAATGGTCACCATGCCGGACTGCCGAACCTGAGGTCCCGGGTTCGATTCCCGGCTCGGTCGACATTTGTGTGATGAGCATGCTTGTTAACCGTGGTCTGGGTGTTACAATATGTATTTATAAATATGTGTATATATATATGCTATATGTAGTTTATCAGTTGTGTTAGCACCCATAACACAAGTTAATTAATAACTTACCATGGGGCTAACCGACCGTGTGTGAAAAAGGTGTCCCGACATTTATTTATTTTATTATTATTTAATATAAGGAAGGGCCAAAGTACCAAATTTTTTTTAAGTTTCTACATTAAAAAAAAGTTTTTTAAAATTCAAATGGGACGATAAAGTTCTGGTTTTAATTATATAATGCCTGTAACTAGGCACCATTAATTAGTTAAAAATATTTTAATGCGGAGTGACTTGTTTTTATTTTAATTGCTATTTTTAAAAACCTGTATTTTTTATGGCAGTTTATCAGGTTTTATAACTTGCCTATTATTATTCTGTTTCTCGCGGTTTCTCCCCCGGAAGACCTAGGATTAAATATATAATATAATATAGCCTAAGACTGTGTGTCATTCGGAGATGGTGTAGCTTCAAGAAAATGTTTTTTTAAATCGTTTCAGTAGTTACGAAATCTTTACACCCATTTTAACCGGCAACCCAAACAGTCAGTTCTGAAAATTGTAAAAGTTCTTAGTAAATATGTAGTTGTTTTTAGAAAACTTACGATTATATTGGTTGTAAACTTGCACAAACAAACAAAGCATATGTTCCTCTGTATTGGGTGTGTCGTTCACAATCACATTGAATGAAATGCGTTAATATACTGGTTAATATATGTCGATTAACACAAAGAAAAAAGAAAAATACGTAAAAATAAAAAGAAATGCATTTTTCAAACAAAGTAAATAGAATAAAAATGTGTGAAAATTAGAACACCATATAAAAGTCAGTCATACAAACAACTGAAATTCTCCCTTGAAAACTGACAGCTGTCAACTGATCAAAACATACGATACTCCTTACTTTATCTTTACTTTACACATGATGTTGTAAATTATAAAAAAGAATAAATAATAGTTTAAAAAAACTAAAAAACACGCTTTTTATAGAACAACGAACTAAAAAATAGGAAATAAATTTTAATGAATTTAAATTAAGAAAACAGTGTTAAAAATTTCAATGAATATAAATTAATAATAGTGTGAATACAAAAAAAAATATTAAAAAAAAGCGTGGGGTGCATGGTGTCAATAGTTATATATTTTATTGACAGATATGAGTAGGTACAGTGATTTTCATTTCGATAATATCTTAAAAAGCACCCCACGCTTTTTTTAAATATTTGTTTTTTGTATTCACACTATTATTAATTTATATTCATTGAAATTTTTAACACTGTTTTCTTAATTTAAATTCATTAAAATTTATTTCCTATTTTTTAGTTCGTTGTTCTATAAAAAGCGTGTTTTTTAGTTTTTTTAAACTATTATTTATTTTCTACTTTTTAGTTTGTTTTCAAACTATTATTTGTTTTGTAGAATTAAAATTCTCTTTAGTATACAAAAATTTGTCAATATTAGAGAAAACGGCTAAAGATAATTATTGGAAATAAAAATTAACATCGAGTCCTGCCTTATCGACTGTAGAGAAAAATTCTAGAAAATTTTAATTAATTTTCTTACCTTATCGACTATAGATGAAAATTATATAAATTAACAAAGATCATATTTTGCAAATTGAAAAGCCTAGAAGTCGGTGTCTAATGGATGTTACTAAGTTAATTTTGCCACCGACTTCTAGGCCGATGCACCTAAAATTAGTTTTTTTTTTTTTGCTTTTTAGTGTTTTGGGAACTCGGTTTAATTTTTTTGTAAAAAGGTTATTTATTTAAAGCTTTTCAGTGATACGAATAGTTGTCACTATCCATACAAGTGGGAAGTTCTCATCAATACAAAGAATATAAGTCCAAACGAGGTATTTTACATATTCAGTTGTCGAGTTCCCTTGACTTTCTCTGGTCTCCATCATCAGGTCAGCTCCAAACCTTCACTGTTGCATAGGTCTTGTCAATACGAATAATTTAAGCCCAAACACGAGGTAGTTTACATATTCAGTTGTCGAGTTCCCTCCATTTTCTCTGGTCTCCATCATCAGGTCAGCTCCAAACCTTCACTGTTGCAAAGGTCTTGTCAATACAAATAATTTAAGCCCAAACACGAGGTAGTTTACATATTCAGTTGTCGAGTTCCCTCGACCCTCTCTGGTCTCCATCATCAGGTCAGCTCCAAATCTTCACAGTTGAATAGTGCTTTTAGGCGTACACCTAAGCGTCAAGTTTTTACCCTATGTATGCCTACAAGTTTTGAAGGTTGCCCTCGATTTCTCAAGGTTTCCATCATCAGATCCTAACCTGATGAATATGGGACCAACTGGCAGCTATTCCAAGTCGAACAAAAAAAGAATCACGTAAATCGGTCTATAAACCTCGGAGTAATCGATGTGTTTGTGTAACCTCCTCCTTTTTGGGAAGTCGGTTAAAATGGAATAATTTTATCAAATTAGTGTATTGTCATCGGTCCTCAATAAATCTACAAAGTTTGAACGAAATCTGGCCGTTTAAAGTGGGTCAAAATCGCGCCCAAAGAAGTCGGTTACAAACAAACATACAAACATACAAACCTACAAACATACAAACATACAGGTGAAGCTAATAAAAAGCGTGTTAAAAATGACTGCTGTGGTTAAACCACTGAATGGATTAGGTTATTTTTTTTACAATTCGCCATAGAATATCATAAAGTTAATGCGATAGGATTTAATGTGATTGTGAACGACACACTCTGTATAATATTCGTATAGAAGTTTATGTGTTCCAATTACTGTGTCCTTGGATTCAAGTTTCTGTTAAGGATGTAACTATAACTACTTATAAATAGCTAGTACGACAAACAGTTCCTGTGATTACTGATGGAAATTGAAGCGGAGAAACGTTTCATTTACATTTACTAACACTGCAGACTTTTAGTCGGCCGACAGTTTGTAAAGGCTCATAGGTAAATCAATTCGTAAATGAATATTGATTTATGAAAATAAAATTATTCTACGCACATGGCAACGATTAGGTAGGTATTCAGCCTGACTATACTGTGTGTCTAATACTATTATCAGACTGGCTAAAAAGATAGATTGAATTCACGATTTTCTTTTAAAAATCCAACCGTCGGGCTCTAAGCGTACCTTTATGATTATACCTATAGATTTCACACCAGCATGATAATTTGTAAACTGTATTTTTTATCATTCGATCTTTACTTAACACTTGTAAACGGAAAAGTCTGATGACCAGTGATATTTATTGAAATATCATATCTTTGACTTTGACCTACGAGCAAGCCACATGAATATTAATGCAAAATTTAATTGTACAGGTACCTAAGAAAATATTAAAGGCTTTTCGAAAAAAACTTCTTTAAAAAAAGGATATAATAATTTTAAACGTAGATACTATTCTGAATATTTTAAGTATTGTCATTTATGACTTCTAAGAGGAATTCTAAGAACGACTTTTTCATTTCACACGGACACTTGTAGCCAAAAAAGCCTTTCCATTAACTGAAAATTTTACTATCCCATTCAACGCACAGAAAACTTAACACTAACAAATTCGCACTAAGCAACAGTATACCATAGAGTTTCACAACACCATAA
This sequence comes from Helicoverpa zea x Helicoverpa armigera, assembly GCA_033682625.1. NCBI lineage: Eukaryota > Metazoa > Arthropoda > Insecta > Lepidoptera > Noctuidae > Helicoverpa > Helicoverpa zea x Helicoverpa armigera. The sequence continues at coordinate 12,608,626 of JAWIIS010000028.1, forward strand.
CATCTCTATGGCCAGCCATCATGTGGCAACACCACACAACTGAAGTCAACACTAAACATTAGTGGCCTCTTGTGAAATACTCTTTGGTTCTATGAGACCCTAGTACTTGTGAACATTAATGGCTTACGTTCCCAATATAGTATCTATCTATTGATTTTGCTTACCAGATATAGTTTTTTTTAACGACGTCAAAAATCATCAAATGACCCCTCCTTACCAGCGGTGAGGGAGTGCCAGACTCTTACTGACTAAAAACTGTCGTGTTCTGTTGTAGGCCTTTTATGTAGCAGGGCCGCGGTAACTCTTTAAAACAATCCTGGAGCCCCGGCAGGCAGGGATAGACTCCTGACTGTAGTCCAATACAAGTACATGATATCAATCCTTTCTCTCGTAAGCTTTACATCAGATAGGATAGATTATTAGAAACGGCCTTAGCCACTAGCATCTTTAAGTTGTTAAGTATAACTATGTACTATAATTTATAAGACGCATATAACATTTTATATATTACACGCATATAACCATTTTATGCCATATTAAAAAAGTTTGGTTGAGGCTTTTATATTTTAAAGTTTATGTTCAGTCCTCCGCCATTACGCCCGCGTCCCGTGGAAGATAACTACCTATTTCCCGCAAAAAATAGATTGTATCCTTTCTCAGGCTCTAGACTGTCTCCGTACTCATTTTTAGGGTTCCGTAGCCAAAATGGCAAAAACGGAACCCTTATAGTTTCGTCATGTCCGTCTGTCCGTCTGTCCGTCTGTCACAGCCGATTTACTCGGAAACTATAAGTACTACAGTGATGAAATTTGATGGGAATATGTGTTGTATGAACCGCTACAAAAATATGACACTAAATAGTAAAAAAAAGAATTGGGGGTGGGGCCCCCCATACATGTAACTGAGGGATGAAATTTTTTTTTTCGATGTACATACCCGTGTGGGGTATCAATGGAAAGGTCTTTTAAAATGATATAAAGTTTTCTAAAAAACATTTTTCTTAAAGTGAACGGTTTTTGAGATATCAGCTCTCAAAGTCGTAAAAAGTATGTCCCCCCCCCTCTATTTTTATAACTACGGGGTATAAAATTCTAAAAAAAAAGAGATGATGCATGCTAATTAACTCTTTCAACGATTTTTGGTTTGATCAAAGTATCTCTTATAGTTTTTGAGATAGGTTGATTTAACTGTAATTTACGGAACCCTTCGTGCACGAGTCCGACTCGCACTTGGCCGGTTTTTTTCTGTAGCTTTGACTTCAAGGATAGATTTACTCATTTACTCTTACAATCACTACTTATAAAATAAGAATGAAATTTTTAATTAGCACCTATGCTTTATATGTTTTTATAAGTTATATTTACATTACGTTGAAGACTTTATAAATCAACGTATTCAAATGCATTTTATGATTATTTTCTTCATATTCCAAGTCTTTATAAACAGCCAAAAATTCTGTCGTTATGACATTCGTAACCCGTTTTTTAGCCGACATGTATGAGTGCCAAGTGCCAATCAAAGTTTTTGTATCGTGGGAATAATAAAAACTATATGATGTAGAGAAACCGGCCAAGTGCGAGTCGGACTCGTGCACGAAGGGTTCCGTAAATTACAGTTAAATCAACCTATCTCAAAAACTATAAGAGATACTTTGATCAAACCAAAAATCGTTGAAAGAGTTAATTAGCATGCATCACCTCTATTTTTTTTAGAATTTTATACCCCGTAGTTATAAAAATAGAGGGGGGGGGGACATACTTTTTACGACTTTGAGAGCTGATATCTCAAAAACCGTTCACTTTAAGAAAAATGTTTTTTAGAAAACTTTATATCATTTTAAAAGACCTTTCCATTGATACCCCACACGGGTATGTACATCGAAAAAAAAAATTTCATCCCTCAGTTACATGTATGGGGGGCCCCACCCCCAATTCTTTTTTTTACTATTTAGTGTCATATTTTTGTAGCGGTTCATACAACACATATTCCCATCAAATTTCATCACTGTAGTACTTATAGTTTCCGAGTAAATCGGCTGTGACAGACGGACAGACGGACAGACGGACAGACGGACAGACGGACAGACGGACATGACGAAACTATAAGGGTTCCGTTTTTGCCATTTTGGCTACGGAACCCTAAAAACATATTACTTATAATAAAATGTCTAGTCGGCAGCTGAGTATATCCGTGATCTATACTAATATTATAAAATTGCACCTTTTTTGGACCCCACTCATCATTTTCAAAATAAAATCACCAATCCATCTTTGACAGATTAGTTGATCGCGCCTACCGTACTTTACTGTGACCTACAAGAAGGCGCGTGACCTATATTCCTAATGGCATCTCTGCTATCTTTCCTTTCTCCATGGTTGTAGTACAACACTGCAGTTTTGCACGACTAAACGTAACATTATGTTTCGTACAAAGCTCATTATGTCAGAAGTAGCGAACATTATGTTTAATCGTGGTGTGTGGAGATGTGAACACTAGAGTTGTAGGGTTACTCAAGCAGGTTACGTCAATTGGCTGTTTGTCCCCATTGTTTGTATCTCATTTGTGTTTAACACTTAGCTATGTAAAAGAGGTATGTTTTATGGAATATTCTTTGAGAGTTTAAGTAATCTGAACTTGTTACCTAGATGAATGCAATAATAGATACCTTTTGGTGACATTCAGGAAACAAGTGTCAGGTAATAGAGAAATCTTTATTTTCTCCTCAATTTTTTTGCACCAAATACATTTCGTATTTGGTGCAATCTATACTTCCATTATACAGAGGAAGAGGAGATATTTTTTTGTTTGAATCGTAAAGGGTCCGAAACTACTGAACCGATTTCAACAATTCTTCCCGTTGGAAAGCTACATTCTTCCAGAGTAACATAGGCTACGTTTTATACCGGTACGCGCAGTAGCTTCTATGGGGCCAGGGTGAAGCTGCGGGAAAGGCTAGTATTCACATAAAGGTAGGAATATAAAATCTTATATACATACGTCATCGTAGTACCTACATAAAAAAGCGTAAAAAATCTTGAAAAATTCAAAAACATTATTTTTGAAAGTTCATGGCATCCTTTGTCTATTAACATTCCGTGATCCGGTAATTACCAGACCTCGTAGAGATCGTGTATTGCTAAACAGATAAACGTAGAATGTTTGCCTTTCTCAAAGCAAGAGGAAAAAGGAATATGCTGATGACCTCTTCGTAAAATTAAACTTTGACTCTATTGCGGAACCATGTTTGGGTCAGACAGGACATTTTAGTACCTTAGCTAATGATTAGCCGACTGCCGAGATATTTTATTTATTTGCTATGGAAATCGAATTATTTAAATTAAGTTAATGAAGAAATTCTGGTCTGTACCTTGTGGAAAACAGCTCGTTAAGAACACCTAAAAAACCGTCGTGTTCCGTCGTGGACCTTTTATGTACCAGGGCCGCGGTATCTCTTTCGAACAACCCGCAGCCCCGGCAGGCTCGTTAAGAACACCTTAGGTTGAGTTCAAGGACCCATTTAAGTTAGGACAAGTTTGCTACAATCTAATATTTGAGTGCTAAAACATAACATTTAAGTAGGATTTATTATGTTCCTGTTAGCAATTCTTTCTGTCCTTGCATACCTACATATCACTAGAGGTCAATGACTTTTGTTATAATCTTAGATATTATACAGGTTTAGGTTATACCTGCTGATAGTAGGTAACTATTTAGTAATCTACATGTGAATCTAAGTCATCAATTTATTTATGATCGAAAAAAATAAGCTAACTCAATTCACTCGATATTTTTTAGCTTTATTTCGGGACAAACAAACATTACCCAATTCTATAATTAACTACACCGAAAATTATTTGCACAAAAACGATATTTTAAAATTGAATGTCAAAGTTTTTATTTCAAACTAGCTTTTGCCCGCCGCTTCGCTCCCATCAACTGACTTCTCTACTTTACCCTATTTTTTATAAGAACCTTCTCCTGACAATGACAAACACAACAAAAAAAGAATTAGCCAAATTGGTCCAGGCGTTGTTGAGTTATGCGCTTACCAACACATTTTGCGATTCATTTTTATATTATAGATAGGCCTCTGCAGACTTTTCTTAAATGTCACACAGTTGCACCAGTTTCAAAAAGCTGGTCTCATGGAGAAGAGCCATCAAGAAACTCCATAGCCGCACTTTTAAAGAAGATAATATATGTTCACAAAGAGTCGGTTAAATAACATTTGCAAGCAAATATAGTTATTAAGGCAAATGCAAGATTGAAAAATGCAATTTGATTCGATACACTTGATTGCATATATAAGGGATTGTTGACAATCTTTTACCAAGGTGAATTGTTAGCAATACACCGATTATCCTAACTACATAATTTAAGAAGACCGCAGTCGGTAAAACTTCACGATTCTACTCCGCCTAGCTTATTAGTAACTACAGAATAAATAACTGTGCCCTGTTAGTCTTGGTTTTGAGATAATGCGCAATAACCATCTGTTAACTGTTTGGTTAGGAAAAACGAGATTTAGAGGTACTTTGTTCATTAACTTACCATGTGTGTGTTCCTTCTCCATGTGAGAGGAGGCCTGTGCCCAGCAGTGGGACGATAAAAAGGCTGTAACAGATTAACTTACCATAAAAATTGCTTTCTTAAATCTTCTTTGTTTATTATTTTTTATGAGCATGGGTACGCAATTAATAAAATAACCAACCTAAAAAAATAATATAAAACTGCACGTATAAATGCACCAAACATTTTTGTTTTTTTTTTATTAAACAGCAACTTTGTGAAATGTCAATTTGTGATTCTCGGATGACCTCTCCGTTCGTAACAACGGTAGATTATAATTTATTGCTCAAATCAAGTCTATAAATATAAAATATTATATTTGTTAATCCATAATTTAGTAACTCTATTAAATCTTAAAATGTTGCAGCAGTAATAACGTTATGTCAATAGTATTCTTATTGAATTTACGATGTTCCAAGCTGATTTTATGGTCTACTATTTTATGTTTGTAAGTACTAATAAAATAAGTTTGAAATTACTAGTGGCGGTCTTTGTAAGTCATTTGTCGTTCTTATATATCTTCCTGTTAGATTGTAGCCTTTATTCTGAAGATTGGATATCATACAATGTTTTCTCCCTCGTCCTCAGTGCAGCAAGAGGAAGTGTCAAACTTTCCCTGACTAAAACCCTCCTTTGTTCGTTCTGGAGACCTTTGTGTACCAGAGTCGCGGTAACTCTTTCGAACAATCCTCGCAGCCCCGCAGCATTAGTCTACAGATCAGTCTCAATCCGCGGGATAAGTTTCAAACGGGATGAGTTGACCAAAATCTTTGAAAGTTCAAATACATATATTCATCCAACCGATTAAACTGAGATTAAGTGGTAGGTTAACCCTGTGGAAGGACACAAGTCTTACCAAAATCCACGGTGCATGAAAATTATTTAACCTCGACTATTTGATAGATCCGCTCGAAATGAGTAACTGCGGAAGCGGTGCTACTACATGCTTACATCCATAAATAGATGTTGAACAGTTTTTCACTGATAAAAGATATTAAAGGATAAAGATATCTAATTTATTTTGTCAAAATAATGGTATCTACATGTTTACAAGGCATTAGGATATCTAAACTTTGTCATGTATTGTTAAGATGTTAACATATTCATCTGCCCTTTCATGTTTTGCTTTTAATTAGCGGTCATTTTTTTCCAACATTTAAAGCGAAACTTCACAGTATAACTGCAAGTATACTTAGTATAGTCATAGACAAACCTTCTGCGGTCTTGTTTATAGTATCTATGACTGTTTCAGCATTGACCCCGGCGAGTTGCGCCAACGCATGCTTGAGACATTTGCAAATTCGTAAGACACCGCTAGAAATGGGTTTTGAATACCAAATGACGAAATATTTGCCCACAATTTCAATAGTGGTTTTGGAGCAATAAGTTGCTATTTATGGAATTTTTATTAGATATGTTTTTAATTATTTTCTTCCGTATTTAGGAAAACAGGAAAATGACTCGAATTTAAAACTGGACAGAATATTCAAATAAGTCGTTTTGGATCCATTTGGCTTGGCTAATTAAAAAACAAAATACTCGATTTTCAACTAAACAACTAAATAGATGTAGGTAAAGGATAAAAAACTATAAAAAAAATAATAGGTACATACATCCTCTTCGATTTACCAATAAAATTCAAATGTCAGTTTTTTGGACTGCGAATGTATTTTTAGATAAAATTAAATGTCAAAGTTTTTTGGACTTTGAATGTGGCCTTGTGCGTTCACTCCAGAGGCAGTCAGTTGCTAATGAACTATCATTATTTTGGTGAACTTAGGTCTTACCTGGTCTTACCCTACCACAAGTTTAAGTATATTTCTGTTAATGATGATATTTCGTCAGTTTATCCAGTTCAAACTTACAAAAACGCTGTTCAGGACTTTTGCACCATCTCTTCTTCCCGTTCGTTTTTGTTGCCTTCAAAAAGCGATGATTTTCAGTCTATTCTGAAAAATAAAAACTTTTTTTTATATCTACATTTTCTAACAACTGATTTTATCCACAATTCCCCAGTAGGTTACAAAATTGTCAATCTCGATATAAAATAAATTATATGTAGGTATTACCTAGCATATTAAAATTCAACAATACGCCACAACACATACAGATAATAGAATACAATACATAACAAGAATAATAAATAAACAATTGCAAGCGACGCATCGGACACGAGGTATGACGTAAATGCGTTGCGTACGCGCATGCAAGCCAAGGTCGATGACTTTCATAGGCAAGACATAAGGAAAAATAGGCCAATCAATGCTCTTGAACTTTCAATGGGTTATAGTTTGAATACTGAGGTTCGATTCGGCAGTGTTCTGTTTATTTCGCGACAGGGTGCGGGATCAAGACAAGCTGACAGAATCTTATAAAATAATGTGATCTTAGAGTTTTTTTTTTATTGGAAAGAAATTGCATATAGGTATAAAATGCTTGGAAAAATGATAAGCACTAATTTCTGCGAGACAGTTATTCATTATTTTTGCTTTTTGGCTTTGGATACTCGACACGTGTTTCGCCATTACACGAGGCATCTTCAGGAAATTATGATTCGTAGTTTTCTGTCTCGCGGAAATTAACGCTGCACGTTAAAAAAGAATGGAATGGATTAACCCAAAGTAATGTAATCACTCCATAATGTAAATTAAATGTATTTAAAAAACAACCAAATAATAAGTAATTATTGCGATAAATATTTTTATGGCTTTTGCGTATTTTTCTTTCAGCTTATACTACAAAGTTAACTACTTATAGCACCATGTTTAAGTGGTACTAGAACTCGATCAATGGATATTTCTGAGAACCGTAATAAAACAAAATACACTATAAATCTTACACGTGGCTTGAATCGTATTGAATTAAGTATTTTTTGCGAATAACATTAAGAAGTGTAATAAATATGAACATTAAAAAATGTTTAATTCGAATTTATTTATTAAATACTAGCCGTTTTCCCGCGGTTTCACCCGTGTCCCGTAGGAACTTCTGCCAATACCGATATAAAATATAGCTTATGCTATGTTACTTGCTTTTCAACAGAGAAATAATTTTTCAAATCGGTACAAACAAACAAACGAGAAAATGTTTCCACTTTATTATATTTGTACCTATAGATAGTACAGAAAAACCAAGTTACGCAAAGATTTATTTATAAGATTAAAAAATAATTAAAATAAGTGTTAACGACAGTGTATTTTTAAACTCTTAAAATACCCTGTACTTATATAGATCCGATAAACAGGTTCCTTCATTGAAACGAGGTTATTTTTCATTTTGAAAAAGCATTATTGACCTTGATTTATTTTTAAATGACTTCGGAAAAGGACAATGCCGTGCTCTAGATATTTTAGGCAATATAAATAATTTCAATAAATTCAAGAGACTTCAGGAATAATGATTTTTTTTTGTGTTTCTGGTAGTCGCTTTTTTTTCGTGCATTTTTAACTCGTCATCTTTATATGCTTCTTCACTTCACCTAATCGATTATAGTTTTTATACTTAAATTCCTACTCTGTTTATGAAAATAAGACAAAAATGGGTCAAAGTCATAAAATAAGAGTCCTATACCTAACTTTTTATATTTTTTATAATTAAACAAATTATTAGTATTCGCATTAATCACGTTCTTTAGTATAGAAAGCGAGAGTTCACGATGAGCCTGACCTCTAAAGGTCAATCAATACTTATTGCTTGTAAACCTTGATTTAAAATAAAATGTAATTGAATAAGTATAAATGATGATGTCACTTCATTTAAGATTCTAATGCTATATCAATATTGATGATGTGCATTGAATTTTAACGGTAATATTATACAAATCTGTTTGCCCGCGGTTTCTAACGCGTCCCGTGGGGACTGCTGGTAGGATTGGGATGAAATATACTTAGTTAATGTTACTCGGGATGAGAGCAACTTTCCAACTGTGAAAGATTTTTTTTAATTGGTTCAGTAGTTTCGGATCCTTGAGGGTACAAACAAACAATAAATGTTTCCTCTTTATAATACATATTAGTGTGGAAAATAACCGTTTGTATTTACAAAACGTTTTGTGATTATCGCCCGTATAATGCGAAAAAATTGGGAGGAAAAATCGATCTTGTAAGCGCTAGATTTAAATCGCTGTTAGCGCAAATTTCACCTACATGTTGTACTTATTGCAGTTACTTTAAACAGTATTCTTTCTTTACTTCCAGTGGTGACAGGTGCTACAGATGGCATCGGCAAGCAGTATGCGCTGGAGTTGGCTCGCCGCGGCATCAACATCGTCATCATCAGCCGTAACCCTGAGAAGCTGAAGAATGTGGCCGCAGAAATTGGTTAGTATCAGCTACGGTACCGACATTTTGTAGGAAAAAAATATTACAAAAGTGCCATCTCACGACATACAAACTAAAAATATAGCTGTACAATGACATCCGATAACTGGGAAATTACGGTATCACCGTCTTGAGGGCCAACTTCCACCTACGGTTTTACCCGCTTTTCGGATAAGAGGTAGACTGTGGCTAATGGCTTTCCTCGATATATGGACTGGACTTTATGACACTGATAGATTTTATCAAATCAATATTAAAATAAAAAATCTGCCCAGATTTATAAAATTAGTATAGTATAGATGATGGAGCCTCTTTCATGTAGGTTGGTCCGTGTCTGCGAGACTTGCTTGAGGCATTATTATTAGAATAATTTTTATTGAAGTTTTCATTTTGTAGAAGAAGATCAAGGTTTAAAAAACAACTAAGCTAATTTTCATTTACACAACCTGCTTGTTATTTTACGCAATGCGATTGCATAAAAAATGCGCAGCAAAAAATATTAATTTATAATTATAAAATGTCATTTATAAATAAATATCCGGGGTTTATTTATAACTTTAACGAATGTAATTTTATACCACCACTTTACAAGGAAACGTAACTGAGTGCGTGTACTATAAATAACTAAGAATAATTACAAAGTTAAAGATTGGCTTCATTGAGTACAAATTGTTGGTTTAATTGTAAGGCGACCTGAAAAACGACATAGGCTACCTAAGGACCCAGATAGCCGTCGTATTATAGTCAAACATCAAAATCAATTAGATACATTCTTTTGGAAAACTTCACAGTTAAATAAATGTTCGGCTAGCAAACTTCTAACGCTGCGTTCCAATCAAACTGACTGTCAGCCGCTGAACGTGACCACAGTTTGAACACATTATAAGAGTGAAAACTGTTCAGTAGTAGCAATATTATTTGTTTGTACGGAGTGTCAGCATCCTTATAACTCTTACCGTACACGAAGTGACAAAGTATTGCTGAATCAGCGGTAACGTTGCAACACAATGCATTTGTGCGTTACTGTAGGTACCGCAGTCGATTGTTCTTGTTACTGCAACATCTGCCTAATATTCACATTGTTTGGCAGTATTGCGAAATGATTCCTTAGAAATCTTTGCGTATTCATTCTTCGAAATGTTCGTGGATTCCACTTTTTAGATTTCTGTGGCGTATCTGCACTGTACCTATTCGTTGTTTTTTTATTGCCAACTGTTTATGACGTAACTGTGGACGTAACAGTCTAACACACCTATTTGTAGCTTCAAATGCATAGAATTCTCTGAATCATAGAAAAGTTCTTCTCGCACTTGTTCCTCTTCTTTTTAAAGTCTTTCATTCTGGTTTCCACAGAGAAGCAGCACAGCGTGAAGACGAAGGTGGTGGTGGCTGACTTCAGCAGGGGCGCGGAAGTCTACCCTCACATTGAGGAGGAACTCAAGGACATACCTGTTGGAATACTAGGTAAGCACACTTGAGAACAAAAGGATTTCAAGCGAGCTTTATGAGGTAGAAAAATTGGGTAGACAGTTTGCCAATGGTAAAATAAGTCCCCATGACAAAAGGTTTTCTTGCGTATGTTTCTGAGAAATGGGCATAGTAAGTTACCTCATTAGTTAATTAGATTGGATATCTAATTTGATTTTTCACCATTACTGAACCAACTCATGCATCCATCAACCATCATGTGCTTATCATTACACAATATTACTTGCAGTCACTACCTAAACCAACCAAACTATAGTCTTTTCCCAAATTCAAAATAAGAAGACTCAATTCATATGTCGCAATTTTTCAACAATATACCTTCTTAAATTCCAGTCAACAACGTAGGCGTGAACTACGACTACCCCATGCCTGTCTGCGAGACCAGCACCTCCAAGGTCTGGGAGCTGATCAACGTGAACGTTGGTGCTGTCACCTCCATGACCAGGATGCTGCTGCCAGGCATGGTGCAACGAGGCAGCGGTGCTGTCGTCAACGTCTCCTCAGGGTCTGAGCTGCAGCCGCTGCCGTTGATGACCATTTATGCTGCTACTAAGGTGAGTTCTGTACCCAAGTAAGATTTTAGGACATTTTATATGATGAGGCGGTAAAATAGATAGAAGTTATATTTATTAAGCTGTACATCTCCATAGAAAAGAGCTCTGTACATAAAAAACTATGCCCACCAGCTCTAGTTTAGGTGATGACGTATTCAGGCTGCAGGCCTATATTTACATTATTTCTCGGTTGACAAATAAGTCTCAACAGGATTTTCGACTCCGTATAATCAGAATATAACAAATTCATCATATCACGTAACGTCATGAAGGTTCAAAGCCCACTTTATTTCGTAAGTGCAATCACTCACCACCTCATTGTCCACCATTATAACAAGACGTCCTCTTCCCAGGCGTACGTCCGCAGCTTCACCCACGCGGTTCGCGAGGAGTACTCCACTAAAGGCATCTACATTCAGCACCTCGCCCCTCTGTTCGTATCCACCAAGATCAACGCCTTCTCCCAGAGGCTGATGGACGGCAATCTCTTGGTGCCCGACGTGGCGACGTATGCAAGACACGCTGTGTCTACGCTTGGGAGACAGCATAACACTACGGGGTATTGGCTGCATGGAATACAGGTAATAGATCTTCGGTTTCTAAAATCTCGTGAGTAAAATTATCAAAGAGTATAGAGAGATATATGAGCGGGAATGAATTGAAAGGTAGTCCCGTGAAAGCTTTACACTACAATTTCAACCAACTTTGAATTGCAATAAGGGATTTGATAATTCCTGATTCATTTGATGATTCCTGAACATTTCTTAGATTGATCAGCTTTCCATATTCAACTTTTACTTTACTTTTGAATAGATATTGAGCTGCTGTCGTGGTGCGTGGTAATGATACTGTAGCAGACTCTAAGAAAATCCCGTATTTAATGATGAACTGTGATCTCATTAATTTATCATAGCTCTATTTAACATTTTTTTACAGTTAAGTAGCTTTACCACCAGACACACACACTCTAATTTCAATAATTTATCTCTGTTTCAGTACACCTTCATAAAAGTGGCTCCTGTATGGCTGAGGACCAGGATTGGCATGCACATCAACGAGCAGTTCCGGCAGGAGTACCTCAGGAACGTCAAAATCAAGTCCAACTGAGGATCCAGAAGCCAAGTCAGGGAATAAAGTTCCATTTTACATCGCCATCATTCAGTACGGGAATTAGAGTAAAGTGTCTGGACTCGAAACATCTCAGCACACGCAGAAATATTTTGTTTTGTATAGATGTGAATTTTAACTTGTGATATTGTTTAATTAATGTACTTTTTATGGATGTAAATAAAGTCTTAATAAGTATATATGTGGGTTTTATTTTGTGTTAATTGTATTTTTTAATTTGCAAGGATAATTTAAGTATGATTCTATGGATTCACCTAAACAATTTCAAGTGCTGTCGCAGCAATACTAAGAAAAATTGAAATGGACCGAAAATACTTAGTGAGAATTGTGAGGACTCAAATGGTAAAGAAAGACTTCTGCAATGATTAGGTAATCACAAGTTGCCTATTGATTCTATGTAAGACTCAAAACAGGTTTCTCCAAAGAGGTAACACTGATGAGGACGAGAAAAGACTGACTGAAATGGCGGTCATAAAACAAATAAAAAAAAGATTTCGAAGACAAATCAAAGTGTTGTCAAAAATTCTTTGACAACACTTTGATTTGACACCTTCTAGAAATGATGTGAAATATTTCGACTTTTATGCTAAGTTTACTCTAGATATAATGGAATAAGTTCTTCTAAGAGTAATACTAGTCCTAAGGTGTTAGGGTCACAAATATTGTTAATATGCAGGTAAGTAGTGAGTTTAAAGAAGTTTCTACTGTGATAGGAATTTGAGCTAGGAGCGGGATGCTGTTCAAAATCTATACTATTGTTGTACTATTGGTTGTAATGAATAGGCTCAAAAACTACTGGACCGTTTTTAAAAATTCTTTCACCATTCGAAAGCTATATTATCCACGAGTAACATAGGCTATATTTTATCCCGGCACGGGCAGTAGTTACCACGGGACGCGGGTGAAACCGCGGGAAAACGTCTAGTCAGTCATAATAATAGAAGAGAAGCATAATCTATACGTACTTAATATGATAAAACTGTAGAGTTGGTTTACTTGAATGCGCTAATCACAAGAACTACTAGAACGACATGATAAATTGGTTCACTGGTTGACATATTATAACACTCATGTTTCAAGGAAAGCTATTAACTCCAAGGATGAAACCGTTAACGAAACCTAAGCTAAGTCATAACAATATACGTAGAATATCCTAATAACAAAGCCCCAAATAGATAGTTATTAAAACGTAGAAAATATAAATCGATTACAAAAGTGGGTTTGTTAAAGCAAAGCTCCTAAGACGACCCATAAACCAAGCTTTTGGTTCACCAAGGGTTATATAACTCTTTTGCATTATCAGAATCTATGGTGGAATAGGCGCAAAAGTCAAGGTCAAAGTCAAAGCCAAGGCAGCAGATCTGCAAGCAAGAGTGGCAGCTATGGTTTCGGCAGCCGCACCAGCTTGAATCAGAGTCGAAGCAGCCGGGGCAGCCATGGCGTGCGAGGTAGCCAACCCAGGGAGCTGGAGTTCCAATTCTTCATACGACAAACTGAGGTTTCTTCAACTGCCATGTGTTTACATAGATTAAATTCAAAAGGCATCTACTCAAAATTGGCTGCAGCACAACACAAATTTTCGAACGTTAAAAAAAAAATACAAAAGACAGCCCCCAAAGACGCCCACCCATCACCACTTCCTATGTGTTTTTGCTGGGAAGAAGAGGTGCGGCAACAAACTCCCCAGCAACACATTATTTGTCTGTAGAAAGTAGTAAGTAATAGAAAAAATTGTTTGTCCATATTGAAGATAAAGCTTCCAATTTCTGTTGTTTATCATGAGGCTCCCGCGATGGAGATTATTGAAGGGATAAATTTTAAGGGTCAAGTTTCATTGTAGCCTGTATTCTATCTGGGCGTACCTCTAGTGTCGTATTTAAGTAGGAAAACAAGGGACGAATATTAAATGTTTGCTAGACAATTTCGCGTCGATACAAAATTGACACTTTGAGCTCAAATTAAAATCTGCATTTCAGACAAAAAATGCAGCAATTAGTTCGAAACAGAAAGTAGCACGACTAGCACAATTCGTAACGCTTTTATCTCAAGACAACTTTCATTATTGCCGATAACATCATGGACGCAACTGCTGTTAATTTGTAATTATTTGCATAATGTGCTATAAATAAATCATTTTGGTAATAAAACTGCACAAGCTGATGTAATTAAATGTCAGCAAACTTGCTTCTGGTGATTTCGTTACGCCATCTATAGCTATAAACACTAGGAAGTGGTCTTAATTACTTTTACCTTCTTCTATTAGATCATGACCCGAAAATTGCAGAGCGTTCATTGTGCTAATATTTTCAGACTTTATATTCTCCTTGGTGGAGCCGAGAAGGTGCGATTAACTGGTTCGAAGACCTGCCTGATGATACTCTATGGAACTGCTACATCTGCTTCTGTGTACTTCTTGGACTCGTATGGACGGTCGCAAAACTCACTGGGATCTACATAGAAATTGTGGATGTTGTCTACAATGTATCCTATGCCATCCATGTGTTCGCTATAGGATACAAACTGCATGCAGAACGCGAGAATATTGATGTCACGTTGTCTATTGTCAGTTAGTACTTTTTGGTTCTATTACAGAGATAGGTACGTTTACTGTATAATAAAGGGACACACAGATTGTAAAGAGATTGTTTCATCGTAGTTTTTTCCGTCCTGCCTGTATGACTCTCGCTCTCTCTCTAGTATAGTTTAATAGCGGTGACGGTAAACGTGCTCCTTCAAATAGTTGGGTTACCAATTTATTCATCTAGTGTTATCGTTAGATTGGGATGATCCGCAATATATGATCAAAACAACTAAAGCCAAATAATAGATTTAATTTCTCTATTTTCCAGTTGGATTCCTTGCGGACATATTGACGTTTGCGCACTATGTACAGAGCCACAATCCGAACTTTAAGTTGGGTGCCTACTACGTGCGCTTGCATCGACCTTATAAATATCTTTGTAAGTAATTCGTTGCGTGGTGTTTTGAAAACTACTGAACTTCTTACCTGCGTGACAATTCCGACAATTGCGTAGGATGTGAATTTATCCGGAAGAATATGATGGTTGTTGGTCTCAACAACTATTTGCACTTTCCATAAGGTTATTAGAATTCTGTTGGTGTGATTTAAAAATTTACAGCTACGCTTAAAGAACGCAAAACCACAGTTTTGTTTTAAAACAAGAGCTTATAGGCCAATATCTCACTGGTGCTTTACGTATTTTGACGACGCGTTCAGCGGACCTTAATTCTTGTCGCTCCTCATGAAACGCCAGTGGGATAGAGGCCCAAGATTACTACTGGCCACAAGAGCTAAAGAAAAAATAAATGAATGAGTGAACTTTGCCGAAACTTCCAGGGTCTCTAAGCGACTACAACTTGAAAGGCAGTATCCTTGGAACCACTCTGAAGTACTGCTACATATTCATGGTGATGAGAATCACTTGGGCTTATGTTTGGCTGCATGTGAGACTGGTATGTAGAACTTTATAGCCTAGGAGTTTTGTAGACGTGAGCTGGACATCTACTGGCTGGTTCATCATAATCAAATTATAGGTTTAGTACCACATCACCCAAACTATAGGTAATGGTAAATAAATCTGTAAACAAATCTGTACCTAACAATTATTTCTGAATCTAATCGGTTTTTCAGTTAGAACCTCAATATTACCTCCCGGTGGTAAATAAGACAATAAATGAGACAGTAAACCAGACAGTTCTTCTGGGAGAACCGGAGGCGTTGTCAGAAGACCCAGCCGGGGAGTTCCTTGAAGCTTTCTATAACACCAGCAAGATGTTCATACCTATTGGGTAATTTTTTCACTTTTCATTTGCCATACAAAAGTCACAGCGTAGGTCCAATGATGATGATGATGTCTTTCTAGCCGATTATCGGCTACGGCGGTTGTTCTCATGTAAGGAGATTAGCCAACTGCGCAGGACATATTGTAGTGCACAAGCATTTGCGCTGACACAGCACTCACTATTCCTTCACTCTCATAGCCCGATGGGACGGCAATCCGACACGAGCGGAGAGAGATCAGGTGCAGGACCGACATTTACGTGCTAAATTATGTCCAATAAACAGCGTATGCCCAGTAACTTACATACCATGATATCAGACCCTCAGGCTTCCCCTGCAATGACGTGCAGCGCATCATCTGTATCCTGATCATGTTGAGTGGCTGCCTCGTGGTGACTGGCATAGCTGTCGCCTCCTTGTCTCTCATCATCAGCCTCTACATGAGACCTGAAGAGACCTTCCGGTCTAGATACAGGCTCATCATGAAGGAGATGGTAAGAGTCTACTCGCAGACCTTTTATTTCATATCTTTTTGGATTGTATAGATTTTCATTTATCTTTTGGGTCGTATGGATTTTCATATCTTTTGGATTGTATATTTTGCAGTTGCATTGTATAACTTTATCAGCCTACTATTGTTATGTAATAAAATATTGCGTCTATGGTGTTTCTTGCCGACTCTTCTCCATGAGATCAACTTTTTGGAAGCGTGCAACTAGTGTAACGTTGACGGAGCCTGCCCTTTGCAGGCTCTACCTATTTTGAAATAAAAACATTTAACTTCGACTTTGAGACAACACCAATCTGACTTTTTATTAACAGTCTGGTTTCTTAACTTCTCTTTTGTTATAGAATGATACGCGGGTCCCGCCGACTCTTCGCCAAAAAGTGGAGACGTTTTACAAGATGTACTGGCACAAGCAACGAGCTGTGTCTAAAACGCAGCTGCTGCCGACTTTCCCACCAACTCTGCCTACTACCATCAATCTTGATATTTACTTTGAATCTACACAAAAAGTAAGTGCTGTTAATAAGTTGATTTCTGACACCTACATATAGTTATCGGCACGAATCTTGAGCTCTGACCTTCACCTGCACAGAAGTAATTTATTGGGTCCCTTTTGTGGTATGAAGTGAGGCGTGGGAGCGGGCTAAAGAGGTGATTGGCCCGCAGTGCATCGCTCACCGCTCATCCGTCACTCGGGATTGGTTCCTTGCTAATAAATCACTTCTGCGCAGATGTAGGTCAGAGCTCAAGATTCGTGCCGATAACTATAAATATTTACGCGATTTTTTTTATCTCAACGTTTCGGATCCTGCATTCTGCGTATATCGGGTCGTCAATATTCAAAAAATGTAGGGTGTGTAACTAAAATATCAAGACGACCAACTGAAGACCTCAGTGTGCCCATGACCGGATTAAATGATATTAATATAACCGCGATAAATTCCGTAAAAGTAGTTTTATTTAAAAGCTCCTTATAAGTTGGCAAAAACCATAATGAATATATGTTTTTCTTAGTTTTTGCTAAGCCTTTATTGAGTTATGTATTTTCTAGGCTCGGATTCTCCGTGAACTGTCTCATCAGTTACTGTCGGAGCTCGCGAAGAAGATGGAGACAGTTCACTATATCCCTGGAGACGCCATCATCAAGCGAGGGTCTAAGAAATCCAAAATTATTTACATTACTTACGGAGACGTTGAAGTAAGTATTTTTTTTACCGCAGCAGATACGCAGATGTTCTTGAAGCTCAAAAATTAAGACTGCATGTCAAATACATTTGTCTCGTTGATGATGATAGCTGAAAATTCGTTCATAATAGTGGTATCAGAGTCACAGAAATTCCGACTAATCATCATCAACCGAACATTTTCCCAACTATGTTGTAGTCGGCTTCAAGTCTAACCGGATGCAGCTGAGTACCAGTGTTTTACAAGGAGCGACTGCCTATTTGACCTCCTCAACCAGGTTACCCGAGCAACCCGATACCCCTTGGTTAGACTGGTGACAGACTTACTGGCTTCTGACTACCCGTAACGACTGCCAAGGATGTTCAATGACAGTCGGGACCTACTACTACTGGTCACCGTCTGAAAACTAGCCTGGCCTGGTTTCAGATGCTGACAGCAGAGGATGACAACACGGCCATTCTGCGCATGACCCGTGGCACAGTCCTGACTCCGTGTGGTGGTGCAGCATCAGCAGCGCTCAGCGTCTCTCACGTGGCAGTCCGTGCTGCTACCTTCTGCACGGCTCATGTCCTGAGTGCTACGGAGCTATGGAGAGTGGTGCATAGGCACTCCGTCACGCAGGACCATGCGGGACCCATTCTTGCGTCTTTTACGGTTTAGTATTGCTTTCGAAAGTATTTTTTCTTTTTTGAATAATTTTATCAGGAGATGACAGTGGACAAAGGTAGGAGGGTGTATCTAGAGCGCCACATCTGCTAACTCCAACTAGCTTCCTGAGAGAACTAATTCCAGCACCGGGATATGCACCACACTGCACCGCTCATGTGCGGAGTGCTTCTGCACTACTCTCAGGCACTCAGCCTAAGAGTAGTGCAGAAGCACTCCGTCACATGTCACATTCTCGCGTCTTTTACAGTTCACTATTGCTTTACAAAGTATTTCTTCTTTTTAATATTTTTACAAGTCATCAGGAGACGGTGATCAAAAATGTTGGATTAAGATAGTAGGGTAGGTAGGTAGTATGGTGTGTCCACATTTCATATCTACTTCTAGCTTCAACTTGCTTCCTGAGAGAACTAATTCCAGTACCGGGATAATAAGTAGCCTATGCCATGCATGCTTACCTATACGGCTGTATTAAAGGCCAAAGCCTTTCTTTCATTAAAATCCGTACTACCGTTCGCAGGTGAAGAAGTATATTAGTATGATTACATTAATTGTTTATTTTTGTGCCTTGCAGGACCACGTTGAACGAGTGAAACGTCATTACTGTACGAAGGTGCCAGATCCAGCTATGTATGTACTTCATTGATACTATATAATATATCATAATTTAATTTTTGGATTGATATAACAGTCGTAATGAATATGACAGTCTTACACGTCTATACGTCCGTAATATGACACAACACTTACTTTTCTAAGCCAATCAGGTTCAACAGATCGCTGTTTGGAAGGTTTGCGTAGTCTTCACGGATTTGTTATTTTCTTTTTTTTACTATTTACACCTGACATCTTTCATCATTCATATCAGTTTGTAGTTATATTAAACCTAAAAGTTGTCATATTCTTCAGCCACAAGAGCAGTATTCTGCAATTCAATCGTAATTTGAAAGCGTTGAAGAGCATGAAGGACGCCAGCGGCAAGCCTGTGCTGGCCAGCGCAGACATATTCCTGGAGATTGCTGGCTGTTACATCATGAGAAATGTTAGTACCATTATATTACATAATCCCCCCACCTTTTTAGCATAATGAAAGACAAAACATCACCAATATCAGCGATAACATAAACGACCGATCTTATAACCAGGACCGAGCCGACTCCCAGAAGCGCCTGTGTGCGAAACCTATGTGTTTATGCGAAATCGCTTCTTTTTTACCCAACTGCGCAATGCAACGGAGGGTATGTATGTGTATAGTATGTTTCATCTCATTTGTGTATGTATGTCGGTTTGTCACTTTGGACACTATTTAGAAAAAATAGTGCTATAGTGCTTCGAAGGAGTTCATAAAAAAGTCTTCAGCAAGAAGATATCAAATCCATACTTACACTAAGTAATGACATCAATTCAACTCTGGACATTAATAATTTTGTCACCCTACGTCTCTTTCAGCGCCCCGATGTGACGCTCACAGATCAAGCAGACGAAATCTGTCTCCGGCCCAAGTTCCCCTGCATCCTGCAGCCAACCTCCTCACTTCTGTTCGCGTGGAATGTTTTCATAGCCTTTCTCATATTTCTCTGCTGTATTGTGAGTATCAAACGCTTGATTAATTTAATCTATACTAATGTTATAAACAGGGAAAACAATTGTTTGGTTGTAGCCCAAAAGCTCCGAAAGTGCTGTACCGATTTTAAAAATCTGTCACCCAATATGTTATCCCCGCTTGGCATATACCTACTTATATGTTTCTTTTTTGCGTGTACGTGAAATAGTATACCAAGCGAGTTGTATATAATTTTCATATGTCTATTCTCACATTGCACTGGTGAATTGCAAAACATGTGGTTCGTTTTTTCAGATCCATCCATACAACTTGGTGTTCGAAAAAGAACCGACCATGGAGTTCAGGTGCTTCGACCAAGCCGTCACCGTCGCGTTTATAATAGACCACATTACTTATCTTTCTACGGGGGCTAATGTTGAAGAAGGTATCTAGTATCTATAGAAGTATTTTGTTCTTTTTTTTTATTCGTATCCTTTGATTACGGATCAATTGCACTATCATGGACTCCTTATTAAATTGTGTATTGTTTTTGGGTTCAGTACTCGGAAGGTAAAGCTGTACTTCGGTGAACATATGTGACACCAGTCGGTATCTCATGAACCGTGATAGTTTATTTTTCCCAGATGATGTTTTGTCGCTGCAGCTACAACAAAAATATTTTTTATCATCTAGACACACGGCAGTGTGTCCGCCAAGTTCGAGCAAAAAAGGCGACACACCGGCCGTGGGTTATTTAAATTTTCAGTATGATCTTCAATAAAAACTTTGTGACCAATAAGGCAATTTCGACTTTAAGACAGGGGATTAACATTGTTAATTGTCTGTAGGCGTTCCGATCACGTTCACGCAGACATCTTCCCAGCAGATGCGCAGTCACTGGTTCGTGCTGGACGTGGTGGCCACGCTGCCGGTCTTCGAGTTCGTTGGTGACGGTCACTTTGCGGGCATCAACAAGATCCTGAGGATACCAAAGGTGAAGGAATAGAATTGGTAGACTCCAGCGCATCGTTGTCACAGTTGAAAGATGTCCACAGCTAGACGAAGCTAGAGTGATTTGCCCAGTTAACGCGTAATGCTTGTTGGTGAACCCAGGTTAATTCAAAGCATTTATTCGCGGTTATGTTATGACACATATATGACACAAAACAGACAAGCAAATATGCATACAAAACAAAAAAAAACACATATGCGTCACAAGCACGTGAAAATCAATGATGATATTTGGTTCATTGTCCTTTTACTAGCTGTTCCGTGTGCTGAAGACCATCGAGGAAAGCTGTGGTTACCGCAGCCACGTGCTCCGGTTCCTGTCATACACGCTGCTGCTGCTCATTGCGTGCTACGTCATCGCTTCTATGCAGCAAGCCTTCATGTGCTTCCAGTAAGTTTCCTCAGCCAAACTTAGGCCGGCAATACATGGCCCGAATCAGTTGCAACTGCTCGAGTGGTTTGTGTATGTGCGTTCATAGAACTCTGCAGTCCACTGGGCAGTTGCAGCTTGAAGCTGTCGCCCCTGACTGCTTCAAGCGGTCCGTGTATTACCCGGCCTTAGAGTGCCTCTACACGGTGCAAGTAGCTTGCGCATGTTGAGGCACACGTACAGGTTACATGCATTGTAAAAACGTGCGGTTCCAGCGACTCGCGCATGAACCAAAGCAAAATACCACCCGCGTGCTCTTGTCGCTTGTCACTTGCGTATGTTAACTTTCTCCAGCTACATGCACCGTGTCTTAATTGGCGTGACCCAGGAATGTGCAATACTCATCGGGCATTTTTATGTTGTGCATTGCGTTCATATTATAAAGCTTTTGTCATTTCACCTGAGACAACTTATGCCATACATCAAGGCAATTTAATTCAGTGCTAAGATTAAAATGAAATAATGGTGAACCTACCTAATAATATATATCTGTCTATCTACATATGTATTTATCGAGAGGGCTCTCTTCATTTGTCTTCAGACCTAATAAATGCCGGCTTATTTCATTCTTCCTTATAGAGCTGGTTATTGCTTAGTAACCAACTTCACACATTCACCATTTTGGGAGAAGAAGCCGCTTGACGTTGAGACAATCGACAGCAGGCTGACCTTCGGACTTTACTGGGCTATGTCTATGATCAATTTTACAAGTAAGTGTAAAGACTAAGTAGTTGAATTCAAGATCTCCATTAACTTGCGGAATATCATCAACTCAGTGTATTCTGTGTCTACATTATGCTTATGCAGCCATTTACAAATCGTTACTCGAAGATGACAGAGTGCCATTTGGCTACATTTGAGGACCAAGATCTTTCTACAATCGTAAAAGCTAGTAGGTAATAAAAGATTCCGATGAATTGACAATCTTTTTGGGAAGTCGGTTGAAAACACTTCGTAATAACGTGACTTACCGATTTGAAATGGCATTACCAAAACTAATTAAATATTTTAATTTGTTGAACATAGGTAAATAGAGTAAGGTAAAAGGTATCACTATATTAAATATTGTTCGTTTAGTTCTACTTTGCGCCTGTAGGAAGGCATCTTGGCTGACCCCGCTGGTGCTTCCTCGTAATAAAAACATCACTGTTGTCCAGATCACCGGCAGACGACGACGAACGATTGGAAGCACATAGTTTATTCGCTGGTCATCCTGGAGATGTGTATCGTGCTTCGAATCTTCATGGAATCTGTCTACTCTGCTACCATTATGGTCACCACGGCCTTAAGGTATACTGCTTTTGGTCAATAGTAGTTTGTCTTTGCGTGCTCGTGATTGGGTCTATAGTGAATATATCTACACATAAACGTGAATATCCAACCATATCTCTCTCTTTTTTTTTAACGACGTCAAAATCATGAAATGACCTCTCCCGCTGTAGGTTAGCAGCTGTGAGGGAATGTCAGACTCTTACTGACTAAAAACCTTCGTGTTCCGTCGTAGGCCTTTTATGTACCAGGGCGGCGGTAACTCTTTCGAACAATCCTGCAGCCCAGGCAGGAATGGCCCTGCTAGGCCCCGCTTTGATCCAACCATATCTTAAACTAGTTATCGCCGAAGCTAATGGCGTTTCGTAACTAACTTCCGAACGCACACCGAATCTAAAATGGTTTCTATTCAGTTACTCGCACGATTTTTCGTTCCGCTATTAAGTTTGGCACGAATGAGTAGCATGAGTTATTTTATCCTCCAGGGAGGATTACGGTTCCCGTATAGCCACGGTGAAGAGTTTCTTGATCAGAAACGAAGTAGATCCCCTGCTGATGAAGCGGTTCATTACATATCTTCAGCTTTGTTGGCACACTGATAAGGTAAAGTATACTTAGTTGGCAGTCATGGCTTAATGCTGATGATGTACAATATACCTACCTCCGGCACACAATGGTAAACCCGCTTACGTGAAATAAAAATTCAGAATAAAAAATCGTTTATTCAAAATAGGCTGAAAAACATCACTTTTCGAACGTCCTAATTATATGACTTAGCCTCAAGTCTGTCTTATAAAAAAAAAATATCTTAATAACTACAAACTCGATACAAGACTATGTCATTGAGATAAAACATCTACTAGTAATAAATGGAAGGAACTTTAATAAACCTTACGTGAAATAAAAATTCAGAATAAAAATCGTTTATTCAAAATAGGCTGAAAAACATCATTTTTCGAACGTCCTAATTACTTGACTCAGCCCCAAGTCTGTCTTATATAAAAAAAAACTTAATAATTACAAACTCGATACAAGACTATGTCATTGAGATAAAACAGCTACAGTTATTAATGGAAGAAATAACCAATTGCCAAACAAGGTCTCTCCTAACATCATTATAATTTTGTGTTGTCCAGGCATACAAGATGACACATAAGAAACACTCGACAATATTCTACGATCTTCCAGAACACGTGTTTCAGGATATTGTGGGCAAGGACCGCAGCAAGTACATATTGGCCATACCATTCATGAGGGTATGCTCCTTATTTATTAACAAATTTTTGTACACACACACACAATAAAAGAACACGACAGGAAAGAAAGAATTTACAAAGGTAATGCTTATATCTAAAAAAGTCTCCTCGGGCATACCTGCAAAAGGAAAACGAGAAAAAAAAACTATTATAGTAATCTGTGGTTCTGTGAACACCATCAGTTCCTAGTATTTTTCATATTATTCACTCTAAGACTTATGATCATCTGCCTAGTCTTTTTCCCACGACGTCGACTTCCAGTTTAACCTGAGGCAACTAGTACCAGTGTTTTGTTTGTCAGTGGAGCGACTGCCTGTCTTACCTCTTCAACTTTGTTATCTGACAACCCAGCATCCCTCGGTAAGACTGGTTGTCACATTCTTTGGCTTTTGTCTAAGGGTAAAGACTGCTAAAGAGTTTTAAGAAACAGGCTGTAGCTACAAAAACGCCACTTGATATTCCTATCATCTCAATCTTGAAAGTATTCTTTAACTTTTTTTATTCTTTAACTTTCACTAGCTGTTTGACTCATGTCCCGTGGGAACTATTGCGTATACCAGGATAAAATAAATCCTATGTTAGTAGCTGTCCAACAGCGAAAGAATCTTTCCAATCAGTTCAGTGGTTTCGGAGCATTTAGGGTACAAACAAATAAACAAGCAAAATTTCTCTTTATTTTATTACATAGTATGGATTACAATTCCTTTTTCTCTCTGCTTCTGTCAGCTGATAAAGAAAGACGAACTGAAACGCGTGATGTCAGCTGTGAAACTGTTCTACTGCTCGCCCAACGAGATCCTGCTCAACACTGGAGAGCTCACCAACGAGATCTATGTCATCAAAAGAGGGATATGCGAGGTCTGATGGAATTTTGAAAATCATCATCATCATCACCATTTATACATCAATAAAAATGATTTAAGTCGCATCCGTATGGCTGCGGGTTGTTCGAAATAGATACCGCGGCCCCGGTACTTAAAAGGCCTATGACGGAACACGACAGTTTTTAGTCAGTAAGAGTCTGACACTCCCTTACCGCTGCTAACCCACAGCGGGAGGGGTCATTTGATGATTTTTAACGTCGAAAAAAAAAACGCATCCGTATCAATAATATCATCATCATCTAGCCTTATCCTAAATCATATTGGGATATGTTCAATGATAGCTGTGACCTATCAATGTATCAATTTGACGTGCCTTCCGAAACATGGAGAACCTTTTCATGGCAATATAGTCCAGTATCCACGCACCGACCGCACCAAGCATTGCTTAACCTTATGATCGGTCGAACTTTGCGGCTGTTCAGCTGTCCTGAACTTATTCCTAGAAACATCTTCTGACCAAAAGCATTATTTTAATTGCCAGATTCTCGACCCGGAAACAAAGGAGCCAATTGGTCACTTGACCGCAAAGAACCATTTTGGTGCACTCATATGTTTGTTACGTGAGTATTATATACTATGTATTATGTACCTAGTATTATTATACTATTGTTTACTTACTAGATGTAACGAACATACAGTGATGCCAGATTGGGGGGATTCCCCCCAAATTTGGGGGTATTTTCTGCCCACGGGGGATTTTTTGGGGGGAACAATCCTTTGGGGGGATCAGCGGGGGGATTAAAAATTGGCTTGGAGGGAGTTGGAGGATTTTTCGGAAAAGTTTTATGACTGAACGCGACCAAATTACTTACTACTTCATTTGATTCCACCATAGAACCACACACAAAAATGCAGTTGGTGATAAAACTTACGGACATATAAGCAAATTGACATCGATCTCAGTGGCGTGCACTTGGAGAGGCCTATGTCCAGCAGTGGACTGCGATAGGCTGATGATGATGATGATGATGAAGCAAATTGACATTAGGAATTTTGTCGTTGCCTTTTTCTAACGCTGTTGTGGAAAGAACTTTCTCGCAAGTTGCGATTGATTGAGGATGTGTTAATTTTAAAGTAACTTCAAAGATGCTCAAGAGATTTAACTCGCAGAAAATGTATGGAACTGCAGCCGACGACGCAAGTGAGGATGCTGATCCAGTAATGGAAGCGATTGCAAAATTATTATAAATTATTGTATTTAAATAAATATTTTTCTAATTAGTGGGGGGGTTTTCTCTCAAAACACTAACATTTTGGGGGGATTTTGGGTGAGATTTGGGGAGAATGCTAGATCATCATCTGGCAACACTGCGAACATATAATAATGTCGGTTATCCTATAAGCATCTGGGGGGTCGTGCGTATATCATACCAAATATCGAAATCTTTTGAGTAGCGACCAAAGGAAACTAGGGATTTAATTTAAAGTTCAGTATCACAAAGTCAAAAATTGGACTCTATTATTAAGTCTCAGCTGCTTTATCTAAGCTGTATACAACGATTAATACCTCCCACGTAGCCTGTAGACTTTAGTAGTGGACAAAATATGACGATCTCCTTCTAGCCGATTATCGGCTACTGTGGCTGTTCTCACGTAAGGAGATAAGCCAACTGCGCAGGACATATTATAGTGCACAAGCATTTGCGCAAACACAGATGCACTGTTCCTTCCCTTTCATAGACCGATGGAACGACAATCCGACACGACCAGACAAAATATAAAAAGTGTGCAGGGGCCTAAAGAAAAGTTTTTTGTTCAATGATGCAGGTCTGCCCGCGTATAACACGATCCGTGCAGTGACCCACGTTCAGGTGATGTGCGTACCCAGGAAGGTGTTACAGAAATCCCTGAACACTCCGCAAATAAGACAAACGATTTTATACCTCAGGACTACTCCGGTAAGATGATCACTCTTGTTTTTAGGACTCTTATTTCATACCTCTTGATACCCGCAACTCCCCATAGGTCCAGTTGAAAACCAGCCTTAGACACTTAAAAAAGAATTATGATTTTAATTTTGCAAGGAGTTTCAAAGGCTTCAGACGCCGGTACCTGCCTTCATAAAGTACGTGCCACCGCCAAAAACGTCGAACCTCATGCACTTCAAGTTACCCAGGAAACATGAACCCGACTCGGAGTTCCTCAATCCTTTCGCCAGGATGGGCTTTCTTTCTATCTTGCGGTAAGCAGACTTGGGATCTTTGGTTAATGTTTAGTACCAGCTCAAGGCTTATCGCAATTTGTTTGCGAGAGCGAGTAGACCAGAAGAAACAATTGTGTGCATTACAGTGCCACATACTAGTGGCATCTCGCCTTCAAGACATGTTGAAGACCATCTCTGAAGAGCAGCAAAGAATCTATTTTAATAAAAAAAATATCACAGCTATAGCTTTGAATTCTAGGATAACACTGGCCTATTTTAAACCACAATTTTTCTGAATTTTTAGCTTTTTATTAACACGCTTTATTAGCTTCACTTGTAACTATGAATGTAAGAAAATCTTGGAATCCTAATTTGACCCACTTTCCAGCCCTCGATTAAGAAGAAATTTTACACACGCTCTGAATTCTGATGACAATACATGACTAGTTATGAAACGTTACAGGAAGGGTATTTTCAAATTTTTCTTTTGTCTCCAACAGTTACGTGTTCCCCCGCTACACGATCCGTCCGGACGGCACGTACATGGCTCGCTACGAGTGGTTCCGCTTTGCCTGCTCGCTTTGCTCCATGCAGCTATTCCCTCACTACACGTACCTGGTGTTGCAGTGGCCCTACCTCTACTATGTCTCCCTCTTCCTCGACATGGCGGCTGTTTATGATATGTTAGTATAGTTTTGATGGTTCAGACGTAGTGGCTTTGTTAAGTCTATCCCCTTTTTTATGGGAAATCATGTAATGACTTCTACCGCTGTGGGGCGTGTCAGCGGTGAGGGAGTGTCAGACTCTTACTGACTAAAACATATCATGTTCCTTCGTAGGTCTTTTATATACCAGGGCCACGCGTACAATCCCGCAGCCCTAGCTAAGTCTATTCCCTCACGTGGATAAAGAATGATGCCACCTCGTCAAGCTATCCAATCTGTATTTTTTTTCCTATCAACATTGAACTTTATGTTCCGGAGATAAAGTTGAAAATCGATTACAGTTTGACAGGTCGTAGAAGTTTGATGTGCTGGCGTCAGTACAGTTTAGTAATCTGAAGATCAAGACAATATTATTGTAATGTGAACTAAACTATTAACATAGCCACAAAACATTGATTTATAACAAACAAAGTTTGTAACAAATAAAGTTGAACAGGACTTGGCTTCTATGCGATCTCAAAACTTTTTACGGTGGAAGACACATTTAATGTTTTTGGTGGGACCACTCTTTACCAATGACATAAAGCTAATAAGAAGCATGATCTCGTTGGAAAGTCATTAAAGTTGAAAGTCTTAGCTAACTTTATGTATTGTATTTCATGCACCAGTTTTCAACGCATGCTGATTGGCTACTTCAACGAAGATGGGATCTTGGTCTACCACCCGTCCAGTACTTCTTCATACTACATGAAGGGAGGTTTCATTGTGGATGTATTTGGGTGCCTCCCTCTTGAAAATTTGGAAGCGGATCGCTTGGAAGTTTACGGTAATACATAAGATTTTATTTTTTTTTGGAAGGCACGATAAAGTGGTTGGATCCCGGTTGTCATTTTGTACATCTTCGGCACTCTTTGTGGTTAGACAGAAGTTTGGCAATCAGTCTTACTAAACAAAGGATTATTGGGTGGCTCGGGATACTAGGATCAAGAGTTTAGAATTGTGTAGTAGCTGCATGTTAAGAAATTGTATAGACTGAAGGTCCACCCAAATAAATGTACTTTGGAAGACCAGGCGGATTTTATTGTATTATTAAGTAAGGCTTTGTTGCATCCTTCATGTAAACGTAATGTGATCCAGAAAACAAATTTCGCGCGTCTCCAACGAAGCAGTTCCTGATGCTGAATCGGCTGCTGCAGATGTATCGGATGCCAGGCGCCATGATGATGCTGAAGGAGTACATCGAAAGACCGGATATTCTTTTGGTGTAAGACATCATTATAAAGAAATAAATAAAAAATACTGTTGGAAAGATTTAACTCCAGAGTATAATGGGGGCTTAGGTCAAAGGGCACTAGGAATTGTTTCTACAACTGCTGAGTAACCTATATGTATGTATAGTATAATGTAGGAGAAATAGTCTAAGGACACACTCACGCAGATGAGCTACAAAATATAGTTGATTATCACGATCATACAAACAAATGTCAGAATAATATAAAACATGTAAGTAGTCGGCTGTCAGATTTATCGCCAAGGGAAATGCGCATTTGTATGCGAAAATCTAGTCAAAGATCTCGGTGTTTCAAATATCGTTTCTATATACTGTGATTGCTACCAAATAAAATACCCTCTCGGTTGTCATTTTGACATCTTTTGCAGTCGTTACGAGTCTGAAGCCAGTATGTTTGACAACCAGTCTCAGCTAGGGGTATTACGTTGCCCTGGTAAACTGGGTTTAGGAGATCAGATAGGCAGTCACTCCTTGTAAAACACCAGTACTTATCTGGTTAGACTGGAAGACAACCACAACATAGTTGAGAAAATAGCCTTTTCTGAGGCTAGGCAGATCATGACCAGAACTATGTTACAGGTTCCAAGCAATACCTCTGTTCATGGCTATGCTGAACATCCTGACGATGTTCATGGTGTTTTACTCTGTGAAGATATATTACAGCAAGGAGAAGGGCCATTACGATTGGACTATTGAGCCATTCGATGACCAAGGAGGTTCCTGGCTAGTCTTGTTCGCGGAAGAAAGTGAGATTCTGTATTTTTCGTAGATTTATCATGCTTTCTTTCACGTATTGTATTAATAAGTGTGCCAAATCATGTGCCGGTTTTGCATGTAAAACTCTTTTTTTATCTTTAAGTATAATTTTTAATGTTGATTGGATTTTTTTACATAGTGGAGTAATTTAAGGTGCTGGAGTCTACTAGTTTTCGTTTTTATCTTCAAACTCTCTTTCTCCGTGTGAGAGGAGGCCTGTGCCCAGCAGTAGGACTATAAAATGCCGACAGCTGTGACGATCAACGGTTGATTATTATCAACCGAATGGGTTTAAGTTAGTTTTTTTTGTGCTACTATATGAAAATTGTATATCTTCATAGTGCGATTCAATATGACCGCAACACCATGGAACCTGCACTTGGCGACGTATTTCTGGGTGGTTTACGAATGCACTTCCACTGGGTACGGCGTGTTCAACCCTACCAACCAAAGTCTGATGAAAGTGCTGATCATTGGCATGGCTTGTAGTAAGTCTGTTAAATCTCTATTTCAATTGTGTAATAATGAATCAACCGGATCCATAGTAAAATGCGGGATTGTTCGATATAGTTACCGCGGCCCTGGTACATGAAAGGCCTAAGAAGGAACACGGGGGGTTTTAATCAGTACGAGTCTGACACTCCCTCTCGCTGCTAACTCAAGGCGTGCCGTCATTTAATGATTTCTCATAAAAAAAAACATTGGAGTAGGTACCGAATTTTTTGTGCAGTTGACAGCTCTAAAATACCTAAACTTGTATTTTTTTTTTTTTGGGGTACCTAATAAAGAATATATCTATCTATCTATACATTACAATTTTAAGTTATATGATACACTTGTAGGTGCAATGATACTCACATACTACATGGTACGCATCATCAGTGTTCGGGCGAATGTCAACAAGTCTCTAGCTGGTTTCCAACAACACATGAAGGATATCAACGTCTACATGGCCAGGGAGAAGTTGGATATAGAACTGCAGAAGTATGATAATCATGTTTTTTAGAATGGTTACATTCTTCTAGAGGTAAACCGTTAAGAAAATTTTCTATGACAACCAAACCTGCTCAACAGCTCTGATTTCATTAACTATCAGAGTAAATTCGTCATCGTCAATCTCTCAAGAAATCTTATTTAATTCTCATCCATGTGCCAGGTATTAGGTAACAGCAAGGCAGAATAATCACCTCTACACAGCAGGGCATATATTGTCTTAACATCGACAGTGGATAAATAATTATATACTACAAAACAAAGTCGTTTTCTCTGTCCCTTTGTCCCTATGTACGCTTAAATCTTACACTACGCAACACATTTTGATGCAGTTTTTAAAACCTTATACACTATAAAAGAAAGCCATTATCTAAGGAAATAATATATTACTACTATCTTACAGTAAACGTCTTCCTCTCTTCAAATTATTTTGCTGTGTCCATCAGGGTCCATAATTGTGACTATCATTTTATATTTTCCACCTAATGTACAGTATGGAATGCAATTAAACAATGATTGAACCAGAGAACTCCGACGTTACTACGAGTATAACTGGGAGAAGATGGGCGGTATCGACTACCGAGGGGTGCTCAAACTGTGTGACCAGATCACGCTTAGGACTGACGCCATACTTCACATATATGGACCTACCTTTGCTAAGGTACCTACATAGATACAGTTCTCGTAAAATTCGATGGCATTCTACAACTAAATCATACCCCGTTATACCCTGCCTGATGTCGAAAATTGGTTTCTGCGACTTGCGCAATGGCTCTCAAAATCCGTGACGATAAAAGCTTGGCCGAGGACTATAGGAACAATGCATATAAAAGATAACTTATCACAAAATTCTTTTCCGCTTACTCAAACCAGGATAATAATTTTTTAAACAAAATCGCTATCGCTGGTTTCCG
Source organism: Helicoverpa zea x Helicoverpa armigera (assembly GCA_033682625.1). Lineage (NCBI taxonomy): Eukaryota > Metazoa > Arthropoda > Insecta > Lepidoptera > Noctuidae > Helicoverpa > Helicoverpa zea x Helicoverpa armigera. Next base: position 12,640,000 of record JAWIIS010000028.1, read on the forward strand.
CTACCAAATGCCTAGATTGGATAACAGGTTAGTCAGCGGATGCCAATTTATTTATTCGGCCGTTGATTTGGATTTCTAAATTGTAAACGACTGTTTTTTAATGTCCCCATGAGACCCATTTTTTGGAACCGTGCAATTAGCTTGGCGTTTCGAAAGAGTTGAATGGTTTCATAAAGGTGTTCAAATATTACCACTATCTGCAGTGTCCATTGCTAGCGAATGCCGATGTCTCCCTACTGCGCATCATTGGTCGCGCAGTGCGCAGCGTGTACTTCCTACGGGACATGAAGATCATAGAGCTTAATGACATGGTCACTGACATGTACTTCGTAGACTACGGAGGAGTTGAGATAAGGGTCAGGACGGGCGAGATGAACTCCATCTTACGGCTACCGAGGGGCAGGTACTTACAAGTTTATATAGTGATAACTTCTGCCATCGGTTTCACCCGCGTCCCGTGGAAGCTTCTTCACGAATTGGGATAAAAAGTACCCTATAGCTTTCAGTAATATATAGGCTATCTAACACTGAATTTTTTTTCAAATTGAACCTGTAGTCCCTGAGATTAACGCGTTCAGACAAACAAACAAAAAACTTCAGCTTTATAATATTAATGTCAAGATGATTAGCTGTCGTCAAACACTTGTATCTTAAATATAACTCATTTCATTGTCTCGCAGTGTATTTGGCAATCTGGAAGGAATGATGAGCCATAAGAGTCCCTATAACGTGGTGGCGACCAGCCGTCTTCATCTTCTGATGATTAATTCAGAAGCTTTTTCCAACGTCACGAAGGACTTCCCAGCGGTGAAGGAACTGATGGCCAAGTCTAGAGCACCAGACCCCAAATCGAAGGACAAGGAAATAAAGGTGAGTGTGGGATTTTGCAACGAATATATAAACTGATGATGAATGATGATGATGAATGGTGATGATGAATGGTGATGATAAATGATGATGATGAATGATAGACTGAGCTGCTTTTGTCTTTCTTCTTGTTAAATGCCAATGCTATTCATAAAGTCTGCGCTTTATTTTTTAATACAGTTTTAGCTTATTCGGTTAGAACTTACTTTGTTTAGGATACTGATTTCCTTTTCATTAAATAGGTGTATCGATCCTGCCAATTTACTCGTCAAACGTCATCGTTACGTCACTGTGTTAATACAGCAAGTTTTTTTAAGCAGCATCTCCTCATCATTTTGTTGCAATCATTTTATGTCTATCCTGGCTATCTTATACACTTTCTAAATTTGTGTGTACTTTTTAATTGGATACCAATGACTGTGTTTCGGATGGCAAGTGGAACTGTAGGTCCCAGCTGTCATTGAACATCCTTGGCAGTCGTTACGGGTAGTCAAGCCAGTAAGTCTGTCACCAGTCTGACCAAGGAGTATCGGGTTGCCCGGGTAACTGGTTTGAGGAGGTCAAATAGGGCAGTCGCTCCTTATAAAACACTGGTACTCAGCTACATCCGGTTAGACTGGAAGGCGACAACATAGTCGAGATATGGAATATAAAAGGATCGAGATATGATGTTTTTTTTTCTACAGATGTATATTTTAGGCAGCGAGGCTTCGGTCAAAATGCGTCGGAATGTCCCGACGGGACCTCCACCACGCAGCAAGACCAGTGCTCTCAAGTACATATACTTCCAAGAAGGAATGGTGCAGATTTATTTACTCATCGTCTGCATGGGCTGTATCTATTTGGATTTATATAACGCAGGATATCAGGTTATATTTTACTTTTTTGTTATTAATACGCTTATATTAGCTTCACTTGTAACTATGTATGTAAGAAAATATTGGAATCTCAATGTGACCCACTTCCCGGTCTCCGATTTTGCACATGGTCAAGTTATTATCATCAGAACTCATCTGATGATAATAACTCAGAATTGTCATTACAAATCTAATATGGCGGCCTCCTCAAAATGGCGGACTGGCTGTTTGGAGTCTAAATCAAAAGCGTGTTTTTGAAACTATTTAACATTTATTTACCTTTATAACAGCCAGTTTCTCCTGTAAAGTCGACTAATCCAAGAATAGAATGGTGTATGTTTGTTGTAACTGAAGTGAACTTGATTACGCGTTAGTCTCGCAATGTATGGTGCGACTGTCATGCACCGGAGTCTCGGGTACGATTCCTGGATCTTGTCGATGTCACTGTCACTGTAGCCAGCATGTTGGTGGTGATACACTAAATTACACTCCTCATCAGACTGTGAAAGACGACCTGAGTTTTGCGTAGACGCTTAGTTGTGTGTGGGCTGATGACTGGTTCTATTATTTTTTAATGGCTTATTATATTCCTGGTGACGGTGAGGTGGACAGGGACGTTACGCATCGGATCAATTCTGGATGGATGAAGTGGCGACAGGTAACAAGCACCATTTGTGACCCACGGATGCCCCTCAAACTGAAGGGCAAAATTTACAAATCCGTAATAAGACCTGTCGTCCTGTATGGCTCAGAGTGTTGGGCATTGAAAAAGAAGGATGAGAAAAGAGTGCATGTCGCAGAGATGAGAATGCTGAGATGGATGTGTGGGGGTTACCAGAATGGACAAGGTGAGGAATGAGTATATCAGAGGAAGCCTGAAAGTAGCGCCAGTGACAGAAAAAATGAGAGGTCAGCGTTTGTCGTGGTATGGGCATGTGATGAGACGGTGTGAAACGCATGCTACAAAGAGTGTGCTAAGTATGAATGTGGAAGGATGGAGAGGCAGAGGTAGACTGAGGAAAAGATGGATTGATTGCCTGAAAGAGGACATGAAGCAGAAGGGAGTGGATGTAAGTATGACGTCTGACAGAGAGGAATGGAAGAAAAAGACATGTTGCGCCGACCCCAAATGACTTGGGAACAGGGCAGGAAGATGATGATGATGATGATGATATTCCTGGTGACTAATAACTTAAAAGTCGACAAATGTTGGCAACAAATAAAATAACTTGCCAGCGATTAAATATTTTTACGACTATTATAATATGTAAGGTTCAAAATTAAGGGTGTTATAAAAACTAAAAACTAGCAGCTGCGTTTGGGTAGCAAATAAACTATACCAGTTAATTGAAATATTAGGTGAGGAGCTATTTATAATGACTTGGCGACTAATAATGTTAGTTGGGTGGCAAAGATAATATATTACCAACTATTTCGTGCCGACTAAAAACCCAGTTTCAGGCTTCGCTTTGTGGATAGCTCTAAATATTAAAAAGAGTACAATAAAAAGGAATAACAGTTAATTATTAATATTGTGTATCATAATTTCATGAAAACGGCGGAAGGTGCGGTGGTATTATCTCACTTGGCGCACTATGAAGATGGTAGAATTCAATTTGGATTCATTTTATTTAGCATATTGCCATTTATAACCTTCAATTAAAAAAACATTGTATTAAAAATTAAAGTTAATGACGAAAACGAGTCGCTGCAAAACCGACTCCACGTAGTCTAGTCTGCCCTACCCCTAGAGTGCAATTCAAAACCGCGTAGGCGCGGAGGGGCGAGGCGGCCTGCGAGCTGAGGCGCAGGTAGTTTTAACGCTCGCCGCCGCGGCTGAGGCTGGCCGGCGCTGCTGCCGGCCAGCAAGCCGAAGCTGCGGTGGTGAGCGTAAAAACCATCTGCGACTATAAGCTCGCATGGAACCGCCGGAGCCCCGCAGCGCCGGAGCCGTGACAGAAGTCATGCTTGCTGCATGTTGCATGCTTACTTCCATGCTATTCATCTATAATTTTGAAAATAACAGCCGCAAAATATTTTTTCTTCATGCCATTTTAGACTTTATTTAAAGCTATTAAAAAGTCGCACAATATATTTATAATATGAGCTAGTTTATATTTATTCTTCATCCAAACAATTTTATATAGAACCTGATTTGTATTATTTATGAAAGCCCATTTTCTATTTTATTGTCATCATTAAGTTTTCGCTTAGATATTAATTCAGTTGCCAAAAGAAAAACTTGATGCCAGTTTAAATTAAAACGGACCTCATAACCGATATATTAATATGCTACCTTTGACTTATTATGATACTCCTTTTTAGCTGCCAACCCATTATAAATGGTACCCACTCTATTATTTTTTAAAACCTATATTCTTTTTACTTAGTCGCCGCGTTAAATACATGCCTTTTTTAATGTATTCTGTGTCCCCTGTTTTCCAGGATAACAGCACGTGGTTACTCGCAACACTCTACTCGTTGGATTTCTGTTTCTTTCTGAAGATTTTTACGCAGCATGCTTTTCCTTTTATCGTCTCCAGTCCAAGTATGAAGAGGATTATGATGCCCTTAAGAAGACTGTGAGAATCACGTTTATTATTTTTAATTACATCAAAAAGAAATGATGAAGTTATAAACTTTTTGGAACAAAATGGAAATTGAAAGCTTTTGAGTTTGGTCAGGCATAAGACATTTAATTGGACATTTAGTAAATAAAATTAATATGATACAGGATTTTATTTTTGACTTTCAACTCCTCAACTATCAAGGGGTATCGGGTTGCCCGGGTAACTGGGTTGAGGAGGTCAGACAGGCAGTCGCTTCTTGTAAAGCACTGGTACTCAGCTGAATCCGGCTAGACTGGAAGACGACCCCAACATAGTTGGGAAAAAGGCTCGGAGGATGACGAACTCCTCAACTACGTACCGAATTGTGGACATCAAGATGAACCTTGTTGTTGTTTCAGATATTTCAAGGGAGAGTTTAAATACGATTTCCTTTCGATACTGCCATTGGAGTTAATTAGTTTCGCCTCGAAGAACGAGCGAACGAGGCGGATGTGGTTCGGCTTGTTGCGTCTCAATAGAGCCTTCAGAATTGTAAGGATAAATGCAATAACCCTCGTCATTTCTATAACCCATGTCACCATTGATTAAAGATTAAAAAGACATCTGTCTATTACTAATACATAAAAAATACATTTATTTGTTTGTATACTTAAGGAACCGAAACTACTGAACTGATTTGAAAAATTCTTTCACTCTAGAAAGCTACACTCTTCCCGAGTAACGTAGGCTATATTTCATCCCGGTACAGGCAGTAGTTCCCACGGTACGTGGGTGAATCCCCTGGATAATGGCCAGTAATTTATTATGGAGCTTATTTCAAAATTCTATTTTTTATCGTAACGGATATTTGATTATAAAAATCTGTGAAGGTCGGGCGTATAGGGGGCTGTCTTTTGTAAATTTGACTTTCAAAAAGTGCCGATTTTCAGCCTTCTTTGAATAAATGACTTTTGATATTGAATCCATCGTAATACATTCTTATACCTGCCAGGCCACGGTGTACAAATGCTTGCGTATGCGCAACGAGAGTATCACGGTCAACCTGACCCTCACGACCATATTGGCGGTGTTCATCTGGTTTACTCTGTTCGTTCACACCACGACCTGCATCTGGTTCTTCATGGCTGTGATGGAAGATCAGATCGAACCCAATACCTCCTGGATACATCTTGGTATGATCGTCATTTTTTTATTTCTCTTCCGATTCTTTGGCTGGCTCTTTATGATTAATTGTAGAAACTTGTCTAAAAAAAGATAATTATTAGAAATAAAAATTAACATCGAGTCCTGCCTTATCGACTGTAGAGAAAAAAGGCCGATGCACCTAAAATTAGTTCTTTTTGCTTTTTAGTGTTTTGGGAAGTCGGTTTAATTTTTTTGTAAAAAAGTTTTTTATTTAAAGCTTTACAGTGATACGAATAGTTGTCACTATCCATACAAGTGGGAAGTTCTCATCAATACAAAGAATATACGTCCAAACGAGGTATTTTACATATTCAGTTGTCGAGTTCCCTCGACTTTCTCTGGTCTCCATCATCAGGTCAGCTCCCAACCTTCACTGTTGCATAGGTCTTGTCAATACAAATAATTTAAGCCCAAACACGAGGCAGTTTACATATTCAGTTGTCGAGTTCCCTCGACCGTCTCTGGTCTCCATCATCAGGTCAGCTCCAAATCTTCACAGTTGAATAGTACTTTTAGGCGTACACCTGAGTGTCAAGTTTTTACCCTATGTATGCCTACAACTTTTGAAGGTTGCCCTCGATTTCTCAGGGTTTTCATCATCAGATCCTGACCTGATAACTATGGGACCAACTGGCAGCTATTCCGAGTCGAACAAAAAAAGAATCACGTAAATCGGTCTATAAACCTCGGAGTAATCGATGTACATACATAGAAAAAAAAATTGAGGCCGAATTGAGAACCTCCTCCTTTTTGGGAAGTCGGTAAAAGATGGAATAATTTTATCAAATTAGTGTAAATATTGTCATCGGTCCTCAATAAATCTACAAAGTTTGAACGAAATCTGGCCGTTTAAAGTGGGTCAAAATCGCGCCCAAAGAAGTCGGTTACAAACAAACCTACAAACATACAGGTGAAGCTAATAAAAAGCGTGTAAAAAGTGTGGCTGCAAAACGAACCTTATCTCATCGTCACACTGACATTTTTTTAGACAAGTGGTTAACAGATGTTTAAGTTTTTGTAGTAAGGCTGTTAATGTTTATTTCTAAACTAGCTTTTGCCCGCGACTTCGTTCGCGTGGAATAGTGACTTCCGGCAGAGTTTTGGTTTGACTGATAAATGGCGCTATATGTCCGAAATAAATGTTATTCTTGTACTTTTTTGTAATAAAAACTATCCTATGTCCTTTCTCAAGTTCCAAACCATGTCTGTACTAAACTTCACATAAATCGGTTCAGTGGTTTAGACGTGAAAGCGTAACAGACAGACAGACAGAGTTACTTTCGCATTTATAATATTAGTAGGCATAAATCATTGTTACAGATGACGGGTCCGACCACTGTGAAAACTATTACCTCTGCTCATTGTACTTCGTGATCACGACGTTCACGCAAAATGGTGTCGGAGACATCATGCCGAAGAAACAGTCCGAGGTAAAGACTTATTCAATATCCTTCAGGACTTGAATAAAATCTACTAGAACTGTTCGAAGAAGTGACATTCATAAATTAAGCATGTGAGAAGTTTTCTAGCGTCAAGCACTTTTGATTTACTTGCTTATAATAGACAGAGGTCCTAAATGACGAATTTTAAAAGGACAATGAATAATTTAAAGATTTTGTATTTCCAGATATTAGAGGGTTCACTAGCTAGTAGATATATATCTGTTGTGCAGTGGCGAAGGGTGGTTTAATGAAATAGGGAAGCCGCAGCAAAAAAAATTGGGGGGGGAAGTACTCAGGGATGGAGGGGAGAAGTAATGGAGGTAATTTCTCAGTCCACCTTTTAGCACTGACTGAGAGACTGATAGTTTGAACATGTTTTCTCGAGGAATTCGGCAGATTATTAATATCTATTAAGATCTATAAAACTTTATTATCTTTAGTTAGGTATATTAACTACTAGAATCTGAGAAAAGTTGGCACTAGAAACAATACATTTTAAGTATTTAATTTACAACGGCCTGTTAGCCATTGATATTTATCGTAGGTATAAGTTTCATAAATCCGTCAGGACGTTAGTAATTTTAATATTGACGTAATATTGGTAGGTAATTCACCCCAGCGCGCGGCGTGCCCGAGTTTTATAACACGTTTTTATTCTCAAAACTTAACCTTGAAAAACAAGTTATTTCCTAAAGTAAATAATCTGTGGAAAACAGTCTAATAAGATTAATGCTATCCTAGTTAAGTTTTATAAGTATGTACACTTAAAAAAAGAAATCTGATGCAAATGCAAACTGTCTACGTATCAAAATAACTCATTTCAACGTAGGTCTCTCTATTTCCACTACAACACACACTGTACTTGTACTGAGTTCCAGTTCCACTGGAACTGGAACTGTTCCAGGTCACAGCACAGTGCGATCGCGGGGATTATCAGTAGGGAGTTTTGATACTTCCACCTACTTAATCAAATTTATATAATCGGTGAATACGTAAAATTATAAATTCCCAACTAGGGTCATTAAATCGCGGAGAATCTTAACACCGCGATTCAGGATTTGCATAAAAATGCACAACGCCATCTATGTTGACATAATGTAACTAAAACACTTAAACTAACATAAAATATTGTACACACACGAACTATGTTATTTCCAAATGATACACACACTAATAAATTCAATTAAGTAATACAAAGAACAAATTATTAATGGTATTATCTAAAACAAAATAAGAACAATGAGAGTGAATTTGTCTGATTTGTTTGTTTACATATTTGAGCGTTGTCACTCGCGCGTAGACAGATATAGCTATTCTACTCTTGACGCGTTCTTTCTCGTTCACTCGCGAGTTTTGATTGGCTGGAACCCGCTCCGTGAGCCGGCTTACCGCTCGCCCTTATTTTGCGAACATCGCGCGGCGCGGCGTGGATGACGTCACGCTAGCGTAGTTTTGTATGGAGGAGGAAGCCGCGGCTTGTTTAGTAGGAGCAAAATTTCAAGTAATTTATAGATTTTTTTTTTACGGTGGTAGGCGTTTTGTTATACCTACATATTTAAATTGTGTGGTTTAAATGATTATATTAATTATACCTATACCTATATTATAACTTATACCTATGCTTCTTTCTTGAAATTCGAAAGGGAAGCCGATGGGAATCGGCTTATAAGGACGCCTCGCCACTGCTGTTGTGTGCAGGTGCTGTTCGTGGTTGTCCTCCAGATAATATCGACGATGGTGTTCATGATGTACGTAGGCGAACTCTCCAACATCATACAGTATACCTCCTACCGCTCCTTCAGCTTCTACAGCAAGTACCTCGAGTTGCAGGTTAATAAAGTTTTCAAAATTGTCATTTCATCCGTAGAGAAGTTATTATCACTACTTAATACAAAACAAAGTCGCTTTTCCTGTCCCTATATCCCTATGGCCCTTTGCACGCTTAAATTTTCAAAACTACGTAACTGATTTTCATGAGTTTGTTTTTTAAATAGAAAGTAATTAAAGAGGAAGGTTTATATGGTGGGGAATTGCTGTTTTCGCGTGTGAAGCCCAAATATAGCTCAATAGCAAATATAAATAATATAATAAGCAATAATTCATTCGTGATAATTTTTTAGGAGTTTATGAAGAACAATCGAGTTTCTGAGAATCTGGTTACCATTGTGAACAAGTACACCTTGCATCTGTGGCGGGAGAACCGAGGCTTGCAGATTCCTCACTTCTTGAAGCATGCGCCACTCTCCTTGCGGCTGAGGGTCATGTCAGCAGCATACTTGCATCACATAACCAGGGTAATAGGGTCAATGATGTTCCACTTTTGGTAGACCTTAGCTCATGGTTTGGCGTTTATATCAAACTAACGAAGAACAACAGTGAACGCAGAATTTTGTGTTCTTTTATAAAAAAAAAAATAATCAAAACTGACGGGTCATTCATCATATCTTTTCTTTCAAAAGAAAGAGAATAATATGGGGAATAAAATAAGCTTTAGACTATTGAATTATTAAAGGTATAGTTATTGATCAAAGATTCGCAGGATACCAAGAAATACTCGTTCTAATGCAAAACAATTTATATTGTCGACTTTTTCCAAGTTTTCTCTTACTTCCATGCGTTTGTCTTACATTTATCCTACTCTTTTGGAACCATTCAGACGCCACAGCTGTTTTAAAAGCTATTCTATTTCAGCATCACATTTTCGAAGAGTGTGAACCAGCCTTCCTCAGGCAGATGGTAGGCTGCCTGAAGTTGTACACTTATAACGAAGGTACATTATTCTGAATATACTCATTGTTTTTATTTTGACACCCGTAGGAAATAACATACAGTAATATTGTCATGCCAAGAAGTAGCAAACAATAAGTGTTTTTAGGAATGTACGTGGTGAAAGAGAGCGAGATCACGGACGCCATGTACTTAATCCACACGGGCAAGGTGAAGGAGACCTGCGAGGAGATGGACATCAGCGCCAGGGTCTACCCAGCCGGCTCCTACTTCGGAATTGTGAGTGTTGCCAAATGTAGTAGTAGTATTTACACTTTCAACAATCAAAACAAACATGTATATTATTATTCATATTATTTTTCAGTTGCAGGGCTTATTGCGTAACACACCATATACCCACTCATATCAAACAATGATCAAGTCTCAAGTGCTTACTCTGCAACTGGACGACTGGGAATACTTACTGAAACACTTCCCAGATAGCAAGAATGCCATACACAAACACATGAGACAGTTAGGCGACAAAGATATGGACCAAAGTAATTGGCCTGGAGGGGCCCCGATGCCAGAGAGACCTCTTTTCGATTATACACCCGAAGCAGATTCAATTGTACCACCAGAGTTCTCAACTGAACCGGGAGCAGGTTTATTTCCTAGCACTACAAGGCATTTTGGAAGAGACTCCGCATCGGAACCTCAAGAGGGAACTTCTCAGGGTGCTAAAGGACATTCAAGGTATTTTGCATGGCCTACTGACAGCAGAGAACCCGATACACCACTACTGAGTCGCGAGGAGCATGAAGAAGAACATGAAGAAGCAAAGCACAAACTGGGATTTTTCGGAAAAATTTTTGGCACTGCCAAGAAATTAATGGGTAGAGTATCTGATCCTGAAGCATTAAGTGCAACCAGTGATGACAGAGACGAGCTCTTACTTGAGGAAGACGTGGAAGCAACTGAAGCTTTGCTAAAGCAATTTGAAAAAGCAAAGAAACAAGAAAAAGATAAAAAGATAAATAGAGGTCGCAGAAAAAGTATGTATCTAGTGCAAGAAGAAGACACTGAAAAACACATGCTCACGCTAGATATGGAGGAATCCACAGTAGATACCCTGGAAAAAAAGTCATCTCAGCAGTTTACAATGCTTCCTATTCGAATTCGTGATGACGATACTGCAGGGCCATCAACAGAAAAATTAGAAACCCGCGAGATACTTGGCTTAGGCCGTCATAAATCTAGAGTAGAAGCACAATCCGAAGTACAACTTACCATGGAAATGTTGGATGGTGCGACTGATGAAACAATTACGGAAACACCCGAAGCCGTCGTGGCAACTGCTCCATCCGCAATATCACACATTTCGGAAAGGCCTGCTGCTGTAGATAAACGTGCCCCAGATAGAAAAGCACAGCAAATTGGAAGTTCCACTACGATTGGTGAGACTGGTCAACAAAATTTACCTCTGGAACTTTTTTATTCTGGAACTGAATCCACATCAGATGCGAGGCCGCCGCAGAAGAAAAACGAACATTTGAGGATACCGCTTGGATTGTCGGATGTATTTTCAAGTGAAGATATAAGAGACACTCAAGTACCACAAGAAATAACGCCAATGCCTGTACCACAAGACTCAACGCCAATGCCTGTACCACAAGACTCAACGCCAATGCCTGTAACACAAGATACAACGCCAATGCCTGTACCACAAGACTCAACGCCAATGCCTGTACCACAAGATACAACGCCAATGCCTGTACCACAAGACTCAACGCCAATGCCTGTACCACAAGACTCAACGCCAATGCCTGTACCACAAGATACAACGCCAATGCCTGTACCACAAGACTCAACGCCAATGCCTGTACCACAAGACTCAACGCCAATGCCTGTACCACAAGACTCAACGCCAATGCCTGTACCACAAGATACAACGCCAATGCCTGTACCACAAGACTCAACGCCAATGCCTGTACCACAAGATACAACGCCAATGCCTGTACCACAAGACTCAACGCCAATGCCTGTAAGATCGTCGAGTGTAAGTTCCAGTTCAATTTCTGCTGTTCGTATGGCTGATACAAGCCTGTATGAACCAGAAGCTGACGTGCCTGTGGTACCAGTAACAACGTTATTACCGCCTCCTACAGCATCAGTACCTGATCTTACAACACAATCCTACCATACTTTGCCATCGGCTATAAACAAAATTACTACTGAATCTGCACCAGAAACTAGAACTCCATCAGGTACTAAAACTCCAACAGAAAATGAAACTCCAACAGAAACTAAAACTGCAGCTCTAACTAAAACTGCAGCTGGAACTAAAACTACAACAGAATCCAAAACTCTAACAGAATCTAAAACTCTAAGAAGAACTAAAACTACAGAAGAAACTAAAACTCCAACAGAATTTAAAACTCAAAAAGAAACTAAAACTGCAGCAGAAACTAAAACCGGAGCTGAAACTAAAACTGCAGCAGGAACTAAAACTGCAGAAGAAACTAAAACCGGAGCTGAAACTAAAACTGCAGCAGGAACTAAAACTGCAGAAGAAACTATAACTACAACAGAATCCAAAACTCCAACAGAATCTAAAACTCCAAGAAGAACTAAAACTACAGGAGAAACTAAAACTCCAACAGGAACTAAAACTGCAGCAGAAACTAAAACTCCAACAGGAACTAAAACTGCAGCAGAAACTAAAATTCCAACAGGAACTAAAACTGCAGCAGAAACTAAAACTCCAACAAAAACTAAAACTGCAGCAGAAACTAAAACTCCAACAAAAACTAAAACTGCAGCAGAAACTAAAAGTCCAACAGGAACTAAAACTGCAGCAGAAACTAAAACTCCAACAGGAACTAAAACTGCAGCAGAAACTAAAACTCCAACAGGAACTAAAACTGCAGCAGAAACTAAAACTCCAGCAGGAACTAAAACTGCAGAAGAATCTAAAACTCCAACAGAAACTAAAACTGTAGAAGAAACTAAAACTCCATCAGGAACTAAAACTCCAACAGAAGGTACAACTAAACAAGAGACTACATCTTCAACAGAAACTACAACTACACCAGAGACTACATCTCCAGCAGAAACTACAATGGCACCAGACACTACATCTACAGTAGAAATTGAATCAGACACTATTTATTTCACTAGCAATTCTGCATACTCAATTACGCCAGTCGTTTCAACTGTTACGCCCTCTAAACCTACTGAAAAACCAACGCCGCGGGAAGGTGGAACGGAACCGCAAGGTAGGAGTTTAAGTGAACGACTTGACGTCCCAGCTTCAGTACTCCTGTCTTCCCAAAAATCAGGTTTAGAGTCAGAGTATGCGATAGACGAGGCAGCCGCAAAATCGAAAATGGTTAATACCGTAATGGCGGAACTTCTGTCTGATGAGGCGATTTCGAGTAAAAACCCTAGTCGAGCAGCTGAAAAAGTTATTCCTGATGTCCGCACTTCAAAATCTCCAGCTGCCAAAGAAACTAGAGAATCATCTCCTAATCAGAATCCAGAGAAAACTTCTTCACGAACTCCTCAGACAGCAACTCGTGGTAAATCGATGAAGTCAGCTGCGACGAGGAAAGCCGAACCTGATAATTCCCCTGCTGCTCCCGCTAAGGACCCGGCCAAGAAATCGTCTGTGGGCCAAGGTGTAAAGAAAGCCTCCCGACAGTTTTCCAAATTAAATGAAAAACCAGATTCCTTGCCGTCCCGTGCCGCGTCTGAGCAAACCAGAACAACTACGTCATTTTCAGCGGATGCAGCACGAAGAGCTTCATTCGCAAAAACACCTATAGTTTTTGACCCTAGCCAACAAATTTTTGGCGTAGCTGATCCCACAATGATTGCAACAGGTAACTCTAGCAATGTTTTACTCTTAAAGATACTTTTATAGCTATCACAACATAGTTGTTACATTACTTCTTGCATTTTGTCGTTGTCTGTTTTGCACCACAAATAAAAATTCTCAGCGATTTTAGTTTTATAAAGGACACGAGACTAGTAATGAGACCTGCAATTCGAGTATTATAAATTGAGATACATAGCAACGTAATTCCAGAACTATAAACGTCCACTCTATTTTCATTCATTTTGGTAGTCCTTTGAGAATCCACTATTATCTCTGTGCAAGATTATGCTTTCGAGAGGTTCTTGCTAGGGGCTATCACTATTTTATTTTAATTTAGCTTCCGCTAGCGGTTTCCTCTGTATTTCACTTCGCACACTCGGATAAAGATATAGTCTAAGCCTTAGTCTTCCTCGATACATGGACTTTCTAACAATGTTAGAATTTTTCAAATCAGACTTGTAGTTCCTGAAGTTAGTGCGTTCAATTCAAGCAAACAAATAAACATAATAAGAAATAACAGCTTCATTATAGTCTAGCTTCTGCCAGCGGTTTCACCCGCATCCCGTGGGAACTACTTCCCGTACCGGGATAAAAAGTAGCCTATAGCCTTCCTTGATAAATGGGTATCTAACACTGAAAGAAATTTTCAAGTCGGACCAGTAGTTCCTGAGATTAGCGCGTTCAAACAAACAAACTCTTCAGCTTTATAATATTAGTATAGATTACAGCCTGGCAAGCTTGTAAAGGATATTCGGGCTGATTCGGGTCCTCGCGGGTGTGGGGTGCGTAAACCATGGGACTGTCTTTAACGAGCTTGCTATGCTGTGTGATCAGATCTACTTAATGGTTGATTTTTGTACGCAGATGATGACGGTAATGTTCAAGAGCCTTCCGTGATGAGGGAGGAAAGCACGAATACTCGGACGAACCGCCGCTTCATACGCGTGCGTTATGACGAAGGTAGAAGTGGAGACCAGAGTGCGTATGACAGAAAAGATGAAGAAGGACTGGATGAAAGGCTTAGAAGAGTGACATTGGATAGCGACGAGCCGGACAAGAGTGCAGCCGAGAGTATTGGTGATGATGACGATGATGAAGATGATTCCACTTCCACCCCTAAGCCGAAAGTGTACCGTCGAAGTTCTGGAGACTGAGTTAGTCGATTACCTGTCCAGATTATTCAACCACCTGCATCGAGAAAGAACTACCTACATATATGCCGCCCGCCGTGGCGAAAGTTCCTCTTTTATTTAATTTTGACTCGTTTAGAAGAAGATCCTGTCTATGGTTAAATACTAACCAACTGGAGATGACATTGCTTTTGCCTAAAAAAAATGTGTAATAGAAAAAGCATGCGAGAGACATAGTTTTTCACCAAATGGTAATGAGATTTAGAAATAATATGCTTACCCCGGGTGGTAGTTTAGGTTAAAAGTAAAATAATTACTCAAATACCAATAATTTATTTCGTAATTCTTTTACTTAATTTGAAATGGCTGAATGTGAATTTATTTATTTACTATTGTCGTCGTAATATTTAGTTTTTATTCTTATAAGTAGTAGTATTTAGTTTTCATTTCAATACTTACGCGTAATTTTGTTTTCACTAATAAAATTGCTTAGAAAAAACAGAAGACTTTTTTTTCGTATTAGTTCGGTTAATTTTTTGTACTATCAGAAATCGTTGACAAATATCTCAAAGAATGTGAACTTTTCGTTAGTTCACTGACTCGTAAGTTATCGTTTTGGTCATGAAGAAGAAGAAGGCGCCTGACCTGCCTGGGGCCCGATTCTCCTTAATTTACTTAAGTGACACATTCGACTGAGATCCAATCACGACTCAATTACTATGGAAGCGTATGTGGCATTCCGCAATTTTTCTCGGAAATAAACGTTTTTATCCTTTTCTGTCAATAATGAATCATTTTGTATGCAAAGGATCCACGATTGCCATATGATTGTAGAGCAAACTACCGTATCGACCAAAATGGCAGATCAATCGCAAACCAATCGAATGTCGTTGGAATACAATAATAATGGTCTTATATATGCAGAATGCCCGATATGGTTAAAACTACTATTGCGATTCAATTTTGTCATTATTGACATAAGAGAATCGGGCCCCTGCATTATAACATCTCCGGCAATCTTTCCGTACTCCGTGATGCTGGCCGAGTCGCCGAGCCATATACAGACAACTGCGACCTTTATTCATAATTTCCATTATAAAGGAAACTTAGGTAATGAGTCGTTCCTTTCTGCTTTTTGCCTAGCTGTGATTTTAAGGCGGGTCTACGCTAGACGAACCGAGCCGTTCTCGGCTTCGTCGTTCGCGGCGTCAAGTGTGGACGTACAACGAACCTACAACGATCACCGTTCTCGAACGTAGTTTTCCGCAGTGAGTTCGCGGCTCTTGGCGAATATGGACTATATTAATAATATTGCAGTAGCCACTGCTATTGCAGCCAACCAAGCTCTTTTTATAAAGGACAAAGGTTGTCACAAGGGCAAAACCGACAACAGGCGGAACGCAGCCGAGCACAAACGAAATGCTCGCAGCGCGCTCGTTAGAGGCTAGTAAGTTGGTCCACATTCCATCCTTGGCAGTCGTTAAGGGTAGTCAGAGGCAAGTAAGTCTGACACCAGTCTTATCAAGGGATATTGGATTGCCCTAGTAACTAGGTTGAGGATGTCAGATAGGTTGTCGCCCCTTGTAAAACTCTGGTACTCAGCTGCATCCAATTAGACTGGAAAATCGACCCCAACATGGGGAACGGGCTCGGGAGATGATGATGGGTAATGGTATTATAAAAAAAAAGAACGTAAAATGAAATATTAAACTTCTATTTTCATAATATAGGGTGACAGGTGATGAGGCATCGGCTTAGAGGTCAGTGACGAGATAAATATATTTGCATATTAATTCAGTAATAAGACTGCCACTTTTACTTTTAAGTCTTTTTTGTGACAAATAAAACTTTATATGTTTCCCAATGTTTTGATTTTCGAAACAAATCATACTGAGTCTTCTGTTCAGCATTCATATTGTTCCGATCACCATTATCTATAATTGAAAGATCTACGTTAGATTGAAATAGTTCGTAGAGAGCCTCAATTGCTTGTCTGTCGTCAGCAATCTCTTTAGCTTTTGATAAATACGCTTTTACTAATTCCTGCGAATCGAAGAAACCGCCTAACATCTCGAGAAAAGGATTTCCGTGATCCAAAACGTCGCCCAGGCAAATCCCCGTTAGCAATTGTGTCGATTTAGTCATGATCCTCATTTCTTTCTTGCACTTAGATAAAATGTTGCCAATATCGGCCAGCAGCATTTCCAGCTCCATACGAAATTGTTTATCTTGCTTAAATCTCTTAATGAGTTGGTCATTAGGCTTATTTGGCTTATTTGAATATTCTAATAAATCGTGGAGTGATTTTACTCTCCTAATAAAAAAAAATAACTTTTCTTTTGCAGTGTCAAAGTTCTCTATTGTTTGTTGTTGTTCGCCCGCCGTAATTATATTAAACATTGCTTGTATACCACTAAATGACGGAGTTTCCAACTTCAAGCCATGTTTACAACGTAATTTTGCACTACATATATTTTCCATTTCATGTATTGTCTCACGTGCATTAATTAATAAAGTCGTATTATCTAGCTTTTCATTAAACAGTTTATGTATTGACGCAAATAGTTTACAGTTGTTGATACAAAACATCAGCATATCTTTTATAGACTCCCAATGGATTGAATAATCGTTTATGCCATTCAGAAGTTCCAAAAGAATATCTTTGGTTTGTTGGTTTGTACTCGAATTATTTCCATATTGTATTATCTGCTTTTGCTGATGAATATTTGTCGCATCGGGACAATCGGTTAATTTGTCTGTAAATCGACCTTTTAACTGTTCTTTCAGCAGATTCACATTATGTTTATTTTCGTCTATGAGTTCTAGCGTCTTTCTTATTTTGGCTATATTGCTGGGCAACATATTAACTAGGTTATAAGTGAGAGTTTCTTTAATTTCTTGTAATTTTTGGGTCATGTCATCTTTATTTTCCAGAAGTAATATTATTTCTTTAAGAAGCCGAATCGTAAGACCTTTGGGATTCCAAACTTGTTGAAAAAAGTCATTTTGTTCGCTAAACAAGCTATTTTTATGCTTTTTATATTGGCTTTGGATTTCTGGTAGGGTTTTCGGGAGGGGGCGCCATTCGTTGGTTCGTTTCTCTAAAAGGCTTAAACTCTTTTCAACTAAGGATATATCAAGTATACATTTGTAAATTTCATGAACCGAAATAAAGGTTTTCTTAATTTCTTTCAAGTCTTTCACAATATTGTGGAACATTTGCGTATCCTGGTACTCGGCGCTGGTCCTCGTGGTCAGTTCTTGACTATTGGTTTTGGAGAGGAAATTTCTGATTTTATGCATCTGTTTAGTAGTCTCCACCGATAGTGATACTTGTAGAAGAGCTTTTGTAGATTTTGATATATGATGAGTATCGTCAGTATTCTTGGTCATTTCGCCGATTACATGAAGGGCTCTCTCAATCATTAACACACTAGGGTTATTTGTTGTTTCGATAGCGTCTACGTAATCAATTATTTTTTGCAATGAATAATGATCATTCATATACATAGTTGACTTTAGGTAATTGTTACCTATACGTAATTGTTTTTTGACTTTTCTAGAAAATGCTTGTTTTTCTTTTTTAGAAGACTTTGGTGCTTCTGACGAGTCTGATGTAGCCGCGCCTTGTGTCAACGGGCTAGTATAGTTTATATAGTATGTTAGTATTTCTTTTAGTTTTCCCAAACTAATTTTGAAGTTTTCCCTTTCTAAATATAAAAAGGGCCCCCTTTTCACTTTTTCGAAATCAATTACAATTTGTAGGTTTTTTCGTACGCGACCATCGTATCGACCCAAGTGATTTTTCTCCGTGATGATTTCTCTGTCCTTTGATAGGTACAGCCTCCAGTCTTCGTTCGTGCGGTAGACTAAGTGATATATCGTATTTTCAGTTTCTTCGTACCACTCTGCATATATATTTTTTATACTGTACTCTTCTTCGGTTTGATATGTGCCGTACAAAAATTGATTTAATTCTCTTCTGAGGTAAAACAAATTCTCCAATATTAGCAGGGACACATTAAAGTCTATCTTGCGAAAATATACCTCGTACATTACGTTAAATTTCGCTTTAAAATATATGCTGCTCTGGTCTTCAAAAATCTGTTGCATTTTAAGTTCATCGTTTTTACAATCGTGAGGGAGCCTAATATCCTTCTTATTATATTGATTATAAATATCCAGCACACCCGCTAGTGAAGTTGCAAGAGTGATTTCTTTAGGGGTGTTGTCTTTAGGAGGGTTTTCCCTAGATTCCTTGGAAAGCTTTTTGTAAAGTTCTATTTGAAATGTATTAAACTCTGTGAGGCAATGATAGTTAATCCACATCTGTTGGTTGTGTTTATTTTTTTCAGCAGTTTGTTTAGCGTCTTTAAGCAACTTTTCGAGGGCTTTCAATTTAAGAATGTCGTGTCCTATCCAAAATAAGTTGCCGCACCAGTGGTCGTACAATATTTCGACCATACAGAAAGCATCGCGGCGTAGCGCAAGTTCGATCGCTTTCTTTCTCTGGTTGTGCACTTCTATTTCGTTGACGCTTGGGTTCACGAGGTAATCTAAGAAATGGGTCTCCTTCAATAAGTAGTACAGGATATTTTTCTGTTTTGCCTTGCAAGCTTTGATGATCACATCATGCTCCGTAATACATTCGTTTCCGAGGGCATACAGATCTGCTAGCAACTGCTTATTTCGCAGCAGATCATGTTCGAACCATTCAACTACATCTTTAACGTCTTCTTTGACTCCTTTACCGACGGCATTAAGTAATATTTGTAATTTTCTTTTTAACGCTTTTTTTGGATCCTGTTCTTCGGACTTGGCCTGAAAATGAAATTTAATTAGTTATTACATTGTTAAATAATCAAAAAATCTAAAAACGAGAAAAGTGTGTGTAGACTGTGTAGTGTAGAGCATGGGTAATCTGATGTTTGGACAGAGATACCACAGACAGCTGCAAGCCTTACTCATCTCCATTTATTTATGAAACTGCAAGTTTAATTAAAATAAATTCAAACTTATTTTAATCATCTCCCGGATGTGGTTAGTCGCAGTCGGAGAGATAATAATAAATTATGTACAAGCTGTTGGTTTAGGTACATCAAATACGATAATCCATATAAATAAATAGATGATGGAGTAATCGCGTAACAAAAATACAAAAAAAAAATACGGTCGAATTGAGAACTTTTAGAATTCGGTTAAAAAAGAAATAAAAACTCTACATTTAAAACTTTTACAGTGCATCTGAAAAAATATTTAATTGAGAGATTGAGAGGTGCTTTGGCAGACTTTCTGACAGACATCTAATATTATGACATTTTATCCATCCGTATTTCATTTGTTTGTTTTTCAATCATCTATTTAATTATTAATTGTATCCATTATAATTAAAAGGCAATGTACCAATGGATATGTACGCTGTTACTAACGGCAAAAACTGAAAGAATTACTTTTTTTCACAGACAAGAATAAAAATAGAAAAAAAATTACAAAGGCACAGGTTTTCTCAAAAGAAATCTCTTCGAGCAGTCCAGTTATGGGAGAGTTAGAATAAAAAAAGACGGATATACTGTAAAAAGACCTTTCACCTTTCATTAACACCTTTTTTGTCAACTTAAAATATCCTCATTCGAAGTACATCTGTATTGTTCACATCTTTTTAAGAATCATTATAACATCCCTAACCTCATCATCCTCCGAGTCTTTTTCCCCAACTATATTGGGGTCAGCTTCCATCCATTATACATATAACATCTCTAAACACTTGGACAAATTCTGAGATCTGACTTGCCTAAACTCGGTAAGTTGAATTGGATAAAATTTAACGGAAATGGTGTTCTGAAGATAAGGACTATGTTGTGGTCATAACATGCATTAAGTTTACTGATAACGTAAACTAATTGGCAATTATATCGATTAAAACACGGGAGACGAAATAACTAGAGCTTGGATGCCTTTTTTAGCACTTCCTAAAGTGTAACGCACGCCATAAAGAACCAACAATTCAGTCTCAACATCAAGTGCGATAGCCAAGCTTTCTATATTTTAATATTTTTATACAGGGTGTGTCGTTCACAATCACATTAAATCCTATCGCATATACTTTATGATAGTCCATGGCGAATTGTGAAAAAAATAACCGAATCCATTCAGTGGTTACAACATCATGTGTAAAGCAGTGATAAAGTTAGGAGTATCGTATGTTTTGATCAGTTGACAGCTGTCAGTTTAGTGGTCAGTTTTCAAGGGAGAATTTCAGTTGTTTGTAATGACTGACTTTTATATGGTGTTCTAATTTTCGCACACTTTTATATTTACTTTGTTTGAAAAACTCATTTTTAATTTTTACGTATTTTTCTTTTTTCTTTGTGTTAGAGCTCTACCTCACTGGGACGCCATGGCGACGTCGCCAGCGGCACAGGTCTGGCTACTTCTGGCATCCAAATGTCGCCAAGTCGAGTGGCCATGGCGTCTCGACAGTCAATTGTTTACGTCGTCGCTCAAGAAATTGCAAGCTGACTGGCGACCACATTGGCGACTGTGTGAGGGAGGTGCGCTTTACCGTGTACATTATAGTGGCTACTGTGGCCACGTCGCCAAGTTGCCATGGTAGCCAGAAGCCACATAGGGAACTGTAGCTCGTGGCCACGCCTCCAATTTGGCGACGTTACCAAACCGACGCCAAGTGAGTTAGGTTCCATACATTTCAATACTAACTGCTTGGATACGTAGCCGGCGACGTCGCCATTGGCGTCCTAATGAGGCAGGGCACTTAGTCGACGTATATAAACCAGTATATTAACGCATTTCATTGAATTTTAAGCCTTTAGTTTATTAGGGTTCCGGACCTCAAAAGGAAAAAACTTAACCCTTATAGGATCATTTTGTTGTCCGTCTGTCTGTCTGTCTGTCAAGACCCTTTATCTCAAGAACGCGTGGACGTGTCAAGCTGAAATTCACATGAAATACTCAGGTCTATTGCCCCTTTAAGCTGTGAAAATATCAAACTTCTTAGCCAAGCCAATCAAAAGATACAGCCGATTATGTCGATATTTTCAACAAATTTTCGACACTCACAAAGGAATCAAAACCTACAGGATACTTCCCGTAAACTCAGAATCTTGAAATTTGGCATGAAGCATTGTCATATAATGCAAATATAGGAAAAATTGCGAAAATCTCATTTTTTTTGTCATATAATATAATAAAAATATTTTAATAAAATGAAACTTATTACCTTATTTCTCACGAACGAATAAAAATTGAAATTTATACCGAATACCTAAGTCTATTGTCCCTTTAAGCAGTGAAAAAATCAAACTTCTAAGTTAACGCGATCAAAAGATACAGCAGTTATACCGACACCTTAGACGAATTTCCGTCACACGCTAGGGAGTCAAAACCTACAAGGTACTTCCCGTGAACTCAGAACCTTGAAATTCGGCACGAAGCAACGTTATATAGTACCGATAAAGGAAAAATTGCGAAAATGTAAAATTTGAAGTTACATAAAATATTATTTTTGCTTACATGACATTAAATATTTTTTTTATAATTTTATAAACTTCCTACCTACCCTTTTTCACATGAACGCGTAGAGATATTAAAGTTGAAATTCATATCAAACACTTCTTAAATCTAATTGCCTCTAAACTGTGAAAAATTCTAAATCATTCAAAGGTCATTGGGAATCTTAGTATGGAAATTATACCCACGGCGGACACGAACGAAATATAGCACAGTATAATGATATAAGGCTCTGATTACTATACTACTGATTTCAATGTGAACCATGGGAATCTAGAGAACATCAAATATTTTCCTCATTTCAATGGGGAATTTAAACGACCAAGTTTGACGGATTTGAGAAATCATTTCTTTGTAGTGAAAGAGTATACTCGCCGTTTATTTCCATTGTCATCAGGTCAGGATCTGACGATGGAAATCCTTAGAAATCGAGGGCAACTATCAGAAATTGTTGGCATGCATAGGGTTAAAACTTGATTCTCAGATGTATGTCTGATGATGCTATCAAACAGTGAAGGTTTAGAGCTTACCTGATGATGGAGACGTGAGAAAGTCGAGAGATCTCCTCAACAGTATGTTTTAGTTACGTTAACAGTTTTCTTGTTGTTTTTAAAAGTAGTTTTTTTTTTTGAAAAAAGTCTTTATTTTTAACTTTTGTGAAAAGTTCTCGTCAATACGAATAAAATAAGCCCAAACACGTGAGAGTTGCAACATATCGCTCAGGAGTTCCCTCGACTTTCTGTGGTCTCCATAATCAAATCAGCTCCAAACCTTCACTGTTTACCAGTACCCTCAAAAATACACTCACATGTCTGGTTTTGACTTGGTGCGTGCCTACAATATTCAAGAGTTGCCCTCGATTTCTCAGGGTTTCCAGATCCTCATCAGAACCTGGTCTTGGATCCTGGATCCTGGTTCTTTATGAAAAGTCTTTAGCAATAATAACTAGCATTGTAAACTGTACAATCCTCTGAAACTACTTGTCTTTTATATTTTTTAAATGACTTCGTCTCCATGGAATTTTAATAAAATATTTATATTCAAAGAAACGTCATACATGGCCTACTATTTTAGTTATATTATAAAATAAAAAATATCAACTATTTTGACTCTCACGAAATTACTATAACTATAATTGTTCTAAACTGAACGGTTTGAGCGAGTCTCACTTTTTATCTATACAGGATTTGTACGGAACCCTCGCCGCCCGACTCGCACTTGTTTTTATTTAAGTTAGTACGCCTATCGGCGTTTTTTTACAATTATCTTGGCATTATTATTATCTTGGCAAAAACCAGCCATAAAAAGTAATTTTGCAATAAGTGTAAATAAGGTTTTAATTACGCAAGAATTGGTGAGTGGTAAATTAAGACGCAGCAGCAATGTAGCGCTTAAAAAGACCTTTTGATTGATATGTGGTTCATAACTAAAGGGGCAATATTATTGCTTAACACAATACAAAGTATCGATCATACGCCTTAGTTAAGCTATATCTACTAAAATACTAATAATTGGTAAGCGGTATGTAAAGACGGAATGTAGCGCTTAAATAGACCTTTATATATTGTGTTTTTAAAGCATATATCGATAAAAATCTTTGACATGCCCTACCATCCAAAGCACTAACTTTTGGTAAGTAATATGTTACGACGAAATGTTGCGCTTAAAAAGACCTTTCGAATGATATATGACACATCACTAGAGGAAGAGTAGACCAGCATCCAAACATTTCGTACATTCTCCTTGGACGTTCAAAAAGTGCTGATTTTCAGCTTACTTTGAATAAATGGCTTTTGATTTTGATGGACAGAAAATTTGACCCCAAATACGAACTGGGACATGGGATGATGCTCATGAAAAAAAAGAAAATGAAAATCTCCAAGAAGTCACAACTTTGTAAATGAGATAGAGAAGTATTTGTAATTACTTCTAGTACGTGATTTGTGATGAGGTAAAATTTATAACATACTCACCAGTGGCATTGTTAGGAGTGCAAATTAAGTAAGTAATTAATAAATAAATTAGCACACAAACAAGTGTAATGATGTATCGCTCCAGTCAGCCAATGGAATAAAATGAACGTTAGAGCTTATCAATATAGTGCGCTAGGTGTGCACTTCAAAAACATTTGACCTTGTTTATAGTGTTTTATTTATAAAGATGACTAAGCCATGCAATAGACTAAATATTATTTAAAATCTGTCAGTCCTGACGCTACTAAAAGCTTAATTTTTGTTATTTAGCTACTTTTATTTGTTGGTCAATATAATTTGTGGTATTTTGTCTTGATTTTATTAATAGGCATGTGACAATGTATTTAGGAACAGCAAATTGTTCCCTAGAAGCTAACGTAGGCACCTATGTTATCTGTAGCCACTAAATCAATCGAATAAAGTCGTGATTGTTTCAATATGTTACGTATATGTTAGATATTATAATTTGCCTGTAGGATATAATTGTTTACTTTAAGTTGTTATGTATATTATATTATGTGTCGAGCATTATTTATTTTTCGTGGCATGTAAGTCCTTTAATTTTATATGATTAACATTAATATTTGTGCTGGCAACACTGTCAGGACGAGTGAATTTTGACATATGACAACCCGCATTTCTTATCTGTTTATAATACGGAATGTGGAATCGTACTTCCTATTAATATACTAATGTAATATCCTACTAGTATTATAAATGTGAAAGTGTGTGAGAATGTATGGATGTGTGTTTGTTATTCTTTCACGAAAAAACGGCTGAACCGACTTGGTTGTTTGATATGTAGATAGGTGATACCCTGGAAGTTTTCCTTAAACTTGTTTGTTTGGTTGTAATGCATAAACTCAAAAACGACTGGACCGATTTTAAATATTCTTTCACCATTAGAAAGCTATATTATCTGCGAGTAACATAGGCTATATTTTATCCCGGTGCGGGAAATAGCTCCCACGGGACGCGGGTGAAACCGCGGGAAAACGGCTAGTACTTAGTAGTTTATCAACACAGCTGCATAAATATGTTTTATCATTTTATTGTTATGTATCAGTCTGTTTATCTGTTTCACGCAGCTCTCGTGCTGCAACTGACAATCTGCAGTTCACATTATTTTGGATATATGGGTGAATCCAAAATCTGCGTCGATTCCTTCGGCGTCTGTTATGATGATAATATAGTATAATGACATCGTCATCTTCGCTCGATCCACTCGACATTTTTATTGCTTCCAATATTTCCCCTTGCTAGGTTTTTCGCACGTGTTTATTTGGTAGTAGAAATAACAGGAGTGACTGAAACCTTGCAATGTGAGTAGCGTCGTGTGCGAAATTCAGTTTATAACTAGTTTGTAATTCTAATTACTGATGAATTCCGTCATATTTGAGTAGCTCCATGTGCGGGGGGCCTTACTTTCACAAAGCAGCCCGGGGCCTGAAACTTGGTGATTGGCACACTCGTGCACGAAATCGCGCGAAAAATAAGCGCGTAATACCTTTTTGCTTTTGTCTTTTCAAAACAGAAGTAAATAAAGAAGAAATTATAAACTATCAACATCATTGACATTTCGACTGTCATATGAAAACTGTTTTTGCTAAAATAAAATGTACTACGATGTTTTTTTGATTATTATTTCAAGTGTAAGTGAAGGTCCGAGAGTCAAAAGTTAAGATGTGGATGTGGAATGCGAGGCAAAGTGGCAGCCGGTCTTCCCAGATCAGCCACGGGAGCCACGCCAGCCGGACCAGCTATGGCAGCCACACGGCCAGCCATCTCAGCATCGGCAGCATCACCAGTAGGACACGTGGCAGTCAGCACAGGGACATAGAGTTCCAATTTTTTATACGACAGACTGAGGTAACTTGAAAAAATACTTTCCCTCAATGTAACATCGTCTTTTTAATGACTATGATTTCCATTGGATCCATTTTTATAGGCTTTCTGGTGGTGACTTTTCTCATGGCGATTCCGATGACGTATGGCAAAATCTTTCCATTTCTTAGCTCCTGATGAGGATAGGCCCTCATCAGCAGACCACGTTTGTTGCGAAGTCGACGCGATGCTAACCCGTGTGTGTCGGAATACAAATGGCAATATAAGCCACTCTGTTGGATAAAAGGGTGCCGTCGACTCTTAAATGCAATTGGAACTTATAAAATATTAAAAGGAAGTAGATCCATCGAGGCAAGAGGGAAAACATTTTCTCAAAATAAATCATCTTCCTCCTCCTGCCCTGATCCCAATTTTATTTGGGGTCGGCGCAATATGCCACAGTGTCTAAAGACAAAAGTCTTCAATCAGTGCTTCCTACCTGTCATGACTTACGGAGCCGAAACGTGGACACTGACGGTACGGCTGGTCCACAAGTTTAAAGTCGCTCAGCGGGCTATGGAAAGGGCTATGCTCGGCATTTCTCTGAGGGATCGCATCAGAAATGAGATAATCCGTCAGAGAACCAAGGTCATCGACATAGCCCACCGAATCAGCAAGCTGAAGTGGCAGTGGGCTGGCCATATTAGCCGAAGAACCGATAACCGTTGGGGTAAACGAGTTCTAGAGTGGAGACCACGCTTCGGCAAACGTAGTGTAGGACGTCCTCAGGCACGGTGGAGTGATGACTTGCGCAAGACGGCTGGCAGGAGCTGGATGCGAGAAGCCGAAAATCGATCTCAGTGGCGTGCACTTGGAGAGGCCTATGTCCAGCAGTGGACTGTGATAGGCTGATGATGATGATGATGCAATATGTCAATTTTTCCATTTTTCCGTCAGTCGTCATACTGACACTCACTTTCTTCCTATTCATGTCATCTTTCAAGCAATCCATGCATTTTTTCTTAGCTCTTCCTGTTCCTCTCCATCCATCTACATAAATCAAAATAAATAATACCTAATATTTAAAGGCCCTGTATCCTCCTTGGTGGACTCGCGAAGCCATTATCGACTGGTATCGAGACCTGCCTGATGACACCATGTGGAACTGCTACATCTGCGGCTGCGTCCTCCTAGGCGTGATCTGCGCCGTCTCCGAATTTAACAATCTCTACATAGACATTATTGACGTGATCTACAACATCTCGTACGCCATACATGTGTTCGCTATCGGCTATAGAATGGTCAGTGAACTGGAGAACACTGACATCACCTTTTGGGTTGTCCGTAAGTACAGACAGATTCATACAATGACCTACACTTTTGTCTTCGGCCGGCAATACACGGACCGCTTGAAGCAGTCAGGGGCGACATCTTCAAGCTGTCGACTAAGCAGTGAAGAGTTCTACTGAAGCACATACATGAACCGCTCGAGCAGTTGCAACTGATTCGGGCGGACGGCTTCAAGCGGTCCGTGTGTTGCCTTATACGTCACGATGAATACAGTAAAAAAAAGGTTGGCTGCCTGTAAAGTCCGTGTCCGAACGAAGTTTTTACGTGATAATAATGTCTTTTTCATTATGGGCTTTTCGTGAATAACTCCCGTTTCGAAATATACTACGTTATTACGTCAAAAACATCGTGGAAGTGAAAGTCGGAGAAGAGAAGTTGTGGGTAAATCAGAAGGGAGTGACAGGATCCTGCTGACTATGAAGGCATATATTCTGGCTGGAGCCCTTCGTGTTCAATATCCACGGTAACCCTGCCAATATTCCGAGAGCCCTATCTTTACAGAAATTACCACTTTCATGAAATATTTTCGTTGAATCCGAAACGAAGATTTTCATAATTGTTTTACTTAGTTAATTTTCTTTAATTGTTGCTAGTCGGATATCTGGTCGACCTGGGATCGTTTGCTCACTATGTCAAAGATTATAGTCCTATATTCAAGTTGACATGTTACTACGTGCGACTGCATCGACCTTTTAAGTATTTATGTGAGTGACACTTATTTTATACTTAATACTTTTCTTTAACTGTTACGAAGCTACACTATCCCCGAGTAACATTGGGTTATTATTTCCGGGTACGGGAGTATTATCCAAGTTAAACTTAGGAAACAGTTGTCAATTGTGAGTTTTGATATTTTGCATGTTAGTGCTCCAATGACGCTTTAACGGCTGACCGTAATGACTTGATATTTAAAACACAGGTAAATAGATTATCAACAAACATTTATAACCCCCTCCGAAGTTGGCTACTAGTGTCAAAATGTATACATAAAATACCTACTATTGTATTGTTATTATACATACCGTTATTTATCGCGAACTGAACATATTAGTTTAGATTTGTGAACTCAGACAAGAATAAATCAATAAAACGGTATAAGATCGTTCGATTTTAGTCCCTGATTTTATCTGTTTAAATGCACCTGTAAAATCGTTAAAACTATAGTATTAATTCATATTACGTGTATTCGTTCCAGGGTCGTTAACCGACTACAACCTAAAAGGCAGTATACTGGGAACTACTCTAAAGTATTGCTACATATTCCTGGTGATACGAATCACTTGGGCTTATGCATGGCTTTATATTGACAAGGTACTTAATCTATATTAATATTCATTTCGTTCTAGGAACTTACATATGTACTTATAATGTTACGATAACATTGAATCCTGGAACGTTATCTGTATTTTAAGTAGGTACTTAAATGGAACAAGAGACTGATTAAATTATTACAGTGTTAGCGATCCTAACAGATAACGGTATCTTCATCACAAATACTTGTATGTAATAACATAATTATTATAAAAATATATAGGGTCTACAGTCACCAAAAACCTCAAAAAAGAACCGAGAAATGAAATGAAATGATTTATTTGCTATGAATGTAGGTACGTACAAAAATATGGTGTTAACGTAAAATATACACAAAAATTGAATGTGAAGTTTTTCCTCATCTTTTTCTCTGTTCTCGCACACCACATTACCTACTCAATTCTATAGTAGACCTGTATATTTCAACTATCGGGCATGAGTTCTGGGTGTGATCCTGTCATCATCCTCCGAGCCCTTTTCCCAACTATGTAGGGGTCGGCTTATGTCTGGGTGTGACCCTGTAACCGCTAGTAATAAAAATGTAGTTTAGGAAGGTCTGATTTCAAAACCTTTAACTGTCCTGCCATCAGTGCCAATAGAAAACCAATTTTTATCAAACATAGGTGTTCAAAGTGTTAAATACTTGCAGGAAGGCAACCTCTATAAAAATGTTACAAGTATCAATCCTGAGCCACCTAAGCCGCTCGATCTAGATCAAGAAAATGTAACAGTTCTGAACAAGACTACCACCACTCCTGCCGGTCTGTTCCTCAGTGCCTACTATCTCATCAACAAGATGTTTATACCTATTGGGTAACTTATTTAACATCACATCTATACTTATACTTAAATAAGCATGTATATAGAAAAACCCTTTTGTTTCTTTGTACCGTAAAGGCCCCGGAAACTACTGAACCGATTTGAAATTTTTTTGCACTGTTGGAAAGCTTCCCAAATAATATAAAAGGCTATATTTTGTCCCAGTACGGGCAGTAGTTCCCACGGGACGATGGTGAAACCGAGAAAACGCGGCCTAGGTACTTATGAAATATAAATTTCAAACGTTCGTGCACCTGGGTAAAAGTATCCTTTGTTTCTGTCGCAGCAATTTACGTAAGTGTGGCAGTGACAGAATGATTAAGATCAGCATTATTAAGTAACATTTCAAGATTTTACTGTGAGCTAAATAACTACTGTTCGCTCCTGCTGCTCTTCATCCTCTCCTCTAAAAACTAACTTGCTGTGCCCGATAGGGTCCATAATTGTTTCTTTTTCATTTTACTGAAAAGCTTTGTACATTATGGGATACAATAAAGTTATTGAGTATTGAGTACTGAACCACTAGCTAAATAATCCTTTGCTTGTCCTACCTAGACCCTCGGAGTATCCGGACTCGGATGTAGAACGCCTCGTGTGTCTATGCATCATGCTGTCAGGGTGCCTGGTGGTGACTGGCTCCGCGGTGGCATCGTTGTCTCTGGTCGTGAGCCTCTACATGCGCCCTGAGGAGACCTTCCTCTCAAGATATCGGCTCATCATGAAAGAGATGGTGAGATGCGTAATTACTAATTACGCTAACCCGCATTGAGTGAAAGCATTGCTAAAGGTCCATCTCATGAACATCGAGTCTTTGGTGTAGTTCACTAAACTAATAGGTATGATGACAGGGTTAAAAAATAGTGATTCTAAGGCCCGGCTGTTCGAAACTCGGTTACGTCAAGGTTAGGGTTAAATTCTAGTATGAATTCTAGTTACAGTACAATTAACAGGGTTTACATTCAAAAGGCGTTGTTGAACGTTAGAATTTATAAATAAAAATGACAAGTTAAACGTGGTCAAAATTGACAACGGTAAAAGGACAATGCTATTCTTTGTATGGAAGTTGGGCTCAAGTGTTGCCCACAGTAACTGCATAGTGTATTAGGTTCCATCGGCTTATATTAGATCCCAGACCAATTTATTTCGAAATCTATCCCAGGAGTCCTGAGAAAAACTGGTTTAACTCTTATTCAATATTACATAAAATAAGCTTACGAACTCTTAACTATTCCACTTTTATTACCTTAATTGAAATCAATTATATTCATTAACAAAAACGAGGTATTGTAAACGACAACGTTTTTAACCGACTTCCAAAAATGGAGGAGGTTCTTAGTTCATTTGTATTCTTTTTACGTTTGTACATGCATAACTCCGTCGTTTACCAACATATTTCAACAATTATTTTATTGTTTGAAAGGGCTTACTTCCTCAATGGTTCCTCTGTCATCCGGCCCAGGGTCTGGTGATGGAATCTCTAAAAAAACCGGGAGCGACTCTCGAAAATTGTAGGCACATATCGAGCAAAACCTTGTCATTCGAGTATATGTCTCAGACACCACAAAACAGTAAAGGTTAAGATCTGACCTGACAATGGAGACGAAAGAGAGACGAGGGAACTCCTCAACGGTATCTACTAACTACCTCGTGTTCGAGCTTATTTGATTCGTCTTGATAAGATTTTTCTAGAAGATAGCTCATAGCGCAGGCGCCTTGTAGACTTAAACCGTAAATTCCAAAATATTGCGGCAATTGCCTTTTTTTTCAGGAAATCAGGGTCAGTTCTTATTAGAATCCAACGCTTTTAGATTTCATTATAAAATGACAGTAAAAAAAAATAACCCTTTCCCACATTTCCCGGTACTGGATCCTGACAGCCAGATCCTGAGCATTGAGATTGACAATTTGAATAAGACTTATTTGGCCGAAAAGTCTTATCAGACCAATTTCTCGGGACCCCTTTGACCGATTTCAAAAATATTTGAATTTCGTGTTAACAGTGAAGTAAATAACCTATTTTGACCATTCCGACTACTGGGCAAATGCCTAAGACTTTGTTAAGTGACTATCTAAGGTGAACATTTGAACCGGTTTTCCTTGGGATCCCAGGGACCGATTTCAAAAATAATTTAATTTCATGTTAAGAGTGAAGTAAATAACCTATTTTAACCACTCCCACTACTGGGCAAATACTTAAGACTTTGTAAAGTGACTATCTAAGGTGAACATTTGAACCGGTTTTCCTCGGGACCTCAGGGACCGATTTCAAAAATATTTTAATTTCATGTTAAGAGTGAAGTAAAGAACCTATGTATTTTGACCACTCCCACTACTGGGCAAATGCCTAAGACTTTGGTAAGTGACTATCTAAGGTGAACATTTGAACTGGTTTTCCTCGGGACCCCAGGGACCGATTTCAAAAATATTTTAATTTCATGTTAAGAGTGAAGTAAACAACCTATTCCAACCACTCCCACTGCTGGGCAAATGGCTCAAGCTTTGTATAGTGACTGTTCATCGAGAATATTTGAACCGGTTTTCCTAGGGACCCCAGGGAGCGATTTCAAAAATATTTGCATTACGTGTTCAGAGTGTACCAAGGAACCCCCTGGAACTACTCCCACTGCTGGGCAAACTATGAGCCCAGACCCTGGCATTGTCCTTTTGACTTCAACTTTACCGTAACGTACGAACAACCGGGCCTAATTAATCCGCATTTTAGATTGGACAAAAATATTAGACATGTATGTTTTATTTTAACAAAACATATATTTAACAAGATGTAGGTAAGGCAACAAAGATTGAGAGTAAGGGCGGTGACGTCACATCTGTGTTATATTTGTGCTCAGAAGTAACTTTGATCAATTGGCGGACTAATTACTTTT
The DNA here is from genome assembly GCA_033682625.1 of Helicoverpa zea x Helicoverpa armigera. Lineage (NCBI taxonomy): Eukaryota > Metazoa > Arthropoda > Insecta > Lepidoptera > Noctuidae > Helicoverpa > Helicoverpa zea x Helicoverpa armigera. The sequence continues at coordinate 12,672,326 of JAWIIS010000028.1, forward strand.
TTTCAGTCTTCATGTCTATTGTGAAAGTTATAAAAACATGCTTCACAATTTTCGCTCTCGAAACCTAGATCGACGGAGTATATTTTCGTACAAATACATACTTCACAAATCACTATTTTTCGTACCTTAGCTGTCTTTTCGCTCTCGAAACCTAGATGGAGTATATTTTCGTTCACTTCTCAGAAAGACACAGCTGTGCCCACTTCTCTTCGCGACAAGGTGGAGGCGTTCTACAAGATGTACTGGCACAAGCAACGAGCTGTGTCGGAGACGCAACTGCTGCCCATCTTCCCTCCAACCTTGCCGGCTACCATCAACACTGACATATACTTTGAGGCCACGCAAAAAGTAAGACCTGTACTGTGCTGGATTTCTTAAAGAAGTTTTGAGAGAAAAAAAGTGCCTGTGTGTTATCTTCTTCTTCTTCTTCTTCTTATATATAAAAATCAATTGCTGTTCGTTAGTCTCACTAAAACTCCGGAATGGCTGGACCGATTTGGCTTATTTTGGTTTTAAAATGTTTCTAGAGGTCCAGGGAAGATTTAAACGATACGAAGTTCGTGGGGTCAGCTAGTCTTATATACAGTCATGGACACATAATTAAAGACACCCCCCGACTCGAAGTGAAATAAATAGTTATGGTACTGACATGAGCTTAAGCACGGTATAAACTGTAGTGTAATAATTATTAAAACAAACATTACATTGTGTTCTTTAAATTAAGGACAAAAAATATTTTCTTTCTTTAATACTTTAGATATAAAGCTCTATGGGAAATGAACACTAACTTTTGTAGCTGATACTTGGCTGGTCAGCTAATTAAAGACAGTTAAAGCCCAGTTAAGAAAAAAAACCGGCCAAGTGCGAGTCGGACTCGTGCACGAAGGGTTCCGTAAATTACAGTTAAATCAACCTATCTCAAAAACTATAAGAGATACTTTGATCAAACCAAAAATCGTTGAAAGAGTTAATTAGCATGCATCACCTCTATTTTTTTTAGAATTTTATACCCCGTAGTTATAAAAATAGAGGGGGGGGGACATACTTTTTACGACTTTGAGAGCTGATATCTCAAAAACCGTTCACTTTAAGAAAAATGTTTTTTAGAAAACTTTATATCATTTTAAAAGACCTTTCCATTGATACCCCACACGGGTATGTACATCGAAAAAAAAAATTTCATCCCTCAGTTACATGTATGGGGGGCCCCACCCCCAATTCTTTTTTTTACTATTTAGTGTCATATTTTTGTAGCGGTTCATACAACACATATTCCCATCAAATTTCATCACTGTAGTACTTATAGTTTCCGAGTAAATCGGCTGTGACAGACGGACAGACGGACAGACGGACATGACGAAACTATAAGGGTTCCGTTTTTGCCATTTTGGCTACGGAACCCTAAAAACGAAAGATACAAATAGTTGCCATACTTTTTTTTTAGAAGTGAGTAAAATACTTATGAAAACTCGAATTAGGTAATAATTTGGGTTTATTTCATTAAACATTTTCATTTTAGTCCTATCAATAAGACTAGAACAAAAATTCTGGTAAGTAAAATGTTTTAGGCTTTTTAATATTATATTTTGACATACGGATTTATTCATACCACTTGATCTGTAGTAAGGACATGGTAATAAATTTATTATTAAAGATTTATTATCAATGGCACCAAAAAAGGCATGGTTTGAGAACAACTCAAAACCGACCCCAAGGAAAACTTGTCCGCAAACAGACTTTAAGGCGGTGCTATAGGCAAATAGTAAACCATTTACATGATTCGGTACTGGTTTTTGGGAGTCATCTGATGCTAAAAGGACGACAATTGTGTCTGCAGAACTTTTAGACTACAACCGGGTCGGGAAAAGCTGTAAGGCATGGGTATCGGAAGATGTTACTTTTGGAAAAGCACCGCGTGTCCATACTGTAGTTGGCTATTTCTATCAAATGTGAAAGGTGCAGTTAACAAGTGTTCAAAAATCTATTTTTTTTTCTCATTAAACAAAGGGATACGAATAATTCTAAAATAATTTATCGAAATTAGTCACCTCCAAAACATGAGATGGAACCAAAATACACTAAGAAAGTTCTCAAACATAGGAGGCGAAAAAGTAATAGTGTGGGGCTTCTCTCCACTACTTGGTGTGGTGATCTTTTAGAAAGATATTATTAAAAATAGGCGAATTTAAGTACTATAATATTTTAGAAATAGCATTTTGTTATATGCTAAGCATAATTTACCGGTCCTTAGCGCTTTCCAAATTAGAAAAGTTCTGAAAAACACTGTAAGAGTAGTAAAAAGGACTCTTTGATCGAGCAACTTATGACGGTTTTGGTTTGGCCCATCGCAAATTTAATAGAAAAAAAAACTGGTGATCGGCCAGAAAACACAATGGCGATAAGTCATACATGAAACATTGATCAATTTTACACAGCTTTTTATGAAGCGTGGAAGAAAATTCCCGTAGCGACTTAAAACAAAACTGACCGCTTGCACGCTTAGGGATGTCGTGCTGTCATTGAGGTAAAAGGAAATAAACCAAATATTAGTACTCATTAGTATGCTTAGTTACAGTGTAGGGAATGTTATTATAGAAAAGTACCATCAATAAAATTAATAATTTGCATTTCTTCCTCTGAGCAAATGGAGTGTCTTTAATTATATGGCCAGGCCACGTTATGGTTCATACCGCTCGAGATTCGGATAAAGCGAAAAAAAACTTGTCGCGAAGGATCACTGAAGATAGTCTTTAGTTTTAATATTTCACAATGCCCTCTTAAATATTTTAAAATAGAAAATAAAGTTCCAGTAGCAATCAGAAAAAAGAAATACAAATGAAATGCGGCAGCAATTTAAGATTCCATCAGTGTCTTTAATTATGTGTCCATGACTGTATAAAAAGTATTGTGCTGTTCGTTAGTCTGACTAAAACTCGAGAATGGCTGGACCGCTTTCGCTGTTTTTGATTTAAAAATGTTTGTAGAGGTCCAGGGAAGGTTTAAACGCAACGAAGTTCGCAGTATCAACTAGTCCGAAATAAAACGTCGGATTAAGCATTGCCATCCAACGTGTCAATGCCAGCCTTTTGGGTACATTACCGAACGACAGCGATGAGGACCAATTTTTGATGCTGTTTATTAGTTTTACCCCGCCGGGGCACAGATCCATCGCAGATCGCCAAACGTTGTTTCAGGCTCGAATCCTTCGCGAGCTATCATACCAGATATTGGAAGAGCTGGCTAGAAAGATGGAGACAGTTCATTACATTCCAGGAGATGCCATCATCAAGCGAGGATCTAAGAAGTGCCAAATCATATACATTACTTACGGAGATATTGAAGTGAGTTCCTTAACTGGCTCCAGTCATTCGATCCTTTGCTAATCGAGTTATATACCTATTACGAATTTTTTTAAAGACATTTTATAGTACCTAATAGTGGTTCAAATCTCAATAGCACCATAATAAGATTTACTTACTAGACCAGTTCCTTAGATGAGTTGTGAATACTCAATGCAACCTCTAGTTTTAATGTTTTAACAATCGTGACGAGCACTTCATCATCTGCCTCCTTTAGACCTTTCACTAGGTTTTTCCAACGGTCTAACCCGCGTCCCAGGACTTCCTCCCATACTCGAACAAATATAGCCTGTCAAAGAATTTTTCAAAACAGTTCAGAAGTTTTGGGCTAAATTCCTCTTTGCTATATTAGCTTGAATATGAAAGAAAAGAAGAAAGAAAGAAGCATTATATATTGACACAACACAGGATATACATACACATAGAATAAAAAAATAAACAAATGGTTGCGCCAAATAGATCCATTTCAGCATTATGCCAGACAGCTAGTGCCTGACGCTGGTTTTCAGCTGGACCTATGAGGACTTGTGGGTGTCAAACCGAAAATATAATACAGCTGCAAAGACATTTCGCTTTTATCCAGGCTTTTTCCATGTGGCCAGATGCTGACAGCAGAGGACGATAACACACCCATCCTTCGAATGACCCGAGGCACGGTGCTGACTCCATATGGTTGCGCGGTAGCCGCGGCGCTCAGCCGCTCGCACTTGGCCGTGCGGGCAGCTACCTTCTGCACGGCTCATGTCCTGAAGGCCAGGGAACTGTGGCGGGTCGTCACTAAGCACTCGGCATCGCAGGACCATGCGGGACCCATATTAGCTTCCTTCACTGTTCGTAACGATCATATTTAAATCTAGCGAGCTTCGCAACGGGATAACAGTATTTCCCCACTATTTAATGCATTTTATTATACATATAAACCGTCTTCTTTAATCACTCTATCTATTAAAAAAACCGCATGAAAATCGGTTGCGTAGTTTTGAAGATTTAACCTTCCAAATGACATAGGGATATAGGGACGGCGAAAAAACGATTTGGTTTTAAATTATGTAGTCATATTGATGTTTGTAAATCCTTATGTTATACAAAGACAATTTTGTGTTACAGGATCACATTGAAAAAGTCAAAAGGCACTATCAAATGAAAGTTCCAGATGATGCCATGTAAGTTATCTTTGCTTTTTCTATACCATCACTTAAATCCAGTGCGGTACTTACGAGTTTGCGTAACTAATAGTGAATCTATTGTGTTTGTGACGTTTAGGAGCCTCTAAATCTACCGATCTGATCTTTAAATTCTTTTACAATAGAATTCCGCGATGACTGTGAGGGCCATAGGCTGGATTTTATACCACGGGTAGTAGTTTTCTCTGGACGCGGGTGAAAATTATCGACAAGAAATAGTTTTTAGAATTGGCAGTAGGTAAATAGGTAGAGACTAGAGAATATAATAACAAATCGAGGAAGGAGCCATTATCTTGCAAATAGGTCAACCTTTTATGCATTCGTTAACATATGCTTTCTTCTTACTAAATATTTTATTGTAAATAATTTCCTCTGCAGTCACAAGAGCAGTATCCTGAACTTCAATCGCAACCTTATCATGCTAAAGGAAATGAATGAGGAAGGAGCCTCGGTGCTGTCCAGCTCCGACGTGTTCTTAGAGATCGCTGGATGCTATATCATGAGGAATGTTAGTTCTATACATTATAATGAATCCTTCTTACTTTGTCACTTGTCAATCATTGTCTCAAGCTTTAAGACTCAAAAAGTGTTGGTAACAATCTTTCTTATTACATTCAATCATTACAAACAACTGAAATTCTCCGTTGAAAACTGGCAGCTGTCAACTGATCAAAACATTCGATACTCCTAACTTTATCTCTGCTCTCCACATGATGTTGTAAATTAAACGAAAAATGACTCCTATGGCTAAACCACTGAATGGATTAGGTATTTTTTTTACAATTCACCATAAAATACCAGAGTATATGTGGTAAGATTTAATGTAATCAGGCACGACACACATGATATATGTAAATCACCACCACACACTCATCACTGAGGAGGACAGCTTGCAGCAGCGATTCACATATGCACAATATCTCAGGATAAGGTTGGTGCAGCACCCTGTGCACCAGAGAAGCGTATCTTTTTCTCATCGTTTCATCCTTATAGCTAGTCTATCGCGATCAACCTACCTCTATAATATTGTATATCTAAGACTTGGGAACCGGTGGAAATTTCAGGCCTTTTTGGGAAGATTATATCAATGTCTAATGACTTCTCTAAATATTTTTTAGCGTTCAGCCTCTGCTCTAACGGACCAGTCGGATCAGATATGCCTCCGTCCGGTGTTCCCTTGCATCCTGCAGCCGACATCCTCGCTCCTGGTCGGGTGGCATGCTTTCGTGGCTTTGCTCATCTTGATAGTTTGTATTGTGAGTATATTCATACAGACCGGAGCCGATCGACTGCGCGAGCATTAAAGAGCATGCAATTGGAGCCAAACGTCAAGAAAAAGTACGCGATCGGAGCCGGTCGGCTCCTTTTCTTATTTCACACCGAACGCCTTCGAGCATTCTTGATGACAAAAGCAGTGCACATCCAAAAATGTGTATTAAGAATTTGCTCTTCTCTCAGAGCCGGCCTGTCTGAACGGGCCCTAACTCTGCAAAAATCATGAGCTATGTACCTATATGGAAGAACAAATAAAATATTGACGTTATATTCTATTCCACAGACGCATCCCTACTTCCTAGTGTTCCACAGCCAGCTGCCCCAACTGTTCAGGTTCTTCGATTATTGTGTGACTTCTATATATACTCTGGACCTCATCGTGCATTTGTCCACGGGAGCTAACGTTGAGGAGGGTAAGTTCTCATTTGTTTTCACTATATCAGTAAATAGTTTTTCGTTTTGTACTTTTAACTTCAGTACAGTTTGTAAGTATGTCACAAGAAGACCGTAGAATTTGATTGTTATGCAGTCTATCTTTGTAGTGCTATATACCTGTCTTTCTGTTGGGTATACTCAGTGTCCACTGTTTTTTTGTGTAAAAATGAGAATGTATAATTCTATTGATAAGCGTAGCTGCTAAATGCCTGATCATGTCTGCAGGTGTTCCGATCACATTCGCGCAGACGTCGTCCCAGCAGATGCGCAGTCACTGGTTCGTGCTGGACGTGGTGGCCACGCTTCCAGTCTTCGAGTTCATTGGCAACGGACAGTTCGCTGGCATGAACAAGATTCTCCGGCTGCCCAAGGTCTGGTAGTCCAGCTTCCATAACACGTGCCACCTTATAAGATTTACTTTGTTCGAGGAGATGGTTTAAACCTAGTGCTAAGGAACTTTTTATGACCACTTTTTTATAATAAGGTGGGTGGGCTTTATGTAAAGGGAAAAGTTCTGAAAAAAAGTTTTTATGTTAAACTACTTTTTCTTTGAAACGTAGGTATTGTTGTGAATGTAAGTTTCTTAGTTTTTAAGACTTTAGGAGTGAATGGTCAGGCTGAAATTTTGTTTACTGCTACTTTTTAATGGAAGAAAGATTTCTCGGGACGCGCATGATACTGAAAACAGCTCGATTCTTTTATGTTCCATAATTCAACGTCTTAAGCCTTCAGGCATTGACTTCTTACAGCATTCCTACTTCAAATCTTTATGTTTCAATCGATCACCTGGACTGACTTCCAGCTGTTCCGTGTGTTGAAGAGCCACGAGGAAAGCTGTGGTTACCGCAGCCACGTGCTCCGGTTCCTGTCGTACACGCTGCTGCTACTCATAGCTTGCTACCTCATCGCCACCATGCAGCAAGCCTTCATGTGCTTCCAGTAAGTTTCATGCAGCGATACAAAACAGGACTCCATCATCATCATTATCTTCCGAAACATTTTTTTCCAACTACGGTGGGGTCGGCTTTAAGAAAGGTCTTCATGGTTTTCAATTCTTCGTTCTTCATCTTCTTGGCGAGTCGATGGCAGATGACTTTAAATTTAAAATGCCCAGTGCCCATATAGCTTTTGCAGTGACTTTACATAGGTTTTGGATAGTGCAGAAGTTTGGGTACATTGGGTTCACAAAAGGTGCCACATCGTGTGTAGTGCAACACCGCACATTCATCTATTTTATCATTCGTGTAACCTCATCTAAATAGATTGTCCTTGCATTACAACTTGTTTGGATAAATATGTATTTGTGTGACTCTACGTCTCGGGCTTACGCAACCTCCGAAAAACTCTACCAACCGCGCCCGAGCTTACGCATACATGTATATTTACACACACACAAGTATTGCATTTGTATATATTTTTTTGTTCACTCCTATCTTAATTTTTTTGCCTGTCTGTCCGAAGGTCTGGTCACTGCTTGGTGACGAACTTCACGCACAGACCGCATTGGGAGAACAAACCACTGGACGACGAGACGGTGCATTCCAGGCTTATCTTCGGCCTGTACTGGGCCATTTCCATGATCATCTTCTCAAGTAAGAGAATCTTCGTAACGTCCACTTATACAATGTGTCCCGGGGATAAGTGACCGCCCGAAATTTTTTGAATATTTGTACAAAATTAAGGATAATTTCATTTACATTTTTGAAAAAAATCATTAAAAAAATTTTATTGTCAGGCCTGTTAATAACAGGCTTTGCTCTTTTTTTTTCAAATTTCAACTGACCGTATTTTTGCATTTGTTTGAAATAGCAGCAAACATTGTTGTGAGCTATTGTAGGAAATATTATGTAGTTTATTAATAAATTAAAAGAAAGTGATATTAAGGGGGCATTTATTGGACTTATTTTGAAAAAACTGAAAAAAGGCGTTATTTTCTTTGAATTTTTATTTTCTTTTTTTTCTTATAAATGTTTTATTACATTTTTGTTATGTTTGATTATTTTAATTGATAAACTATGATGTCGGCTAGTCAATAAAGAAAAAAGAATTTAAAAAGATGTAAAAACTTAGGAAATATCTTAAAAAAACTGCAGCACGTCACAGTATTTACTAAAAATCATTAAAAAAAAACCAAAGGCGGTAGTTCCAAATATAAAGGAAATTATCCTTAATTTTGTACAAATATTCAAAAAAATTCGGGCGGTCACTTATCCCCGGGACACATTGTATACATACTAATAGTACTTATAAAGCTGAAGAATTTGTTTGTTTGCTTGAACGCCGTAATCTTAGTTCTTGAGATTAAGGCTATTTGCGAAAAAGATTTTCAGTGTTAGGTAAAGTAAAGGCTTCTTTTATCCGGGTTATATATCCGGGAGGACTTCCCATGGAACCCAGACGAAAGCTGGTTTGAAATAAAACGATATTTTGACTTTAATTTTGCAAAAACTGTGATACATTTTTAAACGCCTGAATATTTTACAATAGCAAATCTTGTAAAGACAAGTTGCCTTTTTATCGTACCGGTTATTCCTTAATTTGTTCCTATTTGCTCACTGAGAGAGTTCATATACATAATCTCAAAGACACCTCGAAATCTTTTGGAGAGTACTTTACCATAGATATCTTACGCGCCTTCTGTTTTATTTTTACAGTTCATCGAGAAACTTGGGGTAAAGAAAACTGGAAGAATGTTCTTTACACGATGGTCATCCTGGACATCTGCATCGTACTGCGTATCTTCATGGAGGCGGTCTACTCTGCCACTATCATGGTCACTACCGATTTAAGGTATCCTATTGTCAATTTTAGCAGACAAGGTTGAAGCTCACACGCATGCAACTGTCTCCCACCTCAGGACAGGCCCCAAGTTTGTTCAAATAGATTGACGACCTCGAGGGCGCAATGGGCAATATGTGGTACTGCCGACCCAGAGCTCCCGGGTTCGATCCCGGTTCGGTCGACATTTGTGTGGTGAACATGCTTGTTGGCCGGGGACTGGGAGTTACAATATGAATTTATTAATATTTATATATGTAGCTATATGTAGTTTACTAGTTGTGTTCGCACCCATAACACAAGTTAATTAATAACTTACCATTGGGTTAACCGACCGTGCGTGGAAAGGTGTCCCGAAATTATTTAATTTATTTAATATTTGATTTAATTCAATCGCCAAATTATACAAATAATTTTCAGAGAGAATTATGGTTCCCGTATCGCTATGGTGAAGAGTTTTCTGATTAGGAACGAGATGGACCCTCTCTTGAGGAAGAGGTTCATCACATACCTACAACTCTGCTGGCATACAGATCAGGTAGGACTTCTAATAAAATCTAGGTTGCACAATTACAGGGGCCCTATTCTGCTAATTTTACATACCCGACATAGGTACGATTAATATCCAACTGAGAACCAATGACGACTCAATTACGATTGAAGCGTATGTGGCATGCCGCTATTTTTTCTTTTAAATAAATGTTTTTAACCCTATTCTGTGGTTCAATAAATTAATCATATTTTCTGCAAATTTTGTACGACATAATTGTAGAGCAGACTACTGTAAGACCAAATGGCAGACAAATAGCAAACCAATGAAATGTCATTAGAATACGATTGGTCTTATATTAGTAGCGGAATGCCCGCTGAGGTTCAAACTCCTATTGCAATTCAATTGTTTTCCAATTCTCACATTATTAACTTAGTAGAATCAAGCCCTAGGTTCAATAGAAGGTTCAAAAAGGAACTCAGGGTCTGGAAATTGGTGATTGACACTCCTGCACCGATGATCACGTTAATGTCGGTCCTGCACTGGATCTCCCATTCGCGTCTGTGTTGTCCAATCGAACTGTGAGAGTGAGTGAAATAAGAGTGGTTGATCTCCTTGGACAACTGCTGACGTGACCCACAATAGGACTGACCACTTCTTATAATCCTGAGATATGTATTTTGTACTAGCTTTTGCCCGCGGCTTCGCTCCCGTCAACTGACTTCTCTACTTTACCCTATTTTTTTTTCATAAGAATATTCTCCTGACAATAACAAACACAACAAAAAAAAAATTGCCAAATTGGTCCAGGCGTTGTTGAGTTATGCGCTTACCAACACATTTTGCGATTCGTTTTTATATTATAGATTGTGAAGCTCCTAACGATATATTTAACCTTCATAGGCTTACAAGATGTCCCACAAGGCGCATGCAAATATATTCTACGATTTGCCAGCCCATGTGTACCAAGATATAGTCGGCAGGAACCGCAGCAAGTACATACTGGTCATACCGTTCATGAGGGTACTTGCACTTACCATTTCATTATGTAATTTTCTTTAGAAGATACAGGATAGAGGTAGTCATTCATTCTCCGAGTCTTTTTCCCAACTATGTTGGGGTCGGCTTCCAGTCTAACCGGATGTAGCTGAGTACTAGTGCTTTACAAGATAAAGGGACAGAATAAAGGTAGTATGATTAGAAAAGATCAAATAGCTTGGAATTTGAATGTTACATTGAATATGACTTACTAGCTTTGATATGCCAACGTTTGGGAAAACTTCACACTAAGGCTAAGTCCTCATACACGATAAAATACATAATACTAAAATAAAACTACCAAGAAGTTAACTGACTGACAACTGATTAAACAGGTTATTGGATACAAGGAGTTTCTTGCCGGTTCTTCTCCATGAAACCCACTCTTTGGAACCATGCAACTAGTTTGATATTTCGAAAGAGCTTTCATAGGCCTAATTGAAATAAAAAAGGATGACTTTGACGTAATTAAAGCGTTAAAAATTGAGCATTATTAATTAATTTATGTATACGTATTTGTGTTTTACAGTTTTTGAACAAAGAAGACATGAGATTCGTATCATCCGTGGCTAAACTGTTCTACACGTCCCCGAATGAAATACTACTGAATACAGGAGAGCTCACTAATGAAATATATATCATCAAAAAGGGCATCTGTGAGGTTCGTATGTTAAAATTTTCATTTTCAATTCACCATTGAAGACTAGTTTAAAACTGACATTTAATTTTTTATTGAACTAGCTTCTGCCAGCGGTTTCAGCCGCATCCCGTGGGAACCTTTGCTCTGATAAAAAGCCTTCCTCGATAAATGGGCTATCTAATACTGAAAGAATTCTTCAAATCGCACCAGTACTTCCTGGGATTAGCGCGTTCAAACAAACAAATTCTTCAGCTTTATAATGTTAATCTGGATTATCTCCACAACTGTATTTGGTGTCTTTTTTTGGTTATGTATGACTTGCTTTCTCCCGCGGTTTCTCTCGAAATATTCATTCAAATCGATTCAGTAGTTTCGGGGTCCTTAGGGTACAAACAAACAAACAAAAATAAATCCTCTTTATTATTTTGCATACATCAGACCTTATCTGAAAACTTGATGGATTGACCTGTGAGTGCTATTGAATTAAACAAACAGGCTTTGAAGATTTATTTATTTTTATTTTATTTTATTTATTTATAGTTAATATTAAAACGGTGCAACACCAATTACAATAATTAACATGGAAACATTAAATCAAAACAAAACAAAAGTAAAAACATATAGTCGACAGCATTTCAATATCTAACTAACAAGGAACAGTGGACGCTCTTGCATACTTTCTCTCACAGAACCCCAAACACACACGCATTACTTTACTCCACTCATCCACAAACACATCAAATTCAGGGTTGGCAGTCAGAAGGGCGTTGAGCGTCTTAAGAGTGCGACATATAGGAGATTCAGCTCTGGCGACTGTTTTGCATGTCGGTGGGGCGAAGAGATTGTGCCTGCAGCTCTGACGACGACCGATGTATTTGTCGGGGGTGAATAGGCGGCAGAAAAGGCTGTGGAGCAGTCGATTTGGCCCCGTAAGGTTTTACAAGCTACCATGAGCTGATCAAAGCCTCGTCTTACCTCCAAGGAGTTAAAGCCTAACATCCCTAGCAGATAGTTAGTTGGGTACATGAAGGGAAAAAAGTTGTATAACCTTTTGAAAAAGTACCTCAGAAAGGTTTTTTGCACCTTTTCGATCATGAGTGTTTGAGTAGCGGTGTAGGGGTGCCAGACACAGGCACTTGACTCAAGCTTGCTTCGGACCAGAGTGGTATAGAGTAATCGGATGACATTGGGATTGCAAAAGTCGCGAGCATTGCGCAAAACAAAGCCCAGGCGCCTGAAGGATTCCTTCGCGAGGGAAGAAATGTGGTCTTTAAATGTCAAACATCGATCGAAAGTCACGCCCAGATCCTTTACGTTGGTGACTCGAGATAATACTTCACCACATAATCTGTAATTGTAATGGATCGGTCGCAACCCTCTGCCGTATGTCATGACGTGGCACTTACCTATATTAAAAGGTAGGTTGTTTACCTTGCTCCATACATAAACAGCTTCAATATCCCTCTGTAGAAGTTTGCAATCCTCGTCCGTTCTGATTTGAGCAACCAATTTTAGGTCATCGGCATATAACAGGCATTTGGCAAACTTAACTCTTGTGGTCAAGTCTAAATTTATTTAGGGGCTTTTATCATAGATATGTCAGCCCCATTTGTGGTCAAGTCATTAATCATGATTAAGAAAAGAAGCGGCCCCAGTATGGATCCCTGACTCACGCCCGAGCGGGTGGTGTAAGGCTTAGACTCAAAGCAACCGTGTCTGACAAACTGCTTGCGATCGCGCAGGTAGCCGGAGAAGAACTTGACGAATTCGACCGAGAAACCTATGGCTTCCAGCTTTGTCAAAAGCACATCGTTGTCAACTCTGTCGAAAGCTTTTCGGAAATCAAAGTATAGAACATCGACTTGCCTTCTGTTGTCCAGGCTACTCGATATGTAGTCTACATGAACCAGTAAATTTGAGTTGACGGAGCGACCCGGTCGAAAGCCGTGTTGGGCATCAGACAGAAGTATATTTACGTGTTTGTAAATATAAGAGTGGAGAATATGCTCGAAGACCTTGGCGATGGTTGGGAGGATAGCAATTGGTCTGTGCTCCTCTACTGATGTTTTGTCAGAGGTTTTAGGGATGGGAGTGACTCGCGAAGTTTTCCATTGCTCAGGGTATACGCCGGACTGGAGGGCTAAGTTAAAAATATGACATAGAGGAGCTGCCAGGGTATCGTTACATCCCTTAAGGACATAGGGTGGAATGTTGTCTGGGCCAATCGAGCTACAGGGTTTAAGCTTGGCAATACCCTTTACTACGTCAGGTGGGGTTATGCAGGGGAGGGGAATATTATTACTCACACCACTGAGATTGGAGAAATTTAGGTCTAATTTAGGTGCATCAGGCTGAAACACGCTGGCAAAATACTCAGCAAATGCCTCGGCCGCTTTAACGCCCGAACAAGTCTCACCCTTGTGGATGACGTTTGGCTCGAAACCACCCTTAGTTCTCAGGCTAGAAAAGTGCTGCCAAAAATGTCGTGGATTTTTGCGTATACTATTTTCAACGCTGATGCAGTGCAACCTATAGGCGTCCTGAGTCCTCTCTTTTAAGTTCGACCGTAGTTTACTGAACTCTGCATATGTAACTTCACATCGCGAGAGCTTCCAACTATTATGGAGTTTAGTTTTTCGCTGAGTGTCGTTCACAATATCCCGCGTAAACCATATTGGATACCTTCTATTATTATCAGCGTTCATTCCCTTCTTCTTTGGAATTGAAGAATCAAAGATATTATAAATCACTGAATAAAACTTATCTGCTGCAGAGGGGGCATCATCGCAATTAAGGATTTGTTGCCAGGGAGCAGAAGAAATTTGTTCACTTAAAAGTGCGTAGTCCCCTTTGGCAAAATTCCAATCCTTACTTCGATCAATGTTGCTGGGATCCAATTTTTCACTTTCCTTATGCGTTTTGATAGTAAACGCAATATCTAATGGAGGGTGATACAAATCGATTGGAACCAGCTCCGTACCTTCCACGTGCTCACAGTTCACTTCACTGCCCTCCCGAGCCAACACCACATCTAACTTACTCCCACGCATATTCCACACTTCATTCATCTCATTCATACTACAGAAGCTTAAGAAGTAACAGTAATAATTGTTGACATTTACAGGGGCACTTTTCAAGTTAAGGTCACCTAGTATCATCACAGTTCCATTCAAATTGGAGATAATGTTCTCAACTTTGCAAAACCAAGCCATGTAATCGTCATCAGTTGCAGAGGGTTTTATATAGACAACGCATACATATATTTTCTTGCCGTAAATTATAATCGTTGCCCATAAGTCTTCACCACATTCAGTTTCAAGATCACGCTGTCTCTTCATGGTAATGCCAGGGCGCGCAGCAAGCAACACTCCGCCGCCCGGAGTCACTCTATCTCTGCGTAGAATACGCCAATCTCCTATTGATGTTTCGGAGTCCTCTACAGAACTATCAAGATTTGTCTCAGTTACGGCTATCAGATCGTGCTCGGAAAGCAACAAGCTAGATCGCCACGTTGGTAACTTGGTTTTTAGCCCACGCACATTTTGGTACAGCATCCGCAGATAGTTGTTGCGATCCGTAGAGCTGGGTAAAGCAATAATGGTATGGTGGTTATTGGGGGTCGTTGCTTTGGCCATGAAAGTTGCGGCGCCATGGTTTGACACATATATCCTCTATATAAGATAATGAAAAGATAGTTGTTTATTGTAATACACATTAACATAGACCATTTTTATAATATTAAAAAACTAGGCATACTAAAGTTGATTATATTATGTGACATACTGAAGAAGATTATAATTTTCCTGTTCCCCTTCAGATTGTTGATCCGGTCTCTAAGCAACGCATTGGCACGTTGACTACAAAGAACCATTTTGCTGCACTCATCTGTCTCTTACGTAAGTAGACCATCATCTGTTTATAATTTACGAGCTTCTGCCAGTGGTTTCACCCGCATCCCGTGGAAACCTCTGCACGAACCCGGATAAAAAGTAGCCTATAGACTTCCTCGATAAATGGGCTATCTAACACTGAAATAACTTTTCAAATCAGACCAGTAGCTCCTGAGATTAGCGCGATCAAACAAACAAACAAACTCTTCAGCTTTATAATATTAGTATAGATTGTCCCAGATAGTCAGCTTCATTTTTTTTTCAAAAGCCAATGTTATGCTCAGATTTTTTCGCTCAATTGCTCATTGCCAGCTTTCGCGCCAACTGTGTAAGATGGCCGTTATATCGATGTTGCCAAAATCATCATCATCATCCTGCCCTGTTCCCAAGTCATTTGGGGTCGGCGCAACATGTCTTTTTCTTCCATTCCTCTCTGTCAGACGTCATTTTTATTTATTTATTTCCACCAAACATACACTATTTTTACAGGTGCCACCCAATGCAATAGCGTAGTTATTTCTACATACACTTATTTAACATTTACAAAACTTAATACCTACTTAACCATAAAAAACTAAACTAATACAAAAAATAACTTCCAATCTGTAATATCCTATCATACCCAGTATAAACAGTCATACTTACATCCACTCCCTTCTGCTTCATGTCCTCTTATGTTGTCAAAATATCTACATACATCAAAAGTGATACAACTTACAATGCGGGACTTTTTTATATTGGTTTTCCATCGAACAGGCATACCGGCATACTATACAGTGCGTGCTATCACCCACGTGCAGGTATTCAGCTTGCCCCGCAAGTACCTGGATAAGGTATTTGAGCACCCACAAATAAAGGAGGCCATTGACTTCGTGAAGAAACGCCCGGTAAGCGTTTATATTGCTTTATAGCTAGAAAATTGATCAACTTACGAGTCTTGTTATTTTCCGGTGACATATAACACGATTCAATTTTGTGTTACGTCATTTCTAAGTAAAAATTTTACACAGATGTTACGTCACGAGTTCTCTCAATCTATGTTGCATTATATCTTAGTAAAATTAATCACTATTTTTATCCTGTCATCACGTCTATTCCCGTGTCTCCTTCTTCAGGAGTATCAGCGCGTGCAGAAGAAGTTGCCTGCCTTCATGAAGTACGTGCCACCCCCCCGATCCAAGAATGTGATGCATTTCAAGCTGCCGAGGAAACACGAGCCCGACTACGAATTCCTCCATCCTTTCGATAGGCTTGGATTCTTATCTATTTTGCGGTAAATACAACTTTGTTAGAAAAAACAACTGTTTAGATCTACTAAGCTCAAAAGACGGGCTTCTGTACAGCATACATTACCATATTTTGTGATACCAAAAATCGTTATGCCCACCGTACGTATTTGACCTAAAAGAAAGCACCAGACTCGCCTGACTTGTGGCATCTCCGCTCATCTTTCCTTATTCTTTTATATTTATATTTTTTCTATAGATTTAATAATAATAATTTTAGTTGTAAGTTTTATTTTATTTTGCTGTGCCCTACAGGGTCCATAATTGTACCTAGCTTTAAACCTAATTGTAACACCTATTTAATATAGGCAGATAAACTAGACTAATTTTAGATTTCCACAGGCATAGCAGTCACGCACTCTTTCCTCATACTGCTATGTTTTAAGCCCCCAGTACACGTTGGCCTGTGTTGGGCCAAGCTTTGCAATGCACAAATGTAGGCCACGATCATATGGTGTTTACACATTGGCGCATGGCTCATTGCTGCCTGGCAAACCGCTTGCGATGGACGTCGAGGTAGTTACGGCTGGGGCTGTTTATTTGTATACAACACTACTATATTTATACTGTACTGTACTACTATATTTATATTATACTACACTACTATATTTACTACTTATTGTTATACGCAACACAAAAGTGTACTATCCTCAGCGGCCGGTGACGAACTAAACATTGGCCAAATGTGTAAACACCACACGCCAAGCTGGGCCACGATTCCTTTGATGTCTGCCCAAAAAACCGACAACTCGCCGAATGCGCGCCAACCTTGACAAATGTCCACCAACCTGCACCAATACCCCGTGTACACATTGGTGATGGCGTGTATTGGCCGCACTTGGGCCAACGTGCACTGGGGCCTTTACAAATTCATCACCTTCTTCACTACACCTGATTATCAAAATTCTCTTAACACAGTTACGTATTTCCGCGGTACACGATCCGACCTGATGGCAAGTACTTGCTCCGGTACGAGTGGTTCCGCATGATATGCGCACTGCTGTCTGCTCAGCTGTTCCCTCACTACACGTACCTGGTGCTGCAGTGGCCGTTCCTCTATCATGTCTCCTGGTTCCTCGACCTGTCGGCTTATTACGATATGTAAGTATTCTGCCTTATTCGTCTGGCCATGTCCGTAAACTATCCCGTTGGCGCCAAATCAAATCAAAATTTTCAGGCTTCATCTACCCTTAGATATAGGTACATATACTTTGAAGACTAACATACCTATTTTTATATACAAAACTTGTAGATTGATAGAAATAACTTTAACCTATGTTCGTATCACATTCGGTGCTTTAAGTTACGTGCGTTTGGACACTCCCTCACCGCTGCTTAACCCACAGCGGGAGGAGTTATTTGATAATTTCCCATCAGAAAAAAATTGTGTGGTTAAATTTTATGTTATTTGTCAGTTGCCAAAGGATGATGATTGGCTACTTCAACACGGATGGGATCCTGGTGTACCATCCAGCCAGCACCGCCGCCTATTATTTAAAGGGTGCCTTCTTAGCTGATTTATTGGCGTGCTTACCTCTTGAAAATCTGGAGTCAACACGGAAAGACAGTTCTGGTATGCAAAGATTCTTCCTCTTTTACCCATAAATGCCTTTTCTTCGAAGACCTCGATGGCGCAATGGTGAACTGGTGGCAATGGTGTTCGATTCCCAGTTCGGTCGACATTTGTGTGATGAGCATGCTTGTTGTTCGTGATCTGGGTGTCATAATATGTATATGTATATAATACTATTTATGATATGTAATTTATCAGTTGTGTTAGCACCCATAACACAATTAATAACTTATCATGGGGCTAGCCGACTGTGTCTGAAAGGTGTCCTTTACTATTTATTATTATTCTTCATACAGAGCACCTGTTCCGCCTGACTCCAACGAAGCAGTTTCTGATGCTGAACCGTCTCATCCAGTTGTATCGGATGCCGAGCGCCATGATGGTGCTCAAGGAGTACATTGAGAGACGGGATATACTCATGGTGTAAGTGGCTCGGTGTTTAAGACTGCATTATTATAGGACCACACTCTTTCGTTAACCATTAATCTTAGTCAGATTTTAATTCATCTATTTATATCATTAATATAATTAAATATCGACACGGCTGTTATTGCGCTGATTGACGTTTCGGATGGCACGTTAAACTGTAGGTCCCGGCTGTCATTGAACATCCTTGGCAGTCGTTACGGGTAGTCAGAACAAAGTAAGTCTGACACCAGTCTAACCAAGGGGTATCAGGTTGCCCGGGTAACTGGGTTGAGGAGGTCAGATAGGCAGTCGCTTTTTGTAAAGCACTGGTACTCAGCTGAATCCGGTTAGACTGGAATCCGACCCCAACATAGTTCGGGAAAAAGGCTCGGAGGATGGATGTCGTTACGGCCTATGGTCTAATAGCCAAAAGCCTCGACCAACACCTCAGGAGGCTCTCATTAGGCGGCTGGATCAAGGGACTGATTCAGAAAGCAGTCCTCCTTGATACGGCGGGAATTGTGAAGAGGTTTCTATCTCTGGGGCCCTTACCACTGGTACCTTGGACCCTGTGCCTGGTATCGGTGGCTAAAAATATACAATTAAATTATAATACATATAATACATATATAATTAAAAATATACTTAGTATGTATAAAAAATAATGAACGTATAATCATATTGCAGCATTCAAGCGATCCCCTTATTTATGGCGATGCTTAACACGTTGACCTGCCTCATGGTATTCTACTCCGTGAAGATATCCTACTCCAGGGATTTCAGCGGCTACGAATGGATTATAGAACCCTTCGACGATAAAGGAGGATCATGGGTGTACTTGTTCAAGGATAAATGTGAGTTCAAGGATTTTTAGTTCTCGTAGACCGACATGACAGTAGTTTGACAGCAGTATGAAGCTACATGCTTGGATGATAATCTTCAGGAGCTGATCTAAATAAGTATTTATATTACTAAGAGACTGAAATTAAACTAGTTCGCCGTAATTAGACTTCTCTAGGCTTACATGGAAACTAGGTTGGGAGAAGCGAGGCTTAGAGCTACTCTCATCGCCCAGATAAAAAGTAGCCTATGTCCGTCTTCAGGGTAAACCTATATCTTACTCCTGCGTCATCAAGGATAAATAGTTACCTTTCTTGCTACCGGCCTGATAATAAAACTCGGTTCTATTTCAAACAGTTCGGTTCAACTTTACGGAAACACCATGGAACCTGCACCTCGCCACTTATTTCTGGGTTGTGTACGAGTGCAGCACCACCGGCTATGGGATATTCAATCCCACCAACCATGAAATTATGAAACTTCTTTTCGTTGGCATCGCTTGCAGTAAGACCTCCTATTTCTTTTTACTATAAATCTTACGCCATTTGTGTGTGTCACTTGTATTTTTTAAGTAGCTAACCGCAAATACCATCTAGGGCTTAAGATTAATTTTACCCAGCTTACGGGTCTTATTACAAACCTGACGAATTGCTGGCACGCAATAAATAATAAAATCTGAGCTTAAAAATTGCCATTTTAAAATCTTAAAAACTCACCATTGAAAACAACGGAACTAGCAATGTTTCCAAAAAAAAATTTAAGACTTTCGTAATATTTGCAGGTGCAATGATAGTCACATACTACTCGGTCCGTATCATCAGTATTCGGGCGAATGTCAACAAGTCTCTGGCTGGTTTCCAACAACACATGAAGGATATCAACGTCTACATGGCTAGAGAGAAGTTGGATTCGGAACTGCAAAAGTATGATAACCTTACATAGCAAAAAAATTTAATGAAATGTCGCAATGTTTTGAACCAATACGGCCTTAACCATGGAGAACAAATGACTAGCGGAGATACCATAATGGAAAATCGTCTAAGAAAGTAACGCGCCAAAATTAGGGTGAACGGGGAACGAGAAACGTAACAGTTTTCGCCCTTGTTCCAAATATAATTCCAGAATTCGTTGACAGACGTCTCAAAAAACCTGTTAGTTCATTCGCAACTGACCGTTTTGGTCATGTCCACCTATATGAACCTGACCTAGGAGAAGGCTCCTGACCTAATCATGATTTATAGTGGTAGTTAGCTTCTCATATCGGGAAATTTAGAAGCTATTTTGCTTTACAGAGAGATTCGACGTTTTTATGAGTACAACTGGGAGAAGATGGGTGGCGTCGACTATCGAGGAATACTGAAACTGTGTGACCAGATTACGCTCAGAACTGATGCTATCCTGCATATTTACGGACATACCTTTACTAAGGTACAGTTCTAACAAATCCTGCACGACAGAACGTTTCGAAGAACACTTCTCTATCAATCTGTTATCGACATTGTCATTATTGAAATAGAATATAAAATTAAAGAACAAATTTTTGCTTGTACTGGCTTCGATACTCTTTATAAAACAGTTGAGTTAATTGATTTTAGACTCTGTTCCAATAAAGACAGTGTTGATAATAGCTTATAGGTGAATTTCCTTGCTGAGCTTCGCTCTGTGTCTCGCAATTTTGACTTGTAAACCCTACTTACTTCTATCTAAAACCTACTTCTCACAAAATATCTTCTCCTGCAGTGTCCATTGCTAGCGAATGCCGATGTCTCCCTACTGCGCATCATTGGTCGCGCAGTGCGCAGCGTGTACTTCCTACGGGACATGAAAATTCTGGAGGTAGACGACATGGCCACTGACATGTACTTCGTAGACTATGGAGGAGTGGAAGTCAGGGTCAACGTTGGAGATAACTACCATGTTATTAGACTGCCGAGGGGCAGGTGAGTATCTCTGCCATGGAGAGTGAGGGGCTGATCATTAATATATGCCTGCCCGGGCTGCGGGATTGTTCGAAAGAGTAACCGCGGCTCTGGTACATATAAGGCCTACGAAGGAACATGGTGGGTTTCAGTCAGTAAAAGTCTGACACTCCAACCAAACCTCACATTTGTTCTTTCTGGACCACGTGTACCAGGGCTGCGGTAACTCTTTCGGTCAATCCCGCAGCCCGGGCAGACTTCGGTCCTAATCCCTATCATACCAAAATGAATGGCTTTCATAGCTATATGAGGTTCTTATTTTGATACACAGTGTATTTGGCAACTTAGAAGGCACCAAGGCACAAAGAAGTCCTTACAACGTGATAGCCACTGGTCGGCTGCATCTGCTGATGATCAAGTCAGACATATTCTCCAGCATCACGAAGGACTTCCCAGCTATTAGACAGCTCATGGAGAGCTCCAAATGTGGCATAGGAAAAAATACGAAGGTATCTTGAGTAGATATATCTGATAGAGTATAGACAGAAATATATATATTTTTTAAATTTTCTATTTTTCCTGCTCATCGCATATGAACGGCGGCGGGTTCTTCTATTTATTATTTTTATGTGGTATAAGTTTAGCGAAAT
The DNA here is from genome assembly GCA_033682625.1 of Helicoverpa zea x Helicoverpa armigera. NCBI lineage: Eukaryota > Metazoa > Arthropoda > Insecta > Lepidoptera > Noctuidae > Helicoverpa > Helicoverpa zea x Helicoverpa armigera. Next base: position 12,694,091 of record JAWIIS010000028.1, read on the forward strand.
CCTTGTTGATACTTCTCACGACCCTTTTATTTCGCCCAACATTGAAGCAATGCCAACAAACGTGGCAATGCCTACAGCCAATTGGGTACCTACAATGGCGAGCGATAGCGATGACGACCAATTTTTCGACGCCCTTTCATCATCATCATCATAATCATCAGCCTATCGCAGTCCACTGCTGGACATAGGCCTCTCCAAGTGCACGCCACGGCGATCGATTTTCGGCTTCGACGCCCTTTATCAACGTTTATTTTCTTAAATCTAGATTTATTTCAGATTTGAATCATGTACAGTTTATTATAAAATTAATTGTGGTATCAGAATGTTTTATCAAATCTGACTCCTGAAGTCTGGTTATGAAAACTGTACTTTGACTTTGGTAGAACCTTGCGAAACACCAGCTGCTCAAAATTGAGAAAATTATATTTTAACAGATGTATATCTTGGGAGGCGAGGCCAAAGTGAGGGTTCGTCACACGTTACCTTCCACCATGCCTCATCGCAGCCAGACCAGCGTCCTGAAGTATATCTACTTCCAGGAGGGTTATGTGCAGATCTATCTCATAGCCATCTGCATGGGCTGCATATATCTGGACATGTATAACGCGGGATATCAGGTATCTCTGTTTGTATTTTATGTTTCTCTTTCTACCCACTTCTTGTTTTGTTTTATTTTTCTTATTGTGTATCTTTGTGGTGCCTTTTTGTTTGTCTGAATAAATGTTTTATCTATCTATCTAGGTAGTCTTTCTAGAAATTACTCCATTGGGCTGCCCGCCCATATCAGACCTTTTGTAGGACAAGAAATCGGAATTTCTGACCGACCTTTTGTAGAACGTGTATGTTGCTCTATTGATATGATCATGTTATATTTTTCACCTACAAAAGATCTAGCATGTATAATAAAGGCGAAACGTTTTTTGTTTATCTATTTCTAAAAAAGGCTCCGAAACAACTAAGCCGATTTAAAAAATATTTCACTGTTGGGAAGTTACATAAGCCCCAAGTAACATGGGCTATACTTTATCTGTGTATGGACAATAGTTCCCAAGGGGTGTGAGTGAAACCGCGGGTAACAGCTTAGATTAGAATATTATATAAAAACCTTATTTATTTTGTTGCCTGCAGGACAATAGCAGGTGGATGCTCACGACACTGTATTCCTTGGACTTCGCCTTCTTTCTGAAGATATTTACCCAGCACTCCCTGCCATTCCTAGTGCCGAACAGAAATATAAAGAAAATGATGTTGCCTATTAGAAAGATGTTAGTGATATTATTCATTCTTGGTGTTATATTTATTCATTTTGAATCCTAGTTGCTGACGGCAACTGCCGACCGCACCCACGGATCCACCCGATGGTCGCCCATCCACGGACCGACCGCGTCAAGCATTGCTCACCTTATGATCGATTCGACTTATCCACGAGCATTTCATAATGCTTATACACTCGCGTTCGTAAGATAGTTCATCTATTCTATCTTTTTTCTGCAGGTACTTTAAGGGCGAGTTCAGATACGACTTTATATCCATAATTCCTTTCGAGCTGCTCAGCTTTGCCTTCGTCCAGCATCGGTGGTTCCTGTTTCCATGGCTGCGTCTCAATCGGACCTTCAGAATCGTAAGATAACTTTATTTATTTTATTTTATTACGAAAATAAACAGTTTGACACAGACAACAATTTATAAAAACTAGAAACCAACTATATATTTTCGCTTATGAACACCTAGATAGCTTGTCTGTTCTAAAACTAATGCATTGCATAAAAAAATCTCCTAGTAGGTTGTATGTCTAACTAGTTAACAAGTATTTTAGGAAACCACCTACAAATCCACTTTTTAGTGTGTACCTACAAAATAACCACTAGCAAGTATCAAGTCGCGGTGGCCTAGTGGATATAGATCAGGCAAGAACCTTACTAATACAGTATATACTTTTTAAATATTTCTTAGTCGCCAATGGCTGATATGGTGAAGGAAAACATCTCGAGGAAACCTGGACTATATACTCTAAAATCACCAACCCGCATTGAGCAAACGTGATAACGCTCGATCCTTCTCAATGTGAGAGGAGGCCTGTGCCCAGCAGTGGGACGATAAAAAGGCTGTAACTATGAACTTGTGTCCACCAGGCGACGGTACACAAGTGTCTGCGCAAGCGGAACGAGAGCATCACCGTCAACCTGACGTTCACCACCATCATGGCTGTTCTGATCTGGTTCACTCTGTTCGTGCACGCTGTCTCCTGTGTGTGGTACTTCATTGGCTCCGTAGAGGACTCTATCAAACCCTTTTCTTCGTGGAGATACTTGGGTCAGTCAGAAATTATATTATTTTAATCTAGACCAAATGTTGGTTGTTGGTTAACTGGATTGAGGAGGTTATACAGGCACTCGCTCTAAGTAAAATACTGGTTCTCAGTTGCATCCGATTAGACTGGAAGCCTACCCCATAGTTAGGAAAAAAATTACCAAAATTTTTCCATCATCACCAAAAGTCATATCGGGCTACTTGCACTGACTCTTTAAAGGTTAAACTTAAGGTTTAACTAATTAATGGTTTTAAGACATTTAGAGGTCTCGTCACAACATGGCCAAGACAATCTTATGGCGTATGTTTGTTTGTTTTTAAATCAAGTAATATAGAATTATTATACATAGATGATGGTTCAAGCCAATGCGACAACAGTTACATCTGCTCGGTGTACTTCGTGATCACGACGTTCACTCAAAATGGCGTCGGAGACATCATGCCGAAGAAACAGTCCGAGGTAATTTATGTACCTATGTATTGGGTTTATTCGATTCTATTCTACCATTCAATCTTTAGGCTGCCGATCCACAGAAGCTGAGCAAGGCTTTGTTGCGGAGGAATTAAGACAAATTAACCAATACGATTGATCATATGAGATTGCCATTTTCCATTTCTTCACACTGCAGCTTCCCCTCGCTTCTGTAGACAGGCAGCCTTCCCTGTGGACTGATTTAAGCTTTATTTTTCTGGTCTCTACACGACGTTCCTCTGTCCTATCAGGTGCTGTTCGTGGCGATCCTCCAAATAATATCAACTATGGTATTCATGGTGTACGTGGGGGAGTTCTCCAACATCATCCAGTATACCTCCTACCGCTCCTTCAGCTTCTACAGCAAGTACCTTGAGTTGCAGGTGAGTGAGCTAACTGGTGACGTAGAAGTACCACAAAGTACCAAGTAGGTTATTAAATGCCATGGTTAGAGATGGGTAGCAACGTCTCCGAAGCTAAACATAGCCCATACTACGCTCACTAACAAGTATGCCTATTGATAGATGCTCAGCTCTAGGAAGGTTTTTATCCAGCAGTGGTTGTTCTTCGGTGGTGATGAAAAGGCTCACTTCTATTAAAACTGCTATCCTAGCAGTCAGCAGTGCAGCACTCAACAATTCTACGTCAGAGGCCATCAGGTGGATTTGACGAAACTCTGACAGAAGAGGAAATTACATTTGTATTTTATAGCGTCATTCATGTTAAAATGGTTTTCGACATGGTGGTACCGTGGGGTGATATATTATTATCATTACCAAAAGTGACCTCCATAATTCAGCAGGCATCAGGTAACAAGTCTGTCTGTCAAACAAACTATATTTGCAAATATTGATCAGATACGTCCAAATGCCAATTAAAATTTAACGACATGCTTAAGATTATATACAAATACATCTAGTACTAATAGTTTCGACAGTTAAATCGGTCATAAAATAGTTCCGAACTAATAAATATGTGCTTGCGTTCAGTTTACTCAAAGCATTTGCAATCGACAAAGTTAAACGATGCTCAAAATAACATGACATATTTATGTAGTACTTACGTGATTTAAATATATATCATCATACAGGTAATATCAATCCTAAATAATATTATGTCCTAAAAATCAGGAAGGACTAAATTAAGAAATTCTTTCAGTTCGTACCTACGGTACTAGGTAGGTATAGGTAGCCCATTTATTCAAAAAGTCTAGGCTTCCACGGGCCGTCGTTGATACCGCTGACATAAGCTAGAGTACACAATAAGAAAAGAAAAAAATCCTCAGATATATCGCCAATTAAGAAAAATAGAATCATCTTTGGGGCGGTTGCTGTGAATAGTTATTTAATCGTTCAATATATATAAAGTAATTTAAACAACACATTACGAACAAATCAAGATGCCAAAACCGTCTTCTTAATTACGAGAAATTTATAAAAATGTCAGTATTCAATGCATCGACTGAAATGTTGGCAATGCTGCAACGACATGACGTGTGAGACGAAAAAATAACAACGTATCGATGTTTTTAGCTCAAGAAAACATAAAAATATCACCCAACACTGTTTCCACAATAAACATGTTATGTAAGGTGTCATTTCAATTTAGTTTTTTACCTATCAATGTGTGCGTTTCAGCGAATAAAAGTTGTGACTAAGAAGCTACCTCAAAAGGCTTGCTTAAAGTTGTATTAACAAATCAAATTGTTCTCTAGACAACTTAACAAGATTGGATCTCTTGAACCTGAAGACCCACTTTCCGCTACTGGAAAAATAACTTATATCCTTTCTGAGACTCTAGTTTCAATTTCATTTGAAATGGTTTAGAATTATTGGGGTGAAAGCGCGAGATACAATCAGGCACTTTCGCACCCTCAATCGCTTACAAAGTTTATACTGCATTTCGAACTTAATATTTTTACACACCCATTTCATTCCATGTTATCCAGGAGTTCATGAAGAACAACCGAGTGTCCCAGCACCTAGTGAATATCGTCAACAAGTATACCTTACATTTGTGGCGGGAGAACCGTGGCTTCCAAGAGCCTCACTTCTTGGTGCATGCGCCACTGTCTCTGAGACTGCGGGTCATGTCTGCAGCTTACTATCATCATATCACTAGGGTAAGAGGTCCAAGTCTTCATTATAATCTCCCGTGCATCGGAGAGCACGCTAATGTCGGCCCTGCGCCTGATCTCTCCCCGGTCGTGTCGGATTGCCGTCCCATCGGGCTGTGAGAGTGAGGGAATAGTGAGTGCACTTGTTTTAGCACAAATGCTTGTGCACTATAATATGTTCTGCGCAGCTGGCTGATTTCCTTATATGATAACAGTCGCCATTAAGTTTCCTCTATTTTTATGCAAGTAATAATACTGGATAGTCTAAAATTTTGTTAAATTGCAGCACCATATATTTGAAGAATGCGACGCTGGTTTCCTGAGGCAACTGGTCGGATGTTTAAGGATTTACACTTATAATGAAGGTAAGTACTCTGCTTAAATAGTATTATAAACTCTTTTTTTATGATTTTGGGAAATCATCGGATGGACCACACCACCATAAATACTTTGACTGAAACTCACCTATGTTCCTTCTAGAGCCCATCTTGTGCCAGTATTAATAGTTAATTTTTGAATACTGCTGAGATTACTCCTGCATAATACCTATAGCTTTTCGACAGTTAAATAATTTGTCACATCGGTTCAGTGGGAAAAACAACCGCTTGATTATATTAGTATTGATAGTGTAGATAAAACTGTGATGAATTTAGGCATGTACGTGGTGAAAGAGAGCGATATTACGGACGCCATGTACGTGATCCACACGGGCAAGGTGAAGGAGACCTGCGAGGAGATGGACATCAGCGCCAGGGTCTACCCAGCCGGCTCCTACTTCGGAATTGTGAGTTTAGGAATTTGATTCTTATTTCTCGAACACAAAACTCTAATTCCATTGCATTGCTTGATGATTACAGAAAGACTTATCATCATAAAGATTACCTACTTAACGTTAAATGATCGGTCAAGTTTGATAACTCAATAAGTTTAATAATTTTATGACTATCCACCTTATGTTATTGTGCGTGTTTGTTCATTTTAGAGTTACACACGAGACATCAACCGTATCAATGCAAAAGTAGCAGTAATACATTGAAATACAATTTAATTTCAGATCCAGGGCTTATTACGCAATACTCCATACACTCATTCGTACCAGACTGTCATCAAGTCGTGTGTGCTCACGCTGCAGCTCGACGACTGGGAGTACTTGCTGAAGCACTTCCCAGATAGCAGAGACGCCATACACAAACACATGAGACAGTTAGGAGATGATGACACTGACAAGAGTAATTGGCCTGGCGGCGCTCCAGTTGAATGGACGGCCCCAGAATATGTGCCCCTAGCGGACATTCCCGAAGAAGCTCCCCTTGCACCGGGAATGTTTCCTGGAATTAAGCGACATTTCGGAAGAGACTCAGATACACCTGAAGAACAGCCCCCTATCAGGCCCTCTTTGACAGGTAGAAAATCATCTTTGCATTTCCCTTGGCATATACGACACGGGGAACACGCAGACAGCAAACGAGAAGAAGAATCTCTGGAAGTAGAAGAACATCGTAAATTAGGATTCTTCGAAAAAATTATTGGAACCGCAAAAAAATTAATGGGTAGAGTTTCTGATTCTGACTTGCTTGCAATGACTGGGGAAGGCAGAGATGAACTTCAATTGGAAGAAGACGAGGAGGCGACTGAAGCACTACTTGCGCAGTTTGAAGCAGCTAAAAAACTGACTGAAAAAGATAAGAAAAAAATAATAACTCGTAGGAAGAGTATGTTTTACGGGGACGATCAAACCATGGAAAAACAACTAGTGACACTAGATATCGCACCATCGATGACGGACGAACTTAGCAAGGAAGAGTCTCAAGCGTTTACCATGCGACCGCTGAGAATCCGAGATTCAGACACCGAATTACCTACCCCCTCTAAATCCCAGTCAGTTGCGGCACCGGAAGTTATTCTTAATCTGGGAAGGTCAAAATCAAAAGTATTACCAGAAGCGCCAGTGCGCAAATTGAAAGAAGATACAGAACCTGAAGAGCCCTCCAAAAAAGGATCTGAATTATATCAACTAAAACTTAGTGATTCTACAACTGCTGAAGCAACTGCAAATCAATTACAAAGGCCTGAAGACATTCAGGGGTCTTCAAAAATTCCAGCTGCGGTCGATATGTCAAAGGCTAGCCTTGCTAGTACGGCTACTGCAAAAGAACATGTTTTAAAAATAACTTCCTTAGAACCTCAAGATTCTAAACCTTCGACGATCCCAGAATCCTCCGAAATTCAAATTGCGAATATAAACATTATGAAGACGCCATCCGGCGACACGGCAGCAACGAATGAAGAGACACTAGAAGGCCAAACTACTTTAGGAGATCTGGATTCCAAACCTCTTGAAGACAAAGAAACAAAACCTGGCGATGAAAATGCGATCTCACAAGAGTTAAGTCTCTTGTATCCCGAACTATTACCTACTAAGCCTGCTGAAACTGAAGAACTTCCAGATACTACTGGAGATATCCCAAGCACTTCTGCACCAGAACATCACCCGTCGATGACGCGTCTTAGCACACGCCACCACACTATGCCTGATATTTTTGGTTCAAAGCCTTTTGAACTTCCAGAGCAACAACATGGGTCTGGTGAGGAAGACTTAGCTGTCAACTATATTCTGCCTCCTGAAGAAACTACAAGTGTCCAAGCTATACACGACGATAAGCAGACTGCTCAAGGAACTTCAGGTGCTCCAACTGTAACTTCAGGTGCTCCAACTGTAACTTCAGGTGCTCCAACTGTAACTTCAGGTGCTCCAACTGTAACTTCAGGTGCTCCAACTGTAACTTTAGGTGCTTCAACTGTAACTTCAGGTGCTCCAACTGTAACTTCAGGTGCTCCAACTGTAACTTCAGGTGCTCCAACTGTAACTTTAGGTGCTCCAACTGTAAAGGAAACTCTTCCTGCCTCGGAATCAATGGGAGTCCAAGTCAAAGAAAAAGAACCTGTTCACGAAACTAAGAGTACTCAAGCAGCCATGAAAATTAAAGAAGGTCCTGATCCGGAAAAAGTAACTACACAAGCTGGCCCAAGTACTAAAGCATTATATACTAAAGAAACACAAGCTTCATCTTCGAAGCCACCTCCTCCGTCAGCGTCATCAGAAAAGATTATTTCATATTTATCTAATGAAAGTGTTTCCACTATAGATCTAGATGTCGAACCGTCGCAATATATCGCAGCGCGTCCCGATGATGAAAAGTCGCGTGCATTCGCTGAAGAAGCAGCCCGAAAGCGGTCGTTCAGTAGAAAGCCCATAGTCTTTGATCCGAACCGTAAGTCGGACTCTGAGACCGAAAATGATAAAAACGAAACAAAAGAAGAAACAACGTTACATACGCTCAAACAGCCTACTTCATCGGTGTCCGATGTAAAGTTGATGCAATTTATGTCTGAGACCGAGGATCCTGTAATAACCAGTAGGGAAACTGTGGTGATGAAACCCAAGACTCCCTCATCACATGATATCAAACAGGAAGAAACGCCCACGTCGACGACAAAGTTGAACCGACGCTTCGTCCACGTGCGATATGATGAGAAGAAGGATAAGAATAAACCCGTCGCAGAAGAAGATTATTTAGTTGAACAGGATGCTGAAGAAGAAGGTGTGAATATTGTCACGTTGGATAGTGACGAGCCGCAGGCCCAGGAAGTCGTGGAAGAGGAGGAGCCAGAGGCAGAGAAAGAGGCCTCCGAGACCTCTCGAAATTTAAATAACCCTTACTATAGAAGACGATCTGACTAGTATTATTTAGCTGGAGTTACTTCAAATCGTTTTGCTATTCGATTTGTTAAAACCCAGCAGATGTTAACTTGTTAAAACAGTTATTGGTTTTCTAATTGCTTTAATTTTAATTAATATTGTTACTGACGGGACCTGTTTATTTATAGAAACTTATTTTTAGTAGTATAGATGTTTTGAAAGATAGTTTTGTCGCAATTATATTAAATGGAGTTGTGGTATTTGCAATAACTAAAGCAATTATTATTAATTTTCTTTGATAAACACCACGACTTATTGTTAGTTTATTTTAATTGAAATGTATTTCGTACCTGTTTGAATAATAAATGCTCTAAAAATGCTTGTTTCTTTTATTCATTTATTTATTATTATATATTTACCAATTCTAGATATGGCAGTGCATACTGAATAGGTAACACTCGGTGACTGATGTAAGCAAATACTTTATCACATTTAAATAGAGAAAATCTTTGAAAAAATATATCAATAAGTGTTCTAAGCTTACCTACCAATAAAATAAGAGACTGAAATTCTATAAAACCTTTATTACAAAAACTCTCTTATCTCATATAACAACGATCAATTCTTTAACGAGATGATTTGTACCGAACATCAACAATAAATTAGCTAACTCATTAACATTTCTCTGAAATTAGATATTTTTCCATAACGTGTTGTCTTTCACATTGGTTATTTTTAGTTTTGACTTTATTCATATTGGAATGCCCAGCACTGTCAAATGTTCACGTTGACTGGTGTTTTGTTCCATGCTATGTGACCCCTCTAGTCTTGTCCATGGTTTTAAATTATTTAAATGCTTGGGTGTACAATGCTTAAACTTACGATTAACTTATTTACTAAAATTACGGTTTCCTAAATATTAAATGTTTTTATAGCGTTTGTTGACCGCCATCTTGGATTGGTCTCAAGTTTGAGTTGTTGAACAGCTTCTGAAACAAAGAGGTTTTCTTATTAATCTATGATTCTCATTGAAATCGGTGTTGCCAGGGAACGCGTGTCATTTTTACGATTCGTAATTCTGGTGCTATTTCCAGAGCGACTATTTCAATACAATTATAAAAATACAGGAAACTTGTATTGACGTCATCCTGTAAACCGAATTATATGACTTATACATTTTATTACGATTCTAAATTCTAAATAAAAAGTAGTTTTAAAATATTTACAGTGTGTTTAAATGTCGCAATAATCTGTTATTTATGTTTTAAATTGTGCGAGTTTAGTCAGTAGTATTTATGAATATTTCGGGGACATCAAGGAATTATGACGAGTAAGACGTGGGTGTTAGAGTACCTACTTGCTTTGATGATGATAATATTAATTTGGGATGCAGCAGCTGGAATTTACATAAAACTGGGAATGTCGGGATCTCAAATTACTAGCAGTTTAAATAAATTTAAAAATAATGGTGTAATCAGCCTTGAGTGTCTGGGGTTTGAATGTGTTTAGTTTATGCTTGGGAAATAAATATTGCAATAAAATGTAAAGCTCTCGTTTCCTATGGATATATTAGATACAAATTATAGCTAAATGAGTTGCAGTTGAACTAATGATACTTTACGAGTACTTATTTACATATTGAAATGCAACCGTGTGGTCTTTAAAAGCAGTTTTATTAACTTTAGCAAGATTTCAATTTCTATCTACTCTACCTATTTATAACGAGCCTATATCTTCATCTAGCTGTTCCCCACGTTTCCACCCGCACCCCGAGGTCCTCGCAGAACCGCACTCCTGGGACCCCTATACAAATTATCCTATGCCTTATCTCAAGCTGTCCTATCTCCGAAGCACGAGGGATTTCCCGAAAACTATTTATCATCATCGTCATCCTCCTGTATTTAACTCAATTATATTTGCCGTCACCACAAGTAATATTCTTTCGAGCCAAATAGTTTTTCACTCTTGTCTTTGGTCGTCCCCATCCTCTATACTAGTCCACGTTTCTACTCATGACCTTCCTTCCTCACAACGTGATCCTCATTCCTCCGCATCACACGAAAAAGTACACCACGATAGCTGATTATCACATACGAGCTTTTCAATAATGTCAAGTTTTTTATCAATTAGGTATATGTATTTAGGTATACGTGTCAACAGGTCAACCTACCTGAAACTGACAAATGTTACTGATCAAAAATTAACCTTCCGATATTTGATAGGTTAAAAATCTATTGAAGATATTTGACAGCTTGAGGTAGGTTGATGTTAATGTCTGCACGTGCCTGCTTCTCGTGAAGAGAGGATATACCTAGCACTGGGCTGAATAAGACCTTGACCACTTAATCCACGAAGTCGGGTAAATATCAATTTAAACCATACAATGTCTTTGCCAACTACACAAATCCTAAATCCATGTTCTATTTGTTTACATTAATGTGGCATGAATAGATCTATTTATGTAGTTTATCGTCACATCGTCTTCACATCAACTAAAATATGTTTAATGGATCAAAAATCATCGTTCAATCGTTCACAATAATTCCTTTAACTTTTATAGTTGAGTAAACATTTTGAACCTTCAACAACACCCATAAACAACTTTACATTGATCTTTAATCACAGTTTCATAGCCGTTCCCTATATTCTAACTGTCTGTGGTTTTGTCTTACCACTTGTGGGCTAATGTCAATGTCGTGATGAATAGCGTGGAGGCCTAGTGGGGTTCGATTCCAGGTCAGGCAAGTACCAATGCAACTTTTCTAAGTTTTTATTGTACTTTCTAGGTATATCTCGCCTAACTAACTATATAACTGCCTCGTTGGTCTAGCTGTCGCAAGTGCGGCTGCTGAGCACGAGGTCTCGGGTTCGATTCCCGAGTCGGGCCGAAATCGCTTTGTGGGTTTTAGAAGACTTTCACAAAGCAGCCCGGAGCCTGGAAGCTGGTGATTGATACACCCGTGCATCGGAGAGCACGTAAATGTCGGTCCTGCGCCTGATCTCTCTCCGGTCGTGTCGGATTACCGTCCCATCGGGCTATGAGAGTTAAGGAATAGTGAGTGCACCTGTGTCTGCGCAAATGCTCGTGCACTATAATATGTCCTGCGTAGTTGGCTAATCTCCTTACATGAGAACAGCCGCCGTAGCCGATAATCGGCTAGGAGGACATCATCTTAGATACCAATGGCTGATAAAAAGGTGAAGGAAAACATCTTGAGGAAACCTGGACTATAAAGTCTGAAATCACCAACCCGCATTGAGCAAGCGTGGTGATTAATGCTTAATCGTTCTCCGTGTGAGAGGAGGCCTGTGCCCAACAGTGGGACGATAAAAAGGCTGTAACAGTAATGTCAAAATTCTATTCTCTCGTAATCAAATCGACAGATAGGATATTGGAAATGGCCGTTAAAGAAGTTGGCAGCGGAACGCGGTGATCTGAATTTCGTTCTCTATTTTCATCACCATGGCAAAGGTATCGACGGCCATTCCGCCAAATGATTAATTACAATCGTTAACCAACCTGTCACTACTTTTTCTATCCATCTTCCCGTTAGATTTAGCACCACGATCAATCTTCTTGAGTCAAGCCGCGATTTACGTCAAACTTTTGTTTTTAAATGCCGGTTCTTATTTCGATGTTCTATTTCTGAACGAAGGTTAATTCAGAATTTAAATAGACGTTCTATTTTTGAGTTTAGGGACAATTTGTCGTGATATTTTTGAATTGTTAGTCAACATACCCACTTTTTTGGTTTTTTTTTTTTACACTTTTGTTGCGGACTTCTTTACGTATTTTGAATAACATAGATTTATTTACAAAATTCCGTGCCTAATGCAAATACATTTACGTTATCGACGTGGTAATAACAAACTGCAGTTTGTGTCGTCTGCACAACATCAAACGGTTTTCTGAAATAACTTATATGCAAGTGGGCGGTCACTACATAAATATTGCATGTATATTGTTTAGTCTATTGATAGGTAACGTTTATTTCGAAAAGCTTTCTGTTATTGGCAGAGACCCATCGATTTCAGAACGTATCGTAAAAATGAAATATCGGTACTCGTACGTGTAGGCAGATGCTAGCACCAAAGAATGTTATTATTACTAAACATCACTATAAGTTACATAGAACAGTAAAACAAAAAAAAAAACATTCTTATTCCTCTTATAAACACGTTGTTTTTACAGCATTAAACCTTTCAAAATGATGTTTTAATTTCAGTTATTGCAACAGTAAATTTTTTGTTGTTTGCAAAACGTTGAAAACGTTTCTTTTTTATTTTGTATATCTAAGAATTAATCGTGTAGACACTGTTTTGGAAAATGTAATTCCCGTTGATAAAATGTTCAGTAGTTCAAACAAACAAGGATTATTGATTCGTTTTGCTTACAAACTTTTTTCTACGAAGTTTATGTCACAATTCTACCATGTGTAAGCAAACCTCTTTCGTTTCTATATGAATCTGGCAAGTAAATAAATATAGGTTAACCGAAACGTTATGATTCAGTACTGCCTGCCTACATGACGAGTTTACAACATTTGTTTAGAACACACGATGTATTTCGACCACTGAAATTTGATGTTACAGTCCAGTCCGTAACATCAAAACCCTTTTGTTTTAGCATTACATTAAAATCGCGTGGGAGTCTCTCGTCACCTCTTGACATGTTTACAACCGTCAAACGCGACCCGCATCATTTAAAATCAAGAAAAACAATTGGCAATCTCACAAAAGTTCATCAAAAGTTACATGTGTGCCATCTGTGTTATGGCCATGGAGAACAAAATAACTAGCGGAGATATACCTAATGGAGGATCTTAAGAAATTAGCGCAATAAAATGCGGGTGTGCAGGGAATGAGGAACGTTACTGTCTCTGCGAATACCTACACGCCTTCTATGGAACCAGCGCATTATTTTCAAAATAGAATCACTAATCAATCAAGACCGATTTTTGACAGATTGGTTTTCATTTGACAAGGAATCCGAACGCCTCGTTAGTTATAGTAACTGGTAAAGCCTACTAGGTATATGCTTCTTGGCCTACAAGAAGGCGGCTGACCTACCTGCCTCATGGCATAATCTCCGCTATTTTTCCTTACTCCGTGATCATGACCGACCATTCAGAGTTTCAGTAGGATTACTTCGGTAATTTTAGCCGCGGGAATGTTATGATTTCTGTGGGGAATCAGGCGCCGGTCGGCGTACTATTTTAGATATCCGACGTATTCGTAAAATAAACGCGAATCAAACACTGTGATTTCGACAGCTCTGATTCAGTGATTGTTATTTTAACTGATCATCGTTTTCAGGTGTTTAGTTTTAATTAGAAAAACATATGTTTGACACTATTTGGTAATTAGTTAGATCGTTGTTTTTAAATTCTGTTTAGTTTGAGAATGATTTTATTTGGCGCGAGCTTTCGATACAAATGCTTTTGTTTTTATAAGAAAATGAGATGGATTTACGTAAACTTGAATGCGATTTTTCTATTTAGAAATAACCCTTTTCTACTGAAAGACACTTTAGTCATTAAGAAAAATAATCATGACCCAAAGTACATCTTTACCGCTTAATTTACTGCTTGTATGACGCTTATAATAAAACAATAGAAAATCAATTGTGTCTCGCGTATAGGTATCTGCGCTTCGACATATAACGCCTTAAACGCTAATTAACGCACTAAAAAGCACAATTAGCGAAAATAAAAGAAATAGCACCTCAGAACATCCCCGAGTATAGTAGCCAGAGGCTGGCGAGAAGCAGCACCAGGATCAGGTAGGTGGCGATCAGGTTCGTGGTCTCGTGGTTAGGCATGATGGCTCCTTGACACCTTCACCGGACAAACGGCTCCAGAGAACTGAGGAGTTCGCTGGAACTGTGATCGCCTACGCCACACACGCCACGCCTCTTTCGCACGCCAAATATTTTCAACATTTATAAATATGTGCACACTAATAGACTGGCCGTATAGTGACAGGTGTCTAGATTTCGCGGATAATTAACTTTGCACGAATAATGGTTAATTTTTTTTAACACTGATGATTAATTTCAAAAAATTCAAAAATCACTTAGTTTCAACTTACACGGATGCTAGAAGACGGTGGAGTAGAGTAGCCAGAGGAAGAAGAGAAGGATGACGAGGATCATATACGTGGCGGCCAGGTTGACGGTCTCTGCATTGATAGGCATGGTTGCTATGTAACGGAGCTGGCTGGACTGATCGCCCGAGGATCTTGAAACCGCTTGAACCACCAAGTTTGCGTCAGAGCGCAGGGCCCGACTTCGGGAATTAAGGATGTTCTACTTTTTTTCAGTTTTTTATTGTGAGAGAATAGATTTAAGGATATGTTTCCTTGATAGAAGGGATAATGGGCCAGACGACAAAAGGCTTGTTATAGGTACAGCTTTGTCAAATACCTTAACATGAAAAAGTGTAAAAATCATCATGATCTGGATCATTGAAATTCTACCATAAACTTTAGTAATTGGTTATTTAGAAAACTTTTAATATATCAGAATATAATTTAGAATAGATTGACTTTTATTTAGATACCTACCTACGTACATAAGTTAGGTATAAGTTGTTATAGAATGGTTGAGACCCAGGTACCAACAGATGAATATCAAAATAAAAAACATCAGTTAAGTTCATTCAATAATTATGTAACGCTAATTGGTAATGTCAATAGAGGCATCATTAGTAAAAGCTACCAACCTTAGAAACTAGTATGAATTAAGAATTTTCAGAAATGCAGAGAATCCAAACAACACGTCGGTTAGGTCAAAAAGTTATTCAGGTATCGTATCCAGCATTGCATAAAACCTGGACTCAAAAACACATCTGCAATAGGTACATTACTTTTAGCCTTTTAGCATACTTCGTGTACAACAAAACAAATAAAATAGAAATAAATTAACACATACTTAACCATATCAAGAAAAACTAATCAAATCTTCATCTCTCAGCCATCGCCTCAAAGATAGCATGAGCAAAAATAATTTACACTTCTGAAGAATACAAGAATCCATAGAAACAATAATAGACTAGAATACAGTCATATGAAACTTTAGAAATCCCACATTATTATGTAATAACCGCAGCAATGATTTCAGTGTTATTTTTGATACGACGTCACAAACCACAGTCACACATTTTAGCACATACAGTCACGAATCCAAAGCTCGAAGCTACAAACTTTTTACACCGTACTCACATTTCATCCTTAGATCCTTAGAATGCTGAATACATGAGCCATAGTGACACAAGCAGTAGCAACAAGATGCAGTACGTTGCTACAAGGTTGGTTCCTTCGGCAGAATTCATGGTGTTGCCTCTTACACAGTTCAGTCAAGATTGAAAACAAAACCGAGGGACACTGGTTGATATATATGTACCTATGTAATTGTTTCAAACGTGACGAATACATTCTATTTTCTGTTTTTTGGCGACGCCTGTGATTAATTGGCTGTCTTGTGAAAATTCCTCGCTTTCAAAAACTCGGCTTTTATTTACATTTTCACGATTTTCGCTGTCCCTTTAGTATTTTATTTACATACCGTTTTGGCTTTGATTCGTTGTAAATAAGAAAAGTTTCGCTTTAAATAACATCGTTGTTTACAGTCATTTGTTTTTTCGCTTCATACGAATCGCCTTTTAAGTCGCGTTGCTTCTGTTTTATTAATAAAAATGTTGGTAATGTTATTCGGATGTCTTTTACAGATTTTACGCGTAAAATGCGGCGGTTATGAAACATATTTCTGTCGCGATCATATTTCCTGCCAACGAAAACATTTGCCCACAAAAAAGAGGGAAAATTAGAATAAAACGCGGAGTTCTTAAACAAAAAAGAAATCCTGGAATTCTCCAGTAGTTTAGAATCCGTCCCTGTTCTCAATTCACATTCATGGAGTATGATAATCTGTGCTATTTCCGCACTGGAGCTTGGTACGAGTGAGGCTGCGGTGTGCGTACTATGCACTTGACTTTTTCACATCGATATTGCTCAAAAACATTACACAATCTATTGGAATTTCATCTTAATAAACAACGATATACGGACGGGATTCCCATCAATCGTAAGCAGTGTTTTGAGCTGTCAGAATTGGAATCTATCGTCCGATAATGTTGATTGAACCGCTTCAAATAAATACTGTTTCAATCTATAACTATTAACGTAAAGCTGAAGAGTTTGTTTGTTTACTAGAACCGGTGAATCACAGGAGCTCATCATCTGCCTAGCTTTTTTTATCCCAACTATGTTGGGCTCGATTTCCAGTTTAACCGGATGCAGCTGAGAACCAGTGTCTGGCAGGCAGCGACTGACTATGGTGACTTCCATCATTACCAGTTACTCGACCCACCCGATATCCCTATGTAAGACACTTGGTGGTCTCAAAAACAACTGGGCTGATTTGAAGAATTGTTACGGTATTAGATAGCTCATTTATTGAGGAAGACGATAAGCTGATTTTTGTCGGGTAGTTAGGTACGTGAAGTAATTCCCACCGGATGCCTTTGAAATTGCTGGCGAAAGTGGTTTATCATATAGAATTTCGTTATTAAAACATCTTATCTCCGCCCATTCAGTGGTATCCCTGACCCAACGGGGCCCATCAGGACCAAGGCCTGCCGGGATTGCGGGATTGTTTGAAAGAGTTACCGCTTTCCTCGTACATAAAGGCCTTAAGAAGGAACACAATGCGTGGTACCCCCGAGCAGAAAAATATCTACTTATTGGTAGTTTAAAATATTCTCCGCTCCCATCTTTTCGATAATCTCTCACTCCATCTTTTCGGAGCATAGCACGAAGCCGATTCCATTGAGAAGAGGCGTAAGACAGGGGGACGTTATCTCCCCGAAACTGTTTACCGCCGCAATGGAAGACGCCTTCAAGCTCCTGGAATGGCAAGGACTTGGCATCAACATCAACGGCGAATACATCACTCACCTTCGGTTTGCCGACGACATCGTAGTCATGGCAAAGTCGATGGAGGAACTCAGTATGATGCTCGAGGGCCTCGACCGAGTTTCACAACGGGTGGGCCTGAAAATGAACATGGACAAGACGAAAATTATGTCAAATGTCCATGTTCAGCCCACCCCAGTCTCTGTTGGAAGCTCGGTACTCGAAGTTGTTGACTCATATATCTACCTAGGACAAGTAGTCCAATTAGGTAGGTCCAACTTCGAGAAAGAGGTCAACCGCCGAATCCAACTCGGCTGGGCAGCGTTCGGGAAACTACGCAATGTCTTTTCGTCCGACATACCTCAGTGCCTCAAGACGAAAGTCTTCAACCAATGTGTGTTACCAGTGATGACTTACGGCACCGAAACGTGGTCTCTCACTATCGGCCTCATCTCAAAGCTCAAAGTCGCTCAACGAGCTATGGAGAGGGCTATGCTCGGTGTTTCTCTACGTGATCGAATCCGAAACGAGGAGATCCGTAGACGAACCAAAGTGACCGATATAGCCCACCGTATTAGCAAGTTGAAGTGGCAATGGGCAGGCCATATTGCTCGCAGAGCAGATGGCAGATGGGGCCGAAAAGTGCTGGAGTGGAGACCACGGACTAGCAAGCGCAGCGTAGGACGTCCACCAACGAGGTGGACAGACGACCTTATAAAGGTCGCCGGAAGACGCTGGATGCAGGTCGCTTCCAACAGGTATCTGTGGAGATCAAAGGGGGAGGCCTATGTTCAGCAGTGGACGTCCTATGGCTGAGATGATGATGATGATGATCTTTTCGATATCGTCTGCCTAAAGCATTCTAAAAGTTTAAAGCTAAACAACCCCTTTATAAGACAGTCATTCATTCATAGTCAACACTCATCACCAGTATTTTAAAAACTTCATACTCGTAGCGACTGTTTTTATCTAGAGGTATAACAATGAAAACAACACAACACGATGCAGCTGGCTCATTAGCATTGTAAACAACTCGGCTTAATATCTTGTTGCTGAAATAGCTACCAGTATCTATGAACAGAACACGAGATTAGAACAAATATACTAAGAACCTTGCAACTACTTTAAAATACTGTAAATTAAGTCGGGCTAAGTATATTTAAATTGTAATAAGCATAATATAAGCTCTCATATTTGCAACGCCTGAAAAAGGCCGTTAAAGGTGCCTGCGATTTCAGCGGTGTCCCGTGGGAGCTGGTACGTCCCTTACAGGATAAAATGTAGATAGCGCATGTGACATTCACAGATAACGTGTAAGTATTTCTATTCGTTAAAGGATTTTTGAAACAGGTGTGACCGTACCCTAAACTTACTTGTGTTTATTTGTCTGTTAAGGCTAAAGTAGGTAGGTACTTAACCTAATTTTAACATTAGGTAGGTAGATTCCTACACCACTAGGTCTCTAAACCTATTTTTCAAGATTAAAATGCGAGGTGAGGCATCTAAATCATTTCTAGATCTTATGAAAAATTAATCGAAATGATTTTACAAGAATAACGTGTTAGAAGTGGTTTAGGTATGTACCTAAACATTTTTACTGCTTCAGTCGTAAAACAAATCAAAATTACAGCTGTTGAAATGGTCTCCTTGATAATTTCATCGCGTCTTTTTGGTTTCTATTGATAATAAATGAGGTCAGATGCTAATATAGCATATACTCATAATCTTAGACATATTTAAGAAATATTTTTATCCCAATGTGCAATTTTGACCGGCTCCAGGGCTGCAGAATTTTTCGAGAGTTACGCTAATTATCCCGGCAGAAAGAATTCAAACATGGTTTTAAGCTCAGATCAAAGAAATAGTTGTAAGTAAGTAAAACACACTCATCTTTTAATTGCACCCATTCAAATCTCAAGTGTTCGATGATAATGCCGCACCTAAATGTCAAACCACCTGAATGAATAAAATTATTGCAAACCAAAAGGAAACTCTGTTGGGGTCTAAAATACAACATTAAATGTGGATCGATCGAAATCGCCGATTTGATCAATGGTTATGGTTCGGTTAAGTATCATTATAGTTGAATGGTGCAACTGACCCTAAGTAAATAAAAAATATACAGGGTTATTGGTAAATCACTAACAACCTTGCAGGACTGTATTACTAAAGTCATAAAGTACAACATTTGTTCTATGACTTTTTATAAAACATAATACATTTGCCAAAAACAAACCTACAAGATTTCATTGGTCTATCTAACACATTTCAACTCTATTTTGCTATAGTGATAACCACGCCCCCACCATTTCTTCACCAACAAAAGGCCCGATCGAGACCAGTCGAGCGATTAGTCGACCTTAGAGTGTGCGGACGAGTCGGGGGTTTGCATTTTTAGAATAAATGCAAGATCTTTGTCTACCCTACACCTCCCGCGCACTATTCTCGTACCTAGTCATACTTTTGAATTGGTAACTCGCTACGCTACGATTTCCCGCCTACCTTTTTACGAAAAGGTCAAATAAAAAAAAATAAAAAAACAAAATATCGTCTTCTTCACGTACTGTGTGCCTCGGTGGACGATCACTATCCCTGATGGCATGCCGGAATTGCCCGTAATCTCGTAACCGCTGTGTGGCGGCTAGCATTGTTACTCAGCTAGGTGTAGGGATGTTTGGGAATCGTATGGCGTATTGGCGACAGGCTTCCGAAACATTGTCATTACACCTAGCCAGCGTTCGCACCATTTCCGTGTACTCGACATTTGAATATCGATACGCCATACTGTAAAGATAATTACGTTCGCACCACCGAATTTCCCTACAAGGACACGTATGATGCGACGCGGGCGCATAAAAACGACTGACGGCCGTTCGTAAATAGGTCAAACGCTCCCCCCCCCCTCCAACCCGCCCCAGCCCCGTTCCCTGCGCCCCTCCGCTGTCTTTTGTACTACTGTTTACTGTGCTTCGCATAAACTTCGTAACTTTTAGAGCGTACACTTGAAATATTTTAATTTTTGTGTGAAAATTTTGATGAACTAAAATCTGAGAATTATTAAAAGTCATAGAACAAAAGTTTTAGTTTATGATATTAGTAATATGGTCCTGAGAGGTTGTTAGTGTTTTACCTATAACCCTGTATTTGTGTCCGCTTTATAATCGATTCAATCTTCGCTCCTAAAACTGCAAACTAAAAACACAGCACTCAATACAAATAAACTTATATTATTTTCGAAACGTGTGATAATTTTTGCCGGCCAGCAGCTGGAATTATTCCAAAGAATTCTGCCGGGTTCAAAAACACTTTATTTTCACGGCATGCGTTAGGAAATGCTAAAAAATGAATGCAATGACCGACGGGCGACGGCACCCTGTCGTAGGTGGACAGTGTACCAAATAAAAGTATAAATATTTCGGATAAGCAAGCATCGCAATTTGTCATCGAGTTCCATATTCGTCTCTCGTCCACTAAGAATTTCCTGCGAGCTACGCATACCACTACTCTTCTTCGTACTTTGTACCTACTAACTACGAAACGTTGATACTCCATGTTTAGGTATATTACTATGTAAATACTCAAGCTACATTAAAATAATATTGAGAAATTATGTTTTAAAGTGTTAATGAGACAGTTGAACTTCTTTACTAGCTACATTTTCTAATGTTTTTACAAGCTTCCAATGGAAACTATACTACAGACCCCGTAAAGGAACTATCGCCAGTATATTAGATTGAAGGTGAAATGCAAACTATACATACATGCAAACTAAAGATTCCTTTAGATTTTCCTTGACTTGTAACGTCGCACTTACTCCCTATTGACTACTGATTTTGTATATGTATGTGCCTTTGCCTTTGAATGTGCATGTTTATGAATTTCAGTTACAAGACATATCATATCGATACCTCCCACGTAAGTTGTTGTATCTTCAAAATTGCAATTTTACACTACAGCGTTTTAAAGAGGAACACTCGCGTCAAATTGTCTTGCTTCAATATATTCTTTTCAAATTTTGCATACACATATATTTTAAAGTGCTTTCAATGTTTGCCTACGATTTTTTTGTTCAATAGTTGTAGTTTTTGAGATTTTGTTCATACAACATTCTAGACTGTAGTGTTACCTTACATAAATGTTGTACAGGATACTTACAACCATTTACAGCGGAAAACAATATTTGCATTTAACTGTATGTGCTAAATACTATAGTGTACGTTGATATAAATTTAATATTTTGTGGCAGTATGTGTAGTTCCATATAATTAGGGCTTAGTAAAAAACCATATTTAATCCTCTTAAGTAACTCTGAAATAGTAACAATGCAACATAATTAAAAAATCTAAAAAAAAAACAGTTTCTTCTGACATCAAATAACAATCAAGATTCTAGGTTAATTATTAGTAAGATTAATTATTCCAGTCTTTTATTTATTAAAACTTTGATACCTATATTATGTTAAAGTTACTTAAACATAAAAAGAAATAAGGTATCGATGAAATACTGTGTGATACCTCCTGTCACAACAGTCTTTAAACAGTAAAAAATGAATAAATTGAAAACGAAGTATTAAAATAAGAATAGTACTGACTGTAGAGGCGGATGACGGGGAGTAGCGAACCCGCGGGGCTATATATCCGAATGCTCCAGGGAGAGTATACTGTCCCCCATCTCCGGCCTGCCGGAGTGAAGCATGGCGGGGGATAGGTCTCCCGCCTCGCTAGAGCAGGGTTAGCAGCTCTGCTCGGAGGGTAGGTGCCTCGTGGTAAGTGGCGAGTGGGCCGGTGATGCTGGACCCACAGGGAGCGCGTGATCTGCGTTTAAAGTCCGCCGAGGTATCCTCACCCTTCAGCCGCTCATGTAACTGTTGCCCTCTTGTTACGATTTAGCGACTGATTCCCGGGGGCCCAGTAAGTGAGTTGGCGAGTCTGCACCTGCCATTTTTACCATAGTTATCCCCATTCCCAGTCCATTACATTAGCATCCCGTCACAATAGCCCTAATAGTTTTATTCCATATTTAGCAATAGTTTAGCACAGAACCGGGGATTGTCTTTGGGTACGTTTTTATATAGTATACAGGGATAATCGTCGGTTTTGTGTCGCCATTTCATTAAAGTTGTCTCAAAAGGGCTTCAGCGTGTTGGCTTCGGCCCCACGTTCGCCTTCCAAAAATCCGGGACTTTGTAGTCCCGTGGTCGAGTAGAGACATACAAGATAATAATAATACCCGTTGCCCTCTTGTTGCGATTTAGCGACTGATTCCCGGGGGCCCAGTAAGTGAGGTGGCGAGTCTCCACCTGCCATTTTTACATGTATTTAATATATTGTCATCGGCAAGTACCATAGTTCCCGTAGTTTCCCCATTCCTAGTCTATTAGCATCCCATCACAATAGCTCAAGTAGTTTTCATCCATAGTCAGCAATAGTTTAGCACAGAACCGGGGATTGTCCTTGGGTACATTTCGATAGTGTATACAGGGATAATCGTCGGTTTTGTGTCACCATTTCATTAAAGTTGTCTCAAAAGGGCTTCAGCGTGTTGGCTTCGGCCCCACGTTCGCCTCCCAAAAATCCGGGACTCTTTAGTCCCGAGGTCTGGCAAAGACATACATAATAATAAAAAAAAACTTAAGAAACTCTACTACTCCGAATCAGAAGTTTCACTATCGGAACGCGTTGCTACCACAACTGGCAGACTCCTGAAGAAGTCATGATATGTAGCTGGGATAAGCCCACTGTTACAAAGATCATAGATTCAAGTTTATAGATTGCGGACTATTTGATATTACGGACGGTGGACTATTTGCTTGTGGAGTTGAACAGCTACTTTTTGCAAGTAGCTGTTGGTGATAGTTGAGGTACAATATCCAACACTGATGAATTTTCTTTTTCTCGTCGTGTGGTCGGAGTCGTGGTGGCCTAGTGGGTAAAGGACCAACCTCTCAAGTATAAAGGCAAGTACCAATGCAACTTTTCTAAGTTTGTATGTACTTTCTAAGTATATCTCAGACACCATGGACTGTGTTTCGGATGGCACGTTAAAACTGTAGGTCCCGGCTGTCATTGAACATCCTTGGCAGTCGTTACTTGTAGTCAGAAGCCAGTAAGTCTGACACCAGTCTAACCAAGGGGTATCGGGTTGCCCGGGTAACTGGGTTGAGGAGGTCAGATAGACAGTCGCTTCTTGTAAAGCACTGGTACTCAGCTGAATCCGGTTAGACTGGAAGCCGACCCCAACATGATTGGGAAAAAGGCTTTTCTTTTTCTATGTAGTACGGGCAGAAGTTATTGTCACAATCATAGTCCAAATGATTAATGCTACAGGTAGGTGAAGGATGAGCTGTTTCAAGAATTACGGAGTCATTAGAATTCGTAGTGTTTGTTATCTCCAGATTTTCAAAAATGTCAACATCTGATATCATATTCGCTAATTCATTCATCTCAGATTCATTAAAAGTAACTGGCAACGGAGAATCTGTAATAAAATGTAATGGTATCAATTTCATAATTATCTATTGATTACTGAACTAAATTCGGCCCATGATCATCACAACTTTACTTAAATCAAAAATTTTTAGAGCGTGGTAAAATCATCAAAAGCATCCAGAGCAGAGTGGGAGGGACTGTCAGACTTGTACTGACTAAAATCCACGGTGTTATTCAATAGCCCTTTACCTATATTGTTGTATGTCATTAAAAAAAGAAATATCTTCGCAACGTAAAATATACTATGTCAACATACAATAATTATTTGTGTATGTAATTCAGACGTAAACTGTTGTATGTATTACTTCACATATAATTTGTTATTATTCAACAACGTAAAGTGTTGTATGTGATTATACAACGCTGATTTGGTATCTTCTAAGCGACGTAAGTTGTTGTAAGTAATCTTTAAAACAGTTTAGGTTGTTGTCGTTATAAAACTACATAATTCTAAAATATCGTTATAAATTATTAATTACGTAAAAATCGACGATCATAGGCGCGCGACCTCCACTCTTCATGAAGTCCGGCGTGAACTGTCGCATGTCATACATACGCGGCGCGAGCGCGCAACGCACCCCGCGCTCTCGCCCGCGTAAACCGTTGCGGAGGTAGATACAATGTTACACGCCGCCGTTGTAATAATGATACAACTTAATACGTCTGGTAAATATAGTTAAATTTTTTTTTAAATTTTTTTTTTTACTCTTAACGCATACAGTAGGCAAAAATAGGCGGTTTGGTTTAAAAAACGTAAAACATGCATATTGTGGGTTACAACAACTTACGTGGGAGGTATCGATATTGAATACAATATTGTAGGTAGTTCAACTAGCTAGATTGAGTCTAGATTGCTTGGAAGATGATCTACGACATATCATATTGAAGACAGTAGGTATTGTCATACCTAGTTAAGTTTGTGTGTGTTTTCCCCCTCAAAATAGTTCGTGGTTTAAAAATTGCTATAGAATTTTCACAAGGCGTTAAGCTAGGAGGAAATATGACTGGTTATATTGTACAATGATTTTGTTTGTGATCTATGACAAATGATAACAATTCAAATACGTAAAAATCATTTAGGATTTAACTAAATCGTCAAGGAAGCAAAAATGAAAAGATTTCTGCGCCTGTGGTTATCGTCTAGCAATATGTGGTCGTTTAGTTTGAAGTATCAATTAAATAACAGGGTCAGTGTATCAGTGTTTTAGAAAAGTCGTAAGTGTATGGTATCTTTAAAAATAATATGTAAAGTTCATTTTTTTTGTAAAACAAACTTGATGCGTAAAGCCTTTCCAACACGGCCTTTTTAAAAATAAAAACATGAAACGTCATACATGACACTGACAGCAATCTGTAAGTTATGTCACCATGACATTGACAGTTCTGTGAAGTTGTGAACACTTGAACAGGTTGATATTACTGCGGAAAAGGTGTTAAATTATTAAGGTCTCTAAGCAGACAACAGCCTCTAGTTTAAGTGTATAATGTGAATACATATCTCCACTAAAACGCTGTTTGATGGGAGAGCGACAACGTCTAGCAGGACCTGAAGACATGGCTACAACCAGCACCGCGGTGGCGACCGTGCCCCCACAAACACAAGAGGTAGTCCCGAACATTGTTTAACATTCCTTATCTTTTCTATTTGATCATTTAATACCACGATACAGATATCTGTATCATTTTATACGTTTCGATTCTTGTTTTACCGCCGCTATGGAAAACATGAGAAAATTCGGCTTGGGCGTTTTACGAGCGCAAATAAAGGTTTTGAAATGTGATTACTCCACGAAATCGGGTTTATTGAGTGACTTGAATGTGTTAGACCTTAGTCGAGTGATTGCTGGTCCGTTTTGTACCATGACGCTGGGGGATTTGGGGGCTAATGTGATAAAAGTGGAGAGTTTAGACGGTGACGAAGCACGTCGGTGGGGACCGCCGTTCATCAGCGAAAATAAGGATTCTTACTACTTTCTATCAGTGAACAGAAACAAAAAGAGTATTTGCATTGATTTCAAGTCACAAGAAGGTAAGTTATTCAGTAATATTCTTCCTGTTTAAAATTCTGTCACTTATCACATTTATATGCATTAATTTCCATCATTAAATTCAATTGGAGATGTTTCTTATATAAGTCTTGTATATTATCCTTAAACAGTATATAAATATTACAGATAAATCTGTCATTCCTATCATTGTTGTTTACACAAATTCTTGTGATTCACTTCGAAACAAAATTAAGTCCTGTTTCATTAGGCATAAAGGTGATTTTGCCAAAGTAACTAGAACAATCTAGAGTTATTTACACTTTACTGGTAATTTAATTATGCCCAATTACATATCTTTTGTGACTATGATTGGTCAATATTTTTGTTTTTCTAAAGTTTAATATTTGTCATGCAACTTATACAGACTTAGATCATAGAAATATTTTAAGCGTGGTGTGGAACCCACCATCACATAGATAAAATATTTCCAGTAACTTACCCATGC
Source organism: Helicoverpa zea x Helicoverpa armigera (assembly GCA_033682625.1). Lineage (NCBI taxonomy): Eukaryota > Metazoa > Arthropoda > Insecta > Lepidoptera > Noctuidae > Helicoverpa > Helicoverpa zea x Helicoverpa armigera. The sequence goes on from JAWIIS010000028.1 coordinate 12,720,583, forward strand.
GTTTTACTTATGGAGACAACTTCCTAGCATTTCTACATTCTTCCCCTGCACCTTTTCTCCCTGAGTTAAATTATCCTCTATCTAAATAGATCTAACCTGTACCTAAATAGAGACACACAAAATGTGTTCCTTTCATCTCGCTTCATAATACCCTTACTGTGATTGAAGAACCAATACCTACACCCATGAAAATACACGTGTCAATTATTATATTTCCTATTAAATTACAGGGAAAAAAGTACTCTACGATTTGGCAAGAAAATGTGATGTGGTAGTAGAGAACTTTGTGCCCGGCAAGTTGGATAAACTTGAAATTGGTTACGACAAACTTAGCACAATCAACCCTAAACTTATTTACTGTGCCATCACAGGGTTTGGGTCTACTGGGCCCTATGCTAAGAAACCTGGGTAAGTTTTAAACCAACTTTCAATAAATGATGGATTTTTCTTTGAAACTGTCTCTCATGTATTGTGATCATAATGAAGTCATAATATGCTCTATAACCCTTTATCTATTTATTGTTTTTGTTGAGAATAACAATTGCATTAAATTCCAACCTTTAAGAACATGCTCATTCTGGTATAAATCTATAGTTTCGGAGCCACCTCGTATACCGTGGTTTTGTGATACTAGACTAAGCAGAAAACTTGTAGTAACCGCTCACAGACTGAGGTCTGGACACATGCCGCTCAATAGTTTCGGATTTCTAATGAAAAAAATAAATTCACCTAATTGTGAGGAGTGTGGTACACCAGAAGATGTTATACACCTATTGACGGAATGTGCTAGATTTCAGTCTGCAAGAGAGGATTTATTAAGAGAACTGGAGTTGAATATGTATGATGTTGGTATGTTCCATTATATTTTGTCAAATCCTAATTCCGACCCTGCTTATAGTTTAATTAAGTTTGCATTGTTGCGTTTTACATAGTGTACATTGTATAAAAGTCCCTAATTAAAATAAAGAGAAAAAAAAAAAAGAACATGCTCATGATATGTACATGATATGTGAAAGTGTCACTCTAACGCTGGTACACGATGCTACACAGACTGAGGCGACAGCTTCAAGCTGTCGACTGCACAGTGAACTACTGAGTTCTGTGGACGCACATACACAAACTACTCGAGCAGTTGCAACTGATTCGGGCTGTCGACAGTCTGAAGCTGTCGCCCCTTACTGCTTCAAGAGGTCCATGTATTGCCAGCCTGACATATAAAATTGAACACTATCTTTTTCAAGATTCAATGAAAACCTTGAATCTTTACTTCACATATCTATGAGTACTTATATGATAATAGAAGTAATTTTAACACATACCCACCAATGGTGTTGATATTACATCAGGTGACAAAAACTGCTGATAAACTATTTTTGAATAAGACTAGGTAATTCCAATGTTTACAAACATGCAAGATAACAAGATACAGAGTATGATAACTGTGATAATCAAATTATCAATCACTAAAGGAACTACTGCAAGAATCTTTGAACCATAACTTGCCATATACTTAGGTACCGATTTAATCACTGAAAATGACTCAGTTTTTGCTGACATTAAATGGTATAGCTCTCTGTAAATCATACAAACTCACAATACAAAAAAAACGAATTTACATTTAATTTAACAAATAACACCATATTTCAGGTATGACGTAATCGCAGCTGCAATGGGCGGTCTACTCAACACCACGGGAGAACGTAACGGTGACCCCGTCAAGGCAGGCGTGGCCATCACTGACGTCACAACCGGCCTCCATGCCTTCGGAGCCATCATGACGGCCCTATACTTCCGCCAAAAGACCGGCAAAGGACAAAAGATAGACTGCAACCTACTTTCTACTCAAATCTCGAGCATGATCAACATAGCAACAATATACTTAAACTGTGGGATTGAAGGCCAACGGTGGGGTACCGCTCATGCCAACTTAGTACCCTACCAGGCCTTCAAAAGCAAGGACGGGTACATGGTCATAGGTACAGGGTCCAACCCTCAATTTGCAGACTTCTGCAGACTTATAGGGAAGGAAGAACTTATCACTGATGAGAGGTTTAAGGATAATTCGAACAGAGTGGAGAATAGAGATGAGCTTATACGGATAATAAGTGATGTTATTCGAACTAAGAGTAGTAAGGAATGGTCTGGTTTGTTTAAAAATGCTTCGTTCCCTAACGGGCCTATTAATAAAATGAAGGATGTCTTTGAAGATGATCATGTTAAGGCCATAAAGTTAGTAAAGGAGTTACCCCACCCTGATGCTGGGACGGTGAAGGTGGTTGGTCCCCCTACGGTTTACGGTTTAGGGGGCAATGATGCTAGGACTGCGCCCCCGAAGCTTGGGGAACATACGAAGGATATATTGTCGAATTTTTTGGGTTATCATGAAGAAACGATTAATGGGCTAGTTGAGAAAAAAGTAGTTCAGTAGAATAATTTTTATATATTTTTGTAACTGTTTCAGACAAATATATTTTCATACTGATTTTATAATACTGCTTAGCTGTGTTTGTGGTTTTAATACAATGTCAATGTTCATATGGGATATTTTATAGATATTTGTTTTCTAATAATGATATTTTACACCTAAGTGCAAATGTATCTTTGCTGCTTGTCTTAGTTAGACCATTGTAGATAAGTACAACTACAAATTTGAAATAAGGATACAACAAGGTAAAAATATAATTTTCATTTAAATAGAAAATTATGTATTTTTTTAAATAAACTTGTTAACTGAAGACTGAAGAGTTTATCTTTATTTACATACATAGGCATAATCTTTTTGCATAAATCTTTGAAATCAATTTATTTTTTGTTACTTTTTAACTGCATTTGCAAATAACCGACATCTACTACTGTGGCCGCAGCCATTTACGTATATAAATATCGTAAGATAAGATGTACATGATTACATAAAAGTAAGACTTATGTGCAGAATGTTTATCTCATTTGCCGACATTTTAATCGCTAGTACTACGTACTACTAGCTACGTAACGTAACGTTACTCTGTTATGTTGCTAAGTGATTATTTCTATAAAATCTAATCTTTTGCAATATGTATAATATGCAGATGACTCCATAGTTAAAATATTATTTATTTATTTAACTTTATGCAAACCTTCAATTACAAAGGCGGACTTAATGCCATAGGTTTTCTCACCTTATAACATAGTCAACCTTAGGGAGATGCAGAGATAACATTACTGATCTGGAATCATAAAGACTTTAGTTTAATATTACTTTTACAAAGATGGCATAGGTGGGTATGCCAATCGAAGTCCCATCAAAATGTGTGCAATCGTATTGTTGAAAAAGAGCATCAGATACATTAAATTAGGTAATTTTAATGGATTAATTTTAAGCATTGATGTAAAAAAAAATTGTGATTATAAGAACATTCCTCAGTATGCTAACACATATGTGTGTATGTTCTAGGAGCCAGTAGAACGGGTGGCAGTGATAACTCTGCGGCCGACGCGACCCGAGACGCGCAAGAAGGTAGTCTGGACAGAAGACACCGTCGACAATGAACACATGAATAAGAAGAAGTCGAAATGTAAGATAGTAACTTTGTTAACAAATATGACAGAAACAGGCAAGAGAGAAAAAAAATGTTTTAAATCTAGAAATCCAATGTCAGCTATAAATCCTATAGTATAAAAATTTATATAGTCCTATAAATTTTTAATTTCTTATTTTTATCGAAAATACGGTAACACTATGTTTATTTATGCGCGATGATTTTTAGCGGCTTAAATTCCGCATTTTTTTTCTATGATCTTTTACGGACACTATAATGCATCATAAGCCTAATATGTATTTAGGTACTATACTCGCGTCTCTATGTACAGGCTGCTGCATTTACGAGAAACCGAAGAAGTTCGGTGAATCTGACTCCGAAGACAGTGATGATGAACTGGAGAACTGTTCGGGGCACGTGGAGAAGAAGCGAGGGAAGAGATATCATCATCATGATCACGACTGCCCCCATCACAGCGCGGAAGCGGCCACTGTTACTATCACTATTGCCGAGGTATGTAACCCCCCTCCCCCCATCATTTTAGGTCTATGGCTGGTCAAAACTTTTTTGAGGTCCGTACAAACGAATGTTCCGTCTTTAGTAAGTTAGTTAGTATAGATTAATTTTGCTCTGTCAGCGTTTAAAAACTCGAAAAAATTGTAAGAACGCAAAATGATCATAAATATTTTTTTATTATATATTTCGACCTCAAATAAAAAAAAATATGAAGGCAGCAGGATGATTGATGATGATTAGTTTCTTCCACCCTGCCAATACATAGTTATATGTACAATTAACTGTTACAAAATTAAATTCAAAGAAGCACCTTCTGCATTTGAGATTAGTTAAAATAATTTAATCTTTCAGCAAGAAACTGTGACTCCTGAGCCCACAGCCACAATCACACTGCAACCCAGCGAAGCTACGCCAGAATCTACTGAAACCACGCCCCAAGCTCCTATAACCACGCCCAAACCGACCGAAGAAGCACCCAAAGCCACGCCCCAGCCGAGCGAGGCCACGCCCACCCCTGCGCCTGCGCCGCCCGACAAGAAGGACTAATAACTTAATAACACACAGTAATAAAAATATTATTGTTCTATGAAGTCGGTTTACATGTTTTATCGATAATATCGAAATACATTTAACTATAGGTAACGATAACCGAACCATCTGAAGTTGTCACAGCATAAGAATTCTTAATTTTACCCGTAAGATTTTCCATATAAAAAAACTCTGATATAAAACAAATCTGTAACAATTTTAATTTGTCGTAATTAACTTAAATAATATTATTATTCATAAACCTTCTGTTTCCTGACGTAGCTAGACTAATGTTTTGTAATACTGACTGAAACAATTAGTACTGTGTGAACGGTATTTTTGTCGATATAGATTGAAATGTGGAACATAGCAATGATTGAAAATTAGGTGTTACAGTCAACAAAAAACCATTTTGTTTTAGTTCTAAAATATCGATAAATTAATGTATGTGAATTGAACTGTAATTCAATGGAATTAAGTCTAAATTGCTTGGCAAAAATAATTGATTTTATGATTACATATTATTGTTTTCGTAAAAATGTGGCATTTGACATGATTATCTTAATTTGATTTAAGTATGTGCTTTTTTCCTTTTTTCTAGTGTATACCTAAATGTAACTTATTCCTTATTTTATGTTTAGTAACTTAGGCGTAGTGATTAAACCTTTTATTTCCCTTTTTTATTTTGTTTTATTTATTTTTTTATCACACAAATTGAGGTGCCTATTGAAAAATATACATATTTGATGTTGAATATTTTATTATGTCGTTAGAAGTAGGGATTGAAGAATTTTATTGTATTGAAAAAAATACGTATTGTACTTACATTACGTTTATTTTTATACTAAGTTCATTATTATCATCCTTTTCGATAATACTCGTATGAAAATAATACATTATAGTGTTCCATCAGTGTCTACCCATTTAGCCGCGTAATCTATTTACATCATATGGATTTAGGATAAAGCTGCGTCGATGTAATAAAAACTTTTCAAATGCTAAGGTCCAGACTACACCAAAAGGAGCGGAACAGATATTCAACCATGATCCAACAAACTTATCACCCTCATCCTCCGAGCCTTTTTCCCAACTATGTTGGGGTCGGCTTCCAGTGTAACCGGATGTAGCTGAGTACGAGTGCTTTACAAGAAGCGACTGCCTATCTGACCTCCTCAACCCAGATCCAACAAACTATGTTCCTACAATGGTCTCACATAAGGAGATCAGCCAACAGGACATATTACAGTGCACGCGCATTTGCGCAGACACAGGTGCACTCACTATTCCTTCACTCTCGAATTAATAGTAAAATAGTAAAGTTCTGACTACATTGACGCAGCATTATATTTCCATGTTAGTAGACAGTAGATTATTGTTAGAAATTACGCACAGTTGTGCGATTTGTTGTTAGTTCACATCGTTTAATTTCAAAATAAATATCATAAAAAATATTGCTTTTTCTTTAAAAACTACCAACATTAAGCCGACTAGAAATTCTTCCCATCTAAGTGCAATTAAATCAACGAAAGACTGCCGATTTACGTGTATGCCAATCAAAGTCGACTTTGTTCACATTCAAAAAAAGTCTAAAATAAATTAACACTGCCAAGCGACAATCTACATGAGATGGATTTTAGACCTTATTTCAACGAGAACAAGGTGAGTAATAATTTGACAGTGAATAGCAGGTTTCACCCAAGCTAAGGAGTTTGTGACCAACCAATACAATTGCCCGAATGCCCCGCTCAGAGATAGTAATGAGTGGGCGGAGTCGAGACTTTTGATTATCGAAATACTATATGCTGTTTACGCCAGACGAGACTCTAACCTTCAGTCGTCAGAAGAAAAATGGAGGGGAGAAAGGGGTTAAATAATAAAGCTAATAACATATTCGATAATTTATTGAGATTAACGTCATTACAATAAGATCAGTCGTTATCAGATTGTCAGCGAGTCTATTGTCATTATTTGTGTAAACATTATCATTTTCATCATTTTGAAATGCAGTAATACTAGGTAATTACAATATATGGCTTCATAGGCTATCTAACATTGAAATATTTTTTTGATTCGGACCAAAAGCTCCAGAAATAAGCGGGATCAAGCAAACAATCTCTTCACCTATATAATATTCAGTTAATCGGTAGGTTTAAAACAAAAACTTGTTTGTACAGGTAACATTAAGGTACATTTTGGAAGCTAGGTGCCGACTGCAACTGCCGACCGAACGTGTTGCAGCTGCACTACTAATTGGTATGTAAATCGTTTTGAATCGAAGCAACAGCAGCAAGTGGCGTTGGAAGCTCGCTTTTAAAACGTACCTTTATAACCACAATACTATACGAGCTCCAGTCTCTCGATTATAAATTAAAATGTTAAAGCTACAAAATGCTTGAATAACAGCAATAATCACCTCCTTAATTTCCTGAAACAAAGGGAACAGAAATATTGATAGTCGTAATAAATTTTTGTACAGATATTGTTGTTCAATAAAGAAAACAAAAAGATGAAGTAAAGTATATAATGAATGATTGACGATCATTTATGGAAATGATGGTTGAGAAGACTCTTGCCTGCTTTTCTCCACGAGATATCACTCTTTTGAAGAAAATAATATATGAAAATAAAAAGAGTTGTGGTGGCCTTGCTGGTAAAGCACCAACCTCTCATATATGAGGGTGCGGGTTCGATAACAGGTCAGGCAGTCAGTTTGTATGTACTTTCTAAGTATATCTTGGTCATCAATGGCTGATGAAATGGTGAAAGAAAACCTCTCGAGGAAACCTGGTCTGTAGAGTCTGAAATCACCAACCCGCAATTAGCAAGCAAGGTGATTAACGCTCAATCCTTCTCCGTTTGAGAGGAGGCCGCAGCCCAGCAGTGGGACGATAAAAAGGGCTGTAACATATATGTTCAGAGGGACAATATGTAAGTATGAACAATAAATACCTATTAAGTGGCTTCTCCTTATAGGTGACGGGTTTCCTGGTCCTGCGCGTCCGTCCCTCGCTGATGGAGTCGCCTGCGCCACTGCTGTCGCTATCACGGTTACGCTGTCTACTGTCATTTTCGCAGCTGCGCTGATGGCCGTCATTGTCGCAGCTGCGCTGATGACTGTCATTGTCGCAGCTGCGCTGACGACTGTTGTCGCGTTGACGGCTGTTGCTGCGTTGACGACTGTTGCTGCGTTTTCGGCTGTCGCTGTCGCGGTTGTGACGACGGCTGCGAGCGCTGTCGCCGTCTTGGCTTGGTAGCCTGTGGTGGCTGGAAGGGAAATTGTGATAAAGTCTCTGATAGCTATCAGAATCGTATCTTACTTAGGTATGCTATAATGATTTCACAGGTATTGAATAGCAATATTTGGCAGAAATTATAAGCAGCCTTTATCTGGCAGATTGCATTAACTATCGGATAACTAACTGACACTTTACCGGTAACCAGTGAAAACCAGCTTAGGTTCTCAAACTCAAAACTAAACTTATCTATATCTGTTAAAATTATCTGTCAGGACAAACGTGTTAAAAATATTGAGATTATATTGTTATATTAGATGTTTTAATTTCTCTTTTATTAAAATCATAAATGATTCAAATCCAACGTTACTTAGGCACCTATTTTTTACATGTAAAAAGTATATAAAACACAATTTCACAATTGTGTCCCGTCTATCGCATTAGGTTAAGATAAACCTGTAATGGTAGATAGTGGTGTAAATAAATAAATAAAAATAAATAAAAAAATATAAATTTAACCTTGTTGCAAATATGGTTGTTCTACCAACCTTTCGCGGCCATCTTGAGTCCTCCGTTCGTGTTCGCTCGCCACTCTTCGTACATCTTCGTACTCGCGACTGTGGCGCCCTCTCTCACTCACAGCTGTAGAACTATGGCTGTCTCGACGACTTCCTGTTTGAGTTTGTTCTAATGTTTCTTTGTTTAGCGAACCCGATTCACTGTAATATTGTTAGGATATATTTTTAACTATAGATAATAAGTACCAAGTACATATAATAAGTATATCTCATGTATAAGTGTGTGGGTTCATTTCCAGGTCAGGCAAGTACCAATGCAACTTTTCTAAAGTTTTTATGTTCTTTTTAACTATATCTAAGACACCAATGACTGATTGAGGGATGATTAACGCTCAATCTTTCTCCGTGTGAGAGGTGGTCTGTGCCCAGAGTGAGACGATAAATTATAACAGATGATGATCTTTTAGTTATAAAAAAGTATGGGAGTTAAATATTAATATGAGGATGTATGCACCGATTGAAAGATCTAAGTATGGTTGATGTAGGTACTTATTACTATTTGTTTCAGCTGTGGATAACGTAATGAGCTGCACACTGATGTATACTTCTTAAACATTATGTTTGATTATATTAAGTGTGTAATTGTTTGTTTTCCCTAATAAATACACAAAAAAAATAGTTTATTTATTTTTTTATTCCTTCACGACAAATACCTAATTTCCTTACCTAATTTGATATTACCATATTAAATGTATTCTATCTAACAAATATACGATAATATACTCACGACACAATAACCCTGGAGTCGGTGGCGCCCTTGGGACTGGGCGCGTTGAAGGGCGGCGGCGACCGCGCTCGCTTGGCGGGAGTCCCGCCCTCTAAGCGCATCTTCGCTACTAACACTTTGAGGACACGACCGCTTGTGCTGAGGAGTAAAATATAGTTGTTAGATAGCTAGAATATTCTTTATTGTACACTAATAACAAACATAGAAGGAGATAACAAACAAGTAGTAGACGAGTACAATAAGCGGTCTTATCACTAAAAGCGATCTCTTCCAGACAACCTTTGGATGGAGTTGATCTGTTGTTGATAGATATAAGGATATAACATAATGTGAGATGACGCTAGATAGAAGAGTATGGAAGAATAAAAACCGTAAACCCCAAATAAAATTGGCATAAGGGCAGGAGGATGATGATGAGATATAAAAAAATTTTGAACTTTCTTTACAGGTTAAATGAAAAAAAAAAACTTATAATTGATTGTAAAAAAAAACACAAAAAAAATGAATTTTAAGAGTTTTTTTGCGACATGTTAATTATACTGTAGGTACTTCAAAAAAAAGTAATAATGAAATTGCAATATTATTCACTAGCTTTTGCCCGCAACTTCGTTCGCGTGGAATAGTGACTACCAGCAGATATTTGATTTGACCAATAGATGGCGCTATATGTCCGGAATAATTTTATTTTTTTTTGTAATAAAAACTATCCTATGTCCTTTCTCAAGTTTCAAACTATGTCTGTACCAAATTTCACACAAATCGGTTCAGTAGTTTAGGCGTGAAGAAAAGATAGACAGACAGACAGAGTTACTTTCGCATTTATAATATTAGTTTGGATTAAAAGGCATTTGTTATTCGTACGTTTTGAGTTCTTGCAGCCGCCTGCGACTACCGGACGGGCGGTCCAAGCTGTCACGAGATTTGCGGTAGGCAGTCGCAGAATTGAAATCGTACCTTTAAAAAGGTTTATGCGCAATATACCGTAACGACATAAAGTTTGACGACTATACCTGTTCCTTCTAGCCGAGTTGGGTCGTGGCGAGTACCGCTGCCGCTGCACGGGCGTCAGCGGCACGGGCGATGACGTGCGCTTACGACGCCGTACTGTCGGGGAGAATGCTACCACGGGACTGCTGTCCGTAGACTGTAGGTAAACACAGTTGCAGTATAGTACATGTTCGTGAATCATTAGATGAGCCACTTAAGTCGTACCCTACATGCAAGGAGCATAAGTTTTATTTAGGTACTATTTATGTACAAAAAATTTAAAAAAACCCCCGACCTTAAAAAAGTTTGCAATAATTATGACAAAAGGTTAAAAACGCTAAACCCTATAAAAAGCAAAAAATAACTTTTAACACTACGTAAACTAAATTTTGTCGTGTCGGGGCTCCCTAAAAATGTTTTTTTTTTTCTCAATCAATTGAACCATTAAAAAGTAAAGTAAAGCATGCAGTTTTTGCAACTTTTGCTCTTCATGACAAACATCCATCACATCCCATCACAATAGCCCAAGTAGTTTTCTTCCATAGTTAGCAAAAGTTTAGCACAAAACCGGAGATTATCCTATTAAGGGTCCGATCAGACAGAAAGGCTCGGAGAGCAGAGCAAATTCTTAAAACATTGAAAATTGAGTGCTTAGTATTTGCAGTAAGGTTTATTTTTGCATGCGCACTGCTTTTGTCATTGAGAATGCTCGAATGCGGTCGGTGTGAAATAATAAGAGGAGCCGACCGGCTTTGATCGTGTATTTTTTCTTGACGTTTGGCTCCGTTTGCATGCTCTTTAATGTTCGCGCAGCCGATCGGCTCCGGTCTGTGTGAAAAGAAAAATGCGCGCCGATGCTCTTCAACCCGGTCTATCTGAACGGACCCTAATAATAATAGTGGAAACCACAAAATACCTTATTATTAACCGGTGTGCCACTGCTAGGTGTGTCGTCTAGCAACCAGCTAGGCCCCTCCAACGGGTCTTCAATGTGGCTGCTTCCTCTTGAAGTACTCATTTGTTTCTCCTTCTTAACGTCTGACTGTCTGTCACTCTGTAGCCTCAGTCTGTAATAGATCCCATAGAGGACGGAATGAGCAGAGACGCGAGGCAGGTAGGTCAGGCCCCTTCTTGTAGGTAAAATAATATGACCAAAATAAGCAGTTACTACTAAACTAACGAGGCTTTCGGGTTCCTTGAGACATCTATCTTCTTGATCTTGGTCTTGATTGATTTTTGTTTTTAAAAAATTGGCCGGGTTCTAAATACGTATAAGGGAGGAGACAGCAACGTTCCTCGTCCCCCAAACACCCACAGTTAAAGGCGCTACTTTCTTAGGACATTTTACATTATGGCATTGAAAGCTGATAAATAAGTAATATGTAGTCCTACCTTGCTGGTTCAATTTCTCTGACGTTGATTGAAGAATCCTCCTCACTGACAGGCTCAAGTCTACTTCTGTAATTTATATTACACACGGTAATTAGAAACTCCATAGATTGTTTATAATATGTATACTTCTATTCTATACTATTATATTAAAGAGAAAAATATATGCTCCAAATTGGACCGATTTAAAAATATCTTTCACCATTATATTTCAGCTTTATTAATATAGGCTCTATTTTATCCCAGTTCAGGCAGTAGTTCCCACGGGACGCGGGTGAACCCGCGGGAAAACGGCTAGTCTATACTAATATTATAAAGCTCAAAAGATTTTTGTCCTGTTCACATGTGTTGTGAACATACGAATAACAGAAACTTCAAAGCCGATTTGAAAAATTCTTTCAGTGTTCCATAGCCCATTTTTCGGGGATTTAGAATATCAAGTATGTAGTTTAGACAGGAGGCGGGTAAAACATGCTAGCGGATGCTAGTGAAGAATTACAACGTACGTCTCAAATTCATCTTCTTCCGATATGTGACCATCGGATTCCCTGATCTCCTCCTCACCTGTAGGAAATAATAACTGTATGTTTTCAAAGGGAACAAATATAATGACCACCATAAAATGCTTTGATACCCTAAGTTTTGCAACCAGAAATATCTACTGAACACCAGAAAAATAAAGTCTAAAAATGTAATAGTACCAGCTATTTTAGTCACGACTTCACTTTAAATTGTATTCGACCACCAAATTTAGTAAATGATCACCAACTCTTGACGACCAAATTAATGTATTATTTTTGCCTAAATAAGTCACTGTGATTGCCATAAAATGTAGGCTTATTACCAAATAAAGTATTATGATGCCATATTAAGTTATTTGTCCGGCTTGCAATGCATGCGTGAGTGTCAGTATGACGAGTGACAGGGGAAAATGGAAGAAAATGACATATTGCGCCGACGCCAAGTAAAATTGGGAACAGGGCAGGAGAAAGAAGAAGAAGACTGTGTTTCTCAATACACTCTTATCGCACTGTTTAGAGGCATGCAATAGACAATTTTCCACGCTAGTGCAGGAAAAGGGTCCCCATAATGGTATTACATTTATTTTATCAGGCCGAACTTATTTTTTTGGAGTCAGTTTACTTAAACAGGATAGCAAGATGTAAAAACTTTTTTGATGATCATTTACTACTTTTGGTGATCATTCACTACTTTTGGTGATCATTTACTACTTTTGGGATAACAATGATTTTTTTGGACTCATTTTGCTTAAATAGGATAGCAGAATTTAAAAACTTTGGTTATAATCTTACTTTAAAATGGTGGTTTAATTTTGGTGATCATTTACTATTTTTGGCTTACGCATGATTTATTTTGGAGTAATTTCACTTAAATAGGATAGCAAAGTGTTAAAACTTTGGTGATAGTTTTACATTAAAATGCGAGTTTCATTTTGGTGATCATTTACTATTTTTGTCTGCTGTTTGTTACTATATCTGGTGATCAGTTAAACATAAGCCGTTTTCAAATAGTTTCTGCATATTTCTACAAAGTACAGAATCCTGTACATACACAATAAAGCGAAAAACATACATAATAAAGCGTTTTTTTTTTTTTGTTTCTTTGTAACTTCTGAAACTATTGAACCAATGAGGGTCTTCTCAATTTTTTCTGCCACAGGGTGGCGCCACGTATGCGTCTGGTCCAAACAGCTGTCAAATAGTATGGAATTGTAGGGTCCGAACTTATTGTTTATTCAAATTCAAATTCTTATATTGGAAGTGTTATTGATTTTATTATGGACTACGGTCAGAATAAGGTTTCTAAAAATTGAGCTAAGAGAGAGGGTGCAAAAGTCACTGGTACTAAGGAAAAGCTTGTTGAAAAATTTGTTAACACAATATGATTTAGTTTTTTTTATTTACTCAACCGCAATAGTAAAACAATAATGCAGTGCTTTAATTATAAAATAAAAAAAAAAAACACTAAAATCGTTCACTATTCATAGTAAAGATAAGCACTTTGACAGTTACCTGGACCTGACGACTCGGTGCTGCCACCTCGTGGACGCCATTTTAGAAAACCCTCATTTGAAAAATCCGCCCACTTTTGAAAGCTACTCGCTTCCCAAGTAACATAGGCAATATTTTATCTTCATACAGTAGTTCCAAAAACGGCTAGTAAATTAATATCCAAATATAATGTCTGATATGTTGATTTTTCATAAAAACAAAAATACGAAATATGTTTTTATATACTAACAATTTTATATAATATAATATAATATGTATGGGCCAATTCAGCCTGAAAATAAAGTTATTTTGATTTTTGATTTGATAGTTATTCCATACCCTCGAGTAAACCGTCAGTGCTGTCGTCGGCATTATCCTCCATGATGGCGTCCACATCCATGTTGGCGGTAGGTATGTCTATCCTTGTTAGTGGTATGTACACATCTACAAAACAAATGGTTAAGTCATATTGTAGTGTATTAAGAATACTTTAAACTGTAGTTAATTGAAATTCTATGATATTTCTACATACAAAATGTAGCAAACCAAGGTGCTCTCGATTTATCTATACTAATATTATAAAGCTGAAAAGTCTGTTTGTTTGTTTGCTTGAACGCGCTAATCTCAGGAACTACTGGTCTGATTTGAAAAATTCTTCCAGTGTTAGATAGCCCATTTATCGAGGAAGGCTATAGCCTACTTTTTATCCGGGTTCGTGCAGAGGTTCCCACGGGATGCGTGTGAAACCACTGGCAGAGGCTAGTTCATTATATGTCAAGCTTTCTTATAGCTATGTTTCTGGTCTAACCGGATGCAACTATTTACCAGTGTTTTTCATGGAATGGCTGCCTATTTGATTTCCTCAACCCAGTGACATTGGCAATGTGATACTCCTTGGTAAGACCGACTGGTTGTCTTTTTTTTTTATTTATGCTGTAACATAACCTTCTCTCAGAGGAGGCTTATGTCCAGCAGTGGGATGACAAAAGAAGGTTGGTGATCAACTTAGCTAGGGATGCCTGTGATGCTTTAGAAATATCATAAAAATACAAACCTTGTAACATGTGCATAGGAACTGCTCTTTGTGTTATATTACTACGATTGGGACTACTAGTTGTTGACCCTGGAAGATAAAAGTTCACACTTAGAAATATGTATGCATTGTACTGAGACAATTGTAATGCTATATAACAACATTTTAAGAAATAATGTTGTATTTTGATGTGAGCTTTGAAACATATGAATAAATAATTTGAAAGGACATTGCCACCCGTTGGGCCCCTTATTTGTGATAGAGTGTCAAGAATATTTTATTATTAAAAATCAAGTCCTAATTTTATAAAACTAACTATTTTTTTTCAGAATTTCTTGTACCCTAGCATTGAAAAACATAATTAATATTTCTTTTATTGAATCTAAGCTAGTTCCGCCATTAAAACTTAACCTGAATGTTGCCAGGTAGACGACAGACTATCTCATTTAAATGAACGAGGTGATCGATTGAAAATATCGATATAATATATAGCATTTTTCTCTTATATCAAAATGTACAAGTATATATATTAAGTATGCACTCGTAAATAGTAAACAAGAAAAGAAGAAAGAAAAACTGTTTATAACTGTTGCACAAACAATAAAATATCAACACTAACAAAAGTCACCACTAAACTATATCTATAAAACGGTTACACCTAAACCATACATGGAATACAACAATAACACAATAATTAGTAAATGATATTATTTATAACAAATCGATTTAGAAAATCGATTAATAAAATATTTAACATGGTAACATCTACTCGGAACGCGAGTCTATCTGTCAAATCAATACGTCATTCAAATTGTTTTCGTGCCGGTTGTTATGTTATGCGTAGAGTTGAATTTATTCCTCCGTATTTGCTTCTGATCGTTACAATTTGCTTAAAAACTGTCGAGCTAATCGTTTTCGTGCCTCCAGTGGTTTTTTTTTAGATATTGGACTCTTTTCTTAATGATAAGTGAGCACATTGACTCGTGAGCATTGGACTCTTGTTTTTAGTGATATTGTTGTTTTACTCCGGAAAAATGTCTGCACCGGGTAGAAGTCGAGTAAACTACTCTTTGTCTCGCCGGTGTGTTATTGCTCTTTACGTATAGCGCCTAATCTTCGTAGACGTTAAATTGAAGAAATAGATGAACCAATGCGTATCCTTCTAAGATCCTGGGTAACACCTACATTGGTAAGTTTGTTTTATTATGTTTGTGGATTTCACACGTCTCTAAACTGTCTAAACTACCTTACATTTTATTTTGTCATTTTTTCCAGATATCTTCTGATGATATCCTGTGTGTGAAATGTTTTGTATTATTACAAAACCAGACAGCATCTAACTCAAATCTGTCACTTGTATCCCCTGCTCGTGGACACCTAAACATGCTACGCATGTGGCTTGTCAATAGCAAGTCGCAGAACTCAGAGAGTCAGTCAAGATAGTTCCTCAAAGGAATGTTATACTAAGATGGACACCAGTACATCACGTAAGTGTTTATTCTTATTTATTTAAACTTAATGTATGAATGCATATGTATGTGTGTTGAACTAATTAAATATTAATGAACATCAAGTATGTAAATATAATATTTTTGTTATTAGGTGTTGCATTTGGAACGAGTTTGTGTTCCTTGTTGGGCGGCTGCATCAAGACAAGTCCGGAGGCAACCCGTTGCTGGCAGTAGCCAACACACTGTGGAGTCTGCACCGGAGACTGGTATCATGGATGGAAACATAATTACAGATATGATGATTCCTGTACCACCACCACTGCCACCGCTTTAATGATATAAGCGCTCCAGCACAATTTCTAGACAACATATTCCTTGAAGAATAAATGTCTATTATTTTAATTGGTTGTGTTTTTTCTTATTAAACATCTGTATAGCATTTACTATATTTTAAACTCCTTTATAATCAAGCCCTTTCTAAAATAAACTACAGCTAATCATAGATGGCACAGCGATCTTACTAAGTAGCAGGGCAGTGATTTTACTATGTCGCTTGCCTGAGATGCTGTCATATATGTCATACATACTCGTATATACTAGGTACCTACCAGTTTGCCAACAATCTTGGGGTCGGCTTTTAGTCTAACCGATGCAGCTGAATACAGTATTGCTCAAAGAGTGATTGCCCATCTGACCTCCATACCCGATACACTGGGTTATAACATGTTACCTCTTGGTAAGTGGTTGTCACACTTGCTGGATTCTAGCTACTCATAACAAGTATAAATAATGCACCCAGAATCAGCAGTTTAAATGTAAGTACTAGCAGCCACCCAGCTGAAGTTTGTAATGGATGGTCACCCAAGTGCAATCTGACCAAGTAGCTTAACTTAAGATATCTCCTTGTGGTTGTTGTAACGTTGTTGTAACATGCTCCTCCAACCAATTTAGGCCTAAGTATATTTATATTATATTTATTTCTACTGGTGCCAGCAAAACCTACTTCCGCTGACTGCAAGATAAACAGTTTAACATATTATTTAGCAAGAAAAGATGATATCTGATGTTTTTATTTCATTTGGGAATCAATATTAATACTAAAAATATTTTATTGTTTTAACGCAAATTGTTTTTGAAAAAATATTGTCTAATAACCTCAATTTCTTCATCAGAAAAAAATCAATAATTCTCGGAAACTAGGGTGAAAAATTATAAATTGTTTTCAGGGTCTGAAAAGGTAATTGTCGTTCTTCAAAATAAAGTTAAAACCACCATGGCACGCAATTTTTTTCTGGGGGCCCAAATCTCCTAACAAAACGGGCATTCTCCTTTGAAGACAGTCAATCGATACTTGACACATGTTTCACCCCTCTACACCTTACAATCTTCAAGAGACTGAGTTATCAAAATGTGAATCATGGGCTTGGGCCTGAAATTCATGTGATTTTATGTCATGGATTTCAAGGCAAAGTAATGCCTGATTCAATAATTTAACAAATTATATTGTAGGAACAAACATATTATTGAAACAAATTAAATACTACCATGGCAAGCTACAACTCACTTGTATTACTGGTATTCAGCAAAGTCCTGCTGAGTGCCACCACCGGCTGGATAGACTGTCCTCCCACCATGGGGGGGACTCGGTGCACTTTCTCCTTCTTCCCTGAACTCTGCGTATCACTGATAGCACTCCATCTTGGAGACTGAGCATCCATTTCCCGACTTTCTCTCATGCACTGCTTAACGAATTCCATGCTCTTAGCTATTTCCGCTGATGCTTGGACCAGATGTGAAATGGCTTTCTCGCTGGCTTCTTGTAATGCAGCATCCAGTTTTCTTAGATGGAATTCAACGTTGTTTCTGAACCTCTGCAATGGTTTTTTGGTTATATGTAAATCTGTGTTTCTATGTATATTCATAATGAGAGAAATACATTAGCAGACTAATAATATTAATTAAAAAGAAAGGAAAACCACTTATTCAACATAAAATTTTGGGTCAGCGGGTCGTCTTTTCATAAAATAGAACTACTTCTCTTCTCAATAGGTCTGTAGGACTACACATCGCGTTTTATATCAGGTTCGAAGCAATAGGAAAGGTATTAAATAGATATTACGAACTCACGCTGTATTTTAGCCTTATTTCGTTATTTTCTTTCATGAGGGCCAGCTTTTCATCTTCTTTCTGAGCAACCAGCATCTTGAAATACTGAGTTTTCTGTATAATTTCATTGTTTGTCTGCGACCATTCAATTTTCTCCCGCAAATGCTTGTTCTCGTCTTCCAACGTCGCCATTACATCAAACAATAATTAAGACCTATAAGTTCAATGTACTCCGTGAATAAGACTTATAACATCAGATTTTAACTGTACCTAAGTACAATACAAGGCGACGGCACAGAAATAGGCTTAAAAATATTTTCAACAATTTGTAGAAATTAAAAACGGTACAATTCTATTACACCTTTGAAATCGACAATGTCAAAACAATAAATGACAACAGACAATTTAATGTCATTGACGCTGTCAGTTAGTTAGCCTGTGAAAAGCACATTGAAATGCCTATTCACAGGAAACATCAATTTTAAAGATATAGGAGAGCTAGAACACTAAAAAGCATAGAAATAAACGTAAACTTTGTTTTTTGCTTTTCAGTGATTATATACTCACATTACAAAAATGGTACCTTAAATATAAATATAGTAAACCTAAACAGGGAAAATTGTGAAAAAGCCGCATGGAGAGCGAGTGCGATTGTTTCATTAATTTTACTAACCACTTTTGAGGTTTCCGGCGACCTAAGTGGGAGAAAAACGGAAGTATTACTACGTTGCCCGTTTCTATGCCACTAGGCTCTTTGAGGACCCTAAGTAAAATTGAAGAGGGGTGCCGGGCGAGCGGATTTGTATTAAAAGTGTGATGATTAAAACATGCAATGAAGTGGGCGTGAGAATCATAATTATATGCTATCCTCGCCTCGATGGTTTTCCTGGCGACACATATTGCAAACTGTCATAGTTTCGTCCACCGAACATAGATAAAAAATAATAGTTATCTGTCCTGTCACTTGTCAGACAAGCGTGCATGGTGTTATCACGCACGCTTTGAGGTTATATCTCAAACACGCTTTATTTTGCGACACCTTATTTGTAAATAATGTCGTTCCGCGGTAGAGGTGGTGGCGGCGGCGGTCGAGGTGGTTACGGTGGCGGCGGCGGCGGCGGAGGAGGTCGAGGTTTCGGTGGACGGGGAGGCGGCGGCGGCCGAGGCGGCTTCGGCGGTCGCGGCGGTGGCCGGGGCGGACGAGGAGGCGGCGGCGGTGGCTTCAGACAGCAGGACCAAGGCCCTCCAGAGTCCGTCATCCCCCTCGGACACTACGGCTGGACAGTACAAGACGACTTAGTATGCAAGGTGGACATAGAAGATGTACCATACTTCAACGCGCCCATCTTCCTCGAAAACAAGGAACAGATCGGTAAAATTGACGAGATATTCGGCAACCTCCGTGACTACTTTGTGTCGGTTAAGATGAGTGATAACTTCAAAGCTAACAGTTTTAAAGATGGACAGCAGTTTTACATTGATCCTGCGAAGTTGTTGCCTCTGAAGAGGTTCTTGCCACAGCCGCCTGGTGCGAAGAGGGGTGGCGGTCGCGGAGGCGGACGGGGTGGTCCTCGTAGTGGTCGTGGCGGCGGCGGGTTCGGCCGTGGTGGTGGCGGCGGCCGGGGCGGCGGTGGCGGCTTCGGTCGCGGCGGAGGAGGCCGCGGAGGCTTCGGCCGGGGTGGCGGCGGAGGCTACGGAGGCGGCGGCGGCGGATTCAACAGAGGAGGTGGCTTCAGAGGTGGACGAGGAGGCCGATAGCCTTGTGGTGGTTAGACAATGGATATGTGCATTTAGAAATAAGGACCTTGTGTTATGTCTATTGTTAAGGTTGACCTGTGAAGGAATGTATGTAAGATGATGTTATGAGTATAACTTGGTGGATACATCTATTAATGTTTGGTTAAGCTGGCACTACTTTGACCCACAGAATACCTCTTAAAAGATATGTGCGTGCCTTATTTATAAGGTTTAGAAATAAGTTCCAAATGTTATAACTTGAATATGATTTCAAACAGCAGCTTAGAGGATATAAACATTAGAACTATTGATAAATATAGAATCCACATTCATAAAAAATGTACCCAGCAATAATACTTTTATACAATGCAGAATGATAACTATTGTTATAACTTGACAGACAGAAAAACCTTGAGGAAAAGCAATGTATAAAATTAAAGTTAATTAAAAATAAAAGGTATATTTTAAGACAAGAGTTGTTTTATTTAATTTTAACCAAATTATTTATAATGAAATGAAATAAATAATAAAGTATTCCTTATAATACATTTGTAGAATCTTGCTATCACCTTAAACGTAAAACTTAGCAAAGTCATTATAAAGAGAGTTGAAAAACAATGAAAAATCTTATTAAATGCAGATGATATGATACAAATATTAAGTTATAGATAGACAAGTATTTTATCTGTGTTTTCTGTATAACAGAAACTGGAAGAAGTGTAATTATGCAAAACTACAGTTCTTGCCACTTTCCTTTGGCAATCTGAAGTTAACATGTTGGTGCCTTATGCATGTTCAGTATAGTTTTTTTTTTCATAAATTTTGAATATCAAGGGAAAAACTGTCTGTTTTATTAATTCTTTTGATTTCAGTTACCAGTTCAATACATAACTTTGCTCATAACTTCCCACAATATCTACTATATATTATGAAAAAGTTATATTCAGTGTTATAAAACATAACAAAAATGACTTTCCTATGCAAAAAAAATTCTACTATATTACTCTACATTCTCTAATTCACATTTCCCCCCACTAGGCATATAATTATCTGCTAAAGCCCTTCCTCTGTGGTTGAAAATGTAGAAAGATGGAAGGTTCCGCTGGTTTTCCCATTTAACAGTGTTCAGTTCAGCGGCTGCTGGAATCTCTCGGAGGTTGCCAGCCACGTTCAGCACTCCCCACATTACAGCAAACAAACTGGCTACAGCCTGAACGAC
Organism: Helicoverpa zea x Helicoverpa armigera; assembly: GCA_033682625.1. Taxonomy (NCBI): domain Eukaryota; kingdom Metazoa; phylum Arthropoda; class Insecta; order Lepidoptera; family Noctuidae; genus Helicoverpa; species Helicoverpa zea x Helicoverpa armigera. The sequence continues at coordinate 12,741,617 of JAWIIS010000028.1, forward strand.
AATCTGAAATCATAACAGGGTCACGGATATAATTTGCTATCGAAAGAAAGATGTTAAGAACAGTTTAATACATTTTGTACTTACATCCAAAGGCAAGGTTGTGAATTCCTGAGACGTTATCCGCAGGTAAGACCGATCTATAACAATAAAATAAGTAAATATAACATAGTTTTTTAGAGTTAATCTATAGGTCCAGTTTCCTGAGACTTGTGTACTTACGTTGGGCAGCTGAAAAGGCGGAATGGAATAACGATATAAATCCAACTATAACAATGATTTTATGCACAGATGATCCCATTGTGTTTTTAATTATATTTTATTGGTGATAGGCTACAAAAATTAATTGTATTTCTACGAGTCACACAGATACTACTCGAAATTACAAATTGACGATGACAATTTTGATGTCTCTCTCTGAAATCATGTCACTGTCATGCACTAGGGAAGTCAAAAATAAAACTATAAAAATGATTTCCTAAGCAATAATCTTCAAAACAATTGAATGAAATGTTTTTTTTTTCTGTATCAGTTTAAAGTAAGTTTTTATTGTATACCTCCCACGGTTTATGCGTACAAAACGTGCGAAATAACTTGGAATAAGTTCTTAGAATCTTCTTTGCGCAGCGCAGCAAAGTGAAAATCAGCCAAATTAGACTCGCCAAAATACATTTCAAACACACTGTTTATGTAGGCGTAATTTATTAAAATTACTAAAGGAGCTTATCTCATTCATCAGTTTAATATAGTCTCAATCAATTTAGTACATACATTATATTATTGTTATTGTACGATTACAGAATACTTACTATAGATGTATTGTGCGATCGTGGTACAACACTAGTTATTTCAAACTTGCGGCAGCGGCTGGGCGTGTGTGTTGTGTTTACTATTTAATTTTTCGTATTTTATAAAAGAAAGTGCCTTCTAAAATAGAAAATGAGTAGGCATCCTAGGCTAGAAGAATTCCAAATGGACACAAAGCTCTCAGACAGGTCTGGGAGGAGAATTCCACATAGACATTTTCTATACAATGAAGAAACTGGTGAAATTCTGGGACGTACTCCTGGAAGATGGGGTCAGTGACCTTTTTCAGTTATACTATTTTCATGTTACGAAAATATTTTCATACAGAAGTTACGTGAAGTTGAGATAGTTTTGTTATAATTCACGATGTTTACAGTCATTAACCGTTGTTTGGAGGGCGTGGCTTATGAGCGTATGCCGATGCCTGCCAATTTTGAGCATTCTTGTTAATAAATATCATTATTAAGTTAAGAATCACATAAAATACGGTCAGTGGGTCGTCTTAGGGTACTAATGTTTATTCTCTCGCTCCACGTAAACACTGCCATTTAGTCATACTTTTTGTCAGTCATACACTTTCACACTCATGTTAATGTTTTCATACAATTATTCATCCATTCATTAGCCTGAAACATTTTTTTAAGGAATCATATTTTTATAGTAATTGCCTATTAAAAAACTATACAATCACAGCTCAAAGTAAACCACTAAACCTTTTATCCAATTAATTATAATAAATCCTTATTAATGAGTATAGATTATCTCATTAATGAGGTTTTATTTTGGATTAGCTTATTATTAATTGGATAAACACCTAAAATAATCTTCTCACTATTTAATCTGATTAGAAGCCCTATATTCTGTCTGTTTTGTACTTAATTTAATTGTACTACAATTGATGGCTTCAGGATCTTAATTTTATGACAGACTAAAGTTTACTAAACTTAAAATATGTATGAAACAAAATAATAAGTGTATTGAAAAATGCAATATATTATTATATTGTACTCCTCGTCAATTGGCCACAGAATGCTCCTGACTGACAAGAATAATACAAAAAATAAATAAATGAATTTACTCACTTTAAACGAATACTTTTCAGCTCGTAATTATTCATCTTTATCGTAAAAATGTTACTTTGTTTTGATAATAAAAAATAATTTTTCTACTCGGAAGCCATTAGGTTATCTCTTCAAACTAAATACATGTAAGATTATTGTACGTACGTATCTCTGTGAAGATAACCTTAATGGGTTGGTTTCCTTAACAAAAAGTATTTAAGTACAAAAGATTTTTAATGGAAGCCATATTTGAATAGCAATGTGGCAAACCCATAAACTATTCTTACCAAATTGATCATTGAATCTTTAGATATTCGTACATTTGAATTACAAATTAAATTCGGTACTTCTTATTGTATAACTTTTTGGAATTCATGGACTAAATGGTATGAAGTACTAGTAGTAAGTACCTACTCCATTCGAGTGGGCACCTAAAGATAAACAATGTTGATACTTTGTATTTAAGAAATCTCTTTAAAATAAACTGCTAAAAATGAATGAAATGTGTGTTATTTGACAAAGTGTGTTAGTACCTACACACTAGCAGTTTTCCGCGGTTTCACCTCCGTCACACAGGAACTACGCCTGTTCTGGCATAAAATATAGCCTATGTTATTAGGGAAGAGTGTAGCTTTCCAACAGTGAAAATTGATTTTAAGTCAGTCCAGTAATTTTTCAGTTTGGATTCAAACAAACTAAATACAATTTATAATATTAGTATAGTAAAGTTATGTCTACTCTAGTGTCTACAAAATTTTTTAGGAAATACTAATTTCAGGTTCTGTAACTTTTGTCTAAAATACCACCATTTCTATTTCCAGGTAAAATCCTGATCTTCTACACAATCTTCTACGCGGTACTCATAGCCTTATTCGGTATCTGCATGGTGACGTTCCTACAACACTTCATCAACCCCAGGGTGCCTCGTCTGCAACAAGAGTACAGTGTTATTGGCACCAGCCCAGGGTTGGGTTTCCGGCCGCTGCCCGCTGATGTTCGAAGCACCCTGATCTGGTATAAGGGAACTGGGTACGAGAGTTATAGGTACTGGGAGGAACAGCTCATTGATTTTTTGTCTGGTGAGTTTTCTTTATGGAAATATCTTACCTTACATTTTAGTGTATTAAAGTAAATACAAAATAGTATAAAAAAAAGCTTTTTTTTACTTTTACAAGAAAGGCTTGACAAAAGGCATTTCTTTAAATGTTTCTTTATTTAGTCCTAAAGCTTGTAATTGATTTGAATTACAGTCATATTTATTGTAAAAAAAGCACTATTACCATTTTAACCACTCTTGGCACATATACACCCCTCTTAAAATTCTTATTGCTGCAAAATTCTTTCCCACAAATGCCCACACAACCATTTCTCAAAAAATATAGTCTAACAATTTCTAACTCTCACAGTATACAAGAAGAAGGGTCAGACTGCCGGCGCAGGTCAGAATATCTTCAACTGTGACTTCCAGCACCTCCCGCCGCCCGGCAAGGTCTGCGATGTGGACATCAGACGGCTGGACCCCTGCATCGATGAGAACCACTTCTCCTTCCACAAGTCTTCACCCTGTATATTCCTTAAGTTGAACAGGTAGAGTTAATACATTATTTTGCTTAGAATGTATATAGTTTCAAATCTCAATGTTTTCCTGTAACTTTTCATTGTGAGTTGTACTATTTATTTATAACAATAACTAAACTATGATCAGCTGTCAAATCCCCAATTTGACCAATGGGCTACAATTTCACGGCTGGTCCTCCGAGGGTGCGTCCTACGTGGGCGAATACACTAGCGAAGCGATTCGAAGAGATGCGCCGCGCTATACCTTGCTTGCAACCTTCACGTAGGTTCACAACATGTCGACTTTTCCTTGGTTTCGCGTTGGGCTGCGCCGCTTCGCGTTCGCAACCGTATGGCTTAATTAGGACGCACTGTAAAAGCCACATGGGTGGATCAAAAATATAAAATATCTCTCACCATTCTAAGGGCAATGCTAAACAATGTTTTACGATATTTTCCAGGATCTACGGCTGGCGTCCAGAGTTCTACGATATCCAGCAGCTGCCGCAGGACATGCCGGTGGACCTGCAGATGCATATCAGGAACATCACCAACTTTAACAGGGATTATGTATGTACAAATATTGTAAGACGAGCACTGATAACTTGCCTCCGGCGGTTTTATTTGTGTCCCGTTGGAAACACTCCGCGCATAAGTTAAGTTTAATAAAAAACCGGCCAAGTGCGAGTCGGAAGCACGCATGAAGGGTTCCGTACCATCGTTTAGAAAATGAGCAAAAAAATCACGTTTGTTGTATGGAAGCCCCCCAAAATATTTATTTAATTCTAGTTTTCATATTTGTTGTTATAGCGGCAACAAAATACATCATCTGTAAAAATTTCAGCTCTCTAACTATCACGGTTCATGAGATACAGCCTGACAGACAGACGGACTTACGGACAGAGGAGCGAAAACAATAGGGTCTCGTTTTACCCTTTGGGTACGGAACCCTAAAAAATCGTTTAAGAATAAAATGCAGCTAAATACCAATGTAAATACAATATACGCTCTTTAATTAATTAAAACATTATTTTAAATAGTACTTTATTTATTTAATATGTACCTGTGTAAAAAGACTTTAGTTTCACAGCCTTCTCAAATGGAGTACCTATAGTAATTTCTGTTTGACCACAAAGCTAAACCTTCAACATTCCAGGCCAACATGGTATGGGTATCATGCCACGGCGAAACACCAGCTGACAAGGAGAACATAGGCCCTATTAGCTACCTGCCCTTCCCCGGCTTCCCAGGGTATTTCTACCCTTATGAAAACGCTGAGGGGTATCTCAGCCCCCTGGTGGCCATACATCTTCAGAGGCCTAGAAGTGAGTATAATTTGCATCAATACTAATAAAATAAAGTTGAAATATTTTTGTTGGTTTGTTAAAGGCTCGGTACGGGCTGTTGTTGCCAAGGGACGCGGAAATACAGCTTATTTCTTATACACTAGAACCATTGCCTGCATTCGGATAAAAAGATGCCCATATATTATTGTGTGTAAGCTACATTATTGAAAAATTTACTTGTACATTTATAATATTGTATTGGTTAAGATGCAGAGTATTGGCAATTAAGTAAGAATCAAACAGATGGGGTGTTGAAGTTTGATCGCTAAGTGTGTCTTTGGCATAGTACTCTTAAACGGATAAACCGATTTTGATAACGTTTTTATATGACAGCTGGTGTTCCAGCGGTGGTCCTGAGATATTGTTTCATCCAAATCGGCTCAGCAATTTTGAAGTTATTGACTTTTGAAAATGACATTTGCAATAATTGGAGACGTGAAAATGGTGATGCCGCGAAAGCCATTATCTAATGTATAAATATATAAACTAAATATAACTATTTTTCCCTTTACAGCTGGTATCGTGATAAACATAGAATGCCGCGCCTGGGCTAAAAACATTAAGTACGACAGGAGGGAACGTTTAGGCGTCGTACACTTCGAACTGATGATCGAGTAGACTTTACACAATCCGTCCAAAACACGTCTACTTGTCTACCTCGAATACTGTAATATCCCGAAAATATCATTATGGATAAATTACGTTGAAATTTTTACAATATTAGTAGGATTTACAACAGTTTTTTGAAGAAAAAGTCAGCTAAAATGCGTATTTCTCTATAAGTATAGGAGGTTAAGTATTTCGGTATATTACAGAACATGGTCTTTTCAGTAGACCCAGTAGACCGAGTAGACCAAAGCAATTAGTTCATGGTATGTATTAAGGATAATTTTTAAATGCAATCAAGGTGTGAGATTTGACTTAAAATTGCGGTCTTTCGAGTAGACCAAGTTTTGAATCACGAAATTGCCAGTTCGATTCAATAGATGTATGTATTTTATGTTTTGTAAGTAATAGAATCTCAAGGTAGCTAACATATACCTGAAAGTGACAAAGGCAACTATATTAGTAAATAAGTTGATTTAATTAAAATGCGGTTAATAATGCAAAAATCATAATTAACACAACTTTACTCAATTTTAAAAGGTTTTTTTTTTATATAAATACAAGAGAGACACTAATTTTATGTTATTTTTAATTTTATGTATATTTTAAATTTGGTACATTCCATAACTCATTTTTGAGTATGAATATTTTTTTAAAGACATGCACTATATTTAATAGCAACTAAAAAGGTTTTATATAATTATAAATACTGGCAGCTTTACTTACGCTCACCCGTATCCGTCCATTTAAAACAATATCTTTTTGATAGTTATATTTATTTTTTATTGTATTATATATTTACAATATGTGTATGTTGTCTTCGTTTAGTAAATAAGAATAATATGTGTTTTAAATGTTATCTTGGAGATTCGGAAGTTAGTTGAATAAGATATACTGCACAGTCGAAATATTAAGATGTAAGCCCCACTACTTAATCGTTGTAAAGCAATACTACATACTGCAAAGACGACCAAGTGCGAGTCGGACCTGTGCACGAAGGGAAGGGATTATCTACATATACTACGTTTGTTATGTGGGAGCCCTCTAAAATATTTATTCCATTCTAGTTTTCAGTGTTTGTTGTTATAGCGACAATATCTCTGTAAAAAACTGTGTGAACTGCCTCTAACTTCAGACTCTCCAAGATTCTTTGTACAGACTGTACCTTATAGATATTATTAATAACACATTTAAGTCCAGTGCCGTTGACATATCATACAAGGTAGCTTGCATATAAATGCACTTTTTATTAATAATAATATGCCCTCGACAATTTTCAGCAGCTGTTTTCGCCAATCTAATATTTTTCTAGAAATAATTTCGTAAAGTTCGCGCCAAATATTTTTTTAATTCCGAACTTAGTCATTAGAGGCATCTCACTGATGCGCATTATTGTTTTTTTTTTTTCTCGACTATTGTGAAGTCAATAGTAGCCAACTTTTCGACAATATTTGTACGAAAAAATACTCAAGGAGTTGTATGGCTAAGTTCAGAATTGAAAAGTTAATTGGCGCAAATATATGTACTCAAAGTATCTCCATATAATCTCTTAGCATTTACCAGAATCTTAGTAATAAAGACTGATATATCGTTACTAAACGATTTTTTTACAAATAAATGACAAAACCACTTTTTTATATAAGTTTTTAACTGTACTTATAGTTTGACTAACTTTTTGTAGACGAATTAGCATTTTGAAATATGTTTTTTTTTATATATTAATTTTGTTTTCATTATATTTATTTATAAATAAATCACCATTTTTAATGCCTTTTCTTTTTGAAGTTATGAAACTATTACTTGTCTATGAACCGTAATGAACCTAGGTAATAATAAAGACATTCAGACTGTAAAGGCTGATTTCACCCATCGAAAACATAAACCCAGTTGTCTTTTCCGTTTTAGATCCAGTTATTTGTAAAAGTATACCAGTAGAATAAAATAGACCAAGTTATTCGTTTTATAATATCGACTTTTATTACTTCGGTTAGTGAAATCAGTCCTATAAGGGTAGATCATAATGAATCTCAGTTTACGTCCTTTTTTCGATTTAATCGATATTGCGTCCATTTTACATATTTCTATGTATAATATAATGATATTAATAATGTATAAGCTATGTATAGGGCCATAAGATGTATATTAGAGTGAACGATTCCTATACATATTGAAGTGCCTGAATTGTATTTTTGAGCAATAAAATTTTGAAACTAAATGTTTTCTGTCGTTTTATTTGTACCCCAATTGGTACCATTGCACGACCGGCACTATCAGCCCGTTTTTCTTTGACCTTCTGCAGGGCTGCGGCCTCTTCTCACACAGAGAAGAAATTATGCTTGAGGCGAATGCGTGATTTTGGCCTCTGAAGTCGGTCATTAGATTGCAGTATTTGCAGTGTCGATAATGATGTTTTAAATAATATGCGGCAATAAATTGGTGAGATGAGCTGCTACTTAATCGGGCCCAGAATGATTTTTCTAACAGTAGATAGTTAAAAGTAAAATTCCTACATTTTTAAACATATACTTTTTGGGCATCGTCGGTATAATTTACATACTAGCATAACAAACTGTTCCTCCGCTATGTAAAGAATGTGTGTCTACCTACTTAATGTAGTGATTTGTTTAAAACACATTAGGCGTCGCGTGTGGTCATTCCTGCATAGCTCGGTGGAGTCATCCGTGCCTACCTATTGCTATTGCAGTGTGTGGGATTCAAACGTGGCGCTTTGTGATAAGCTGAATACACACGAGACAGTAGCAATACTAATTTACATACATAATGCTGGGTGCTTTCGTACTTAGGAACCAGGCACGGAGAACTTTGCGTCTTCCGTGGCAATCCGTGGAGTCTGGGATATCCCGAAATCCATCTTAAATTGATTCACCAGTTTTTCTTGTTGCCCAACCTTGCTTTGGTAATCAATCGCTTTCGGAACATGAAGTTCCAATAAAATGAATAGTTACACAAATTCATCTGACTGAAGAATTTAATTGTTTGAACGTGCTAATCTCAGAAATTACTGGACTGATTAGAAAAAATATTTCATCAGTAAGCAGCGTATTTATCGAAGAAGTCTTCAAACTTCCTTTTATCCAGTTACGCGAACTAGTTCCCATTTGACGCGGGTAAAACTGCTGGCTACCTTCCACCAGCGATTAACTTATCCTGTATACACCATATGTACACATCCTAACCACGATTAAGCCCTGTTTGCTATAATAGCTGGTAAAGTACGGATGCAGTCCAGACTCCTGCCGTAATGACTCCCTTTAGCACTAACGTAACCTTGCGAGATTGTGACAAGGCCGGCGTTTAGCGGGATTTCACAGTAGTGGAAAATAACCACGGGAATGGGTAATTTTTTGTGACCTACGGTAATATTGTGTTAGAATGCTATTTAAATGTTGGTAAATCGAGTTATATCTACGTCTATAACTTACTTAGATGAGTGATTGATGAAAGTAAAAAGGGGTGGTCAAATTCTTACTAACTCAAACAGTAGGAAGGTATGAAAGTAGGATAAGAGGAGCTACATTAAAATTATGGAAGTTTTTATAATACGATGTTACAACAAAACCAAACATAATTAATTGTTAAACGCGAAGAATACAGTAGGTAAGCGAGGTAGACGAGAAAGTTCAAAGGATCATACATAGAACATGGACTAACAGTTTGCCTGAAAATATCATCAAAATGAATTTCAACTTTAAACCATATTATTTGAACTTATAACCAAACAGGCAATAAGAAAGGGTCTCCCGGCCCTACACTCGAGTCCTACAGTCGCACAGTGGATGCATATATTAATGTCTCTGGTCACAAAAACCTCATCTGGTAAGCGGCCTAGCCGATCTCTCACACATGGTCCCCCGTGCACGTGTTTACGACTGCCGCGGGTTCACTGTGCAATCTGTGTTTTTGTAGAATGTCTGATGGCGATATAATTTTTTTTCACATATTATTTCTACCAGCTTAGAAAGCTGAATCTTTTTAGTACCTTTTAGAGGGAAAGTGAGACATTCAGACAGATAGACAGATAGTTAGGTACAGTCGCATTTTAATGTTAGGAAGGATTGTAACTTGATAAGTGAGTTTTTTGTCTAACCAATAAAACACACAATTGGAGATATCATAAGTAGGTAACATGCAGAGAAAAATGACAGACATATCAGACGGTATTTTTTCATATCTTTGTAAGCCACCATCAGTTTAACTTAATGGTTAAAAAAAAAAAACATACCGGCCGAATTGAGAACCTCCTCCTTTTTGGGAAGTCGGTTAAAAATTACGAATGTCTGGTAACAACTGGCTCTCCAGCTACGTAAGGAGTAAATCGATAAACGGGTTGAATAATTAATTTTGGGACATGTAATTGGCTTTGCAATTGGTAATAGAGTTAAACAGATTCATAAAATCTAAGAAGATCTAGTTACACCACGTGGATTTATGATCTTCACGAATTAGCCGCGGAGACAGTACACGCGTCAAACTATAGCTAACGATAGGTAGAAGTAGAAACACAAACACGTGAGAGTTATTAATAGTTTAAATATAAATAAAATATTATGTAGCGGCCACAAAATAAACTAGCAATAGTTTATCATAATGTGAAGGTTAGCGTGAACTTGGATAGTTAATGTACCTAACTAATGAAATTTATGTGCAAGTAAATTGTTACGTATTTGACCATTTTTTTGTGTTCGTTTCTTGGACATACCTAAGTACATTTGTATAAAATAAAAACTATGTAGTTTCAAATAGGTATAATAATTATAACATATTATAATTTAAGTAATTAATGGTTTGTATCAATGAAAAATGCCTAATAATCCATATAGGTAATTTTCTATCTACCGCTACTACATCACTTGCTCAAACACCCATCTCCATAAACCTATTCTACCTTGTAGACGTTTAAACCACTTGCTCCGACAGCAAACATAAATCATAAACCTAGACATTCACAATAACACCTAATTCGAACTTTATCCGCAACGGGACCTGCGTACGCGCAGTGTACCCGACACCGCCGTGAATGCCGGTCGCGCATCGTTCACATCCCGAATAATCGAATATTCGATATATTTTGAATCGGTAATCGGTTGGAGATGGCCAGCAAGGCGAATGGTGTCGAGGAGTGGGTCAGGGCCCCTCCTCCACCAGGAACATGCTTCTCCCGAATGATGAACGCGATTTATAACCCTGAGGAGCATAGCTTCTTGGGAAGGACACCAAAGAGATGGGGTATGTATCAACCTCTTTGAAAGTCGAAAAGCAGTTCACTTTAATACATCCTAAAGGTTCATATCCCGGTCTTTGAAAGTGGCTGGCTTTGACAACCTTTTGGGTCATCTTATTCTATGAATACTAGGCGAATGTTTATGGCAATTGATTGGTTTCTCTTTCATAAATGTATAAACCTGATATTTTTATGTATTTATGAGTTAGGGAATGTAGGAAAATGTTGTACATTAGGGAAAAATATATCTAAATCTCAGATTTTATTTCCATAAACTATTGAATGAACTGGTGAAGTAAATATTGAATAAAGTGTGAAGTAATATCAACTGTAATGTAAAATTGTGCAGGTCAGTACATGATTTATTGAGTTGTTTAATAACAACAGATAAGTTAATTTTAATCTCTTTTTATTTACATAACACTTGCAGTGATTTGTGTTGGTTTGGCAAGGCAAGCTTTGTTTTTATGAAGCGGTTTTGATTGCCAACTCCGGGTGAAAGAACTTTCAGGACCTATATATTTTTCAGTCTGTGAACAGCAGGTAAATGTTCTTACACTATAATGTTGGTCTATGGTTCTTCTAACAATTTCCTTAAATGAATAGCATCTTGAAGGTATTTTAGAACTTTATTTTGACACGGCTAGCTATTGGTTGATAAGGATACGCTATTTTAATTTCTACCTGCTTTTGAGTAATGTTAATGTAAACAATGAAGATTTGTCACGTGGATAAATAAAGAAATTCTTTACTATACGTAGGCACTATTTTAAATAACTCAATACCTAGTCTGATATTATTTTATTAATCAATGAGAATACAACCATTTGCTTATCGACTTAATCAATTAATTTTTCTTCAACTTTTTGCTACCCAAAACATAGTCATTTTAACTGGACCGGAGAATCGAACTCGCCCCACTGGACCGACGAGTCATAAGAGGCTGATCTTCTAAATGATAAAGTCTCCTCCTACACTTACCATTTACTATAAAAAACTAAGCTATTATCTACTAGCAGCAATTCACCGCAGGAGTCCTCTACGGCCGTAAAATCAAAATTGCCCATAATATGGTCACTGTTGAAACCGACTCCCCCACAGAATATATGACAATCTCGTGGGAGAACAGTTGATTGGAGTAGCTATTGGCATAGTAACAGTATGCTCGTGTGCCTATCATATGGTTACTAGGTTTGGCACCATCCGTACGTGAATAGATAACATTCTATCTACTAATACCTACTATGAACGGGTTTATAATGTATGGATGGATGGATTTGGTTGTTCCTCTTTAATTTCAAAAGTACCTAATAGATGGGTTGGGTTTTGAGAATGAAGAGGAAATATTTATTTATTTGTTTGCACCCCGCAACTACTGCACCGAGTTATTTCACTGTTAGAAAGCCACACTGTCAGAGTAACATAGGCTATATTTTATCTATCGCGGTAGGAGAGGAAGTTCCCGCGGACGCTAGTTAAACTGCGGGAATACGGCTAATAGCTTTTATATAGGAATAACAATAGCCTACTTTTTAACCGTGTGCGGAAGACAGTTCCCTCAAGAAGCTAGTACCTACTAAATATAACCACACAGAGCTTTCTATCACTAACATTCCTTTTACATATACTATTAGCTATAAACCCACTACCGATACCCTTGAACAGTATCATAATATCACATACGTCACACGTACGATGCAGAATTGATGCGCGCACGTAACATGATGCACGGAGTTCTGTTACCGACCGGTGCGCGTACGCCCGGAAATGTCGGGACGACGATTCATTTGTACTTACTAGCTGGTAAACGCGGTTTTACCTGTGTTTTGAAGAAATTATGTTTAGGTAAAATTTTGTTATAAGTATTGGATGTTTGATGCTAGCAATGAGAGGTTTTTTTTTTTAATTCAGTTTCTAAAGTTTAGGTGCAAACTAATGTTTTATTGCAAAGCTTGATAAAATATTTGCTACGTAGGTAATACATTCTGAATGCTGATTTATTTTATACTCAGCTGAATGGAGATGATGATGATGAGTAGGATATTAGTAGGATTTATAATATTAGTAGGATAGTAGGATCTTTAATCAGCATTCTCATTAGCACACAAATTAATCTATAATTACTTCTGTTATTAAGTAATCAACCTCACCTACTCCAAACATTATTAAAAAGAACATAAAACACAGAAAGGTGAATATTCCTTATCGCGTTGTTTTTCACACACGACTTTTACGGTCACATGCAATTATGCATCGATAAGTGCAGTTTATACGCGAACAAATTTTATGAAAGCCATGACCTAACTAAAGGGAGGGAACTGCATAAAATTGTTCTAAAAACTATAAATGGTAGTTACCTACTCGCATGAACCAAGGAAGGTTTCCATTTGCATTTTTTTAAAATCCATAATGAATGAAATCTAAGAAGATTGAAATTAAAAAAATATTATTTAAAAACAAAATCATGAGTGCGTTAAATTACCAAAACACCTCCTAGATAAATAAGCAAAAGTGAAGTTGTAAAGTATTGAAATTATTTAGTTTTTTTTTTTAAAGACACGCATGTTTTGGTGGAGAACTGAAGAATTTGTTCTTTTTCCCAGTAAGATGTAGGAAGTGGTGAAGGGCGTTTTTAGGGCTGTCTCATGTAATTCGGACGTTCAGAAAGTGCTGTTTTTCAGCCTCTTTTGAATTTGTCTGGGTGCTGTACACGTCGCCTGGAGGGTCTGTGAGAAGACAGTATGGATACAATAATTCTTTCATGGCCTTGAACCCAAACATCTATTCTCAACATACATTCTTCCACTGCAATTGATGAATACGGTCCAAAGTGTCGATTATATGAACCGCTCAATGAATAGCGATCTTGAATGACAATTGATTCGGTATTTTGTACCAATAATATTGAACTTGATACTATTGCATTCGATTGCCGGCCTTATTAGTGTCTAGTACATATTGATATCTTCATCAGCCAAAGCTGGATAGGGCTCCATTTAAGGATACACATCTTCTAGACTTCAGATTAACTTGGTAAGGGGTGGTAACTTGCAACGTGGATGATTCCTTCGGTACTAATATTGGAAATTCAAAAGTAACTGTGTTTGTCGCACTTTCACTCCAATACTACTGAATCCATTTGGTACACAGATAGTCTAGAGCCTGAGAAGGGATATAGGCTATTTTTATCCGGGTGCAGGGGTTCCTTACCCTTGTCTTCTACCGCGGAGAATAGCCAGTTTAAAATACTTAGGTACCTAACTCAAATACTTATAAAAACTCCAATTCTTTACCATTGAATAAAACCATCATCAAAATTCAAGTACGTTTCATATCCTTTTGAACACGTACGTAAATGACCCCGCCACAGAGGGGTCGCTTTGTATCGCTATAGAATCCAGCTTGACAATCAGATTTGGATCAACCGTGTGCTTTGTCGCTATTTTATGTAGACTGTGGATCAAGGACTGGCCGGTAGACAATCAGGTTACATAAAGAAATAAAGAAGAAAGGAATCAAAATCAGGTTTTGAAAAGAGAACTGAAGAGAAAGATCCGTGAGATCGTTGAAAGGAGTTCTTCGTTTATTTTGTTGTATGAAAGGAAGCAGCGATTGAAAGTGCGTCAATTCAATATCGTATTATTTAAGGTACGTTTTGGAAGCGATCTGGTGACTGCAACTGCCGAACTACACGTGCAGTGACTGCCTGAAATCGGACGATATTCGTAGGCGACAGCACTCGCTGGTGCAGCTGTTAGCAGTTGCAGTGTTCAGCTCGTAGCTCGTTCTTTCAGATTGAAATGGTTTAATAGTATATGTTTGAAAGGGCTTAGATTAGTACACGATTGAACTTAATTGAATTTTCTTCTTTCTTTCTTTTTTTAATCATAAGTGTGTTTTTTTTATCTTCTCCTGACAAAAAAAAAAAAACAAAAATTGGTCCAACCGTTCACATGTGAAACCGTGATTAAGGATTAGTCAAGTTAGATGTAATAAATTCAGGCGTGAATGGTCTATGGAGGTATTTTTATGCTCATAGGTAAACTCATTCGTTCTGACTGAATGGTTGTCCTTCGTTCATTCACTGGTTTCATCACACTAGATCCAATCTAGCGTGTCGCCCTTGCTGTATTCAGAGTAGATACAAGATACATAATACGTATCATTATTTATAGTAAATACATAGTACATAGCACTGGTACTCAGCTACATCCGGTTAGACTGGAAGCCGACCCCAACGTAGTTTGGGAAAAAGGCTCGGAGGATGATGATGACATAGTACATTTTCATTAAAATTCTATTATATCAACTTTAGTGTTTAAGCAAGATACAGATCTCGTCAAATAATTTTGCCACTCTGTGTATAATAAATTGATAGGCAAAATGTACTAATTTCGAACAAAATACTACTGTGTTCGTAATAACTCTTCAAATAGCTGAGTTTATAGGGTAAAGCTACATATTTCAGGAGAACTGTAGATTTCGAATACCTAATTATGTTTCAAATAGCAATCGAATCGAACCAGTGCCACTAGTATTAAAATAAATCAATTTTGAAAAAAATCAAACTTAACCCCGATTTTACATCACGCATATTTGATGATGATGTCCTCCTAGCCGATTATCGGCTACGGCGGCTGTCCTCACGTAAGGAGATTAGCCAACTGCGCAGGACATATTATAGTGCACAAGCATTTGCGCAGACACAGGTGCACTCCCTATTCCTTCATTTCCTTCACTCTCATAGCCCGATGGGACGGCAACCCGACACGACCGGAGAGAAATCAGGCGCAGGACCGACATTTACGTGCTCTCCGATGCACGGGTGTATCAATCACCAACTTCCAGGCTCCGGGCTGCTTTGTCAAAGTCTTCTAAAACCCACAAAGCGATTTCGGCCCGACTCGGGAATCGAACCCGAGACCTCGTGCTCAGCAGCCGCACTTGCGACAACTAGACCAACTATATATATCATAAAAAGGTAAGAGATCATTCTCACTAGCGGATTTTTTCGCGCAGTTCCATAAGCTTGACAAATTCAGCGTGGATAAATCGCGAGGTTTCAGGTGTCATCGTTGTTCAGTTTGCTTACTTAGGTATTGACAGTTGGTGAATCTTCCACCGTAAGTATCAGTCGAGTTAAAAACCGATTGGAAAATTCACTTAATAAAGAGCTCATAACTGAAACCGCTCATCAAACAACGTCTCTCAACTCCTTGACAACAATTCCCCGACTTCAAAATAAAGAGGTATATCCGAGTATCCGAGCACCAAGTCTTAAACTCTAATGACCCAACTCCCAATTGTCGCTGAGCTAAAGTGTCCGCTTGGGCTCAGGGTCGCGGATTCAATTCCCGCATCCGGACAAACGGTGGCCTGTACTCAATATGTTCCGGGTCTAGATGGTTCTTTAATCGCACCTACGTCATTGTGGGTTCTTAGTGGTCATTGCGCGTCTAATGGGACCTTTATTATGTCTGAGTCCTTGTTTGATGGAAGGAGGTTTTAAAAAAACGGCCAGCGTTAATTTAAGCTTGGATTTTTATTTTAAATGCTGGCTGGCAATTTTTTTTATCGAGAATAAAAGTAAATATGAGTTGGAGAATTCTTTTTTTGAATTGACAAACGCTCTTTCTAAGTGCTTGAAGAAAATATGAAAACTGATGCTATTTAAGTATTGTAATAAATTAACCTAGCTTTTTCCGTCGCCGCACATCATTTTCTGTTCTAACGATATAGTAAACACACAAACGTAACACAAGTACGTAATATTAGTTTCAAACAAAGATGGCGTCTTACAGATTGCGAAAACCATTTGTAACATCCAAAAGCAATACTCCAAATAACCAATAATGTTACTAAATTACGTAAATTCTTCAGTCGAGACAGTATATCAATAAAAATGTCATAAAAAACATTATTTCTTGTACCAAGAAATGCGTACGCGCTATTTTGGTGCCGGCTTTTAAAATTAGAATGCTTTCGTCATAGATATCAGAGGGGCGATCGATTAGTGCTTGTAAAATGTGTCCTATTTTGTGTTAGATAGGGTTTAGAATTGTTTGGGGATAAAGTAGGTTAGTAGGAAGAATGTGTGTGAAGACTAGGGTGTTACTGAATGGGTACCTGGTAGTTTGTTTGTTTGTTAATTACGTATGCTTTATGAAGTTGCTAATGAGCGGTTTTCCTGAATTGAAAAGCTTTTCTGTATCTTGAAGAAACCACATACTTTACTTGACACATTTTGGTATAAGTACATGGTTAGATATTTGAAGCTACATATATTATTATAATCGCAAAAGCAAATAGTACCCATCTCTGAAGCATTTCGTAGTAAAAACCTGAAAAGATTCAAATCATTAAGTATAGAATAGATTCCATACAAATTCACAACGTAAACCTCAAGCCCAGCCATGTTTATACCAAAAGGGATATTTTTATAATCCCCCTACTTTACAACTGACGCAAACAAACACAGATTTAATGAATTAATGGCGTTTTTGACTTGTAAATGGCGCTGGCAGATAGCCAGCCAGGGTTATGGTGAACATGCGATCCAACAGGATTGATTGGGAAACACAACATTGTACACATTATATTGTAACTTCATGCTGCTAGAGAAAATGTTGAAGCAGTCAATCTGTCTATGACAGTCTCTTTGCCTGAAAGTCTACTGGACAATGGACCGGTCTAAGGCCCAGTTCACTAACATCGCGATCCGATTACTTTGAAACTGGAACGTATTGAAAAATAGTTGTTTTAAGAAAACTGGTGCTCATATTGTTTTGAACCTGAGAATGCCAAATTACTGTTCGCGCCAAATAACTTAGTATTTGAAGTTAGTACTTTGACTCCTTGCATTAATTGGTGAGAAGCTTTGATAGTACGAAGTTAGCTACTGACTTCAGGACACTGAGAACCATACAATCAGTTAACTTGAACAGAAGCTGAAAAGGAGAAGTTAGGTAACAAAAAAAAGTCTCGGATCAGTTTCCATACATTTTCAGTACCTAGGTGAACTGGTTCATTATAGGCCTTTTAGAACTGTCCAAGAGTAAAACAATCGATAGGAAAGTGAATCTAATTACCAATCTCGTTGTGTTCCAGGCATAGTGCTGACGTTCTACCTGGTGTTCTACGCAGTCCTGGCGCTGATGTTCGCTCTGTGCATGGGTGGGCTGTATCTCACGCTGGAACCCAAACGCCCCACTTATCTGCTGCACGAGTCTCTTATAGGTAAGGGTTACATCAAATAATCTCCAGGGCTGCGGGATTGTTCGAAAGAGTTACCGCGGTCCTGGTATAACACTGACTCTATGGATGTAAAAAGATTATAAACATTTCAATCATCAAAGTTTTAAGGGATGCAAAACTGCAAGCAGAACATACACCCCAAACTAGTTGTATTTCCCAGCATACATATAATACTTGGTTAGTATACCAAGCATTACCTACTAGAATCTATTACCGTATACCCGTTGCGCTATAAATCGTAAAGAGGTCGTGTCACATTTAGACGTCTGCGCCGGTCAGGTCGTAATCCGCACTTTTTATTACGTAATCGCCTTCCTACGGCCGGTTCCTCGGGGGGCAATTGGCTGGGAGAACTGTAGGAAGTCCCCCTCCTACGATATGATATGCTTGCATGACTGGCTATGGAATATTTCTGGTCTATGTATCCGGGAATTTCTGTGACTCATTCAAACGGTGGATCTTTTGATGCAGTGGTGATTTGGGCGTTTGTGTAGGATGTCTTTCAATTGACTGTGATTATCGGTAGTATGAGTGCATTTTGACAAGAATAATGTTTATAACCGCAGACTGGGTCGGGATGTAATCTAAGTAAATCTGATCTGATAAACAGATATTTAGGTAAGGCATGCATAATGCGCCCTGTCAGGTATTTGCCTCAAAACTCTGCAATCTAACAGAGAGTAAAAGTATAAAGGCTTCATTTTCAGACTGGTTATCGGTAAAAAAAAATTATCAGTCAGCAGCAATAGTACATGTACTTAAAATTCCGCTTACTGTGACCCTAATACGCGTTACATTTATCGCGAACATGAAAGTGTAGGTAAAGGGATATAAACAATAGAGCGGGCATTAATTAGTTGGATGAATTGTTTCACATCCTGCCCTAGGTGTGACATTGTTTGGCATACCTACATGAGCACTAACTATAGTGCCCATAGTTATCGTTGTTACGTGATGTTGGGCGCTTAGGTCAGCTTATTGTACTTATGGAGATATGCTTATGGGAATTGTCCAAGGCTGACTAGCAACAAAAGGACCGTAAAGGTGTGAGAGAAGTTAGATCCTACTACTGATCTATTTCTGCGTTTTGCTAGATTGCTACAGGGACCTTTACCTGAATGATTTCGTCTTGTTGTTACTATCTATGCCACTTGAATATTGTCGTAGTATTTATCTCTTCTAGTGGCCGGATAAAATATAGCATACCTATGTCACTCGGGGGTAGTAAGCTTTGAATTTTTCAAATCAGTTTAGTAGTGTCAGACCCTACAAACCAAATATTGTTTCCTATTATGTTATATACTTAGCTAATATTATGTTTTTTTGGGTCATGCCTATTGAAATCATCTGGTAGACCTTGTTACAGACTGATGATGACGAAATAATCGTTACATTCCAGGAGCGAACCCTGGCGTGGCTTCCCGTCCTCTCTACGAAACACCAGTCCTCAGGTACAGTGTGGACAACAGTTCTGCTTACCAGCCTTATGTACAGCAGCTTGAAGAGTTCTTCCAACGTGAGTATTGGCTTTAAAATCTATTATCTATATCTTCTTTATACGTATGAGCATGATGTTTTCCTAGTTAAAGGGCTATTCTCATATAAGGAGATCAACCAGCAGCGCAGGATATACATAGTTACAAAACTGAAAGATTTTTCAAATCGGTGCAGTTCTTCTTGAATTTGTCAAACTTCGCACAAGTGCAATGTATAAATTTTCATCTTCCATCACTCATCTATAAAAAAACGCATCAAAATACGTTGCGTAGTTATAAAGATTTAAACATACATAGTGATATAGGGACAGAGAAAGCGACTTTGTTTTATACTCTGTAGTGAAGTAGGCAGGTATAGATTCTGACTGAAATAAGCATCCTCATTTCTCAGAAACGAAGCGTTTGCGACAACGATACGATACTATCACAATGACCGGTCAGTTCTTAGTAGTCTTAGTAACAGCGAGGGGTAACATGAGAACAACACTCGAACAACACACACAATACTCGAATATAATACTATCATCTGGAACCCGCACTACAACGTCTACGTCAAACGCCTTGAATCTGTACAAAAACGTTTCCTTTACCATCTTTGTTTTAAAGATCGTCTTGCAAAGAAGATAATTAGTTACAAGCTACGTCTGAAACACTATAATATGTCCGCGCTTGAAGACAGGAGAAAAGTAGTTGACCTCTTATTCCTACACAAATTATTCCACGGGGTTGTTGACTGTAGCGAACTTCTCAACAAACTGCGGATAAATGCACCATCACGCATACCACGGAAACGTAGCTATAATTTCTTTCACGTGCCGGGGTCTAAGACAAATCTTGGGCATTATTCTATTCTTCCAAGACTCTGTCGGCAATACAACGAATTGTCCAAGATTAATAATCTTGATATCACATGTACAACATCAAAATATAAGAAAGAGCTAACAAATTTATACTATGGGCAACAACTACATAACATTAAGTAATAACTTCTTGCAGTCTGTGTTTGTTTGTTCACACGTTTTTATTTTTATTTTCATTTTGTTTTTATTTTAGTTTTTCATTTTAAATTTCCCTTGGCATTTTTGTTTTGTAATGCTCCTTAATTTTATTATTTTTCTTGCTGTGTAAATTTATGTCAAACTTGTTTGAAATCTAGTTCATCCTGCAAATGCTGTGATCTCCCATAATTGGAGAAGCACACAGAAATGTTCTTGTTGTAAAGGTAACAAAATGTAATTGTGTATTCTACGTTGGAGATCCTAAATAAATAAATAAATAAAATAAATAAATAAACAACTGTGTTCCTGGTCGCGCAGTTAATTTAGCTGCTAAACTACAATCTTCAAATGAGTAGGTAGACTGTTAGTGGTTAAACGGTGGTTTCCTACGAATTAAAATTTTGATTACTGGTCCAATAATGCAGGAGACGAATGTTCTGGAAGGATTTTTAATTTTGGGAGTAAAATACTAAGTTTTATTGTAAATAATCTCTTTTTGCAATTGTTTTAAGATTTTGTTTTACAACGGTATGAAACCCACGAGGTGCTCAGGTTCAATTCAGCTCGCCCTTGATTTGTTTTTGTTATACGAGTTCATAATAAAAGATAAGCGATAATAACAAGCGAGATTTTTATACATTAATTGAATGAATTGAATCTAAATCTAAAACTATCTTGCCTTTTTATTATCTTTCCACGACTTAACAATTTTTTTTAAAGATAGTGTTTAGTTTATGACTTGACGGATATTTTTATCCAGACACAATAGTACCAGAATGCAGGTGAATCCATATACTACAGCTAGTATATCAATAAAGCTTGATAGTAACAAGTGCAGACACCGCGCCTTCGGGCGTGGCTAAGCAATTTGCTGACGCTTTGTCGCGAATCGATACTTCAATGGAAATGTACTGACAATATAGAACATATTGTACTAACGCGTCGTTATGTGGGGGCAATTGACCTTCTGATGCAGGAAATATAATAAAGAGTATTTCTTTACTATTTGAGGAAGGCTATTTTCGATATTGGGCTGACATAGTGTAGTTTCAATATATGACATGTCATCGACACGAAAGAAGAAGAAGAAGAAGATTTTCGAGGCAAAGTGGTTGGGTCATTGGCTGCATAACTGCGTGTTCGAGGGGTAGGGAGTTCGAGACTTAATTGATACGACTACAATAGTTTCAGGGCGTCGAAAATGCATACTAACGCCAATACGATGCTAGAAATACTAGTTTGGAGCAACCTGTTACACTTTCTATTTCAGATGTCTCTCTTTTTGCTAAACCTGGTATTTAGATAAATGTTAATCAAAATGTTTTTGTATATTCCAGCTTACATGGCTGATCGCTGGTATACCTCTAAGAAGGGTTGCACGGCAGAAGACCACTATGGTTTCCCTGAGAACCCTTGCATCTTCATCAAAGTTAACAAAGTAAGTGTTACAAATGAATTTGACTAAATATCTACGCACCTGCAAGTTCTGTAACGAATGTATTCTTTTATCAGAAAGATAGATTAATCATTATCCAACCAATTTCTGCAATTTTCCGACTTACCCTTCTATTTTATGCGGCTGACGAAAGACTATGCGTCAAAACTTGGTCTTCAGCCTAACTATTCTAAATATAATATTTTCTTGATTTCAGATTATAGGATGGAAACCAGAGTACTACGATGTCAATGAACTGCCAGCTGACATGCCTGAGGATCTCGTAGAGTACATACAGAAACTGGACGCAACCCAGGTGAGGATAATGATTCATTTTTTTAGCAAGCCTATCTTTGTTCGGCTATAATTTATGTATCGGTATAAAATCCAGGTTTTAGTTTGTTTTTAAGTTGCCTAAAAGTTAAAGTCCTATTGTAGATTTAAACTATACACAGATAACCTAGGCAGTTGCTAATTGTTAGTTGTTACTTAAACATTATCTGCCTAGGCTTTTCGCAACTATTTTGGAGTCAACTGAGTACCCGTAAAGAGACTAGTTGTTAGACTTTCTGGCTTCTGACTACCCATAACTAAAAAAAAACATTATTTCTTCTCTCTGTACTGTATCAAAATCTGTATGATATAGTAAGCAGATAATGTTTCTAGCTTTTATTATTATATATATTCTTGATAGTCTTTTATTTACCCTTGTTCTCCCACCAGCAACAACAAGTGTGGGTGTCATGCCTAGAAGAGAAGGCGAATGACACCAAACTGGAGTACCCCTGGGGCCAAGGACTACCAGGGTCCTTCTACCCGTTCACCAACGATCAGGGGTACAGGAGCCCGCTCGTTGCTGTGCGGTTATCTTCACCAGGTAATGATGTAAAAGCTTTTTTTTAAAGACCCATTGTGGTCATCATTTCCGGAGCCATTACTCAACTATGTTAGGGTCGGCTTCCATGTCTAATCGGATGCTGCTGAGTACCAGTGTGCCACAAGGAGCGACTGCCTTTCTGACCTATTTAACCCAGTTACTTAGGCAATCCAATCAAACCCCTTGGTAATACTGGCTTCTAACTACCCGTACCGACTGCTAAAGATGTTAAATGACAACCAGGACTTACAGTTTAACGTGGTCTCTGAAACACACTCACAAAATCTATGTATGTATGTACAGTAATTTTACCTATGTTTTTTTCAGCACACAACCTCAACATCGTGATTCGATGCCGAGCGTGGGCCAAGAATATAATACAGAACAAGAGTCTCAAAGAACCATCGGGTTACACTCGCTTCCAGCTATACGTTGAAGCTAATGACAGTGCGAATGACACCGAGGTGCTAACATAAGCAGCAATGTATGTTAAACATAGCGATAGTGTGGTTGCTAATGGAACTTAGTACTGCCAGGCTTAGTACGCATTCATCATCATCATCATCTCAGCCATAGGACGTCCACTGCTGAACATAGGCCTCCCCCTTTGATCTCCACAGATACCTGTTGGAAGCGACCTGCATCCAGCGTCTTCCGGCGACCTTTATAAGGTCGTCTGTCCACCTCGTTGGTGGACGTCCTACGCTGCGCTTGCTAGTCCGTGGTCTCCACTCCAGCACTTTTCGGCCCCATCTGCCATCTGCTCTGCGAGCAATATGGCCTGCCCATTGCCACTTCAACTTGCTAATCCGGTGGGCTATATCGGTCACTTTGGTTCGTCTACGGATCTCCTCGTTTCGGATTCGATCACGTAGAGAAACACCGAGCATAGCCCTCTCCATAGCTCGTTGAGCGACTTTGAGCTTTGAGATGAGGCCGATAGTGAGAGACCACGTTTCGGTGCCGTAAGTCATCACTGGTAACACACATTGGTTGAAGACTTTCGTCTTGAGGCACTGAGGTATGTCGGACGAAAAGACATTGCGTAGTTTCCCGAACGCTGCCCAGCCGAGTTGGATTCGGCGGTTGACCTCTTTCTCGAAGTTGGACCTACCTAATTGGACTACTTGTCCTAGGTAGATATATGAGTCAACAACTTCGAGTACCGAGCTTCCAACAGAGACTGGGGTGGGCTGAACATGGACATTTGACATAATTTTCGTCTTGTCCATGTTCATTTTCAGGCCCACCCGTTGTGAAACTCGGTCGAGGCCCTCGAGCATCATACTGAGTTCCTCCATCGACTTTGCCATGACTACGATGTCGTCGGCAAACCGAAGGTGAGTGATGTATTCGCCGTTGATGTTGATGCCAAGTCCTTGCCATTCCAGGAGCTTGAAGGCGTCTTCCATTGCGGCGGTAAACAGTTTCGGGGAGATAACGTCCCCCTGTCTTACGCCTCTTCTCAATGGAATCGGCTTCGTGCTATGCTCCTGTACTCGGACCGACATGGTGGCGTTATTATACAAACACTTCAACACCTCGATGTACCGATAGTCAATATGGCATCGCTGGAGTGACTCAAGTACCGCCCATGTTTCCACCGAATCGAAGGCTTTCTCATAGTCCACAAACGCTAAGCATAATGGCAAGTTATACTCCTCGGTCTTCTGTATAACTTGCCGCAGCGTATGGATGTGGTCTATGGTACTAAAGCCTCTTCGGAAACCGGCTTGTTCGGGAGGCTGGAAGTCATCAAGCCTGTGTTCGAGACGGTTCGTGATAACCCTTGAAAACAGCTTATAAACATGGCTTAGAAGTGTGATGGGTCTGTAGTTCTTCAACAGGCAGTTGTCACCTTTTTTGAAGAACAACACCACCCCACCCCTGCTCCATGCTTCAGGCGTTTTGCCCTCGGACAGGACGGAGTTAAAGAGCTTCTGGAGGACTTTAAGTACCGGTGTTCCACCCGCTCTCAGAAGCTCTGAAGTGATTCCGTCCTCACCCGGCGCCTTGTTGTTCTTAAGCTGCTTCAGGGCCATCCTAATCTCGTACAGACTGATGTCCGGGATATCTTCGGTATAATGTCGGGACAGCTTGGCTCTTGGATCTCCTGCCAAGCTGTTGACGGGCTTTGCGACCGAAGTGTATAACTGTCCATAGAACCTCTCAATCTCGCCTAAAACCTCTGCCTTGGTCGACGCTATGCTGCCATCCTCCCGTTTCAGCTTAGTCATCTGGCTTTGCCCAATAGACTTGTCCTTTGCGAACACTTTGGAGCCTTGGTTTCGCTGTATGGTCTCTTTAACACGATTCGTATTAAAGAGACGCAGATCGTGTCGCAAGGACTTGGATATTCGTCTATTGAGCTGCCTATATGACTTCGCGTCGTGGGAAGACTGCAACTGTAGCAAGCGTCGTTCAGCCATGAGGTTTAAGGTTTGGTCGGTCAGTTTATGAGGCCTATCTTTACGGCAAGGTCTAAAAAACTTAGCCCCTACCGTGCGGACAGTTTCCACTAGCCCGTCGTTGATCTCGTCCACTGACACTAAGTTCTCGAGGCAAGCAAAGCGATTAGAGAGCTCGAGTTGAAAGCTTTCCGGGTTTTGAATATGGGACCGAGTAGGTCGGAGCGTAGACTTCATCAGACTGGACCTTTCAAGTTTAACATTGATATTCAGTGAGGCTCTTACGATTCGGTGATCGCTTCCGGTTTTTACCCTGTTGATCACAGAGACATCACTGAATATCCGTCTCTTGTCGGTCATGAAGAAGTCTATCTCGTTTCTCGTGAAACCATCGGGACTCAACCAGGTCCATTTCCTGTGAGGCGGCTTCTGGAAGAAAGAGTTCATCATGAAGAGTTCCTCTTTCTCCAGAAAGTCAGCCAGCCTCTGTCCCCTAGGGTTCCGTTGCCCATATCCAAATTGCCCCACTCTCAACTCATCACCGCTTTTCTTGCCCAACCTAGCGTTAAAATCCCCCATAACAACAGTGAAGTGGGTTTTGGAACTATGTATGGCCCTACTTACGTCCTCATACATAGTCTCCACCTCATCATCGGAGTGTGACGAGGTCGGTGCGTATACCTGAATGACCTTCAGCGAATATCTTTCGGATATTCTGAGTATTAGGTATATCACCCTGTTCGACACACTGTCGATGGTTGTTATGTTGTTTACGAGGGACTTGTGAACGAGAAACCCGACACCACCTTGGGACTTTTGGTCGCCCTCCCGGTAGTAGAGCAAGTTACCAGACTTCAGGGTTACGGTGTCCTCTCCCTCTCTACGGACTTCGCATAACCCTATAATGTCCCAATGTAACTTGCTCAACTCCTCTTCCAGCTCGCAGATCTTTTCGTCAGTCCTCAATGTGCGTATGTTGTGTGTTACCAGGGCCAGTCGTCGTGGGGGTGGGTAGCCGGATCTCTTCCGGAGATTCTTAGCACCCCCTGCTCCGCCGTTACCTTGACCGCTACCCGCGCCAGGGATAGCGGAGCTGCCGGGGACTGGGGGCCTGGTTTCTGTGCTTCTCATTGGGGGGTAATTGCCTTTAATCGCCACGCTTGGCAGGCGGGTTGGCGATCGCAGTGAGGGTATGCAGTACGCGGAGGACGCTGCTGCCCGACCTCCGGTTTGTCCCTTAGTCGCCTCTTACGACACCCACGGGATGATTTGGGGGGAGCGCAATTCTAAGCCGGCGTCCCACGGCTACTAGTACGCATTGTGATTTTGGAATTATTTTTTCTAAGTTTTTTTTTTTATTTAAAAAATGAGGTTGTTGAAATAATGAGTATTTGAAGTGGGAGCTTCGCTTGTCCAAAATAATCAAAACTGGAAATTCCATTTTGAAAAAAAAAATAGCTCACTCTTGTAGGGAGTTAAATAGAATTGCGGATTTATTTGGCTTGAACTTTAGTAGTGGAATAATTTTTGTAAATACCTAACTGTTGTACTTTGTGTACATAATTCATTTTTTTTTCAATTTTAAGTTTACGATTTATGTAATTGGCTGTTAAAGCCATGTAAGTCGAATAAATAAATAAATAAAAATAAAAGAATAAATTCAAGCATTACAATATATTTCCCCTGTGTTACACGTTTAACAAAATTTTCTTTCAAGTTTAAACGATGCGTACATAGCCTTAGAAAATTAATTAGATCAATGTTCAGTTGTGAACTGATGAGTCATCGCGTGGTATGGTTTAGCTAGTTATTCCTGATTTATAGAACTTTAAACAGAACCCACCCTATTCCTCACTTTTTAAATTGAATATTTAAAAAATGCATATAAGAATCCACCTTTTCTTTTTTGATGTTTTTAATTATGTTAGTTTATGTTTTTGAATTCAACTGTAGGTTCATGTCAATAATTATAAGTTTATAACATATAAGTTTATTTTTAATTTTAAAAATTAATGTAAATATTACGTTTATTCACAAAAAAAAAAATAATAAAAAAAAAAAAAAATTATTTCTCTTTAAATTGATAAGTGATTTTCTGTATTATACAATAAAATTATTATCATGTGATTAATAGAAGCTTATCCGTCGTGCAAACTATTATATGATGAATACATAATTATTATGTGATTTATACATTTTTGTAAATGTCATATATTCTAAGATTGTTACAAACTTCACCAATGTTAGATTTTTATCAATCTAAATTATATTTAATTAAGTTTTAAATATGAATGATTTAAATACTAATGCAACTTCTACACCTGCTTAGCACATAGCTAAATGAAAGAGTATATGAAAGGATGATAGAATGCATGCAATTTTGTGTATGAATATTACGTATCGAAATGCAATTTCCTGAATAATCCACCATATTTCAATTATGAAGAATGTTTTATTTGATGAAATATAAATTGTAAATACAATGAAACCCACCTTTATATATTTGTTTTATAATTCGAAAAATAATAAATCCTACGTACCACTTACTTTTAATTGGTATAGCTTGTTCACTTAAATACATATATACTTTGATTATAATATAAAGATATAAAAAATAGGTTGAATTCCTCCTTTTAAAAAGTAAAATAGTGATAACTTATAATTAAAACTGTATTTAATATGTTCTTTGTGAATACCTTTTAGGTATTATAAATTAAAAACCCTGCTGTCTAGAACATATTTCAATAGTGTTTTTTATGTTATTTTTCATACATAATAGATGTACTATATCCAATTATAGTTATAAATCTCTATTTTTTGAAGCAATTTGAGTATGTTATATAGATACCTACTATGGTAGTGTCTGTATGTGATTGTGATGCCTGGAGCGAGTACAAATCCTATTTAAATAAAATATTCCATGTTGTTTGTATGAAATGTGAGTTTATTTCGAATAAATTGATCAAATTGTGATAATTTGTGATTGTTTTATTTGTTCACTAATAAATACTCCTTTCTCCCAGTGTCTCTTGTTCAAACTCCCCAGTTGTTTCAGTAAATACTTATACCGAATTTCATATAAATAGGTTTATTCTTTTATCGTAAAAACTGAACATTAGGCACACAATTTTATTACAAGGAGCGACACCCTATCTGATCTCCTTAACCCAGTTACCCTAGCAGGCGAATGCCCCTTGGTCTTGGTAAGACTAATTCTAAACTCATAACGACTGTCACTGATGACCAAATGACAGCCGGGACCCACCAATTCATAGCCTTCCGAAATTAGTTAGTTAGTTAGTTACAGCCTATTTATCGTCCCACTGCTGGGCACAGGCCTCCTCTCACACGGAGAAGGATTGAGCATTAATCACCAAGCTTGCTCAATGCTTCCGAAATTATGAGGTTGATATTCCTTATGAGGGTCATGCCATCCACGCGATGCCTAACCTAACGACTGCTTAACCACGAGCTCTCTTCAGTAACTTACCATTTAAAAATAACATCTCAATACCAATTAAGTTTTTTCCATTAAGCCCACACCTGTTGCCTTGACATTACTTGACAAGTATACAAGTACTATACACTATAAGGTACAATACTATACATTATACAGCTTGTCACCACTTAGTACATTAGTTTGCACAGGCTTGGCCGCGAGGGGGCGCTGGGCGTTGGGCGGGCGGCGCGCTGGTTCTAGGCAGATTTGGGCGGAAGATTACGATCATAGATAAGGTGGTGTTGAGAAGAGGCAATTTGTAGATTAGTTAAGGGAGAATTTAAGTGGGTGTTTTTTTGTAGCTTTTGTGAGAGAAGTAAGTAATTAAAACAATTCTTTTCCTTGCTGACGTAGTCGTACAAGTCAGCAAAGGCCTATTGATTTTATAGAATTCCTATATTTTATTGCTTTACTAAATTTCGTATAAGTACCCAATATATTATGTTCTGTAATAAAGCATACAATAAGTATTGAGATGTCTCGAAAAAAATAATTAAAATAAGATTATAAACTTCAAACGTACATGATACCCTGTTAGGGCGCAGCAAAACACTTTTATATACAATGACTTACGTAATTTAAATAAGATGAATTTTTTTTTAAGCTTACTCCCCCAACTTACCCTTACCCTTAACTTACCCCAACTTAAACCAAAGCAATCCTCTCAGAGCAAACACACGCATAGGCAGAAAACTCGCGAACACTCACTTTACCTAGCTTCGCTTACCCAGCGTCAGTGTTCTCCGGCCTCGCATTCAAGATGGGCGCCGACAAGCCCAACGGCGTGGTCAACTACTGCCGAAGACCACCACAGCGGCCCTTTTTGCAGAGTATCCAGTATGGCATCTGGAACCCGGAGGAACGAACCTTCTTGGGAAGAACGCCGCATCGATGGGGTGAGTTGTAACTGTTTGAATTTCGAATATTTCGAATGGAACGGCTTTTTTTTGGTTTTGATTTGGAATATGAAGGTTCTCTCATTTTTTATAAGGACTGAAGCTAAATTTAAATTTTATATAGAACGGCATATACTTTTAAAATAATACTTTTTCTTCAACAAGTTTTCCAACAGTTCAAGGGAAGTTTTTTTGACAAATTTTCCGTATGAAAATGTCTAACAACAGACGTAAGCGAGTCAGGGCAATGCAACAGGTAGGATAGGCAGTAGGCATAAGCTCGGATTTTTTTTTCCCTCGTGCAATATAACTTAGTATGTAATTTTAAGACAATAATAAAAAAAAATGCATTTCTCACTGACGATGATGATCATAATTTTTCCCATTTTTCATTCAATTTCCTACGATGTGGGTACCTACGCAATATTAGGTATAGTTCATCATTCTCTTACTTTACATGTACGAATAACCCATAACTCAACTAGAAATACATATAGTTATATTTCCAGCATAGTTTTATATTTTAAATACAGTGTAAACATTAGCGAAGGTTGCCTTCAGATCAGCGAACACTCGAGTTTTACATAAACTAAATACTGACATGTTTATTTATTTTATTTCTAGTAAAAATACTGGATAGTTGTAACTTTTATTAAGATAATAATCTTGATAATATCAGGCTTCTTGTTTTTATTCCTCGTAAGAGAAATAGTATCTGTTAGTTCCGCGTAGGGCTCGTGCGTTCACTAGATAACTTTCTTGTTAAAAATTGCTTTTTAAACAGGTTGTGAAGGGGAATAAATTAAACTTTATTCAATACTGCCGTCCCCCCTAAAAGAGAGGAGATTCCAATCGTGAAACTGACTGATGAAATAAGGGTCAAATATTTTATCTTCTAGTATAAGGTGCACACCTTTTATGTCAGAAACTTTGCAGCTCTCTCTTGGTCACTGATTTCAGCCTGGCTCATGGCTTGACATGAACCGGACAAGAAATATTAATTACCATTGTTAAGAGACAACGTTTATTTGGAGAAATTGATCCTTAAAACTTATAGACTTCTCTATAGATAGGTATGTAACAAACTCGTGTATAAAGTACCTAACCGACTGCAATACACAGAGTAATCCCATGAATCACGTTGGCGGGTTATTTTAGATTTTATCCCCATCATAAGCTACGAATTTCCAGAACGAACACCGGAATCAGGGTAATGTTGCTTTTTATCGTCATCAGAGTAAGTACCTACCTATTTATGTTTCAATACCTTCTGGTAGAGAGAAGATGAACTAAATAAGAAATGATGACCATCGCTTCTTTGTTTTGAAATCTGCATAGGTCTCTTTATGATCGGGATTGCGGGATTGCTCGAAAGAGTTATCGCGGCCCTGGTAGTGGAAGGGCTACCGATTAAACAGACATAGGTTATTTTCAATTAAAATCACTATAACATTTCTGCTGAACCTATAGCAGGAGGGGCATCTGATGATTTATCACCTGAAAAAAAGTACTTTTATAATATTCTGGTTTTGTTTTAAGGAGAACTTTCCTATGTTGAAAACAAGAAACACATTACATTTGCCTAATTTTAATAATATAAAATGAAGAGACCTGGCAAAACATACAGGAAGGGATTAAAAACTTAATAACTACAATTAATTAGCACTACTAGTTCCCTAGAAAGTACTATACAAACAATTATACTATCAGCTGAGTCAGTTGTTGTGAACGGCAGTGTAACACGCAAGCCCTCACTACGACTCTCTTAAGCTTGAGTTATTTTGTTAATTAAAAAAGTACAGGTAACTTTCAGGTAACTGTTGCTCATTTTGTAGCTTCGTGCACCATTAGATTTTGGCATAAAGAAGACGTAACAAATAAACGTCACATCTTTAAACCTTATTAGGTAACCCCTTATCAATTAGACTGCAAGTTTATAAACCTTATACAAAGCCTTATACTGTCTAAGCTTTCTTATGTCCTGATTCTTTATTCTTCCTGGCGTAAATTACCCGTTGATGGGCAAACCTCAAATTCAGGCAAACTGTTAAACAAATATTTAAACGATGTCTTCAACCCGTTCAGTTCAACCGACCGGCATCGTATATCAAGCACCAACTTTCAGGCTCCGGATTGCTTTACGAAAGTTTCTCAAAACCCATAAACCGATTTCGGCTGAACCTGGGAATCAAACCCGAGACCTCGTCCAGAGAGCAGTCCTGTTTGCGACCACTAGACCGACGAGGCGTCCGACAGATCCATGTTCCCCATTAAACTTATTTGACCACTCAACGTTAGCGCATCCAAGGAATACAATACATTTGCATCCACTTCAAGACAGCACTTATCTAAAGTACGGTAATCTAATGGTTTTACCAGTAACGAATAATTCACGATCAGCCATCAATCGTCATACCGCGTCACGTCGTAAACCACTCCGCAAATATCTATCGGCCTCGGCAACAGTATGTATGTATATGTAGTTGTATATATATACATACTGGAATATACTAGGTTATATGTAGGTAGGTATGTTGTATGGGTAGAGGTCAGGATGACTGCTGGAGACTGGTTTTACCCGGTTTTCCGGGTGTAAGGCTTCGATGGTCTTTCACAGTAGAACCAGAGGAAATAAATCGTATTTGTCAACTATGAATGGAATAAGGAATACTAGTTGTTCCTCTAGATTCCACGTGCTTTCCGAGGGAACTGCTTTCTAATACTGAAATAATTTTTCATAAATATGGGTCCAGTAATTCCTGAAATTAGCGCGTTCAACCAAACGAACTCTTCAGTCTTATAATATTAGTATGCTAACTTAGATATTCTTCAATACGTAAGCTCGTTATATTCCCAAGTTTATTCAGTGTAAGCTTTACATTCCGTCTTGAGTAGTGTATTGAGGAAACCAAGCATTGCGCATGTATTTGTTAGTAAAAGTTAGTACGTATTTGTAATTTCATTAGGAGATAACACTTTTATGATGATTTGAGTGTGTATAAACTAGGTTAGTGTTATTCTGTTTTTATTTCAACTATTCCAGTTTATTTTCTTAAATTGCTTTTTTAACTAGATAGTAGATTTGTTTTGTTTATGGTAACCTCAATGTTCTTTAATTTATGTCGCATCCCCATTTTACCACAGTTTGCTGAAGACAAGAAAAAGTTTAAAACTTAACCATGTATTTGTAGATTTTAATAGCTAAAAACCAAATAGAAAATTTAGTACCTACCAATGACAACTCCTGAACATCAATTTTCACTTAAGACCTTAAGTTAAAATTAAAATAACTATATCATTATCTTGTCACCCCCAATATATAGTAATAGAACAGTTTATTTAGCGACAAATGGAAAAACCCACTAGTTCATGGTATTTTCCGCCCCGTATGTGTTCCGCGAATTCCTGAACGCCGCCCGCCGTATTGACGCTTTGTAAGCACAGGTATTTAGGGCTGCCTAGTGCCTAGCCTAGGCAAGCTGAGTGAACTAAGCGAGTTAACTATGACTTAAATATGTTTAATCCGTCCGTTTTTCATCATGTCCCTTTTTAAGCCCTATGTGTACCAGGGCCGTGGTAATTATTTCGAACAATCCCGCAGCCCTGGGTATCTATAGTCCTTGAGCCGTGGTGCGGACTTTACCGCAAGGTTGCAGAGCTGCTGTTAAAGTTAAGGCACCCTTATGTACCTCATGCTTCAAAGGTTGATTATTGCGGTTACAACGCGGCTCTATGCATCCAATTTGAAGCCGTAGATACTAGAGGTACAGTTTGATGCTCTTTTATTTAAGCCGCTTCGCTCGTGTAGACTATCAAGATTTACGAGCGATTTCCGAACACTAATATAAACATTATAAAGTAATTATTACGCTCTGAGTTCAAAGTAACCTCTTATTGTAACTAGGCGGCGCTAATTTTGTTAGTTTCGAATGAGAGCAAAACTATTTCAGGAGAAAAATGGATAATTAGTAAGCCTAGGAGGCTATGACTTTATATTACACTGTTGATTACTTAGACCAGAAGTTTTAACTATACTCGGAAGTTAATAATGTTTTAAGGCTGTTCAAGATATTAGTGTCCCGATATCAAGATATCAGTGTATTGGTGTCCCACAATGACGTATAGTTTTATAATAGGTACAGTTACCGGCACGGATGTCGGGCCCTGACCTTCACCTGCGCACAAGCGATTTACTGCCTTCTTGCCTTATGCGTACGGGTGCGCAAAGCGATCCCCACTCTTCGCCGAGAGCCCGACATCCGTGCCGGTAACTGTATCATTGGTGTCCCATAGATAGGTAGGTACCTTCCTATCTAGAGACTCAATATGGTTATTATTTTTGTACCATATCGATAATTCTCATGTCTTTAACATCCAGGTACACCATATCCCTGACATCCCTACACCCCGTGACGTACAAACACACAAACATAAACAGTCCGTGACCGGTTTGCGTTGTTCGAGCTATTTCGGCCATTACGGCGGCCATCTTGGCGCTTTGTTACATTTCGCGGTTATGCTTTGGCGGGAAATGTTTTACGTTTTACGTAAACGGCTGTATGTAAAATGGATTTTGTTTGATGTTTTTTTTTGGCTAAAAGCTTGGAAGAATTTTGACGTCATAATTTTAGGTTGTTATGCGAATGATTTGTATCGTCGGAGTCGTTTGACGTCTCTATCAAGTAACTTGTCGGATTCTTTTTAAAGGATGGATAATGTAGTCAACTGGTCATCAACCCTTTTCCTGTCCCACTGCAGTGCACGTGGCACTTCTCATACAGAGAAGGAATGCTTGCCAAGGCTTCATCAAAATTTTAATTATCCTTCTCAGACACTAGTGTCCAAGATTTTATGTGATTAGAAAATTAATACAAATTATTAATGTACACACTATACATATATACAAACTTAAGCTACTTATCTTTATACAAAACTAAAAATAAAATACTATATACAAAATGTATATAAACATAAAACATAATATAAGAGAGCATCGATCAGGCGTCGAAGTATTCCTCCGCATCACTGTCCTCCGGAAACGTGCCCAGAAGACTGGCTGCATTGCCACGTTGAATGGCAATGCTAATTCTTTGTCCAAAGAATAAGCCAGCCCTCTGGTCACGCGAAGCGTCGACAAGCCTTTTCGCGATGTCCTTGTAAAGTAACCGCGAACTCGGGCCCCACGGTCCGAGCGTTTCGACCCCAAACGGCTCAAAACTATAATTTCCAATAAGGTTATTATATTTGCGCCGCTTGGTGGTCTCTGCAGAAGCTGCAGCCGCCCCAGCACAGACTGCCGTGCTAGGAAGATGTGATGGCGCCAGGGTGTCGACGCATGTTGCGTCCCACACCAAGGGCCTACCCATCTTCCATGGCAACAACGTCATACCATCTGGCCTCTTTCCATCGTCACGTACCAGTCCATTAGGCTCTAGAACGGCTGGTACGCCGGCGGTGGAAAGAGCACGACGGATAATGTCGTTAATGCTGGCATGCCGTGCAATACGACCAGCACTTCTGCAGCACGACAGACCATGGTGCCCGAGGCTGTCGACAGCTTCACCGCAATGGCAGCGATGCGGAGCAACACAGGGAGCGCCTAATCGAAGGCATGTAGCTATCCGGAAGGTGTTGTCATCCAGCATAGTGCCTATGCTGGTTGACGGAATAACCTGCAACCATAGTCCAGATTCCCATACTCCCACAGCCAGCAGGCGAGCACGCTCGGCAGCACCATTACACGTATTAAGAAGATCATTCCGTGTGATGCTGCAGAGCGGCCCATCCCACTGTCTCTGAGAGGAGGGGTCACTGGGCATAACCGTATTTGGGCAAGTCATTTTCCAAGCATTCAACGCATCGGCCAAACACGGCACCCCAAAGTCCACCAGTGAGGAAGATAGAATTTTCCTAGTGAGACTTGCGGTGCTGTGGACCGAGGAGAGGAATGCCGGTAAACTAAGACTGGAAATTTTGCGGACGCCGAGGCCTCCCAAGCGAATAGGCAGTGAGGCCTGTTGCCAGGCTCGGTCGTCCAGGGCCACATTTAATATTAGAGAAAGGGTGTTCCTGATAATTTTGTCAACTTTATCTAATAGGTTCGGATGTTTCCACAAATGAGAAGAGCAAATTAATAGTTGCCTGACCTGGGAACCAAACGCGCACAATCGGAGAAGTTGAAATTGTTGTTTCCTATCTAGGTACCCAAGGTAGAATGGGGTTGTTCTTGTCTACCAAAAAAGCTATTGGCATGAACTTGTATCCTATTTAAAGCCAGTATTTCAGTAGAACACGTATTGAGCAGTAAAATATATTTCCGTTACAAAACGTTACAAGTTTATGGCTTTCCATCGCGTGACGTCTGCTTCTTAAAAGCTTTAGACTCACTTCATTTAACACACTACCAACAGTTTGGTGTGATTCATAAATGTAGGTAAAAGTATGGCTACGAATTCTTCTAAGAAAGTATTGAATAAAATCATTCCCTATCTATAGAAAAAGATTAAAATACACATCCATATATCCTCATAAATTATAATAAAAGTGGCTTAGTATACATATTAGAATTTATGCAATGAATAAGATGGTACAATTGTAGAGGTAGTTATAACAATAAATAAAAAAACCACTATTCATATTCTTTGTTCGGTACTGGCCACTTAGCACTCTATTAGACGTCTTATAGGTCGTAATAATGTGATAATGTACAATGATTATTATAGTGTTGACTATGCGTATGCGCTCCTAATAAATAGATCAAACTGAACCTGCTTAAACAATATAAGCAAGTTAGTAGCTGTTACTCGTTGGTCCATTTCGAACTCCATATGGGATGCTTATTTATTTCTATTGATCACATCGAAAATAGATTGTAGGTTTCTTGGGAAACACAACTATCTGCAAAAGAAGTGTAGTGCTTTTAAAAGTACAAATACGCTATTTAGAAAAAGACATCCTCTCTTATGGTAGTCAATGCCGTTTTTAACATTGATCCAAAATGAAACATACTTAAGCCTGGTCTTACCTGTATCATAGCAACCAATCCGCAGCAAACTTCTCTAAAACTGTTTACCCATTATGTTTACAGGAGTGATAGGCCTGATCTACCTGGTGATGTACATCTGCATCATCATCTTCTTCTCCATCTGCATGTGCGGTCTGATGGCCACCATGGACGACAAGATCCCGTACTTCACGCTCGCTGACTCCATCATTGGTAAGGAACTTAATTTTTACTATATGTTTTGTGCTATTATAAACCTTAAACCCTGGGCACAAGCTAGCTTATGGCGTAATTAGAATTGGATTTACCAAGTTTCGTGTAGATTGGTCCAGTTGTTTACAGTAAAAGTAATACCACACTATCATATTTGGATCAACTGCTTCAGTGAGAATAACTTTGGATATGTCAATAATCTCAAACTCAGGAAGACGGATAGGCAGTCGCACCTTGTAAAACACTGGTACTCAGCTGCATGCGATTAGACTGGAAGCGGCCCCCAATATAGTTGGGAAAAGACTAGGAAGATGACCAGTAATCTCAAAACTCATTTCTTATGTCTCTTTGGCTAAATCTCATTTTCCTGTTCCGTGGGCTGAGTGGTATCGAATACGATCAAAAATATCGTGTAACGTATCCAAAAGTACAAAGTCTACAGTCTATAACATCGCTAAGAAAAATATTCAAATCGAGGATGTTTATTTTATGAACTCCGACGCATCTATCAAACGTTACCAATTTAAATATTTTAAGATCTTTTCAAAGAATGGGGTCAAGGCTACTGTTTGCAAAATTTCAATAAATGTTTCATCAGTTTCTTTCGAGTTATAAATAGATGTAAGGCTCATAAAAATTGTACGTCAGTTTGTCGATATGGTTATTTCAATGGGGAACGCAGTTATTCTGAGTACTTTGGTTACTATATGATTGCGTCTTTGGTCTAGATCGAGTTGTCACGTAGCGCAACTGCCGTGTACAATCTCAGGTTTGATTCCTGGATCAGGCCGAATTCGCTTTGTGGGTTTAAAGAAACTTTCACTAAGCAGCCTGCCACTAAGTTTTAGAAGTTAGTGATTGTTACACCCGTGTATCGGAGAGTATGTTGGTCCTGCGCCTGACTTGTCGAAGCAACCAATTTGTCAGGTTCACCATTTTTCAGTTGTTAATCACACTGTATGATGTGTTCCAGGTGCTAACCCTGGCATGGGTCACAGGCCACTGCTGTTTGAGGAGGGGGCGCTGATCTGGTATCACGCTGACAACGAGACCCAAGTCAAGAAGTACGTTGACAACATCAACGAGTTTCTTGCACGTAAGTTGTGTTCTGTCCAAAACTTTTTTGCTAATTCATAGACGAGGTAGCCTTATATAGCCGTTATTAACAAGAAACTCGAGAAAATTGTGATTATGCTAAAGCGTCGATTATCCGTACTACCTATTTTTTATTAATACCGGAATCTGTGTTGTTTCACCTTTTTATACAGAGTTCATATGTGCGACCGCAGGACCTTTGATTAATCGACGTTCGGATAATCTTCCTTCAGATTTTTTTTTGTATTTGATTGATTACCATTTTAGATTATGTATTCTGTAAATCAGGTTAATAAGCCAAACTTGTACCCTCTTTCAGCTTACAACAACAAGACCCTACTTCCCAACCAGGGAGACAACCAGCTGGACTGCGGCGACGTGAAGCCACCACGAGCTCAGGTGTGCGCCTTCGACACCAGCAGCTTCGGGCCCTGCTCCAGCGAGAACAACTTCGGATATGCTAACAAAACTCCTTGTTTAATTATCAAGCTGAATAGGGTAAGTTTTTTGTACAGCTTCATCTGTATAGGTCATTTAGTTTAGTTGACATACTAACTTTTTACCAATGACGTTAGAATTTCTCAGTCCTAGCTGCATGTAGCTGAGTACTAGTGGAGCGACTGCCTCTCTGACTTCCTTCAGCCAGTAATCGGGAACCGCTTGGTAAGGCCGGTTGTTAATCTTTCTGGGTTTTGACTGCACGCAACCACGGGCAAAGAGGTTCGAATGACAACCGGGATTCAACAATTTAATGGAGCTTTCCAAACCTCGTCATGTCAAGATGATTATCCATCCACGGATTATTCAATTTTGCTTTTTTTGCAGTTATATGATTGGAATCCTGACTTCTACGATGATCCCGGTGACTTACCCCCTGATATGCCGCCTGACATAAAGAACTACATCGTCAACGCGACTGCTAAGCAAGTAAGCATTTTTTTTAATTAGTAGGGGAAGCAAACCATTCCGAGGAATGCATTTTATTTTTGGCAAAATAACAACAGTTTCATTATATAGACAATCAGTGGAATATTTCATCTTCATTCCTGGGGATACAAGGCCTTGTTTGATTAGGTAACAAAACAGATGATTTTGCCAGAAACCACAGATTACAAAGAACACCTTAACAATAGAAAAGCAATGCAATACCAGCAACATTACAAAGTGCATACCAAAGTCTATCTCAATTTAATCAATAATTCCATAGATAGATTATTGCAATGCTAAGTTCGCCTCAATATAATGTTCTATGTCTGTTCCAGCGTCGCAAAGTATGGGTGTCATGCATGGGCGAGAGGCCAGCTGACGTGGAGGCGCTCGGTCCTCTCCGGTACTACCCGTACCCTGGTCTGCCAGAGACCTTCTTCCCTTATGACAACACTCCTGGGTACCTGAGCCCGCTAGTCGCTGTTCAGCTTTTGAATCCTACACGTAAGTAGAAATATTTTGAAGTAAATACAATATTGATTTTAACACCTATAAAAATTATACAGGACATGATATGACTTGCTGTTCCTTGCGATTCCACCGCACCCATATGAATTGCTCAGACTCTTAGATTATTTTAGTTCGCGACAGACAGATAGAGTTATTTTCACATTTGGGAAAGGATCTAAAGAGGAATTAAGGATTTTTGAACTCGAATTATGTCCAAATATCAAGTGAGTTAGTTCCTCGACTTCAATGTCTGTAAAGTTGAAAAAGTATTATTGAAGGAATTTTAAAGTCTATCATCAGATATTACTCTAGTATTTAAATCCAAGTTTTATAATTTCAGTGCATCAAATAATAAACATCCGTTGCCGTGCGTGGGCGCGTAACATCGTGTACACCGAGAGTCTGAAGGAGCGCCTCGGATCTACACATCTCGAGATCATGATTGACTGAAATGGACCAATTTGTGGGGAGGGAGGAGTGTTGAGGAGTCTTAGAGTAGAATCACTAGTTCTCGACAAGTATTTTTACTACTGCCTTCATTTATGTCATTTATTCAACCAACGATAGGCATATCTGTGGATTGAAACAACCATCGCGTCGGTAGTTTGCAGTGTGCGAAGGATCTAAATGTTTGTACTTAATTAAAGGTTAACTGAGATTTTTTATTATCTCTCCAGTCGACTTCTCAACACGGGTTAACACTCCCCCAATTAGCACTAATTACTTAATGTGTCTTATACGTATACAAGGTAGCAAAATACATTAAAATTAATGTCATCTAGATCAATTTTATTCATATTTTTTATATTATTGTGACCAATACATAAAAGAAAACATAGTTATTATAAAACTTTGAAACTTCAACCGAATTAGCCATAAATTGCTTGTTTTATTTATAAAATATCTAAGTCTATTCATAGCAGAAGCTAAGTCAATGCATATTTTGATATATTTTACAGATCTGTTTTAATATATGTAAGTTTATTACTGTGTAACGATAAAAAGAACAAACATTTGTACTTACCTCTTAATATTAAACGATTAGATTGTGTGAAGTTATTTTTGTAAATGAGTACTTAAATAGATTGTGACGTATGTCTGTCATTATTGTTTTATTTACCTACACGCGCTTCCAATCGCATCCCATGGGAACAACAACCGGTACCTGAGTAAAAAGTGTCTTAGGTATATAGCCTTCTTCCATAATTGCTATATTTTTTTAATCGATCTATTAATTTTTGAAATCAGCGTGTTAAGGAAAGGGAACTCATCAACTATAGTAAGTATTTTTCGATAGCTTTTTTTATTCTTCCCGTAGCCCGTGAAATTCATAAATAAAGTTTCCTTTGGTAGAAGAATTTTAAAATCGGTTAATGAATATTATTTTTTCTTAAACTCTGTCGGTGCAGGAAAATGAAAATGAAATACAGCAAGAGCGGTATCTACATTTATTTTTAAAATAAATTACAAATAGTCTCACTCTTTGTATCAACAATCACTCAGTATCAGCCATTTTATAGATAAATAGTATGTTTACTTTATAATTCACAACTTTTTTGGTATTCTAGCACTGTAGTTTTGGCAGTAAATATGGCACAAAAGATACAATACAGTAAACTGTTAATAAATATTAAAATGTCTTGTAACAAAAATTTTCTTTAGAAAGATATTGCATATCTTCCCAATAATAAGTGAAACTCTCGACTGCGTGCATCAACCGGGATTGAACCCTGGTCTACTCGATCATGATCTCAATGTGCACTGCGCCCATGGCTTCGTGTCTATCGTACATGATGTTCCTCGCCCAAGCTCGACATTCTATGTTGATGAGGACGCCCGCTGTGAACACAAATACATAGTTTTGCAAATAAAGAAGTAGAATAAAATAAAGGAGGATGGATAAGTGTCTAAATTGGTTCAATAATTTTATAAACATACTAGCTGACCCTGAGAACTTCGTATCGTTTAAACTTTCCCTGGACCTCTACAAACATTTTAAAACCAAAAAAAGCCAAATCGGTCCAGCCATTCCGGAGTTTTAGTGAGACTAACGAACAGCAATTCATTTTTATATATAAGACTAGCTGACCCAACAAACTTCGTATCGTTTAAACCTTCCCTGAACCTCTACGAACATTTTAAAACCAAAATAAGCCAAATCGGTCCAGCCATTCTGGAGTTTTAGTAGGACTAACGAACAGCAATTCATTTTTATATATAAGACTAGCTGATCCCGCGAACTTCGTATCGTTTAAACCTTCCCTGGAACTCTACAAACATTTTAAAACCAAAAAAAGCAAAATCGGTCCAGCCATTCTCGAGTTTTAGTGAGACTAACGAACAGCAATTCATTTTTATATATAAGAAGAAGAAGATAAGTAACGTTACTTTATTTGTGTAAGAAGCCAGAAAGTCTGACATCGAAGTATCGGGCTGCGAAAGTAATTGGGTTGAAGAAGTCAGAAAAGTTATCGTTCCATGTAAAACGCTGGTTGGTGCTTAGCTGCATCAGGATTGAAAGCCTCCCCAACATAGTTGGGAAAAGGCTAGACAGATGATGATAACCGAGCTATTTGTTAGTAATTATATCTTCTCATTAAGGACTTCATTCATTTGAAGAAACCATTTGTTGTGGTGACTAAGACGTTCCCTTCTGTAGTTATTTGTATATTTCAGAACTTACTGTTAGGCCTCTGCAAATGGACAGCAACGAGTGGACTAAGATATCCTTCCTGGTTGGTGTACGGGAAGTAGTATCCTGGGAAGCCGCGGTATGGCATGTACTGGATCGGTCCAATGTTCTCCCGGTCCGCAGGGTTCTCGCCCTGGCAGGAGACCCACACCATGTTCAACTGTGAAAAAGATTTGCGATTTAGCGAAAAAAATAAAGCTTAAGAATACATTTAGGTGTGCCCCTAATAGGTACATATAAAGATCGATCATATGCAAATCCTATGTTCTGTTTATTTAATCAGTCTAGAATATTCGGCTTTATGCTGTTTTTCAATATATATATGTACGTACATAAACAGATCCATACTTAGTAAATGAACAACAGCCATGTTCATGTCAGTATGACATAATGCGAGGATCAAACCCGCTACACGGCTACTAACGCTACCTCCTGAACTTTACGACTTGGATCACACAGAATCACAGGGACCAAGAACACTTACATAATTCTTATCATACGCCGTCATATTTTTAATATGCTCCTTCAAATCCGTTGGCATTTCTTCTGGTAGATGCTCAGAACTGTTGTAAAACGCTGGCTTCCAGCCAAATATCTTGTTCAGCTTCAGGAACACGCAGGGAGTGGACTTCTGATAGGCAAAGTGATTGTCTTCGAGGCAAGGACCCCAGGCGCTGATGTCCACGTCACAGACCTTGCCAGCGGGGGCTGGGAGCTGGAAGTCACAGTTGTGGATGTTCTGGCTGGCTCCAGCCTTTTTGCCGTCGCGTTTGTATACTGAAATGTGAGGAGGGGTTTAGGGCCTTTGCCATCGAAGTTTGTTGCTTTGAAGCAAAAACGCAGTTGTAATTCCAGAAATATTGCTAGAATTTCAGGTGATGAACAGGCACATGGCATGTGTGAAACAACTAAGTACACTACTGTCTTAATTGTCGTAGATTCAATTATGCGGGCTTACATTACAGACCAAAAGACTGATCTGGATTCCT
Organism: Helicoverpa zea x Helicoverpa armigera; assembly: GCA_033682625.1. Lineage (NCBI taxonomy): Eukaryota > Metazoa > Arthropoda > Insecta > Lepidoptera > Noctuidae > Helicoverpa > Helicoverpa zea x Helicoverpa armigera. Next base: position 12,784,525 of record JAWIIS010000028.1, read on the forward strand.
CAAATTATGCTAAATATGTCATAGACTTTGTAACTGGTATATGACATAGTTCTCCATACACTCACCAGCTAAAAACTTCGACAACTCTTTCACCCAGAACTTATAGCTCCCAGGATCGTTGCCCTTGTACCAGATCACGCTGCTGGCGACTTCTGGAGGCATAGGCCTGAAGCCCAGCCCAGGGTTGGTGCCAATGATGCTCTTCTCCAGCTGCCACATGGGTTGCCGCGTGTCCAGGAGTTGCAGGAAGGTCCACATGCAGATGGCCACGAGGATAGCCAGCGCGGAGTAGAAGATGAAGTAGAAGAGGGCTATTTTGGCTGTAATTATTTTTGATTGGATTAGTATACACGTATGTAAATCGTTGTTTGGCGTTCATAATGGGTAGGTAGTCAAGTTATTTTTCTCTGTGTTGTCGTATGATACCGAAAAAATGATCATGATGTTTGTGATTTAGTTCAATTTGTAGGTGGTTAATTAATAATTATGTGTGTGTTTTTGGATGCCTTCTGTGTTTAACCCTCGAAATAAGTTACTATTACGAAATAAAATATATAAAAATTTTACCCTACGCTCTACGATAATGTATTAGGTACTATTTTCTACTAGAATGCCAGTAATCGAAACATCCCAGATCAAGTCGTTACTCATCTGTTTTCCGCAAACCAACTCATCTGTTTTGTACAATTATTTTTTTATAACGCAAAACGAATATGGAACCATAACTCAATACGCAATACGTATCATTAATCCTGACATGTGACATTACAATTAACTACAATCACGCTCCAACCGAAACATGATACAACTGACCCCATAACGTCTTGTCGCTTAATTTAATATGTCACACAAAACTGCTAAAATTAACAAGATTACAGAGAAAGGCCACGGTCTAACCGCATGCTGGCCGGTTAGAACTCGCGCGGACCGGCGCGCGCGCAGGATGCTTCAATGATCTCATTGAACCAATGAACGGCCGTCACGGTTTCCGGTTGGTCGTCTTTGTGCTGTACCATTTATGCAAAGTCTCCGGTATTCATGTACCGAGTTTTGGAGGTTGAGTCATAATGTTTTAATGGTGGGAAGGTAGAAGGGATGGTAGTTGAACTAGACAGGTGTCGTGTCTGTGTAATTTGTAGAGATCTTTGAACATTATTAGGTTCAAACTTTCATGTGTGTTTTACCTAAATTAATATAAATATTAACACTAGAAGCTATGGATCTATTACCCTGTCGATCCACTGTAATTTATACCTCACCCTAGACATCCCCAGTGACGTGCCCCTGAGCTCTTATCTTTAGCGTTCCCTCTTAAATCGGGGCTTCATTCATCAACATACAAAAAGCTTTAAAACAAATGGTTGTTTAAATCTACAATATTACATAAATCTACCGACCCCAAATAAAATTGGGAACAGGGCAGGAGGAAGAAGAAGAAGGTTATTTAAATCTATGCAGGCAAACATGTGTAACTGGGGAGTTCGTTCGCCATTTGTCAGCAAAAATACATAGGGAATTAGGAAGAGGCGAAAGGTGGTTATTGGATGCTGTATTTCGTTGACGTTGTACGAGTGTTGATTTATCAGCCAAAATAATTAAACCAAACCACAACTAGCCGTGAAATTGCCGTATATTGTTAAAATCGGCGATTTAACGACTGGTTACGGCTGGGTTATCTTTATATGTACATATTAAAATGTGGTTGTTACAGCCAAGGGTAGTGGTACATGCATTGAGTTTGAGTTTTGTAAAAAATAAATACATAAAATATCGATATTTGAGACTCACACCAGCTGGCCCCCGTCCTCCCGCAGAACTGCCTGGTCTTTGGGTTCCAGATGAACCTCTTGGCCTTCTGCGCCCCAGTGAGGGGCACCTCCTTCTCCCGGTAGTACATGTTGAACCGCTCCAAGCTCGTCAGGTCTGACGTTCGCTTTTTTGTCGCCGTCATCTTGAGGGTTCGTTTCTGTAAGGGAAGGTGAGGGATGGGTTAACAGAATAAAATAGAACCTGGTTTGCCAAAAGACTAAAGTCTAATTAGAGTCCACACATTGCAAACTTGTTATCGGACCCGGACTCATAAAATCAGTATGTAGATGAATGGTAGTAATATTATATTATAATGATGAGATCATCATCATTCAACTAAAAAGTTTGGTTATATTTTCTGTTTCTTTTGGAATGAACTGGCAGCAAACTAGCAGGCTTACTATCAGCCGACAGCATATTCGGCAGCGTGTAGGTGCTCTTGAAGAAAACAGCTGTTACTTCCAAAGTCGCAATAAATATATTATTTGTTCTTTTTGTATCCATTAATGGTGATCATCTTTTTTAGCAAAGCAAGGTTTGTCTTGCTCTTAAATAAAGAAAATAATTTTGCAGAGGCACCCACTTACTTCGATTTAGTTGGGATTAACTTGATTAGCACTTTTTGATAATTTATGGATTGTTTTAAGCAATTTATTCTATATACTGTTATTTAGTACGAGTTTGAACCAGTGGAAACAATTCAATTGACTGTTTTCCATTACCATCACTACGAAAAAGACTGACTTTCTTACTTAACGGATAAGTAGTCGAAAAATAGAAGTTTCTCATATTCTCAAGTTGAAATATAATAGGTAAAATTATTCATTAACCTTTCTGACACTATCAGTGATCCTTAAGACGAAGTGTGTAACCCATAGGCAGTTCTCGTCTCCTTAGTCCCAATTAAGACGAAAACTTCAAGACATATACCACCTTACAAGTTTCCACTAAACATTTAAGAAAAGTTCATTTGTCATAATAAACAATAACCCTTTCTATCCCCCTCAAATCTAAATAAAAAGACAAAAGAAAACACTTCATATATCAAACTCACCTGTAATTCACCACACGGTCCCGCAGGAGTGAGAACGGCGCGCGCGCATGTATGCGCTCCGACTGCGCGGGCGCACGGCAACTGTAGGCGCAGGATAATGGATGATGTTATGTGGGAGGATTAAAGCAGTTGTATCTAGGTTTTGGTAGTGTGGTAAAAAGTGGTACCTAAGTAAGTTTGATAATGATGATTAGTTGTGCCTTTTTCCTACGTATGGGACTGTGTAAACTAATGTACTCGTAAGTAGTCAAAGTTTGCAGACCTTGCATTGTACGCCTCCACATTATTTGGGAATGAAACATTGGTGAACAGGTTTTTCATGAAATGAAAAAAAATCATTTTTTTTAAACTACTGATAGATTCACTAATAACCAACTGTACCCGGCGGTTTAAGCCGTATCCCGTGAAAACGAATTCCCGTGCCCAGATAAAAAATATAAAAAACAGCCTCTAGATATCATCCGGGGATATACAGTGAGAGTACAGATCTAGCTGTATTTTATCGTCATTGTATTCTTTATTTTTTTAGGTTCAATCGAAAACTTACTACTTTTGTGCTGTAAATTAAAGTTAGGTATTAGAGGATCCTGAATTGTTCGCTGCAACATAACACCGACCGCTCGCCCCCTCACTGAGATAATAATCACGCCGAGAGTGATTAAATTCGCTTCATGTCACCGTTGACATGATTTACTGAACCTTGCCAAGGGTGCTGGTAGACTTGTAGGTCCTTATTTTAGGAGAAGGATAAGACTTGGAAGGACCTTGAAAGATCCTGGAGTCAAAGCAAGTTATATGGGTACGAAACTCGGATACCTACAGCTACTGTATATTATATTAAATTTTCATAAAATAACTAAGTATCTAAAAAGTTTTGAAAATTCTACATTCTCTTTGTGTAGGCACTGGCCTACTCAAGAGAAACTATTTTGAAAGAACACAGTTACAAACCATATGCTTCTTACAAGCAAAGTAAATAGAATAAAAACAATTACTATTAACTAATTGAATAAAAAGTCCTAACTACCAAGATTGTTTACTTTTAGTTAAGTGCCTACTCTATATGGAGTGTAGTATCTTGGCAGGTAGCCAAGACGAGCATACTAGTTCATATTAAAATTGTCTCGCCAGTCTATAATGTGATGCTTATGAAAAGATGGTGAAGCAGTTTTCTTTGAAAAACTAGCAGTTTTCTTTAAAAAACTACATTATTCTCGCTAGACTACTTTATGAAAATGTTCTCGAAAATGGAATAAAAATATTGCATTCGGAAGTTGTATTTTGAAAATGAAAACCGAGTGGCAAATCCTCCTAATTTTCGGAATACAACGCTGGCCATTGTCAAGACCAACAGCTTTAAACTGATATTATAAAGCAGAAGATACAATTAATCTAATCTCAGGAACTAATGGACCAGTTTGATAGTCCATTTATCGAAGAACGCTATGGGCTACCTTTTTCCGGGTGCAAAGAGTAAATCCCATTTATAATGGGCTGCTATGATAGCGATAATTCTGATACTAATTGTGTTTTAAATAGTTATTCTAATAATAACAGTCAAGTATACCCAGTCAAGCACACCTAGATTTCATGTTAAAGTGTAGAACTACTTTCTTACTTTACCTTTATGTAACTCGTACGTATATCGTAGCTAATATAAGGCAAGGTCGCACAGAGGAAGCGGTGACGGCAATAGGCGACGTCCGTCTGTCAGCGAGCTGTTAGGCGCCCGCGATTATCTACATGCGTCATAGAAAAACTATGCCTGTACAAAACAGAGGCATAGGTTTTTCTCTTGTCTTAATACCTTTAACTAGGTGCTATTGGTGACACTCCCGTTTAACCACCATTAAGAGTCTTTTTGGCTTTAAGTACCTAAGTACCTGACAAACATATGTTTCTATTTCATCTGTGTCAAAAACGTCTTTTAATAAGCACGTGAACCATAAAATACACTTCAAATTAAAGCTAATTAAGGTCACTGATACCACTCTTTAATTCTCAAAATCACACTCAAGTACCGTAACCGACAAACAACAAAAAAACAAAAGAAGCCACACACGATCATTCAAAAGTAATTTTCCTTAATACTCGATAAAGAATCATTGAAGTCGAGAGGTAGTTTATCATTCTGTTTCGGCGAATAAACGCACAGCTAATAAATTGGCCACCGGCAATCATTCGATGCTTGTCGATTGGAAGTAAAAAAACAAAAGAACATGTTTATGCCCTTCATTCGGGTGCGCGGGCGCAGCGTCAATCATACGATCGGACAGCGCGGTTGGTGAGGGTAGGGATGGGTGTTGGTGGAGAATTTGACTGTCGATGTCGACAAGACTTCATATTTATTTTGGTTTGAATAAGGTGTCACAGCTTCACAGGTGTATACATATCTACTGCACATAAATCTTTCTATTGAATCACTATATTACTAAAAGTTTCGTTAATTGAAGTATTTATGCTTTAACTTTCCGGCGAGGTTAATTTTATATTGAGCGTTCATTCACTTTGAAGTTTTCTACGTAATATTTTATTAAATTGCAGATAAATTAAGAATTGGATTGAAGACAAGTTTATAAGCATTAATTCTTCAATCATCAATTATATTATGAATTCTTTTAAAATATACAGCTTTTTTCACGTCTACTTACTACGATCACTCAATCTGCGTTCATGGCTCTATCGATAGTTATTATCGACATTCGCCCCGCACTACAGACGAGTAGCGGTACTCTCGCGGAGGGTGAGATAACTCGCGCCGATGTCTTCCATCACATGATGCATTCTCATGATGCAGGGCTGTGCAGCGGAAGATATGGCGTTCCTTAATGGCAGACTGATTTTATTCGATCTTGATAGTAGTAGACCACCAGCCAGAACTGTTTATTGATTGAAAATTAGAACATATTTCCGTGCTAAACTTAATCTGTGTAAGTCGAGTCAACGTACCGTAAGATTGGAGACCCAGATATTGTTAATGTTAAAGCGCGTACGACTGTTACGTGAGAATACTGTTAATAATGCGAACAGCAAACACTTTGCTACAATAAAGGCATTTACTTACAACATTTTGTAAGCTAATGCGATTAAACGAATAAGATTCAGCTTCTAATAGGATTATTTACAATGTTACATAGGTATTTCATCTAATTAATCGATTAGTTAAACGTGACATCTACTACTGCAAGGCAAGCGGAACTTTTCACAATATTGGACGGCAATTTTTAATCTCACAAAGTACATAGATGGAAGTCATTTATTTACTTTATTTCTATACAGACTTCTATATAATGAAAAACATATATTTATATTTAAAAAAAGGTTTCAAAAATCATCCCATAAAAAAATATCTTTTTCGTAGCAAACAAACTGCGCGGTGCCTACGCGTAGCCTACGAAATTTCTACGAGCTCTACGAATAGACTACGAAAATATTTATGAAATGTAATCGTTTTTTTGTAGCCCATTTATCGAGACAGGCCATAGGCTACGTTTTACCTTTCGTTTGGGTGCACAAAGTCGTTCCCATAGTATTTTTTTTTATTAAGAGTAGATTTAGACTATAAAAAATTTAAAGTATGAACATTTCTAATTATAAGAAGACATGAAATTTTAATCAAAATTAAACCTCAAATAAAATTATTTATTTTATGAGGAAAGAAAGTGCGCGTCAACCCTACAAATGATTCGGACGGTGGTTGCAATATAAAGGTTTGTCCTTGACGCTGCACGGCAATACGAATCCTCGCTTTGGAGCGCCACCAGCGAACTGCCATCATGGAAGGGCTTAAGAAAACTTCGATTTTGGTAAGTTTAGAAATAGTAAACGAATAATTTAAAACTTCTAAGTTTAAAATTACCAATGATAAAAATGTTCTTATTTTTTGTCTAGCTGTTTACTTTATTTATTTATTTAACATTTTGTACAATGACGGACTTAACGCCTTAGGTGTTTTCTCCCAGTCTGCCTTTGTGTAGTGGAGAAATAGCATCTTTACTTTAATGATTATTTGATTTTCAAATAATTTCAAGATATCTATTTCAGTGGGGCACTCAATTTAATGTACGTTTTGATTTATTTTAAGTATTAATTACCCCTATGTCACAGCATAATTGGGCTACATTGATATATGCGCCTATTTCAAAATTACGTAATTGAAAACTCATATTTTTTCTTTTTTCATTCTTTACATTTATAAGCTGTACTTTTAGTACCTACATACTAGTTTAACTACTCAATCACCCAAATAAATAAAAACCTCGTTCCAGTTGCTCCTCATCGCGCTAACCAGCAACACCAGCGCATTGGAAGCCAGGAAAGTACTCCACAACATACCAGAGAAGATCATCGGTGGGGTCATTGACATCGTGCAGAGCCACAAGAACAAGCCCACCCAGCAGACCACGACTGTCCAGACCCAGACACAGCAGCAAGTCTACCAGCCAGGGTACCCTCAGCAGTACGCTCCATGGAACGCAGGTTACCAGAACCAAGGGCAGTACCAAGGACAGTACAACTACGGGAACGCTCAAGCTGGGAGCACCTACCCTCAAGGAGGTTACGGCAACCAAGGTTATCCATCAGGCCAATACGGAGGCTCCCAGGCACAGAACCAAGGACAGTATCAGACGTATCCGCAGAATCAGGCTGGTCAATTCCAAGTTCAAAATGAACAGTCTGGTTTTGAAGGTCAGCAAGTTAATCAGTTCCAGGGGAATGTTCAAGCTGGTGTTCAAGGTCAGCAAGGACAAGTTCAGGGTCAAAATCAGCAGTTCCAAAATCATAATCAGCAGGCAGGACAGTTTGTGAATCAGAATCAGTTTGCAAGTGGAAACTTTCAAGGAGGTCAGCAAAGTGGTCAGGTTAATTACCAAAATCAGCCTTCTGGTGGCTTTGTACAGGCTCAGCAAACTGGATCCTATGGTGGCCATCAGCAATCTACCACCAACCAGCAGTCTGGTAGTTTTGGGACTAACCAGCAGTCTAGTTTTGGGGGCAACCAACAGTCATCATTTGTGGGACAAACACAACCAGTCAACAGCTTTGGACAAACTCAACCTGCGAATAACTTCGTGGGAACTCAACCTCAAGGTCAGGTAACACAGCCTTCTTTTGCGGGACAAAACCAGCCATCGTACCTTCAAGGACAGGCAGGAAACCAGGGACATTTTGTATCAGGAGGTACTGGCTCCACCGGTAACTATCAAGTGACATCAGGTCAGAACTCCTCTGGGCTAGGACCTACTTGTGTCTGCCAAGCCTGGACTAAGCCTCAAAATGGAATACTTAACGACAATGGAACGCAGAGGAGTGAGGAGAAGGTTGAAAAAGTCGAAGAGAAATGATGCTCCTTGTTAAATTTACTTAGCAAAATACAGATAGCGAATATGTGTAATGTTTTTGTAAGGCGCTCTCAGTCATGATTCTTTTTTTTTTCAATTTACAAAATACTTTATTTGTATGAATATTGTAGAAGATTGATTATAATTTTTTTCAACAATTGTTTCAAGGTGGATTTTGTTTTGTAAACTATCTATCTTTATCTTCTTCATATTTTCATGATTACTTAGTTCTTGACTATTGTACTTATTTTAGAAAAAAACATTGCATGATTGTACATTTTGCGCCTTTGAAATTATTGTAAGCTACATACTTTAAATAATAATTACATTCATATTTATTTATTACCTAGTTGTTTTATTTCGGAAAAAATACTTTTCACGACCCGTGTATCGAACCCTAGTTTTCATTCTTTCAGGTGAGATTTGGACCAATGAAATAGTATGGAAATTAAGTGTTAAATTGTTTCTAATTGATTCGTAGCCTCGTTGTCTAAACGATCAAATTACTAGCTGGTTAACTAAACGAGTTGAATGATCTTGATTTTAATTGTGACCAAACTACGCGATCATTTCGCTTGTTACTTTGTATTGTAAACACATACATATATACACTATAGATAAAACATTTATTAAGCACAAATAAAAAGACATAAAGATACACAATAAGAAATAACAAGAAAACAAATGGGAGTCCAGCTTAGCATTTGTCAGGTAGAATACATACATGCATAGGTAGATACCCATAATACGTATAGTTAGTATATTAGTGCTGTTATAGATGACCTTACTGAGGGTGTTTCTACAGTAATTATAAACATTGACTTTCCCTAGGGATAGTTAACATGCATGACAAGTAATTAGGCTGGATAAACTTACGTATAAGCGCCTGGAACTTTTTCTAAAGCAATACAATTTTAATTACCACCTACGACGAGTTATCGTCGTAGGTGGCCACGGTAGGAATAGAGTTGAAATTAATGCAGTGTTTGTAGTACCTACATTCACCTGACAATTAAATAAATATTTAAAAATAAATAAGACATACCAGACATTTTGATAACATCTGACATGTGCAAAAATAGATCTTTTTTCAGAACAAAAAAAATGTTATATTGTCGATATATTCAAATCTATCATCATGACTCATACTGTTCATGACTTATCACCAAATTGAGTTCTGGTTGCCAGTCTGTCTGCCAGTGACACGTTTCGCACAGAGTAGTGGGGTCTTTCATAGCCAATGCTCAAAAACAACATTAAGGAATAGTCGAAGACATTTTAAAGTATTTTTTTATCTAGACAAAATCTAGATTGCGCCGACACAAAATCAATTTTTCCATAGACCAATAACCTGGCACAATGACCAGAACGAGCTACAATTTTAACAGCAAACAGCACAATTTAAAACCGGCTCTAAATTCAATACCGCGCAGTCTATCCGACGGCAAAGCATTATTTTGCAACCCTATTTCCTGACTTATTAACTGAGAGCTTTTGCTCCCCTCTGGGGTAGTACAAGGAGTGACAAAAAAGGGATTAGCAGCGGTTGTGGGGAGGTCTGGGTAATTTGGTGGGCTATGTAGGTCTGAAGCGTGCGCGCGCCGCGTTATGTAATCGTTACGTAAGCGGTACGGGGTTGCAGGGTTGCTAGGCGGGGGGTGTGAGGGGGCTGAGGCGCGCGGGGCGGGGACAAGACAGGGCGAAGGCGCCGGCAATCGATTCCCGTCCGCAGTCCGGCTCGGCGTTTGAACATGGCAGACAAGACAAAGGTCGCAGAACAGTATTACGCCCCGCCGCCGGATCTAGGCAAATGGGAGTCCTTCAGGATTTTCCTGTGGAATGGCGAGACGGGACAGTTCCTTGGCCGCACGGGATCGAGTTGGGGTGAGTTTTTACAATTTTCCCCTTAACGCCTTAGACATGGTTTCCTTTGCTTTTTGGAGGGAAAATCGATAGTCCGTGTCTGGAAAACCGTTCAGTGTTTCTATTACTAGGGGTATTTTTACTATCTATGGAATAATTATGTAAGTCATGGTTTATTTATAAGAGTGAACTAAGACCTTTTCATATGCCACTTTTACACATGCTATGTTCAGTTCTATGTAACTTAAAAAAGTGATAATTGAAGTAAAATTACGGGAAAGGTAAATGACACATTTTAACGGGTAAATCAATTGGTAAAACTAAACAATGGGTATGAAGACTAATTGTTAATTTGAATGAATGGATTCACGTTTATCATTATACGTTTTATTGCGTACGTACTAAAATGTAGGTACAAATAATATTTCCGTTATGACAGATAAAAAATTTTGATACTTAAGTGAACATAATTGTTATACATATTATTTATAAATAACTTGCGCCAGTTTTAGCGGGGACGATAAATCTATTATTATATCAGTACCTAAATACTGTTTTAATAGAATACGGTGTACATAAAAATCAGCAGGTAGCGCCCTTAAAAAGTCATATTACGTAAGCAAGAGCGCTTTAACTTTGGACCGAGATTGCGATCAAATCCGCCCTTTTCATCAGAGTAACTTCACAAAAAATACTATAGAAAACTCCTATATATAATAATAAGTTATTTAATAAATATTTTAGTGCATATAATATTGCATTTCGTTGCAATTTTCGCGCCACGGTCGGCGCGCGCCGAACAAGGGTGCGCGCGCAACGTCCTTCCCGCGATCGATCCAAGGACGAACAGTCTCTTACGGAAATACCCTGCTATGGAAAATGATCCTTAATTTCCATGAAAATGTATTGGGTGGGCTATTGATTTAATTTTGCACATAACACGCTTTATTACTTACCTATATTTGCATGTTGCAGTCTTTGACACGCTTTACCTACGACTTGTCTCTTAGTTAGGTAACGGTCTTTGGCAGTGGTTATGGATAGTAGAAGCCAGAAAGTCTGACAACCAGTCTTATCAAGGAGTATCAGGTTGCTCAGACTACTGGTTTGAGGAGGTCAGCTAGGCAGTGGCTCTATGTAAAACACTGATAGGTGCTCAGCTGTGACTGGATATACTGGAAGACGAGGCCAACACAGTTAGGAAAAGGCTAGTCAAAGTCAAATGATGATTACAATTGATTGAATGGTTAATAAAGTTTTCCATTTTTGATTTTGGGTCTACGATTTGGCTAGTCAAGCGCACTTATAATATTAAAATTGTCAGTACATACATTGAAGATTCATAGGCTTACATTGAGACGTATGCAAATCAAAAATCACTTTTGAATACTACTATTTATCTAAATTATAATTATTATACGTCAATCCTTTACTTACAAATTAAGTTTTTACTCCACTTTCGCCAAAATAAAGGACCGTTTTTTGAAACAATAAGTCAGCATAAACGCACTACGCAAGGGCGCACACGTGCCTCGTCTTGCTATACTTATATAGGATTACTATACTTTATATGTATATAGGCCTATATACCACGTCATGATAAACAGACATGAGAATAACTGACCTATGTCATGTTGAGTTAAATGTCGTCAAATGTTATTTTAAAAAGGCCAATTTTACAACCATTATTTTCTCCCATTTTCGTTACTGAAAAATGATCGTCCTGCTAATTTCAGTTGGATGGTGACAGGCGTGAGGATTTTTTAAAGAACGGGTACACTTATATCGAAAACCAGAGTTTAATTAAAGATTACATGTTTGAATACAATGTAGGAAATTACAGCAAAAAAGAAAACGAAATTATTTCTTATGAAAGAACATAGGCTCAAATAAAATTATTTCGTTAATATTACAATACTTAAAAATCTCATAGTCATTTCTGTGGTTATGAGGAAGTGAATAAGGGAGAAATTACAATAGACGTACGAGGAAACGCCCAGAAGGGTCTCCCTAAAGGTCATGAAGTTAATATTGGATGTCCTTCAAAAATGCCAGCTGTTTGTTACCCAGTAACACACGTGCAATGCACAGATGTATGCAAAATAATGTTCTGAATTTTTTTGTTTTAGCCTTGAGAAAAAGGACGACTCGTTAAGCTAGATATTAATTTATGTCCTGAAACTCTATTAATAGACACGTTATTACTACTACCGAAAGTTCTACAATTCACACTGGTTTTGCAAAGAGTTTGAGGCCAATCAAATATACATATGATGTGTGTATAGTGTAATTTACAAAAGTCAATCAATCTAATGAAACGCGTCCTGCAAATTCCCAAAACTCTTATTCAAATTAGTTTGAAGAGCAACACTGTCTGAACGTCTAAAGTTACAAACACCTACACATGATTAGGTATTAATCAATACATCAAATTATACATCAGCACTTTTTAGATTTAAGCAAAATATTGTAAAAATTATGTACAAAGTGAAGTAATAAACGATTTATTTATCTATACATATAATAATCTATACATATAATAAATCTGTAAAAAAACTGTGTCTGTACATTGAATATATTTAAAAAATAATAATTGGGTGGGGTTTAGAAACAGTAATGGAGCACAAATCCAAAAAAAAAATTCTGTCTGTTTGTCTGTATGTCTGTATGTCTGTATGTCTGTTTGTTTGTACACGCTAATCTTCGGAACTACTGAACGGATTTCAATGATTTTTTCTTTGTTGTATCAGTATTAAGCCTGGTCAACATATAGGCTATAATTTATCTTCGAAACTTGAAGACCTGATGCAGAACTCCAACAGACCAACAAAACTATAAGAGATACAAAAATGGTGCCATGGCAAAAATTGTTTCATGTGATGATCATTTTCAGCTGAGATAATAAATTTGAAGATCTGGAACACCTGATGTGGAACCCCAAGAGCCCAGCTTCTCTGTACCATATACAGGTATGGCGTTTTAGCAAAAGTTGTTCAATTTGATAAGCACTTTCTATTGACTTATACAAATTGAAGATCTAAAACACCTGATGTGGAACTCCAGGTGCCCAGCTAAACTATAGCATATAGAGGTATGACGTTTTAGCAAAAGTTGTTCAATTTGATAAGCACTCTCTGTTGACTTATACAAATTGAAGGTGTAAAACACCTGATGTGGAACTCCAGGAGTCCAGCTAGACTATAGCATATGAAGATATGACGTTTTAGCAAAAGTGGTTCAATCTGATAAGCACTCTCTATTGATGTATAAACATCGAAGATCTGGAACACCTGATATGAAACTGCAAGAGCAATACTACACTTGAAATGTATAGAAATGAATGTTATGAAATAGGTATGGTGAATCAAAAAAAGTAATTAGTTCGTCTTTTAGATAACCCTAAAATAATGGACACGTATTTTTCTTTTCTCTCTCTCTCACAAACAAATAATAACGAAGATACAACAACGCTTCGTTAAGTCACTGCTTAGTACAAATTTTACATAACTAGACGTGGCGTCACGAGCCCCCACTCTCCGACTTTGTTGTGTTATATCTCATTATTATTTTGTATGTCTCTTCCAGACCTCGGGACTACAGAGTTCCGAATTTTTGGGAGGCAAACGTGGGGCCGAAGCCAACACGCTGAAGCCCTTTTGAGACAACTTTAATGAAATGGTGACACAATACCGTCGATTATCCCTTTATACACTATAGAAATGAACCCAAGGACAATCCCCGGTGGACGTCGTTAAAAAAAAGACAATCCCCGGTTCTGTGCTAAACTATTGCTAACTATAGAGGGAAACTACTTGGGCTATTTGTGATGGGATGTTAGTGGATGACAATGGTACATGTAAAAATGGCAGGTGGAGACTCGCCACCTCACTTACTGGGCCCCCGGGAACCTGAAGCGTGAGGATACCTCGGCGGACTTTAAACACAGATTACGCGCTCCCTGTGCTTACCATGAGGCACCTACCCTCCGAGCAGGGCTACTAATCCTGCTCTAGCGACTCCACTCTGGACAGCCAAGCCAAGCCAGAGGCGTGAGACCTACCCCCGTCATGGTTCACTCCGACCGGCCGGAGATGGGGGACAGTATACTCTCCCTGGAGAACTCAGTATATACAGCCCCGCGGGGTTGCTACTCCCCGTCATCAGCCTCAGATGTCCTGCGGTGCCTATATCTCATTATTATTGTCGTTATTATCTCAAGAGCCTTTGTCCCAATTATGTTAGGGTCGACTTCCAGTCACGATGCAACTGAGTACCAGTGTTTTACAAGGAGCGACTGCCTATCTGACCTCCACAACCTGGTTACCCGCTCAACCCAACATAACTTGGTAAGACTTACTGGCTTCTCACTACCCATAACGACTGCCAAGAATGTTCAATGACAGCCGGAAGCTACAGTTTAACATCCCCTCCAAATAACGGTTATTGGTATCCAAAATATACGTAGAAAGTACATACGAACTTAGAAAAGTTGCATTGGCAGGCACTTGCCAGACCTGGAATCAAAGACGCACGCTCATACTTGAGAGATTGGTTCTCTACCCACTAAACCACCACGACTTCCACTAAGTCACCACGACTTTGTCATCTATTTAATGTTTTTTTACGTAATAATACGTGTAACATTTTTGCTACATAACTTAAATGCAGACTTATTAGAATCACTACTTTTATCCCTATGATCACGTCTATTGCGGTTCAGTTCTCAGCGTTTTGTTTAGGCATCGTTCAGACCAAACGTATTGTCGGCCGCTGACTGTGAGCGCGCGTTACGCAGTTTATTGCTTTTCCATATATATTGAAATTATCGTTCACACCGAACCGACTATACGCTGTTACGTCGTCTGTTGTAGCTGACTCTAAGTGGCCGATTATTTTACTACGCGACTATGCACGGCGGACGCGGATTGGCTACGCGGACGCAGTTGCCGAATAGCGCCGCTCCGCCGCGTACGCACCGCCGCGCCTCGAT
Organism: Helicoverpa zea x Helicoverpa armigera; assembly: GCA_033682625.1. NCBI lineage: Eukaryota > Metazoa > Arthropoda > Insecta > Lepidoptera > Noctuidae > Helicoverpa > Helicoverpa zea x Helicoverpa armigera. The sequence goes on from JAWIIS010000028.1 coordinate 12,799,583, forward strand.
ACAGCACGTCGATAATTAGTGTCCCTTTTATATAAACTTAAACGTATTGAAGATAGTAACTCATCGAATGTTTTACTGTCATACGAAAATATTTCTTGAACTTATTTGGATAAAGTCTATATTCGAAATATAAAGTATAAAATTGACCAAGAAAATATCTCTTCAAATTTAAGGGATGTACCCACAATCTCTTCTTTTTATTATTGTCGTCTTCGCAAATGGCAACTATCTGAATGCGCATCATTTAATTGAAATATCAGTAAAACGTCTGATTTGAAAAAAATAAATTACGCTAGTTTTATCGTTTATAAAATACTACGAGCAACTTCAAATACTGAGCCCTTTTATGTGTAGAATAAATAGTCAGCCGCTCAGCGTACGCATCTAGTGTGAACCTACAAGAGCCTATTCTTTTGTTCACACATGTAGCGCATCGTACGCTATAGCCTATTGTCGGCTTGGTGAGTACGCGTACTGCAGATTGAGTCGACGTTCACACTGGGGCAGACAGTGAGTATACTCACAGTCAGCGGCGGACAATACGTTTGGTGTGAACAATCCCTTAGTCCAATTTAATTAAATATATGGAACGTTTCTAATGGTTATGCGTATTCTGTTGTTTTCAAGTCAACGGGCCCTTAAAATTCAATATCAGACTATTCAGATCTTTGATTTTGCTGACCCCGTAGTCGCTGGCATAAGGGACAGGATCCGCGTACGAAGTCGCGGGCAGAAGCTAGTTTATAATACGCAGCTTTTTTCAGCGGTTTCTCCTGATTCAAGGGAAACCACTCCCTATATGTCTTAAAATAAAAAATGCCTTTCTATTAGTCCTCTACAACCTTTACAACCTCATAGCTTTGGTTTAGCTGCACTTAAAGCTTGCATTACCATATGTTGTATGTTGTAAGACCAACCTTCGAACCTTAGAAAATCTATCAAAAAGAGTTGATGACCACTTACAATCAACTGCCTCCCCATTTATCTTTACAAGACAAAATAAATACATCGCCCATAAACAAATATAAATAGCACAGACAATAAATGCACCTCAATAGGTAATATTGTTCCTTGTCAACACCCATTTAACTTCAAAATAATTCCGCATATTACAATGGTGTCCCCTTTCATTTTCTTTTACAAATATCCCCAAGAAAGATTACTCCCATGGAATAAAGGTACCTTTATAAAAAAACAGTCCAAAAACCACCATATTTCCGGCCAAAAGGTCGAAAGGTGATATTCCATTGCGCATGCTCTATGACCTGGTGCCCGTACATCGTGCTAACTGACGTCTGCATAGCTGCAGGGTGCATACAATATTGATGAACTGCTTCCTAGGAAAAGCGAGTATCGATTATTGCACCGATATGTTGTATCCGTAAGTTGGCATCGAAAGAGTCGATGGCTTCGTGATACTTTTTTTCTATTTAATTTATGTACTTTTTTATATTAAAGAATTCAGGATTGTTATCCACGTGGAAATGTGAATATGTCAGCGTTCGCTTCTAAAGCTACTATGAAGGGGTTTTTTTTAACCACGGACTAATCTTTTGTGCTTTTAACGTGTAATTGGTCTACCTTAAGAAAACTATGACCAGTCGTTAGCTAAAAATCTGTTACTGTTACAGCCTTTTTATCGTCCCACTGCTGGGCACAGGCCTCCTCTCACATGGAGAAGGATTGAGCATTAATCATCACGCTTGCTCAATGCGGGTTGGTGATTTCAGACTTTATAGTCCAGGTTTCCTCAAGATGTTTTCCTTCACCTTTTTTTATCAGCCCCATTGGTGTCTAAGTATACTTAGAAAGTACATACAAACTTAGAAAAGATGCATTGGTACTTGCCTGACCCTGGAATCGAACCCACACCCTCATACTCGAAAGGTTGGTTCTTTACCAACTAGGCCACCACGACTTCTAAAAGCTAAAGCTAAAAATCTATGGCAAAAATACCTAGTACAATACAATAATGAGAAATGTACATTCTTTATCCAGTAGATAGATAATAAATTACACCTTTTACATGCCCTATGGGAAATTAATGTAACAAAAAAGTCGTAACTATTCCTGCATCCTCACATAAAAATAGCTAAATTAAATTAGTTTTAAAACCCTTTTCATGAGCCGTCGAGGAGAAGTAGACTATAATGAGAATAGTTTGAGCAAAGTTCCAGTCGTCCAACTTTTCCGTATTTATTTGTTGGACTGCAAAATGAGTTTATACTGCCAGCAAGAGCTTCATTATGTGAAAAATGTCTATCCTTACATAATAAAGACATTTTGTTTTACCATTTTCTGGGTTACTGTGTATTTCTTACTAGACTAATGATAGATAGTAATTTACCAAAATATAAATTGCGATTGACTTGGTTTGCCAGTCGCTGGGACAAGATTGAGGAGCCAGTCACGGAAACTTTAGGTGTAATTGGAAAGAGTGTCCGCACTAAGAAAACATTGATTTAATTGAAAAATATTCAGGTAAATTACCTGAGTATTTTTCCGATGGGCCCTTGACCGATAAGACCAAAATAGGTCTACAATTTCATGTTCAGTGGTACAGTCAACGTCATAATATCAACATAGTACATTCAAATTCTTATAAATAAAATAAACCCCCTAGTTACCTTGCAGTGAATTAACACAGCGGCCTAATTCTAAATCCTTTGCGTCCACACGTTAAGTGGAGCCGCTTCGCGAGACGACGCGAAGCGGTATCATCAGCTAGATGTTATTGTTATTTAGCATTCATAGGCTTTAATAAGTTTAATTGAACTGACTAATCAGGTGCCTAGGCGTTTTTTAAAATAATAAATCGTCTTCTGTCCCTACTCTTTTTGTAAAAGTGTTGGCCTGGTTAGGAAATGTCAGGAAAAAATAATTTGGTATCTAGTCATCATTAGGTCGGTCTAAATATTATAGGTATATTTTCAAGTTTTTCAGGTTGAATGGCTGAACCGATTCAGATAAATCCTAAAACGTATATATACGAATATGAGCGTAAAACGGCTAATAGCAGAAACTTTACATGACACTTTAAAAAACATATACCGTCTTACCACAAAAACTTTTAAACGTCAGTTTATGCCTTGTCTAAAAAAGTGACAAATTATGACGTTGACATATGGTTCATTTTGCAGCCAAAATTTTATTAGACCAGTGTAAAACAGGGTTTAAAGTTTTTGTAGTAAGGCCCATAGTACCTATAATTTAAAAAATGATCAAAAATGTTATACGTAAGAATAGTCCCAAATTATAACGATTTTCAGTCAAAAGGAATTTCCAAACTTCAGAATATACAGTAGGAAGTAAGAAATACGGTCAGTGATCGAACCGGTACTTTGGTAGGAAACTCCTATTGTTGCCACTTGTGATCAATTATCGGCTTCATCAGCTAGAAGGTACATACGTACGAGTGCACGCGACTCCGTCATTATAGCGAGCCATTTTCAGCTGAAATCACGAGTTATTTATAGATCGACCAGATTGGAGATTGCTCGTTAAAGAACTGTTTTTAAAATGTTGCAGAAATTAGTCACACATACGATATCTAATTGCTATCATCTATGCTTCAAAAAAATTTTCGTGTCTATGTCATAAAGTTAGGCGGTGCTTGCCACGGTCAGTTTATAGGTGGGTGACCGTAATCTAATTCTATTAAGTTGCAATCCGTGATTTAAAGTAACAAAGGAGCTTAACATATACAATTTCATAATTTTTATGATTATTGAATTTGGCTGTACCCAAAAAGTTCTAAAGTCTAAAAAACAGTCATCATTTTTGGGCTATTTCGTAATTTAAATTAATATTTACCTTAATTGTTTCCTTAAATAAAGTTTAGGTCTAAGAACCAGTCATTACCCTAATTTTAGCTCAGCAATCGTGAAAAAAATATGTTCTTGAATTGTTAACCCACTTGTCAAATAGGGCTGCGAACTTTATTGTATTGTCGACGCGGCGACGACGGTGCGTTTGCACGCAGATGGCAATCGCGTGAGAATTGGGGCCAACCCTTACGGCTTTATTCTTCACAGCTGCGGTTCAGTACCGTATGATTTATTTTTATTACTTGCAGTTTCGGCACTTAACGTTTTTCAAGTTTATCAGGGCCAAGCTAAGACTGTTTGAATTTAGACTTATTGGGAGCACTAATTATTTAGTTCCAGTCTGGATTTTGATCATCTTCATAATAAAGACTGATAAATACACTAGCTTCTGCCAGCGGTTTCACCTGATTTCCGAGGGAACTGCTCCTCTCACCAGCATTATAAAAGCCTATATGTTACTCTTCTGATATATAAGCCATATGACTGACAAGTTTCATCAAAATCCATTCAGTCGTTTTTATGTGAAAGAGGAATAAACATCCAAGGATTAAGTCGTTAATCTTATTTATTTAGCTAATAGCCTTTTAATTTTGTCCACAGCTAAAATCTTGCTTTTCTACCTGATCTTCTATGCGATCCTCGTCGGCTTCTTCGCCGCTATGCTGGCGATCTTCTACCAGACCCTGGACTCCAAGATGCCTAAGTGGCAGCTCGATGGATCAATCATTGGATCCAACCCAGGTAAGAGTGACAATCCTAAAACAGAGGCTGGATGACATAAAGATAGAGAGGTCTTTTGAATCAACTATAAATAAAAATCCCTTTAGTTCTCTGTCTAGTAGTTTGTAGTTAACTAATTCTTCGCTTTAATTGTCTTGTTGCCTTTTCCTTAAAACATTTTTGTTACGTGGTCTTACTCATATTCTTACAAGATTCATGATTAAATTAAATTATTATGATTAATAATGATTTTGATAATTTAATTTGTCGTTAACGTAACGTTGTAAGTTAACCGTCCTGTTGATTGCCACGACACAGGCTGTGTCTAGTGTGGATCTCATTGTCTATCGTATTCTGTACTTTTTGTGGAATAAATAAATTATTATATTAATGAGAGACCTAACAAGTATTCCTCTGTGTCCAGGTCTTGGTTTCCGACCGATGCCGGACAGCGCCAACGTGGAGAGCACGCTGATCTACTACAAGGCTAACGACAAGGGCTCCGTGCTCAAGTGGGCGCAGATCATCGATGACTACTTGGAGCGTAAGTATATCTTCATCATCATCATCATCATATATCCAACATCATATATCTATCATCATATATCCCACATTGTAGGATATACCTTCCTCTATAGGACCTACATCATAAGTTTTGATGCTCATGAATGGATGAGTGATGATGAATCTCCTAAACGCTTAGCCAGAACCAGTCCGTGATATTGGTTTTCAAGAGTATATGATGACAGATTGAGTTTGTTTAGTGTTTCTAAACTGCATGGTCTAGTGTTTATCTAAATAGGTCATCATGTCATTGCTCTTAATCACTACTGGGTTCTGCCGCTAATCGCCAGCGAAGGCGGCCTTCGCAATTAGCACAATTGCATAGATTGCTTTTTGAAAAGTAACAATTACGAATAATTTCGCAAAAGTTCAACAAGTAAATTCGGTACTCGTTACTTTATTACTTTAACATCAAATAACAAATATACATCCATTCTCAAACCTCAGAAAGAATGATTATTTGTTTTTTTGAAGAATGATTATTTGTTTCCCGAATAATATGGTCTCAAGTAGTAAGGGATATCTGATCATGGATTTATGCCCCTGGGATATCAGCTGCTAACTTTATTGTTCTGCCACGATAAACCAAGCCATCATACCATATCAAGCTCATACTTCAAAATCACCATCTCGTTTCAGAATACCGCAAGAAGGGCAGTGGTGTTGAGGCGAGCGGCGCGGAGTACCGAGTGCCCTGCTCCCCCACGAGCGGCGCCACGGGAGAGAAGCAGGTCTGCGATGTGCCTGTCGATGACTTCCACCCCTGCACCTCTGCTAACCAGTACAACTATGAGGAGGCTGGGCCTTGCGTGTTCCTCAAACTGAACAAGGTGAGGAAACATTCTGTCTATGCCAAAAGAGGAATAGATAATTATTCGTAATAATGCCACACTAGCAGAAACATAACTGAGCATATAATTTTTTGCATTCATGGCTAGGAAAAAAATCTTTAGAATCTTTAATTTTTATCACGATTCAGTTTATGAGTGGACACCTCCTGATGACTCTGTTCGCTTTACATTTCAGATCTTCAACTGGATCCCGAAGCCGTACAACAACACTGAGGACCTGCCTTCCAACATGCCTGATGATTTGAAGCAGCACATCAAGATGGTCGTAAGTATCCCGAGAAACCAACATCCTAGAACCTTAACCCTTTGCCAATATTATTCCTTTGATACTGTATTAGAGTTAGAAATAAGTAACTACGCTATTCTATTGGGACACCTGTAAAAATAGTTGTATGCTTGGTGGTGAAATTAATAAAATAAATAAATGTAATCTACCACTTTTAACAAAAGCGGGAAAACAGACTACATTATTGAGCTGTGGAGATTACACTCTTAATTATATATAAAAAAAGCAGTCCTCCTAAATACACATAGTGAAACCCTCTACAAGGTAAAAGTCAAGGTTGGATTGGTTTTCTTAGAGCTATAATTAATCTTATTTTCTTGTCTACCAGTCGGGCAAACCCGAAGCGAACACGGTGTGGGTATCATGCGAGGGAGAGAACCCAGCTGACGTGGAGAACATCGGGCCAGTCCAGTACATCCCTCGCCGCGGCTTCCCCGCCTACTACTACCCCTTCACCAACAAGGAGGGCTATCTCAGCCCCCTCGTCGCTGTGCTCTTTGAGAAACCCAGGAGTGAGTATTATTCTAGAGATCTTCAAGTCACCCTTCTGAATTTATCCTGAATCGTTTTGCTAACAAATTATCACATAGTCTTCATCTTTAAATCGAAGGTATTTGTCTGACTGGCTACTGGCTTCTTCAGTGCGATAAAATGACTGATTATAAAGATCATCACCTCTGAGTTAGGTCTTTTGCGCACTTTGTGTAATAACTTCATACTTATATATTGTGTTGTATGTTTGCAGCGGGCGTCCTGATCAACATAGAGTGCAAGGCCTGGGCCAAGAACATCTTCTACGACCGCTACGAGCGGCGCGGCTCCGTGCACTTCGAGCTGATGGTGGACCGCGCCTAAGCACCACCCGCGCCAGTTGGCCAAGCTGCTGCCCCACAGACTGCTCACCTGGCCATCAGTGTCTTATTTATTTGTTCCACCACGTTCTGGAACCGGGGCTATCTCAAACATTTGCCACTCCGGCAGATCAGGTTTAACTACATTTCAATCATAACTTAGCGTTTTAAACTTAAGGTTCTTAACTACGATAGCCCCGGTCCCAATGGAGCCACTCCAGCATTCTGTAGGGCGAAGGCCTAACCGCCAATTGGCCGCCAAGGTCACCAACTGATCGCCTACCGGCCAAGGTCATCGGGTCCCCAATTGGCCGAGTTCATCAACTTACTGCCAAAAGATCGTTAGTTGATCACTAGTCATGCTAATTGGTGGTTGCCGGTCTCAACCGGCTGTTAGTTGTTTTAAGTGTTGTAAGGTCATGGTTACCAGTTAGTCGCCAAGGTCGCCAATTGTTCGCTGCGGCTGCCAAGGTCGTCTCGGAGGTCATGCCAGGCCGGCTGCCAAGCGCCATTAGCAATAGCCACATAGTCGGCGATTAATTTGTATTCGTTTTAGAATAAGCCAGAGGGCGCCACTAATTTTAACTTTTGTTTGTCACGCTTCAAATAAAGTTAATGAAATTTAAAATTTATTGAATATATATGAATTATGTAATGTTTTCTGGACGGACAGTCAATAAACACGCAATAGTTGGTTCCAATTTAGGTTTTTTAATGGTGTTTTATTTCATAGCCTAAGATAAGCACCCCTTCCCTTCTTGACCAGGTAAAGCCTTGTGACTAAAACTCTGAAGACAATCATTAAGATCGTTATAGCATTGATAAAATAAGGCACATTCAGTACCTAATACGACGGTTTTATGGCAATAAGTCTTACTAAAGAGTACTAAAAACTTAGGAGACATTAGAGCTTATCCACATACACAGCCGAACAGAATATTATTTACAGCTCATATCAGCAGTTTGATACCACTGAAATAGGTGTACCTATAAGTTATAATAAAACACATTTTAAATAGGATATTTTTATCTTTGTGTGTTGCTTAGCTAAATTATTTCCTATTTAATAAATATAATAATAGATTTGATAAAATTGTGTCTAATTTCATCAAAATAAAGAATTGACTAAATAATATGTAGGTATTTACTAGTTTATAATCTAGAGAGTCAGCTCAGTTAACGTTGTATGTAATATTGCTCCTGCTATATGTTATCTACACAAGGAAGAACCGGGATCCGGAGTGTATCCGGGTAAAAAGCCAAACCTAAACGTAGGCTATTTTAAAGGTTAATATTTAGTATTATTGCCAACTTTCATCAAAATGTGTAAGTATTTTTTTCGTGAAAGACTACGTAATACCTGTCACTACCTTTAAGCCAATTTTCAGTTTGAGTTCACGTTAATTGACTATTTTCGCACTAGGTGTCACTAGCGTCCTGAATTAACTACGTATTCCACACTTGGATAATAAAGTCTTCAACCTAAGTTCTTTTATTCAGTCCAAACTCATAACTGTTTCTCAGTAAAAGCGCCAAGTAAATAAACACAGAATAATACTTAGGTACACACATACCTATAAATAGCCCGAATCCCACAGTTGGTCCTATGTCAATTAGTCCACTCACAAGTTTGGTTAAAGATCTATTTATATTCACACTTCTAAAAATAACTTGCTTCATTAATCTTGCCAGTTAATTAATTAGTTAAAATGTAACGAGTGACGCGTGTTGTCGTTTCAACGCCTCTTTATATTTCATCACACTGAAAAGAAGGCATAAGTTCAATGAACAACTCTTTGCTCAATACTGATTTAGGCTTTTCTTTCTTTTTATGATGATAATGAATAAAGTCAAGTTTGAGTGTGTAGTTTCGATTCCAGATCAGCCAAGTATCAATGCGACTTTTCCAGGTTTGTAGAAGTACATTAAGTATATCTTGAAGAAAAACATTTCGAGGAAACCTAGTCCTTATAAAGTCTGAAATCATTAACGCGCATTGAGCAGGTGATGACGCGAAATCCTTCTCCATGAGAAGAGGCCTGTCCCCAGCAGTGGGACGATAAAAAGGCGGTTGAGGATGATGACTCATAGGTAGCATTTAATAAGATTCCATGGCACTGCACCTCGACTGAATTGCAATTATTTTGCAAAAATGTTAAATGCTTTTACAATTTTACAGTAGAGGTATTTTGTACACGGTACCAAGGATTGCCTTGTATTTAAGGAAATTTGAACCTCAACAAAATAGATTTTCCTTAGAAGTTACTGTAAAATATATCGTGGTGATTAAGCTAATAGTCAGATTGGTGATCAATACTAACAATAAAGTAGCATCTGAGAAAGCTCATATCTACTATATCGGCGTATATAAAAATTTACCATACACATATATCTCCGAACTTATCGAGCCTTATTTATCCCAAATCAATATTCCACAGGATTAATTACCGTGCCCTATAAATAGTCTTTATTACTTCCTTATAAACATGGTTCATGACGTCACAGGTACTAGGAGAGCATAGAGTAGTGAATACTGTAAGTAGGGCACGGGGGTGAATGCCGACTGGCCGGCGCCAGAGGGTTAGTGCGAAATGTCGCTCCGATACTTTGTTGGTATTGCGAAAATGCGTTACAGAGATAGCCGAATGTTTTGGTGAAGATGGGCTGTTGGGGTGATTTTTAGCCAAATTACTAAGGAGGATTGCTATGACGCGTATTTACAGAGTGTACATAGCCAAAACGCATCCATAGGAAACTGCTCGCTGATATTTTGTAATGCCGTTTTTAAATTTGTGATTTCAAAGTATACACGAATATTGCGTACTGCTCGAGTATAATTCGTAGCTTAGACGTGCACATGCATCATTCCAATTTATACACGGTCAAATTTAACTATACAAAATTAATATTAGGTAAAGCTTTTGAATCTGAGTTTGTTTATTAAAAATTGGTGCTAATTAAACAGGCTTCTTTTTAATATCATTATTCGCCCCCAAAAATGTATGTTGAATTCTAAATTACTAAGTCAGCCACAATTAACGAGCATCTAAATAATACTATCTTAGCCACTAGTATCTTCTAAGTAAACCACTCTGAATACAACTCAGCATGATGGTTATTTTTTAGCATCTAAATTTTTAGCATGCATTCTAACAGTAAACTTCTAAAATACCATTAAATGACACCATAAAATATATTTAATTAAATTCTAATTTTTTAACTCAGTACGTTTAAAATGTAAGCAAGCAACATGCAGCAAGCATCGCTTCTGTCACGGCTCCGGTGCTGCGGGGCTCCGGCGGTCCCATGCGAGCTTATCGTCGCAGATGGTTTTCACGCTCACCACCGCAGCTTCGGCTTACTGGCCGGCCAGCCTCAGCCGCGGCGGCGAGCGTTACAACTACCTGCGGCTCAGCTCGCAGGCCGCCTCGCCCCTCCGCGCCTACGCGGTTTTGAATTGCACTCTAGGGGTAGGGCAGACAAGACTACGTGGAGTCGGTTTTGCAGCGATTCGTTTTCGTCACTAACTTTAATTTTTAATACAATGTTTTTTAATTGAAGGTTATAAATGGTAATATACTAAAAACGAGGCCCAGTTAGTAAATTAGATGACAATGTATAAATAATGTTGTAAAATTAGAAGCTTAATCATGTGTTCAATAAATAATTTTGTGGCTGCACTTATATTTCCCATAAAAAATCAACTTGTTTAAAAAATATACAAAAAGAAATTGAATTTACGAGCATTATTAATATTTAAATTAACATTAAATGCTAGGTTGTGTTTTAATCAAAATGGCAGCATGCAACTGCTCGCGAATAGATTGGAATCGTAAAGTTTTTCGCGCCTATTCCAGTGTATACACGATTAGTTTGCATGCGGACTAGCACTGTATATTATGGAACAAAGCAAGTTACTTTGGCCACTACAAAATATATGCGAGTATTTGCGTACTGCTGCTGTATACATCGGAAGACTTTGTATAAAAAGTGAATTCCAATCTATTCGCGACTAGTTTCACACGCTTGCGTACTAGCCATGTATATACTGTAAATACGCTGCTATGACTTTATATTGTTTTAAAATCGCCAATACATTGTTGATAAATATATCCAGTGCTTTTTTTCGTATTTTAGTCACAATTAAATGCACAGAAATAGGTTTATGTTGCCTGACAACATAAGTACGTCCATTTTTTTAAAACAACTGTTTACTTTGTTATTGAAAGTAAAAATTCATGGTAAACAGTTATTTTTTAAAAACTAACGTTTATGTTGATATTGAACTTGAGCCTACTTTATGAAATAGGCAGGTATATCCTTATTATTTCACACAGGAAAAAAAAATCGCTAAGAAATCTTGCTGAAAATCCTGCTCAATAAATTGAATCCTTTATCCCTCTATATAAAATGCACAGACTCAATAAATCTACATACAAATGTGTATATTATCTAACTAGTAACTACGTTATTCACTCACCCCTTGTAATCCGCTCAGCGTGTCGTCAACCCCTGTAGATCTATATAATTAGATAGGTATTTATGCGTAATTAAACGTATAGTATATATATTACTATTTCTAGTCATTGTATTTAAGTTTCGAGTATATACAGAATCTTAAGTTTAAGAATCAATTTTGCTAGGACGACCAAATAAACGATGGATGGATTGTGTGAAAGTAGATATGAATATAAATAATGTTACTCGTGAAATGACGGTAGATAGAAGAGTATTTAACAAGAAAACATGCTGCGATGACCACAAATAAAATTGTCAAGATAATGGCAGGATAATGGTCAAGATGATGATAAAATTACCTATTGAAGGACTACCTACTACATACGTAGCGTGATACCTAATTATATGCCTACTTAGTTAACAAATCGCTGAAACATTTGTCAGTTTGTGCGTATGTTACTCTCACTGCAAAACAACTTTTACATGAGTAGGTAAACTTTTAGATAGAGAATCTAAAAATAATTTGTCGCGTTTACTGATCCTGTACCTGTGGTTACTGCCTACCAATTCTTCAGTATTGCAGGTGTAACCGCAGAATATAACTAATATATATCTATCTGAAATACGTAACAATGAAGCTGTGAGGCGTCAGTATGTCTGTTATGTTATAAGTACGTACTACGCATTAAACTCTCGCCTTCGTGCTTATGTCAACAACCTCTGCGTATTATATGATAGTTCTCATCCCTTTTACACGTATACTAGTGCACTATCTTTCGTCTCCTTTTGCAGATTTTTTGTTATATTAGTTTAACTTCTTAATGTTCAATCTTGTTTTTTTTTTTTTTTATAAATTTTACAAGAAAATCCATTTAGGTACCTTTTTATTTTCAGTAAATAATTGGCCGCTTGTCTATGACCAGTACCATTAACACTAAGAAGGTTTTAAATTTTAAAGCAAATAATTCATTTATTTAATATTTGGAGAACCAACAGCAGTAACATTTAATAATTATAAGACAATTTATGTAACATGCAGCCAATTATAGGTCCCCACTTTTAAACTATTGTATACATGATACTTATATCGTGTACAGACATGAAAGTATTGAATTACACAATAATACACAACTACAAAGTTCACATAGTACTTAACTATAGTTAAAAATTCCAACCTAAGAGCTACGACTTCCAAAAATCCAATTCAAAACTAGAAAACAAACTATTTTGAGGGAAAAAAACTTTAATTATTCATCTCATAATCACCGACTTTCATTTATTTAATTATTCCTACAAACCCAATATTATTGGCGTTTTCATCAATGGCGTCTTGGTTTCGGTACTAGGGGAGCATAAATCTGTAACACTGTATGCTGGCGCCGGGATGACGCCAAGCGACGTCGCCGCGACGCCGGGACTCACCACCCCAGTGCGATGTACATTGCTGGCTGCTGGAATTAAGGAATCATGATTTTTTTAATTAAAATTTTAAAGAATAGGCACTTACAAATAAATGGCAATAAATCTTTAGATTCCCAGTTTCGCCACGCACACGGCATTATCAGTGGCGGCAAGTAGGTATTTCAATGTTCAGGTGTAAAAGCTTTTAATATGGCTCTAGAAGTGGTGTCTGCAGATCTGTGCTTATTTTGCCATATATAATATCTTCGAGAAATCGAGTAACGAAGACTAAAAAACCGAACTAAGAACCTAAAACAGGCAGTTTAGTGAATCAGTAGTCTGGTTTATTAATTAAGTATTATAGTTATATATTAATAAGTTCATCATCCGTTCTGGTAACTACGATATAACTTCAAAAGAAAATAATTTGTGTTTCTTAAAAATGTGTACTATTATAGAAAATGACTACGGCGTAGCGATGACGTAGCATTTGTGTAGGCGTGCCTCAATAAATGCATCGTAGCACCGTAGCACATCTGTAGTACATTTTGATTCCTTTCTTTTTAAACGACTCTAAAAAAAAGAGGAGACTACAAATCTTATAGCAACGTTTTTATTTATTTTCATTGCTGAAACATTCATTTTTTAACTGAAATAGTTTACTGAACAAACATACATACTAACATATTATGTTTAAATAGATAACTCTTATCGGATCTCTCGAAAGGTCAAGTCCGGTTAAATCATGTTTACAATAATTATAACGCCGGATTAGTTCACTGTTGGCTATTCCAGGAGATTACGACATACGCGTTTTAGTCTAAAAGAACAAATACTTACATAAAAAAGTCGTACAAGCTACAGACAGGATGAATGGTTAAATAAAGAAGGTAAGTTTCTGCTTTTTGAAACCCTTGTAGAAAAAGGGAAATTCTCTCTTTTACTACTTATCTGTCGTTATTATTAAATTATAGGCTCTGCTGATGGGCACGGCACGGCAGATAAGTAGTAGAAGAGAGAATTTCCTACTAGTTTTAATATACTTTACTGTATGTGAAATCTATGTAGGCACGATTATTTAAATAAGTAAAAGCCTACAAGAGGTAACGAACTTATTTTGTAAAAAATATTTTTCAGCTCACTTTGAACAAAAGATATTTTCAAAGTCTCTCTCATACAAACCCAGCAATGTACTCGCAACCCATCCTCCGTTCCAGCGCGCCAGTGCAGCGTTCTAGCGCCAGTGAGCCGCGCCAGTAGTTCTGTGGGCACCGTCGAGAATACACCATAAGCCATGGGGCTGGAGAAGCGTACCATCAAGATCATTGTCATTGTAGCAGTCGTTGTGCTGGTCATAGGTAAGTTTTTTTTGGGTTTAAGTGTAATTTTTTTTTTTGGAGAAGATATATTTTTTTGGAGAATATAAGTTTTTTTGGGAAATTTTTATACAATGGAGGGATTGGTCTTTTGGGATTGGTCTTTCAGTGTTTTATTATGATAGTAATAACGATGTAAATGATGTGTTTTTGTTGAGATAGGACAGAAACAGGAAATAAAGAGATAAACAATTCAATATTTTTTTTAATCAGTGCGAAACTATTCACTCTCATATAAATTTATTTAACCCAATTAGAAATCATTGTGTACTATGTAACTAATTAGAGGTAGATACCTACATAGTGTTTATTGCGACTTTGAAACTTTCATTTGCAATCGATTTGCGACTAATTACCAATTGGTACCTGCACAGTTTCTTTCGCATATAATGAGCAACGAAAAAAGTTGTACGTTACTACAAAATTATCTATATTTTAAACAATACAATTTTACATTTAACTTTTTACAAAGTTAGTTATTTATATTGTATTTACTTCATCGGCTTTCTAAATTAAAGTCAACTGTTATTATTTCGAATTAATTTACTTTTAAACTGTCTAGAGAACAGTCTATAGGTATTACCAGTTCAAAATGGAAGCTCGCACATCGAGGATGAAATTCATAAGGCTTCCTAGACCAGGCTTCAGGATAATGCAGAATGGTCACGCAAAAACGTACACACACTATGTCTAGATGGCTGGTCTAATACTTATAAAATATCCATATCTACACAAATATACTATTCTTTTCACTGTTGGAAAGCTACACTCCGAGTAACATAGGCTATATTTTATTGCGATACTGGTAATACTATCTATAGTTTCGTCGGGACGCGATAGAAACAGCCGGTAAACGACTAGTTCAGGATAAATTAATACCTACAACTAGTGAAATGTCTTCTCTCCATATTCATTTTTTCCTTATAAACATAAATACAGACTACGTAGGTACATACGGTAACTATTATTTTAAAGAAGTAAGTAGGTACAGCAAAGGTTTTAGGCCAAGCCGCTCCCCTTACCTGTGGTGCATTAACTTGATGTCTTTGCAATGTTTTGCAAGACATAAATGCACCCTTTATAAACTACACATTACATTTGGAGTAAAAAAAAAACAGTTAAAACACTACATTACGAAGGTCAAGTATTTGGTCGGTATCAGACCGACTGAAAACTTTAATTGGAATCAAGATTTTCTTTGAAAAGAAATTTGCCAACTGTTGGGTCAATTGTCGCCCAACCGTTTAGTCTGCAGTGAACAGGTACTTATAGTATACTAGCTTCCGCCCGCGGCTTCGCACGCGTAGAGTTCGGACATCGAGTTTCCAGATTTTTTTTTGCTATAAACCTCACGGAGCCCAAGACCTTTCCAACGAATGCAAAACCGTGGAAATCGGTTCGTGCATTCTAAGGTTATAGCGTCAGGGAGGAAAACCCGACTTATTTTTATATAATAGATTAGTGGTGGTCGTAGATAGCGGTCTTGCTTATGTGGATTTATTATAAAAGCATTTTTCTGTGCCTAAGTTAGAGCTGTGCGTAAGTTAGTTGGCAAACTCTGAAAGTACCTTTCATAAGTTGCTGACCACGTCGTTTGATTGGACAACCAGTTTGACCCAGAAGTTATTGAGCGGTATCTAGCGTCGTAAAAGCCAGTCTCTTGCGTCGGATTGTATCTGCGCCAGACAATGTGGCGCCGTTTTCTCTTTGTCAATAACAAGAACTTGAAGACTATGCCAATAGCGGACTACACTTAGTACTATGTGTACGACATGTGTGTGTCATACTTAATTCTTTATTAAGGTTCTCAATACTAACCGTCAGTTGCACAAAGCTCCATTAAAGTTAAAGCTTCTTTAAACCTATTGCTGACTCTTTCTTTGTCAACAAGATAAAAAGTGTTAGCAATAGATTTAATGAAGCTTTAATTTTAATGAAGCTTTGTCCAACTGACGTATAATCGTTACACCCTTCCTTTCACTCTCACTAACAGGTTCATGAATTAATTGACCAATTTTAGTCGTAGGTTCCTTTCAGCCGTTAGCCGAAGTAGG
Source organism: Helicoverpa zea x Helicoverpa armigera (assembly GCA_033682625.1). Taxonomy (NCBI): domain Eukaryota; kingdom Metazoa; phylum Arthropoda; class Insecta; order Lepidoptera; family Noctuidae; genus Helicoverpa; species Helicoverpa zea x Helicoverpa armigera. The sequence goes on from JAWIIS010000028.1 coordinate 12,815,971, forward strand.
TTTGAACTTACCTTTAACATGGGGATATATTTAATGTGCATTCTGACGTCAGCTTGGGGGAGTAATCACTTAATGTTTGCATGCTTCTATACTTATATACGACATCATGAAACAACAAAGGTCTCAACAAATAGCTACATAAGTAAACAGTACTACAAACCTAGTTAAGTTTTTCAGATATAAATTCTTGTAAACAGTCAGCGTCAGTAACCACACACTGCAAACTTTTAGTCGGCCGCTTCATTAGTAAACAAACAAAAGATACGAAATACTTTTTAAATGTATACGATGAAAAGGTGATGTCATATATTTTGCATAAAATAAAGTTTCAAAGGTCCTTGTTATTTTGTCAATAAGTTGATGGCGTATGTTTGTTTCAGGAGGCGTTATTGGACTTCTGCTTGGCCTTTTACTGCCTCAGCGCTATGTCGGTAAGTATTTAACTTTATGTTAAATCTAACACATTCAGTTTAGCTCGAGTGCAATTAGCGGGTGGACGTGTGTCAGTTCTGCTAGTGAATATTAATAGTAAATTCGGTGATTGGTGCAATTTGTGATATTTTGATTCCTTGTCACTCTTCTGGCATCTAAACCTCTGACTGACGCCCACTGGGCGGTACCAGAGAGAGATATCGATATTTCTGGCACTCACTACTCTGGGCGCCTTTCGAAAAGTAGCTGTGGTTGGCTGGGATTGAACCCACGTCGTGTGCTCGGAAGGTGAGTCACCGAGGGCGCTGGACCTCCGCGCCACGGTGCAAGTTGCAACGAGTGTTGAATTTGCGGAGCGCTACGAGCGGCTGACGTCATCGGTGCATCAGCTAAGTGCTACGCGCTGCGGGCCAGTGGCTACGAATATTATAACGGCTACCTACGAGCTTAGTTTACGACACGAATTACGATGACAAGCACTCAACGTACTCCGCCAAAGTCTCAGCGCGGCAAACTGATTGATACACAATCAGAACCGGACATCACGGCAGCTAGCGAACATGTGACGAGCAGACCCAAACGTCTAAGACCAGGAAATTCACCAGAAAGTAAGGATTACTTTAATCGGGGAACACACGAAGACACTAATCTCTCTACGAAATTGGAAGTTCAAACCGACATTTTGGCAAAATTAGTGACTGAAATACGGGAGATTAAAATACAAAATTCTAAGATTCAGGATTCAAATGCAGAAATCTGTAAGTCAAACACTGAGATTGAGCGCGCCATCTCTTTTATGAATAAAAATTTCGAAGAATTAAGAAAGGAAGTTGAGTCGCTTAAAAAGGAAAGGCAAGAACAACGTTCCTACATAGAATCTCTAGAAAAAAAGATTGTTGATCTCCAACTGAAATCTCGCTCAGCCGGCATGGAAATTCGCAACATACCTCAGTCTAATAACGAGAATTCAAGTGACCTTGTACAAACCGTTTGCAACATTGGGAAGTTAGTTGGAGTTCCTATCACAAAACCTGAACTCAGGGATATATACCGCCTCCCCGGTAAACCCACCCAGGCCGGCACCGCTCGCCCAATTATAGCGGAATTTACGACAGTGAATACCAAGCAAAAGCTAATATCGGCCGTCCGGGCATACAATAAAAATATAGATATAATGGAAAACAAATTGAACACTGAACAAATCGGCATTCCCGGCAAGCGACAACCGGTCTATGTAGCTGAACTACTACCAGCCAGCTCCAAAAAGCTTTTTCACATGGCACGACAATTTTCCAAAAACAATCACTTCGCTTTCTGCTGGACCAGCAACGGAAACATCTTTCTTCGCAAAAGGGACGGTGACAAGCAAATACTAATTAAGTCGGAAAAATGTCTCCAGGAACTTGGTATGAAGATTGCATGACTGACTCTTTTACGTATGCTCATGTCTCTTGTCTATACTTCGATGATCATTGCAATCTGCCTCCGGTATCTAGAATTAGTCTTAAAATACATTATACTTACAAACATCATAATAATACATATACATTCACACAATAAAAAGATATACACATATATATCCTACATTAATACCAACACATTAAATTTAAGCTTACTGAAAAATATACACGCATACATACAGACATACATACAAACAAACAATGGTTTATATTCTTTAACGAGAGGTGTTATTATTCTTCATTTAATTAAATCTGTCTCTAATATCCTTATGTCTATAATTAGTTTTTATTTTTGTTACAAATGAATACCATAATAAATATCAATGATGATTTGGACATATTGAGGCTGGATAAGTCCTTTTGCTGTGATCCACAAGACTGTACAAACTATATTAACGCATCTGAAAGGAATATTAAATTATTACATATAAATATACGCAGTGTCAAAAAAAACTTTGATAACTTACAGGTTCTTATCAGCTCCACTAAAATGAGTTTTGATCTTATTGTGTTAACCGAGTGCTGGCTGAGAAAAATAACAAGGCCGCCGAGACTAAATGGTTTTTTGTCACACTCAACTAAACTTACCTCTAATCAAAATGAAGGTGTAATAATATATACTAAAATAGGACTAAATATCACAATTTTGGAACCAAGCATTGTAAACGCCAACTCCCTTGTATGCAAACTTGACTGTAACTTTGCTTTCGTTGTTGTTTACCGCTCGCCGTCCTATAATAGTATTGATGGAGTAAAAGATTTCCTGACCAGCTTAAACAATACTTTGAGTGAACTTTCGTCTATTCCAAATATCGCGCTTATTGGTGATTTAAATATTGATATTAAACCAGGGAACAAAAGTCCACATAGTTTTGAATATCTTATTCAGACTGCCTCCCATGGTCTACTCCCAACTCACCTAATTCCTACTAGACTTCAAAACTGTCTTGACCATATTTTATTAAAATCCAAACTTCCCTCCATTACATTAATTCTCGAATCGTTCATCACCGACCATAAACCAATTATACTTACCATAAATAACGCGAACCCAACTCGGAAGCAGAAATACACAATCTCCCGTCCTAATCTAGATGCTATTAAATTTGAATTAGAAAACTTTAACTTTTCAGAGTTTTATAACATAACTGACCCTAATGAAGCGTTGGATAATTTTGTTTCAATAGTAGCTACAGTGACAACTAAACACACCACAATCGTTACAATTCCTAGGAGACAGAGAACACTAAAACCCTGGATTACACCAGGACTGTTAAAATGTATCAAGAACAGGGACAGGCTTCACATAAAGTCTAAAAAAACACCGGATAACCTTATATTAAAATTAACATACACACGCTACAGAAACTTCTGTAATAACTTACTTCGCAAACTTAAAATAGCCTTTGAGAAACGTCAACTAGAAAAATCTAGAAATAACCCTAAAGCTCTTTGGCAAACCATACAGGATATCACTAATACTCGCAGAGAGCGTACCAGTGCCGATCAATTGCTTAAACTATGTGATAATCCTCACTCTTCTGTTAATGAAGTATGTTCGTTCTTCAGCAATGTTGGCAAAAATTTAGCAGCAGGTATACTAAAATCTAAAAGTCTAAGTAATAATTCCCCCTGCAGTACTCAATATACAAATACAATATTTTCATCCCCAGCTAGCTCCCTCGTTATACTAAACACTGATGAAGACGCGGTGGAATCAATCATCTTACAGTTACGCAATGATTGCTCTGTGGGCTGGGATGGAATATCATCTAACTTATTAAAAATTTGTCACCGCGTTCTGGTGCCTCCCATTACACACATCTGCAATCTCTCCTTGCAATCAGGAACATTTCCAAACGGACTAAAGAAAGCCATAGTCCACCCCATTTATAAGAGTGGGAGCAGGACCTGTGTCAACAATTACAGGCCAATCTCCATTCTGCCCTCGCTCTCCAAAATACTGGAAAAGATCCTTAACAGGCAGCTAAGAGGCTTTTTAAATAAACAGCATATCATTGCTGAGAACCAGTATGGCTTCAAGCCTGGGGTCTCGACTGAAGATGCTGTTTTAGATCTGACACAATTTGTAGCTGCAAAATTAGATAGTGGGGCTAAGTGTTTGGGGATATTTCTGGATCTCTCGAAAGCTTTTGACACAGTTCCTGTTCCCAAGCTTATATCAAAACTAGAGCTCTTGGGTATACGTGGATTTGCCCTTGACATCTTTAAGGACTATCTTAAAACCCGTATGCAACAAGTTAAAATAGATGGTTTTCTCAGTAGGGAGGAAATCGTGTCGTACGGTGTGCCACAGGGAAGTATATTAGGTCCCACACTATTCCAAATATACATAAATGATCTCTGCAGGATTACCCTCCCAAACTGTAAAGTCTATGCATATGCAGACGATACTGCTTTGATCATTTATGGTTCCACCTGGGAAGAGGTTAAAAGTAAGGCAGAAGCTGCTCTAAAAATTACTATGCTGTGGTTTCACCAAAATCTCCTTACCCTAAATGTGGAAAAATCCTGTTTTATCCCTTTCGCAATTCGGCAAAACACTAAGCCACCTCAGAGTTTTGTTGTAACTGCTCACACCTGCTCCAACTCTGCAGCACCTTGCTCCTGTCCCATACTAGTAAGGAGTGAATGTGTGAAGTACCTGGGTCTGCTTATAGATGACGGCCTACGATGGGACAAACAGCTGGAAATGGTTACCAACAGAACAATGCGACTTATATATGTTTTTAAATTGCTTAGGGAGTCGGCTGATATAGACACATTGAAAATGGTATATTTTGCACTGTGTCAGTCGATTATCGGATACTGCATTACTGCGTGGGGTGGTACCTTTAAAACCAATTTCCTGAGGTTAGAGAGAGCTCAGAGAGCTGTACTTAAAGTAATGACCAAGAAGCCATACTTGTATCCAACTAAACAACTTTATAATGACTGTAAAGTGCTAACAGTCAGACAGCTCTTCATCTTGCAATCTATCCTCAGAACTCATAGAAGTATTCCCAAATCCAACCCAAAAAAACGCACAAATGTCCCATCAGGTGTACGTCATAAAACTACATTTGCTAAACGCCAACATTATGTTATAAGTACCTACATATACAAAAAAGTACACAAAAGTCTGAACATTCTTGACCTAAACAGGCACACTCTCAAAGGTAAAATCACTCAATGGCTACTTCAACAAGACTACCTTACAACAGAGAATCTCCTAACATTCATCTCGTAATAAAGAATTTCAAAAACCACTCACTCACACACACACACACACACACACACACACACACACACACATACACACACAAGTGATGATGTGCATCACATACACAAACTCTTAACAATACACTCAAAACACTAAACACACTTCACTTTTATTTTTTATTTTTTCATCTCTTTCTTTTATACAGTGTAAATAAAGACTTGTCTATTTTAAAATTTTTTAATATCTTCTATTTTTATTTTTTGTTTGTTAATGTTACACCGACACTGTTTTAATTGTTTTAGTACTCGCTATCGAATGTCATATTATTATAAATTTTGTTACCTTATAGCTGAACCCTATCTCTTAAGATACAGGTTAGACCTAGTTTAAGGGATAGAGTTGTGTATATTGTGCTGATAATATGATATTGTTTATATTAATGCTTTATCTTGTATACAGTGCAAAAAGTCCTATTTTGTGAAATAAATAAATTATTATTATTATTATTTCTCGTTATTATTACAATATCTCACATCTATGTGTGGTTATTTGATGGCACGGGCCGAAGCCAAGTGCTTTTAAAAATTATGAGTTTAGAAATTTTCTTGTTAATCTACATGTATTCAGGATTACTGCTTTTTGCAGTAGTAGATACGTAGATGGACTAATTTTTAATGTATTTAGGCTATTGTGCAAGGGTTTTGGGATAACTCCCGTGCTGGATATTATGATGGGGATAGTCTTGGTATGACTGATATTCCATTGCGTTTTAAGTTCTATTGATAAATCTGTGTATTTGGCTATTTTTTCAGTGTGTGTGTTAGTAAGATTATGGGTGTTGCATATAGCTATGTCTATTATGTATACTAATTTATTTCGTTTATCTACCATAGTTATGTCGGGTCTGTTGTTATAAATGGTTTTATCTGTGATTATGGTCCTATCCCAGTACAATTTGAAATTATCGTTCTCTAAGACTGCTTGTGGTTTATATTTATAGTAAGGTACCTTGTCTGTAATAAGTTTTGTTTGAATTGCTAATGATTGATGGATTATTGCAGCTACTTGGTCATGGCGGTGTTTGTAATCAGTTTGAGCTATGGCTCTACAAGCTCCTGTGATGTGCTGGATAGTCTCAGATGCTCCATGACACCGTCTACAGGAGTCGTTGTAGTTGGGTCGGCGTATTATGTACTTCTGGTAGTTGCCTGTGTCTATAACCTGATCCTGGATGGCGATCATAAATCCCTCCGTCTCAGGGAAGAGTTCACCTCGCTGCAGCCACGCGTTCGATGCTTTCATGTCGACATGAGGTTGCTGCAAGTCGAGGCGATGTCTTCCGTGAAGGGATTTACTCTCCCAAGCCGCTATTTTGTCTGCTTTGCTGGTGATACGTTCATTGGTTTGTGGGTCAGTGCTGTGTAAATTGAGTGGAGTAATTTTTTTATCTGTTTGGGTGATTATTTTATGAAGAGGTGATTCAAGGGCTTTCTGCATGAAAAACTTTCTTAAGCTGGTTATTTGTTTGTTGTGTAAATTTTCTATGTCTATAAGACCGCGGCCTCCTTCGTCTCGCGGTAGCGTGAGTCTTTGGACACAGGATCGTGGGTGGTGTTTTCTGTTCGTCGTTAGGGTGGTGTTTATAGAGCGCTGTAGTTTAGTAAGATCAGATTTGGACCAATTTATAATGCCGAAGGAGTAGGTAAGTAGGGGAATAGCAAATGAGTTTATGGATTTTATTAAATTACGCGATGTCAGTTGTGATTTTACCAGCATGTTGAGTCTGTGTCTGTATTTAGTGATTATTTTGTTTTTTGTGTGTTTTTGATTAATTTGGTGTGATTGTTCAAAGCCTAAATATTTGTATGTGTCATTTTGTGATAAGGGTTCCATTGTTTTGCCAGAGTCTAATACATATGGGTTTCTATCAACATCATTTCCATTTCGTAAAGTAAATGTTTTACATTTGTCAATACCGAATAACATGTTTATATCATCAGAAAAAGTTTGAGTAAGATCTGCTAGTGAGTGAAGTCCTGATATAGTATTGCTATAGAGTTTGATATCGTCCATAAACATTAAATGGGTCAGCTGATAGCTATCCTGTCTTTCGTTATTTTTAATTATAAGGCCACTGTTAGAAGAGTTCAAAAGGTTAGATAAAGGGTTTAAAGCTAGGCAAAACCAAAGAGGGCTTAAAGCGTCTCCTTGGTAAATTCCTCGCTTTATGGGTATGGGATCTGTTTCTATTGATTTTCCTACTTTAAGTTTAGTATTCCAATGTTTCATGGACTGTGTCAAAAAATGAATTATTTCGGGATGAATTTTGTAATGTTTTAGTATATATAGCAGCCAACTATGGGGAACAGAGTCAAAAGCTTTTTGATAATCTATATACATGGTGCAGATATCATTTTTTAATTTAACATTATGTTTCATGGCTATGGCGTCTATTGTTAATTGCTCTTTACATCCCTGGCTATATTTACGGCACCCTTTTTGCTCCTCCGCTAGGATATTGTTCTGTACAGTGTGTTTATATATGATTTCTGCGATACAGCCTGTAGTTAATTTGTAAATAGTTTGTAGACAAGTTATGGGCCTGTATTTGGCTGGATTCGTATAGTCGGAGTCTTTAGGGAGCATGTAGGTTAGGCCTTGGGTGATAAATTCTGGGACATTTTCTGGATATTTTATAAAATCATTGATGTGATTATAGATAGAGGGGTGTAGAGAAGTCAATTTCTTATAGTAGTAGTTGTGGATGTGATCAGTACCAGGACTTTTCCAGTTATGTGCTTTATTGATGACGTTAGCGAAGACCTCTAATGGAATAGCGGTGAATTCCATATCTGTTACGGTTTCTAAATTGCTTTTATCGTCTTCTATCCATCTAGCAGTTTGATTATGTTCTGATGCATTCGACCAAATGTTTGACCAAAAGGCGTGTAGTTGTTCGGGATTAGGATTGGGTCTGTCTACTGTCTGTTGTCTATTTTGTATATTTGTAGTGTCTGTGGTTAGTGTTCTGTAAAACTGTCTTTCGTTGTTTGTAAATTGTATATTTTGGTCTTTACGTTTAGTGCAATTGAAATATCTGCGGCGCCTACTTGTTACGGCGGAAAGTTTCTGTTTTAGACTATCCATAAATTGTTCGTTTGTTATGTTAGGTTCTTCGTAGCTAGAGTGTGTTCTGTATTTGTGTTTGATTCTATCAATGTGTGTAATTAGTCTTAGATGCCTGTTTCCGTTGATGTATTGTGTCATTCTTCCTATGTCTTTGCGTATTTTTTCTATTTTTATATCTAGTCGTTTTAGCCACTTTGGTCTTCGGTCTACTACTGTGTTGCGTTGTGGAGTCGTTTGTGTAGGTGTTTGTGTAGTTGTTGTTTGCTCTTTAAGTTTAGTTCCATTACAAATTGCTGCGGTATAGGCAGCGCAATAGATAAGTGTATGAGTTTTCAGAAAGTTGTCTTCTTTAGTTGCGTACTTTGGTAAAACATTGTTATTTAAATATGTAATTATGTGTGCAAATTTCTTTGATGTTTTCTGTTTGGGTATAAAAGGTCTATTTGTGGGGTCTGATAATAAATATTTGTTGTAGGTTTCTTCAAATAGCTTTTCTATTTTGGTGTCTAGGGACTCATCTACAAACATAGTACTTATCGTTTCTTCGGCTACTGTATCTAACTGTGGGAGTGCAGTATCAATTGTTATTGGGATATCTGTTTGATTTAAGCCTAAACCATTACTACTGCGTAAGTTGATAGGTTGTGTATTTACAGTTGGACTGCTCGTTATTGTGTCGTCATATGTATCATGTGTGGGCTGAATGTTGAGGAAATCCCTAACTCGTCGTTTTATTTCTTCTAATCTATCATCAGAGATAAGCCTATTATTTATAATTACTCTGCGCTGATCAGCAATACGCTGTTCAGAGACATGTGCGATACAGGAGAATCGTTGTGTTATGACTGTGTGCAGTTGTTTTCTGTAAGCTGTTCTATTGGTCTCTAAATGGGTTATTTTAAAATATTCTGTTATTATTGTCTCATTTATATCGTCAGTCCATCTTAAACGACCAGTTGTGTTCATGGGTTGCTGTGAGTCAGCTACGAAAGGTTGTGTAAGTGCTAGTGTAGTGTTACTTATATTTTGTAGACTAATTCGTACCTCGTTTTTTATGGACTCTATCGTGGTTTCAGGCAGTAATTTATTTCGTAAAATTGCGCGTTTTTGATCTCCTAAACGTTGTTTTGATACTGGTATTTCGGGAAATTTTTGTGTGAATTTAACATATAATGGGTCTAAGTAACCGCGGATTTTAGTATCTAAATCGGTAACTTGAAGGTAAGTGCGCCAGATGAACTCATTCATCTCTCTTGTCCATCTCAATCGCGCGCGAGCTTGGCCAGTGGTGGGTGCAGGATTGTCGGCTACTGCCTCCTGCACAACATCCATGGCTGCAGAAGTTATTGAACTAGGTGGGGAAATAGAAGAAGAATCAGTATTATAGTTCAAACAAGAAAGAGGAGAAGAAGGGAGTGAAGGGAATAGAGATACAGAAGAAGATGGTCTGCTGTAACCTTGTTCGGGTGACCCGGTAGGAGCCCGCTGACTCAACTCACTACCACCGATGGTTCGTATGCTGGAGCGCCCAGCATCGGCTCCAGGCGCGCCCCGGCGATCGCCCCCGGGCAGCGATCCTATACGTAATTTTCTTTGTGCTCTAGTCTCCATTTTGTCGATGGGTTACTATTGCCACGTTAGCCGCCCAGTAATATTCTTTTTGCGTTGCCCGCCCCCCACGTGATCTGGTGTTCGATCGGGACGTGTGGTTAGGTTTCAGTATTATTATAATCGATCTTTCCAAAATCTGAACGGGGTTGAGGTTCACACAAGGCGAAGACATAAATACGTCTAGCCATAATGAGTTCATTTTACAGAAATGTGAAACGGTGTGCCCTTTGCTCTATTATTTTAACTGAGGGACATTAACGCAACGCTTATTTTACTCGAAGTCTCGAAGACTTTTTAAAACAATGAAGAATCTCGTGAAACCAGTTAGCAGTTGTTGATGTCAGACATTGCATTTCTGAGCTTCGAATCAAAAGCAAAAGCTTGCTATGTATCTGTACGTCAAACAATTCCTTAATTAGATAAAACTGGCGAAATTCAGTATTAAATTATTTTGATCATATTTCTTATGCTTTTGAATCTATTCCAGTTTCGTTTGGATTAAATTCAGTTTTCATTTGGGGTCGTATCACGGTATCGCATAGTTTGAACATAATTATCTCCAGAGAGAAAAGGACCTCTCCAGTCTTTTAAACTGTGTGTTTGATAACAGAGCTGGAGGTATGGCCTCGTTCCGAGGAGTACACATGGGACCAGCCGCTGATCCAGGTGCGAGGTAGCGACCCTGGCAGCTGGCACAACTGGTACCGACGACTCAATGACTTCCTCAGGGGTAAGTGGCAACAACCAAGATATTTTTGGACTGAAATTATTGCAATCTTATATCCAATTTGAATTGGATTTTGTTATTCCATCTAGTAAATGCATTACATTTCTCTTGTTGTACAAGGCTAGGATCGGTCCCAAGACGACCCACGGACCAGGGAGTCATCAATTCAAAGCAACAAAATCCCAAATTTTTCAGAAAATACTAATTTTCTTCCTCTGAACACCAGATGGATTCTTCACAACTATTCCAAAACCCAAACTTAGGTAACCTGTTATAATTCTACCCTTATAATTAATACACCTAGTTTACGAGACCTCGATTCCCGAGGAGCCGCCCCGCGCACCATGTTCAGTCCACAACCGTCGCGACCAGCATCTACGTTCAGACCAGTGTGACATGGCCATGAGGCTGTGGGCACCATGTACTGCTGACGAGTTCTACGGGTATGCTAGGGGCAAGCCTTGCATCTTCCTCAGGCTATCTCATGTGAGTAAAGAATCTTGTTTTCTCAGGTGGTCCTTTGAATATACTTTTTCATCATGCCCATAAAATACAAATATCATTTCAAGTATTGTATTGCAAAAATAACATTTTATTTATGTGGGGTAATAGCTTTTAAGATTGACTATAATTTGTCACAATGGGCACTGGACTTTACTGGACTGGAATGGGACTTTAGCCAAGTTGTCTTCTAGTTTGTTTTGAAAATTTGCAGATAGCTAACCTTTGCAACAAAGGGAAGTTTAAACAGACCGTGGTGCCGGGACAACAAATTATTCCAATGAAGAAAATGATTCAATGGCTTTATTTCCTAATCCTTGTAGTCTGGCTTTCAGCTTTCAGTATAATAACTTTGTGTATGACCTAGATCCACTACTGGGTGCCTGAGCCGTATAACATGACGTCATCGCTGCCCATCCCGCCAGACATGCCACCGCATATCAGAGAAGCTATGGTAAGTTTATAGCTTTCTTACCTATTTACGGAAGTTTGTGAACGACGTAATTTATATTTTGATTCAATATGTATTTGTTCAGCAGTGGTCTGCGATAGGCTGATGATGATGATGATGATGATGTATTTCTTGTACACTTTCCTATATAATAAAACCCACTTTGAATCGTCGACTCGATCGACTTCGTCTACTTTACGATCAGAAATTCCTGTTTCTTACAAATCAAAGAAATGTTTCGTGTGATAGAGTCTTGTTAATTTAAATACCCCTAGGCTGGTTCTTATTCACCTCTATCCACTGAATTAGTATCATTATGCTGGTTTAATAAAAAACTTTATTTTTGCCATCAGCGTCTCCGGCCCGCTCACCAATACGGCGACTTTATCTGGGTGACTTGCGACGGTGAATTTAGCGCTGACAAGGAGAACATCGGTCCGATCCAGTACATCCCAGCGGAGTACCCTCCAGGGTTTCCTCTCAGCCGGCTGCACACTGCTGACCGCATCCCCTACTCCGCCAGGAATATGCCTGATCAGGTTCCAGGACCTTTAGTGGCCGTGTACTTTGAGAATCCACGACGTGAGTGCCTTCTTTTCGTGGTTAAATAAGGTTAATTTCCAGATCAGATAACTATCAAGTCTGTGCTATCAAACTACGGGTGACATTCATTTGCACTTAATGAACCAACAAAGTCTATTCAGGCTACTTACAAAAAGTCAGCTTTTGTAATATTTGTAAAATTTGGCACACCACTTTCTTGGCCTACTTACTGATCTACTTTTTGTCAATACAAAATTTGCTACTGACAGATTCTTGTTAAGACCACTACTACCTACTACTGTTTTTATTGATTAGGAACCAATTTTACTCTCAGATATGAAATCTCATAGCTATTTATCGAAAATTTAGAAAGGCATTCGTATCTTTCAGGTGGAGTGGTGATCAACGTGGAGTGTCGCATCTGGACGCGCGACATCTTCTATGACCCCAAGAGTCGCTATGGACGCGCCCGGTTCGAGTTATTCGTTGAATAACTTCACTAATAATGCTTATGCATTTGTTTTTACTTTGATAAGAACCTTCTTTATTTTCTTCTTTTTTATCGTCGTTGGTAGCCGTTGCTACTACCCAAGAAGTTCGACAACATAAACGTTTAGTTTTCTTCAAACAACTGTTTATGTACATATGTAGTACCTACAATATATTTTGAACTTTTGCCTTACTAAAATGGGAATGAACACTAGGTACTATAGGTACTTTCAAGAAATTAATAGGATCGATGTTATATACGTTGCATAGGATCATAAAAGCATAGGAGCCGTATTTTATGTATTATTTTCTACTTTTAGTTTTTATCTGACCTACCTAATTAGTTAATTGATGGTTAGTAATTTACTTATTAGCAATAAAAGCTGCATTTATGATTGTGGTTTATTTAGAATTAATTAAACGTTTTCATACTGCTTTTGTAATTAAATGAATGGATGTTAGATGCTAGATTTGATGTTTGTTATTAAATATCTACAAATGCTGCCGTTTATGTTAGATTCTATGAATAACTAGTTGATAAGAATGAAAAGATCAATTATTTGGAATTAATTATTATAAATCTATAATACAGTTAGGTTCGGTACCTAATACATCCCTACTTTATAATAAATTTTAATGAATTTAAATTAAGAAAACAGTGTTAAAAATTTCAATGAATATAAATTAATAATAGTGTGAATACAACAAAAAAAATATTTAAAAAAAGCGTGGGGTGCTTTTTAAGATATTATCGAAATGAAAATCACTGTACTCATATCTGTCAATAAAATATTTATAACTATTGACACCATGCACCCCACGCTTTTTTTTAAATATTTTTTTTTGTATTCACACTATTATTAATTTATATTCATTGAAATTTTTAACACTGTTTTCTTAATTTAAATTCATTAAAATTTATTTCCTATTTTTTAGTTCGTTTTTCTATAAAAAGCGTGTTTTTTAGTTTTTTTAAACTATTATTTATTTTCTACTTTTTAGTTTGTTTTCAAACTGTTATTTGTTTTGTAGAATTAAAATTCTCTTTAGTATACAAAAATTTGTCAATATTAGAGAAAACGGCTAAAGATAATTATTGGAAATAAAAAATACAGGTGAAGCTAATAAAAAGCGTGTAATTAACATCGAGTCCTGCCTTATCGACTGTAGAGAAAAATTCTAGAAAATTTTAATTAATTTTCTTACCTTATCGACTATAGATGAAAATTATATAAATTAACAAAGATCATATTTTGCAAATTGAAAAGCCTAGAAGTCGGTGTCTAATGGATGTTACTTAGTTAATTTTGCCACCGACTTCTAGGCCGATGCACCTAAAATTAGTTTTTTTTTTGCTTTTTAGTGTTTTGGGAACTCGGTTTAATTTTTTTGTAAAAAGGTTATTTATTTAAAGCTTTTCAGTGATACGAATAGTTGTCACTATCCATACACACATCCATACAAGTGGGAAGTTCTCATCAATACAAAATTTTCTTCAAAATTTTTTTCAAAATTCTCATCAAAAAGAATATAAGTCCAAACGAGGTATTTTACATATTCAGTTGTTGAGTTCCCTTGACTTTCTCTGGTCTCCATCATCAGGTCAGCTCCAAACCTTCACTGTTGCATAGGTCTTGTCAATACGAATAATTTAAGCCCAAACACGACGTAGTTTACATATTCAGTTGTCGAGTTCCCTCCATTTTCTCTGGTCTCCAACATCAGGTCGGCTCCAAACCTTCACTGTTGCAAAGGTCTTGTCAATACAAATAATTTAAGCCCAAACACGAGGTAGTTTACATATTCAGTTGTCGAGTTCCCTCGACCCTCTCTGGTCTCCATCATCAGGTCAGCTCCAAATCTTCACAGTTGAATAGTGCTTTTAGGCGTACACCTAAGTGTCAAGTTTTCACCCTATGTATGCCTACAAGTTTTGAAGGTTGCCCTCGATTTCTCAGGGTTTCCATCATCAGATCCTGACCTGATGAATATGGGACCAACTGGCAGCTATTCCAAGTCGAAAAAAAAAAAATCACGTAAATCGGTCTATAAACCTCGGAGTAATCGCTGTGTATGTGTAACCTCCTCCTTTTTGGGAAGTCGGTTAAAATGGAATAATTTTATCAAATTAGTGTATTGTCATCGGTCCTCAATAAATCTACAAAGTTTGAACGAAATCTGGCCGTTTAAAGTGGGTCAAAATCGCGCCCAAAGAAGTCGGTTACAAACAAACATACAAACATACAAACCTACAAACATACAAACATACAGGTGAAGCTAATAAAAAGCGTGTAAAAATACTTTGTCAGATAAATATTACCTAAGTAATGTGCTTATAATTATATAACATTTCCTGTTTTTTTAAGGGTACTAAAATTGAAATAAAACATTTCAATACCTAGGCTTTTAAGGTAAATAAGTATTGTACCTACTTACATCTGCCTCTATGCACCTATGCTAAATCAAATCGAAGTGTACCTTTTTAAATTGTTAAAAAAAAAAAAAAACAGATCATAAAGTATTATTATTCTATTTAGAAACCTTATTTATGAACCTGTTCAAAAAATATAAAATATTTAAGTAAATCTACCTCTTTACCTGTTCAAAAAAAAACTACCAAAAGATAATTTTGTAGATAAGTTAAAGACATATAATAAAATTAAACTAGATGTGTCATAATTAAATAATTCTTCCTATTCTGCCTTCCCAAAAAACATTCCTAATGTACAGTCGGGCATATTAAGGACTGAGCCTCTTTCATATCTTCGCAATTTTGTAGTTTAACATGAGTTCCAACGGATGTTAATAATCCACAGAGGTTTGATCCTAAGAAGTCGTAAATGATATATTCATTTGCAATAGGGTAGTTTCCAAGGTCGAAATAATGAAATAATATTTAGTCCGCTTTTTAGATAATCAAAAAATATTGGATACGTATTTTTTCTTTTTTTAATTAAACATAAAATGACAAAGATAATACACTTCAAAAATTAGGAGTGGGGGCCTTTTACGTCACAGTGTCCTGAAAATTGTAGCAACTTGTGACGTCACACTCAACTTTAACACGCTATATCTTAACAAGTTCTGATCCAATTTAAAAAAGAAAAAATACGTATCGCTTAATTTTGGACAATCTACAAGACGGACTAATTATTATTTTTTAGGAAACTAGCCTATTATGAATATATCACTTACCTACCTATTTCAGTAGAATACACTATAGATACCTAAATACGACTCGAGCATTAATGACCGTGACTGTACTTACCTACTTTCTTATAATATGTAATAGAATAAGATCTGTCTGTTATGATATTAATTCATCAAATTATATTTTAAATGTTTTATAAGTTGTTGTAAATATTTACTTGATCAGATATTTGTGTACGTGAATTGAATATTGTGAATAAAATACCTACCCGTTTGAAAATTATTTTTCTTTTAATGTTACAACTTTTCCTGCATCCTTTTACCCATTACCAGATGTTTCACAAATTTACACCATCTGATAGCCTTTTCCCAAATATGTTGGAGTCGGAGTTACTGGCCTCCTACCCGTAATCACTGCTAAAGAAGTTCAAAAACCCTGTAATTAAATATTTTGCGCAGTGTGTGTAAGTAATTAAATAAGTGCTAACATAACACTCATTATTTTATTTTAAACTGCTGCTTGTTCCTTGAATTATCTGATCAGATAACAATAAATTAAGAAAAAGTGTTTGCCTTTGTATTTTCTATAACTCCCGCGTTTTTTTCAATTAGCTGTTGTTGCCTAAACTGCACGGTGCAGGCTAGCCAACCTACAGACAAATTAGCAATGTTACCAGGTAATTGTTATTTTGTGGTAGTAGAATGGTAGAAAGCTATTTAATTGGGGTGCAATTTTTTTAAATAATAAAACATGATCTGTTTTAAAATTCAAATACATCATTCGGTGATGAGTCAGAATGAGTCACGAATGCATATCTCAAATTGTGCTTGTAAGATGCTAAAATTATTTTTTTATCATTCTTGTACATACATAAAGATTTTATCCTAATGATCCGATACCAAGAAAAGTAAATTCCCCACTGGTATTTTATTGTACAGCTTTCTCTAATGGATTTAAGGGTTTAGAATTAATCACCACTAATCACCAAACTAAACAATAATGACGCCATTTGACCAGAGCACACACATTAGTAGCATATAAAGGTTTAAGCTGGTAACCCAGCTCAGCTGTCTGCGATTGACATTCCGTATCCGTGGACGTTTCTCCAACCGGATTATCGTCGTATCACTTACTTGCACCGCATTTATAATTGTGAGATAGTTCGTGCACAGTTATCTAAAACATTGCGTCGCAATACATCCACCATGTCTCGTCTCAGGTTTTGTTTGTTGTTAGTGGTACTATGCAGTTGTTCGCAGTACGGTAAGTGTTATTTCGTACAACTATTTGTGTTGCAATAGGTTCTTTGTTGCTTTTTATCATTATGTCGGTCCGAGAGTACGCCTTGAGCGCTTTGTTGTCGTGATTGAGCGTTATTTGCGCAATTAGCGACAAAAAAGAGTTCGAGTAAGCGTTACCGTGGTTCCCCGACATTCTAGAAAAGTGTACCCTCAACTTAATATTGTTACGACTATACCTATAGCTATGTGCCTAGCTACGAAAATTACAAGTAATGCTGTACTTTATATTAACATAATGACACAGTTATTTAACATCTTGTGTCTATATAAATCTGATTGATTCATATTAACTAAAAATTTTCCTTATAAGAAGTACCTTCGTAAGTAATGCTAAGCATTTTTATAATTAAATAGAATGACCTTTACAGGAAAAGTCTCACAAAAAGTCTTTCATAACCGTTTCACGTTAAAACAATGGTTTTTTTTTTCACAACAAGCCAGTATGACCCACATTTTTGGTCTGAACATAAATAAATTGGTTCATTCAAACTTAATTTCTTATGTACATATTTTTAGGGTCATTTCAAAATCATTACTTACCTACTTGAAGGTTATAGACAATAACAATACTTGTTCTCTATCAAGCAATCTCTATGTATTTTCATTATGTTGGTAGACATTTAAAAGATAGTGTTTGGTTGTGATATAAGAAGAAATCATTTTATATTTAACGTTCTACATATTAACAAATAACTTTAGTTGCTAGAAAAGCCATATTTTATTATTAGGTTTTTAATCTATACTATACCAAGAAGAAACATGTTTGCATCACTTGGTCTGAGGATATTTTTGATCCTTCATATTTCTAAATGCACATTTTATATTGAATCCCAGTTTTCTTTAGACATCTGAGCTAATTGCTATTAGGTTGTTCTGAAGGTCAGATAGGCAGTGGCTTCATGTAATACTCTCAGCGGCATCTGTTTATACTGGGAGCCTACCGTTGGCTGAGATTGAGAGCGTGAGTTCATTGCCAACCCCAACATAGGAAAAGGCTAGGCAAATGATGAGTCATTAATTCAATATTTGACTTTTGATTGATGACTAATTCAAATCATCTAAAATGTTGTGTACAGAACAAGCATCCATTAAGTTTAATTAATTATTAAATGGTAAATACTGTGATTAAAGGGTGGTAGGTTAATTTTGTGAACATGTAATATTACTGATAGGCCTTATAACAACAATGGTCATTGAACTATGACAAATTAGGTAAAGAAACTCTGTTGGCAAAACAATTGCAAATTATTCTTACTTTTGTGAAAGTATTTTATATTAGCCATTTTGCCATGGTTACATTTGCATTCTGGGGGTGCTTCTTAATAATACCCAGATAATGTGTAATTAAGTGTAATTTGGTTTCTAAAGGCAAGTTATATGATTGTTTGTTACTCATTCATATTTGTATATGAGCATAAGTTCATAGCTTGGATTTCCTGTTCCCAATTTCTATAAAGTTCTTTTAACAACTAGTGTGTTACATTGGGGGTGAACTCTATATTTACTTACCACTAAACTAGCCCCTACGTGTCAATATTGTAACAGGACTTAATGGTTCAGATAATATCAATGATTCATCATATGAGTGCGTGTACACTGATACAGAGATATTCAAATGACCTGCTGTAACCTGATGCTGACTCAGATTGATCAATATACATACATACTTAATCATCAATTTTGTATTTAAATTTTAGATTTTAGGTTTAATTAGGGGAGATTTTCAATCAATGTATTTTATTTTACTACAGTCTATTTGTATCAAGTTAGGGTGGTATATCACATTCAAGGATTATAATCATCGGCAAGGATATTGAGCCCTGACCTTCACCTGCGCAGAAGTGATTTATTGGTTTATTACAACAAGGTACGGTGCGCGATCCCCACTCCTCCGCCGAGAGGATTATCCGTGCCGATAACTATACAATAGTACACTATTGTATAGTTATCGGCATCTCGCATATCGGCAATTGTCAGGCATCATAAGCTGAATTTACTAATTCTAATGAAAATTTTGGCCCACAGGTGCTGGTGATCCGATCACAACACCAAAAACAATCATCATCCCCGTGGATCCTCACAAAGACTTGACCACTCCTGAACCAGATACAACGCCTGCGCCTACTACGACTGCTGCGCCCACCACCCCACCGACAACACCCCCAACTACGCCCCCAACTACACCCCCAACTACGCCCCCAACAACGCCCCCAACTACTAAACCCACGACGACCACAACCCCAGCGCCAACTCCGGCCCCCACTCCCGCCCCCACTCCAGCCCCAGCTCCAGCCCCAACCCCAGCCCCAGGACCCCTTCCTCCCCCAGACCAAGGAACATGGATGTACACGGACAGCAAGAATGTGACCTGCATCTTGGTGCAGTTTGCAGCTCAGCTCAATGTTACTTACACCAAGGTTGTGGACAGCGGTGAGTCAAACTTCTTTCTTATAACTATTATTATATACGTAGTTTTTTTCTTTTGTAGTCTGTAGCGTTTGATTTAAAATAGGTTTTTAATTTATTATGATAAATTGAATCTTGCCTTGAAAATTGGTGCAAGTTTTTGTAGCAGAAATCAGCACATTTTGAAATTACCAAAAACAGTCCCAAGGCCTATTTTTTTTTTGTTCTCACTGTCATATCAAAAAACCTAGCAAGTACAGTTTAAGCCTGACAAAAGGATTTTTTAAACAGTTACCTTAATTGCTAAAATAACTTAAAAAAACAATATTGAATTCCGTTTTTTTTTCTATGAAACCGATGACATCATTTGTCAGTGTTAGTTATAAAAAAAAATGATAATGAACTACACCCACAGAAAGCTATTTTAAATGTCTATGGCTATATTAATAATTTTAATATTTTTTCCTCTTACTGATGGTGTAAAAACAGGTACTTACCTAAAAAAAGAATTATTATTAAAAAAACAAAATACCCGACTGCACACTAAAAAAAGAGTAAAACAAGCCCCACAATAATATTGATCAATACAACTTTACTGAATATAATTTATAAATATTGATGGAAAGCATCGCAGGCGGGGACCAACAGAGGCTCATTTATAGTCATTTGGGTTGTGCACCATTTAGCAGAATTTTCGTTGGTGGCGGTCAAGGTGGTCCCCGCCTGCGATGCTTTCCATCAATATTTATAAATTATATTCAGTAAAGTTGTATTGATCAATATTATTGTGGGGCTTGTTTTACTCTTTTTTTAGTGTGCAGTCGGGTATTTTGTTTTTTTAATAATAATTCTTTTATTTATAACTTTTTAGCTGTTTTTATTTAACGAAAATGTTGTAGATGTAGAAGACTATGTATATGTAAGTACCATTTTAAATTATTTCGACGACATTTGGCTTTAGATTACGAGTGATGTTACTCCGCAACATAAATTTACCGCCAATGCGACGTTCAAGACGATCAAGACGACGTTCATGCATTTGATCAAGACGACGTGATTGTATCGCCAAAAGAATCGCTTTTTGCTTGCTAACGCATGAGTTGCTTTGCGTTGACGCAGAATTAACATGTTCCCGTGGGAATTTTGAGAAAAAACGTATCCTATATTAATTACTCCCGTGATTGAAATGAATCTAATGATACCGCATACATATTTTTTTAAAGGGAAATTTAGAAAAAATATCCCGTGGGACTTTTAGGATAAAATGTATCCTATGACACTCCCGTAATCAAGACAAATCTAACGATACCTCATACATCAAAATCCATCAAGCCGTTTAGGCTACAGGAGGTCACAAAGGAACAGACATACATACATACATACATACATACATACTTACATACACTCGAAAAACATTACCCTCCTTCTTTGGCAGTCGGGTAAAAAGTTGTATTACACTTTATCAAAAGTCATGACGTGTTTTTTTTCTTAATGTACATTGTACAAGATTATTAGACTAATCATTATTTATTTATATGCTCTAACTAATTAATCAAGTCGTCTAAAATACTGTATCAAACATTTTCTCAAAAATCTTTTGTGAACTTCTATTCAACCGGCTAAACCAACAAAAAAAAGAATTATTTTTTTCAATTGAAAATTAATCCAAATTAGGCTTTAAAAAATCAGTAGGCAATTGTGTTATTAAAATTAGACCAGTGGTCCATACTGGGCCATATATTGTGACAAAAATAAAAACTTGTTCTTGAAATAAGACATTGGCTACATTTTTTTTCGGTCAGCTAATGTTTATTATGGTTCAAATGTTTTTTAAGTCCGCAACATTAAATATGTGCGGGTCTGATAAATAAACGACTATAGCATTCGCAGAGTAATAATAATATTTTTAACAAATTACTTCAGGATAAGTATCAAATGACTTACTTTAAAATTGCTAAGTTATTTGTATGTACACTCTAAGTATGTATGTATATCTGGGTCACCTATGATAGTGACAGTGATTAACGCTCAATCCTTCTCCGTGTGAGAGGAGGCCGCAGCCCAGCAGTCGGACGATAAACAGGCTTTTGCACGGACCGTACTCTAGCCAGTAACGAAACGAATTTTTTTCACAGAAACGAAAGTATGTTCATAACAATTTTATTAATAGGAAACTATACACCAACATCGCTTTTTTACATACATAGTTAAAGCTTCCTACATTTTTTCCAATAACCGTAAAGTTTAAAAGTTAGGAAGTGCCAATGGATTTAAAAAATCCTTTGGCCTTATTTAGTTCCGGGTTTAATCACCTACAGGTTTGGCATATCACGCTGCAGGGTCATTGTAATTGATGAAACGATGCACCGAAGTGTTCAGGGTCGTGGCTTGAAAAATAAGAAGCAGAAAAATATAACAGTATAAGAGCACTTTTTGGATGAGAAAGGATTATTTTTAAAATAAATAAAATAATTTATAGGTAAAAATAAAATAATTTATAGGTAAAAATAAAATAAAATAAATTTCTCCATAACCTACGTATTTTTCTACTTCTTGGCGTCTCATCTGCTTGCGTAACCATTTTCTACACTCGTTCAATATCCCGAGTTCCCTTGTAAGTATTCCTAGTAGGAATAACGTTATTCTTATTACGTATATGTTCTTGACCTTTGCCAATACTTACCTATTGAGAACTGGAGTGACGCAATGCTAGGTGTTGCCAAAAAATAATTAAGCACTAAAATTCTTGAAAGATTGTATAACACATCATCCTCCGAGCCTTTTTTCCCAACTATGTTGAGGTCGGCTTCCAGTCTAACCGGATGTAGCTGAGTACCAGTGCTTTACAAGGAGCGACTGGCCTATCTGACCCCCTCAACCCAGTTACCCGGGCAACCCAATACCCCTTGCTTAGACTGGTGTCAGACTTACTGACTACTCGTAACGACTGCCAAAGATTGTATAACATATGGTCCACCTATATTTTGTAGGTAATTGGGTTACCCTTTCTTTGTCTCGTCTCGCTAATTTAAGTTCACCCGGATGAAAAGTAGCCTATAACCTTCAAGCAATATTTCTATTAAGTATAGATTCGTGTCAAAAGACTTGTAGTGTGGAAACATAGTACATGGAGTGAGGATTTTCGAAAGGCTGCAGGCAGAAGACGGGAGAGACCAATGTCCAGAAGACCAGAGTGATGGTGAGATATGATGCATACTAGACCAATACATTGCACAGTTTATGCTTTGCATATTCAATCACCGTGTGGCTCATTTTATAAGTTAAACAAACGTGATTTTAAACAAAATTTAAACAGATATGTACAAACTTATCATGTCGACTTCAAAACGTGTTTTTTGATACATTGTATGAACCACAGATTTAATTAGTTATGTGTTGATAATATAATTTATAATTTTAAACACTAATCGATAGTGGTTTGCGATTATTTAAAATGTTTTTTATTTTCGCATAATTAATGTATGTGGCCTTTATAATAATTAGTACAAGCCGAATCGGTTGGTCTGAAGATAACGGTGGCTTTTGTAAAAAATATATTTTAAATAATAGCTTTCATATTTTGTTAAAAGGTAATATTTGGTTGGAAGAAAAACACTGTACATGCACCGTGTTTCCACAGTAGTAGTAATCCGTAGACAGTTCCATGAAAACTTCTCTGTGCACCATGATAAATAGTAGCCTGTCTATATATAACTCAAAACATTTTGTCATATCTGTTCTATATGTGCGTTATAAAATTAGTTTAGACTTTCTCGAAAAAAATATATTTAAAGTTGTAGAAGCTGACTTAATCTTACAAAAATAAAGAAAACAAAGAATAATATAAATAGGAAACAATTTATTTTTTCAGCATATTACAATGACAATTTCTCTATTGTACTTGATTTGTATGGTAATGAAATTCGTGGTTTATTTTTCACGAAGACAATGAACACTTGTGAATATGAAAGTATAGACTACACATAGTATTGTTATCAAGTTTCATTCTAAAATCTAAACAACTGAATTCACAAATTGTTCATTCAAATAGATTAATCAGAATTTTTCAACGTCAACAAATGACAACCTTTAAAACGCCCACTCTTCAATACTTTTATTTTTGCAAGGAAAAAATTGCACAACGTCCACCAAGAAGCGACTGCCTATCTGACCTCCTCAACCCAGTTACCCGGGCAACCCAAAACCCTATGGTTAGATTGGTGTACGACTTACTGGCTTCTGACTACCCGTAACGACTGCCAAGGATGTTCAATGACAGCCGGTACCTACAGTTTAACGTGCCCTCCAAAACTAAAATGTCGCAGAAAATACAGGGATTGGTAGGGAATACACACGATACTGTCGATTCAAGGGAAAACAGACTGCAAATAAATAAAATAATCTAATTTCAAGTACAAATGGTTATTGATAAGTAGTGACGCATTGCAAACGCCCCTTGCATTCAATGATAACAGTCAATGGCGCTCTGTTAACAATATTATGTGGTACTACATACTACTTACATGTATATTATTATATTGTAATTACAAGCTTCCGTCCGCGGTTTCACTCGCTTCCTGGGGAGACTATGCGCTTATTTTTCAACATCATCAAAATCTGTCCAGTCGTCAAAGCGTGATTGAGGAACAAACATCGAAATTGCAAATACTTTCACATTCATAACACACACATAATATTGGGATTTTATACAGCTGGCAAAAAGTTAAATAAATTGAAGGGTGGACCTTCAGAGTCACGACAATAATATAATTATGTAGGTATCCCAATATTTTCCACTTGGGTCTGTGCGTATTCCAAAAATAATAATCTACAGAGGTCAACAAACTTTGTAAAGAGATAAACTATAAATAAAATTAACGATACAAAATCTTTATTTAAACGTAAATTGATGTTTAGAGTAATTAAGTTTGTTCGTTGATTAAACAAATTATAATGTTATTCCATCCTTGTTTCGGAAAGCACGATAAACTGTAAGTCCCGGCTGTCATTTGAACATCTTTGTCTTGTCTCATCTTTCGTTACGGGTAGTCAGAAGCCAGTAAGTCTGATAACCAGTCTTACCAAGCGGTATTGGGTTGCCCGGGTAACTGGGTGGAAGAGGTGAGATAAGCAGTCGCTCCTTGTAAGACACTGGTAGGTACTCAGCTGCATCTGTTTACACTTGAAGCCGACTCCAACATAGTTGGGAAAAGGCTAGACATATGAATGTTTTTCCTTTATACGTGGGATTCGATTCCTTCATTTATTTATAAAAATATGTTATTGAACAATAATATTATGCTAGTTTATTTTACATTATTCTTGTATGTATAACACAAGCTGTAGTCTGTTTACTTAACTGTTGAAGTTATAATATCTATGTCGTACCAACGGTTTGTTTAAACAGTACCTTTATTTTCTAACCTAGAGTTCTAGACAGCATATTATTTATTATGCGTAACTACTTTATATTCAATGTCTTCGAAAACTTCTATTTCTGAGAAACTCTTGCCAAGTACGAAGTCTACAAATCTGTCAAGATTTTGTAGTTACTGTATTCCGGTAACATTTGGCAGTAATCGAGTTATTTATATTCCTTCAATGTCTGTAACTTGACAATGTGTGGCTTAATAATTCTTCAAAGCCCAGGGTAAATAATATATGATTAAAAAAAAACAAATTCGACTAATGAGGGTTTTCGATATTTTTTCTGCCGCCAGGCGGCGCTTCGTATGCGTCAGGTCCAAACAGCTGTCAAATAGTATGGAATGAGGGTTTTTGACATTTTTTCTGCCACCGGGTGGCGCCACGTATGCGTCTGGTCCAAACAGCTGTCAAATAGTATGGAATTGTAGGTGCCGAACTTATTGTTTATTGAAATTCTGTTATATTGGAAGTGTTATTGATTTTATTATGGACTACGGTCAGAATAAGGTTTCCGAACTAAAAATTGAGCTAAGAGAGAAGGTGCAAAAGTCACTGGTACTAAGGAAAAGCTTGTTGAAAAATTTGTTAACACAATATGATTTAGTTTTTTTTATTTACTCAACCGCAATAGTAAAACAATAATGCAGTGCTTTAATTATAAAATAAAAAAAACACTAAAATCGTTCACTATTCATAGTAAAGATAAGCACTTTGACAGTTATTGGACCTGACGACTCGGTGCTGCCACCTCGTGGATTGCCATTTTAGAAAACCCTCATTGTAGGGTGCGAACTTATTGTTTATTGAAATTCTGTTATATTGGAAGTGTTATTGATTTTATTATGGACTACGGTCAGAATAAGGTTTCCGAACTAAAAATTGAGCTAAGAGAGAGGGTGCAAAAGTCACTGGTACTAAGGAAAAGCTTGTTGAAAAATTTGTTAACACAATATGATTTAGTTTTTTTTTATTTACTCAACCTCAATAGTAAAACAATAATGCAGTGCTTTAATTATAAAATAAAAAAAAAAAACACTAAAATCGTTCACTATTCATAGTAAAGATAAGCACTTTGACAGTTACCTGGACCTGACGACTCGGTGCTGCCACCTGGTGGACGCCATTTTAGAAAACCCTCATTAAAATCAATCATAAAAAGTAATCTAACTATCTCGTACTAGTTCTAAAATGGACGTTTCATGATGCATAAATTAATTCGAAGGTTGGAAAGATAAGATAAAGCGTAATACACATACCTACTCATGTATTTAGTTCTTAAAATATGTCAACCAAAGAAATCAACGTTTAAGCATTGCCATTCAACGTGGCAATGCCGCCAGCCCGGGTGACAGCGATGAGGACCAATTTTTCGACGTCCATTAGTTTTTGTTTGTTTATTTCTTGTGTAAATATAGATTTAGTTGACTTTAAAATCCGTGACTTCCGTAAACCATTAATTTAGGATATCTTAGTTTCACGAGGTTTCAGATGAACCTTCAGAAGTAAAAATATGTAACTTATTTAAATTATTCTAATAAGGAATGTACATAGACTAGTTACTGTTTGCTATCGCAGACGTGCCACCCACTCTCTTATCGGTCACGTCTCATCGTTGTACCAGATAGCAGCGTGTTTATTATGCCTAATCTTCTGCAAATACTACCGGAGCTAAGAATCAAACTATCTTGAAACGTGGGCTTACTGAAGTAATACCTTTTTCTCTGAAGGGAAAAAGTAATGTGACGCTGGTAGTGTGTCCTTTCTGTCCCATTTATAGATCTGTGCCAGTTTCGAAAATCATGTCATACTCCGTTTGGGTTTGACTTTGCTTCTCTTGATAAAATTCTTCTTTGTTTTTGATTCTGGTTTCTGCATATTCAATGCTAATTTAAGTTAATTTTTAAAAGCGGTTTTCCTGGGGTCTTACCCGAATACGTGTGTGATTTCCAAAAATTCCTTTACGTCATTTCACAAACATTTAAATAAGCCTTTCCAAATGTAGTTTAAAGTTCATTAAAAACCTTACACTTATTAAGACGATATCGTATCTCATTTATAATATTCCGCGAAGAAAGGTGAGATGTAAACAGTGAGTGAGCGACATAGCTGCGCCTGCGCTGATTCAGTGCGGTGAGTCATCGCGCGACTAAGTAACGTACGAATGTGTGTCGAATGTCCCCTCGTGGGTGAAACAGAAGGCGCACTTTAAATATATTGAGGAAAATCGGTAGCTAATAATATAGTAGGTTTGACGTTAAAAAAGTCGTTGAGGAATCAGTACCTAGATATTGATTTCATGGTCACGGGCAGATGCTGTAAAGGATCCGAAACGTCGGGATTAAATAATATTAATATAACCGCGATAAAATCCGTAAAAGTAGTTTTCTTTAAATGTCTAATATTCGCGTAGGTAAGTGTCAGAAATCAATACGTTACGTTAACCAGTACGGACTGCCAATTGCAAACTATCAGTAGATAAGAAGCCTACTATGGTTATGCGTGAACCTGTGGTCTTAGGCCCAAAGCAAATTATGGTACCTAATATAACTATTCAAAAGTTCTTATAGAATAAGTTTTCTCTAGAAAACTATCAATGATACTTCACATGTAATAAATAGATGTGTTTACAACGTTTTATATAACAAATCGACTTCCGAGATCGAGAGTTATATTCCTTGTAGGTACATACAGAATTTGATCCTTTTTGAAATCAAACCAAACTCCTTGTGAATCTAACTTTATATAAAAGTTATTATTCCTGCTTTTACATGGGACTTCTGGCCATCACTCATTCATAGTCGTTGAAACTGTGTCGAAGCAAACTCGGTCGCACATGCGTCGTGTTAAGTAGATGAACTGTGTTGCTTGGCTAGCTCTACGTAGGTACTATATGCCTAGCCTAGTCATTGTACGGTAACTGTTAGCACCTGTGTACTTCTGTTGCCGGTTTGTTGACATTCATTAAAGAAACTAGGTACCCATGTCGCTATGGAACTTTGTTAACTTTGCGATGTATTTTGTATTGTGAATCTAAACTAATACATGTAATAAAGAGTTAAACTTACCTTCTTCCACTAGACTGATTTTGAAAATTCTTTCACCAGTAGAAAATTACTTTATTTGAGTGCCTAGGAGTATAAAGAGTAGTCCCTTAGGAGGCGGGTGAAAGAACTGGGAATCTGCTAGCATAGGTAATTTAAAGGTGTACTGATGTACTTTAGAATTTAGATGGTATAATAAAAATGTGTTTTCAAAACTTTGTAATTTCAACTTTTCCACAAATGTTTGCCCCACACCTACATAATAAGTGCACGTAACATACGCGGTTACACGCCATGGAAAGTCATAACCCCATGCACTTATACTAAGTCTACATAACCATTGTGCAAGTCTGTTAGTAACAGCCAAAGTGCATTTATCGATCTAACAATGCCTAGGTAGCTATAGAAACAGTATGAAATAAATATATAACATCCTGTATTCTAATCATTCCGCGGTTTCCTTTTTGTAGAACTGGGTAATTCCCCGACAACAACTAAAACACATTACTATGGAATGTATGAAATGTGGTTATCGGAATGCCATAAATGTATGTCTCTTTTGTTATTACACGGTAAATCATATAACGTTCAATCATATAATATTATGTACTTACTCAATTTTTTTATTGCCGGACTTTTCTTGACGAGTGTAGCTTTCCAACAGTTTATTTTTTTTTTTCAAATCGGTTCAGTAGTTTCGGAGCCTTTAGGGTAAAACAAACAATTTTTCCTCTTTATTATATGACTAGACTATAGATTCATTCATTTAAACTAGGAATTTATATAGATGTAGGCATTGCAAACGAGAATTTATTTTAGAAGAATATCGTGACTAATTAATAATAAAATTACAAGTATGTCGAATAGTTGAGTAAGTACGTTTGGTGTGAGTGATATGATAATGTAAAAACATGGTTTAAAGTTTTTGTAGTAAGGCCCTCAGTGTGTATCACGTATGACTCACGGGACAGGGAAGTTATTTACTATTTACGTGTTAGTGGAAGTAAAAGGAAAAAAATACTAAATCATAACTACACTAGGAACTAGTTCCTAATAATAATAAATCACATTTAACATTATAAATATAGACTGAAAATTACAGTACTAATTACTTACTGAAACTAAATGAACGTACTAACCTTGACGTGAGTCGTGAATACGCGATAGAAGTACGGAGTAAGGAAAGAATGAGCAGAGATGCTATAATGCAGGTAGGTCAAGCACCTTCTACTAGGTCAAATTCTTACGGTGGCCATGACCGAAACGATCAGTAAAGAGGCTTCTTTGGCACATCTGTTTACGATTTTTGGTCTTACAAAAAATTTTCGGGTCCAATGGAGGGCGAAAACAGTAACGTTGCTCGTCCCACATTTTGGTGCGCTACTTTCTTGGCGATTATTTCACCGTTATGTCACCTCCACTAGTCTTTTTGTTCTCCATGGATAGAAGTAATGGTTTAAGAAGCCCCTCAGTTGCAGCTCAGTGCATTGCTGACTCATACAAAATTATTAACTTATACGTACCTACGTCAGATGTGGGATGACCAATTTGTCTCCTTTTACGTCACCGGGTACTGACGTAGTTGAGTTAGGTAACTTGTTAAGGCAGTTTTTGGATACTTATTTTATGAATAGAAAATGTATTTTGGTTGTTTTTATATTTATTAGCTTCGTTTAAATAGTTATATTATTATCCTGAATAGAAAACTGAACATTCAGTTTTTCTTAAGGTTTTTCTTAAAACAACTGTTTACCACGAACTTTCACAGTAGTTTTCAGAAAAAACGGACGTTCATGTTGTTATTAAACTTAGGCTTATGTTTAAACACCACCCAAAAAAGTACCTATTTTACTACCAAAAAAATTCTAAACGGTTACCAAAATGGATAAATGGTCACCAAACAACGTTTCCAAAAATATTATTAGATAAAACCATTTTTTCTTATTATTGACTACTAAAAAAATTTATGGACGCCTTTAAAATACACTTTAGACCAAATATTATATATTGTCACTACTTAGATGTTACCAATTATGTAATACCATGACTCCTAATTTGGTCATTTTTGTTAGACTAAAAAAGCTAACGATCGCTAGAATATTTCCTAAATACCAATTAATATACTAGGGTTCCCAAACTTACGTCGCTTATTTATTGTTATATGAATTTGTGTGTAACTCAGTGCGTTTAAAATGTAAGCACGCAACATGCAGCAAGCATGGCTTCTGTCACGGCTCCGGCGCTGCGGGGCTCCGGCGGTCCCATGCGAGCTTATCGTCGCAGATGGTTTTCACGTTCACCACCGCAGCTTCGGCTTGCTGGCCGGCTCCGCCGGCCAGCCTCAGCCGCAGCGGCGAGCCTTAAAACTACCTGCGCCTCAGCTCGCAGGCCGCCTCGCCCCTCCGCGCCTACGCGGTTTTGAATTGCACTCTAGGGGTAGGGCAGACAAGACTAAGCGGAGTCGGTTTTGCAGCGATTCGTTTTCGTCACTAACTTTGATTTTTGGTAGTAATATTAATATTTTAGTTGGATAGAATTTGGTGACCATTAATCCATTTTGGGAACCAAAAATAATATGTGTGCGAGATTTGCGATTTTTCTGATGTTATTTTATTTTTTTTGGATCATAATATTATATACTTTAGTGCCCTTTTAATAAAGTCAATTTATTTTTTTTGGAGTTGAAATGTGTAGTGCAGTTAAATTATTTCACGCCTAGCGTGCTTCGTCGACGTATCTACTCAAAACGTCACAAACGAACGTGAAAGTGATTTATTTCTGAGCAAACACAAAAGATACGGCCATGTCGTAACTGCAAGTGCATCACAAGAAACTGTAGAACGTTCCAAATATTGCAATGAAACTATTACATAAAGGTTTTTACGTTCAACTCGGTAACTATAGTTTCGTCATCATCATCAGAGTTTTTCGTCCCACTGCTGGGCTGCGGCCTCCTGTCACACGGAGAAGGATTGAGCGTTAATCACCACGCTTGCTCAATGCGGGTTGGTGATTTCAGACTATTCAGTCCAGATTTAAGTTTAGTTTTGTCTGCAGAATTTTCGTGTACGCCAACTGTTCAGTCTTCTAGAGTATTTTTAACTCCTTTATTGATTTCGACGGATCAGTTATTCATTTTATCTCCAGACATTAGGCTTGTGGATGTATGGTGACAATAGGATATTTTTTGTGTTTCTAAGGACGTTTGCTTGGAAATATAATAATGGTAGATACAGTTTCATTGTTTGTACCCTTAAGGCTCCGAAACTACTAAACCGATTCGAACATTTTTTTCATTATGGAAAGCTATACTCTTCCCGAGTCACATAGGCTTTTTGCAATTTTTGCAATTTTATGTGAGTACCGGAAAAAGTTCCCATGCGACTCGGGTGAAACGGTAAACGGGTATCGGGTAGAATTATATATTTTGTTCTAGTTTGTCACTTCTTACTGATCAATAAATTCATAATAATGATAGTTGTAGATAGGAATGATAATAAACAACGACCGTAAAGCAGGTCATGTAATTTCTCCACTGCAAGATAATCGATATTGTCAATAGCTGCATTCACAGTGATCATAGAGCACAAAGGATTTTTTTCATTTGACGGTCGTGGCAGAGGTCACACGATCGACAATAGTTGTGTTTATTCGCCGAGCGCACGATGCGATGCACGCTAACTTCTGATACCGGTTTCTGCATTTAGCATGTTGGTTGTTTTAATAATTGTGTTGGAATATTGTAGAATCTTGAGGAAATTAGACTGAGATAATGTTACCAACATACCCCAATAATTCAAGGTAAAGTGCCAATCGAGATTTGGCAAATCTTTTTGGGGCCTAGCAGGTTTCACGCGGGATCATTCGTGTCCCATGGGATCTGTTGCCCGTACCGGGATAAAATATAGACTGTGTTACTCGGAAAGAGTGTAGCTTTCCAAAAGTTTATAAATTTTCAAATCGGTTCACTAGTTTCGGAGCCTCTGGAATACTATAAATTGGACTAATATGGTACATAGTAGGATTGGAATAGAAGTCCGCAGTCTGTTGTTAAAAACTAAACTGGCTTTAAAATTCCCAGTCACTTACCTGCAAAATAAACAAAAACAAATACAACAATACATAAAAGAGTTTTTATATTCTTTCCGTCTTACCACAAAAACTTTTAAACGTCAGTTTATGCCTTGTCTAAAAAAATGTCAAATTATGACGTTGACATATGGTTCATTTTGCAGCCAAAATTTTATTAGACAAGTGTAAAACAGGGTTTAAAGTTTTTGTAGTAAGGCCCCTAGTGATTAAAATGCTTGCAAAATGTGTTTGTATGAATCATGCTACCGTTCGTATATTGAGTTACTTTATTACTAATTAAATATTGTTTCTTTGAAGACAAAGAAATATTGCAATACATAGTATTATTTATCTACAAGGTTCTAGACACACTATTTAGACTGTGAGAACGATATTTCACACATCGTCTACATGAAACAATTGTACCTATATTTAAATTTCTTCTCTATTATTTACTGAAAAAATTCTCATAACTAGAAATACGAAGTTTGATTTTCCGTTTCTTTCTAATCAGACAGCATGCATTGCTACTACATATGTATCTATCTTCAGACGGCTTGACAATGTCCAGTTTGTAACGCAATGTCGGATTTGTCCGCTATGTTAAAATGTTTATCTGTGCACCATTATGTGACAATTTATTGATAGTTTTGGGGCTGTATATTTCTCACAGAACTTTCAAAATGTGCTGTTCGCTTCAATTATTTTATGAATTTACTCTGACTTATAAAAGCAGACTGCAACATAGTCAAAAGGCTAGTCACATTCCACCTTATTATAAAATTTGGTGTTAAAAAGTACCAGCTTTTGTACCTTTAAACCACCGTCCCGAACAAAATCAGTGGACTATAGCTGTTACTAAAGCGGGTACTTCTTAAAACCACGTTTTATAATAAAGTGGCAAATGACCCTGAGTAGTACTAAAAACACTAATTTCTATATTATTTTCTTTCCAGTAACCTCTCTATCGTACGTCAAATTAAACGTGCCTGTTAACGCGACGGTGGTCAACGGCAGCTGCGCAGACGCCGACCAATGGCTGATAATCAGCTGGATGAGCTCCGTCAACTCGACCATGGCCAACAACATGACGTTTGTGTACCAGAGGAATGATACCACTAAGGAGTATGGACTGAAGAGTCTGAATGTCTCCCTGTCTCCTGACAACTTTGTTAATGGATGTAAGTATTTTTGGACTTCCGTAGTAGTGATTAAGGCTGGTCATTTGGTTTTAAGTTCTAGTTGGCTTATCAAATTTTCTTTTTCATTAGTTGATGAGGTAAATTGTGAGATTTAAAGTACATACTTATTACTAACACAGTCGCCTTACAGTAGCTCATAACTGAGTCTACTCAGAACTAGTAAGCAATATAAGTAGACTCGATAGTCGGACGCGTTTTATTGTAAGAGGGTTTCTCCAGCAAACACTAGTTATGATTTATTAAAAAAAAAAACTGCTGACAATTTGACCCCACAGTCAAACCACTAAAACGGTTTTGTGGGGCGTAGCTTTAGCTATAGACCTAATTTAATTATTGGGGTAATGTAACGATCGCCTATAAACTGAAAGTGGACAGTAAATTGACCACAACTATTTTAATAGGTATTCAATTGTTGAGGAAAACAACGACTTCCTTATAGAATAATTTGTACATTATTTTGTGTTCAGACTCAATTAACACCTTTGCTACTTAAATGTACTCCATATTTCGTGATCTACGACGACAGCACATCAACCTACGTAAATCTGTCAATATCCTTCAATCGATTTTCTACCTCCATAATCATAATAGTGGAAGGATTATGTTGGATGGTAAAAATTTACAGATACGGGTAGGTTGACCAGCTAGCGTCTATACCTACTTCAAAATGGTGCGGTATTCCTGTCTTAAAAAGATTTATAGCTCGTATAAACTGTCTCTTAAATCATTATTGTACAACAAGGCTGACCCCAATTCACCTCTGAACTTGAAATTATCGACGCTGAGATTTATTTATACGTATTTATTTGTGTACTTACGCAGTATTAATGTATGTGTTTTATTACGCATTTGTATAGTGAGAGTACGTTATAACGATACTATTTTTAACGATATTTGGTCGTATATAAAACTACTAGCCGTTTTCACGCGGTAGTAGCATAGATAAACTGTGGTCAAAATTACTAGAAAGATAGCCGGTAAATACTACTTCTGATTACTAGTAATTTTCCTGTTAGCCATACCAAGAATGATTTGAAATAAATATCGTCCCGAATTTAATAGACAACGTTCCACTTTTTACTTTCCTTGAAGTAATAATTGGATGAGATTTTCCTCATAATTTCTGAGTCAACCGGAACTTTAACTTTTAGTCATGATAACCGTTATATTCGGACTGTCCTAGCGATGCGTGTGCGCAAATGCTTCGTAAACTTCCGTTAGGTACGTTTTAAACACATTTTAGTTGGAAACTAAATTACTGATAAGCTTCTGATAATGAATTATTTTTAGCTTACCTATAGCATTTATTATACAGGAATGAATTTTAAGCAGTGCTATCATGGATTCGTGATCTATAATAACCTTTTTTTACGACTTTCATAAAAATCTTCCAATAGAAGGTTTATTATATTATTCTAGAAAAAAAAAAAAACTTCTAATAATTTATGAATCTTGCTATCATGAAGATGACCTTCGCGATATATTTAGACTTTTGATTTTCCCTATATACTCACTAGCCTTTTCTGGTAGTTTCACCCGCGTCCCGGGGAAACTTCTTCCCGGATTATGTTCTCGAGGATGGGGCATCAAATCGGTTTCGTAGTGTCACAGCGATTACGGTACAAACAATCAATTTTCCCTATCTATTATATTACTATAGATAAGTCTCTAACCATCAAAATACCCTTTCCAGCATCAAAGGAGCCAATGGACCTCTACCACGGCGCGGAGTGGCTGACCCCCCTGGCGACTTCCTACCGCTGCAAGCCGGAGACTCGCCTCAACATGACCTCGGAGTCGGCCAGTGCCGTCGCCGTGCTCACGCTGTCGAGGCTGCAGGAGGAGGCCTACAGGACTGTGCCCGATACCAAGTTCAGCGCTGGTGAGTGGTGCTTTTATTTCATGGTTTAAGATTAAAGCCAGGTTTCACTGGTTATCTCATACATAATGCCATCTGCCAGATAAAGGCCGCTTATTATTACAAAGACTACAAATTACATACAGATATTGCTATGCGAGTCCTGTGAAACCAAAAGTTATAGGTTATTTGAGGCAACAACGTGGGACTGTCCAACTGTAATGTGATAAGCTGAGTTAGATAGCTTATAATAATGTTATTATTGCCTCTTTTAATTATAATAGAACTTTACTAGAAGTCCACCTGCTATGACCCGCTAATCTACTCTGTTTTTTTGAATAATAAGAAATAATTATATGACTGTAGACAAGGCATAAAAGGCATAAAAGTGTCAGCCTCTTACTAGATAAAATCAATCTGCGTTTCATATAGGACAGCTTTCGCAAGACTTTGTGTCACTGCAATTATAATTTCGCAATATTACAAAATTGAATGGCAATTATCACTTTGTTGACTCAGAAACAGGATATTTATTTTGATATCACGATAAGGTTCGTGTATCATGTCCTACATTTTTTACACTAAAAATAAAAACAATACAAAATAGCGGTTGGACGTTAATGTAATGAATAACAGTATATAACGAACAGTCCTGATGCTATCGGCTTCGCTATCGAGCCGCGTTATCGCGCGTCTGGCTGCGCGTGCGCAGGTCACAATGCTGCGGTTTTTAAACACGCTTACATGTTTATTTATGTTTAAAAACTGGCTTGCGTCTCATTATACAAATTTATTTATTTTAAATACTTGATGAATAAAGTTGATGATTTCTGATGTTAAAAAGAAAACAAGTTTCTGATACTTGTAGTGTAGCTATTATTAAAATGATTATTTGTTAATAAAACGGATTTAATGGAGACAATAATAATGTCGGGCTGTGACGGACGGACATTAAACTCCGATTAGATAATTATACGCTCATAATTATTTAATCGTCTGTGACATTCAGGGTCAGCTCAGGAAATCTAAATCCTAAAGCGACATAAACTACATTGTACCCATACGGTCTTAAGTTAGTAAATATGTTTGAACAGTATTGCTAGGTACTTGGTTAGCTATCTAGAAAGTGATAATGTCCCAAATGTTCGAACTAATTGACTATTTGAATAAACACTATTGAAATTGGGCTATTTCACTATTTCCTTGACTTATAAAAAAAAATATGCGCCACCAAAACAACGTTTTCAAATTAAAACTTGATGCTTATTATTCCATGCTGAAAATTGCTGTTGTTGTAATTATGGTTTGCATTTACAGGGGCAAAAAACGCTAAAATACTGACATAACTTATAATAAATCAGTTATGTGTGAGCTGACTTTTGTACATATGAAACTTCTGGTTTCAGGCACAGTTCGGCAAGAACAGGCAGGGGAACTGCCAGTATATTATTAAACGGTTTTTTTGCTATTCTACTCTAGTTGTGTTTCAGTATATTCTAACACTTCATGTATATATTCCAGCCCGTGAATGCGGCGGCGGCGACGTGCCTGACGCGGTGCCCATCGCCGTGGGCTGCGCGCTGGGCGGGCTGGTGGTGGTGGTGCTGGTGGCCTACCTGGTGGGCCGGCGCCGCTCGGCTGCCCGCGGGTATCTCTCCATGTAGGCTGTGTCTGTGAGTACTCTACTACATAATACTACATAAGTTTAGAGGACACTGACGCGTTTAAAGAACTGAAGAACGAAGTTACAGCCTTTTTATCGTCCCACTGTTGGGCACAGGCTTCCTCTCACACGGAGAAGGATTGAGCGTTAATCACCACGCTTGCTCAAAAACTTGAAAAAAAAAAATAAAGTTGCAAAGCAACATCTGTCATTCATCATCTCCCGAACCGTTTCCCAACTATGTTGGGGTCGGCTTCCAGTGTAATCAAATGCAGCTGAATACCGGTGTTTTACAAGGAGCGACTGCCTATCTGACCTCAACCCAGCTACCGTTATAGAAGCACAATGTCATTATGTTTTTAAAACTCTATAAAAGTCTTGACATTGATTTTTATTACTTACTTATTTTAAAAGAAAACCGATAATTTTCTTTCAACTTCCAATTACTTTGCTTACTTATTGTTTATTATAATTGTTAGTTATAGTTGTTTCATTTATTTCTCACCCTGAAAGCAAATGTAATAACAAAATAACATTTACTCACAAAACCTGTCTATTTCAGGAAGCAGCCGTTCGGAGAATCGGCGATAGTAGTCAATACGTGAAATGAAAAAATATAGAAAACAGTTATACATTGTTTGCATCGCATTTACCCGCACCTGGCTAATTCACACCTGTCTATCCCTCATTACTATTATTATATAGCCATCTCATTTAGGAAACATAAAAACATAAAAATATGTCCTTTTAAAAGGTCTGGCTCTTCTGCTTATTAATCAAAATCATCAGGATTTGGTAAGTTATCGGTCAATGTGCAAACATTCACGGTCATTCCCCAATACTCTAACTGATGTTTTTTTTAGTAGGGATAGAATGATAACATCAATGTTCCCTCTCTCTATTCAGCAAAACCAACAGATAGATTGAAAATGGGGACGGCAGTTAGGCGAAATACGTATTCCTTTTTTAATCTCTAATCCCATATTTTGTTTTAGCTATTTCCTGTTTTCGAAGTTTTGCACACTGACCGGTAATTTAGGAACAAAATTATAATAAAAATAGCTCATGTGTTGAGATAACATTATAATTAAAATTTTCAGTTTTAGCGGGCAGATAGTGTATAGTTGAATTTGCTCAAAATTATAAAAAAATACTGATTATTCCATATTTGATTCATTGATTTTAAAATAATTCCTTTTGATTGGTTTCTTATTATATGACTGTATCCATTATCAAGTATAATTTCTTATAAAACAGCTATGTTATGTGAAAAATAATAACTCTTTAAAAATTATAATACTTTAAGCCATTTTCGTTTCGGCCATAATAGTGTAAAAAAAAGCTATAAAAATCCAATTGATATAGATACAGTAACATTGTAAAAATGTGATGTAGTAGTAATTATTAACGAAGGAGTGTAGAATAGTATATTATGTTCGTCAAAATTTGCAATAATTATATTATTTAAATATTCATGATTTTTAGACTTTTATATTTTGTATGTGCTTTGTTTAGTCCAAAGATGTTATCATTTCAGTTATATGCAAGTATAACTTAACATTGTATGTATATGGAGTCAATTTTTTTGTCGAAAATGTCCATAATATCCGTAAATATAATAATTAAATCCGTTTTAGTTATAGTTAGTCTATAATAAAATGAATGCAGTGTCTTTATTTTATTAGAATTTAGTATTCAGACTATTTTAAGTGTAACAATTTAAAGCTGGACAATATCATTGCTGTATTTATGTAGATCTGTGGTCACCAGTGCTGCCATGTAAAAAAATAAAACATCACCTAAGTACAATGGAAAAAATTGCTTAAATATTCGAAAAGCTCTCTGTGAGAATGGCAACACTGATAACCGCAGAATGGACATTTCATTAATACTGTGGTCTCAGAGTATAAATAAATAATATTTGTAAATGGCAATGAATTGCCCAGAGTTGTGGCAGTTTCCTTGCAGTCGAGGGTATCAACAACTAATACACAATACTACAATTATATCAAGTCTCGGCAATAATATCGACTGCAGGTAGCTCGCCGGGTGATGGAACGCGAAGGGTATCGGGACTCAGGTTCCGCTTAGACCTGCCATACGGCCCACTCATAAGACTTCTATTTTTAACACTTGATTGATTCCTCTACCTAAACAGTTGGCCGTATAGCAGGTTGGTGACAAACTTACTAAAAATGTGACTTTAATACTAAAACTAAGACATCTCAGTTTAGTATCAAATATTCATTTTTTCGTAAGCCGTGCCGATTGATGTACACGATTCGAAAAAAAGAAATAAATGTTTTTTATTGCCACAGTCGACTTTTATTTCTCCTCTGAAAAGCAGGTATAATAAATACGTATTTTATATACATCGACCAAACTAATTATGTACAATTATATTCTACTGAACACTTGTTTCTTAAATAAATTATATTTGTGACAATGAATCGCTCTTTTTAACTATTAAAGCTGATCCCTATTTATTTATTTACAATACTACATTATTATTTGATTGAACGTAAAGAGCTCGCAACCACATCTTATAAAAAGTGTATGACATGACAGCAATCAAATTATTAATTTTATAATAAAACAATGTTAAATAACAATTTGGTCTTTTGGTCAGATGAAAATAAGAATCAAACAATTATTTTATGTAAAATTATTCTTCAATAATATAATTTCTATATTTCTTCTTGTGTAAAACAACAAAACACAGTTTACCGACAAAATGTCAATCAGATTAGATAAACAATCTTAGTGTCCAAAAAGTTTTAGAAAATATAGCTGTTCATTTACAAATAGCAATTCCTACAGCACATTAATTGCCTAGATTACACTAATGACTATTATTTAAATGCATCTTTCCTTCAACAATAATAATCATTTTGATTTCAACAATCTTTTGTCACCTTATTTCATAATTATTATTTGGTCACGGAGTTAAGACCGAATAGAGTCAAAAAACATAGGTTTACTTCCCAAAAAAAGCCGAATTCCCAAAAAATGGAGGAGATTCAAAATTGTGATATTATCTAGTATTTTTTAATCACGAATTTGTGACCCTCTGATCCTACATCATCGCTTTAAAATGACTCCGTGCTCTATCCTACGTTAATTATAACGAAATTAAAGAAAAATAAACTAAATTATTATGTACATTTATCATAAGAATACTGGTGGAAATATTAAGTACTCTATTTACAGGAGTATTTGCTCTAGAGTTGTGTATTCTAACATATTTACATAGCCTCGTAAAAGCCTCACTGTCTATGAA
Organism: Helicoverpa zea x Helicoverpa armigera; assembly: GCA_033682625.1. Lineage (NCBI taxonomy): Eukaryota > Metazoa > Arthropoda > Insecta > Lepidoptera > Noctuidae > Helicoverpa > Helicoverpa zea x Helicoverpa armigera. The sequence continues at coordinate 12,855,937 of JAWIIS010000028.1, forward strand.
ATGTGATTATTATAAACCAAGAAAAAATATTTCGATACACTCCATACATTCGATATATTCGATTGCATTTATCAATTAATTTGTATATCGTTAAATTTTATCGATATTCGATTGGAACAGATTTATGGATCAGCACTAATTTGTTTATAATTATTATAGTAATGGCACTTTTTGGTACAGACTACATAATATAAGGCACATTGCAGACTATTACATTCTCTTTAGGGATCGTATAGACAAGATTTCTCTTTCATGTTATTGGCCCATATTAGTTTTTCTATATTGGTATAAGTACATTCGATTAAGTATAAAGAATGGTAGAGGCAAGTAAGTCACAACAATGTATGATGTTAAAAGACAAAAACATTGGCTTATCACCAAATCCATCAGACATTGTCGCCAGTATTTTGGCAGAATATTAATGAATCCTCAATTAATTTCATAAGTACAAGTCTCGGCCCACGCTAGGCTAAACATGGCACTGAGTGAACGAAGCATAGTGTTTCGCTACATTTGAATTTGAACCTTACAACTTGAGGCATAAGGTCTACTGTGGTATGGGACAGGAGTCCAGTAGGACATTGTGAAGTGACTCCATTTCTTTCCAGTCTTTCTTTTGTCCTCCTATTACGACGTCTCGAATGCAGCCGTTGAAGTTTTTGCCGCCGTCCGTGGTCTCCATTACACCTTCTGGAAATATAGTACAGTATAAAAATAAAAAAAATACATTGGGTAAAAAAATATAATTTTTTATATGAATTGGTATGTATTGTATGTTTAAGTAACCGTTTAACAGTCAATCGTGAATAGGCAAAAAAAATAAATAGGTACGTAGAATTTACTTAGGTATGTAATTGGTAGACTGGCTAAGGTTTCGTCAGTAAACAGCAGATCCTGGGCCTTATTAAATTAGCCAGTCCTCCAAACTCAAATTTTCTTCAACCTTTATTAGGTATACTATAGGAGGCCCTATAGTATCGGGGTAAGAGACAATGTGGACTTTATCATTAGTATTTTGCGCAAAGTTCTTGTTGTTAAAGTTGTGACGCTTTGCATTTATTTTCTTGGATTTAGTTAAGTATTTAGCTGCTAATGGCTCGTAGACGACAGTTTAATCGATTCATTGAAGCCGTCGAAGAGATACAAGCTAGTACATACCAGGCAAGCCAGCGATGTACAACTGCGTGGGTGGTGGAGCGTCAGGTGCGTCGAGCAGCGCTGTAGGTGGTGAGTCTCGTAGTAGCTCATTGTCATCGAGCTGCAGCGCGAGTGCGGGGCGCAGGCGAGCTCGCACGGAGTGCCACGCGCCGTCACACGCGCCGCCGCCCGCCGCGCGCCACGCGATGCGGGACCGCTCCGACCCGCCCGATGAGCGGGATAGTACCACCTGAGGGATACAGGCAATGCCGGTTTTAAGGAAGTAATCAGCATGGAAGGTCGCCAAGGGTGCCACGCTTGCCCTTCGAATTGGAACGCAATTGCGGGCGCGATGACATGGCGATTTTGTGTTCATTCACATTAGACGTTAGCAACCAGGACATGTGGGACATTCTTGCTTACATACTGGACTGCCACTCTCTATAGTAGTCTTGTCTCAGTATACTCACGGCGCCATCCTTGATCTCCAGCAGCAGCCCTGCGGCCGCCAGCAGCACGCCGTCGGGCTCGCTGGTGCGGAACTGCAGGCGCAGCTCCTCCGCGCCCGCCGCCAGCTGCCACGAGCTGGACCACGTCGCGTACGCATCGCCTACGAGAATAAGTAATTTTAAGTCCAAGATCATCGACAACATAAACGTAAGTTCCTGAAAAACCTGGGTCTTAAATGATCAATGTGCAAATCTTTAGTAGGTAAGCAGAGATAGGTTATAGAAATCCACAATAAGACATGACAGTGACTAACCTCCGAAGTAAGCAGCCCGCTCGACGTTGGGGAAGCACTGCCCCACGCCGTGGTGCGCCTGCGCGTCGCGCACCAGGTCCTCCGCGCGACCGTTCACCGACACGCGGCGGATGCAACCCAGGAAACCACGCACCAGGGTTATCTGGTACAAGACGAACGTATTAATACACTATTAGTACAGATTACCTTAATAGTTACTTCGTATATTGGTATGTTACAAGTAATAATACTCTATGTCAATTTACCAACATTTTTATTACCTACATACATACATATATGGGAATTGGGGTAGGTTGTTAAAACATTTGTTACGTTTATACTACAAAGGATAAAGAGGAAAGCCAAGTTGTTTACGCGGCAGTGCGATTACTGTCCACTCCGGTAATTGCCTAATACTAACTCTTTAGTCAAAGTCAAGCCTTTATTTCAATTAGGCATTTACAAGCACTTATAAACATAAAAAATATAAATAAGTTTAATTCTAGTTGCCCATTCCAAAAGTAAAATAAAATATTTTAAAAAATAATTCAATTAAAATGTTCTGCTCGTAAATGTTAAATCGTTTTACGGTTTTAGGTACCTATAACATAAATAATAACTACAACAGTTTCCACATACCCAGTTAGGCAGATGAGGCAGCGCTGGCGGTGCAGGCAACCCGCCCACATACAGTCGATGCGCGCGCGCAGCCGCCTGCGTGTGGGTTGTTACCGCAGCGCCCTCTGACGATAGCTGCACGCGGTTACGGGACACGCGGATTGATACCTACATATAAAAACCTTTTGTTATTGGACTAAAGAAAAAACAGTGAAAAATTTATAAAAACAATTATACAAGCGGTATTAACCTATAATTATTATTTGTTGCACAAGTGAGCTGTTAATGTTAAGGTGTCAAGAGTTGTTGGTTAACCTCAATTTAATAAATATAAATTGACTTTAAAATACCCTAACATTTGTATCCTAAGGCTTATTTTTACTAATATATGTGTATAAACTTGTAAGTGTAGAACAAATATGACGGCGGGTTCGTCATATCAGGTACCCCTGTGCATCGGCTGCGCAGTTGGCTGAACTCCTTACAACATCACCATCATGACTGACCTGTCTCCAGTTGCCGTCGCTGACGTTGGCGGCGAGTGCGATCTCCTTGCGCTTGCGGTTGCGCACCACCAGCCGTAGCTTGCTCTCGCGCAGCACCAGCGCCATGAACTGCTTTGGTTTGCCTTTCGAACCCTGTAGGAATTATAACATTTTATTTATGAATTAGGTTTGTTTGGTGTACTAAAACGTACGGATCAAAGTGTTGGGCATCCAAAAAGGAGTGAAAAGAATGTGAGTAGTAGAAATGGGAATGTTGAAATTAAAGGGAAAAAATGGCCGGCAAGATGTTGTCACGTAACGCGTATATAATGAGAAGGGTTGGAACACATGCCTCAACGAGTGTGATCATATGCTTAATGGATGAATGGAGGCGAAGAGGAAGACTAAAGAAAAGATGGATGGCTTTCTGAGAGATGAATTGAATAAAAAGGGATTGCCATGAAATGCGATTCTTTTATGATGTATGGAGGTGGTGGTGTGGAGGGTATACACAGAAGCTGTTAGTGTTCCTTTGCTAAATAAATAAATGCGGTGGGCAACTACATGTATATATAAGGTTACCGGCGCCAGCAGCAGCAGGCCGTCGCTGGCGAAGGTGCGTATCTGCAGCGACAGCGACAGGTCGCGGCGCCGCGCGGGGGAGCGCGGGAGGCGCAGGTGCGCGTGGCTGTGTGCTGTGTCGCCGAACTTTACGGCGCCGGCTTCTACTGTGTACGATGATGTCTGTGGGAGATATATGTTAAAAGAAATCTGCTGTCGACAAAATAAAATAGGGAAATATTTTAGGGAATGCCGATGTCTGCAATAAAAAAAAAAAGAAAAATTAAGATACTAAGGACGCTTTCAAAAGCACGGTGCGGCAACAGTGCGGCGCCGATACGTCGAACGCTCAACAACAGGACTGTTGCCGCACCGCTTTTTGTATGAAAAAAGAGGACCGACCGTACGCTGTACGTCTAACGGAGCCGGCCGTCAAAAAACGCATAAGTTGAAAGTGCCCTAAGGGTAAACGACGTGACGAAGTAAGTCGTATCTTCATAGTAATCATTATTTCGACCATAGAACATCCACTGTCCCTTTCGGTTGTAAGCAGCCTACGCCCAACACCTATCTATGTTCTTTGCCAGATCGTCTGACCGTATTACAGTTATTCATCTTTATCCATCACAAAAATAGTGAAAATATTGTAAGAAGTCAATCAAAGCTCCTTTTTATCCTCGACTAACCATACTCGACATACCACAACCACCGATGCTGGTGTTGCACTTTTGAAACACATTCATAATGCATGGGAAATTCTCAAATGCTATTGGAGTCTCTTGTGACCTTTCCAAAGCTTTTGATTGCATCGTTACGGAGTCCAAAACGGAGCTCTAAACTTACTAGAATCGGATTCGCAACATAGATTGCAATGTGTAGATGTAAATGGTGCTAAATCATCAGGCCTTCCAGTTCAGCTCAGCTGCACTACTTATGTATTTGTATATTGCAGTAAGTATAGGATAATATACAATATTGACATAAAATTACAGTAAAAAATTATTTATGAAACCACCACTTTGAAGATGAGAGATGTATCATCTGCAAATAATACAACATCGCAGATATTTTTGAGGTGGTGAGATAGATCATTAATCATTAATCATCAGTCAAAGAGTACCTAGAAGAGAAATAGTTATAATGCAAAATGATTGTAGGTACTTTCTTAGCTATTAGATAATAGAACTTAAGATAAATATTTGCATGACTAAATTATAAGTCGAATATAGTGAGACCATATTTTTTATTGTATCGACCATCATATTGTACCTATATTCTGGCAAATAAATAAATTTCATTTCATTTCAATGTACACTAAGAATAAGAATGGACCTAATATAGAGCCCTGTGGTACGCCTATCTAGGCTAGACAATGTTTAAGGTTCTTCTAACCTACAGACAGACATGTGTTGCTGGGGAGTTTGGTCCGCCGTTATGGAGGTCAGATAGGCAGTCGCTCCTTGTAAAACACTGGTACTACACCCGGTTAGACTGGATGTTGACCCCAACATAGTTGGGAAAAAGCTTGGCAGATGATGATGAAACATAGTATTTTTGGTGTTACATATAACATGGAAAGGAACAAGCATGTTTAGCTATATAATAGCAAGCTTAGCTATTTAAAGTAACAATTTTGAAAAACTTCCCAATAACCATGAATTGTATTCACCTGTCAAATTAGATGTTAAATGAGTACCCACAGTACCTTAGTACATCCTGCATGGTCAGGCTCCTGGTGTAACGCTCGTAGTTCAGCGCTACATCACTCCAGAATACTGCTGCCTGAAGCCCTATTAGTCTGTACACTATAGAATAGAAGACATGTAGAACTGACCTTGGTACAGCCAGCATGGTCAGGCTGCTGGTGCAGCGCTCTTGGCTCGGCGCGAGGCGGCCGCGTGTGTGAGCCGTCCGCGCGGCCCAGGGCTGCCCCACTCCACGATATTGCCGTCTGTAGACCTATTAGCCTAGACAACATAACATTCGTCAAGTTTTAAGTAGAAAAAGTAAAGTAATGTAATGTCTGAATCCGTTGGACGGGTCCACGTAAATCTGTGTGATGATTTCTTAAAAAGGTCTTTTGAGACACAAGTCTAAATTGGCGGGACTTCAAAAGAAATTGTGACGCCTGAGTTTATTTCGATGTTTCTTCTCAAGATTGTTAGAAAGGAAATGCTGGCATTATCTTTAAATAATTAACATTTAATAGTGAAGTGGAGAGGTACACAGGAAAGCAGGTCATGTGGTCTTCGGTACCTAAATATGAAAAATTCAAAAGGTATACTTTTGAGGGAAAACTTTTACTCATAGTTTTTAAGTATTTTTCTTCAGATTTCAACAAAAATTTTGCACCTAAATATGTTTTAAAGCACTGGGTACCTATGTATATTAAATAATATGCTTCATAACTCACTGAGCATCAACAATAAAATCCGCCAAGGTTCCTTTAAAAGCAGTAAGTGGGACCGCCGCTTGGAGTGTCTCCCTGACTCCCCCGAGGAACATGCCAGCAGGTCTCGCGGAGAACGCGCTGCCTGGGAGGGAACCGCTGCCCAGTTGCTCCTCATCCACCCATAGTTCTAGCTGGAAGATACGAGCAAGGTCTAGATTCTAGACTTAACAATAATACATTCTAAAGGTGATCTGGTGGACTGTTCATGTTAATTGAAATTTTACTATCGAGAATTGGTTGATTTTTGGATCAATATATCATTTTGCTTGCTTGCACTTATTCCGGAGAATAAGTAGAAGCAAAATGAATGGTACAGTACTTCTATTAGGAGAAATTAGGCTCAAACTGGCCCCTGATATGTAATTTACGATCGAAAAATGTATCAAATGTAAGCGTAAAGAAACTTCCTATGAATACCTGTTTATGCATCCTAATGATCCTGACAGTATGCAACCTTCCATCATCGAACCTGGTGCCGTTGGTTCGCAACCGCATCTCGCCTTTGCCAGCATCTGCCACCAGTTCTAATTCTCCTGCAGAACACAATAAAGTTTAGCGTAACCTTAAAACACCTGTATTCATTGGGAAGTTAAATAAGAACTGGGACTATTGCTTTCACACAAGGTACAGAATTCACCAGCAACGATATCAAACGCGCAGTATTGTCTGTTTCAGAAGCTTTACCGAGCTACATTGTATTTCGGACCCTATTACCCCCACACAAGGTTCAAATTGACTTAACTGCTCAAGACTAGAATAATTCGATGATTGTTATTGGGGACATACAATTTCCTTTCTTCTGATGATGATGAACACTAACTTACCAGCTTTCATCACCAGCGCGAAATAATGCTTATCTCCATCATCACCGAGCTCGTTGTCAGCAGCCGGTGGCCGGTAGAGCAGCAGCCCGTCAGGAGTGTGGGTCCTGAAGGAGATGCCCAGAGAGGCTTTGCGACGGATGAGGGGGGATGGTAGCTCGATGTAACCTGTGCCTTTGAGGATGGCTGAGCGGAGCGTCTGCAAGGAGTATGATGGTTAGAACAGGAAAATATTAAGTTTTCGTTGTTATATAAAAATAAATAAATGTTAGCAACTTTGATGGCTGACAATTTAATAGAAGTACCTTCTTGAGACAACTTACAAAATGACTATTTGGTATTTAACTACGAGGAGTGAGAAGTATATGCCTCCTTTTATAAAATAAGAACAGTGATTTCAAAACTACTATCTAATTATCAATTATATCACTTTTGCCAATCATCGTATTTCATAAACAAAACGCTTAGACACTTACCCTCTCCCCACATCGCGGCTCCACTCCAAACCTCGTGGGTGCATCCATGAGATCATACCCCGCTCTGTCTACAGTGACGGCGCCGACGCAGCCCAGCAGCGGGCGCGGCGCGGGCCCCGGGGCCCCGGGCGGCGCGCCGCCGAGCCAGTAGCGGGCCCGCGCGAGGTCGGGCAGCGCCGCGGGGGCCTGCACGGGCGGCGCGGGGGACCCCAGCGTCTCCTCGCCGTTCACGCGCAGGCTGCCTGCCACAGGACCTCCTCAATACACTCAGTACGCACACACATCTCAATATTAACTAATTGATTGAGTGAGGAATTATGGCTTGTTTGCTTTTTTATACCGACGGGGTGGCAATGTGGAAAAATAGTTATATAATGGCAAACGTGTTCGTTAAAAATATGGTAGGTAAGGGACACGAACCCTTAGGAACCAGTAGTCATTGTTAATGCCATTTGACTGGCTGTTGCTTGTCACCGAGACGATACTTTGCACAAGTTAAGGTCACAAAAAGATCCTCAAGAGGTAATCAGAGAGCATTATATTACACATATTATAATCATTATCCATGCCTAAAAGTCCACCGATGCTATCCTGAAAAATCATGGGATCCAGAACGCTGGTTTTGAGTTAGGAAAAGACTGACACTTCCATTTACATTTCCATCCACAGTCAAATCAGAAAATGAACGTATTTAACGATTTCTCATCTCATCATGAAATCTTCATAATCCTATCGCACATTACCTTTCTCCAGCTTGTTGCTGGCGAACACCCTGATGGCCTGCACATGCGCGGGCCTGCCGCCGCAGTGGCGCCCCGCCGCCGTGATCTGCAGCCGCGACCCGCCGTACTCCACCGTGAACACTACCCGACACTCGCGGAGTGTGACTGACACTGAACGGTTCTATCGCACATTACCTTTCTCCAGCTTGTTGCTGGCGAACACCCTGATGGCCTGCACATGCGCGGGCCTGCCGCCGCAGTGGCGCCCCGCCGCCGTGATCTGCAGCCGCGACCCGCCGTACTCCACCGTGAACACTACCCGACACTCGCGGAGTGTGACTGACACTGAACGGTTCTATCGCACATTACCTTTCTCCAGCTTGTTGCTGGCGAACACCCTGATGGCCTGCACATGCGCGGGCCTGCCGCCGCAGTGGCGCCCCGCCGCCGTGATCTGCAGCCGCGACCCGCCGTACTCCACCGTGAACACTACCCGACACTCGCGGAGTGTCACTGACACTGAACGGTTCTGCAAAAGAAGAGAAAATAATTCAAAAAAAAAATTAACGCAATGTAAAAAAAATAAAAAACTAAAAAAAAACATGCCCGTCATGTATTGTCATCAGAACCCAGAGTCTCAGACTGCAAAGTTTCATCTAAATCGAAGACCGGGAAGTGGGTCTATTTAAGATTCTAAGATTGGTTAAAACCACCATATTCGCGCTCATCTAGAACTTTCATATCACACAGGTTTAATTACTATTGAGCAAAGGCTAAATAATGGGTACAAATTAACGTATAATCTAGCTAGACAATGGGTGCAGGTTCGAAGATCAACTGTCGGGTAAATACGATTCGAGATTCTCACGATTGCGTTTTAAGTGCTACAACAAAGAGACGATTGTAAATAGCTGAGCTACAGGTTACATACATTAGCAGTATCGAGCGCCATGAAGAGCAGCGCATCCTCGTCCCTGGTGCGGAAGGTGAAGGCGACGCTGAACTGCCTCCGGTCGGCGGGCCGGGCGCGGGAGGGGACCAGCTCCACGTAGCCCGCGCCGTTGAACCACACCATGGAGGGCTCGTCGCCGCGACCGCTGTACCATCTGAAATGTGTTATTTTGGATGATGAATTGGCATGTTTGCTAATGAGGTCGCCATGAAAGGGTACTAAAGGTCGTCCATCTGGGAACGGAAAATTACAAGATAAAGTGTTTTATAGATGTTGCTAAAATTGGTAAACACTCTTTGTACCTCATAATTTATATAATTTGGTCTCGCCACAAGAGTGTTAAAATGGCAGTTTCTTGGAATAGTGGTGAAAAGCAGCACATAGATACGTAATAGCGAGTTTTTCGATACGTGAAATTAATCCAGAATCCTGTCCACAAGAAATTGAGATTGAAAGCAGGAATTTGTCGTTATTTTGTTCGATAACCTATTTTGCATTATTACACATTACAAAACAGGGACAACACTCACCTCTGCGTACATCCCGTACACTGGGCCTCCTTCGGCTGCTGCACAAAGTTCCACAGCCCCACAGTCCTATCATCAGTATACAGCGCATGTACGCAAGCTGGCAAGCCGGCGCCGCCGCCGGGCCAGCCCAGCCACAGCTGTGACGGCTGCAGGCTACCCGCGGAGGCAGCGCTGGAGTTCGAAGCGGAGGTCAGGGTGTTAGCTGTAGAGGTGCTGCCGAGACGCTCGACTCGGAGGTGTACTGTGTTCCATACTCTGGGGTGGAAAGGAAGAAAAGAAAATGAAAATGTGAGCGATTTATTTGTTTTGAAGACCTCTTTGATGTGGGTTTTATCTGCCAACATTTAATATCAAACCCGGTTCAACAGTTCTTAGGGTTCACTAACTACCTTACGGCAATGCAGCTGGACATAATTCCAGCATTTAAGTTACAAAAAGGGTTAGAAATAAATCTTATTGAGTCGCAAAAACTTTTCGTCATGACTGAAGTCGGTGCAAGGTTATGTGCAGAAACCAAGGTTAGGTGTTATGATCTATGGGATATAGGCATGCTGGTGTTTCGAATTTAGTTGCAGTCCGGCATTTACTTTTCCAGAAATTTATCTTTATGTGTCTCTTTGATACAGAGCCTATAGAGCAGTGAGTACTGACCGTTCTATATCGACCCTGTAAGTGGTGTGGTCTGCGTCGTCGTGCGTGGCCTGCAGCAGCTCGGGGTGCAGGATGACGGCCTCGCCCGCCCCCAGCTGCCACGCCAGCCGCAGCTTGCTGCGAGCTACTGACAGCTTCATGTGTCTCTCCTACAGAGCAGTAGTACTGACCGTTCTATATCGACCCTGTAAGTGGTGTGGTCTGCGTCGTCGTGCGTGGCCTGCAGCAGCTCGGGGTGCAGGATGACGGCCTCGCCCGCCCCCAGCTGCCACGCCAGCCGCAGCTTGCTGCGAGCTACTGACAGCTTCATGTGTCTCTCCTACAGAGCAGTAGTACTGACCGTTCTATATCGACCCTGTAAGTGGTGTGGTCTGCGTCGTCGTGCGTGGCCTGCAGCAGCTCGGGGTGCAGGATGACGGCCTCGCCCGCCCCCAGCTGCCACGCCAGCCGCAGCTTGCTGCGAGCTACTGACAGCTTCATGTGTCTCTCCTACAGAGCAGTAGTACTGACCGTTCTATATCGACCCTGTAAGTGGTGTGGTCTGCGTCGTCGTGCGTGGCCTGCAGCAGCTCGGGGTGCAGGATGACGGCCTCGCCCGCCCCCAGCTGCCACGCCAGCCGCAGCTTGCTGCGAGCTACTGACAGCTTCATGTGTCTCTCCTACAGAGCAGTAGTACTGACCGTTCTATATCGACCCTGTAAGTGGTGTGGTCTGCGTCGTCGTGCGTGGCCTGCAGCAGCTCGGGGTGCAGGATGACGGCCTCGCCCGCCCCCAGCTGCCACGCCAGCCGCAGCTTGCTGCGAGCTACTGACAGCTTCATGTGTCTCTCCTACAGAGCAGTAGTACTGACCGTTCTATATCGACCCTGTAAGTGGTGTGGTCTGCGTCGTCGTGCGTGGCCTGCAGCAGCTCGGGGTGCAGGATGACGGCCTCGCCCGCCCCCAGCTGCCACGCCAGCCGCAGCTTGCTGCGAGCTACTGACAGCTTCATGTGTCTCTCCTACAGAGCAGTAGTACTGACCGTTCTATATCGACCCTGTAAGTGGTGTGGTCTGCGTCGTCGTGCGTGGCCTGCAGCAGCTCGGGGTGCAGGATGACGGCCTCGCCCGCCCCCAGCTGCCACGCCAGCCGCAGCTTGCTGCGAGCTACTGACAGCTTCATGTGTCTCTCCTACAGAGCAGTAGTACTGACCGTTCTATATCGACCCTGTAAGTGGTGTGGTCTGCGTCGTCGTGCGTGGCCTGCAGCAGCTCGGGGTGCAGGATGACGGCCTCGCCCGCCCCCAGCTGCCACGCCAGCCGCAGCTTGCTGCGAGCTACTGACAGCTTCATGTATCTCTCTGTTTCCTACAAGTATCCAAGTATTTTAATACGGTGATAAAGAAAATTTAAGGTAAACAGGTTCAACACCAACTAAAAACTATGTTGCAGATTGAAAGTTCAATCACTGCTAAATTTAAAATTGATTGAGTCCAAAAACGTCTTCAGATATAAGACTCATGTGACTACAAAAATCTCACGATATTAAAAGTCTCATGTCATCAATTATAGGCAACTACATCAGAATTTTAGGTCAATCTTTCACAAAGTGATTTTCCATTTTTGGAAATATATTAACCAAGTCTTAAAAATACTTTTAAAATGTGGTATCAAACCTGTGTATCATCACTGAGGTACAGCAGTGGTCCGTCCGACATCTTGCCGTCGAAGGACAGCGCGAGTGCGAGCCGCGACACGGCGGGCGACGCCGCCCACACCGCGTATGCGCGAGCGCAGCCCGCCTCCGATAGCGGGGGGGATGTGAGGGATACTGAGATCTGTGTGAGTAAAATATAGTTTTAAAAACTAAAAAAAACGCTGGTCATGTAGTTGAAAACAATGTGTCAGCGGGACAAATTGTTTTTAGCTAGTCATGTATTGTCATCAGAACACAGAGCGTGAGAAAAATTTCATCCTAATCGAAGACCGGGAAGTGGGTCAAATTAAGATCCCAAGATTTTCTTACATAGGTACATAGTTACAAGTGAAGCTAATATAAGCGTGTTAAAAGAATTTTATGGTTTATGTATTACCGCGTTGTGTCACAGTACATATGAGAAGCATAAGCCGCCAGTGCCGCTGCCGTCTGATGATAACACATATAGACACTACTGACCGTATGAGCGGCATGCCTGGCTCTCTCCACCTGGTGCTGCAGCGCCAGCAGCGCGGGCGCGAGTGTGGCGCTGGCAGCAGCGTGCTGGCGGGCGCGGGCAGCCGCCGCCGCCGCCAGTGCCGCGGCCGTCTGATGATAACACATATAGACACTACTGACCGTATGAGCGGCATGCCTGGCTCTCTCCACCTGGTGCTGCAGCGCCAGCAGCGCGGGCGCGAGTGTGGCGCTGGCAGCAGCGTGCTGGCGGGCGCGGGCAGCCGCCGCCGCCGCCAGTGCCGCGGCCGTCTGATGATAACACATATAGACACTACTGACCGTATGAGCGGCATGCCTGGCTCTCTCCACCTGGTGCTGCAGCGCCAGCAGCGCGGGCGCGAGTGTGGCGCTGGCAGCAGCGTGCTGGCGGGCGCGGGCAGCCGCCGCCGCCGCCAGTGCCGCGGCCGTCTGATGATAACACATATAGACACTACTGACCGTATGAGCGGCATGCCTGGCTCTCTCCACCTGGTGCTGCAGCGCCAGCAGCGCGGGCGCGAGTGTGGCGCTGGCAGCAGCGTGCTGGCGGGCGCGGGCAGCCGCCGCCGCCGCCAGTGCCGCGGCCGTCTGATGATAACACATATAGACACTACTGACCGTATGAGCGGCATGCCTGGCTCTCTCCACCTGGTGCTGCAGCGCCAGCAGCGCGGGCGCGAGTGTGGCGCTGGCAGCAGCGTGCTGGCGGGCGCGGGCAGCCGCCGCCGCCGCCAGTGCCGCGGCCGTCTCAGCACCGCGGACTGTGTTGCCGCGGATTTGGGATACTGATGATAAGAATAAAAAGGGTGTTAATACTGTATGTTGTGGAAGCTAAAGTTATCACAATAGTCAATGACAACTCATTTCATCGGACAAGTACAAAACAAAACGTCGCATACTATCCGGACCGGTATCCTAACCACCAATTTTCTCAAAAATTATAGAAAAAAATATATATAAAGCAATTAACACGTACTTCGAAAAACATAAACTATTTAGACAAGAGCAAAAAGGTTTCAGAAGGAACAAATTAATCAATATGGCTATTCATGATCTTTCAAAACCATTATATTGCAATATAGACAATCGAACTCCTACTGCTACGCTATACATGGACATGACAAAAGCCTTCGATTATGTCCATCACCAAACCCTACTTGACAAATTATATGACTATGGAGTTAGAGGTCCATAAATTATTGAAATACTTAACTGACAGATATCAAAAAGTAGAAATAGATAGCATATGTCCAATTAGCAAAACAGTAAAAAACGACCCTTCAGATTACAGCAAAGTGCATTATGGTGTACCTCAAGGAAGAGTATTAGGGCCGCTTCCTTTTTCTAAACGACACTGACTTCGCAAAATCAATAGAACATCCAATGATTCTATTTGCTGATGACAGTACAGTCATTTTCACAGAAAAATAATTAGTCTTTAGAGGCCGCTATCAACACTACCCTCAAATTAAGAAAAGAATGGCTGACAAAAACAGTTTAGTTATTAAAAAAAAAAAAATGCCACGTATCCACAAGAAGTGCAACATTCCCTAAATATAGCACCTTTGTAACCTATGCATACAGAATACAAAGATTTAACTTTGACCTGTTGAGACCTAATACGACGTAATAGTGTAATATACGGATGAACAAACTGGAATCGTTTAATTAGGGTATTGTGTCTAGGCCAAATTTTTTGTGAATTACGAAATGCCAAGCGGCAATACGAAAATTTAATTGTTTAAAAGGACGCAAAACTTTTGAATGCCTTATTTAAAGTACAAAAAAAAACACTTAAATCTCACCATGCTCCTGCGCAGCTCCTAACGCCGTGTCCCCATGTCTTTGCAACTCCGTCAGCTGTCTCCTCAGATGGTACCGCACCCGCCTCCTCAGCTCACTGGCTTCATCATACAGGACCCTGGTGCTGGCGAACACGCGGTCGGCCTGGTCGTTGGCTGCCGTGAGGGTCGGGAGTACGGTGGCGCGGGGCCGGCCGCTGAGCTCGCGCTCCTGCCAGCCGAGACCTCGGAGTACTACGCTGACCACGTCAGCACCGCGGCGAAGGTGTTCTAGTTGGTTGCGGAGTTCTAGGAGGGAAGAGAGGATTCGAAATGAAATTCAGAAAAAAATATATAATTTACTAATTTGTCAAAGAAGTTTTTTATTTACGTGGACATCAGCAGTTAAGGTAAGAAGTGAAAGAGAAAGATTCGGGTATTCGCCCTTTAATAAATGGACATATATGACAACGTGTTGAAAACGCGATTGATGGCTATTCAACAAGTAATACAAAGCTAATTGGAGAATTCAAGAAGATAATGTCTTACCATCAGCCTTAGCCAGCACAGCAGCGCCCCTCTTCTTCAAATCCTCAGAGGTATTCTTGCCCTTAGCAGCACTATGCGCCATGGGCACATTCCCCTGTGCCAGCGACGTGGCTGCGGCCGCCGCCTTGCTGGCCGCGTCGGCGGCGGCGGCAGCTTCCTTCACCTGCGTCGCCACGTGGGACCACGCTTGAGCTGCTGATACTCCCAGCGATGCTGCGGCGCGACTGCCCGCGAACAGGCTGGGAGGAAGATGATGATGGTTAGGTGAACTTAGTGATTAATTCTTAGAAGTCATCAATTTCATTTCAAGTAATCTATATGTCCATAGTAAATATGATTAGGATTTGATACCTCCATTCATTTATCAGAATTGTAGTCCCCAAGTTTTTGCATAATGTAAAAAAAAAATAACATACTTGACAAACATAATTTGAATATTTGAAGAAGAAGTTCTCTTCACAACAGAATATCTTTTCACAACAGAATAGCCGTTTTCACAACTTTCTTAGCGGATTTGTTAGAAAAGTCAAAAGACATTTTGGTCTTACATTCTCACCTTTTATATTCTTTGGCTTTAACCCCCAACTCCGTGACATGTTTCTCAACAGCTTCTAAATACTTCTGTTTATAGACCGGCGTCAGATTATACAGGATGCCCTCCTTCTCCTCCGCAGCCAGGGTCAGGACTGCCAGCTCGGCGGCCAGGGTCGGGAACTTGATGCCCAGGGTCTGCGCTTGCAGGAGGGAGGAACGGATCTCGTCGGTGATGTTGTTCGCTGATAGTGTTGTTATGTCCTGAGGGTATAGAATGGTAAAATGATACCTATCGTTGGTGTAGGATAGTTTAGCAAAAAGGTATCTTCTAGTTTGGGAAGTTTGTTCCACCACTTCTTCTTCCCAGTAAAAACACATAGGAAGTGGTGAAGGGCGGGCGATTTGGGGCCTGTCTTTTGTAAATTTGACGTTCAACATGTGCTGATTTTCAGCCTACTTTGAATAAATGACTTTTGATTTTGATTTTGGGTGGTGGATAGACCAGACCTTAACTTCATTGCTTTATTTAAAAAAAATGCAAATTGAGGTGAAAAAAATATAGAACCATTATCAATTTATATTAAGTCATTCTTTATTCAACCATTTAGGTTTGTTTGATTGAATATACATACCTAAATGCTGTATTTTGAAAGACCTACAAGCCTCAATCCGATATCTCCAGCTTTTCTACCAGTTCCTATAAGTCTGGCTGCCTTTATCTGCTTACCAACTCTTAGGAAAAAAACTGCGTACCTCCAACACAAGCCGGCACCTCAACCCAATATCCTTGACAACAGCAACCCCCGTTCCTTCAAGGCCGTCACGGTATCCTCAGCCTACCACATGGTTTGCGCCAGCTTCTGAAGGTCATAAGCCTTGAGTCTATCAGACCATAAACGAAAGACGACCTACCTCTAACACAAGCCGGCATCTCAACCCAATATCCCTGACAGCAGCCAGCCGTGGCTTCACCCTCTCTTTCAAGGCCGTGACGGTGTCATCAGCCTTCCACACGGTTTCCGCCAGCTTCTGAAGGTCAGCAGCCTTGAGCTCCCAGGTGTCGAGCGCTGACCGAAGCGAGGAGAGGCGGCGGTATGTATCTTGGAGACGGTAGTTGCGTTCCTGAACTGATGTTGATTGGAGATGTGCCTGCAATTCGGGGGAGTTGGTTAGAGACATTGAAAATAGAATTTTAGGAAGACAGAAAAGGTTCCTCTCATGTCCTACCATCAACGGTAAATAAAAAAAATAAAAAAAATTATATGGTCAAATGTAGCAAGAGTAACGATTTTCACTTTCAACTTTTTGGAATAAAAAATTACCATTTAAAAAATCATCATCATTACGCAGTCCTGTCATCATAATTTTACAACGATTGTAAATAACTCACCGCATCAAATACATCATTAGCCCCCGTCACGTAATCAATCAGCTTCAAGTCTTTAATCTGCCTCAACAAATGTTTCGCCTCCTTCAGCGCTCTGTGCGCACTCAGATGCTTCTCTCCTCTCGCGAACTCATCTAATGCTTCCACCTGCTCACTGATCTGTCTCCTGATCTTCAGAACCTCTTCCAAAGCACTCATACTCTCCAGGCTCAAGTAATCAGCCTCTTTCTCCCGTCGTTTAGCTTCTGATTTCAAGGCGTTAGCCTCAGTAAAGACCCTATGTTCCATATCTTCTAACTGTCCAAGTCTATCTTCTAAGTTTTTGGAATGTTCTAGATTATTCTTTAGATGGTTGAGACTAGATTGGAGTGTGGTGGTGTTGTGAGAGAACTCTCGGAGGGCGGCGAAAGGTTTTGGTATGCGTGACAGTTCTGTTGGGTCGGCTTTGGTGCGTAATTCTGAGGTTAGGGCCTCGACTGAATCTAGGAGTGTTAGTGTGCAGTTGTCACACGCTGTAAGGAGAATTTACAAGTTAATATGGGGTAGTTGTGTGCATGTAATAACGAAAAACTGTCTTGTACAGCACTTTTTCACGCCAAAATTGCAAATCTATCTACCTAAATCCAAACCAAATCCTGAAATCTTGAATGGACCCAGTTCTACGATATTGTTCGTAGAAATGCCGTGACATTCGGTAAACATCCTCCTTATCCCACATTATTCCAATGCCAGAGATAGCTTCTACTATGATTTACAATAATTCAGCACAACTTTATTTATTCACTATATCCTTGTCATTGTAACCATTTCATTAACACGCTTATATTAGCTTCACTTGCAACCATGTATGTAAGAAAATTTTGGAATATTAATTTGCTTCCCGGTCTTCGATTAGGATAAAATTTTGCAAACGCTCTGAGTTCTAATGACAATACATGACATGATTTCTGTCTGGTTGGGTAATCGATGTGTGATATTAAATTGTAATTAGAAAGTATGTTTTTTTAGTTCTATTGCATTTTTGGTAGCATAAGCAATCTTATCAGAGATTTAAATAATCGAAATCTTATTGGTGAATATTACTAGATAAGATATTCCGGGATAAGATATGAACATTAACCAGTTCACTGACCGCGATGTAGACACAACAGTTAAACAATGGGTATGTATCACATATGATATGACTCATGGGACTGGATGTTCTTAAAACACAATTTATTTTTTATCGTCAGTCGTATTTTGAGTGTTGTTCTAGTGACTAAGTACTTAATGTAATTTGTGGTGCGGACAAACAAAGTTTTTAACAAAATGAGCAGCAACGTCAGTGATAGTACGACGCAGGCAGAAGGTGATCAAACAAACCCAAACACCCAGTTGGTGAGAATGATTTGCCAAGACTTGCATTCTTATGACATAGTGAACTTCACTGGTTTTCATAACTTTGTCAACAAATGTATGCCAAATTACACTTTACCATCCAAGCGAGGCGTCTTGGAGAAACTCATTCCTGAAGAATACAACAAAGGAAAAATTAAGTTGAAAAATAACTTGAAATCAGTGGATGACTTAGCCGTCTCAGTAGAAGTTTGGAAGTCGGTCTACGGTCAGGCAGGTCCTACTAAGATGTGGAGTCTGACCATTCATTTTATTCATCAGGACCAGTATGTATCCCAAAATTTGTTCACATTTGAAGAGAAAGAAAATGCAACGGAAATCGCAAAAGAAATTAAAGCAGCTCTGATTGCTTGGGAGATTCTAGATAAAGTTGTATGTTTTGTTATACAGAAAGTTCACGTAGATGAACCAAACCTCCAATTGGCAGTTACAAAAGAATTGAAGATACCACACGTGTACTGTGCGGCTTCTGCGATAAACCAAGTAGTGCAAGACGGCTTGCAATACATTTATGTAACCAAAGAATTCCCAAAAAGATACACACAGTTATTAAAATTTACGAGAAACTCTGAATATGTTTTTTCATGGCACCAGTATTATACAGATTTGCAAAATTTAAGGCCGAGTGCTGAAAGAGCCCGTTCTGAGATGAACGGCAATGATTACAGTGACCTTATTGAATGCCTTCAAATTCTAAAACACTTTGAAATTTGGACTAACACTTTGTCCGGTATGCATTACACAAATTTGTCTAAACTCTTAATATCACTCGATCTGCTAAAATGTGAAATAAAAAACTGTAGCGCTTCTACTGATATGGTAAAAGAATTTAAACAAAGAATCTTTAAAGCATTTCAGTCAAATTTTGAAAGGAATGATCACAAATTTGCAGAGAAGGCCAGTTTTATGGATCCCACATACAAAGGGATATTAAACATTTATACTCCAAAAGGTATCATGGATTTTGGGTATATCACCATAACTGATGAATTGTACCAACGTGTGATGTCAATGAAACAGAAGGCAGGTACACAATCTTTGCAAAACATTCCTGACCTACAGACACCCGGACCATCATCTTCTCACAGCGTCACAGCGGACCAGGCAGTACCGCGTGGATTACCAACTGCAGAACTATTGTTGGACTTTCTAAATGAAAAAGAAAGAACTCGTGAATTCAGAATGGTATTGTATTATAAATATAAGTTGATACATGAGCCAGGTCAAAATGTTGACCCCTTTAAGTTTTGGAATGTGTATCGTTTACGTTATTTAAATAGTAATCCTGATCCCACTGTAAGGGAGTTTTATAAAATGTCTCAGAAATATTTGTGTATTCCTGCCACCGCAGTCCCAGTTGAAACGATTCCTGGTGAATTCCTCTGGGCCAAAACACCCAATGAAAAATTATATTTTGAACGGAGGGAACGTCTGCCGCTTGAAAAATGTTCAGAAATATTATTTTTACATAGTTATTATTTTCGAAATTAAAATGTAGTAACATAATCTCATACTGTTGTAATGCAAATTCAGATTTGGTATGAATTGGATTAATACATGGTATTTTAATTTTTGTAAGTTTATATTAAAGAATTCTTTTTTTTTACTTCAATTCACTACCATTGAAATATCTCCTATCGAAATTTTATTTAAAATTAATATGGGCTCCTGGGCTATTAATCCTGCCAGCCTCCTGGGCACGCTCCCAGTTCACAGCGATGGGGACGAATTTTTTGACGCTTTTTAGTTGTTTGTTTTACTAGGATAGTTTTTGATATTTATTGTAAATATGTATTGTAAATATCTATGTAAATATCTATGTAATTAAATGAATGTTAAGGAGTAAATTAATATTACTTAGTGAAATACATACGTCTACAACCATCCTCGTCCATGTACGTTCTATACGGCCTGCACTGATCGCACCGCATGCCGGTGGCGAAGTCTCGGCAGTGGCAGCGTCCGGCCTCGTCGCAGTGCGGCGAGTGACTGCCGGCCGCGTGGCAGCCGCACGACACGCACGCGCCGCCCGCGCGCCGGTACCCGCCCGCGCATGCGGCGCACTCCGGCCCTGTGTAGCCTGCGGGGTGCCGCGTATTGTACATACATGTGGTTCCTTTGGAACCTTTCAGGCGTGGAATTGACTTCCACAGCTTTATAATACAAAATATCTTTGTTCCTACAATAGGTATTTTCGTTCAAAGGTTATCGAGCAATCGAAAAAGTTATTTATTTACTTATCTAGACACACGGCAGTGTGTCCGCCAAGTTCGAGCAAAAAAGGCGACACACCGGCCGTGGGTTATATTACACGAACCATTTCGGGCCAAATTCGACCCCCCTGTAACTCAAAATCTATTTTATTTACGCATATCAAATTTCTAGTATCTGTTGAGACCCCCTCACTTATCTAAAATACAAAATTTCATTAATATACCTATTGTAGGTCTTGAGATATTGACGTCAGAAAATCGCTATTTTTACTATACACTGATTCACTGATTCACTTATTCACTGACTCACTCATCAAAAACCTAGACCACTTCCAATGGTCGTATTGACTTGAAATTTGGCATGGAGGTAGGTCTTTATGTCAAGGTAAAGGGAAAAATCTGAAAATGGCCAAGTGTGAGTCGGTTTCAAAATAATGAAGGTGTTTTATACCCGGTGTAAATTTATACCCCTAAGGAACTAAAACGAACTAAATTTATCTATATTTATATAATATATCTTCGAATGGTACAAAGGTTTGTATTTAGTCAAAGTAAAGTAAAAATCTGAAAACGGCCAAGTGTGAATCACTTTCGAAAATAACGAATGTGTAACTTTGATCCACGAACATAATATATGATAACATGTCATGTCAGTCAGTTGGTAAATCTAGTCATAGTTAATCTAGTTCATTTCTTTGTAAGAAACATAGTGCATATTAAAAAAATCTAAAAGATAGTATAAATGAGACATTTCTTTAACTAACTTCATCATAAGAAAAAAATAAAATAAAATAAACAACCTTACAAAAATAAATGAAATCCCACCCAAAACAAAAATGTGAAAGACTGCCAAGTTCGATAATATGGGAATGCTTCGCCTATAAAAGAAGTGAGATCTGAATAAGTACCAAGTTCCATACACATACCTCAGTTAAAAATAGTTACTTTTTAATGATGATTACTTGGCAAGTTTTAATAGAAAATTAAATACTTGATTCATTGCGTTTAGTAGGTTTATAACAAGGTGTATGAAAACTTGCCAAGTAACATCATTAAAAAGTAACTATTTTTAACTGAGGTATGTGTATGGAACTTGGTACTTATTCAGATCTCACTTCTTTTATAGGCGAAGCATTCCCATATTATCGAACTTGGCAGTCTTTCACATTTTTGTTTTGGGTGGGATTTGAATTACAGACATCTAATTAATAAAAAAGACCAAGAGTTACATCTGGGAAAAAAGTTACTTTCGAATAAATACTTAACTACTAAATAACTTGAATTAACTAACTAATAAACATTATTCA
Organism: Helicoverpa zea x Helicoverpa armigera; assembly: GCA_033682625.1. Taxonomy (NCBI): domain Eukaryota; kingdom Metazoa; phylum Arthropoda; class Insecta; order Lepidoptera; family Noctuidae; genus Helicoverpa; species Helicoverpa zea x Helicoverpa armigera. The sequence goes on from JAWIIS010000028.1 coordinate 12,877,421, forward strand.
TAAAAACCTAAAATTGCTTAAAAATCTTAGAGGTACTTAATTTTAGTCACCAATCTTAGCCTTTCCACGTCACAATTCCAACACCATCTAAGACCGCTACAACTCACCAGGTTTACACAAACACTGCACCTTCCCATGATGCACGACGCATGCGTCGGCGAAGTTACGCGCTCTCTCGGGACACGGGCACGCCTGGCACCCGCCCGGGGCCCCCGGGGACCCGTAGTGCCCCGCCGCGCACGACGCACAGCGGGGCCCGCCCGTGCCCATAGTGCAGTTCTGTAGGAGACATTGGGGGTTATTTTTACTCGAAGGGTAAATTGTGCGAATAAAGTTTTCCCAAATTTATGAATGTTTTAGACACCAGCACATTATTGGCTTTCATCGAAAGTCGACAGAGGGTTAGGCTGGTTTGTGACTGTTCTATTCATGGCAGCCTTAAATCACGTTCTATTTTTCTTCCTACAGTATCTGTTATATTGTAAGTTCAAATAGTAACAGGACGCTATAGCAAATACAGTTCCTAGTATTTTTATAAATAAATATCCAATGTGTCCCAATACTAACCAAACACTCCCCAGTCTCAGGATGGCACTCCGTGGCCCTGCCATTACACATACAAGGCTGGGCGTCCCCCTCCAAGCTGATGACGATGGTACCAGCCACTGTAGCCATGTGGACGGCGGGGGCTGGCAGCCAGTAGCCCGGGGCTGGCGTCTGGCACGAGCTGGCGGAGTAGCCCCGGGGACAGTCGCACAGTTCCACGCCTAAAGCCGGTTCTGATCGACTGAGCCCGGGGATGGCTGTGTCTAGGGATACGTTTAGAAGCCTGTGGGAAAGTTTTGGTTATTTACTTCTTTTTGAAGATTTAGGAGGTTCTTTTTATATTTGTTCTCAGATGTTGTTCTTTATATGTTAGTTAGTAAATAAACTATCATTGCTAGGCGAAGTTTTTATCGTATTTTCATAAGCAGCGGCAAATAGCGTACATGAACAGGGGGTAAGGAGGAAAGTACGAATTTGCAAATTTTTGGACCCAGAAAGCGAGAAACGATTCCTGGTGAAATGGCACAGTCCCGCATGTGCCACAGCGACTCGTGCAGGCGGACCGAGTGGCTGCCGTGTGTACCGGGGCTAGTTCTATGAACACTTACAGCGCATGCACGTGCTCGGTCCTGGTGGGCGCGCGCGTGGTGAGGCGGATGAGCAGCTTGTCCAGCGCGCGCAGCGCCAGCATCAGCGCCGAGCGCGACGCGCGCCCGCCGCCACGCACGTGCCACAGCGACTCGTGCAGGCGGACCGAGTGGCTGCCGTGTGTACCGGGGCTAGTTCTATGAACACTTACAGCGCATGCACGTGCTCGGTCCTGGTGGGCGCGCGCGTGGTGAGGCGGATGAGCAGCTTGTCCAGCGCGCGCAGCGCCAGCATCAGCGCCGAGCGCGACGCGCGCCCGCCGCCACGCACGTGCCACAGCGACTCGTGCAGGCGGACCGAGTGGCTGCCGTGTGTACCGGGGCTAGTTCTATGAACACTTACAGCGCATGCACGTGCTCGGTCCTGGTGGGCGCGCGCGTGGTGAGGCGGATGAGCAGCTTGTCCAGCGCGCGCAGCGCCAGCATCAGCGCCGAGCGCGACGCGCGCCCGCCGCCACGCACGTGCCACAGCGACTCGTGCAGGCGGACCGAGTGGCTGCCGTGTGTACCGGGGCTAGTTCTATGAACACTTACAGCGCATGCACGTGCTCGGTCCTGGTGGGCGCGCGCGTGGTGAGGCGGATGAGCAGCTTGTCCAGCGCGCGCAGCGCCAGCATCAGCGCCGAGCGCGACGCGCGCCCGCCGCCACGCACGTGCCACAGCGACTCGTGCAGGCGGACCGAGTGGCTGCCGTGTGTACCGGGGCTAGTTCTATGAACACTTACAGCGCATGCACGTGCTCGGTCCTGGTGGGCGCGCGCGTGGTGAGGCGGATGAGCAGCTTGTCCAGCGCGCGCAGCGCCAGCATCAGCGCCGAGCGCGACGCGCGCCCGCCGCCACGCACGTGCCACAGCGACTCGTGCAGGCGGACCGAGTGGCTGCCGTGTGTACCGGGGCTAGTTCTATGAACACTTACAGCGCATGCACGTGCTCGGTCCTGGTGGGCGCGCGCGTGGTGAGGCGGATGAGCAGCTTGTCCAGCGCGCGCAGCGCCAGCATCAGCGCCGAGCGCGACGCGCGCCCGCCGCCACGCACGTGCCACAGCGACTCGTGCAGGCGGACCGAGTGGCTGCCGTGTGTACCGGGGCTAGTTCTATGAACACTTACAGCGCATGCACGTGCTCGGTCCTGGTGGGCGCGCGCGTGGTGAGGCGGATGAGCAGCTTGTCCAGCGCGCGCAGCGCCAGCATCAGCGCCGAGCGCGACGCGCGCCCGCCGCCACGCACGTGCCACAGCGACTCGTGCAGGCGGACCGAGTGGGTACCGTTTATTCCGGGATTTGTCTGAAGTAAAAAATATATTCGCTTTTGCTCTAGGTCGAAAATTGCCTTAATAACTATTACTATTACTATATTTATAAAGTTCTGGTGTCAACAGCATGCGCCGTCTGTCCACCGCCGCCGTCACCGGCACGTCACTGATTACGAAATGACGGCGCCGATTTAGCGATACGTGCATTTACTGCCGTGTGTCCACAGCACAGCCACTAAACTAGGCCTGAAAAACTCTCGTCCTCGGCGCCGCGCCGGTCTGGTAACGGTGGCAGTTGATCCGATAGACGGCCTTACACCAATTTCACACGTGCGGATTTTCCGCAGTAGTTGTTGCAGTGTAGTTGTTTGCATTTGCGCGTATTTGTGACACCGTTAGTAGTAGGGCTGGGTAACGTCAGTTTTTTCGCTCATAAAATCCCTTCACTTGAAGACTGTTGCAGAGACACGAGAGACGGGTATACGAGAGTATAGTATTTTCCGTTATGTTTTGGTTTGAAATAGTAATTAAAAAAAAAAAAAAAAAAAATAAAAAAAAAAAATTGTTTATTACTTCTCTTTAAACATCATTTTACAATATTTTGCTAATTCTAAAAAGTGCTGATGTATAATTTGCCCGAACTAGGTAAAAACCTGTGTCTCGGGCGTAAAAGTGCTTATTATAATATTTATAGCTAATTAACAATAAATTGCTGCTAGTAACTAAAAACTAGGTCAATGTGACAAATACAGTGTTATTAAACACATACACATGTTTATTATAATGCTTAATGCTTAATGTTACATGTTTGTTATAATGCTTACATACTAATTAAAATATACATATTGCGTACCTACAGTATTTGAGTGTAAATATGCGGGCCTAAAAATAATCAGTAATCCACTATCCCTAAGTAAAATATGAAATTATATAATGTGTAAAAATGATTACAGCTAAATATTATCTAGAGTTTGACGCTATCAGACGCCTTTATAGTCTACGGAGTTGATGTACCTATATTCAGCGGCTTTTCTAGCAGGGCATTCGGAATCTCCCGTCTTGTGATTGTGGGGTTTTTTGTAGCGCTTACAGGTTGCACATTTCGGCGGTTCTTCCTTTGAAGAGCACTCTTGAGTCGCGTGTCCTTCTTCTCCACAGTGGCCACAAGTAGAGGCAGCAGATTTGCAAGTCTTGGATGCATGACCATACTGCTGACACTTGAAGCACCGAGTCACAAGGGTGAAATCATGTACCGGGCACGACGTCCAGTTTATGTAAAGCCTGTTCTGATTTACTAGGACTTTCCGAATGCTGGCTGGTACTTCAACAATATAGTTGCAGCTGTCAGCATCCCTTTTTCCTGACTTATGGCTTAGTTTAATTGAGGTCAAAAAGGTATCCTTGGTCAATGTTGGAAGTTTGTCTACGATATTTTGGTCATAAATACTTTTGAAAACTTCTTTCTCTGCCATATCAGTGGGTACCCCAATAATTATAATGCGAGGCTTCCGCTTCTGAGGTTCATCAACAGTAAGTGCAGATGTGGAACGCTCGACAGTCTCTTTCACTTTTAGCATGTCATCCTTAGTCTCTGTGCTTATGATAACACCTCCGTTTCTTGTTTTCCGAAGTCCACGTACCTTTAGCTTCATTTCCTCAGGGCATACAATTTTTTGGACTAAATTTTTGGTCTCTTCACTGGTCTTAGTATGGTCACTAGGATATATAGCGACAGAGCTGGTTGCATGAGGCCTAATAAGGCTTTTTGTACCCTTCACCATGTCTGCGAAGGATGTGCTTTCCGGTTTATGTTTGATGAGAGTATCTTGTAGTTCCTGCTTGATCTCAGTCAAACTACTAGCGAGTTCTTGATTTTCCTTTAACGTTTGCAGGGTGGCGTAGTTCTGAAGGGCTTTATGTTTCAATGACTGATATTGCACAGCCATTTGAGAGACTCCGTATCCGACTTTGCGACAAAGGGTAGTGACTCTTAGTTTTTGTTCGGAATTCATCTTGCCTTCCGAAACCGTGATCGAAACCTCATTCAGGCACTGCTCAATACTAGACATCCAGGATTGAATTTCAGGAGTAGAAAAAACCTCAATTGTTTCATCCTGTGCGTGACTTCTGGGTGTTGCTGCTGGTGGCGATGAGCAATGTGGCAGTCCGCCACGGTGGGAGGGGCTTCTATCCATAATTGTAGATCACTTTTTGTCCATATTTGTAATAAATACTGTATAATTTCACAACAAAAACGCTATGTCTCTAAAACTAGGTCACAATAAAAAAATTGTTAATTACGCTATTTTTAAGTTGCTTGATGAGCACGTCTGTGTTCGTCGAATAACGCGCAGATATCTATATCTATATAATTAAAGGTGGTCAGGCGCGACAAACCCTGCTTAAATATATATGTCGGATGGCAGCGAAACATCAGGATGGCACTATCGTCCGACATCAGTTAGGGTAATCAAGCAAAGAGATAACTCAAAGAAATTCAAAACTCAAACGTTTATTCAAATTAGTCAGAACAAAAGACAGCCCCCAAAACGCCCGCCCTTCGCCACGTCCTATGTGTTTTGGCTGGGGAGAAGAAGTGGCGGAACAAACTCCCCAGCAACACATGTCTGTCTGTTAGGTTAGAAGAACCTTTACACTTTAATTTCAAAAGACACTTTACACACTTTACAATATGGATCTACAACGGCACTACAACACTAGGCAATAACACTAGGTACACTAGACGTGACGTAGGGCAGTATCGAGATGTGCGCAGCACGACGACTCGACCAAGACTGAGCTCCTCGGACGCCACGCTGACCACCACTACTCTGCCAAGCGCGCCAAAATGTTGTTTCACCGGAAACGCCACCAGAGGGCGCGCTTGCGTGACGTTTAGTGTCCGTACTAATGACAGTCTCCGACATATATTTATCAAAAACATCAAAGAAAACAGCCAAAGTATAAAATTATTATTTCTCACTCACCTCAAAATACTCCAACACAATACTCTTAGTGTACAGCCTAACGAGCGGGAACCTCTTGATGACGTCATGACTGAGTTCTACTCCCCCTTCCTCTTCTACGCGGAAGCGCAGGGATCCCCCATATGACGTCACGCGGTCCCCCACGAACCGCTTGTCTAGTTCCACGTATACGGGGACCGGGGGCCAAGGGAGGGTGATGGTGGGGTCAGGAGTGTGTGTGTGGATGGCGAGGAGAGAGTCTTGGTCCATCTGTGGGAGAAAATAAGAGATATATACTTCTACTATGTAATAAATAAATTAATAAAAATAAATACACAATACACACAGCGCCTGTGTACACGCGGTGCAGCCCGACGGGTTGTGACAGGCAGCTGTAGGGAACTCACCGTAGTGATGACATCCTGTGCCGGGCGCTGCAGCGTGACATGCAGCGGCGCGGCGGCATGCAGCGCGGCGCGGGACAGCGTCGCCTGTGTACACGCGGTGCAGCCCGACGGGTTGTGACAGGCAGCTGTAGGGAACTCACCGTAGTGATGACATCCTGTGCCGGGCGCTGCAGCGTGACATGCAGCGGCGCGGCGGCATGCAGCGCGGCGCGGGACAGCGTCGCCTGTGTACACGCGGTGCAGCCCGACGGGTTGTGACAGGCAGCTGTAGGGAACTCACCGTAGTGATGACATCCTGTGCCGGGCGCTGCAGCGTGACATGCAGCGGCGCGGCGGCATGCAGCGCGGCGCGGGACAGCGTCGCCTGTGTACACGCGGTGCAGCCCGACGGGTTGTGACAGGCAGCTGTAGGGAACTCACCGTAGTGATGACATCCTGTGCCGGGCGCTGCAGCGTGACATGCAGCGGCGCGGCGGCATGCAGCGCGGCGCGGGACAGCGTCGCCTGTGTACACGCGGTGCAGCCCGACGGGTTGTGACAGGCAGCTGTAGGGAACTCACCGTAGTGATGACATCCTGTGCCGGGCGCTGCAGCGTGACATGCAGCGGCGCGGCGGCATGCAGCGCGGCGCGGGACAGCGTCGCCTGTGTACACGCGGTGCAGCCCGACGGGTTGTGACAGGCAGCTGTAGGGAACTCACCGTAGTGATGACATCCTGTGCCGGGCGCTGCAGCGTGACATGCAGCGGCGCGGCGGCATGCAGCGCGGCGCGGGACAGCGTCGCCTGTGTACACGCGGTGCAGCCCGACGGGTTGTGACAGGCAGCTGTAGGGAACTCACCGTAGTGATGACATCCTGTGCCGGGCGCTGCAGCGTGACATGCAGCGGCGCGGCGGCATGCAGCGCGGCGCGGGACAGCGTCGCCTGTGTACACGCGGTGCAGCCCGACGGGTTGTGACAGGCAGCTGTAGGGAACTCACCGTAGTGATGACATCCTGTGCCGGGCGCTGCAGCGTGACATGCAGCGGCGCGGCGGCATGCAGCGCGGCGCGGGACAGCGTCGCCTGCGTACACGCGGCCGCGCGTCCGAAGCAGAAGCACGCGGTGCAGCCCGACGGGTTGTGCGCGGAGAGGCCGAATGTACCCGAGAGGCAGGAGTCGCATTTCTCGCCTACTACGTTTTCCTGGGAAAGGTTATAATGGGAAAGTTTTTAGAGGTGAAATCTTATAGCACACATAAAACGTATGTAGTACTTAATCGCTGGCAGTAATGAAAACTACGCATCTTTTTCTTATTTACATGACACCGCACCACCGTGGTAGGCCGAGGTCTTTGGCTTTAGTAATATCTAAATATATAAAACTCAAAGGTGACTGACTGACTGACTGACATAGTGATCTATCAACGCACAGCTGAAACCACTGGACGGATCGGGCTGAAATTTGGCATGCAGGTAGATGTTATGACGTAGGCATCCGCTAAGAAAGGATTTTGATCAATTCTACCCCCAAGGGGATAAAATAGGGGATGAAAGTTTGTATGAAACTTTGTCAATTTTAAACCGATCGGACTGAGACTTTGCATGCATAAAGCTACTATGGCGTAGGCAACTCTTAAGAAAGGATTTTGATAAATTCCATCCCTAAGGGGATAAAATAGGGGATGAAAGTTTGTATACATCTTCTTAGATTTGTACACGCTAATCTTCCGAACTGCTGAACGGATTTCAATGATTTTTTCTTTGTTGTATCAGTATTAAGCCTGGTCAACATATAGGCTATAATTTATCTTCGAAACTTGAAGACCTGATGCAGAACTCCAACAGACCAACAAAACTATAAGAGATACAAAAATCGTGCCATGGCAAAAATTGTTTCATGTGATGAGCATTTTCAGCTGAGATAATAAATTTTAAGATCTGGAACACCTGATGTGGAACCCCAAGAGCCCAGCTTCTCTATAGGTACCATATACAGGTATGAAGTTTTAGCAAAAGTTGTTCAATTTGATAAGCACTTTCTATTGACTTACACAAATTGAAGATCTAAAACACCTGATGTGGAACTCCAGGGGCCCAGCTAGACTATAGCATATAGAGGTATGACGTTTTAGAAAAAGTTGTTCAATCTGATAAGCACTCTCTGTTGACTTATAAAAATTGAACCACACCTACACCTGATGTGGAGGAGCCCAGCTAGAACCTCGACGGGGGTAGGTCTTACGCCTCTGGTTTGGCTTGGCCGTCCAGAGTGGAGTCGCTAGAGCAGGATTAGTAGCCCTGCTCGGAGGGTAGGTGCCTCATGGTAAGCACAGGGAGCGCGTAATCTGCGTTTAAAGTCCACCGAGGTATCCTCACCCTTCAGCTCATACTTGAGAGATTGGTTCTCTACCCACTAAACCACCACGACTTCCACTAAGTCACCACGACTTTGTCATCTATTTAATGTTTTTTTACGTAATAATACTTGTGTAATATTTTTGCCACACACAAATGCGGACTAATTAGAATCACTACTTTTATCCCTATGGTCACGTCTATTGCGGTTCAGTTCTCAGCGTTTTGTTTAATCTGCTGTGCTTTTGCTGTTAAAGTACAAAAATTAAGTATATAGAACGTTTCTCTTCGGTCCCTTAAAATTCAATATCAGACTATTCAGATCTTTGATTTTGCTGACCCCGTAGTCGCTGGCATAAGGGACAGGATCCGCGTACGAAGTCGCGGGCAGAAGCTAGTAATACATATAATTAGTTCTCACCTTACAATTACATCGTCCCCACTCGTCACAAGGACACAGGCCGTCGTCACAGTCCCTCGTGCCGGGCGCGTGGCACTGACACGGGCGGCACTTCGGCCCGTAGTGCCCCGCCGCGCACTGCTCGCAAGTGCCGCCCGCCCAGCCCGCGCGGCACTTGCATTCCCCTGAGTGCCCGTCGCATATGTCTGGGGAAGTAGGTTTTGGTTATATAAATGTTACGAATTAATGTGAAACTTTGAGGTAAATTGAACCTAGGTCTCCTTAGCCGTTTTGCATCTAAAGTCGGTGGCGAATTAAACATAACTGGACACCAACTTTCCAAAAGTATTTTTTACTGTTTTGAGAAGTCGGTTTTTTTTCTATTAAATGACCACTTACACTGTGTTTGATTTATCCGTAGTAATTTCTGCAAACTCAGATAATGTCGAAGGTGGAACAATCGTGCATAGCAGTTCCCTATTCCCTCTCGGCTGGAAGACTCCCAGGATGTAAAGCTTTTGATCCATTAACATCACTTACTAGACACAGCCCCAGCTCCACAGCTGCAGGGCCGGCAAGTATTGCCGACGGCCCAGTAGCCGCGCGCGCACTGCCTGCACCCTGCACCCATGGACCCGCCCGGGCACACGCAGCGCCCGCTGTGCGGCGAGCACACCTTGCCGTCTGAGCAGCTTGGACATGAACATCACTTACTAGACACAGCCCCAGCTCCACAGCTGCAGGGCCGGCAAGTATTGCCGACGGCCCAGTAGCCGCGCGCGCACTGCCTGCACCCTGCACCCATGGACCCGCCCGGGCACACGCAGCGCCCGCTGTGCGGCGAGCACACCTTGCCGTCTGAGCAGCTTGGACATGAACATCACTTACTAGACACTGCCCCAGCTCCACAGCTGCAGGGCCGGCAAGTATTGCCGACGGCCCAGTAGCCGCGCGCGCACTGCCTGCACCCTGCACCCATGGACCCGCCCGGGCACACGCAGCGCCCGCTGTGCGGCGTGCACACCTTGCCGTCTGAGCAGCTTGGACATGAACATCACTTACTAGACACAGCCCCAGCTCCACAGCTGCAGGGCCGGCAAGTATTGCCGACGGCCCAGTAGCCGCGCGCGCACTGCCTGCACCCTGCACCCATGGACCCGCCCGGGCACACGCAGCGCCCGCTGTGCGGCGAGCACACCTTGCCGTCGGAGCAGCTTGGACATGCTGAAATAAATATATTTGACTTAGTATACAAGTTAGCTTAGTAGTTAATCTAACACTATTTTGAAACGCGAGAAGATATGCCCTAAAATAAGACATTCCTTGTATTTTGTCAGAAAGAAGAAGTTGCATAGGACATCCGTTCAATCCAAGTCAGGGCAAGATTTTTGTCGATTTTCGTGAGAAGCTACTCAGAACACCATATTACAATTGTCCCGTGTTCCACGCGCTCTTCAAAAAGACGTCAGCAACCCCATCGGGGCCCAGCAGGGCCAAGGCCTGCCGGAGCTGCGGGATTGTTCGAAAGAGTTACCGCAAAATATACAAATCCAAAAACCACAACTCACGTAAACAGCCAGCAGGTCCGAACCCATAGTACCCCGACAGGCAGGTATCACAGTGCGCGCCGCCCACTCCGTCGGCGCACGCGCAGGCGCCGGTCTCCGGGTCGCAGGCCGACGCGCCCGGGCCGCACGCGCAGCGCCGACAACCACCCAGCTTTAGGCCCCAGTAGCCTTCCTGGAATAATGACTAGAGCTTAGAATTGTGTTTTAATTAAATAAACGACGATGAAATTCAGTTTTTTTTCTGCCCTAGTAAATATGACATTTTCTTCTAATGTCTCTATGTGGGTACACTAATAAAAGCCCCTGTACAGCGTAGTATAAAAGTCTTAGTTTACATTGACTAAATTATGTCATTAAATGGATTCTATATCATAATTTAGACAGTAATAATTTTCGGTCCTATTTTTGGGAAAAGATTAACTTTAATTTCATCCGGCCTCATTAATTTGAAGCCCACAAATACTATTAAATAGTCTCCAAGGAATATCATGATAGCCCATTAAATTCAATTTATACTCCTCTCTGTAAACCAACCTCGTAAATGTTTTCATAACACAAACCTATTCAATGACATTAATAGTAGCCCGGTAACCCCAATGTCTAATCTAAAATTAATCGTATCTGGAAATCTGTCTGTCTGTCTGTTTATCGAAATCCATCAATTTTACGTCCTATTGGCACGTTGCCATCGCGCAACTATTTAGCATGGCAGACGACGTTAATATGGGAATGTCTAGGCGTATTGTGAGATAGAATATATTTATCTCCCTACTGTATGCTTACAAAGTGAGTTCTTGTTTTAAAAAAAGGATGTGCAGTTAAATTAGGCTTTTCCCATAAATTCATATTTAGAATTTATTAACCTGAGATGAGACACTTTTTCTAGGGGTATAGGAAATCCCTTTTAGAAATCCCTCTCACATCCTATCACTTTCAGGTAACAGCATGGAAACTGCAGCAGTTTTTACCGAGCCAACTATTTTCTTTTTATAATATGCAGGTAATACTTAATTAGTAAGGAATATTGATGTGATATGAGTGATGGATGTGTTGTTGTGTTTCGGATGGCACGTAAAACTCTCAATAGTAGGTCCCGCCTGTCATTGAACATCCTTGGCAGTGAGAAGCCAGTAAGTCTGACACCAGTCTAACCAAGGTGTATCGGGTTTTTCGGGTAACTGGGTTGAGGAGGTCAGATAGGCAGTCGCTTCTTGTAAAGCACTGGTACTCAGCTGAATCCGGTTAGACTGGAAGCCAACCCCAACATGGTTGGGAAAAATTCTCGCAGGATGATGATGGATGTGAGAACAATTTGCAGCTTATGTTTCAAAAAGTTATTACAATACCTATGTACTCAACTCACATAGCCCATTAAATTAAAATGTAACATAAAACAAACAAGCAACAATTTCCTCTAAGTGGCGAGCGTTGAACTTAACACAATGGTTCACAAAAGTGCTATCGGCGCCGGCGCACCGCGAACAGGCGTCCCATTCACGCGCAAGAATGCGCGCGCACGATACCATCGCGAACGCGCGTCGAACGCAAACCGAACAGTAAGACGATGTTGGAAAAATTAAGACATCAACTGTATTTTGAAGTTGCAGTTACTGATTATTTAGTCACGAGCAGACCATTTATATCAGTGGTTCCATCCGAACGAATATTATGTTTTTTGAAAAACAAAAAAACGTAGGCGAAAATAACTAGCTTCCCCCCCCCCCCGCAATTTCACCGTCGCCCGAGGATATTCCTTCCTGTACCTATATGGATAAACGTAGTTCAAATATGTTATTTTGATATTACTGCCAGTCAATTGCAATAAATAAGCATAGACTTTTTTACTGGACACGAGAACGATTTACTAAGTAAGCCATTTCATTGATGTTTTACATATCCAATCAAACTCATTACAATTCAATATACTTAAAAGCTTATAAACACAACCCCCTCAAATAATACTGCTCAGTTTTAAAGGGCTATCAATTAAGTAACTTAACTATGGTAAAATAAAATCGAATCAGCTCAGGCAATAAAGTTAATTAAGAAGTTTGCGTTTGATTACCTGGAAGCTGGTTAATCTGGTGCTATGCGTAGGCCGCTACAACTAATTCACGTTAAACAAACAAAATACAATTAAAATAGTATTTCTTCCGGGATAATTAGCAATCTGATAAAATATTTTTCTCGCGACTTGTTTTAATTTTACGGCACGTGTACTTTTTTGCTAGTCCGCGAGTACGCTAAACTATTTAGTATTTTCCCTCGAAAATTGACAGCTGTCACCTGCAGAAACCATTTGGTACCCCTATGTTCATTTCATTCGTCAGCCAGTTCGATTTTCAAATAGAGTTTGATCCAAACCTCTTTGGTAAAAGCTCTTCTTATTTGAATTAGTGTTGATGTTCCAATTTTAAATCGGTCACTACAGACCATCATTCAGCCTTGTGGAGGTCTTCTGAAAATTCTGCGTAATAATCTTCCCAGAAAAAAAAAACATGCAAAAAACTGAATTGAGAACCTCGTTCTTTTTGAAAAGTCGGTTGAAAGTATAAGTAAGCAGAAGGAAAACAGTCTATTATTTTTAAGTGGACCCACATGAACTGAACTGAGGATCAAAATGTATGCTTATACAAAGTAGCCCCTAAGCTACTCCAGCAGCAGAAATGGTTTCGTTTGAAGTCGTACACAAACATCTGTCTTCCACAATCCTTGGCTATTATGTGCATGAGATATTCGCCAGCTGTGGCCCACATTCGCGAATACTTGGCTGTCCCATTGACATTTAATTGAGACTCCGGTACAATTCAGACACGAACGACACCAATTATTGGTATTATGGCTGACAGGGCCGGATTAGAAGTTTGTTTACTTTGTAGTTAGAGCACTTTCTTTTATCTTTTTACTTTACAGCATTTTCTAAGTTTGGGAAATTTTTCTTCTTTGATAATATCAATTAAATGCAAACGGAGAAAAACAGAAAATGGTGTCTCTGTCTCTTGGCCTGAAAAATTGCTGCCAATATATTACCTACATTACACATATATCGATAGCTGACAATGGCCTTTTTAAGTTTTGTTTTGTCCTATAATGTAGTGGTTTATAATTCTGCAATAGCAATCGATCCTAGAATTCTTTACAAACTGGTTCTTCACTCACTAAGCCGAGGAATCTATCACCTAAATCCGGCCCTGTACAGTACAGCCTAAGTGACAACGCTTAAAATCCAGGTTCATATAATCTGCAACAGTTTCTGTCCATTCGTAGATAACTACAGCTGAACGGTATTAAAACAATTATATACTGAGTAGTTTGACATCAAAGGTTGGATATTAGGTGCATTAATATTGCCAAAGGTATTAGCATTGCGAAGGAATGAAGCAATGTAGACCTAGGTATGAATGTTGGGTGTGCTCCCAGTTGACTTTCAAATTTCTGACTGCCTATTCGATTTTTTTTGGAAAATGAATCAGACAGAAGTCAATTCGCTTGGTTTTTCCGAGCGGAGTTGCGTACATCGTACAAGCTACGGTTCAAACGATGATGCTTAGAATCGCGAAACAGGTAGGTACTTAATTTTCCGTGCGGAATTTGCAAAAAAAAACGAGCATATACAACATGTAACTTAATTAACGCACATCCTGAAATTAGTTTGTTCAGAATCGTTTACTGAATCGATTTATATCATTTTTAATATAGGTAATTTTTTATTCCAAAAATAATTAAAACTACGGAAATTATTGTCATATTAACCCTGTACAGTCAAAACAAATCCAAATACACCGTAACTCAAAGTAATAAGACTTCGTGTATTGTCGGCTTTTTCCGTAGTTTCGTTATGTTGTGTCGAGTCGAGCGGCGCGCGGCGCGATATTTGCGTGCGTAGTAGTATGACCAAAAAGTTCTAAAAGAAATGGTACAACTAATTTAGTAAATAACAATGCATATACATGTTAAATTAAAAATTCAGTATATTTACGTCACATTTAGGTAATATCTTCCAGCAGTTATTATAAAGGGCACGAATCAAGGCCATGTAATCCCTATTCCGTATACCTTTTAAGTATATGCCGTTACCTATTCCCCCTATAGCTACCATCTAAATGCCTTCACCACCTGTGCCTCCCAGAGGCTCACAATACCGCCCTGATGCCGGCTCCACATAAATTCCGGTCCGTTTCCTCCGCCGTTCCGCTTATTGCTAAGAAATGTCACGAGGACATTTCCTACACGCTGCCATTTGAATATCAATGTGAATGCATGTAAATTGTTTGCTCGGAATCCTAACTGTGCTCATTTGAGTACGGTCTAGTGACTGTCATTGTACGAGCCCATGTTGGACTAGTAAAAGGTAATGTCCAATAAAATTGTGTCTCATTGAATTTGTGGGATAATTCTAACTAATTCGGCCGACACTAGACATTTTCCTAGTTATACATTTATATCTAAACTGACTCAGCGTTTTCTAGATTCCACCACAAAGCTTGGCGAGACTTGCAGGGGGTTTGAGCGACGTCTAAAAAGGAACTTTTCAGTTTGTCATATACGTATCCAAGTTTGTGCGCGATCATCTCACGTTTTTCTAAACCAATTTTGACGCGGTTTCCAGCGTAGTGTTTGACAGTTTTTAGGTCTATTATTGAAGTCGGTTTCTGTAGCTTACCTCGCATGTATCACAAGCCCTGCCCGTGACGTGCTGCTTACAACGACACTGTCCCGTCCTGATGTCACACACGTTGCTCTCCGAACCTATCGACGAACAGTTGCAGCCTGTAACAATGGAATAAAACAAAAATTTATCAAAATTGACACATATAGCTTATGTACCAATATCTAAACAAAGTATAATATTTTTTTGTGGATGTCAATACCTCTTCCGTCTAGGTTAAGGAAGAACAGATGCCATAAGGCATCCTCACTCAGATAGGTCAGGTGCCTTCTTCAGTTAAGTCAAATAAGTACGATGGACGTGAACAAAACCTGCACTTAAGATTGATGGCCTAATTAGGCGTTCAGGTTATTTGACATATCTGACGAACTCTCCGCTCGTCATTTTATTCTTCATGAAGTTAACCTACTTCTCGCCTTTACTACTTTACATTTACCTACATTTCTACCCTATTAATTATAGCAAAGATTTACACAACTGTCTAAACATATCTCTTACACAAGGGGGTTAAACGCATTAAAACGTCCACAAACATGCGCCTACGCACACATATAAACAGATCAATTCACTAATGCACCTGACATGCGCTTTGGTGGGGGGTATTAAAATACAAAATGATGTTAATTTGGCTTGTTATCAAAGGATTAAAACAAGCTTATATGATGCTTTCATCGAGGTTACTATTTCTCGCGGTTCCGGTCGTGGTAAATTAATAATCAAGTTACTTTTTTTATTTTTTAGACTTTGACCGCATATGATTACAGAAGAGAACATTTTTGGAGATTTTCTATCTCTTTTATATTTTTACGAGCCCATAGATGCAAAAAGACAAAAGTAATACGAAAGCTAGGCAGCTTAGCATTCTGCCGGACTGCGGGATTTTTCGAAAGAATTTCCGCGGCCCTGGTACATGAAGAGCTCCAGATGGAACATAATGGGTTTTATTTAGTCAGCGAGAGTACGACACAACCCCACGCTGCACCCACTATTTACAGTAGTAGTGGTCATTTGAAGATTTCCCACCAAAAAAATACGTATAATACAAACATATACTAAGTACAAAAAGCCTCGACAAGCATACAACTTCTACATTATAAGTAACTACCTACCTACCAAGTATTCGAGTAAAGTTAGTGATTACACAAAGCCGCCTTAAGAGCCCATATCGTAAGCTCGCTGTAAACAATATTATTAAGATAACTGCTATCAGTAATCAGCCATTACGCGATCTGCCGAGATGGAAGCTAATAGCCGACATATTGAACGTTTAAAAGCAAATTGTTTCTTGTTTTAATCTGTAATCGTTATTTGTTTACGTTTTTCACCAAAATGGTCGGCTAAATATTTTGGAAATAAACATAAAAAATAATATATGGCGATAGTTAAGTTAAGCCTAAGGATATACCGATAACACTGGTCAACAGTGGTTTTGGTGCCGAAAAGCTGTATTATTTTTTTAATTTAGGACCCTATAGTAATTACATAAATAGCAAAAATATTGATTTTCTACGTGTAGTTTTCTAGATTTTTTTATTAAACAGAAAAAACCATAATTACACCAAAAACAACATATATTAAATTCTTATGTACACAAAAACTTCTTTTTACGCGATTTTCGTGAATGAGGAGTAGCAGGACAATCACGCTGCATCCCCCAGCAGTAGTCAGCCATCATATGCTGATCCCATCGGCCTTGGTACCTCTCTTCCATAGTTTTTAGGTCCTGATGAAACCGCTCCCCTTGTTCTTCGCTATAGGAACCAAGATTCTCTGGAAACTGGTCAAGGTGACTGTGGAGATAATGCACTTTGATGGACATGTTACATCCTAAGTTTTTGAAATTCTCCAGCATGTTGTTAACAATTTCAGAGTAGTTACTAGACTTGTGATTTCCCAGAAAATTTTTTGTAACTTCAACAAACGAATTCCACGCAAGTAGCTCCAAACTGGTCATTGAACTTGAGAAATTAGTATCATTTATAAATATTCTTATCTGTGGTCCATCAAAAATACCCGCTTTTATCTTTTCTATGCTTAGACTACGAAATTTTCTCGTTATATAAGAAAAACATTGCCCATTTTTATCTAACGCCTTCACAAATTGTTTCATTAGTCCTAGTTTAATGTGCAAGGGGGGCAATATAATTTTATCTCTTGGAACCAAAGATGGGTTTATTACATTCTGCTTTCCCACTTCCAACATCTCACGTACAGGCCAATCTCTATTTCTCCAGTGTTGCTGTTTAGCACGACTATCCCACAGACAATAAAAACATGGGTATTTGGTGTATCCACTTTGCTGTCCTAATAAGAAGTTAACCATTTTTAGATCTACACAAATGCTCCATTTGTGTTCATTATATTTGATTTTTCCTAGAACAAGTGCAATATTTTGATATTCTTCCTTTAATTTGGTCGAATGAGCAATGGGAACTGAACCAAATTGGTTGCCATTGTGTAAAAGAACACACTTAAGGCTTCGTTTAGAACTGTCTATGAAGAGACGCCATTCACTTGGTTGGTATTTTGAAAGACCCATTTTGAGAAGTAGGCCTTGCACATCACAAAAAACAAAATCATTTTCCGAATTAAAAAATGGTAGCAAATCTTGCTCTCTTGTACGATAGAATGTCACTTTCGTACCTGACGCCAACAAGTTTTTTTCTTTTAATCTAGAAGCCAACAACTCTGCAGATTCTTTAGGTAGTTCGAGATCCCTTATTAAATCGTTTAATTCGACTTGGGTAAAAGGTTTTGGCTCTGAAGACGCTGTTTCTTCAATGTCACTATCGCTTGACGCGTTACTATCGGTTTCTTCACATGATGATTCATAGGTAAAACAAAACGTTGGAACAGGTACTTCCTCTGAATGTGGTAAAGGTCTTCTAGCCGATTGTAAGTCTGGATAAATCATTTTTTTAACGTTAACACCATGCAAATTGACACAGCAGAAGTAACAGTCATCGAAGTGATTTTTTGGTTCTCTCCATTGCATAGGCACCCCGAACCTCATACGGCTTCTTTTACCACTGACCCATTGTCTCAAGTGTTCATAGCACATTTTACAAACAATTTGCGGTATCCATGGCTTGTTTTTATCTTCAATTTGCGAGTTAAAGTACGAAAAATAGGCACTTTTTATAAAATCTGTAATAGGTTTCCTAAACTTTTTGACTGTATATTCCCCACAAATGTAACAAAACATATTTGGATCATTGACACAACTTCTACGCGATGAAGACATTGTATCAAAATCGATTTATTTATTGAAAGAGACAAATAAGACTTGAAACCGTGCTCACGAAAGTACTATTTACTGCAAAGTTAAAAAATAGAGGGTAGACAAAAAACTACACGTAGGAAAAAAAAAAAAAAATTTTTAGTGTTGTCAATGCATACCCAATACAAAACCGTAAATGAGATCTCGGCACCAAAAATTTTTTTTTCTTTTGTTGACCTGTGTAATTTAAACGTCCGTAAGCGACAATAACAGTTTTTTTTTTCATCCCAAAATAGTAACTTTGTCCGTTTAGAATGCAAGACATGATAATAGATTAGTACTTAGTAAGGGACTATGAATCATTTTAATCAGTATGTATTGAGGGCAAAATATTCAGAAATTCGAGCCACAGCCATTGAATGTAAGTAGGTACTTATTGTTATTGTTAGCTAAACTAAAACAATAGCTTTGACAAACTGCAGGTGTATTACACGTACATATTTCCCTAACAAACACGATTAACTTTCAACTTTATACGCAAGTAAATAGAGTTCAGAATCAAATGAGAATGCTCTAAGGTCGTGTTCCCACGGTTTTCGAAATTATTAGTACGATCCGATTTATGTATCGATAATTGAAATGCTGATAGATATTATTGTATTTCATTTCGTCGATCACGGCCAGAATTAAATTTCAATTCGAATGAAAATGAATTGATTGCCGAGTGCAGTGCTTTTAATAATTAATTTGAAGCACGCCTTTGCTATGGGTCAGATATCTTCAACCTTTCATAGACAGCAAATTGATACTTATAATGTACATACACTAATATATTAAAGACGAAACATTTTTTTATTAGTTTGTACTCTAAAGACTCCGAAACTACTGAACCGATTTGAAAGATTCTTTCACTGTAGGAAAGCTACGCTCTACCCGAGTAACAGGCTATATTTTTATCCTGGTACGGGCAATAGTTTCTACGGGAAGCGAGTGAAACCGCGGGAATACAACTGTACCTTGTAGATTTAATCAAATTATTGGCAACTTCGGTATCGAAGTGCTTTTGACCATAAAATTAACAAGGAACTATAAATTAAGAATTGATTTAACAACAAAAGCGCATCCTGGTCTGTGCAGTCAATTTACAATTCTGCGCAGTAAATTATAATATTATGAGGAGTAGTTTATAGCCATGATCATTGGAAAAGGCCATAGGTATATTATATCATATTTAATTTTAACTCCCCAGACTACAATTTATAAACCAATATTCAAGAAATTATTCGAAGTGATTAAGTAGTACTTATAAGAAAAAGATTGAAATATGCAAAACTTCATAATTATGATAATTGCTTGTGAGATGATTTCGGAAATATGGATAGTTACTTACTTATTTATTATCAAAATAACTAAGAAGTAATTAATAAGAAATGAAAAAATATGTATTAAGTAACTGACAAGTAAATAGCAACATTCAGTGAGTTTTTGACCGACCTGGGAAACAAACCCTACCACAACACAATCATTTATAAATCATTGTTAAAATCAGCATATTTCAGATGAATCATAAACAAAAGCTTTCTAATACTTTAATAACAAATTAAACATGCAAACACTGTCGATTATCCAGCATAACTTCCATAATACGCACAGACAGCCAAGATAAGATCGACAAACGATCGAACTAACCACTTTCCAACAATTAGTGCTAACTGAAGATTTATCCAGCCATTCTGCTGAACATCCATCGTAAATTAAGCTAATCTTGTAAGCAATTAAACAATTTGTATAAATCTAAGAGAAAATCCAGCTGAAATTCCTCGGAAACCCGGCGGTTGGTAACTGTACTTTAAAGAGAAAATGTCCGACACCAGATAATTTAGAGTATAAGCACACTGCAAACTTTTAGTCGGCCGATAGCTTGTTTGAAGAATGAATGTTACAAAGATCAGGTATTTAGCTGGCATCAGACAGACTGAAAACATTGATTGGAATCAAGATTGTCTTTTAAAAAAATATCCGATAATGATTGATCGGATCAGCTGTCGGCCGACTTTTTAGTTTGCAGTGTACTCTTACTCTAATGGCTTGTAGTAATAAGTGTCGGACACTTTTCGGTAGGATATTAAGTTTTACGACAGAGAGTAGACTGTAGTATTACTAGAATTTTATAGGTTTGGTGTCCATTTATGGCGAACCTAATAAAATTGGTTGTTTTAGGTGATGTCTTTAATGTAGCCTATCTAGTGTTTATGAGAGAGGATGGTCAAGAAATTACCTACAATCTAACTAACCAATATTTTAAGCTAGTTGATGAACGCTAAAAGGACCTAATCAAAAGACGTTTCAGCGACCGCGACAAAGTGAAAAGCTGGGGACAATCAAAGATGTTTTTCACCTAGATGTAATAAAATTCCTGAACCTGTCTACGATGTACATAAATTATTTAAAAGCTCTTAACAAGCGGTACCTAGGTATATAATCAGTACCTACATTATTTACTGAGAAGTACCTGATATTTTCACAACAATGCGTTCTTTAGCAGAAGGTACTACTTAACATAATGAGATGTAATTAACGAATTCTGTCGAATAGTGTAAAAAAGCTGCGGCCTCGGTACCTACAGCTAGTTAGCAATTGGGCAACCGACATTGTTTTCGTAATTAGGAATCATGTTCCACATTCATTTAGCTATCTATTTAGAAGAGAGAAGGATTTGAAAACAAAAGCTGATTTGGTAGTAAGAAGCCGTTCCGGATGTCACTTCGTCTTGGTTTGTCTTCTTCGCTTTTGCAACACTACTCTTGGAACCGTTTACAATGGTGATTACTATACCTTATCAGCCTAGCCTTTTCCCTTTTATCTTGGGGTCGGCTTCCTGTCTAACCGGATGCAGCTGAGTACCTGTTGTACAAGGAGCGACTGCTTCTGATCTCCTCAACCCAGTTACCCGGGCAACCCAACACCCCTAATCAATCTATAGCCATTGAAATAATGTAACCAGTAAGTTCTAATAACCGACATCGATATGTAAATTCGTATAATTTACAAGCAATTATATTTTCGTATAATTATCATAGTCAGGTGCGCCCTATCACGAAGTAAGCATGAATCATACAAGTATTAACATCTAGTCTGCACTAGGCATTATTGCAGTAAATGTCAGCTGTTAACAAAGCTGATTATCTCATGAGCTTCTGATTTATTGAATTTGTTAGAACTGCTGTCGTTTGAACATCTTTGGCAGTGGTTACGGGTAGACAGAAGCTAGTCAGTCTGACAACCAGTCTTACCAATAATTGGGTTGCTCTGAAGACTAGGTCGAAAAGTTCTAATAGGCAGTCGAACCTTGTAATACACTGGTTATCAGCCGCATGCGATTAGAATGGAAGCCGACCCTAACATAGTTGGGACAGGGCCAAGTTGATGATGATGTATGTATAATCACCATACTCTTATCTTCTAATTACAACATTGATTATGTCCTCCTAGCAGATTACCGGCCATAGCGGCAATTCTCATATACTTAAAGAGATTAGTCAACTGCACAGGACATACAAGCATATACGCAGACATAACATTGATACTAACTATAAAAGTACAATAAAATGAACCAATCACGAAGTAGTAAAACAAACAATAAAAGTTTTAGTAGTTAACAAAAGTTGTAACTGTCGGTACAAGTAACGTGACTCGATCGTTAGCCTAATTGGCAGACGCAATCAGTTACCTGCAATTAGACAATGCGGTGTAAAGTTATATTAATTTCATTCACGCAAGCTTTCTGCACGAAACATGCTCTCTTATACTTGGATATAGCAGATTTTATTTACCCTGAAGTATAGGTACCTTTGGCACGATCATTATTCAAAAGATCAACGACGTTCCTTCAGTGGCCGTAGCTCCATCCGTTAGAGCCTCACCCTAACGTAGTTCGGGAAATGACTAAGCAGAAAACGATGTTGCTTCGGATTATGTACTTGTAAGTATGTGGAATGAATTACGTTTGTTGCCTGTATTTATTAGACTCGTCTTGAGAGAACCGTAGCATAACGTATTCTCATAGGAAATTGTATAGTCACTTTTCAGGACTTACATATATGTATTAAGTTTGTGCCAAATAACTTTGCATTTCAAATTGCAAGTTATTTGACTCTCCATGTGTTCGTACCTACCTACAGATACTCTCGACAAGTCTTGCTGGTCCGAATTTGGCTGCTATTAACTTACACAATAATGAAAAAATATGAATAACATAGGTACTTCTGCGCATACGTGAAGATTATAATATTTCCAACATCTGCTATACCAAGACATTTTCCTTCTAAGTTCCGTATGTGGCCAGCGTGACATTATAGACACTATGTGCTAACTTTAACGATTTACCTACGAAGGCATATGTTAGCCCATTTGACATTTTGCGCACTCGTAATGATTAATGTCCGCAACTAAATGACTTTTGTGGGAATTGTTGGAAATCAAGGAGTGGTCATTGGGTAACTTGTGTTAAGTCCTATAATGAAGACGTGCCTACTTATTTCGTCATTGGATTTAGCGAATTAAATAAGCATCTGTGAGATGAGAATCACGCAATTCTAGTCTCCGGAAAATATACATGAATTCACCCTGCCGGGCTACGAGATAAAGGGCTTAAGAAGGAACATAGTGGGTTTTAGTCAGTAAGATTCTAACAATCCCTCATGCTGCACCCTCATGGGTCATTTGATGATTTCCCATAAAAACAATTGTGAAATCACACGTTTTTCTTTCATGATCTCTAGACAGAAGAAAAGCTATAGCATTCTAATCCATTGCTAGCTATGTTAAGATCCTCCATTATTGAAGCCTGTTACCAACTGCACTGGAATTCGCGGAATGTCTCTACAATGCAGCTAGAAGCTCGAATGAAACTCGGCATAGCAAGTAAAGTATCTTTCCTAGCTTTGTACACCTGGTCTGCTTACTAAAAAGACCATTTATTACTATAGATTGACACTGAATAGTCGATTTGTTACAAACTCAAAGATTTGCCGCATACGGCAAACTAAATAATCGGCCGATAGTCGGGCCGAACGATACTTAGTTGGATTTTTTTTTTTATAAAGTCGTGAATTCAATCAAAGTTTTCAGTTAGTCTGATATCGGCGAAAAACCTAATCTTTGTTATGTGCGTACTACCATTTATTTCCACAAAGATTCGTGAGCCCGAATAAACTGTCGCCCGACTAAAAGTTTGCAGTGTGAGTACCCTCAAAATCTACAAATATTCGATCGACACGGAAATGGCTTTAAACAATTTATATTCTAATATACAGCAATAACAAATGTAATATGGAACAAAACGATAGTCATAAAAATAAAATCTTGCCTCTCCCAAAAGCACTTATGGCTTTTATCATTTATATGTGGTTTAATAATTTTTACAAGTTGTAAAATAATCGTAAAATTCCTTTATAGATGTTTGATTCATATAATCCGTGTAATGTGCAGCACAATATGTATGTTTTCTCTGACACAAACTAGCTGATTTCCCGCGGTTTCACCCGCGTCCCGTGGAAAGTACTGCCCGTAAAGGGATAAACTAAAGCCTTTTATACTCGGGAAAAGTGTAGCTTTCCAACAGTGAAAGGATTTTTCAAATCAGTTCAGTAGTTTCGTAGCCTTTAGCTGTGTCTACGCTAGACGAACCGAGCACGAGCGGAGCACGAGCCGAACACAATTCGTCTAGTGTGGACCAACTAAAGCTGTGTAGCTTTAGGTTACAAACAAAAATTTGTACAGATATAGGTGCCACTTTTTATAGCAAAATAATGATTCAAGTTTTATAGTGCGGTTCAAAAGTCAAAAGTTAGAGGTTTTAATGTTTATTTTATCGATGTTTGATGTTCGGAACTTATCGATTTAGTTTTTGAAGTCAGTGATGTGCGTTTTCGTGTTCCGTTTGAACTTTTATGTATTTGGATTATATGTTATTGTGTAGAGCCTTATGTTATCAATTAGTGATCAAAATGTTTTTAAAATATGTTAGTTTTCTGTACCTACAGAAAGTTTTGGGGATTTAGCATTAACTCAGCTACAGCTTATATTCGCAGTTTCTCTTTAATCCTGAAGATCAATTTTGCGAAACCCGGTAAAAATCCTTTAAATAGATACTTAAAAACTAAACAATCACATTATTAAGCCACTCAAAGCAAAGATTTATCACACTTCATAACACTAAGTGGTTTCACGACAGCGCCTGCGTCGGCTCAAGCCTCCATTTTACAAGACTGCGCACAATATTTAACTATAACATTTACTTAAACCTAGGGTCACTGGATCTAGGCCCAACGGTACTGCGTTTAGTTCAGAGCTGTTAATTAGAACGAACTAGGTTAACTAGTCACTTGAGATGGCTTGTTCTCATGTACTCCAAACCCATTGTTTAGTGTTAGCAAAGTTTTCATACATTTCTTTCACTTGGGTCCAAAATTTTGTAGATCAAAATAAATAAACTAAAATGTACTTTCAAATTCCTTTCAAAAATTACATTTGAAAAATAGCAAAATTGCGTCTCTGTACTTAAAATCTTTTGGAACTTGGGGAAAGGATTTTGTTATTTTTAAAGAATTGTTGTTTTCGCTTTGGACCCGTTGAGAAAGAATTTGTGGAGCAGGTGGGAACAAGCCCTTGAAGCTATGTTTAAGTGGACGTAGAGTCGCTAGTCGCTAGCAATCATCTTTGAGCGAATTTTGCAAAAACCCTAAAACCCAAAATTCTAAACCTCCCTCAGTACTGCTTTCAGTATTTAAGTCAAGATCTAGTTGAGACGAATGCCTAATCTATTCCGCCATCGTATGTTTACATGGCGGGTAGCTAATGCCTGCTATCGTGCGCGTGCGCCGCGGTGATACCAGTAAGTGGCGCAGCCGGTCCCACCAGCCCCACTATCTGTCAGATAGCTGTGATGCCTGATAGTAAGGTTTCGCTTTTGTAGCTGAGGATCTTTTGCTGGGAGGATTCTTTTCACATTCTTTGTAGATTAATTGTGCTTTCTTTGATTAGCAGTTGAAAAGATCGTTTTAAGTAGTTAATTTTTTTGAGAATGGTCAAAATTTTTGCTGTGATGACATCCCATATTTAATTTCCTGAACCACTAGGTATAAGTAAAATACCTTAATTTAAAGGAAACTCTACATATCCCAGCCCGTTTCCAAACACATAAAATATTGCCTATATTCTACTCCTATTTTCTCACGGACGCCCTAGGTATACTTAGCAGAACAAAAACGTTATTTCTGATCCTGTTAAAGTAAGAAACAAGAAACGCAAAATAAGCCATAAAATTACTTTCAACACAACAATATTCAGTTTCTCAGTAATAACCCTTTAAGCGCGGCATAGTTCAAAATCGTAAATCACAAGTTATTTATTCTGTGTTTGCTCTACAAAATCTTTCGCAAAGTAAATAGCAGAAAATCCACTCGGAAATGAAGGGGTTTACATACAAGTATGCATGGACCACCCATCAATTGCTCTGTAATTTGTGGTCTAGTTATGTATGTACTATGTATATTATTTGGACTTGCAGATATGTTTGAAAATTATGTCAGAGCGGTCGTGGGTCATTTTTGAGAAGTTAAAACGTTTTGAATCAAAAAGTCTCTCAGAACTATAACTACTAATCAAGCAATTGATGTTTTTGTTTGAAGTCATAAAAAGGAAATATAATGGAATTGAGCAATTCCTGCAGTCCCACGAGCGAAAACTAATGACAAAGAATATTCTCTAATTTCCTAATGTGTAGAAATGCGAATGAGACAATCAGGACCAGCAAATGAGTTCGCGCAAAACTTCTGAACTTATCTGCACAGTGACAAAATGGTTCGAACGAAAGCCGTTGTCCAGGGGAATATTATGCATATCGATTATTTAACTGTTGCATATTTATTCAGTTTACCACAGTTATGGAGATTTTATGGTGGGCGCGAAGCTGAATACTGAGATATATCTCCCGGCTAAGCTGCGCAGACGTCGAAACTTCTGAGGGAATTCACTTAGTCACCTGACTTGGTATTATTACGTAGACATCGCGTTTATGCGTGTTTAACGATAGAAAATTATGTTAATTGCCACTAACTTCAACCTCGTTATATGTGAACTGTAGCTCTAGCAATTCAGTGGCTCTTTGTGTCTTTGATTTCCTTGCTAAGGGTCACAGAGACAACAAATTGTCTATTAGACTCATAGCACTTTGGTGGTGTGTGTTGTCTTCGCTGACATTCTGTTGCCGAAGCTGCTGATTAAGTCCAGTACAAGAGACATCTCGGTTCCATTTCCTAGATTGCCCTTTCTGAAAGAGCTTACGTTTCAAATACCATATATTTTATTCTAACAATAAGATGGTAGGCGACTACATTCAATTCGTAAATATTAATTAAGATCCCATCTATCATGCTTTCAAATTCTTTTAGTAATTAAATTAGACGGGGCTGTCCAAACGCTAGCCGCGGGCTGCAGCTTAAGTAAATATTAGAGTACTACTAGATTGATGGATGACGTTCACCGACGGTATATTTATCGTATCTCTTCAACAATAGTTTGAAGTAAGTCAGTCTTTGGAGCCTGAAGGCATATTCTCGCCATGTATTGGCGTGTATTGTGTTAGAGCTGTGCAAGTGTATCGCGTTTACACTGTTTGTAGTAGCTAGGGGTGGGAATAAACTTATCGATATGTGGGGACTATTTGAATCTGAAATTCTGAATAATTTATATACGAAAATAAATCTGTTTATTATTTGTTGGTTCAGAGCTCCGTCTAAAGGTAGAAAGGAAACCTAAGTGTTTATGTGACATGTGTAAAGTGCTAAAAATTACAGTTCATGTTTAACTTCAACAAAAAGTAGAACTATTCATCCCGATTAGGCAACGTTCTAATTCACTGTAGGTATGTATGGTATAGAAGTATCACAAACAGACCTCATTCTAAGACCCTACTTTTAATAAACAAAATTAAATCCATCTAACCAACATCTACGCAAAGTTTACATTTAAGTCTGTTTACACATTAAACAGCTTTGGATAACATTGCTTTAGTTAGAAGCTATTTGTGCATAAATTCGGTGTGAATATCCTCATCACGGGTACTAGCCGGGAATGCAGTAACTTGAATCGTGACTGGCGGTCGGAAGCGATTTGAACCACTTTATAGGAAAATACTGCAAAGTACCACTATTTCGTCTATTTTAAAATATATGTATTTAAACTGTTAATTTAAAGATGAACCAGAATAATATGAATGGCTTCCCGTGGCCAAGGATATTGTAAAGGATCCGAAATGTAGGGTTTAAGTAATGTCAATATAACAGCGATAAAATCCGTAAAAGTAGGTATAGGAAGGTTTACTTTACGTAGACCAATAATATCAATGTGGTATTATGTAACTAAAATATACTTGGGTACAATACCAAATGCAGAAGGATATTATAATCCCACCATTTGAAAAAAAAATAATTAAAGGACCTCATCAGAATGTCCATCGTTAGCATAAAAAAAACCTTCAAAAATTCCATAATTTATGGATTATTTTGCAGTAAAGCGCAGATCTTCTGCAACTCCCTGTGTGATGCTTCACACCGGCGCAGGCGCAGCATTGTTTAGCTTCACATTGTTTGAATTAAGAGCTAACTGTTATTAGTACTTGTAATTTAAGATGTTAGTATTTCCAGATCGGTCAGTGAACTGAAACCGACTCAATTATAGCCTGCTGATTGAAGGGGTCGTGGGTTCAAATCTTGTTCGTTGCACTGTGTGAACTGTCCGTCATACACTTCAATTTAATAATGGACCTGAACTGGTGACCTCTGATTTGGGACATAATTAGAACGCATTAAAGCGCGTAATTGGTATCAATCAAATTTAACAATAACTATGTAGATTATATTCTTCAAAAATACTTTGGTTTCACTTGTGTCAAGTTGTATGTGTACAAAATAAAAGCCACTGTACACCGAAGGTATTTAATTTACACTGAAATACAAACCAATTTCTGTAACAATTTATTTTACTTAACAATCATAAAATTGTTTGGTAGACAGCTATTAAATAAAGGTAAGCAGAGTTTACCGTATGCAGCGAGTCAATATCTATTATGCTTGGAACACTTTGTAAGCAGTGCAAATAACTTAGATCGAGAAGTATGTACTGAAGTTAGCCCGGTACTATATACCGGGCTAACTTCAGTACATACTTCTTTAGGGTTGGTACATACGAAAATGTAGGTATTTATTTATCTATCCTACTTTATTGTAGTTGATTTCCATTCTGTTTGAGCTCAATACTTCTAGTGGGTGATCAAAGCAAATATCGTTGGTGCCTAACTAGATATTTTTGATATGAGTTGTATGAAGCCTAATAAACAGCTTTCAATTAAAATATCAAGAAAGTAAGAGTTCTACCTTATAAGTTTTCTTAAGGAATGTTACGCCTTTTTATCATAACAGTTCTTTCTCTCTCCGAAATTCCCCACAGCAACTACTTACCAACTTCATGTTATAGGTATCACGCATGATATACCTCTAGGTACAAACAAAACACTACTGCGCCTGCGTGAGGCATCAAATAGGTGATTTTACAGGGGCAAAGATATTTCACGAGAACAATACCTCCGAGGGTAGGCAGCCCTAACTGAACACCAGTATTTGTAATACCGCAGTCCAATACTCCAATACAATAGTTTACGAGAGCTATCGTTCACTCACGCGTTCCATTCACTCACAAGAATGCTTCGACAGCGCACGCGCGTTGCCATGGCAACTGCGGTTACTTTACTTTGCAAAATTATAAAGTTCCCTACAGTTATTTTGATGTAAATAACAGTAAAAACCCATACTCATATTATAAAGAGGAACATTTGTTTTGTACTCTAAAGGCTTCGTAACTACTGAAGCGATTTGATAAAATATTTCCCGAGTAACCGAGGGTTATATTTTACCCCGGTACGGGCAGTAGTTCCTACCATTGGAAACCGCGGGAAACGGCTTTGTATAATTCTTATAATACATTTTTAAATAATGAATTCTTTTTACTGATTAACAATCTAAATAATGTCCTCTTTTTATGCTAAAACGAAAGAGGAATGCAAGTTTTCTTTGGTGATAAATTCTTCTCTCTTATCGTAGTCTAAACATAATTATCTTAAGACCACTGTCCTGCATAACTGTGATCGTATTTTGTAATTTCACTGGTATCTTAATGATGCACAGACATCACATCTGTGGCATGATAAATTTAGTTTGAGGATTTAAAAAACTTTGCATCAAATATTGTTTCTAACACAAACTGGATCCCGCTTTAGTACACAATTAGTTGAACCAATACTGTACACAGGAAACATATGCCAGAAGAAGTAATAACATAAAGTATGTAGGACATAGGTACTACTTATTTCTAAAGAAATCTCTTCCAGCATACCCGTATGTAGTAGGAGAGTTTGAGTGTAGAGATATAATATACCCAAAAGAAAGAAACAAGAGCTTACACACCTCCGTTCATTCAAAATTCATCACCACAGACTATCTTAAATACCCTAAATCCCCATACAATACCATAGAACCAGTTATTCATAAATTGGTATTCGTTATAATTACTGGCCAGTCATTCTGACAGATCAAGGTTCTATGCTCAAATCGCGACTCGCGCGCCGATCCTTATAAGGCAGTCTAACATTGCCATATAAGGACTGCCTAGATCAGGGATGGGCAACTTTTTATAAAGCTTAGATTTTAGCAATTTTTTTGGTTGAAACGGCATTCCGATTCAAGGTTTTTTAGGTGATAATGGTAACATATCAGACCGGTTGTGTGGTGATGAGATGATTGATGAAGAAAACGAAGATTAGGTTAGCAATTGAAAAGTACAGAAACATAGGTTAATCATTAGATAATTTTATCGACATGAGATCACATCCAAACATTTTTTTAGGACAAAGAGGAATTGTAGACATATGAGTCTTTTTTTTCGTCTACGAATTCGAAAGAATATACAAATGTTAAGTTTAAATAGTAAAGCTATGTCCATTTTTGTCATAGAACAAGTGGCACGTGAACAAAGTTCAACACCCCTGCTGTAATCTCGGTATAGCCATAAAAAGTGCTAATCCAACGATTACACGTGCAATAAAAACTACTTACAACAAAAACTAAAGTTAATTATGGTGCATGATGTCAATACAAACACGCTGTAAGTATGGCCTTTCAGAGTAGTATAAGTACTGCAAACTTTTAGTCGGCCGACTGTTTCTTTAGGCTCTTAAATCAGTATGGAAATGGTTGTAGGTAAGCACATAACTACGATCAAGTATTTAGCAGGTATCAGAGCATTATTAGAGTGACTAAAACTTTTGTTTAAAAAAAAACTACCATCGAGCCAACTGTCAACGATATTTATTTGTTTTTAAAGAAAATCTTCAGATTCAGTCAAAGTTTTCAGTTGGACTGATACCGGCTAAATACGTGATCTTTTTAATGTGTGTACCATTCATCTTCATACTGATTTACGAGCCCAAACTATCGGCCGACTAAAAATTTGCAGTGTGCGCGTACTATTAGAGTAGTGCGCGCTAATAGAGGTGAACTCACGTTTGTAATTGATCGATAAAAAAATATTATCGAACTGTCTTTGTGTTTTTTGAGCGTTATGACTAGTCAAGATTTTTTGTTTATTTAACTACGTGTAATTAATTAAATTTCGCTTTGAATAAAGTGTTCTGCGTTCTTGCAAAGGGTGAGTAGATGTATGTTGTGTTGCTGGCGAGTTTGTTCCACCACTTCTTCTTCCCAGCAAAAACACATAGGAAGTGGTGAAGGGCGGGCGTTTTGGGGGCTGTCTTTTGTTTTGACGTTCGAAAAGTGCTGATTTTCAGCCTACTTTGAATAAATGACTTTTGATTTTGATTTTTAATTTTGTATTTTTTTTTATTTTGATGTATATTTTGTATGAGAAAAAAAATCATTCTAATCAACTTTACTCCTGGTAAACACTTCGGTCGATTTCTATATTACATCTTCAACTGAAGATCAATCAATCCAAACTTCTGCGATTCGTTGATCGATCGCGAATCCGACTAGACGATGAATATTTAAATTTTCAGAGACTTGAAAATTGCGAGATAACCACAGACACACTAAATTCAGTCATTTTTTTAAGACCAGAAGAGTTCATTAACCCATAATCCTACAATAAAGTCAGCATCATATTTAAAGGATTGTCTATCGGTGTACAGTTGCGCGTGCGCATTATGAAACACGAGCGCGGGACGAGAGCCGGAATGTACCTACGGGAGATAAGGGGACTCCAATTACTTACATCTTTGTACAAAGGAAACTTTCAGATAGGGGTAATGACTTCATTAATAGTTCAGAAAAGTTTATTATTAGCCGCAATTGTGTTTCTAAGGTTAAGGTTAAGTTATAGTTTTTGGATGGGTGACAGTAAATTTTACTGAAAAAAATCCGATGAGATCCACACGACATTTAAGTCAGCTGTTACATGTAATTACAGAGATTCCAGTAAATACTCCAATATGAAAAAATAATGAGATAGGACCAAATCAATTCCATACGAATAAAGTATGATACGTGTGTACTTATAGACTGTTTGAAATATGACGTTATTTTGCAGATCGTAATGTCCCACTAGAAACAACCTAAAGCTTCTTTATAGCCACCTACATTATCTACTAGACCACAAAAAACCTTCTAATCCATTTGACTGATACCACAGCACCAATGTGTTTAGAAATGAGCGCACCACTTGAGGCGCACGCGCCAGATATCTTTCAGCTATAAATACAATCGCTAGTTATGAACTTATGAATGAACACTCTCAATGGGAATCGTTCATGGAATAAGGAAACAGAGCGGAGACACCATAATGCAGGTAGGTCAGGACTTCTTGTAGGTCAAATTCGTACGGTCGGCATGACAAAAACGATCAGTGACTAGTGAACTAAGGAGGCGTTTTGGTTGTTTGATACATCTGTCGATAGTTTTTGGTTTTATAAAAATGGCAGGATCCAAAGAAGGCGTGTAAGGGCGAAAACAATAGCTTTCCTAGTCCCCCGCATTTTGGCGAGCTACTTTCTTAGGAGATTTTCCGTTATGGTACCTCCGCTAGTCATTTTGTTCTTCATAATTTCAATTCGTGTGGGTGTCGTAATATCCCGCTAAAGGATTATAATTTCAGGTGGATAGACAGTCGGACAGACAGACAACTCGTATATGTATGGAGTTGATAGTCTGAAAGAGGTTATGGGCGGAATACGTGGCTTTTAGGCCTGAAGGGTTTTTCGATGTTTGGAACTTTTAATTCTTTGCTAAAATTCTGGGATATGCGGGATTGTTTTTAATTTTTTTGTAGAACCTGCTAAAAGTTCTTGCTAGGATCGAACTTCATACACTTCCTATTTGTATAAATCCTTCGAAAATTACAAAGCAGATACTCTTTTGCAATTGTTATATGTATGTGGTAGCTAACGATCGGCTTTTATATTAATTAAGTATCTACTACTAATACCGTAATTTATTTGCATAAACTAGTTTCCTGCATCGATTTCACGACCTTCCTGAGCAAGCTAAATCCTGCGCCCGAATTTCATCAAATCTATTTTCGAATGAAAGATGAATATACATCCAAACTTTCCCGTTCATAATATTAGCAGGATAGTAACACTAATAATGCAGGAAAACCATTGTCAGGAATTCATGTTGTCACCGCTGTTAGAATCAGCGTCGATAAGATAAGGGCGACTGTTGAATGAGCGCGCAGAACATTCATCATAGTTATTTTATTATTAAGACAGCACTCACTGGCCTAGACCGCTAGGCTGCGTGGGCGCTGGTTATAGGGCTGGCTAATACAAGTTATTATAATAACCAAAGTTAAGTCGTAAATGTTCGTAACTTAACTACATATGTCAGATATTTGTGACTATGTGTTTGAAATAATAAAACAGGGTTTAATAATGCTTATTAAGTAAGGCTGTTTCGACTTGAAATGTGATACTTTTTATGAGGAAATTAAATATGCATTTTCATAAGAGATGCAAGTTAACTTCAAGTGTTATAAAATGCCTTTATTTTTCAGTTAACAGTTTTAACATAAATTGTGGGCTATGGGGGAGGCCTTTACCCAGCAGTAGCACAATACAGGCTGAGTAAAATAAAAGTTAAACTATAGCCAGATTTTCCACCATCAGCCGACCATAGAGCAGAGAGAGGTACATGCATTAAGTCATAGATATTTTATATTGAGGCCGCGGAGTCTGAGTAGCCTAGACCCTGCAGGTATGCGTGGGCGCATGTATCATAGGGCTGCCAAAACACAGTATTTGTTTAGTTTACCTAATTAATCATTAATGGAAGTTTTTACACTATAGCCAACTGTTTACAAAGCATTATAATATTAGCACGTCACCTGTGTAAGCAGAGGTTTGTTTATACTACGGTAGCAAAAGCATATTATCAGCATTAGTTACTTTTACGATTTATGTAATTGGCTGTTAAAGCCGTGTAAGTCGAATAAATAAATAAATAAAAATAAAACCAAAAATTATCTATCATTTTTGACGCGAAAAAGTGGTAATCTTAATAACTTAGTCTATTTTCAATAAACGATGTTAATAAACCAAATAAAACAAAACAACAAAAAACATCTAAAACGAAAATCCTATAAGGTCCTTTCACACAACACGGAGCAGCCCTACACATAAAGCCCACGCACACTACCCGCCTGGTCATCAGCGCGGGCGCAGGTGGGAGATAGTCTGTGCCTAGCCTAACAGCTAACACATTATGCCACAGGGAACGCGTAAACTATAGTAATAATACTTGGTACCTTAATTAGGAGCTGTCAAAATTTTATTACGAGATCATCATACGTTCTCTCAGTAGTCAAAGATAGATTTATTTATATTCCTTCCGGGGCTGCGGCATTATTCGAAAGAATTACCGCGACCCTGGTATATAATGGGCGTAAGAAGGAATATGGTGACACCACCTCGCGCTGCACACACAGCGGGAATGATGATGACATTTGATGATTTCCCATAAAAATAAGGTTCTACTCATTTTTGGGCTAGATTTGTAATTTTCATTTTAATCAGGCTGACTGCTAGGCATAGTATAACGTAATCTCCAAAACAATGTTTACATTTATGGACTGATAAAACTTCAAGAAATCAAGAGGACTTTTATCTATACGATGGTATACCTACATACCAAGGAATGATTTAATCAAGACATATTTACAACCTTGTTTAGAAGAAAAAAATAGTTAATTGGTTAGAATCTTAAATTCACTGAAGAAGTTATAAATGGTTCATTAAGTTTGTCAATCAAAATATTTGCCTCCACCGTCCGCGTCGCCACCGTTTTCATCAGAATCGTACCATACTTCCTCCCCATATCTGATAGTTAAATATTTAATTAAAAGACATGTTTTTGAAGTTATTTTTCCGCATTTGGACAAGAAATTGACGAAAATAACTCAAATTACTAAGAAGAACATCTTCGATCGTCCCAATATTTGATTTCACGAGTGAATGTAAAAGGCTGTACGTTTAATGATGGTGTCACGCCCACCATTGTGGCACCATGGCCTTATTACGGCGATTATTAAGCTTTGTAAGCCGTCATGGGATGGACGCCATATCTATCGAAATCAGCCGTTAGACAAAATGGCGTCACACGACACACTTATTAAAAGAATGTACTAATTTATAACACAAAGAAAGTCTGCAGGCAAGGTTTGTTATTGTATTGTACACATAATATAACATTTCAAAATCTATGGGCTTTGTAATCCGCATGGATCCTATGCATATGTATCTAGTCAGTAAAACAAAAGATACATAGTTTATTGAAATTTGCAGTTAATGTGACTTTTTCACAGACAAACCCTGTGCAAACCGCTTTAAAAACCACCCCTTCGTACATAATTACCCTAACTATATAAATTAGTAGCTGAGTCCTACAAACAAAACAAAACCGAGACTTGATTGCTGTAACATTGACATAAGCTACTTTGATTGATCGCGCATACTCCTCAGTTGCGCGCGCGCAGCATCAGCTTCGATCGTTGATGACTCGCGTGATATATCGCTCAGATCTGTCATTCCCATGCTAATGATTATTTGGATCGTTAGGAAAAATTGGGTGTTGGTCATTAGAAGGTGTTTGTAGTAATAGGCGTGGTGTAGTAAATTAGAACATAAGAATTTAAGATATATACAGTGTTCAGAAGTATTCTGTGTATTGATTGAAAATTAAAAGTAATCAATCTACTTTGCAACCAGCATATCGAAGAAAAAACTTCTGAAACTTACAACCTCTTTCCACATTTTAATGGGATGGTAGTTTTTACATTCTAACGCCTAATCTATAATATAAATCTATAATATAAAAATGAATCGCAAAATGTGTTGGTAAGCGCATAACTCAACAACGCCTGGACCAATTTGGCTAATTCTTTTTTTGTTGTGTTTGTTATTGTCAGGAGAAGGTTCTTATGAAAAAAAAAATAGGGTAAAGTAGAGAAGTCAGTTGACGGGAGCGAAGCCGCGGGCCAAAGCTAGTTATCAATAATTTAATATGTTTTAATGTTTAGGATATATTGATAATCATGACAACTAGGTAAAGGAACCTAATTGATATTTGAAACGATAGATCCTAAATTTTTGTCGTAAGTAAAATTTAAAAATGTGAGCAGGGCTTGCCTAATTACATTCCGCAACAATAAATATGCAATATCAATTCAACTACCAACTTACAACAACAAACACAGATTAGCGAAAAAGACACAAACCTAAGTGGTACTGACACAGGGTGTGTCAAAACCGTTTGGCTCAAGTAGCCCGCGATAATACTGACTTTTACACCGCCATATTGGATAAATCATTGACAGGTTAAAAGCTCCAACCCGTTCACAGCGATGCCGTCTCGTTAACCCGACCAATGATAAGCGTGTTATATCATTATTTTATTGAGATTTTTACAGCCTATTTGAAATAATCTAGAGTTATATTTTAACGAGCTGTTTTATTAGATTTTAGTTGGTTTCTGGAGAAACTATTATAATTTACTAAAATTGTTCTATGTATATAAATTTTATTTGTAGATGTATATTAGCGATTTTAGAAATAATAGGTAATCCATATTATAATCTGATATCGTGATCTCTGGGAGTATAGGATTATTGTCAGTTTTATGTGCACATGAGTGAAACCGGGGACAGGATATAGCCTTAGAATTGCGCAACCCGTTACCATTCACTATTAACTTGTCTCAAACATTCTTCACAAAGCCAAAAGCACTAAATCAATTCGACACAACCAGCTCGGAATTAACACAGCTTTTTGTAGCAAACCCATTTTATTTATACTTCAAGACAAATTGTACATGCCACAAAACAATCTCAGTCGATTACTTCATCGTCCTACTTCGATTGAATCGATAAAGACTTAATCGATTCGGCACGCTCGTATCGATTATATTTACCGAGTGAGATCGTGTCTATGTAAGTAACTGTAAAGAGGGATCTACATTAACGTTGGCGGTATGACGTTCATTATTATTTTCATTAATATTGTAGTTAATCGTAGGTAA
Source organism: Helicoverpa zea x Helicoverpa armigera (assembly GCA_033682625.1). NCBI lineage: Eukaryota > Metazoa > Arthropoda > Insecta > Lepidoptera > Noctuidae > Helicoverpa > Helicoverpa zea x Helicoverpa armigera. The sequence continues at coordinate 12,914,072 of JAWIIS010000028.1, forward strand.
GTGAATCTAAAGGCACTGTAGATTGCAAGTTATGCTACCGGCTGTTTAGTTTATTAATCAAAATCAATTGAAGTATATTCGAATCGTAACAAAAAATTGCAACAGGTGACATGAACTGCAAACAAGAACTTAATTGGCCTAATCTGCTCCTATGTCTAACTATATGCAGGTAAGCTTTAACATAGACCCACTGCCTTCCCAGTAACAGTTTTGATCATGGAGTACCTATCAAACGACAGTTGAGAACCTTATTGTCAATTTCATTGTCATTTTATGAAAACTGATGTTTATGTTGTCGGCGAATTTCGGCCTAAGCAATGACAAAATGCCATCCAGCTATGGACCGGGCGCTAGTAAATAATTTAACTTTCTGCCTATGTCCCAACCATTAAAAGCTACCAAGCCAGCAAAAGGTCTATTTACCCTTTAATCTATTAACATGTCTAACAAACTATGATAAGAACTAGGCTAAGCCGGGTTCAGCCTAAAAGCCGAACGTAAGCCGATCGGTTCCAATGCCTGCCGACTTTAGCCGAGAGTTACGTCGCTAATGCCCTAAGTTAACTAGCACAAGTATTAACATTAAGATACTTTGTATGTTTTGATGTTTGCTTATTTGTAATAGGATTAACGTAGTGACATTTTATTTTATAGGCAACTTGCTACCGCGCTGCATGCGGTTTCACCCGCGTCTTCAGTGAGCAATTTCTATAGATATAAAAGTAGCTTATGTGTTATTCTCATAACACATAAAGTAGCTTATGTGTTATTCTCATAATCGTCGTGGTGGCCTAGTGGGCAAAGAACCAACCTCTCGAGTATGAGGGCGCGGGTTCGATTCCAGGTCAGGCAAGTACCAATGCAACTTTTCTAAGTTTGTATGTACTTTCTAAGTATATCTTAGACGCCAATGACTGTGTTTCGGATGGCACGTTAAACTGTAGGTCCCGGCTGTCATTGAACATCCTTGGCAGTCGTTACGGGTAGTCAGAAGCCAGTAAGTCTGACACCAGTCTAACCAAGGGGTATTGGGTTGCCCGGGTAACTGGGTTGAGGAGGTCAGATAGGGCAGTCGCTCCTTGTAAAGCACTGGTACTCAGCTACATCCGGTTAGACTGGAAGCCGACCCCAACGTAGTTTGGGAAAAAGGCTCGGAGGATGATGTGTTATTCTCATGTGTAAGTTTTTGTTAACGTTCTTTACACAAACACCCTGTATGTTTAGCGTCAAAGAGTGACAAACATTCATAAACACAAACTTTTTATTATACCGTTATAGTACCTAGGAACTAGTAGAATTCGTAGGACTATGTGGATTTGTTTTTCGACAACAATTTATCGTTTGTCCTACAAAGTTAAATAAAAACTGCGATAATTTAATTTATTTTATTACAAAATATATTCTGAATACTACTTATACCTACTTACTTGATAAATTCCTGTCATGCGCCAACCATTAAAATGTGCTTCACAAATTACTACCCTCAAAGCCGACCTTTATTATTTCGACTAAAAGCCCTCAAAATCCTATCATTACCATAATAACAGAAATTAGCAATTGTTGTAAAAATTGAAAATGATTGAAGTATGGGCGGCCTGTAAGTGCAGGGCAGTTGACCTTAGGGTCACGGAATTAGTGCCTTCGACCCTGGAGCACTGCCCACGACCTAAGAGGTATACCGTGGTAATATCATGTCGAAATGAGTAGGTATAATTGCAGATATATTGCTGGTACACTAGGTATGCAAATTAAATTGCAATTGAATTGATAATATAAAAGTTTATTATATTGTTCTGCATTCATAATCCTTCATTAAATGAAAAGCTTTATAGTTTATTGACTTTCCACGTGAAGTTATTGAAATGGGTTAACATGAAACGGATAACCAACCAATAATAGAACATCTCGCCTTCCATCTTGGAAAAAGAAAAAAAAGTGGATCACTGGGACGCATTTGGGCAAATGAGCTAAATTTTTGACAAAAGAGGAATCAAATATACCTCTTTTACGTTATATTCTCAAAAAAGTAGGAAACATACAAGATCCATTCTTAAATTCACTCAAATATCCCAATTACCAACTCCTTTCTCAATGAACAAATGACGACGCTAAAGCGCGATCGCAGTGCTGCAAAGATTGCCGGCTGCGCTCGCGCACCTACCACGCCATAAATCAGTCGGAGCACGCCAGCGAGCGACGTAATTCCTGCTGCAGGAAGTCTAAGTGTAAATATGAATGTGTAATTGAAGGGAATTATCTAGCGTGTTTGCAGTTATAGATCTTTGATATTTGAATTGTGTTTTTAAGCTCTCTTATTTTGAGTTGAGTTAATTATAAAATAGTTCTACGGCAGTTCACATCTCCCCAATCTCCATCACTCACAAATACATCAAAATGGTTTCTTTTTGCAGCAAATTATCCCGCCAAACAGTTGGTCGAGTACTATATATATATGCATATTAATTGATCCTGTCCCAATGACTAGCAAATATTAATTAAACGCTGTTTCTTACAATTTTAGTTGTATTGGAAAAAGAAGAAGAGTATGTAGTACACCACCTGGACGCTTGAAAAGGTGATTAATATTTTAGGATTTATTTTTTCTAAAATTAACGAATCCATCATTTATTCAACCTTATTTTTCCCTCGTTCTGTGACATCCACTAACAACCCTCTTATTACATCACCGTAACAGTGACAGTTTAAAAGCATTAAATAACGGGTCACACTATGCCTGCCCCGTGGCGCGGCCTGTGTGGTCACTTCGCGGAACCAACGGTGCCTCGCGAACAAACTTGATCTGATTTTAGCATATTCTCAACGGCGTGGGGCACTGGACATGTTATTTTATTACTAAGAGAATTAAATGGCAATTAAATTGTTAATGCTCCCTTAAAATCATATAAGTAGTTTACTTACGTTATAAAGTACCTTTTCGGATTGCCAGTGTCAAGGCAGTCGTTCCATGTAAAACACTGGTCTCTCAACTACATCCAGTTAGACTGCAAGACGACCCCAACATAGCTGGGAAAAGGCTAGGCATATGATGATGATTTATACATAGAGACTTCTTCTCAAGACATCAAATCTTGCTACAGAGGATATAGGATATCGATGATTTAAGTTTTATGTTGTATGTGATCTGTAAGCGCTAATTTGTTAAATAACACTCTAATTAATTAATGAGAATGGATGGTATAATAATTGCCAAAACAAAGTTGTACGCGTCGTTCCGTTAGATCGATTCGGCGGATCCAGTTAACTGAGAAACGAGAACGAAGTTCCCACCTGTGTCCGGGCACAGGGTTGCCGAGTTTTGTAATAAGTAGTTTTTGAATAAAACCTACGTTTATTTTCAATCTGGCTTTCGCCAGCGGTTTCACCCGCGTACCATTGAGGGGTTCCTTGCCCTCCAGATAAAATTTACCTGTAGCAATTCTCGCGAAATGGGCTATCCAACAAAGTTTTTTTTTCAAAACGATCTACCACTAGGATTAGCACGTGTACATTACAATCATACATCTAAACAAGCACATTGTATAGATTTGTTTGTATCGTCCTGAGCAGTCCTAATAATGGGGTTCAACAAGTTTAATATTTTTTTAATGTATTTTCCAAGCAGCAGCCTGCAGCCCTGTGCACATGGTCGCCATACTTAAGATTGTGTATTTTAACACGCATGACGCGCGGACCATCGACAAATTCTCAACAAATTGCCACAGAGAATTAATTTCGCGTAATTTGTTCGTGCCAATTTTACTTTAATAACCTTTTAAATGTTCGGCATTTTTTTGATTCTTGTCGAGTTAAGACTGTATTAATAAGATGTGTAAGATTTAAGTAGCGATGAAGGTTTGACAACAAAAGTTTGTATTGTCGCTGGTGAATGTTGATATATTTTTTTCACGATGGGAAAATCATCTCATTGGTTTTTAACAAGCTCGACCACTATGTATGGGTCAGATATTTAATTGTATATTTATTTTGTTTGAAATATCTACATACCTAAGCTAAATAAAACCAAATCTATATGTCAATATAAATGAAAAAACTAATATTGGCGTCGAAGAATTGGTCCTCATAGCTAGACGGCAATGAAACCAGCCATTCAATATAGTGTATAGTTGAACATATAACAGGACTCCACATAATCAATGTCCACAATAATATCCTTCACTTCCCCTTAACCACGTTTAATATAACCATCAAATAAATAAGAGCAATATGATTTATTTATCTGCATCATCAAGCCGCGATGCTATCTAGCCAGGAAGCTGGTGACGTAATGTGTGCCAAACCGGTCGGGCCGGTGTCCTAGTTAATACATTCAAATTAAATCATAGTTATTACATATTGCGGGGAACACTTAGCTGGGTTTCGAAGGACACCTATCTTGTGGATGACAGCAGTCGAGAGGTGATGATGGGTGTAGGGTCAGCAGTTAAATGTACTTAGCTTTAATCCCTAAGTTCACTGACAACGCCATTTTTCTAAAACAATTGTTTACACGTGTAAATGGGCCTTTGATACGTAAAATTAAGTTTTTTTTTTAAGATTAGTGCGAAGGTCAGCGTTCTGCTATCGGCTAGATTTTCATCTCTAAAAGGTTTAGAGAAGAAATACAGTTTTGTGTGAACGTACAAGAGGCATCTTTTGAAAAGCTGAACCAATCCTAAAATCTCTATCTTCAGGACGTGAACAGCTGAGTAAGAAGGAACACCCATTGCATAAGACATTCATACTTTGTATAGCCACTACAAACCCTAGATAACCCACAGATTAAAATAATTTAGCCAGAAGATCAGAGGAAACATATTGATTATAATCAATGAATCATAAATTGATGCAGTCACGCATATGCAAATATAGAGCGATAATTGAAGGCATTGGGGGGCAGTTTGTCATAGCGATAACATCAGCTGTTGATTGGGTGCGCGCGCGCAACCCACCGGCGGATGTTATGGATCGATGTTCTAAGATAAGTGATATTTATATGTTTTGTACATGTTATGAGGTACTTTTTATTGAGAGATGTTTAATTGATGTAAGCCATAAAGCACACACTTTTTTATATCTTTGGAAATCCATTTTCAGAAGTCCTGTCAACACCTTAAAGCTTTTCGAGGTAAATTTATGAGATCGATGATCACGAATGGCCTAGCCTAACAAAGATTATTCATTACTGCTCAAGAAGGATCATGGTGGGTTTTAGTCAGTAATAGTCTGACACTCACACTGCACCTACAGCGGGAGGAGTCTTTAGATGAATTCACATCATAAAAAAAAAGTTAGTAAATACAATTTTTATAATTGGCCGATATTCGTAGTCATTTACTTCGAGTAAAAGTGCCATAAAAATATATTAACCGCATAAAGATTACTTGATCAATGCAAATGTATATGCAAATCGTTTGTTAGTCTAGCCGCAGTCGGACGGAAATGAAAGGGATATAACATGGATTGTTACTATTTTTATAGTTTGTTTATACAAGACAATAATAGGAGATCAGTATTCGATGGTAATTGGCTCGTTAGAGGCAGGTGGTTTGTGTAAAATTTAGATTTTCTTCTGAATATGTTTAGATTGATTGGTGTTTGGAAGAGTATGGATCTTAAAATGTTACATATCTATGCCAATATGATGAAGCTGACGAATTTGTTTGGTTGAACGTGCCAGGGCCAGGACTGATTATAGATTTTTCGTGTTATAAGAATATTTTATCCAGCTGCGGTAAGCCGCTATGGCAGAAGCCGGTATCAAATAAAATTACTAACGTACCTTTACCAACCGAGAAAAATTATCTAGCAATTTTTTTATCACTGTAAACATTCCAAAACTCACATTTTGACACGCTCCTGCCTACCACATCTTCGATAGAAGGCGTGATATCAAACATACCTGTCAGTGAGGTCATCGCCCCGTCAGGCCGTCAATGGACCAGGGTCCTGTCAAATCTCTCATTTTTTCTTACTTATCTTCTGATCGCGCCTTTGTACTATAATTACTTATGCCACAGAGTAAAAACTTCAGTTACTTAATGCCCTTGGTAATTATTTTGTGGCTCCTTTATTGGTCAATGGTAGTATTCGTTTGAATGATAAATTGTTTTAGGTTGGTAAGTATGATTTCAATTATGGGTTTTAATGTAAGGTTGGTGTTCGTTTTATTTTTTTTAAGACGGCTGCTAAGCTTCTAATGGTGTAGCAGCGATGTGATGTGCGAGTGATGGCCAATTATAAATCGAATGAAAAGAAAAGTTAGCTAAGTCAAAATTTTACTGGATCATGCAACTCATTGAACCATTTTCTAACAATAATTTACTTCACCAAACAAAAGCTGTCAATTTACCCTTGACAGTTCTGTCAGCTGACTAAGTACGACAGACTTTGTACATAGGTATTATTTGACAGACAGCCATTTTCAACATTCATTTGTTTAAAACCTTGTTGTAAGAATCAAAGAATAGACACAGGTGTGGTGAAATTAACCTGACATGAAAGAGATCAATGAGAGGTGCGTCAATACTCTAGTGTCAGTAATTGATTAGTTTTTCAACGCACTACCGCATATTCGAGCCAAAATTCTTCGAATAGTGATGGTTGCTCAACTCCATTTGTATCGACTAGTGAAATGGCACGTGACTAATTTATATCGAATTTGTTTGGGGCACATCAATCAGTGCTGTCGATAAAATGGAGTAGAGAGACAATGTGAATGCCTATTCGGGTGTTAAAAGGTATATCGGTGCTCTTTCATGCTGTTGGAACTATTATGATCTCGCGCTAGTGTTAGTCTCTTCGAAAACTACTAATAATATTTGCCGAAGAACAGAATACTCTCTACAAGTGCTATGTGTACAGTCTACAGTAGATTTTAACGGCACTTTAATTTCACGACAGATTTTTAAGGATCACAGATGTAAGTTGTCATAGTGATGCACCAACGCCTTTATCGATATTGATTATTTTACGTGCTATTTGGCAAACAAACGAGCGTATCGCCTGATGAAAAAACGATACATTAAGTATCTAAGAGAAAAAAATATAAATATCTATCATAGTCCAACTGCATTTCTCTAGCATATGGCGATTCGATTCCTTGAACTGACCTCAGGTCACGGGTCAGTTGGTCCGCTGAATGGCTCGGTACAGCCTGTTTTGATTTACCATCGCGGCACGATTGAGCCGTCAGGACAACGCGCTTTGTTTGGGAGAAACCGACGGGTGTTCCGGTTCGGGGTAAGTAGAGAAGTCTGTTCGAGTAGTTAGATTAGAGTTAGCTTATTGATCAGTGGGCATTAAGAAATGCTAGTGGTAATGTTCGTAAAAGTAATTATGTCCAACAGAATCTTGTCCTACATAAAGAGATATAGTCTTCATTAATAAATGAGCCATATACTAAAATAAATCAAATTAAAGTTAAAGTTTCCGAATCCTTCACCGTAACAAAAACTCTCGGTTTGTTAAACCTATGTAATCCAATACCACCCAACAAGCAATTCCAGTTTACAGCGCAAAAATCCTTTTAATTCACGATAGCGTAGTTAAACAAAATAAATGAACCCTAAAACTAACTGCGAGTTTAAACAATAAACACGACTGAGTTACGACAACTGGCCTCGTGATGGATGGCCAGTGTCGTCGTATTGACCATCGATCGTATCAATGTATCACCCAGCTATTGTGATTTATCGATATGACAAGCGGGAACAACACTAGAGCGATAAAAAAATTGGGGATATTAATATTGTAATATACGTATTTAAATGTTGTAACTTAAAATGAAAATTAAAAAGTAATACACATAGATCAAACACACAAACTCTTAAAGAAAAAATATTTAATACAGTAAAGAAACTCTACATAACAGAACTGTATTGTAAGGCAATCAGAATAGCACCATAAGATTCCTACATTGAAGACAATTTAAAAGCTTACATCTAAATATACTCAGATAAATCCCTTTCCTTTATTAATTCATAAACTGTTCCGTGTACACAAATAATATCGATAACTAAACTCGAATATTACCATAAGCACAACACTATTCCCCTGAGTGATTTAATGACTTTATTGGTTCATAAATAAATATTTAATTCATTGATTGGCATGCGCACACATTATGTAGTCTTCTGGCCCATGAATGGAATTTAAACCATGTGTGTTCAGAATATATTAAATAAGAACATGCATCGTTGTTTAAATAATTAATTAATTATCTTCGAGTTCTTTATAACGGCTGTTCGAATACACACTAGTTACTTTGTGGTCCAGTGGCTGTGTCTGTCCTTATTAGATCAAGTTCAATCTTCATAGAAAATAACTCTGGTTTAACGAAAGGCCTTTCAGGTTAAGAGTTGGGGATAGGATCTTAGTTGTGAATGTAGTTATTTTAACTATGGGAAAAATGACTTTTAAAGTAACACAGCATCCAAACATAGTTATAAGCATTTTTAAGTAACATGTGTACAACAATTTTGCAATTTTAACACAAGATGAACAAACGAATCCAAACCTTAAATAAGCCTTTTTGTAAATCGGATAACGTGAACTCTAATTAATATAACCCCTTTCTTCAGTATCACAAACAAAAAAAACATACGCAATAGTAAACTTGCGTATAACCGACCTCAATATTCACAGATCGCATACCAAAACATTCACCGATTGAGACAATAGAATAGTGATGGGACGCGTCGATAAATCGGTCCCGTTGAGTGATTCGGCCGTCCGGTCCGGTCGCACCGGTTCGGCCGGACCGCCCCCGTTCCGTAATCGTACGATAACCAGCTTGGCAATGGTCGCGGGAATTGATACCACTTTGTATGGTTATAGGCCTTTGTGGTGATAAAAGATGATCTATTGTGTTGTTAACGCGGCTTTGATAGCGAAGACAAATACTTTTGATGTATGTAACGGCTAGTGTTGTGCTTGTGTTGTGCTTGTTTTGTGTCGAGAATTTTGGGATTACCATTATGAGTTGGTACTGGAATGTGAAGAGGCTTAATAAAAGAGTATTCTACCAGCATCCTATCTACACGTATTACAAAGCTGAAGTTTGTTTCAACACGATTTTCTCAGGATCCACTTGACCGAATTCAAAAGTTATTTCAATGTTATAAAGTCTATTTCCCGAGCAGGGCTAAAACAGGCTGCTTTTTATTAGAGTGCGAAGGGTAGGTAGCACGGCTAGTGGGAAGCTTGGTGCTTTGGAGACAGTTATCCAGCTGTGGGAGGATGCTAGAAATGCAAGTCAAAACAAGTAAAATTGACAGCAAATATATTATTTTAATCGACGGAACAGATAGTTTGTAGATAAATAATATTATAGCCTAAAGGCTGACCAAATACGGGTGTGATGCGTGTGCGATGCGTTTAGTGTTGTGCATAAACATCGGTAAATTATAAAGCCTATATTTACACGCGAGCCATCTCTATCGTTTATATCGACATCAAAATTTAATGTTGCACAGAATTTGCACCACCGCTATCACGGCCGGTGGTATCATAATGTGTCGTAAATTATATAAGTGGGGTCAATCTGGCCACCTCGTAAGTATTTTTGTGGTGTTATAACACACCTTTCTATAATGTTATAAAGCTGAAGATTTTTTTGACTGACCGCACAAACCTAAAGAACTTCTGGCCGTTAGAAAGACCATTTATCAAGGAAGGCTGTAGGCGGAGTAGTAATTTACCTTTAAACTGTCTGATTTTTAGAATTTTTTTTGTTAAGACTATTTAGATACTAATATTAAGATTATATTCAAGTATTTCTGTATTCAACCCCATCAACATGCGAACTATTTTATAAACAATCATTTTAATCTAATTTTAAATAATTAATTTAGGTCCCAACAAATTCCCAACTCCTGGCAGCCCTACGTCATGATAAATGCGTCCACCTGATTGAGACTTATTCCTTATTACAGTGTTATCGGATTGCGGGTACATGATGACAATATTATGCAGCATCACTGAGTAAGGAAAGATGAGCGGAGACGCCATAATGCAGATAGGTCAGGCGCCTTCTTCTAGGTCAAATAGGTATGGTGGGCAATGGGCATGATCAAAACGATCTGTTACGCGTGTACACACGAGACATCTGTCAACGATTTTTGGTGTTACAAAAAATTGTCGGGTCCAAAGCGTATGAAGGCGAAGACAGTAACGTTCCTCGTCCCCCGCACACGCGCATATTGGCGCACTATTTTCTTAGGTGATTTTCCATTATGGCACATCCGCTAGTTATTTTGTTCTTCATGAGCGGGATGCCTTTAGCCAGTTTTATCTGATGTGGAAATAATATAGAGCTCGACTATGATTGCGGGTTGCCTAATGTAAGTAACTGACTGATTTATTGACGTGCTCTGAAGTGACGGGGGTACATTTAATTGCAAGTATGTGTAAGTGTTACTGCTGTTTTTGCAATAGTTTTAGTTATGTAATAAAAGTTGTAGGTACCACATACCTTTTATACGTAAAAGTACTATTATTAATTCATAAATATTGTTTGTTATGTCACTTCACTTGAATGCTTGATCAATTATCAGTATCTATTTATTTGTTAGAAATGTAAAACAGGCCGTGCAACATTTTTAATTTTTTGCAAACAATTGTAAAGTTAACAAATATTAGTTTGCACATAGACTAAATGAATCTCTCTAAAGCTCTAAAAACATAAGCAGTAAAGTTAACCAGGAATCCAATCCTATCTGAACTTTTATCCGAGACTTAAACTTCAAAGCTGCATTGTGAGTGCATATTTGCATGTAGCGCCTCGATTGATTGGCTCATTCGGATGATTGATCGACCAAGAGGTACAACACTATACCTGTATTATAAAAAGGGTGGCTGGAGCGATTGTCGGTTAGGAAGATTTTTAAGATATACACCATTTAACAGTTTGACAGTAAAATTTTATAGAGTTGCATTTCAAAAATGGTCCCTCACTCGGTCGAGTTTAAAAAAGGAACAATAAATGTCATTTAAATTAGTGCTTTTTATATGAACTTTATAGATTTTGTAAACAGCACAATAACTCACTAATTAAACCTTTAAACAATTACGTCAATTAATAAAAGTAAACATTTTTATTAATAAATTACTTTAAAGACATCTGTTGACGTATGTTTATCATTAATCAAGAGACTTGGTGTAATACTTTTCGTCTCTGGAGATGCAGCCTCCGATTTTTAATTAAAAGAGGCAGTAAAGCTATGCTTGATTACATTAATTGGGTAAAAAATTGGTTTCCATTTTTATTTTACATGGGAACATAGTAATTTACTGTACGAAGTGGCCACTGTGGGAATCTCTGTTTTACAGATTTTTATTATACGAATAGTCTGTGAGCCTACGCCCTCGTGAAAAAATATTTAAAAGAAATTATATCCTTCGAAACATTTTAATTTATTCTTGCAAAGTTGGGCAACTTTGCAAAAATAAATAATAATATAGATACAGGCAATATTTTCAGACAAAACATTTTAAACAACCTTAGGCCGGTAACAAGCGGGTTTACCTTACCCACGTTAACAGTATCCTGTAACGGCTGTTATTATTCAATTGTTGAACAAAATATGCAGATCATAACCTGATGCATGTTGCAGCCATCATCCAGATTTCATTGATTATACAACATCAATAAACTGATATTTTTGACAGGAAATAATCGGTGGTGTCGGTATCTTAGGGATATTTTATTTCTCTGTATACTGCTTCCGGTTTTAACTTTGAACACTGGTTAAATTTTCATCTCTTATGTCCGTTTGTCTTTTGTACTCTAAAGGCTTCGAAACCACTGTTGCATTTTTTGAGAAAATCTATCCCTGCAGGAAAGCTACACTATTCCTGAGTAACATAGGGCTATTTTTAATCCGGGTGCGGTAGTTCCCACGGGACTTATCGACACACGGGTGAAACGGCGAGAAATCAGCTAAGTAGTACATAATGTAGGTGTGTATGATTTGCGTAGAGCCTAATACTTTGTTTGTTCTTATCTAATATGTGTCTAAGTAGTTCAATCAAATGACACAATTAACCAGATCTAAATAACGAACATCTCTCACACTCATTAAACTCTTATCAGCAATTTCATGAATGGATTTGGCAACGGTACAGCGGCGGGTCATTGACCCCGCGGCGCGCGATAACCTGCGCGTGCGACTTGAATGAAACTTCCTTAGATTGTGTCTGGATTGTTTCATGTAGGTGCACTTTGTTCTACGATCCTTATATTAATATTATACCTGTTCTTGGTAAAGGGAACATTTATTTTCGACCATGGGATTTTGGATGGGGATGGGGTTAAAGCTGTTTGCTCTAATATCATCTGATTTCGTTATTTCGATCAGTATCAGTTAGATCTTTAAGGCTATAATAGTTGCTGAATGTTGATTTGCTTAATACTGTCGTTTCAATCAAATTCTTACGAGTTTAAAAGCAAAAATTACTCATCACCATTATGTACCTGTTTGAAGTTGAATCCCATACCATGAAATTAAAAATATTCTCCATTGTTCATCCACAGGTTTAATTTCATCCCTTCAATTTCCCAATGAGTTCAGCTGTTACCGACAGAATTAATTTCATACTATTATCAGGCATACAGTCTGAGTCTTCTTTCGGAAATAATACCAGGATGCCTATTAATAACATCTGAAGGTGCTAGTTTTTGCCATTGCAAAAACAGGTTTGCTATTTTTTATGAACTTCAACCTTTTTTGTTAGTTTTATTGACCTCAAGCTTGTATATCACAGATGAGTTCATGGACTTAAGGATTAGCAAAAAGAACCATGACTGGTATTGAGATTATGGCGTTTTTGCACGCCATACCGAAGTTTATCTGTTACAATATTGTATGTAAAGTTATTTCTGAAATTCTTTACTACATGACCATAGGATAGCATCAAAATAATTAGCTTAATAACGGGGTTGTAACCTTACACGGCAGTAAAAATAAGTCCGTCAAATCATACACTGATGAATTTGAGTTTTGTTACATTTTTATTGTTTGATTAACCACCTAAAATTAAAACTGTGTATGAAGTAAGTAATTCTGTACACGTTGCACTAAAGTAATCCTAATCACTCATTGCACAATATTACTACTATAAAACCTTTGAAACAATCTAAACATTAAGGTTAGCGATACATTGACGACCACATTAAAACAAGACCACTATGCCATCATATCCTAAAATAAAGACCACACAGAAGAACAAAACACTGAATTTATTATTAAAATGGAAGATAAAGTCTCCCAAGATACAAAGACACCTAACTTTTTAGCAAAAAAAAATTGAGTTCACGGAACCTGATAAGAGCTGGCCGGAACTGGCGACCTGCTTGGCAAAGGTCGATCGTAAGTGGTCCAATTGTGGTCCAACGAGATGCCAATGTGAGGCTAAAGTGATCCAATTACAAAGATTTACATGGAATTGGAGCGATCAATATGACGGCGAAAGGCGGAGAAATTTTTGAAGATTTCTTGTACTGGTAAAGTGGAATGATGGGTTTGACCGTGGGACAATGTTACCCAGAATGATGATAGAGATGACAGGGAAAATGACAGACATTATATGATAGTTCGTCGTCGTCAAAGGTAATATTATGCAATGTTATTTCTGACATCGGTATCAACATTACTTACCTACATTTCTCAATTTTCAATCTTCGACTTAGGTATACATCACTTGTATCAAAAAGTTCAGCCGGTTCGTCATTCAAGCTAAGCGCATTAGCAGTGTAAGCAAAAAAACCTGGATTTTTCTACCGTCACAATGGCTTCCTAAATAGTCCACACTACTAAAATAGTCCACGTATTGTTTCAGTGACAATGTCGGGGACGTATTAGAAAGTCGTTAGCGTTCGTACAATAATGCACACATCCTGCAGAAAGGTCGGTGCGCGTGCGCAGGCCCGTGAAAACTTAGTCGCCATACTGTTTACGAACACAAGAGTCTTGACGGAAGTAGAGGAAGCTAATAATATGTCTATAGTTAGAATCAGTTAAGTAATAAGTTCAAACAATGTAACTGCAACTATAACAACTGAAGAATATATAATTGATAAACTATTGAAGAAGAATGCTTATCTAACATTGCATGAAATGGGAATCGAAGCAACACTATGTTCAGAACATGAGAGTAAAAGTGCTGTGGACTATTTTATGTTTTCACTAGCAAAATTATGTTTCCGAATATTATCTCAACAAATGAATGTTTGCATGAATCTGATCTATCTACATCCGCTGACCTAAATCATAGCCGAAAGCAGATAAAACTTAATTAATAAATAGTTCAATCTAGTCGACATTTCGTAAGGAAGTGAGGTTATCAATTAAATAGAACCAGAATAGTAAATATTATGTTAGCTCTATCTGGGTTTATATGTATGATTTCTTAATTTTATCGAGGTTACTTTAAGATTGATCATGGTTATGGTGATTGTTCATAAAAATAACTGCGCCTCTAGATCGCATAGAGTTATACCTGCATAAGGTTCTAGGTGTTCTAGTTTTAGTCACATTCAATCTTTTTTCCAGTTCTACTCAAAGCAGGTGAGATCTTTTTCATGATTTCTAGAAAGCTCTAACTAATTGAAATATTGTTATTATGAGCAATTCCTGATCAACGACGATTCATAATTAATAATTACACGTTAGTTAAGGATTGTCTATCCAAAAACATAAAGCTTGAAAAGCTAGGAGTTGACTAAAATATCCTCGAGCTTTTTCTCTAAACTTTTAATAAAGTAGCATCTCAAACCAACGTTATATCAGCGGTCATAAACTGCAAACAAGGTTTTAACTGATCGTGACACTATAAAGTCAATATCACTAGCTCTAGTCGAAGGACGATAGACGCTGAAACATCTCAACATTTAATTCGACAACATACCATATTTAAGTCCAAGCCACGTCCTATGAAATGGTTGATACCGCCTCGCTGGTGGCGGCCTAGGCTTCCTATACCCGGAGCCACACGCCGGCGTGCAGCACAGGTACGAGAAGTATCTCTTGTCCCGGATCTTCTCAGCTGCCTTCAGCCTCTCCCGGGCCAGCCTGCCAGCGCAGCGCCGAGGGCTTGATACAGCTACTGCCGAAGCCGCTACGGCCATAGCCGCGAACACAACCCACCAATGCATCACTGCAGCATCCTTTAACTACCCATAATGCTTGTGGAGCATATCAGGAACCACTTCCACAAACGTGACTTATCACCATAGAACACCGTTCAACACTTAATAAAGTTTAACAAACTTAACTCCAAACAAAACTGCGATAACTATTCATTAGAAATAGCACGGTAACTTTGAACTATTTATGCAAAGCCGATTAAGTTCAATTGAACTTTTTTGCTGGCATTCCTGTCGACTTTGAACCTCCGGAATCCTCTTGCTTTGTGAATTTTGATCACAGTACGTTTGTAAGTGATAAAATATGATCGTAACCGCGTGTTATTGTGTGGAGATGTTTCGGTAAGGTATGAAGCGCGTGCGTCCACGCCGGCGGTGACACGGCGACTGGCAGGCCGAGTTGTTACCGAGGACTACGCACCACGCTATCCTGGGCTGCTAAGATACCGCTTTTGGGCAATGCTTGCAAAGCTTTGCGGAGCTTTTGAGTGGTCTTGTAGTTGCATGCGAAATCATGGACTCTGTGTAATCGAAGTTGAGGATGATTAAAGAGCTCTGCACAACAAAGCGTATACTTGAATAGATATGAAGTCGCAAAAATCTTTTAATGAATGAATAGAAACTTTTGATGTTGTTAACGTTAATGTCGTTTTCTATGCTTTAAATAAAGCTTTTAATCACAAATCATTCTTATGTATTCGTAAACCAGAACATTATGAAAATCATGGACTTTTATCAAATCTACTTCGGTCCAGCGTACTTAAACTGGTTTTCAACACACCACTACACTGAATCTAACTTTGAGGCCTCAACATGACCACGTTGTTCAAGTTCAAAAAGCGTCATCTTATGGTCCTGTCAGCCGGCACGCGAGTCCACTAATTAGGGCGCGTTCAGATCTACAGATTGCCGCTGTGATAAGCGATGATAAAAACGCGCGGGTGGTCGGGTTTGTCCGTCCATCACGCCTGATAGCCGCTAGTGGGTGGACTGGTCTCTAGTTGTCTGTTGTCCCATAACGAAACTGTTGTTCTGGTACCAACGATATAGTTTTTCCATGAAGGTGTCATTGTTCTCTTTGAAATTGGAGATAGTGGTCTAATCTGGTATCGAAGATTAGAATCGCTTTGAGCTTTATGGTTCGACTCTTTGATGTGAAAAATCCGAAAGGTTTTCTATGGAATAAAACCCAGTGGGTATAACCACGGATTCCACGGAATAATTCTTCAGGTACAAATAGAATTCAGCGTAATTGGTATCCCATGTATCATTTAGAATAGTAAACAAATGTTACCTATATTCTTGATACATTTTACATTAAGCGATTCCAATTGATATGCAAAATGGCTATAGAGTCAACAAACATGTCGACAGGGGACACGAGAACATAATAAATAGTTAAGATATGCAAGTTAGTGAAAGGAACGAGGGCTAACCTATCACGATTGCTCAGGACATGTAGAAAGTGCTGCTTTTAAATACACTGCTGCTGGGCTAAAACCTATCGCCAACGGAGCAATTTAAAGAAGTCGATTAGAACATTTTCAGAAGTGTGGTAAAGGTTGTGGAATGGACGGATTGTTGTAAAAGATCGTATCTTAAGATTGGCCATGACATGACACGGCGTTCTTGGAGTATTACAAATTTTGTCCAATAAGTGCTTAAATCATCTGCCTCTCAGTACGAGTGTGCAGGTTCGATTCCAAGACTGAGTAAACGCAAAGGATAATTTCTTGAGGAAACCTGGATTATAAACCTAGATTATGGAGATAAAAGTCTGAAATCGGCCTATAGCAAGCGTGGTGGTTAACACTCATTCATACCCTTTATGAGAAGGGCCCTGCAGTAGTTGATGATGAAGATGAAAAAAACAAGGTTTTAGTAAAATAAACGAAAATAGACCGAAAGCTTATTCTTCAGAAGAAATAACAAAATAACTACTGTAACTTTGCTGTTTTATTATATGTAGATACTGTTTGAATGGGTGACATATTCACGATAAGATCCTATTATATGTAATGTGCTGATGTTTTCTGTCAGATAAGCAAATTAACAGAACTGACTGTGCGCCCATTATTCCGCTTTTAGGAATTAAACGATGATTCACATCGGTCCACATAGATCGTAGGATGTCGCGATAATTTGCTACTTGAATTAATAATGGCTGACTCTGGGTTTCTTAGTTTATATTATACTATCAAATAATATTATATATTTTTTAAGAGATAGTTTCTTATTATTTACAGTAACTTATTGACCCCAACCAACAAAAGAACTAAACTTTTTTTTATTAAGCAACCTTTCAAACACCAGCCTCCTACCTAAGTATGCGTGGGTTCGATGCCAAGATAGGCAAGTCCCAATGTAACTAGTGAGGCAGTGTTAGACTCTTGCTGACTAAAACCCATCATGTTCCTTCGTAGGCTTTTTATGCATCAGGACCACGGTAACTCTTTGAAACAATCCCGCAGACCTTCTATAGTACATCTCGGGTACCAATGAGAAGTCTGATTAGCTTCTCACAATGAAAAGTTTGCTACACTTTTTCCGAATCTAGGTAACAGGGTTTTCTCCTTACACTGCCATAAATAACTGTACCATTGAATTGAATAAACCAGATTTTGATGAATAGCGAATAAAACACTGGGCTACACAATGAGCAGTATATCAAGTAGACAAAGTGGCGCAGGACTCGTGGGGCCCCCGATTAGATTACATGCGCGTGCCGCTCCCAATCTGCGCCATTGTGGCTTGATAGCTCGTAATGAATGGCTGTAGGACAGTTCCTTGCTTATTGCTGCTAATAACTTGGTAACTTTCTAAAGCACATTTTTGGCTTTTGCAGCAGTTTTGCTATAACAAAACTACTTCTTGGCTGCCACTGTCAAAGCTACGATGCTTCATGCCATCTCTCTGTATCTATGGAATATAGCAACGCAAGCTTTGCAGCAAAGACGGTAATAAAATAGACTACAACGAGAAACTCTCAAAACCCGGGAAAAGAACATTAAGCATAACCTACGATAAGTTCAGGATTTTATCATCATCAGCCTTTTATATTATTATTGACCATCAACTTTAACTTGTCAAAAGTTTGTCTTTCGCAAATTATCACTCCATCTTGCAGGAGAACGTTCTACATTCGTTGCTTCGTGTAGTCTATTTAAAATGCTAAATTAATATCGTAATACTTTTTTGTTGGACAAGTGTCCAAGTAATAAATCTTCCCGTTCATCGAACGCGGTCTTCTCCGAACGATGTCTATTTGGGAAGCGCACGCGCCGCTCGGTCAGACGGATTGACGCCCGTTGAGTGCCCTTCTGGCTACTACGCACAATATGTTGTGAGTCAGCCGTGAGTTATATGCAGTTGCATCTTTTTGCTTTCATTGCAACCTGGGTATTGCTCATTTGGGTTGTTGCACTATGATGCATAATAGACTCTTTCTTCTATATTTTGCTATCAATGTATACATATTCACATTTGGCTATACTTGCGGTAGTGTATAGTGTACCTAAAAGCTGACAGCAGCTACTTTAAACATCCTTATACCTGATGATACCATCGAAAACCATTTTGAAGGACCACAAGGTAACACGATTATTCGTAAACTTTCGTACTTTCTTGTGTTACAAAATAAATAAGTAGGCCTGCGTTTTTGCTTACTACGTGTACGTAGGTTTTTCAATACAGGAAGATTTCTAAAGTGCAACCTACAGTCATAAACTATACCTACACCAAGCCCGTCACCTTAGGCATCCGATCTATTCAGGTGCGCGGGCGCAGCAAAAAGGCGACGCAGGCTATTAATTGCGCGGGCGACAACAGCGACGGACCGACAGACAGGGCGACGCGACGTTCACATACTTCACTGTATTTATACTTTCGTTATGCCGTGATGACATGCTGACGAGATGTTTAGGTGGCAGGAATAGACCTGTCTAGACCATTGGGCTTTAGGATACAAATGCATTATTTTCCTATAGATAAGTCTAGAAACTCATTAACAGAGAGGAAAGACGTGAAAAGATAGGATGAACACCTGGACGGCTACAATCGACTTTGGTGGGATGAAATAAAGACGAACTTGGAAGGTTTTTTCCCAGCAGATAGACAACATACTTAGGCTTGGAAAATAAATTATTAATCTGGCAGATTTTATGATGCTTTCTCCCTCGTCCAGTAGGAACTATTTAATGCACCCGGAAGAAAAGTAGCCATGCAATAGCCTTCCTTAATACACCGATAGAGTTTTTTCAAATTGAACCAGTAGTTTTTGAGCAAACAAACAAGGTTTTCAGCTTTATAATATTAGTATAAACAGCATGTTTCTCGCTCCCGCGCAATTTTTCAGATCTACCAAATCTTTCGGCAACAGGAGTTACTTATAATGTGGTTGCACAAATGCACCCACGTGTAGCCAATGTTTACTAGACACGTCATCAAAAGCGATCTGCGTTTGCGCATGTGGTGTGAACATCAATGGGTGCTCTGATCAGTTATGAAATGGGCGCAAGTGTTTACATCATGGATTTGAGAGACTGCTACTGTTGGGTTAGCGATCATAAGCTATGGGGTTTTATTTCTCAGTAGAATCAAACTTTTAAAATCCTTCCTCTGATGCATCTGCGTGCTAACTATTAAGCAATCTGTGCTTATACTACCTACTTATGAAGTATACCCTATCAAAAAAAGAAGATTTTTACAAATCGGTCCGGTTTTTGTATTTTTGTATTCGGTGAAAATACATTAAAAAAAGATCCCGACGAACTGAGAACCTCCTCCTTTTTGGGATGTCGGTTAAAAAGGGGTAAGATAAAGTCATGGTTCAGGTGCACAATAAATACATAAGTACCTGCTCTAACTCTAAAATCCCCATTATTTTTATAGTTGGTTAAAAGCAAGTGTGTTCCTAGTAACGTTTGTGGTTATAATGTAATAACTATCGTTTATATTTACCGGACTACGGCGAAACTAAAAGGAATGGTTCATGTTCCTTAACAGGCACTTGCGGTTTGGTGTTACAATGAATAAGTTCCTCAGACTGGAAAGGAGGCACAGTTTAAATTGATGCGAGTCCCTTTTAATAAGAAGATAGGTAAGTTTTCAGAATACATTTTGCGCGGAGTTGGAGTTAGTGAAACCGATTTGAAAGACAAAAGTAGGCGTCTCGCTGTAAAATCCACTTTTTTCCACCGACTTCTATGGCGATATTTCAGCAAACTTGTGACCTATAATGCAATTACGCAATTGGTATGTGTGTAGCTACTTAAACAATCCAATATCTTTACACCTCTGTGGTTAAAACCATGAGTATTTTATAATTATTATTTTTATATTTGCAGCTTTCTTCAACTCGAGTGTCGCATCTTTTAATTTTAGTGTTTGCAATTTAGCTGCTCGGGATCTTTTGAAGTTCTTACCAAAGCAACTCGGTGAGATTATTCCACGTGAAAATAAACCGCAATAAGTACACTCGCGGACCTTTATACTTACACAGACATTGCAAAGCTTAAAATGGTTCAGAAAAACATTATACAAGATTAACCATTCTCTTTGTTACTTATTTACATATTAAATTAACAGCTCAAATTTCAAGAAAATGTATTGCAGTAAAAAAAAATACTGACTTTTCTCCAACACACATCCTCCGAGCCTTTTCCCAATCAAGTTGGGGTCGGCTTCCAGTGAGTACGAGTGCTTTACAAGAAGCGACTGCCTATCTGACCTCCTCAACCCAGTTACCCGGGCAACCCGATACCCCTTGGTTAGACTGGTGTCAGACTTACTTTCTTCTGACTACCCGTAACGACTGTCAAGGATGTTCAAATGACAGCCGGGACCGACAGTTTAACGTGCCATCCGAAACACAGCCAATGGTGTCTAAGATATACTTAGAAAGTACATACAAACTTAGACAAGTTGCATTTAGGGCTTTCAATACCGGTATTACGGGATCCCGTAATACCGTGATCACGGATATATTTTGGTCTTTTTTCAATACCGGTATTGACGAGCCAATACCGTGATTACGGTATTACAATCTTTTTATAATTTTAATTATTGTGGTTTGTTATAATTTGTAATAAGTAGCAGGAAGTTGTATTAAATAAGATAAATAACTACGTACTCGTAAGATGTATGTACTCGTAATATTATTCTCACACTTCACACTTGTGTATTAAGCGCCAACTTTTATCTCCAGCATACCCCGCCCGCACCTTTCTTAAACAATCGGTTTAGTCGGTCCAGCGAGCCAAAAGGCGTTATTGTTTTGTTAGTCAGTACTTAGTAAAGTGACATCTCATCACTAGGATGTATCGCCAATCTACTTGGCAACGCTGCAGGGACTCCAGAACAGACTAGATTTCAACCGAGTCAAAGGCCTTCTCATAGTCCACAAATGCTAGAGAGTATAATCAACCCCTGTGGTTGATTATACTCTTCGATCTTCTGTATAATCTGCCGCACTGTGTGGATGTGGTCTATGGTGCCGTATCCGCTCCGAAACCCAGCCTGCTCCGGTGGTTGGAATTCGTCGAGTCTTCGCGCAAGTCGGTTCGTGATCACTCTTGAGAACAGCTTATATACGTGGCTTAGGCGGGAAATGGGTCGATAGTTCTTCAGCTGGGTTTTGTCTCCCTTTTTGAAGAACAGGACCACAGCACTCCTACTCCAAGCATCTGGAGTTCTCCCTTCAAACAGGACGGCGTTAAAAAGCTTCTGGAGCTCCCCCAGTACGGGCTTACCTCCTGCTTTTAATAGCTCTGTTGTAATGCCATCCTCGCCAGGGGCTTTTCCATTTTTGAGCTGTCTCAGAGCGATCTCGATTTCGCCACTGCTGACTTCTGGCAGGTCTTCGGTGAAATGGCGTGTTAATGTGGCTCTAGAATCCTCATTTCCGGGATCAGGTCGAGAACGAGATGCATGCGATGCGTATAACCGGCCATAGAAGTTTTCCACTTCCGAAAGGACTGCCGGCACCGAAGAAATGACTTCTCCACTTGTTGTGGTCAGCTCCGTCAAGTGGCTTCTTCCAAGAGATTGTACGAACACTTTTGAACCCCGATTCAGCTCAATTGCTCTTTCAATGTCAAGAGTATTGGAGCACCGGAGGTCGCGTCGTACGTGCTTGTTGACCTCTTGGTTTAGAGCCCGCTTAGCTGACGAAGTGACATGTGGGTTTTCACGTCGTTTCTTCATAAGCCCTAATGTCTCTTCCGAAAGCTTTGATTTCTTACCCTAACGCTGCATGTTACAGAATCTCGAACCTTCCTCCCTGAGGATCCGAACCACATATTCGTGGTTCTGGTTAACGTCTGTTGTGGTTTCCACGGCGGCAAATCGGTTCTCCAAATTTGACTGAAACGTTTCAGATCCTGAAATGGTTTAGAGCAGTGTTGGTCGGAGCCTGGCCTTCATCAGACGGAAACGTTCGGCCTTGAAGTTGATATTCAGAGAGCCTCGGACAAGTCGGTGATCGCTACCGGTATTAAACCTATTGATCACGGAGACGTCTCTGAGTATGTGCTTCTTGTTCGTCATGATGAAGTCAATCTCATTTTTTGTCATAGGGTCGGGGCTATGATTGGACGCTTTTTGAAACTAAAGGATTGTGTTTTAAAAGTTTTAATCGATTTAAAATTAAACTCCGATTTCGAATTAGACGAATTCCATTTGACAATATTAAAAACTATTTACAACAGCCTTTCTGTAGTCAAAGTAACTGTTTTAGAAATTTGTAAAATTTATGTTGACGAAGTTAGATGGTCAAGCTAATGACTTAAGATAAAATCTTGCAAAAGTACTTCGAAGACGTATAAAGGAGCGACGACTTTTAATATTTGGAGTATTGCAATATTTGCATGACCGACAATACCGTGATCACGTGATCACGGTATTGAAATTTCTAATACCGGTATTGATACCGGAATTGAAAAAATCCGGTATTTGAAAGCCCTAGTTGCATTGGTACTTGCCTGACCTGGGATCGAACCCGCGCCCTCATACTTGAGAGGTTGGTCCTTTACCCACTAGGCTACCACGACTTCGCTACACGACTTTTCTCCAATACACAACAAAAAATTTTATCTACGTTTGTGGTCTAAGTTTTTAACTCTAGCTTATGTTACCAAATAAAGCATTACTATTTCAGCATCACAGTGTAAAGTATATTTATATCGTACATGTATGCCAAACATAGATACAATTCGTGGTCTATTTATTGGCGCAGCACCGGCTGGTACATTTTATTGCAAGCGACTGTAATGATTCATGTGGTGTAAACTGCGCCTAGTTTTGGTGGTTTTATGTCAACAGTGATTAATCGGTGTTAGTTAACAGTTTAACGGGTAGGTAATAAATAAAAGATAGTTTATTGGAACACTAGTTTTGACTCTAGTCTGGTCAAAAGACCTCGCACACAGGACTTTTTTTAACTGGGAGAGCTCGGTCATATAAATCAGTACCTATGGAGATTAATGGTAGAAATTACAACGATTAGGTATCTGGCCGGTAAACCTACTAAAAAGTTTGGTTGAACAACCAATTTTTGATGAAGCAACTTATTTAACTTTCTAAGCATATCCGCGATATTTAAACAGTATTAATCATTTTACCACGTTTTACTCCCATGATGAAGATATAAATACCCAGCTGCTATAATCTATAAACATAATAAAAGTCGTAAAAAGCATTGCAATAACTTAGCGTACAAAACACACTGAAACCGACAATTTTAAGTAATCAAAACGAATGGCCGTACGTCGTCGTGACGACACTGTTTACGCGCCGTAACATTGCTTATGCTAGGGTTGCCATCATATATTTCAATAAGACTTAAATAAAGAATATTCAAGTATGTATATAGTAAAAGTCTATAGAAAAATAATAAAGAGTAAACATTTATTTGTTTGAAGCCTAAAGACTCCGAAACAACTTCTTCTTTCGTGTCGATGACATGTCTTATAGTGAAACTACACTCTGTCAGCCCAATCCGAAACAACTGAACCAATTTGAATCATTTGTTTTACTGTTGGAAAGCTTTCAGTCTTCCCGAGTAACATAGGCTATATTTTATCCAGTTATGTACCAGTAGATACCATGGGACGGGGGTGCATCCGCGGGTAAACGGTAAGTAAGTAATAAAAAGTTGATTAAGGTAGTTTTCCTTTTTTTCCACTTATTTTTCGGAATGTCGGCGGATAGAAAAGTATGGAGAAAGGTCAACATGTAGCGCCGATCCCTAATAAAATTGGGATAAGTGTATGAAGATGATGATGATTTTCCAGGCATATTTTAGCATCACAGGTATTTTTTCAGCAAGATAATTTACTGTGTTACCAATAATGATACCTTGTTTCAAAGAAAAACCTGCTCTTTCCATACCAAAGTAAAACCTTAGTAGGAAACGAACACAATACATGTTTTTTTTTCTGAAAACTATAACTTATCGAGACTTGCCAGCCCTAACCTCAACTGTAATATCTGCTACACTACATGATATTGTAAACCATACATCGCCAGTTCACCGTACATTATGAAATAACATGGCTATAGTGAAACGCGCAATGTATGCTGTACAATTCAGGACTATCGGCAAATAGCTGGAGGTGGCGGGAGCAATGCGGTGGGTCTTTGGTGAGGTTCTCAAAGTGTTATAGGTAAATGGAGTAATTATTTAAATATAAAATATTAATAGTATTTAGAAAGACTTCCTATTCATTATAATATAACTAGCCTTCCGCTCGCGGTTTCAACCGCGTCCCGAGATAACTGCTTCCCGTAGCCGGATGGTGACAAAAACTATCCTATGTTTCTAACTGGCTCTAAACTACCTCCGTGCCAATTTTCAGCGAAATCGGTTCAGCCGTTCTTGAGTTATAGGTGGAGTAACTAACACGGCTTTCTTTTATATATATAGATGGTATTCAATAATAATAGGGGTTAAAGTATGAAATTGCCGATTTGTACTGAAAACCTAAATTGTATTTTTTTTTAATTTTTAACAAACTTATTTAATCAAAATAGTTGCCATTATTATCTATACATTGCGGTCATCTAATAAGAAGGTCATTTATGCCTTTA
Organism: Helicoverpa zea x Helicoverpa armigera; assembly: GCA_033682625.1. Classification (NCBI taxonomy): domain Eukaryota; kingdom Metazoa; phylum Arthropoda; class Insecta; order Lepidoptera; family Noctuidae; genus Helicoverpa; species Helicoverpa zea x Helicoverpa armigera. Next base: position 12,939,300 of record JAWIIS010000028.1, read on the forward strand.
CGATAGAACTCTGAGGATCTAGACTGCACAAACAGTGTGAAAGAATTTTGTTCTGCCTCCTGGGAAGAAACTTCTTGTGACGTAGATAATTGTCCAAATCACAAAAAAAAATGGTCGTCCGTTAGAGCAAGGTCTGGCGAATATGGAGGAAGACGAATAGTTTCCAACTGCAGTTCCTGAAGAGTTAAAACGGTTTATTTTGCTGTATGAGGCCTCGCGTTGTCATGGAGCAATAGCGGTGAAGGTCGATTCATGAGTCGTGGCTGTTTTACTGCTAATTTTTTCAACATTATTCGGTGTTCGGCTGGGTATCTGGGTAGTTTGACTAGGATCGGCGTTCACCGTCTCTCTTAATTTCTCGTTAATCACCTGTCAGGCGGTCTTTCTCATGGCTCGTTCTTCAAGTCGAAGTTTCCACCACGAAAGCGTTTAATCCAAAATCGCACGGCGCGTTCTTTAGCAGACACCTCTTCAAATGCAGCATTGATATTGCGGGCTGTTTCTGCCGTTCAATCCCGCGTCGGAACTCATATTCAAAAATTACTCAAATTTTCGCAGTATCCATCTTTCTTGTTTAAGTTGAATAACAAAAACAATTGAACATCGATAATCAAATGTTTCACATTTTTTAAAAGAAAAACATCACAGAAACCACGTGAAAAAAGTTCCATTCGAAAACCTCAAACCATGAAGACTCTATGGCAATTCAAAAACCTACTAGAATAAAACGGCAATTTCATACTTTAACCCCTAATATTACAAAAATAATATTTAAGACAGCATACCTTCTATTTCCCAGCTAAAGTTATTATTCTTAAGCAATAAATTTTAATATATTCTGATCTTCATTACTTCCATCATCAAGTTTCAGACTCACATAGTGTTTAAAAAAAAGAGTTTTTTATCGTATAAAATTGACACCAAAAAACGACACCCTTCTTCATCAGTCGAGTAAAAAATATTCTTCAATTTGAAATTAAACTAAAGATATCTTTTTAATAATAATTTATGCACCTTAACCACATCTTAGCCTATAAATGTTGAGACCCACAAGGGCATGTTCGGAGCAGTTTTCAAATTACGCAAATTGTAGTGCGCGTGGTACTAGCCCTGCAAGTTTGTACAGACTAAGCCTAGCCCTAGGTTACATGCACTAAGTGCGTGCCTTAACCCTGAGCTGGGTTATGTAAATATGGATTATAGGGCTTTATAAAACTCTGAGGTATATAGATAGAACTCTTTTGTTTTAGCAATTAGGCAGTGGTCTGTGGGTTTTGTTTATAATCTCGTGTTTTCACTTTTGAATGTGTTACGATTGTTTGACGATTGTTCCATAGTTACAACCCTTAACTATTTGCCCATTGCAAACTTAACTTTGAAACATGTTTCTCTGTAAAAACCTGTTAAATATCACTTTGTTTTTACAGTATGAATTTAGTTTAAACTTTACCGTAGATGCCTAAGTACCTATATTTTATGTTTGGTTTATAAAAAAACGCACAAGATGATCACCTGTAAAACAAACATTGAAAACAGCGCCATCTATGATTCAAAACTCGAACTACAAAGTCACTCACCCAAGCAGCCAGTCGCGTTGAGCCCGTAATGTTCATCGAGACAGATATCGCAAGATGGCGGCGCGGCGCCCGGCGCGCATGCGCACTCCCCCGTTACTGCGTCGCAGGTTGTGTTGAGTGCTGCGGTACCGCAGCGGCAGGCTGGACAACCCGCTGATATGCCTGGACAAAATGCGTAATATCGTCATGATAGTGATTTTATATGGGAACGCCTGAGCTTTAGTTTTTCAGGACTTTTAAAGTGAGTTTCACCCTCTTTAGACGAACAAGGGAAATACTTCATGTAGCATGTTATGGATGTTTGTTTCTGAGTCGTGCTCCAAGATTCTAGATGATAAATGAACTCCTAGATTTTGAAGGGACTTTGCAGTAATACAACTTAGGTATTTATACTTATTATATTCGTATATACATATAGGTACAGACAATAAGACAATATCTTATTTAGATCAGCATTTGCTGTAGATGTAGGTAGGTAGGTATCTACCTATTTTCCGCGATCGTCATGGTGAATGTCAATTTTGTAAAATTATCTTTGAATTCAGTAATATACTTAGTAATAGATACCGCAGTATCTATAAAACTGTACCTCAATAACATGTTTTGATAATTCAACTTCAAGATGCACGTGTTGGAGCATGAGCACCCATTAAACATGAGTCTTAGGTACTTTCTATCAAATCCATGAAGAAAAATGACTGAAAGATATTATGCAACGGAAAATCTCCTAACTCAGAACAGGTGTTCGCGGGACGAGGTCTCTACACCCCCATACGCCTGAGTGCCTGCGTTTCGGATAGCATGTTCAACTGTAGGTCCCGGCTGTCATTGAACATCCTCAATAGTCGTTACGTAATCACAAGATATCTGATGCCAGTCTAACCAAGAAGTATCGGGTTGCCCGGGTAACTGGTTTGAGGAGGTTAGATAGGCAGTCGCTTCTTGTGGCACACTGGTACTCAGCTGCATCTGGTTAGACTGGAAGCCGATCCCAAAATAGTTGGGAAAAGGCTCGGGAGATGATTTTTTTAGCCTTCTGTTTTTGCATACCTATGTTAAGGATTTCAAAATATATCTGCATTTTTTACTGTACCTTAATTCTCTGGAAATAAATAACTATTCTATTGTTGACTTTACCTCCATATCCTTGCAGACAGGTATCACAGGCCCGGCCGGCCCAGCCGGCGCGGCAGGCGCAGTGGCCGGTGCGCGCGTCGCAGGCGGCCGACAGCGCGCCCGCGCCGCACGCGCACGACACGCACGACACAGCTACGCTCGAGTTTGTTGTGCTCGTGTTGCTTGTACCGCCGCCGAACCAGTAGCCTTCCTGTATGAAAAGAATGTTATAGGGAATATATATATTGGGAGTATATAGTTATAGGTTGTGATTTCGACGACATAACGCCACTTTTTTTTGGGTGGGAAATCATCAAATGATCATCCCGTTGTCGGTGAGCAGCGTGAGGGAATGTCAGACTCTTGCTAACGGAACTACTAATTTGATGATTTCCCACAAAATTAGCACGCACAATTTTCTTTTGGATTAATTGGATTTGTTATGACGTTTCTTAGCTAGTCATGTATTGTCATTAGAACTCAGAGCGTGTGCAAAATTTCATCCTAATCGAAGACCAGAAAGTGGGTCAAATTAAGATTCCAAGATTTTCTTCCATACATAGTTAGTTAAAAGTGAAGCTAATATAAGCGCATTAATTAATAAAAATATTTTAAGACGTTCGAAAACTGCTATTTTGCAGCCAAGTTTGAATAAATGATTTTTGATTTTGTAAGTGTACCTTGCACAAATCACAGCGGGCTCCCTCGCTGTGCGGCGGGCACGTGAGGCAGCGGCCCGTGCTGGCGTGGCACGGGGACCCGCCGCACGAGCACGCCACGCACCGGCCATCGGGGGTCGTGGGGGAACCCCAGTACCCGAAGTCACAGCTATGGGGACAGAACACAGATAAGAACAGTTGGACAAAACAGACCTTGTATATGAACGCTTCGAAGGAAAGGTAATGTAGGTAGCTGTTTGCTCCCTTTATGTTCTTCTACCTACCCCAAGCGTTATGTTAACAGACAAAACTAGTGTTGTTACTATATTGTTACCATGTTGTTACCATGTTGTTGCAACTGCCTCCTTGGTCTAGCTGTCGCAAGTGCGGCTGCTGAGCACGAGGTCTCGGGTCCGATTCCAGAGTCGGGCCGAAATCGCTTTGTGGGATTTAGAGGACTTTCACAAAGCAGCCCGGAGCCTGGAAGTTGGTGATTGGTACACCCGTGCATCGGAGAGCACGTAAATGTCAGTCGTGCGCCTGATCTCTTTCCGGTCGTGTCGGATTGCCGTCCCATCAGGCTATGAGAGTGAAGGAATAGTGAGTGCACCTGTGTCTGTCGCAAATGCTTGTGGCTAGTTGGCTAATCTCCTTACATGAGAACAGCCGCCGTAGCCGATAATCGGCTAGGAGGACATCACCATGTTGTTACTACGTTGTTACTCACTTCTCGCAATGGTCGCCGGTGTATCCGTCGGGACACTGCGTGCAGACGTACTCGTCGCCGTGTGCACTGGCGAGCGCACAGTTCGGGCTGAAGTTGTTACTCGCCTCGAACAGCGGACACGCGCACGGCTTGCACGCACCCTAAAATTAAAGTGTTTTATTAAGGATGCAGCTCTTGTCGAGTTTATAACTCACATAAGTCCGATAAACGGTGACCGATTTTTGCAGGAGAAAAATTAAATATAAAATTTACTGATAGAAATAGTTCAACGCACACGTCCTGCAAAATGTCGGTCAGAAAATCCTAGCTATATAGTCCTGAAAAGTAAAAGTCTGAAGTGGGCGGGCAGTCTTACATTTATTTGCACCTACATTTTGCTCCCTCCATTTTTGTAAGTCTAAGCAAAATATTAGTCTCAGTAACAGTGGTCTCCAATGACAAGTGGACATGATGCTTCAGAAATAAATTTTATCAAGTAGGTACTTAACACGAAAAGAGGTCCAAGATATAAGATAAGTGTTATACCAAAAATACATGGGTTTAGTATGTTTTTTTTATTTCTGAGGTAGGCTTTACAGGTAATATATGACATGCGCGATCCTACGAGATATCCGCCCGTCGACCAGACGGGGAAAAACTTTTGCAGTTCTACTTAAAAATTAAGTAGTAAGTAGTAGATAAATCACCATTACCCGGTGATTTATCTAAAACGTTATCTAAATATCTTAATAATTAAATTAACGACAGGCTTATGCCAAGCTAGGATTTCCAATAAACAGATTAATTTGATATAAAGAAGCGAGCTCGATTAGATTTCGTTGATAGTTATTTTATTTATAGTATACCTATTCTTGTGCACCAAGTTTCTATCTTTATTACATTACTTTGTTTTATTATGTTTATAAAACACAATGTTCTTCATGCACTGAGTTAATGTCCACATTTTACAAATAGAAATGTTTCCTTGTCAAGTGAGGTGCCTAAGATATTTTACTTCTTGCAACTATTATGGTACCACCAGAGCCTGTTAAGGACTACCTATCTCCTCAACCCAATTACTTGGACACGATACCTCTTAGTAAGACTGATTATCACACTTTCTGGCTTCTCCCTTTCTCTAGAAATTCTATATTGCCAATTGCAATTTCTCCGGTAAAGCTAAGTTCGTGACATTTGTAAGTTAGTGTTGTACCTGTACAGGATTCCCGTAGTGTCCCGGGAGGCAGCGCTCGCAGCGCGGACCCGTAGTGTTGTGCTGACACGGGCCGCATGGCCCATCCACTGTTAAAAAAAAAAACAAGAACGGGCTTTAGCACACATACATACATAAGAGATACGCTCTAAAATTAAACAACTCTCCTTGGCAGTCGGCTTATAAAAATTACATTATGTCTTTATGTTCAGAGGAAATTGTTGATCGTCATTAGGCTGTCATATGCTCAAATGGTGCCCTTCGCAACTGGTACACTTCGCAAATGGCACACTTCGAAACTGGTGCTCTTCTCAAATTGTGAACTTCGCAAAAGGGACACTTTTCAAGTTGAGTGGTCTACTTATTTTAGGTTCTTCCTCTATCCTAACTCTAACTAATATTATAAATGTGAAAGTAACTCTGTCTGTCTGTCTGTCTGTCTGTCTGTCTTTTCTTCACGCCTAAACTACTGAACCGATTTGTGTGAAATTTGGTACAGACATAGTTTGGAACTGGAGAAAGGACATAGGATAGTTTTTATTAAAAAAATATATATAAAAATAAAATTTATTCCGGACATATAGCGCCATCTATTGGTCAAACCAAAAATATGCCGGAAGTCACTATATCATGCGAACAAAGTCGCGGGCAAAAGCTAGTAACGCATAAATCTCTTAACAGGAAAATTATATTGTGACGTCACAATTTTGCGATTATTAATCCATTTAATCGTTCATTATCAAATACTTTATCAGGCAAGACTAAAAACATTGATACTAAGATGTCGTTGACGCGAACCTATTACAATATTATGTAATTTGTTAATAATTAGATAATACATTATAATTTGTATATTAGATACAAATATAATGAAGATTTCCGTTTGATTTATAATAATATATTTGGTATTTATTCTAAGAATGATTTTTTAATTGTTTATGCGATGTAATGTTCTAATATGCTTTAACATAGTGACTGGGAACCTATAGCGAGGTTCAAATATCGGTAGAGTGATAAACCGTGTCTTTTGTAGATTAGACTAGCAGATAGCTTATCAGAATTACAATGTAGTCTAAAATATTATTTTGTTTATAGTAAAGTTATCAACCGCACTTTCGATTTTAATGCGCATTTTGGCGGCAATTACTTTTGAGTCTATTGTCAGCTGTTCTTAGATACCTGGAATGGTTGATGCGACATAACTCACATGATGTTCAGACTGACCATTAAGTTATTTGCGCAGTAATGATACCACAACTAAACTAAAGTTTCATTTTACATATAAGTAGCGGTGGCCTACCCGCTAGGGAACTAAATACCCAATCTCTCTCTCTCTTAGGTAGGTACCTACCTAAGTGTGTGGGTGGGTTCGATTCCAGGTTAGGCAAGTATCAATGAAACTTTTCTAAGTTTGTGTGTACTTTCTAAGTATATTTTGGATATCAATAGCTGATTTAATGTTAAAGGAAAGCATTTCAAGGAAAGCTAGACTATAAAGTTTGAAATCACCAACCCGCATTGAGCAAGCCTCGTGATTAATGCTCAATCCTTTTTTGTGTGAGAGACAGGCCCAGCAGTGGGAGGATAAAAAAACAAAACAAGGCTGTGATGTAAACGTGACGTTATCTTACTATTATGCGCGTAGAGTTTAGCCAGCAGTTTGAGGGGCTTGTTATAATTGTAACCATGGAGAACAAAATGACTAGCGGAGGTGCCGTAAAGGAAAATCTTATAAGATAGTGGCGCGCTAAAATGTAGGTGAGCAGGGGACGAAGAATATTTACTGTTTTCGCCCTTATACACTTTCTTTGGACCCGAATATTATTTATTATCAAAAATTCTTGAAAGATGTCTCAAAAAACCCGAATTTGGCTTTAGTTTACTTGGAACTGATAGTTTTGATCATGCCCATCGTACCGATTTGATCTACTTAGATGATTTGGCATTATGGCATTTTCGTTCATCTTTCTTTATTCCGTGATAGTAACTGACCAGTATCACATCCAGCATGATCGTTACAGGCGCAGGGCAGGCAGTCGAAGTTGGGCGTGGAGCCGGCAGGCCGGGGCAGTCGCGCGTGTGTCCAGGCGCAGCGCTGGCAGTGCGCGCCGGCGTGTGCGCGTCCGCACGCGCAGCGCTCGCGGGGGACAGAGCCGCCGCGTACTCCTGCTGACTCCAGGCGGACCTGGGGAATACGATAGCATATTTATTTATTTAATACACTATGGAAGACTTAAGCCACGTATTCACTGGGAAACAATGTTTCAGATACACAGTTTCTGAAACATCACGTAGATGTTTACAGCAACAATGTTTCAGAAACTGCCGTCCACACCGTCAGATGTTTACAATATGTCGCCCGAGGAAGTAGTGTTGTTGTGTGGTGCCTACATTTATTTGCATAAGTCCATTTCTAGTAAAAAGAAAAGAAAAGAGAAATTACTTGCTATGAAGACATTTATTTGACGTTTATAAACAAATGAAACACGCGTCCACACTTGTATGCACATGTTGCGCAACTGATTTGTTTCTGTGCTCCCCGCCACGGGTGGGGAGCACAGAAACATTCGATAAACACGTAGTGTTTACAGAAACAAAATTATATGTTTCTGAAACAAAATTATTTGTTTCTGAAACAGTGTTTATAAACAATTGTTTCTCAGTGAATACATGGCTTTACAGCTAAAAAAAAACTAATCATTAGAAGGAAGCCATAGTCCACAGAGAGCCAATTAAAAGTCCTCGCTTATTATATCGCATATGTAACTTGCTGACCAGCAGCCGATTCTGTAACGTTGCACCCGCTCGCACTCGCCACGCTTGTATAGGCACGAATACCTGAGTACGAGCTTGCCGGGCGCGAGCTAGTTTACCTACGTGAATTAGCCGCACATTCTTGTTAAACTAGATATGACTGACGTGTAAAAGATAATACAGATGAAATTAACTGGTTGTTCTAAACAAATCCGATTATTCTTTTAAGCAAAAATATTGCCAAGCATAGACAACAAAATAAATAATGGCAACTAGAACTGTGAAATATCATTAAATTGGTATGAATTATTTATGAAAATAAAAGTTAAAATCCAACATAATACAGTAGAGTAAATACTTATTTTGGCTATCCAAAAATTACTTTCTGAAACCATTTACACTCTACTATCACCAAATCTATTTTATCATTTACAACAAGCTCAAATACATTTCATAAGAAAATGGCATGCAACGATGGTACATGTCCTACCTCGTCCTGATCAAAATGATAATGCGCCTTCAACATAACTCCCTTCAAGTCTCGCAGCACATCCATGAGCTGTGTCCTGGTAGCCACCTGGTCTTCGCCCAGGAGTCGCCACCCCCCCTCCAGAAGAGGCACTGATATCTGCAGCTGCCCAGGAGTTTCGTGACTGGTGTTCGTGTATGCTAACATACTGCCATCTAGTGGACGAAAGAGGTAAGAAGCTTGATTAGGATTAAAATTACAACGTATACCAGTAATTTCTCTTCCTAATGACCTTCTTAAAAAAAATAAGAATGCGCTTAATTTCAACGAAGTTAATATTTCAAAGAAGAAATAAGTAATTGATCATGAAAGCATTTACATGCAGAGAACATAAAATGTTAGGTAGGTAAAATATTTAGAGTTAATTCGGACATTATACTACTTTTACGCATAATATATGTACATACAGCAAGGTTTCTTAGACATATATATCAAGACAAGTATATGACTGTATATCTGACAAGTATATCTTAGACGACGATGACTGTGTTTCGGATGGCACGTTAAACTGTAGGTCCCGGCTGTCATTGAACATCCTTGGCAGCCGTTACGGGTAGTCAGAAGCCAGTAAGTCTGACACCAGTCTAACCAGGGGTATCGGGTTGCCCGGGTAACTGGGTTGAGGAGGTCAGATAGGCAGTCGCTTCTTGTAAAGCACTGGTACTCAGCTGAATCCGGTTAGACTGGAAGCCGACCCCAACATAGTTTGGGAAAAAGGCTCGGAGGATGATACAGCAAGGTTTCCACCCTCCTGTCCTCATGCATAAAGGAGCCAGTTGCCAAGCAACCGATTCGTAATATTTTACATCAATAAACATTGTTCCTTACCAGTGCCAACAAGAACGACATCAGGGCCGAAGGTAGGGTTGCCCCCGGTGTCCCCCCTCACGATGCCCCAGTACACGGAGGCCCGGACTTCGCCCCCGTAGGCCGCCAGCTGCTCGCCGCTGAACGAGCGAGTGAACCAGTAGAAGTTCTCCCACCCTTCTACCTGGAACATCATCAGCGTTACGGTGTGTCCTTTGTGAGCCAACTGCCTCGTTGGTCTAGTTGTCGAAAGCGCGGCTGCTGAGCACGAGGTTTCGGGTTCGATTCCCGGGTCGGGGCGAAATTGCTTGGTGGGTTTAAGAAACTTTCACGAAGCAGCCCGGAGCACAACGATACGGTGAAAGGGGGGTGATTTTGGGACTTTTGTCCAATATAACCTGACGTGGGGTCTTATTTTAATAAAGGAATTTGATTTTGACTTTGGTCGCGAAGCGGCGCGGTGTGTTGCGAAAACAACAAAATTTAGTTGATTTCTTTTGAACTGGCTTACGTGACGCTGCACAGTACATTTTTGATTCGTCCACGCAGAACGCAGTCTTAGGCCCAAGTTGATCGATAATACTACAATATATTTTAACGTTAAAGTTACAAAGTACATAGTTCTTTTGAAAAAAAACGTACGTTCATGTTATCGGTGCACTTAGGCCTCAGATTAATATCAGCTAATCCAATGCTGATATTAAACATAATAAAAGTAAGTACTAAGTATGTCTAGAACAGTTATGTGATTCAATGACATTTTTTCAGTTAAAGGACTAGACGTTTGATTGTAGCGTAGCTGCGTCGTGGATACATTAATCAATCAGTAAATCCTCAATGTCCTCACCTCATAGCTGATGACGAATGGTTTCCCTTGCTCGTCGATAGAGGGCTCTATCGTCGCGTTGCCTTCAGAGTCGGAGATCAGCCACGCCTCTCCGAGGGGTAGAATAACCTGAAAATATATGGCAAATCAAAGTTTTATAATAAACATGGTTCGACAATTTAAATGAAGATTAAAAAGTTAAACAAATGCTTACGGAAAATCTAAGTATAAGCTTTGTAAATACGTCAGAATCGTCATAAAATTGCCCGTAACACCACTCTTACAGTAGCGGATTTTCCGCTTAGATTAATTAAGCGGATCGTGAAAGCGATGTTGCGAGTTGATAAACATGCAAAACAACTGACGATAACTGATTCAAGCGATGACACAAAAACGGAGTGTATAATGCTTTGTGAAAAGCGCTGTTACTGTACTGCTAAGATATTAGGATAACTGGGATAAGGGGGCATTACAGTATTCATTTTGCAATTAATAAATAAAAACTTCGACTAGGCCGTACGCAACGTTTTAATCTGCATTAATTTGCAAAATGGTACTTACATCTCTAGGCGGCTCCAACTCGTCAGGGTCAGCCAGCCTGCAGGAGTCAGTGATGTGCGAGCAGTAGCAGGGTCGGCAGCCCGCCGCCAGCTCCGCGCTCAGACCGAAGTGCCCCGGGGCGCATGTGTCGCATCGCTCGCCTACTACGTTGCTCTGGAAACACAAATAGATTGGAATTGAGAACCTCCTCCTTTTTAAAAGTCGGTAATAAAATATGATGCATAGACTGGAAGTTGTGGTGGCTTAGAAGCTTAGTGAGTAGACTTAAGTACCCGCCTCTTATGAGTGAAATGCGAGTCCGATTCCATGTCATGTGTCAGGCAAGTACAAATTGTAGCTTTTCTAACGGCCGAATACTGGAATGCCACTCAATTTTAAGGACTACTCAATTATCTTTCTAATTTATATGTAATTTTTACGTATTTGTAACGTAAAGTTTAGTAAAGTTCGAGAGGAAAACATTTTGAGGAAACTTGGACTAAAAAGTCTGAAATTGCCAACCCACATTAAGCTTGCCAAGTGATCCTCTACATGACAAGAAGTCTCTACCCTACAGAGGGACAATAAAAACTACTGATAAAAATAGCACAAACTAACTTTACACTCGCAGACATCATCACAAACTCTCTCCGGATCTACCACCCCGCGCGGGTCGCACTTGCAGGGCGGCGCGGTGGGCGCGGGCGCCTGGCACGCGGGGAACTGCGCCGCGCTGTCGCAGCACTAACCTTACACTCGCAGACATCATCGCACACTCGCTCCGGATCCAGCACCCCGCGCGGGTCGCACTTGCAGGGCGGCGCGGTGGGCGCGGGCGCCTGGCACGCGGGGAACTGCGCCGCGCTGTCGCAGCACTAACCTTACACTCGCAGACATCATCGCACACTCGCTCCGGATCCAGCACCCCGCGCGGGTCGCACTTGCAGGGCGGCGCGGTGGGCGCGGGCGCCTGGCACGCGGGGAACTGCGCCGCGCTGTCGCAGCACTAACCTTACACTCGCAGACATCATCGCACACTCGCTCCGGATCCAGCACCCCGCGCGGGTCGCACTTGCAGGGCGGCGCGGTGGGCGCGGGCGCCTGGCACGCGGGGAACTGCGCCGCGCTGTCGCAGCACTAACCTTACACTCGCAGACATCATCGCACACTCGCTCCGGATCCAGCACCCCGCGCGGGTCGCACTTGCAGGGCGGCGCGGTGGGCGCGGGCGCCTGGCACGCGGGGAACTGCGCCGCGCTGTCGCAGCACTAACCTTACACTCGCAGACATCATCGCACACTCGCTCCGGATCCAGCACCCCGCGCGGGTCGCACTTGCAGGGCGGCGCGGTGGGCGCGGGCGCCTGGCACGCGGGGAACTGCGCCGCGCTGTCGCAGCACTAACCTTACACTCGCAGACATCATCGCACACTCGCTCCGGATCCAGCACCCCGCGCGGGTCGCACTTGCAGGGCGGCGCGGTGGGCGCGGGCGCCTGGCACGCGGGGAACTGCGCCGCGCTGTCGCAGCACTAACCTTACACTCGCAGACATCATCGCACACTCGCTCCGGATCCAGCACCCCGCGCGGGTCGCACTTGCAGGGCGGCGCGGTGGGCGCGGGCGCCTGGCACGCGGGGAACTGCGCCGCGCTGTCGCAGCACTAACCTTACACTCGCAGACATCATCGCACACTCGCTCCGGATCCAGCACCCCGCGCGGGTCGCACTTGCAGGGCGGCGCGGTGGGCGCGGGCGCCTGGCACGCGGGGAACTGCGCCGCGCTGTCGCAGCACTAACCTTACACTCGCAGACATCATCGCACACTCGCTCCGGATCCAGCACCCCGCGCGGGTCGCACTTGCAGGGCGGCGCGGTGGGCGCGGGCGCCTGGCACGCGGGGAACTGCGCCGCGCTGTCGCAGCACTAACCTTACACTCGCAGACATCATCGCACACTCGCTCCGGATCCAGCACCCCGCGCGGGTCGCACTTGCAGGGCGGCGCGGTGGGCGCGGGCGCCTGGCACGCGGGGAACTGCGCCGCGCTGTCGCAGCACTAACCTTACACTCGCAGACATCATCGCACACTCGCTCCGGATCCAGCACCCCGCGCGGGTCGCACTTGCAGGGCGGCGCGGTGGGCGCGGGCGCCTGGCACGCGGGGAACTGCGCCGCGCTGTCGCAGCACTAACCTTACACTCGCAGACATCATCGCACACTCGCTCCGGATCCAGCACCCCGCGCGGGTCGCACTTGCAGGGCGGCGCGGTGGGCGCGGGCGCCTGGCACGCGGGGAACTGCGCCGCGCTGTCGCAGCACTAACCTTACACTCGCAGACATCATCGCACACTCGCTCCGGATCCAGCACCCCGCGCGGGTCGCACTTGCAGGGCGGCGCGGTGGGCGCGGGCGCCTGGCACGCGGGGAACTGCGCCGCGCTGTCGCAGCACTAACCTTACACTCGCAGACATCATCGCACACTCGCTCCGGATCCAGCACCCCGCGCGGGTCGCACTTGCAGGGCGGCGCGGTGGGCGCGGGCGCCTGGCACGCGGGGAACTGCGCCGCGCTGTCGCAGCACTAACCTTACACTCGCAGACATCATCGCACACTCGCTCCGGATCCAGCACCCCGCGCGGGTCGCACTTGCAGGGCGGCGCGGTGGGCGCGGGCGCCTGGCACGCGGGGAACTGCGCCGCGCTGTCGCAGCACTAACCTTACACTCGCAGACATCATCGCACACTCGCTCCGGATCCAGCACCCCGCGCGGGTCGCACTTGCAGGGCGGCGCGGTGGGCGCGGGCGCCTGGCACGCGGGGAAGGGCGCCGTCGTGTCGCACGCATCGCAGCGCGCGCCGGTATAGCCCGGCAGGCACTCGCATGTCGCTTGGCGGTGCTTCTTGTCCCATGCGCACGAGCCTGGAAGGGTTATTTACTTATTTTGTGCAGTTCATGAATAATAGGACAATCAATGTATGTACTACCCGTGCCAATAAAGAATGGGATTAGAAATCGCGACAGCTGTATTTACCTCTCGCTCATACACTATAGCACATGAGCGAGAGTTGAATACACCTGTCGCGATTTCTAATCCCATTCTTTATCGGCACGGGTTATAGACACTGCGAATTTTTTAATGGGTGGATAAAAAATGCAACTGTATATTGCAACAATAGATACTATCCTCAGCAATATGTACACATTATATTGACATAAGTTTATCACAATCCTTATCATTTTAATAAAGAGGATAGTTGATTGTTATTATTTGAAATGAACACTTTCAACTTACACAAACCAAAATATAATTAAACTCCTACGAGAAATGAAAACTATTACAAATCCTCAATCTATTAATATCCTTATTACTGAAAAAGTATCTCTATCTGTCTCTCTGGTGTTCACGCTAAAAAAATATTAAATGCTGAAAAAGGACATTTATCCTGGTACGAGAAGTAAGTCCCTCGGGACGCGAATAAAACCACAGAAATAAACAACTAATTCTACAGTAAACCAAGTGAACAACCAATCATTGTATCTGCAATAGATATCCAATCTCGTCTATAAACATGATAGACACACGGTGACTCACGCTCAGTGAATCATCCATGTAGATTGCAAGCTCTGTAATAAAGTCAATACTCGATATGTTTATTTGCTAATATGATATAGGACTACAAATGTTTGGTGGACAGATTGTGGAATGTATCATCACATGACTCATCATAGACAATCAGATTGATAGAATTACGCCCAAGTTTAAGGATAACATAAACGTCATTTTTCTTAAAAAAACTGCTTAAAAGGTCTGAATTTAAGAATCTGGTTTAAGAAAAAACTGAAGAAATGTTTGGTATTAGCTTACCATCGGATCCCTGAGGATCACAGTCGCAGGGCAGACATGGACCATCAGGCAAAGCGTTGTAAAACCCAAACAGGCATTTGTCGCAGAGGGGGCCAGCTCGATTCTCCTAAAAAAATATAGGAAAACATTCGAATTAAGAATCTCCTCCTTTTTCTGAGAAGTTGGTTAATAAACCAGTTTTTTTGACTTATGAAATAGATTGTCATTTTTTCTTGATAAAATATAGCGGTCATGCTTCCGATATCTATGTTGCAATATTTTCGGCAATTAATAGATGAGTCATAGTCCAGCAGTATTATGTCTTTAGCTTCTTTACATCAGATAGCGAGCAGTCCACTCAAACGACGTTTGCTCTACGATCACCTATCATCAAACTTGAACCTTTAATCCGAGAGACAACATATTTTGTTACAACATATGTTGTCTCTCGGATTAAAGGATACATATTTTTCCTAACATTTTATGTTATGGATTTTCGATGCCTGATTCCATAATTTATCTATCTTCAATTAATTACGAACCGTGCAATTAACACACAAGATGGCCCCTGTATCGTCATAGGAGCAGGCCCCTCGCTCCCCACACTCGCACTCGCTGGTGCCCTCAGAGCACGGCTCCTGAGGGGCCCAGGCCCCGCCGCTGCAGCACCGCTGACAGTGGGCCCCGCATGTGCCGTGGACACATTCGCATTTTGCACCCTGGAACAGCAGATACCAATACATCAAAGGATATATGAATATACTATCATAGTGATTGGGAAAGAAAATTACTATACTACTACACTACTAATTACAAATTACTATACTACTAATTACAGTCACTCTAAGGTGCTCAAAAAATATAGATAGTAGGTGAATAATTAAAATTTGAACTGCTAAATACTTTTAGTAATGAATATTTTAATTGGTTTTATTGAAGGGAAGTCGTGTTCTACATCAATTTCTTAATTACTTAACTTGAATTTCTTACTTCATATTTATAGATACTCTCGTTTAATTAATAACAAACCTTAGCATTAACATGGCACTTAGTAGCATGTCCGTGGCACAGACACCGCGCGGCTATCGTAAGAGCCCGCACGGTGTAGTACTGCTGGCGTGCGGGGCCCGCATGCGTGGCGCGGAAGGACAGTCGCACGCGCCGCGCCAGCACTCCCTCACCTATACCCACGTGCATCTGAAATCAAATATATGATTTATGAGTAGGTGAGTAAAAAAACCTTGTGGTAGTCTGGAGTTACGAGAACGAAACGTACTGATTAACAATTTACGACATAGAGGCGAATTCAGGACTCAAAACGTTGTCGAAACATCCATTCGTTACGGTAAAAAAATTACATATGTATATTGTAATTCTGGTAAATCAAGGAGTACATATTAAGGGAGCACCTATGTAGGAAGAATACATGAGGAAGTGTAGAGGGAGAATACTCAAGAAAGTATATAAAGGTAAACATATACCTAAGTCAGTATATAAAAAACAGAAATGAGTGTGACGTCACAAGTAAATTATGGTTGTGCAATTACCTATGCATAGTGCCCACTACGGTAGATCCGCCACTGCGTTTTTCTGTTTTGTGCAATTTTTCTGTTAGATCACTCTCCAACAATAGGAATGAAAAATCGAAAGTAAACCAGATAAATATTATTTGGCAAAATTGGACTTGTCGGCGAAATGAAAATTAAAGCTCAGATAACTTCAAACAGTTTTGTATACAGTACTCGTAGTAGGAATATGTGATAACAAACAGGTAGGTATACATAAAGCTGTTAATACCTCCCCATTCTCCAATGGTCTCGGACTAGCAAACTGGGTGGAACAGGCAGGTTTATCAGCTCTGTTGATTCTCTTCGCTGCCCTCGCCTTGCGGCGGCGTCTCTCGGGCCTAAGGTCCCATAGCTTGCGGCAGTGGTCCCTGTCTCCGAAGGCTCGCACCATCCTCCAGTCCTCGCCCTCCTCGGTGGAAGAGACTTCCAGGGACCAGGCCAGGGGACGGGGAGATGGCCCTGATTTGATAATAACATGAAGCAGCTCCATTTTCTGAAAAAGAAATTGAAGCCTGTTAAGCAATCGATGAAATAAATGATATTCATTGTTACTCAACTTTTTCAACAAGATAAGTTAAAGTTTCAAAGTGAGATTATTGTTTAGTGACGACATGACTTCCGAATTCCTTTAGTCTATGTACTTTGGTCATTTTTTCCTGTAGATATATGTAGATAATACAGTGCTTATTTGTTTCGACGACATCAACATATTAACAAGCTTATCGCTTGATACTAAATTAAAATCTCATTACATATCTATAGGCAATAACATGAAAGTCGAACAAGAAAGAAAGTTAATTTTGAGATGATTGGAATAAGGACAGGATGATGATAGGTAAATAATAAGACACAAATATATTTTTCCAGCTATCGGTGTTTTTAAAAGATTACAGATTATCACGAAAATGACCACCAGTATAATAATATAATTAAAGGTATCGCATAGCTAATTACTAATTTGCAAATAAAACATCAATACTTTTATTTGTTTTCCTGTTAGCTAGGATAATAAATGATCAATAAGCCTCATATTTTGCTATTATTTAATCAAATGTGTGTAAAATCCCTCGCGATACGGTCGATGATAAGATAGGCGACATATTGTAATCTAATCTAGTAGATAACTCGGATGTTTGACGTCCACACTATACTTTTGCTTTCAATAATGTGCCACAGGTGGTTTCAAGTTAAGTAGCACGTAGACCATAAGGAAACATGATAAAAATCTTAGGTATTGTATGGAAATAACTCAAATTATATGGCCAAAACCGTAACATATTTAAGAACACTTGGGCTATCGAGACGAACTCAACGATATCCGTATCTTAATCTGTTTGGCAGTTTCGAGTTTTTTCGAGTACATACAGAGCAGCCCTCCTTGGCAGTCAGGTAAAATGTCATAGTGGTAGTTAGTAATACGCATTGTTTGAAACTTTGCTGTTTATCTAAGAGATAATAACTATGATGCAATGCGGGTATATCACTGACCTATGAATATTATCATCGCTATTGGAATTGCAAGATAGTAGTACTTTTAGAGTATTGGTCACTCACTACATTAGGGGGTCCTTCAAACTAGAATAGATATAATCAGGAGTAGATCGATTGATCATTCTGATAGAACCAAGTGCCAAGTGGCAAAACTTCTGACAAATCCACCATCAGATCAGCACAGTAAACAAAGAAAAGGGGAAATTCAGAAAAAAATATAATTGACAAGACCACATACGAAGGAAAGATAGCGGACATGACATAAGGAAGGCAGGTCTAGGTCAGTTACTAGAAGTATCGAAGGAACCCGAATGGTTTCTTGACAACGAAAGATTGGTCTTAATTGATTGGTGATATTATTTTGGAAATAATGACGAAGGCGTGGAACGGCGGAGGTAGTAACGCTACTCGACCCCCGAACTCCCGCTTTTTTGATGCGTTACTTTCTTAGGAGATTTTTCGTTATCACATATGCGCTAACCATTTAATTCCCCTTCGACTGACTCAGGGTCAACGACCAGCGATTAATCCTGGAAATAATTACGGTAAACGGCTTCTGAAACCTCAGCACCACTTTCCATAGCTTTAAGGAAAAATACTGCGGATCATTAGCGACATTTTTGACGACATCCACGGCAACAAACATTTCAGAGAACAAAAAGTGCAACGTTGGGTGCGCCTGCGCCTCATTAGCGAACCCTTACATGGCAACACCGACCGATGCCGGTAGCGTCATTGCACAATTAACGAGACGTTTTTCTAATTAGTCTTTATTACATCCAGGTATAATAACACTGATATCTTTCTTTAATGGACCCGTTTGCCTTAATAAGCAGCAGTTTAGAAATAACTTGCTTTCTTGCTGTTTGCAAAAAAAGCGTTCATGTTCGCGTAGTGTTTGTAAGCGAGTTTAGAGGACTCTATGTAACATAAGCTTCGCGCCTCTTTCTCCGAATGGGACACGCTGAGGGAAATCCTGCACACGACTGAAAATGTTGTTTTTACCCTTAATTGACATATGTATTAGGATAGAACCCAAGTTCTTATGTATTGTGTAGCATATAATATGTACCAGCATATATGTGACATTGATCTTGAGTTGTATGTAACCAAGAAGGTCACTCTAATAAGCTTTCAGCACGGACACCGATTTTTGGTCAACATTTTTTTTCGTTAAGTATTTGTTTATTTACTGTTTAGCAGTTATCAGGCCTAAGCAGTATTTAATAACTTAACTACCAGAGACAATGGGTGCTTGAAAACTAATCATAAGACTACAGCAGTGACCCAGTTCTGTTTGTTTGCTCCAACGATTTGCGACGAGATAACACACGATAAAATGTTCCTTTACATTAATTTCCAAATATTTTTTTGTTTATCTTAGCTTCAGATACTAGCTGCAGTTGTTTCAAGATCTTTTAGATTTTATCATTTAAGAAGATGGTTTTATTTTTTACTGAAATATTTCTTTCGTGACATTTCATTAAAGTTGTCTCAAACGGGCTTCTCAGTGTTGGCTTTGGTTCTCCATTCGCTTATTAATTTTCAGGAAAAATTACAGATTACAGATAATTTAGGAGCAGTCAGAGAAATTCAGATTTCAGATCAGGTCTGAATCTTCTTCTAAGTAATTTAAAGATCCTAACGACTTTTGGTAAAATATTTAAAGGTGGTATTTTCCTTATCAAAATCATATTCGCGGTATAATTCATAATCTATTTTTGTAAAACCATTATCTCCTAATATAGCAACAAAAGATAAGAAGATAATGTAAGGCTTTTGCCATCAAAACTATTTCGCTTTCGTCAGTATCCGTGAGGACATCCGAAAGGCATGCCACAACACATCCTGTAACAAGCGGATCTCTACTAATCAACTTAATTACTAAACAGATAACAACTATAAATAAGACGCTGTATTCAATAAATCGCAAAACAGTGTCAAAATTATCCAATAAAAAATATATCAGATACCTTTTGTGTGATAACGTAATCTGTGACGATAAGAGCTTGGGCTCAGTGACTCGCTATACGCGCGCAAAAGCGGTACACTCAACCATGTCGGAGAAGGAGCTTGCCAGGAGAGAGGCAGAACTAAGTGACATTAGAGTGGAAGCTGTGAGGAACCAGCAGAGAAGGAACACACACGCAGCAGTGCCGACGGTAGACAGTGCCTATGAAGGACGCACGAAGGGTTTGCCGAAGGTCTCGAGCCGGTCCAATGAGTTCGTCTACGTCAACAGGGCGTACGTCGGAAGCCTGAACAATGTTAACGAGCCGAGGGGGGCACATGAGCCGATTACTGGGTATGTTTGTGTAGGACTTTTATTATGCTAATGATACGGGTGCAGGTATTTGGTTTCGCTCATAGAGAACTTCATGTATCGGGATAAAAGGGACATTGTAGACTTCAGGTTTTCTATTCACCTTCATATCGATTTACATCCATCTAATCATTCAGCAGTTTGAGCGTAAAACCTTTACCGGCAGACGGGGTTGCATAGGTATTTACGTAAGGAGGAATTGAACCTGTCTCCCTGTTAGCCATCCTGCGTTTAAATTATTGCAAAAAAAAAGGTTTTATTGAAGTACTTAAATATGTTATCAAGGAAACGTCTAGTGTTAAAACGCATATTTTGAACACTGTTATCTTCGTGATATATATTTTTGATCGGCTTAGCTACGTCGTCAGTCTGAGTGGGATTTTCTTTATTATATAAATTTTCGTTAACTTCTGACGTATGTTTGCTACAAATATTGTTCTAAAAACTATTATCTCAGGCACTCTTATGCAGTATGAATGAGTAAACTATGCTATATACGCTATATATGCTATGATACTTCATGTATGTACCGGTATATTTATTAGTAAACCCTTGATTGAAGAACCTATAGAGGCCCAAGTGTGTAACATAGGCGGTTGGTGTACCTAGATAAACTTCTGGGATTGAACTAAATGAGAATGACTGAACGATTGAAAATGAGCGGAAAATGAAAGAATGATACTGAGAGTACATTGCGCAAACGCCAATCAAATTGCACAGATAAACTTTTATATTATCCATCCTTTATTTATCTTTTAAATAATTGTCAATTTTTAGTGTTGGCAACGTAAGTCTTTAAGCTCTAGGTGAGACAGAGTCAGATGTATTGGAAACTGTACAGAAACAATAATATCAAAAAACGTCTGAGATAAAAATTTATAGTGCTTTATTTAATTTTAGTCAAAGTTTTTTAGTTGGTCTGATACCAGCCAAATATCGGATCGTAGTTATCTACGTGCTACCAGTGATTTGCATACTGATTTATGACAAACTGTCGGCTGGCTAAAAGTATGCAGGTTGCTCTTACCTAGATCAAGTATTCAATAAATAATCTGTCTTATAATAATATCTTCAGATTATTCTATCAAGATTATTTACGTCGTACACATATTTATCTACTGACACGTAACATAATTGGTTGTGACTCAAATTAATTATACATTGTCTGTTATCAAAGACAAAATAAGCGGATTAGGGAAATTGTTGCTATAACAAATTAAAATCTAATGATAGGGATTTCTTGAACTTGGGAAATATGGTACAAGTTTTATCCGCGAATGTTTTAAAAAATGAAAATGAAGATTTAGACAAAGAAGTGAGTTTTGAGCATGAACTTAGATATCTGTGGAGAGGGAAGTTAGAACCGATGGATGGATTGTGTGAGAGATGATATTATGGTTAGAAAGAAGGTTGCTCGTGAGATGAAGAAGTGCGGAAGAAGAAAACAAATGATTTGGAATAAGAGAAGCTTTCCTACTCTTAATATTTAATTTCATTCAGTAACACAATTGAAACGTAACAGACAAATAAAAGCGATTTCTTCTCACAAATTCGATATTTTATCGAAAGCAAACTATAATTTTTATTACTGGTGAATTCGTATATCCCAAAATTAGGTGGTACAGTTTATGAAATCCAATCATTTGACAAATATGAAACGGGTCAATATACATGATACCAAAATTACGTATGACTAATACGATATACTTACATAGCATATGCTTATCGATTAGTTAGGAGATAAAGTAACCGCAAAACAACCAATTCGCAATATGCTGTAACTAGCAGGTAAGCAGGAAATATATCAACTGGAATTACTACGAAAGTCATTCGCATATATTTAATGATTTAATTTCAACGGGAATAAATGAAATCAACTTTTTTCATAAACAAGTGTTCAAAAGCGCTTTGTACTGCGTCGGCTTACGAAGTTGATACCTAATAATTGTACCCACGTAGTTTAAGTAAGTAAGAGTCATATAAGACCATACTTAAAAATAAAAACATCATTACTTAAAAAATGTTTAGAGCCCCCGCGACTGCAAACTTTTAGCCCCAAATTCACCGACAACATTTCATTGAACAAGTAATTACTTTGAAATTGAACGTTGTTTTAAAACAATAGTTTGATGGTGCTATCAGACCAATCAGACCGACTAAAAAGTAAAGATATTGAGGGTTCTCGATTACCTCCAAATCTTAACAGCTGAAGGGCATTTAAACCATCTGATTAGAACATACGATACATGTAATCTTGAAAATGCAAAAGGTGCGAATGTTTATTGCTTAGAAAATAACAGAAATATTGCGCTAGACTTTTTTGTTATTGAGAAATTGTTCCCGTTAGATTTGCAAATGTGGCCTATGTATGTTATCTATCTGTTCAAAGACAATGCATTACAGGTGGACGCCCTGTCTGATATCAGGCTTACTATATGTCTGATAAGATTGCTGCCCCTTTATTTGTTTTGTGCGCCAAATTCCAGTAGTAGGTACTTCCCCTAAAACTAAATAAAAAAAAATACTGTTCTAATGCATTATTTAGGATGATAATGGAGACTTGGAAATCACTGTTGTACCCAGCATCAAGGGTCAAAGATGTTACCTTGATTTTAAGCACAATGACAACTAAGTAGCTAGCTAGGCCACATACCGCAGCAGGGAGTTACGTGTCGCTCGCTCGTTATAATTTTCTAAGTTTTCATCTGCGTCCAAAATTCAGTTCCTTTATCAGACACCCCAAATACCCGTTTCTATATATTCAAATAAGACTCGTTACGCCTTTGCCTAACCCCAAATATTTTCATTTCCAGGGTCTACCGCGAGCAGTACTGGGCCTGTTCCAAATGGTCTTTCGCGAAGAAAGGTCTGGCCATCGCTGTGGGAGTTCTCCTAGGCGGTGTGATCGGGCTAGCCGTTACCCTGATCATCAAGGAAAAGTCTGCAGAAGAGATAATTGGAGGCATCTTCATGGCGTCAGCACCTGACTAGTGAATCGATGAACTGTTTGTTGGAGCCCTGTGGCCTATTGGTGGAAGATAGTGATCTAGTACTATATGTATATGGACTTGAAAGACGTTACGGCGAACGCCATCGTCTCCATTTTGAACGTGAACTTTTCATTTGTGATAATGACTTAAGTTATAATTATAAAATTAAGATTAGCTTGATTTTTTTAAACGAGATGTTACTTAGACTTGGTTATAGCTTTCAGATCATCTAATGCTTAGATTTTTTCAAGAAAATCAAAGATATTGGAATGGCTTGATTTTGGACTGACATTTAATTTTAGGTCTGTCGTGCATTTTAAATAATCTTCGGATTATTCGATCGATCATAATAATATGAAAATACTAAGATAAGTATTTTCAGGTCATTTGATACCGGTGACTTCTAGAAAGTGATCGAAATGTCTAGACAGTCTTAAAATATTATAATTTTGGCCAGTATTGTTTATTCTTGGTAAATCATGTTCCAGCAAAATATGAAGAGGAATTTATGTAAAATTAGCTTACAAATAAGGCAACCGATTATTTTTTGCAAAACTGGGACTGACCTTCAGAACTCATCACCATTTAAATTTTGACACTAGCCCCACCTAAATTATATCCCGATCTCTAACCGAAAAACAATAGATAGATAGTTTATAGAAATCCGCAGTAAAGCAGTCTCTAGATAAAGTAAATTCCGCAATATCGCAAATTATGCACCCTACCAAGTCAATTATATTGCCAAATTAGAATTATTACGCATTTCTGTAGGATTAAATGGAAGATTCCCCAAGACATTTGAGCTGTAAGGCCGGACTATAGATAGATACATGGTATTTTTTAATTTACCAATAAGGTAAAGGTACAAATGTATCGTATTCAATTAGGTATTAAGTTGGGTAAGGTGTGTTTGTATATGTCACCGTAAGATTACAAACATCGTTAGATTACAATCTATCTCGAGAGATTGTAAACTGTCCAATTATTGTGAACCGTAACATCTGATTGCAATTTAACGCATTATTTTTCGCTATATTATAATCTATCGATGAGAAATTGTCAAATTGTCAACTGTCCGAAAGCTCTCCCTGATTGGTCAGTCTTTTTGTAAGATCGACCAATCACGACCAGCCGTTCTGTTGCCATGGAGTTCCCGTAGAGTTAGGAATGAATTTGTGTTTGAAGACAAACTACCTAATTATTTTGTTTCTTATAATTTTCCAATTTCATTTAAATAAAACTACTTTTACGGATTTTATCGCGGTCGTTTTTAAACGTCGGGATTAAATAATATAATATAACCGCGATAAAATCCGTAAAAGTAGTTTTATTTAAATGTCTAATATTCGCGTAAGTGTTAGAAATCAATATGTTTCCAATTTCAATTTGTGTTTGAAGAATAAATATTTCGTTACAATTTGTTCTCTCCATATGTCAGGAATATTATTTACATACTCGTACTAAAAAATAAATACTTGAAGAATTTTTGAAGAGCATTTATTTTATTTAACTGACACCTCTATTTCATTCCTAACTCTACGGGAACTCCATGGGAACAGAACGGATTATTGGTCGATCTTACAAAAAGACTGACCAATAAGGGAGAGCTTTCGGACAGTTGACAATTTGACAATTTCTCATCGATAGATTATAATATAGCGAAAAATAATGCGTTAAATTGCAATCAGATGTTACGGTTCACAATAATTCGACAGTTTACAATCTCTCGAGATAGATTGTAATCTAACGATGTTTGTAATCTTACGGTGACATATATACTTATTGGTTGATTTTAGATTTACATAGATGGACTGATTGAAATTCGTATTATACATATATTGATAGTCACATCTAAAAGTTAACAATTATGTAAAAGCTTGCTTTATGAGTATTTGAAATGAGTTTGTACGTTATTATAAGTAAGGCTGTATGTATGTACATTTTGTAAATAAACTATCAGATTCAACCTATTTCTGTTGTCTTTCATTGATATCAATTTCTTTATGAAATAATCCACGAAATATATGGACAGATACTTTGTATGGAGATAGATTCCAGCCGTGGTTATTGGTTAAGCAAGAAAAATATGGAAAATGGAACCAGTTAAATAAAAAAAGCGTCTGTTGATATCGAATCCATATTAGCCGTGATAACGATTGATAAACAGGAGGCTTAGCGAACACTTCACATGAGAATATATACGTATTTGGTTGTTTTGCAAGCGTAAATACTGTCAAGATTATTTATAGTAAATTATGCGATGAAATCCAATAAATAAGTAAAAAGTTAGATTTATAAGTTTGTAGGTATTTTGTCCTTTGGGCTCTCCAATACTTTTATCTACAGACAAAAGAGGGAACCTACTGCCAAAATTTATTATTAAAGATACTTTATTATACCGATGGCGCAATGGTCACCATGCCGGACTGCCGAACCTGAGGTTCCGGGTTCGATTCCCGGTTCGGTCGACATTTGTGTGATGAGCATGCTTGTTAGGCGTGGTCTGGTAATATGGTATAAATATGTATTTATAAATATGTATATATGTAGCTATATGTATAGTCTATCAGTTGTGTTAGCACCCATAACACAAGTTACTCAATAACTTACCATGGGGCTAACCGACCGAATGTGAAAAAAGGTGTCCCGACTATATCCCGACTATAGGTATCCCTCTTTAAACAGTCTGTCGTGTTTTGAAAATAGAAAAATATTTACCTAAAGGTCGCGAAACGCGAACTATGATACTAATTATGTAACTAGATGGATAATGTGTTATCATTGTTTTCATGTATGAAGCATTTCTTAAGGCTTACATAACAAAACATGTAAGCAAATCCATACTGTAATATGTAGGCAAACTAGCGGCCGACTAAAAGTTTGCAGTGTGCTCTAAAGCTTAAAATATCTAGGGGTGAAATTAAAGAGCTTTTTTTTGTTTGAACGGCCGCATCCGTGGTTTATTTATGGAGGTGGCTAGCTATGACTTATACCGTGGCGCTGCCTGCTTCCATTACGTTGTCGGCGCCGCGATAGCCAGGAGATAGTGATCGCAACCATTATGTGGGCATTCGCGTCTTTTGTTAGACCACTTAAGTGTTGTCTGATGAAAACTCTACTGGTTAGATAGTTCGTTTCGTCGATAATTAATAGTGCGACCAAGTTGGTTTAGGATGGACCTGACACATACAATCCTCGTTCCTATATTTATGTACCTAGCTGATGATTTTTCCTATATTTTACCAATTAGGTTCACTACATTCTATAGGAACAGAATCTTAAGTTTGGAATTGAAAAACTCCTCCTTTTTGGAAATCTGTTAATTAGTTTGATACAACGAAATTTTATAATTACTTATGAAGACTTCAACAATCAGGTGTTTCGTCCCAGCCCCAAAGCCAAACCTGAACCTACCCTAACCACTACCTAGTTAATCAATCACATAGCTGGTTAATCACACTCTTAAGAAAAATTAAATACCTTCATTTTCAGGCAACATTGTCCCATATATTATAAAAAGAAACATAAAAATATAGAGAGAAAGAAAGTCTATGTATAATGTACCAATGAAACGCACCCACATGCCATATCCACATAGCTACCTACCGGCGCAGCGTGGCCTACGGTCGGCGCCCGCGCATCGCCCTCGTAATAAGCTAACTGCCAGATAAGCTCCGGCCGATACCCGCCACGGGTTATTGATGACACCTGATAAACCAGATCACTGTGCTGTTTAACACTGACTAATTCTTCTAAGTGTTTCTGATGATAAAAGGAACCTCAAAGATCAAAGATAAAAGGAGGATATAAAGGACCTTCAAAGTCTAGTAAGTAGGCAAGTCAGTAATTTTTTTAATATCAAATAGGCCTATAAAAGCTCTTTCGAAACGTCAAACTAGTTGCACGTTTCGAATTGAGGAAGTCGACTGAAAAATCAAAAAAAAGGGGGTGGGTCAAACAGGCCTGCCGGGGCTGTGGGATTGTTCGAAAGAGAGATCTTCTTTAGTGTTTCTATATATTTCCCTACAGGAGTCAAAAATCAATTATGTTGAGATATCAGCGCGTTACCAATTAATTAAAGCAACACATCGTTTCACGTGTGCTATCACATTCACTGCAGGCGCTCTATACAAGGAAATATATACGAAACAGTGTACACGACTGATAAACTACATACACTTTAAATAAATATACTTAATAGCCGTTTTTCCGCGTCCCGTGGGAATAACTTACGTATCAGGATAAAATATAGCGTATGGCACTCAGGAATATTGTAGCTATCTATCAGGGATAGAATTTTGGAAATCCGAACAGCGGTTCCAAACATAAAAACTCCTACATACATACTTACAAATACCTCTTTATAATATACTAGCCGTTTTCCCGCGGTTTTACCAGCGTCCCGTGGGAGCTACTGCCCGCACCGGGATAAAATATAGCTTATGTTACTCGCAGATAATAAAGCTTTCTAATGGTGAAAGAATATTTAAAATCGGTCCAGTAGTTTTTGAGTTTATCCATAACAACCAAACAAACAAAGTTTTCATCCCACCATCTCGGAAAGAGTAGTTTTACCCTTTGATATCTGAGCGCAAAAGTCGTTTTTATCCTCTAGAGCGGCAAAGTGATTTGAATTTAGAACGTCGTGTGCAATACTCCATTTGTGACAATCTTGATAAGACTTTTCAAACAAATACATATTAAACAAATAAAATACTGCTTAAAATAATTATTTAATTAATTAAGTAATTTTTATTATTGTTTTTACACATATTTTAACCTCGTTTCATTTTTAAACTGAGTTTCCAAATAAAATGATCCTTAATAGGTACTTCTTTTTAATTTGATACTCATATGTGCGCGCCATTTTGTTTTTTAGCATCTAGTGTAATTTCCTCAATGAGGTGGGATGAAAAGTTACGTGTTGCACTCGAGTGCAAACATTTTTCACCTTGTGCTCTTTTGATTCCCTCGCTATCGCTCAGGATTCTAATTATTGAAACACTCGCTACGCTCGTGAAAATTGAGCCCGCGGTTAAAAAGCAACTTTGCACTCTTGTATAACAAATAACTATTTCCTCTTTATAATATTAGTATAGATAAATATATGTATAATACCCAGACCAAGGCCATCATGCATGCTTATCACACAGTCAACCGTACCGTAGTTCGGTAGTCCGGCATGGTAACAACCATTGCGACAACGAGGTCATCAAACGCAAAAACTAATGAACAGATCTTGATAAAACTTGGCAGTTATTTATTTATTTATTATTTGGAGGACCAACAGCAGTAATATTTTTTTTATCATTCATGTGGATATAAAATGGTCTAGCTGCCTCTACCAGTACATATCGGAGTCGAAAATACAAAACAAGAGTCAAAAAATTAAATTTTTTAATACAAAAATAAAGTTACAAAAGTTCGATCGATAAGCACCTGACATTTTTATGTAATCATCCAATTCATGTCAAATATGAATTTGCATTACAACAGTTTGAGATAATTAAGTATAGCTGTAACTCTATATAATATACTTACAATAAAATAAAATGAAACTTATTACTATATTTTAATTTCTTAAATATTTATGATGTAAAAATAATATTTCTGAAATCTTTTCAAGCGGCAGACGATCCCTGCGTTCATTATATAATTCTTCATTGGGTGTTTTGGCCCAGACGAATTCACCAGAAATCGTTTCAACTGGGACTGCGGTGGCAGGAATACACAAATATTTCTGAGACATTTTATAAAACTCCCTTACAGTGGGATCAGGATTACTATTTAAACAACGTAAACGAAACACATTCCAAAACTTAAAGGGGTCAACATTTTGACCCGTCTCATGTATCAACATATTCTTATAATACAATACCAATCTGAATTCACGAGTTCTTTCTTTTGCATTTAGAAAGTCCAACAATAGTTCTGCAGTTGGTAATCCACGCGGTACTGCCTGGTCCGCTGTGACGCTGTGAGAAGATGATGGTCCGGGTGTCTGTAGGTCAGGAATGTTTTGCAAAGATTGTGTACCTGCCTCCTGATTCATTGACATCACACGTTGGTACAATTCATCAGTTATAGTATTAACATACCCATAGTCCTTGACATCATTTGTAGTATAAATGCTTGATTTGTCTTTGTATCGGGGATCCATAAAACTGGCCTTCTCTACAAAATTGTAATCATTGCTTTCAAAATTTAACTGAAATGCTGTCAAGATAATTTGTTTAAATTCTTTTACCATATCAGTAGAAGCACTAGAGCTTTTTATTTGAAATTTTAGCCAATCCAGTAAAATTAAGAGTTTAGACAAATTTGTGTAATGCATACTGGACAAAGTATTAGTCCAAGTTTCAAAGTGTTCTAGAATTTGAAGGCATTCATTAAGGTCACTGTAATTTTTGCCGTTCATTCCAAAACGGCCTATTTGAAAGCTCTGTTTTAAATTTTGCAAATCTGCATAATACTGGTGCCATGAAAAAACATATTCAGAGTTTCTCGTAAATTTTAATAACTCTTTTGGTAACGTTTTGGTTACATAAATGTATTGCAAGCCGTCTTGCACTACTTGGTTTAATGCAGAAGCCGCACAGTACACATGTGGTATCTTCAATTCTTTTGTAACTGCCAATTGGAGGTTGGTTTCATCTACGTGAACTTTCTGTATAACAAAACACACAACTTTGTCTAGAATCTCCCAATCAATCAGAGCTGCTTTGATTTTTTTTGCGACTTTCCTTTCATTTCCTTTCTCTTCAAATGTGAACAAATTTTGCGATACATATTGGTCCTGATGAATAAAATGAATGGTCAGACTCCACATCTTAGTAGGACCTGCCTGACCGTAGACCGACTTCCAAACTTCTACTGAGACGGCTAAGTCATCCACTGATTTCAAGTTTTCTTTCAACTTATTTTTTTCTTTATTGTATTCTTCAGGAATGAGTTTCTCCAAGACATCTTGCCTGGATGGTAAAGTGTAATTTGGCACACAACTGATGAAAAAGTTACGAAAACCAGTGAACTTCACTATGTCATAAGAATGCAAATCTTGGCAAATCATTCTCACCAACTGTGTGTTTGGGTTTGTGTTTGTTTGTAATGTTGTTGAATCACCGTTTGTCATCGGCCGCTTAGCTGGAGGAGCGCCATCGGCGTCACCTGCTTGCGTTGTACTGTCACCGACGTTGCTGCTCATTTTGTTACAACTTTGTATGTCCGCACCACAAATTACATTACTTAGCCACTTGACCACACATTTATACAAACAGACTTACGAAATACGACTGATCTAAAAAAATAATTGTAATTTAGTTTAATCTGGGTGGCCCATGAGTCATATATGATACACACCCTTTGTTTAACTGTTGTGTCCGCATCGCGGACAATGAACTGGTAAATAAATATCTTATCCAGGAATATCTTATCTAAACGGTTTATTGATTGTATAAACGCGATCAAAAAATATGCACCAATAAAGCTATTACGGTTATTTCAATCTCTGATAAGATTGCTTAACAAATATACAATAGGACTGAAAAACATACTTTCTAATTACAATCTTATATCACATAACGATTCCCCAACCAGACAGAACTTCTAGGCCGGTGCACCAAAAATTTGTTCTTTTTGTTTTCAGTTTTTTGGAAGTCAGTTTTATTTATTTGTAAAGGTTTTATATTTTCAGCTTTTCAGTTATACGAACAGTTGTCACTTTCCGCATAACTGCAAAGTTCTCATCAATACGAATAACATAAGCCCAAACACGAGGTAGTTTACATATTCAGTTGTCGAGTTCCCTCAACCTTCTCTGGTCTCCATCGTCAGCTCTAAGCCTTCACTGTTGAAAAGTGCTATCAAGCATACACCTGAGTGTCAAGTTTTTACCCTATGTATGACTACAACTTTCGAAAGTTGCCCTCGATTTCTCAGGGTTTCCATCATCAGATCCTAACTTGGCAATGGGACCTCCTTGAAAGTATACCCTATCAAACAAAAAAAGAATAATCAAAATCGATTAATAAATGTCAAAGTAATCCCGTAAAAATCATGCAAAAAAACGGTGGAATTGAGAACCTCCCCGCTTTTTGGGAAGTCGGGTAACCAACAAGTAGACTTAAATACTGGTACCTATAGTACTAAAACTTGTTGTCACGACGAAAATGTTCAGAAATTCATTAACTGTGTACAGCGGGGTAATAGCCCTACGCTAAGATCCTACTGTACAGGACAAAATTGCCTAATCTTAAGAACTACTTGCTAACGTTATCGTACACTATCCTAGATATTCTAAGACTTTTATAAGTCTATCTAAGGATATTATTATCCTTTCTTAGGTATCCTAAGCCTAATTACTTATGCAGTCTAAATCCTATTCTATCTTTGCCTAGCGTGTAATGCGTAAGGCTTGGTGCTTTGTGGTATGCTGTGATTCAGACCAGCACCAAGCACCGTGTAGACCGTGGTCATCCTAAAGTAGCTTCTATAGGTAAGTAAGAAAATTAAATTACCAAAGAATAATTTAATTTAATGTAACATAAATATTTTTATTAAACCGTATAATACCTACTTACTTATAGCAGCTATTTGAAACATGATATACCTAATGTTCGTATATCGCCACAGGAGTCACAAATCAATTATGTTTAGATATCAGCGCGTTACCAATTAATCAAAGCAACACATCGTTTTACGTGTGCTATCACATTCACTGCAGGCGCTCTATACAAGGAAATATATACGAAACAGTGTACACGACTGATAAACTACATACACTTTAGAATCCCACCCAAAACAAAAATGTGAAAGTGTGTTAGTTACTTTTTAATGATGATTACTTGGCAAGTTTTAATAGAAAATTAAATACTTGATTCATTGCGTTTAGTAGGTTTATAACAAGGTGTATGAAAACTTGCCAAGTAACATCATTAAAAAGTAACTATTTTTAACTGAGGTATGTGTATGGAACTTGGTACTTATTCAGATCTCACTTCTTTTATAGGCGAAGCATTCCCATATTATCGAACTTGGCAGTCTTTCACATTTTTGTTTTGGGTGGGATTTCATTTATTTTTGTAAGGTTGTTTATTTTATTTTTTTCTTATGATGAAGTTAGTTAAAGAAATGTCTCATTTATACTATCTTTTAGATTTTTTAATATACACTATGTTTCTTACAAAGAAATGAACTAGATTAACTATGACTAGATTTACCAAATGACATGTTATCATATACGTTCGTGGATCAAAGTTACACATTCGTTATTTTCGAAAGTGATTCACACTTGGCCATTTTCAGATTTTTCCCTTTACCTTGACATAAAGACCTACCTCCATGCCAAATTTCAAGTCAATACGACCATTGGAAGTGGTCTAGGTTTTTGATGAGTGAGTCAGTGAATCAGTGAATCAGTGTATAGTAAAAATAGCGATTTTCTGACGTCAATATCTCAAGACCTACAATAGGTATATTAATGAAATTTTGTGTTTTAGATAAGTGAGGGGGTCTCAACAGATACTAGAAATTTGATATGCGTAAATAAAATAGATTTTGAGTTACAGGGGGGTCGAATTTGGCCCGAAATGGTTCGTGTAATATAACCCACGGCCGGTGTGTCGCCTTTTTTGCTCGGACTTGGCGGACACACTGCCGTGTGTCTAGATACTTAATAGCCTTTTTCCCGCGGTTTCACCCGCGTCCCGTGAGAACTACTGCCCGTACCGGGATAACATATAGCGTATGGCACTCAGGAACATTGCAGCTATCTATCAGTGAAAGAATTTTGGAAATCCGAACAGCGGTTCCAAAATTTGCAACCCCAACATACTAACTTACAAATTTTACATCTATATAATATGATGTCCTCCTAGCCGATTATCGGCTACGGTAGCTGTTCTCGTGTAAGAAAATTAGCCAACTGACTGGACATATTATAGTGCACAA
Source organism: Helicoverpa zea x Helicoverpa armigera (assembly GCA_033682625.1). Taxonomy (NCBI): domain Eukaryota; kingdom Metazoa; phylum Arthropoda; class Insecta; order Lepidoptera; family Noctuidae; genus Helicoverpa; species Helicoverpa zea x Helicoverpa armigera. The sequence continues at coordinate 12,972,189 of JAWIIS010000028.1, forward strand.
GAATTTGCGCAGACACTGCACTCACTACTCCTTCACTCTCATAACCATCTGTATAATACTAGTATAGATAAAATTACTATAGCACCCAGACTACGGCCAACATGCATGCTTATTACATAAATATCAACCGTACCGGGAATCGAACCCGGGACCATCAGTTCGGCAGTCCGCATTGGTAACCATTGCGACAATAAGGTCATCAAACGCAAAAACTACTGAACAGATATTGATTAATCAAATGTATAGCTCGTATATCAGAACAACACTATTTTTATCATTCACTAGCTTCTGGCAGCGGTTTCACCCGCATCCCGTGGGAACTACTTCCCGTACCGGGATAAAAAGTAGCCTATAGCCTATAGCATATACATATAAATGGGCTATCTAACACTGAAAGAAATTTTCAAATCGGACCAGTAGTTCCTGAGATTAGCGCGTTCAAACAAACAAACAAACTCTTCAGCTATATAATATTAGTATAGATATGAATATAAAATGGTCTGGCTGTCTCTATGAGTTCAAAATTAAAAATCAGAGTTCAAAAAGTAAATTCTTTAATACAAAAATAAAGTGACAAAAGTTCTATCGATAAGCACCTGACATTTTTATGTAGGTATTAATCCAATTCAATTTGCATTACAACAGTATGAGATTATTATGTATAGCTTAAATATACTTACAATAAAATAAAATGAAACTTATTACTATATTTTAATTTCTAAAATAATAACTATGTAAAAATAATATTTCTGAAATATTTTCAAGAGGCAGACGTTCCCTGCGTTCATTATACAATTTTTCATTGGGTGTTTTGGCCCAGAGAAATTCACCAGGAATAGTTTCAACTGGGACTGCGGTGGCAGGAATACACAAATATTTCTGAGACATTTTATAAAACTCCCTTACAGTGGGATCAGGATTACTATTTAAATAAAGTAAACGAACCACATTCCAAAACTTAAAGGGGTCAACATTTTGACCTGGCTCATGTATCAACATATTCTTATAATACAATACCAATCTGAATTCACGAGTTCTTTCTTTTTCATTTAGAAAGTCCAATAATAGTTCTGCAGTTGGTAATCCACGCGGTACTGCCTGGTCCGCTGTGACGCTGTGAGAAGATGATGGTCCGGGTGTCTGTAGGTCAGGAATGTTTCGCAAAGATTGTGTACCCGCCTCCTGTTTCATTGACACACGTTGGTACAATTCATCAGTTATAGTAATATACCCATAGTCCTTGACACCATTTGTAGTATAAATGATTGATTTGTCTTTGTATCTGGGATCCATAAAACTGGCCTTCTCTGCAAAATTGTGATCATTGCTTTCAAAATTTAACTGAAATGCTGTCAAAATTATTTGTTTAAATTCTTTTACCATATCAGTAGAAGCACTAGAGTTTTTTATTTGAAATTTTAGCAGATCGAGTAATGTTAAGAGTTTAGATAAATTTGTGTAATGCATACTGGACAAAGTATTAGTCCAAGTTTCAAAGTGTTTTAGAATTTGAAGGCATTCATTAAGGTTACTGTAATCTTTGCTGTTGATCACAACACAGCCTCTTTGAGGACCTGTTTTTAAATTTTGCAAATCTGCATAATACTGGTGCCATGAAAAAACATATTCAGAGTTTCTCGTAAATTTTAATAACTGTGCATATCTTTTTGGGAACGCTTTGGTTACATAAATGTATTGCAAGCCGTCTTGCACTACTTGGTTTATCGCAGAAGCTGCACAGTACACGTGTGGTATCTTCAATTCTTTTGTAACTGCCAATTGGAGGTTTGGTTTATTTGAGTGAACTTTCTGTATAACAAAACACACAACTTTATCTAGAATCTCCCAGTCAATCAGAGCTGCTTTGATTTCTTTTGCGATTTCTGTCACATTGGCTTTCTGTTCCAATGTAAACAAATTTTGCGATACATACTGGTCCTGATGAATAAAATGAATGGTCAGACTCCACATCTTAGTAGGACCTGCCTGACCATTGTCCCACCGCCAAACTTCTATTGAGACGGCTAAGTCATCCACTGATTTCAAGTTTTCTTTCAACTTAATTTTTTCTTTACTGTATTCTTCAGGAATGAGTTTCTCCAAGACATCTTGCCTGGATGGTAAAGTGTAATTTGGCACACAATTAATGAAAAAGTTCCGAAAACCAGTGAAGTTCACTATATCAGACTGCAAATCTTGGCAAATCATTCTCACCAACTGTGTGTTTGGGTTTGTGTTTGTTTGTAATGTTGTTGAATCACCGTTTGTCATCGGCCGCTTAGCTGGAGGAGCGCCATCGGTGTCACCTGCTTGCGTCGCACTGTCACTGACGTTGCTGTTGCTGCTCATTTTGTTACAACTTTGTGCCTATATCCGCACCACAAATCACATTAGGTACTTATTTATTAGACATACACCACAACACATGTATGCAAGCAGACTCACAAAATACGACTAACGATAAAAAAATAATTGTATTTTAGGAACGTCCTGTGCCATGAGTCATATCATATGTGATACACACCCATTGTTTAACTGTTGTGTCTACATCGCGTAGGTATAGTGAACTGGTAAGCGTTCATGTCTTATCCTGGGATATCTTATCTAAACAGTTTTTTGTTGGTATAAACGCGATTAAATAATATTCGCCAATAAAGTTATTTCGGTTATTTCAATATCCTGATAAGATTGCTTATGTCAACCGTTACCAACCACCCAGAGGTATCTAGTGAAGTATGGAGTCCGTAGCCAGGAAGCGTATTCAAAAAATTATAACAGCTGTAAACAATTAAGTAATTGATCATTGATATGGTTTAAGAGCCTGTCCATAAAGTGCAATTTACGCGCGTGTCCACTCGCGCGGGGTACTAGAGCTACATACATCGCGTCCAGACGAGTTGCGCGAATCCTCACACGCGCGTAAAACGCTTGCAATGAGTGGCACTCCGGGGACTCTCGACTCGCTCGTTGTACGCGCTTGCGCCGCTTCATACGGATGAGTCGAGATTTAACTAACTGACCAAATCCGTCTAATAATATGCGCGCGAGAACGTAGGTACATGATAGAGCCGCAACAAATCAAAACGCGTGTAATTTCTTACACAAAAATAATCATTCTGATTTATTTTTCCTATGTATTTTTTTATATCAAGGTAACATCATTTTTTTATTTGTAGTTTCCTTCACGGCACCAACTAAGTAGGTATGGCCACCCTTATAATTCACAAGGGCAGAGAGTTGTTTAAAGTTATCATAATTTTTTGTGTGCGCTTTGATATTTACTATACTTCTGGTCAGAGAGTAACTTATGAATTTTACTCGTAGGAAACTACCGTATTACTTATATCAATTTATCACTTACCTACGCGTGAAACTTTCTGGAACAACCATCGAACCACTTGTTCTCACAACACATTCGAATCATTTTAAGTTAAAACATAATATTTATTGGCTCTTGACTGCCAAAATCAGAAGCCTCCATTGTAAACGTAATCCACAGTTGATTAGTTTGTTATTAAGAATCATACCAGCACTTTCTTTAGTTCACTTTATGATCTCACAGTAAAAATAGCAACAGAAATTAAATTATCGCGACGAATTCAAATGATTCGCGTAATGAGCGCACGCGGGCGTCCTTTCTTTCTTGTCCTTTCAAAAGTTCCCGCGCTGCCCACAACTTGACACTCCGGCAGAGTGACACTGTCTTAGCTGTCAGCTGTCACTCTAATTCAACGTATATTCTCGTATACTCGACGGCGACGCCGACATATTTTTGTAAAAGTTTTTTCATTACAAAATAAGCGCTATTTGACGACATCAAAATGTATTCTGACTATTTAAAAGTGAGAAAATTTCCCGTGTAAGAAACGTAGAAATAAAAATATTATATTCCAAAAAGTCATTTTGCGAGGCAGTTTTACAAGCACGTTTTTTCAGTTGTAATCGTTAGATTTTTATAAATATTTGTTATTATAGTAACAATCTCCGGTACGAGATACCTCATTTGCGGAGTAAAATTTGACATTGCTTTTGATGTTCAGAGTTTGGAATCCAATGGAACCCCCAATTCAAACATTCTTGAGCTAGACCAGGTATGGCGAACCAACAGCACGCACATCTAAATTATGCGTTACGCCACAAAATACTTACGCCTAGTAATAAGCATGGAGTACTCACGTCAGGTAATACAGTGAGCAGTTCGACGTGCTGGTAGTCTCCAGCCGCGAGCGTGGGGCTCTGCCACCAGGTGGCGGGGTCGCCGTCATGCGCGTGCGCTGCCGGGTGCCGCCGCCGCGCCGGCCCACCCTCCCCCTCGCACACGTCACACACCACACCACGCCTGTAGCAAAAACAAATGTATTGACATCTAAGATCTAGGTATATGATGATGATGATTTATTTTGGGTATATATTACTTGTACAGTATTAATTATGCACGTATTATTTATGTAAGTAATATACATTATACAGCTCTTTACTTTCATTTCATTCTTTTTTCACACTATCTACATCTCTTTTATTCTCCTTTCGCAACTATGCTGTAAGAGATTTTTTATACTTGACTTCTTTCGGGACGTGTGCGAAACCACAAAAACAAGTTATCTTCTTTTAGAAAGGAATATACCTGAACAGCCACTTCTTCTACACAAGAGAACATGACTTACTTTCCTGGTGTGTCTCGGCAGTACTCCTCAGCACCAGCATCGCCGCAGGTGGCGTTGGCTGTCACAGTGGAGTAGGGTGCCACATCCAGCGGAGCGGGGACCAGCCCGCTAGCCGCTCCGCTCGTGAGCACCTCGCCCACAGTCGTACTAGACAGCCGGTCTAGGAGAGCGCGACCTGGTGACAAATCATAGCACTATTAACACAAACGCAATAAGCTGAAACTGCAGGAAAAGTAAGTTTCTTTTCTAAAATAGATACATATTATGTATACATAGGTAGAGTAACTTCGTAACTAAAAACAAATAGTTTATGTTAAGAGCTAACAGGACTACCAGTCCCCTTTGTTTACAGAGCCCGTGACGATTGAGATTTCACTAAGCTTATAAAACCCGGTGCAGACAGGTACTTGTCATCAACGTACTTTAAAATACAATAAGCACGCGACGGACTTACTAAGTTACTAAAAATAAAGATTCTTGTACTTCTAGTGCAAGTAGATATATGTGACAGTATGTTTGTTAATAGTGGTTTGTTTCTCAGCTGTACTTAAGGGCAGAGCCGAGTGAATAGACGAGTGGTCGGGAAACTTTTATTTTACAGGCTACTTTTTATCCGAGTATGGGCAAAAATGCCCTCGGAAAATGGGCGAAACTGTAGGAAACCGCTAGTTAAGATCATTTAGATAAGGTATTACAAGACTTTGAATTTCCAGTAAGTGATGGAGCAAAGCTGTTGTAGCTTTGTGGGTATTCATTTATTTAAGGTTCTATTGTCGTGAAACGAAAGTTGTAGACTTAAAACCAATGTCTCCCTTCTTGTGGTCTGCGGTCAAACCTGGGACCACACAGCATGCGACGATGACAAAACACACATACAGTACGCAATAATCTTCCATTCTTTCGGGAAAATTACATTTTATTGGCTCATAAAACTTAAAACTATACAATGAGGTGAAAATCACGGTTCTTTTCAAGACTTGGGATTTCAGTTTTTGAATTCAGCGCAATTTTCTATTTTAAACATGTGAAGCTAAGGTTGGTTTTCCTCTGTTCTTGCTCACTAAGTGACGCCACGATTTTGTGCCAGGCATAGAGTTGTAAATATTTTAACACAAGAGAAATAACGTTTCATAAACCTTAAGTTTATGCGAAAGCTGCGTTTCTCGGGGAACATAGAATGTGCTGGTCGTAATCATGCTCTGTCACACTTACTAATATTGTGAAGGAATCTGTCTATCTGTGTATTTTTGTCTGTAAAATGCTATGTTATTTGAGTTGTAGTTATTTTAATAGGTAGGTAGGTATTAGGATCGAAGTCAAGGGACAAGCATGGTCTTCCTCGAGATTTAACTCAGGTCAGTAATAAAACTTCGTAAAACCATTAAAAATTATATTAAAAAGTCGTACAGTACTTTTGTTATAGGAAAATAATTGTGATACATAGATTAGTATTAGTTAGTCAAAAGGCGGGTGAAACTGGGTAGAGCAAATAGTTTCTTAAATTCCTTTGAAAAGGACAATTTTCTATGAAATTCCCACGTGGCAACATCAACCTGTCATTGCGTATGACAGCTTGAAGATACTGTTTAGTTCAAAATGTTGCCATGCCGCGGTTATGGTTAAAACATTTCTTGTTCTACTAAAATAGACTACATGTTTATGCATACATTTATGTTTTATTTATGTGCTATTATTCGTTTGTTTAAAAACAATTATAAATACTTTTTTCCTAACATTTTTTCCCGTAACTGAACAAAAAAAAGCTTATGTCAGCAATAGTGTGCTTCCCAAGTTTTTTTTTTCATTCTATTCAGTTATTTCGGAACCTTTAGAGAACGTACAAATAAAGATTACTGAGTATGGCATCCCTATACCTATGCCACTTTTAGCGACACGAAACATTTGTCGAGTGTGAACCATTTTATTTATTTTCTTTGACGCGATAAGGGCCTGCAAGGTGCTTTTATTCAAATGAGTGCAGTTATCAGCTAGCGAGTGCATTTGCATTCGTGGAGCGTTGCAGCGGACACCCGGTCGACTAATTGGCATGGCAAGTGGACTGATACTGATAGGCGCAAGCGCAGACGCCTGTGACGTCAGCAAGTTGATGTTCTTTTTTCGAATCTGCTAGGGTTTTTATACTACCTTCTTAACAACTTTGCTATTCTGAAGTTAGCCATGTTGTCACTGAATATTATAGATTTTCTAGTTTTCAGTATTTGTTGTTATAGCGGCAACAAAAATACATCATCTGTGACAACTCACTAACTTTCAAGGTTCATGAGATACAGCCTGGCGACAGACGGACGGACGGACAGAGGAGCGAAAACAATAGGGTCCTGTTTTACCCATTGGGTTTGGAACCCTAAAAATCCTAAAAGTGTTTTTGGTCAGAAAATAATCAGTAGGTATTAGGTACTATCACACTTATCGATTAATTTCTGTAGCCGACATCTTCACACATCTCGATGACACGGATGTATGCGCCGGAGTCGCTTTGAGCGCGCCGCGACGCCTGCGCGCATACACTAGCTTTACTGCCTATCCCATTGTTCAGCAAATTTATAGCTCGTTATTAATAATTCTCATATTCATGGATAAGCACGAACGGTTATTAAATGTTAGAGAGTATATTGTTTTGATGAGGAAATAACAACATTAATAGCTTTGTTAGAATCACAATACATTTCGCGGCTTTTTGTCTTTCGATACTTATATTGCTTGTTGTCTGCGTTCTACCTATAGAAAAAAAAACCGGCTAAGTGCGAATCGAAGTCGGCATCAGAAATACTTCATCTATGAAAAATTCAACTGTCAATCACCGTTCAGCCTAGTGACACACAGCCTAGTGAAGAGATCGACGAACCGACTGACAGACAGCAAAATTAGTGATTAGGGTCCTGTTTTACCCTATGAGTACCTACGGAACTGTAAAAATAAATCATAGATCGATACAAACATGACTAGAAACTAGCATCATAATAATGTTACAAGCGAAAAAAAACATGAAATCAACGGCATAAGTTTGTCCACAAAAGGTATAGTTATCCACGAAAAAGGAGTTCGATGTAAAAAGGCAGTTCCGTGGGAGCGAGATGTCCTCGGGCCCTCTGAGGTCCATTAAGCTCATTAGACCTCACCAAATATGGTCAGGAGACGCGTTTTTGTGAGGACACTCCAGACGGACTGATGCGGACTACCGATGTTGAAACGTTACGATCAAATACCGATATAGGAGCGAGTTTATCCGACTCGATCTGTCATGTTTATGATTGGGCAGTGTTATGTGTATTTACAGGAAAAATGATTGATTCCTGAGGACTGAAATCATCAATTTTAAGTGTACTTTTTGCAAGCTACTATCATCAAGTCACTTGATATCGCAATATTTAAAGTAGGTGTACTTAGTTCAGAAACTTGATTAGATATTGCACAATGTTCTAGAAACACATTCTTCAAATCGAAGGGTATGGAAAATTTTATGATCTGTTTAACCCACTTATAGAAAAACTTTAAGTTTATGTATGTACCTATGTAAATTATGTTATTTGTTCAACATGACACTGCATTTTCTCTCAAGGTCCTTACTATCACATAATAATGCAAGCCCTATTTTGAATTGAACAGATGATATAGCACTTTTAGAGAAACGAAACGTATGAACATTGGTACAGACACCAGCCGGTCAACCTACCGGAATCTGTCAAATATCAATTGAACATGAACTTTCCACTATTGTGATAAGGTTGAAAATCGAATTGAGATTTCGGTAGGTTGATGTGCTGTCGTCTGTAACTATGACTTGAAGAGTGAAGAAGTAACAAACATACCTTTCATAATATTAATGTGATTTCATTAAATGCTAAGCATCTATCATCTATATTGACATCAGGGCACGATAGTATCAACATGAGTTCAGCATACATTGCCGTGCCGTCCCTCGTATAGAATGCAATGAACGAAGGCGCGCGGAATATTTCAAGGGCTCTGTCAAGGGCTTGGCGGTCTTAATATCGAAAGTCTGCATAGAAACTCACATATGTTTTCAAGAGATTTTTTTCAGAATTGCAGTTTTTCCTCTCAAGTAGCGTATAAGGTAAGTCCACCTAATTTTTAAAGGGGTAATTTTTTAAGGTGTACTCTCAATACATGTCTCACTGAAAGAACAATAAACAGCAATGTATTTGAGACAAACTCCTAAGGTCCTTACCAAAATTATTTGTACCAAGACCTATCAAAAGTGTTTACTCATCACGTAATAACATTACGTTGTTGAGGTACACCCCTACACACGAAGGATCAACGGCTTCCCGTTATCCTGTTTTAGATCTAATTCCTTACAAGCAGTCGACTCTTGCGCATCTATTCACTCGCTTAAGGCGAACTCCTCAGGTGATAAATCACGACCAATTGAGGTTGTTCGTGTCCGGGTTCTAATTGAATTATTTGCAGGGTAAGGAAGTGAATGAAGTTACTTTTTCACGAAAAACTAAAGTTCCTATATTAAAGATGGAATATCAGTGAATCGACAATTGAACTTGGGATATTAATTCTTAGGTAGAGCATTTTGCTAATTTTCCACCACCTTAACTTTTAAGGATATCAAAGTAATACATGGAAGACATAGGGATACAAAAACCCCTGGCTTCCATCATCAAAACTCGTCCAAATCATTGTAATATTAACCTACAGAACAAGAAGGCCTCGAAGCCACCTTATTATGAGCTAAACAATAAAATGGTGAATCAGCCGAGATAATTGGCGTGGAACGTTGGCGGACAGGCTGCGTATGCGCGGCCCAGACGGTGTGTGACCACAGGCTCGATGGAGCGGAACAAATTACTGGTGCTAAGGTCTCCGCCACACGCAACTGTCCTGGGCCTAATAATAGGCAAAATATTGTAAGAGAAGAGTTTTGCCGAGTTTCATCTCATGGTAAAAAAAACTTGTAATTTTATCAGGATTCTCCTTGGTATTATACAAAATAGTTTTGTTAATAAAAACCTCTTTAAGTTACAAAAAGTTCCGAATTCCTTAAAAAATATTTTGAAAAGATTGACCGGCGCGCAGTGTGTGTCCGGCCTTACCTGCGCGCACGCATGCAGCGCCGCGAGCGCCGGCGCCGGCGGCCTCCACTGACAAGGGTGAAATTGAACAAAGGGATGGTACTATTAGTGCATGGATGGTTGCAACTTTCAAGGTGAGATTTGTCTTTAAAAAAAAACCGGCCAAGTGCGAGTCGGATTCGTGCACGAAGGGTTCCGTAAATTACAGTTAAATCAACCTATCTCAAAAACTATAAGAGATACTTTGATCAAACCAAAAATCGTTGAAAGAGTTAATTAGCATGCATCACCTCTATTTTTTTTAGAATTTTATACCCCGTAGTTATAAAAATAGAGGGGGGGGGGACATACTTTTTACGACTTTGAGAGCTGATATCTCAAAAACCGTTCACTTTAAGAAAAATGTTTTTTAGAAAACTTTATATCATTTTAAAATACCTTTCCATTGATACCCCACACGGGTATGTACATCGAAAAAAAAAATTTCATCCCTCAGTTACATGTATGGGGGGCCCCACCCCCAATTCTTTTTTTTACTATTTAGTGTCATATTTTTGTAGCGGTTCATACAACACATATTCCCATCAAATTTCATCACTGTAGTACTTATAGTTTCCGAGTAAATCGGCTGTGACAGACGGACAGACGGACAGACGGACAGACGGACATGACGAAACTATAAGGGTTCCGTTTTTGCCATTTTGGCTACGGAACCCTAACAAGTGTTTTGATACGATTGTACAAAAAAAGGGTCCGATTTTTGGGCACCATTCTAATAAAAATATTGAAGTTATTAAGATGGGATGCTATATGGATATAATATGGGAGTTGAGAAGGACACGTTCATTACTCACACGCTCATTAAGTACCTACTGAATGGATTCTGATGGGACCTTGGCAATAATACAGCTTATATCAAAATCGCATGTAGGCTTATGTTATCCATGAGCAGGAAGTATTCCCCTCGGGAAACCTTGGGTGGCAACCAGTATATAAAGATTTATTTCAAAGACCCATATGCCCTTAACTCTTGTTATGTAGACTATTATTGGAAGGGAGGCAAATAAAATCAGGATAACCGTCACAGACCCTCAGCTTCTCAGGATTAAATAAAATAAAAATAACTCTAAAACACTATCCAACCCGTAAATGGCACAAGTTCCCTAGTTAGTCTAGACAGACACACCTTTTGCCATCATGTTTAAACCATCATGGTAATCCAAAATCTTGAACATTATGAGGATCTATCTGCCTTCACGGTGAATATACAAACGTCATTCATTATAACCGCAGTGCCTTCATGTCGGGCACTAAGGGGCACTACCCCCGCTGTGCCCGGGCAATAAAATGTGCCTTTAAACGGCACTTCATTAAAATTATACAAGTTCCTTTGTACCCCAGTGACAAACGTGGGTACTTAAATTATTTCTGATTTCTATGGGGTTTGAACATGGGTTTTTGGAGTTCGAGTCTTTGTGCAAAGCTCCTGTTATGGGTGTAAGTGTCTGACGAGATAATATATGGATTTAAAAGCTTTTGAAATACTTTATTTTACCGAATTCTTTGCGTCGGCGCAACCTGGGTCCTTGGTCGTACAGTAGATATTCATTTTAGGGTTATGAACGGTTGTTATGTAAAGGTAACTAGGTATTAGTAAATCTAACGTTATCCATCTGTTTGGGACAATGTGTTCACAAAAATATGAATTCATTTTTTCTGGTTGTATCAACTTTGTAACCAGTAGAAATTAGTTTCTCCAGCATTCTTTTTATAAATGTTTGACACACTACACTCACTACACGATATCGACATTTTAAACAACTGCCGCCGTAAAACCAGTTACGAACTATGAACAATTAACACATGTTAATTGCTACGATAAATAAAAAGTATCTACACAACGCCCCTTCCAACTTTTCCCATATACCTACCTGAAGATTTTGAATTAAAATTCTACGTCGACGTGATAACGTAATTAAGGACGGGTCACTGCTACGCCGAATACTATTTTACTAGATTCTGGCACATAGATTTAGAAAATTATACTAGACTTGGTCGTCTGCTCTTGATAGCTCGAAATACTGAAAATAAAGAGGTAACAAAATGAGCTAGAAAGACCAATGAAAAGGCTGATGTTAAATTGAGACTATAAGAGTGCCTTGTTTATAATTAGTATTGACCTGACTAATATTATAAAGAGGTTTTGCGAGGTTGTCGAAAGTAATGTCTAGATCCACTAAGCCTATTCTGAAAATATCACCAATCGATAGCAACGCTATACTTACAAATATTTTATCCTTATCATAGACTATATTCTATCCTGGTAGGCTCTGCAGTTCCATCAGTGGGTAGTTAACAAGATCAAAAGGCACGTTTTACGAGCTTTTAACTACGCACACAATCCCATCTTTCAGTTCAAGTATTACAGACTTGACCCTTCAGTTGTCCGTTGTTCCACACGTTGATAGAAAGCTCGTGAGTGGCGGCGCGACAGACAAACGAACCATTTATTGATAGTAGCCAATCAGCTGAGCCATGAGATGGGAAACTGGCGAGCGTGAGAATTTCACAGCACTTATAGTTTGATGAAGTATTGAGTTTAATAGCTTCACTATTTTTGTTTTACTCTTTCCTGTGGACTCTTTATGTTCTGAAGGAAGTATTTCATGGATTGCATCTCATTTAACACATTGTTTGTTTTCTTGATATTGATTTCAATTTCCCGTTTAGCATCCCGAAAACATGAGTAAGACGGATAGTTGTGAGGGAGTTAGTACTTTAGCAAATACATATATTATATTTTAAGTCTGTGTCCAAGCTGATGCACTTAGAAAGTACATGTATGTACTTGCTTGTCTGACTTGGAATCCTCCCTTTAACCACCAGCTTTAAACGACACGACTAGAAAACGTAGCTCCATCTAAAATAGGTCTTAAAAGAACATAACTAAGTCTAGAACATATCTGTCGCGTTCCTAAGTAAAACCTTTTCTTGTGTTAGAGCAAACAATAACTGTATTCTTACATCTGTATATGGTGCTACACGTAAGGGTCTCCTTTTGTGAACTCCTCTCATTATAAGTTCCAAACTGGTGCTGATCAATGCGTCGTAATGCGCAGCCCTTTCATGTGCGGCGACCCTTAAACATGGTTTACACCGCACGATTTTTTGAAACTATAAATATATTGATTCCAAAATTATTTTTTTTTATCTGTTTACTTAAATATGTAGTTATTATAGATAACATCATAATGATTCGACATAATGAAAATACTAAAATCATCTAATTCTGACTCAACGCCCTTTGGTAAACCAACCTAGAAAAAAAAAAAACAAAAGCAACACCCCAACTTGTAACACGTCAACGATAATTACTGTTTATTTCACTTCACACTAACACAAAAAAACTAACCACTTAATTCTTTAATTTCGAACAAAAACATCGTGCGGTGTAAATGGGCCTGCGCTTGCGCCGGCTCCAAATATGGCGGCGGTAACGAGCGGCCCATACACGGCGAGGACCTGCCGTCTCACTTATACGCTCCACGTTGAATCATTCTAGTTAAAATAGAAATTTCGTAACTATAATGGCAAAAAATCGAATCAATTTGAGTCTCTTTGTACCTTAGCTACCTGATCAAGGTAGTTTTTAGTCAGAATGATCATAAAATAGAGAGAGACAAGAATCATAATAAATTACCAGGAGGACTATTTTTGGACAGTTTAAAAATATGCTCCATGACATGTATCAGTAAAATTAAGCTACAAAAAAAGTTTTTATACCTTAACTGCACCTTGTCCTTCCAAAATATTCAAAATCACATTGCCCCAACCATTAAAGATTCATACACAAAATCTAAACCGACTACAGGAAGCACAGCACAGCCGTTTACACACCCAAAATTAACGAGGAAATAAAAACTAAACTCAATTAACACACTTGAGAGATCGTAGGTCATTACCCACCCGATCCCACGGGATATACAGAGAGAAAACAACGAGGCGCGGATGAGATAGGTTTTCATAAAGAAACGCGTTGACGGACGGCCCCCTTAATGGTAGCTCCTGCTGCCATTCATTTCCCACACAATAACTATAAAACATCATAATTATATGTATAGGGTACGCCCTCCATTTCTGTTCATTGAAGGATGTGCTAAAGGATTTATACTTCACGATACGTTGACGACAGGAATGATTTTCTCAAGTAAGGTGTCTCGTAAGTGAATCGTTTTCGGTGCAAGAAATAACTTACAATATGCGTATATAGTGAAAATCGATCTCAGTGGCGTGCACTTGGTGAGGCCTATGTCCAGCAGTGGACTGCGATAGGCTGATGATGATGATGATGATGCGTATATAGGCAATTTGAACTACGTTTTGATAACTGAAATAACTAAGTACTCTCATTAAATTACTTAAGTGCCTCGATGATTTTAATTTGATATTTATTCTTAGCTAAAATGCGATTTCTTTTTGGATCCAATTGCGGGACCCGACCAAAGTCGTATCCGTATCGTCGCGTATAAACGTCAAACTTAAAAGTCGGGGCTCATTTAAAAGCAGGAATATTTAACGTCTTCATAGCGATTGAACTACCAGTTAAAAAAAACAAGTTGTAATGGCGTTGATTGAAATAACCAAACTTTTTCTCATTACGTTAGATTATAGGGGATACGCCCAAGAGTTGTACCGGGATACAGACACCTTAATTTGATCCAGACATTTAAGACCCCCCAAGCATTGATTTAACTGCCTCGTTATAGTAGCATATAGCGCGACTGCTGTACACGGGATCTCGGGTTCGATTCCCGGATGAGTCCTAAAACACTTTGCTGGATTATATAAACTGTTAGTAAACTTCACGGCTTCTATAGAAATTGGTGATTGAAACACCCGTGCATCATAGGGCACGTACATGTTAGTCCTGCTCCTGATCTCTCTCCGATCTCCGATTAACTTCCCTTCGGCCTGTGGGAGTGAAGAAATAAGAAGTGCATCTGTGTGATCTGTGGCAGGGGAAATGCTTGTGCATAATGCAAGCAACGGTTGATCTTCTTTGAGTGTAAAGGCACCATGGGCGACAGTCGGTCCGAACGCCATTTTATTTTCGTACGATCCCCCTTTTCAAAACGTATGCCTTACAAAACGTGGCATCTGAAACCAACAAAATCGTAGGAAAAAAATCTTGTTGGTCCTACTCGATCAGAGTCTCGAAGAAGCCTCTTCAAATTGATACTGAGAATAAAACAGTTTGTCGAGCGGCTAGCAAACATTTTGGGGTGGCAACAGACACTGTTGAACAACCTCTTTGTCAGAACTTAACGATTCTTTTACGATCACTCGTGTTTTTGAAAACACCGACCGTAACTGTGTGGGGCATAATAAATCAATACGCTTGGGGGTCGTAAATAAAATGTAAGGTTGTTGAAAGCTCTTTTGGGCGCTTTGGAATATGTGGTCACAGTTCTTGAGGTCTGTAAAGGATTACTTCAGACCTTAAATAGAAATTCACACTGCTTTGTTTTCTGTTCCATTTTAGAATGTTGTGATGAGCATGTAGGTGACCTAACTGCTTGTGTTTTTCTAATTCTTTAGCCAGAAATAGGTTACTCCTGAAGCACCATAAATATAGAACAAAATTCTCTCAGGAGTTTGATACAATGCATATCTAAGAATAAAACTTTTGCAGCGTTTGGGAATAACCCTATCAAATATCTCTGCTACACAAGTAAAAAATTAATGAGTAGAAAGTAGGAATTCGTGTTAGTCATTCAAATGTTTCGGGGACATTATTGTCAGCCCCATAGCAATCCTTGTCTCATTCCATAAGAATAATGGGATTCACGGATCTTCAGAGAACGGGTAACGATAATCAACCTTATTTCGTGGGTATTAAGGTACATCAAATGACCAAATTGTTAGTGATGTTTTCTTGTGATATCTAATAGGAGAAATTTATGACATCGCTTTGTGGTAACTGTCGTTAAATAAGAATTGGTTAAGGTGTGGTATTAGTTGAAGCGTATATTAAAACATAAATAAAAAATATATAGGATATTTTCATATTCTTTGAAATACGTACACAAGCATATTTACTATTCTGGAAATAAAATACTACTGAAGAAAAACAATTGGAATCTTACAAATCATCAAGCCTATTAGTATTCATTAAAACATGAGAATATTTCAAGCTCGATTGGAAAGCATTGTTACTACTCAATAGTGCGTAAACGCATCTACATAATTGTCTTGTGTCTGAAGTTATTTATGACATTTTGAAGGTAGGAGATCGGCTCCTGTAAATTTTCGTGACAGATAAGATGAACTGCCTTCTACTGTGGGTGCAGCAGAAGGGAGTGCCAGACGTATACTGACTAAAGCCCACCTTTGTTCCTTGTGGAGCCCTTGATGTACCAGAACCGCGGTAACTATTCCCTACAATTCCGCAGCCCACGATGACAGCAACCTGGACTTGACTTTTTTTCAAAATATTATCAAGAAAGTGACTGTTCCTGTTGCTAAGAAAGTTTCTTCATGTTTTTATCTTCAACATATAAAACAAAATTGTCATTAGTATCATTATTTTTATAGCATTCCCGTGGCCCGTGGCAGTCGTGAACACGGAGACCCATCTATTGAGAGGTCGTTCATCACGAGCCGACGACATTTTACCAAATGGCGGCCCTTTAATCTACCAGTTGTTATGTTCCCACTAATTGTGGACAAACTTCCAACTACCTCGTATATTATGGAGACAAAGGTATATTTTTGTTTCTTTGTTCCTTTCTTTAGTGATATTGAATTTGTAAGGCGTCGCTAGAAACCGCAGACCACCTTACGGTAATCGGCTTATCGAGTACGTTAATGTACTTGTACAGACACATGAGACTTTCATAAAATAATATTTCTATGCTTATTGAGATGTTCTTAAAATTAAACTGATGAATGTAGATTTGAGAAAACTGATGCCCTTGTCAATGTTCACAATTGAAGTGCACCTTCATCACAATCAGTTGAGCATCATTTTAAAGCAGAAGGCACATCAGATTGCAACATCTTTTTAATACCTATTAAATTAACCAGAACACGTACAAATTAAAAGAAAAACATCTCCATTGGTCATGCAACATGTGCCTAAGTAAATAAGTTCGTAGACAAAGTTCTCACGTCGCATCCCATATTGGGCAATATGGGGGAAACACACAACTTCGCTTTCGACAAGCGCAGTCGGTTCACTCGCTGCATACCGTAGCTGATGATTGGTGTACGGCATAAGCGTAAGCGATTTAGGATCCGTGTTTTCTGACTATCGGAATTAACAATGGTACCTAATGCATATTATAAATCGATTCCCACTATTTCACTGTATACCATATAGATGTTAGACCAGAAACCAGCCCTACGTTGCTTTAAATCTTGCTAAAATTCTGAATGTTCCTGACTAATTTCAAAACGCTTATCTTATATCAGTCATTCGATGGCAAATAGAAATTATTATATTGGAGTTCCAATATTGTCAGTGGCGTCACACATGGATGGATGGACTAGGAAGAAAGTAACTTGTATGATGATGGCAGATACGAGTAGACGAGTATAAAAGAAGAACACATACAGCGCCGACCACAAATTATGTTGGGATAAGGGCAAAGGGGAAGCCGACCCTAATATAATTGGGAAAAGGCTCGGGAAATGATTATGATGATGAAGGGCAGAAGGATAATGATAATGGTCAGTTATGTCAACAGCAACTGCTTATAACTCAAGCCACACTCTAGGAACCGGCTAGTGTTTGTGAAGCAAACAGGGCTCCGATGCGTTCGTGACGGCATCGACGCTCGCACTTACCTAATTAACTATGCGTGTGGCCTGACACTAGGATCTGATAATACCATTATATAGGAAGTATACCTATGTACTTCCTAGTTTAAGTTAATGTGAAAGTGCACTTGGCTTGCCTAGCTTTCAGCGGCAATGAAATAAAAAGGTGTGGAAGCTAAGTGAACGCTTTCCACATAGGTATAAGAAAAGTCAAATATCCTGGTATCTTACTGCATGATTGCAAACTGAATTTTTTATATAATAGGTTTACATTGTTCTATTCAACGCTTCATCACTCTTTCTAGAATCCAGGTGTCCCAAGCTGAAATCTCATGCCGACAAAATCTTAGAAGTAAGAATTTTTAAAACGCAAACATAAAAAATTCTTCCATTAATTCGACCCATATTTCACAAACAAAATTGTCAGCATATTTGCAGCAGGCAAGGTGACCACAGTGACAATTCACCATACAGGACGCAAAACACTGTGTTCAAGTTCCGCACGAAAATTACTCAATAACGTTGACAGTTGCTGCAAATGGAAAACCCAGAGCTCTCAGTAGCTGTTCATCATCCCTTCTAAAACACCAGCACAGTGCACTTCTTCCTAACAAAGTTTGTTCTTAAAAGTGACACGGTGTTCATAGATGGAATACGCAGTGTTCAAAAGCCAGTCCAATTAGTAGGAGGGAGGGAGTAATTGGGGTAGAACCGGTTCCAAGATCGTTTTACTGGACCGGGTTCATAGCTTGTGTTGGTACTTGGTACTTGTCAATGGAATTCGAATGCATAATTGTTAATAGGAAAGGTTTGTAATGTGAGATAGGTGAGCTCACGAGAACCACTCCTGTCAAGAGTTTGGTCGTCGTGTGTATCATAATATATTTGTGTGTGGTGATGCTGAAGTACTTGATTATGTGAGCGACGTCGTATGTGTTAAATGAATGCGGTAACTGATTGCTGAAGTGGTACTTCATGGCTATTTCCTCGGTTAGATTACTGAACAAATGTTCCATCTACATATAAGTACCTATGTGGTCTATTTATTTATTTTTAACATTCTATGGCTGTTGTTACCACATCATCGTGTCATCTATAAAGCAATGCATTTTCTCGGATTTTTCTTGTGTAAAGAAGCTGCAATCAATCGACGATTGTCGTAGTTTACGTGGACAGTGGGTTAGTCACATTTGCGTGGTGACAGTGACTCATATTGCCCCGGTCTGGTATATATAGATTGGCACACGGGAGACAAACTGTCGCGCTTAGTACCGAAATATATTGAAGGTAGGTACTTGAGCCGACACGTTGAGCTAACGGATGATTTTTAGCAGTTTGTTCACAAAAATCTGTCTTTGCATAGTTTGTAATGAAGCCGAATTTGAGTACAGCAAGATGATTCAACAGAAATGATAGATGTAATACAGTCGCATGTTACACCTGTGCAGGTTTTTCATTTATTTATTTAAACTTCTTGCACAATGTACTTCCGACATACCGTCTTAAGCGTAAGCGTATCCAGTGTATCTTTCTTTGGGTGGCAGAAATTTGTTTTTTAAGTTTGAGATAAAAATAAAAAGGATAGATAAGAATTAATTCTTTGAAAAATCAATACCAATAGCGATTTACTTTCAATAACAAAAAACCTTTTCAAATAAATTGGTTTTCATATTTGCAATATTTTTAGACTCTAACATAACATACTAGACTACAATTAAGTTATCTATCATACAGGATCATTTAGCAAGGAAATGAACCAAGACACGAGTATTCCTGTACTTTGTAGCTTCATATCAATCAGACCGTTTATTGTTTCACGGCTGATTGATTGATCAATGATTGAAACACAAACAGTTCATCAATTCACTGACAGAGTGATATTTCATTCAACTGAACTTCCTTCGGGAAGACAAATAGTATGATGGATTCCTGACTTCCAATCCGAAGGAATATTCAAACATGGTTGCTAATTTAGTTGTTTTCTCTGCCTTCCTTGATAAGTCCATTGTTACTCTTGTAATCAAATGAACAAAACATTTTAATTAAGTATGACATGCAATCAATCATTTGTGCAAGGCTGTAATAAATCAATCATTCATGAAGTGGGTGTGTCTATTCTGTAGGCAGTTACGGCTCCTATGTCTGGTTTAGCTTTAATAATTTTGTATGATGATACGCCTGACTGAATTAACCTACCCCTATACGAACGCAGTTATACCTGAGTTATGATTTCCAGTCAGTTTTGCTCAATGGGCTCGCTAAAACTAGGGGCGCAGAATATAGTACGCGCCGACGGAGAGGGGACACACTACCGATATAGACTGCCTGACAAAACACCGAAACATCTCACTCCTCTCGCCACCTCACCGATTGTCAACTTTAGACAAATTGCAATAAGATCCAAATTGATTTGCCAGGATATTTGGACATACGATGGGATTTTGAGCGCCGGGAACTGAATCATCGGTCACTTACCCCCGCGTAGTCAGAAAATAAATTTTCTAGATAAAATTGTTGTAGTGACATTGTTTATGTTTCCGATTTGTGATATATGGTATTGGTTGATAAATTAGTCATTGAGAGATTTTTTGCAGCGTCTAATGAGTACGAAAGCAGATTTTGCTACTGACCTGTTTTTGTCACGAGCTGAGGACACGTCATACTTTATTGGGGTTCTCTATGAGAAATGGGTGATTCGTCATGCGCGTATTATTTCAGACAGAGTCAGGTGTAATCGCAAAATAATTAGAATAAAACAGCAGAGCTTTAGCTTTAGATTGAGGAATAACAGTGCCTACTTACTAATACATATAAGTTTCAGTAATGCTTAATTCTTTAGGTAGCTATTGAGGCAGGCAATAAAGTGGTATCTCAAAATTATAAAGCAGTTTTGATATTTACCATGATTTACGTTTTAATCTCACAAACGGACAAGATCTTGCATTATAACAGCTTTAGCATATTATGTAGTTAAATTTCTACTTTATAGAACGCGCAAGTTTCGGGGGGCATTTCTTTCCAACCTTTTTACCGATACCTGTTCGTAAATAAATATCAATTTTTCTTACAAGTGGTGATCGTGACAATCCTTGTTTATTGATTCTTATAGCCAAGTGGGGCATTGTAGGCGAGCGAGTCGACAGCTACGTGCGGTGGTTCCGCACAAGATTTAGTATATCAATAAACAACATGATCGGTTTAAGAAATGTGATATGTAAAGCTTTTAAGCCGACGGGTATTTAAATGATTTTAGTGGGATCAATGTTTATTAAGATGTTTGTTGATAGTTACATACAGTACAGCGTTTGAAAGTGCAAAGTTCTAAGAATATTTCTGTTTTTTTTTATTCCGTCTGCCTTTAAGTTGATTTTTATCAATAGTCTAGCTATTACTAGTTACTTAGTATATGAACCAAGAAACTAGTTTTATTACGTTACTTCGTTCTATTTTAACAAGAAACACATTTTTAAATTAGTACATTTAACAGCCATTCTTCAAACCTAAGTTTACTACCTACTACAAAAAACGACAAAAAGCAAGTTGTATAAACAAAACTAATTAAGAACCACTTCTCTCCCGATACTGGTACAGTAGGTAAATAATTACCAGTCCGGGTAGTTGGAGCATAATAGGAGCTAATCACTCGAGACAATAGCCCTTCCGAGAAGAGTCTACCTGAGCCCGAACAATGAGCTCGTCTAGTCACCACTGCGAGCAAGTGTGAAATGCCGTTAAGAGTAAAGTTTTTGAAGTGTTCAAATTGTGCGAAGCTGTACAACTTCAATGTTTTTGTTTTGCTGTTCGTAGCAATTTAAGTATATTTTTATTGTTTTCTATCACTGTTTTTTTTTTAATTTACTTCTTTATTCGCACGTTTTTAAATTACCGTAGTAAATAAACTCATGTGTTTCTTCAATTTTAATAAGCTTCAATTTTAAAGAGGTACCTGGTTAAATACTACCTATAGAGAATTCCACAAAATAGTTACTAACAGCCTATAAAAATTGTGCATAAATAAAACAGTTAATTTTACATTTGAAAATCTTCAAAAAGTGTACGGAACCACAAAAAAAACACCTGACCTAAAAATCCATCGCGGAAGTCAAAAGAATTACTCATATTTTTTCCAATACTGCACACACAGTGTGACAGTTAAATAAATTAATTAGGTCATAAAGTGAAGACGGTCCAGGGCCGGCAGTGGGCGAGTCTGGGGCTGCGCTTACGCATATTAATAGCGCCGGGAGATAAAGTGACGCGCCGATGTGACCATAAAATCATAATTATGTTCGGACAGTAATGAGAGAGATGGTCTGCACTCTCGTGTAAGTTATTACAAGATAAGGTGTGTAAGTATGAGTGCTCACGCGCATGTTCCGTTCATAGATTTGTTTGATGATTCATTAACAAATTATTGTGAGACAATAACGTGCTTTTGGATTCGGCTGAGGTGGTTTCAGTGGTAGAAATTGAAACATAAAAAAATACATATACATAGTTTATTTATTAAATTACAAGGCACACCAACAACTTATTTACAAATGCTACGCAGATATTATATAGAATTGTTAGTTCTGTGTAAATAAATCAGTTACAGGCGTGCACACAGATAATAGCGTTGTCGACTGTAAAGAACTTAAATCAATAAAATTAAATTAAAAGTAAAAAAATATATTAAAAGTAGATATCTTATAAGAAGTGATTTAATCACCTGACGAATCCTAGTATCAGAGTTTTCTTATGTCCACCAGACGTTCTCTGACATCTTGGCAAGGTAAATGACGATGACTGGTGGGATCTAGTATCCAATTATCGACAATGCAGCCACCACCTATGATGGTGATCCCTTAAAAAAAACAACTGTTGCCATGTTATGGTGTAAAGATTTAATCGCTGATATCCCAATAACCAGTAAGCTGCTTAGCGAGATACCCTGTACAGTCAACACACGAAGAAGAGATTTGTTTAAATATAGTGTGAAACTGCTAAATCACGGATAACTTATAGGTCCTGCGTAATCAAGTCAATGTATGTTTTTTCATTAAATGGAAACAATATACCAATACCATTTGCCAATTGATCAGTAACTGGTCAATTTGTGCGGTTTTCTAGTAATGGCGCAATTTTGCTATTATTCCAAACACTAACTATCCCGGATTCACTTCCCATATCGTGCAATGTTAAAAGACTGTCATCGACACCTTTACAACCACATTTTGCATCCAAGTGCATCGAAGCGACGCATAGACAACACACCAACATCGGGTATGTTGGTGTGTTGTGGTTTATCAAATCTGATGTAATGCTGGGCCTTGTCTAGTGTGTGTTCACAAACTGCTGACTGTCTGGAACGGCGGTGTTTGACATCGGCGATGTGTTCTTTTACGCGGGTCCCTATGCTTCCAGACAGTCAGCAGTTTGTGAACACACACTAGACAAGGCCCAGCATTACATCAGATTTGATAAACCACAAGTCCTTGCAAAAGAAAACCGATTCCTACCTAGGATGATTCGCGAGGCTATTGAAATTAAAAAACATCCAAATTTCAATAGAGAAGATGGCTGGGTCATACCACCTGCTTGGAATCCCATCATAGAAACTATTAAATCAAAATCCAAGCCTACAACTGCTCGACCTAAGGATACAGTTAGCTCGTTTTGCGTGAATCGGATTGTCAATAATAATTAACAAAATGTAGGGTAGCTGTTTGTAACTAATATATCAAGACGACCAACACCTTAGTCTGCCCGTGACCATGGATGCTGTAAAGGATCCGAAACGTCGGGATTAAATAATATAATATAACCGCGATAAAATCCGTAAAAGTAGTTTTATTTAAAGATCTGGGTGTTATTATAGACAGTAAATTAACCTTTTCCTCACATATTAACGCGGCAGCAAAAAAAGGAGCTCGGATGTTAGGATTCATAAAAAGAAATACCAAAGAGTTTCGTCTTATACGGACAAAAAAAAATATTATATTATAGTCTTGTACAAAGTCATCTGGAATTTGCCTCTGAAGTGTGGAATCCCATATATGCTGTGCAATCTCAGAGGATTGAGAGTAGCCAACGAGCGTTTACCAGACATCTGGCGTATATCTCGTCCGGAATTTCACATAGGGTCCCATACTACCAAAGACTAAATTTCTTCAAAATGAATACTCTCCATAATCGTCGCAAAATTCATGACATTCAATTCTTACACAAACTCATTAATGGAAAGACAGATTGTAGCGAATTAGTTCATCACATCAAACTTGCTGTTCCCACCAGAATACCGCGATACCCAATCACCAAACCATTCCACATTCCATTTTACAGAACCAATGTTGGTAAACGCTCGCCTATGGCACGAATTTGCAGTGAATATAACTCTTTGTGCGGGAGCTCAGACAATTTTGACATTTTCCATGATCCCTATAATAAAT
Source organism: Helicoverpa zea x Helicoverpa armigera (assembly GCA_033682625.1). Taxonomy (NCBI): domain Eukaryota; kingdom Metazoa; phylum Arthropoda; class Insecta; order Lepidoptera; family Noctuidae; genus Helicoverpa; species Helicoverpa zea x Helicoverpa armigera. Next base: position 12,996,171 of record JAWIIS010000028.1, read on the forward strand.
TTAAGCGCAATATAAATGCCTCTTATAAATTAAATTTTGCACAAAATTGACCAATTTGAATAGTACCTTGTCATTTGCCTTGTATCGATTCTTCTTCTTTTTTTAGGGTTCCGTACCTCGAAAGGAAAAAACGGAACCCTTATAGGATCACTTTGTTGTCCGTCTGTCTGTCTGTCTGTCTGTCAAGACCCTTTATCTTAAGAACGCGTGGACGTATCAAGCTGAAATTCACATGAAATACTCGAGTCTATTGCCCCTTTAAGCTGTGAAAATATCAAACTTCTAAGCCAAGCCAATCAAAAGATACAACCGATTATGTCGATATTTTCAACAAATTTTCGACAGTCGCAAAGGAATCAAAACCTACAGGGTACTTCCCGTAAACTCAGAATCTTGAAATTTGGCATGAAGCATTGTCATATAATGCAAATATAGGAAAAATTGCGAAAATCAATTTTTTTTAGTTAAATAATATTAATAAAAATATTTTAATAAAATGAAACTTACTACCTTATTTCTCACGAACAAATAAAGGTACCAAATTGAAATTTATACCAAATACCTAGGTCTATTGTCCCTTTAAGCAAAGAAAAAATCAAACTTCTAAGTTAAACCGATCATAAGATACAGCAGTTTTACCGACACCTTAGACGAATTTCCGTCACACGCTAGGGAATCAAAACATCCTGGACATTCGTCTCCATGGAATTTTAATAAAATATTTATATTCAAAGAAACGTCATACCATTCTCCACGATTTAAAACTACTTTGATTCATGTCCGCCACTTTTTACAAAGCGGGTCAGATATGCCCAATGACCTTTCAAGACATAATTAGTTATTTTCAATCAGATTTCTGAATGATGAATATAAAATGTTGTATATAAATAACTTTAATAAAACAACTTTTACAAGGTACTGGCCTACTATTTTAGTTATATTATAAACTAAAAAATATTAGCTATTTTGACTCTCACGAAACTATGATTGTTCTAAACTGAACGGTTGGCGCGAGACTCACTTTTTATCTATGCAGGATTTGTACGGAACCCTCGGTGTGCGAGTCCGACTCGCACTTGGCCGGTTTATTTTTATTATTATTTTTGTTGTGCATAGTTTGGTTTAGTTTAATTTAAGTTATTTTTAATCAAATTAAAAATAACTTAAATTAACGTTGTGCGCACCTATAATTGACATATTTACGCAGGACTTATTACAATTGTAAACGTATATATGTGAAAGTATTAGTAAATAAGTTGTTGGTGTGCCTAAATAAATAAATAAATATCGGCCGACTTAAAGTTTGCAGTGTGTGTCTTGTTACTACTCTAAGCTCACGAAGGCATGGTGCACCAAGCTTAGGACTTAGGAAGTGGCTGCGTCAATGCCATTATTGGCTTGCTAATGATTCTTGGTAGTATGTTTTGTCAAAGAAGGTATAGAAGTAATGACATAATAATAACATTCTCTCCACATTGTGTTTTGTCACAGGACTCTTACTTAACGTGTTTATTTTTGTAAAGCTTTAGTACCTATTTTATCGATTTACATAGATAGGTAGGTAGGTTAGGTAAGTAGTGCCATTTTTAGGGGAGTTCATGGGTTTAAGTTTTGTCTATTGATAGAATAAACCTCGATCAGCTTCCGGGATTCAGAGAGCTTTTGTAATGGCAGTGACATTCATAGCGTGTAAAAGAATAAAGCCCGACCGACAACAAAACTATGTACCTAGGTACTATTTAGAAAATTGAACGAGCAAAATTATAGTAGGTAATTTCGAGAATACGTTAATGCTGCCAGTCATGACAAATAATCATATTAGCAAACTAGCTACTGCCAGCGGTTTCTCCATTCCGTGGGTACTTCGGCAACCCGGATAAAAAGTAGCCTTGATAAATGGGCTATCCAACACTGAAAGAATTTTTCAAATCGGACCAGTTCTTGATATTAGCGCGCGCAAGCAAAAAAACAAACTGTTCAGCTTTATAAGATTAGTATAATAGTTATAGAGGTAAATTCTCGTCCATTGCTGAACGAAGACCCACAGGTCTATTCTCAAAATTTATTTCAATGGCTTTCTTAATCGCCACCCGTATCCACTGAACCTTGGAGACGTTTTAATTTATGCTTCCTTAATGTTTTAAAGCTACGTGTGTATGGGAACTGGGAACTGGGGACGCTCGTTAGATAGCCATCGCTTCTGAGAAGGCATCGGCAGTGATGCTGACACTGGAGATGGCGGAACTCGTTAAATTAAACATTTAATTAGCATCAGCATCGGACATTTGTTTACATGTGTCACGCTAACTTCAGTTGCGTATTTTGTGTTTTTATTAGGGACACTACAGGCAGAGACAGAGTTCTTTTTTAATTCTTTTTAATTCTACTTAGTATCAGTAGGTTTCAATGCGGTAGTGTAGGTAGGTAGGTATATGTAATTCTACAAGCATAACTAATGTTGCAGTTTGCAAAACAATTTATTTCAAAATTAATACAGGTGCCTAAAGTTACTATTAGGTAGCTAAAACTAGCTTTTTGAGTTAAACAGACATCTAAATATCTAAATATACATGTACCCACAAAACTACACCACTTGTCACTTTCCTACAACACAAATATCATCGACCTACAGGAGCAATTCTAAGTTATGAAGCTCCGAAAGAGTCTCAAACTCCTTGTCTGTCTACCGGTTCAAATAATTGATTTGTTTTTACTAACCAGGCTTATTATGGCGATGTTTCTTCCCCTTGGCAGTGACAGCCGCCACCAGCACAGCCAGCCAGAGCCAACTCCACCGCATCCTAAGTACCTAACATCACACTTCACAAAACACAAAAATACAACCTCTAACGAACAACTTTTCAATATAAAATTCACTGTCAAACACTCATTGGTAAATACTTAATACCCACTAGTAAACAAAATATTTCAAAACCTTCCTAGATTTTTAAACAATTTGAAAACACAAATGTTTTTTTTTAGTTTACACACGATATAAAGTTCGAGATGAAGTGAATTCTCTCTCGCGGTACACCACAGCTTCCGAAAGCTCGTGGTTGACTGACGGACGGACGGCGTCCCGCGTCTGTCGGACAACTCTCGATGTGACACGAACCGGTCACAGGCTAGGAACTACAAAACAACAATAAACTAGGTATTTGTGATGCCAGACAACTGATATTAGAACACATTTAATAAAGATTTAATGCAAACTAGCCTCGTTACTCAATATTACAATAAGTTTCATACAACAAATTGTAAAATAAAAGCTATTTCTCTAAAACTTTTCAAAGTTCAAAGCTCTATTCCGCGTGTTGTAGAACTGGTTTGAAATAGTACCACTACTCGTCGCTAGATGGCGCTAAAACATAATAAATATTTTCTAGAGTTACTATATTTTTATGTCCATCAGGATTGAGGAGCCACTTTTTGTATCTTAATGAAATTTGGAACTTATTTAGTAGTAAGTTAAAAAGTATTGTAGGCTCAATCTTGGAATTTGTAGTATAATAGTTCAAAAGTTATGTGAACACAAAGGTGGCTCCTCAATCTAAATATTTGGACTGAGGAGCCACGTTGGAACACAGAAAGTATACGATGTACATTCTTGAAAATTTTGTATGATTTAGTAGTAATTGAGCGCAATGCGTGCTAAAAATTTAATTCCAGTACCTTTAATATTTAAGAAGATACAATACTTTTAATGTGGCACCTCAACCCATACAATGAAAGTGTGAATTCCCATGAATCGTAAGTGGCAAATTTAAATTACACCCCATAAACATTTAGTAGTAAGTGTGTCTGAATTTGTAGTACATAAACAAAGTAGTAACACTGAGTGAATTTTGTAAAAATACGTATTTTAAGTGGCTCCTCAATCCTGACGTTTCTGAAATGAGAAAATGCTTGAGTTATCTGAAATCGGAATGGAATAAAAAAAATAAAGACACTAACATTTAGTATAAATTTCTACTAAATATACATGCACAAATGAAAATTGTATGTATTCAATATCCGATAAAAAATCATCTTTTCCATTTTCCTTAGGACGTCGCCATTAAGGGTGACCATGTAATGTGAATAAAAAGCAGGATAAATAGGTAGTTCTCAGCTTTGACGCCAATTTTTTTTTTATATTCTTTATTATTTTTTATCTCTAATAATTTGTCGTCAATCGTCGTGCTGAGTTCCTCTGTATGATCTTATTCTCATTTAGTAAGCATAATGCATGATTTTTCTAAAATGTTTTGATGTAGCAAAAATGTTCATCACTCAATTATTAAAACTGCAGTATCAGTTTTCTGAACATCACTTGGAAAACTTGCTATTCAAAACACCGACAAAGTTTCTGCTAGGAATTAGTCCAGAACAAGGTTTTAACAACTTTCTTAGCAATTCTCCAAAATTAAAATTAATAATAGATACCCATGCTTGGCAAACCCTTTTGATGCCAATAATATGTTCCAGTCATTAAAACCTTATGAAACACACATAAAGTCCTTAAAACCAAGATTTAACATAGGTGCCCCCTTTTTTAAAAAAAAGAGTGTATTTTAAATAAGCTCAGTGGCAGTTGTGGAAAGTCTTTACCAATATAAATAAAATATGGCTTAACACAAGGTAGCTGTTATCAAACGTTAAGGAGTTCTCTAAACGGACTTTTTGTCTTCATTGTCAGGTCTAATATGGTACTCATAACATATTTCGGTGTAAAGATCTCGTCAATACGAAGCCAATGAGCCAAAACACTTGGCAGTTGCTATACACCGGTACGGAATTCCCTTGATTTTCTGTCGCCTCCATCATCAGATAAGATCCAAACCTTCGTGGTCATATCACGAATAACCTGTTAGCTATGGGACAAAACTGCGAGTAGAAAGAAAACTAAATCATATCGGTCCAGGCGTCTTCGAGGCAGCGAGTAACAAAGAAAATAACAAGTGACTTGAGAACCTGCTCCTTTTTTTAAAGTTGGTTACATACAACAACGCAGCGAATATCTGTTTCATATGTAATGCTGTCATTATTAAAAAAAAATGCGAAATATCGAATTTACGGACAATGAAAATCAAATCCATTGCCACCACGAAATACTAGACCGTATGGTCGTATCACTTTAGCTTGCCCTAAGGGCAAAAAAAAAACCATTGCAGGCGCGTTTTTTGAATTTGGAACATTACACCGCTCCAGCAATGTTGAATGACAAAGCAAGTTTATTAAATACTTTATTAAGTAAGGTTATTAAATACTTTTGTATTTAGTAATATTTTGTCATTCACGAGGCGGAATAGCCATAAATACGTTTGCCTACAGAGGTTGAATAAAAAATTGGCGTCAAAGCTGAGAACTACCTATTTATCCTGCTTTTTATTCACATTACATGGTCACCCTTAATGGCGACGTCCTAAGGAAAATGGAAAAGATGATTTTTTATCGGATATTGAATACATACAATTTTCATTTGTGCATGTATATTTAGTAGAAATTTATACTAAATGTTAGTGTCTTTATTTTTTTTATTCCATTCCGATTTCAGATAACTCAAGCATTTTCTCATTTCAGAAACGTTAGGATTGAGGAGCCACTTAAAATACGTATTTTTACAAAATTCACTCAGTGTTACTACTTTGTTTATGTACTACAAATTCAGACACACTTACTACTAAATGTTTATGGGGTGTAATTTAAATTTGCCACTTACGATTCATGGGAATTCACACTTTCATTGTATGGGTTGAGGTGCCACATTAAAAGTATTGTATCTTCTTAAATATTAAAGGTACTGGAATTAAATTTTTAGTACGCATTGCGCTCAATTACTACTAAATCATACAAAATTTTCAAGAATGTACATCGTATACTTTCTGTGTTCCAACGTGGCTCCTCAGTCCAAATATTTAGATTGAGGAGCCACCTTTGTGTTCACATAACTTTTGAACTATTATACTACAAATTCTAAGATTGAGCCTACAATACTTTTTAACTTACTACTAAATAAGTTCCAAATTTCATTAAGATACAAAAAGTGGCTCCTCAATCCTGATGGACATATATTTTTTAGGTGTTCTTGGGACATTTAAATATTATACCACTAAAATAATGAGATATCGCAGGAAATAGAACATAAAAAATTATTAAATTAACATTTTTGTAATTGCGCCATCTAGTTTTGAAAAATAGAATCAGGACGCTGTTAGTTAATTTGACTGAAACCTTAAAGATGGCGCAGTACACAGATAACTTAGGCATTCTCGTAGCAATTTTCGTTAAATATGAAGAATTTTTAGAATGTCATCATAACTAAAAACAATTTCTATGCTGTTCATAAATGTTTAGTCGGCTGCTGAAAAGCTCTTTAAAGCTCTAAGTGATATTTGCTGGTTTGGTTTTCAGTCATATTTTCTTCAAGTTCTTAGCTTATTTATTTTTATAGTGTAAGTACCAGGTACTACCTATAAAGCTTATCTCATCTTGTCTTTATGTTACATGGATACTTTATTGATTATTGAGTGGTATCATTTACCTATAAATCTCCCAAATTCTACTAATGATGTTTCAGTTAATTAAAGTAGGTAAGTGTTTAAATGAGATTCAAGGCTACACTGATGGTGTGTGTAATGCACTTATCAAGAAAGTGCTTTACTGAGGAGCGCATAGGAAAATAATACCTAATAATCCGCAATTTAACCCAGGACAACTATTATAGTAATCAGTGCCAGGACTTAAAGCTTTTATACAAAGTGTACCTAATATGCAAAAATAAAATGACCTCACCTGTGTTGTAGAAGCGGCAACGGCAACAAAACATGTCAGCGACAGCGACTCAAACGCAGTAAACTTAAAATCTCGATCATCTTAAAATCACGTCATAATATCGCTTTTATTTTGATTATTCATTATGATTATTATGAATCACTAGATCAATATTCACTTTGATTGCACTGCTCTTACAAATATTCGGGAATCTGTAGAAAAACGCGACTTCATATCGCTCAAGATATGTCCGCAAACCTAGAGCAGCGTTTTGAAACGTTTCGTTCACTAAAACACGTAAATCCTTTATAAATATAAGCAATTATCCTGTCGCAAATATACACGTTTATCGAAAAACTATCTCTTGCGCAACACAAACGCAGTAACATCAAAGAAACCGGCGCGGCGGCCATGCACTAAACGTAAATAGTTCAACACACGTTCCCGAATACGGAAATTAGCAAATAGTAAAACTTAGTCAATTGAAAACTCAAAAACCCTTTAAAAACAAGTGACGGCTAAAAAGATCAAATAATTTTGTAAGAATTACGCATTATTCAACTCTGCAAAATAAAATATTTATATTATTTACGATATGTTTTTACAATTTTACTAATGAGTAGAAAACAGCATAAAAAAATTTGAATTTGAATATCTAAAGTGTTAGGTTGGCAGCAATGACACGCTAAACAATTTTTTTATTTTCGCTCATGATGTGATCGTATGATTAATCTGTGGTATGACTATGGATCTTATTGCTATGAAGATAAGTTTTATTTTGCCGTGTCAAATATTCTTTCTTCTTTTAGTTAAAGGTTTTGCTGAGAATGGCAAAGGAAAGCCAGGATGGAAGGCCAGGGGGTCATCATAGAGTTTTGTATATTACATCTGTGGGGGTCATTGACACTTACGTAATTTATCTCTGGTTTGCGCACAATGTTCTAAATCTAAATTATTATGAATATTATGAAAATCGAAAAATAATTCCTGTGGCTAAACCAATGGATGGATTTAGTTAACATTTTTGGAATTCATTAGAGAATGCCTTGAAGTAGGTATTTGTGATAGGATTTAATGTTACTAGGTACGACACACCCGATATACTCTACATTCTCTTAGGTATTTATCTCATATTTTTCGGCTGGTTAGGACTGCTGAATTTAATGGCCCCCCTAGACCGATCTTGTCTCATCTCATGACTGTAAATCTGAATATCCAGAGAAACGCTTTTACGACAAACAAGTGTCGGTTTTTTTGCGAACGGTTCTTGAAAAGTGTAGTTGTTATCCACGTGAACCTATGATGTTCCTTATTCATGAGATAAGCAAATGGTCAGACATTTTGGAGGGAGACACATATAATGTTAAGGTGCCTATCTATTTATACATCATCGACGTCCAATGCACTGTAAATATGTATGTATTCGTAGAGAATTCTCCACTTGTGATATCGTTCTATACAACTAAAGGGTAGGAATAACAGCAATTTTCAAAACTCATACCAAAAAACTTATTTATTTGACGATTACAATTATTCTATAATATCTATGAATAGTCGCAGAATTACAACGTGTATACAAACAAAGGAAGAGGATCCGGGTCGGCGAATACAACCCAATAACATACCAACGGTAAGCCAAAAATGTTTAATGTCATATCGATAAATTTACATAGCGTAACAGTGGTGGCCGGGGGCGGGCGGGCCCCCCCCTGCGGGCCCCGGGCCGCTAGACGAACCACTCGTCCTTGTGCGGCACGGCGCTCAGGCCGCCCGCCGCAGGCGGCCCGCCCGCGCCGCCCCGCACGGGCCCGCAGGGGGCTCCGGGTTTCCCGGCAGCCGCGTCGCGCCCGCCTCGCCGCCCGCGCACCCGCCGCCGTTACTGCTCGCCAACTCTTGTACTGCACAACAAATTGCACCGCATTAGTGTCGGTACATGGACGATTGCACAAAGGTAAGCGAGGAAATGTCAGATAGACAGGCATTAAGGGAAGTCAGAAACATAGTTAAAGAAAAAACGGCAATAAAAGCCTATGCCACCAACAGTTCATGTACTTAAGGAAGCAGAAATAAAGAATTTGGATTCTGTTAAATTCTCCAATAAATCGGTGTCTAATACCTATATGTTAATTAGTTTCTAGGCCTGTCACCAGGGTTTCCAACGGCATCGACGTTCCAAGCAGTAAAGCGACCAGGAGCCACGTCAGAAGTCGCAACAGGCATGTAAGATTGCGTCGGCGTTGGCAACGCGTTTGCGACGTCTGTCTCCATATTTGCAGGCGGACTCCATTTTACATCGGTCGGAACGGCTTCATTGCCAATAAAAAAATAAAAAGAAACAAAAAACATAAAACATAAAATGGAGGACAAGGACCAAAACAAGAACAAAAACAGAACAAAACTACAAATGAAAGGAATCATGCAAGACTTACAACATTGGGATAATTTAGGGAAACACAAGCTCAATGATAGATGTAGAAGATTCCAGGGATACTCACGATGTAACCGCGTGCGCTGGTTGGCGGCGCGGCGGCGGCAGGCGCAGCACGCGACGCCGGCGGCCACCACCGCCAACAGCGCGGCTGCGCCCGCGATCCCCGCCACCCACGCGCCGCTCGCGCCGGTCCCGCCGCTCTCTGCGGAACCAATGCGTAAGGTTTAAGGACAGGATTTAGAGGCAGAGAGCAAAATTAGAGTTATTTGTCTCAGATATCTAGGGTAGCCATCGCATGGGAGAAAATACCAGGAGTACTCTCAAGCTTGTAATGCTATGCATGATTAAAGTTCAGCGTATTACAGCTAGCAGATTTAGCTTGGCCACTAGTCAAAGCTGTTCCCACGGTTCCTTTGAAATAATTTTCGAATCGAAGAAGACTTTGAAATTTCATATTGGTCCTTAAAATCAAATCGTGTCAAATACACTTGTACATTATACAGGTGCCCTTTTTTGATAGGATGTCATCAAATGACCCCTCCCGCTGAGGGTGCTGTGTGAGGGAGTGTCAGACTCTTACTGACTAAAACATGTTCCTCCGTAGGCCTTTTATGTACCAGGGCTGCGGTAACTCTTTCGAGCAATCCTAATACAGGTGTCCTGACCACCAGGTTTGAAAGGTAATTCTTCAAAGTTGAACTGACCTGGGCAGAGAGCAGCGGTGTCCTCGTCTGAGCCGTCGGCGCAGTGGTCCACGCCGTCGCACATGAGGTCTGCGCTCACGCAGAACTCGCGCTGCTTACAGCGGAACTCCTTGCAGCCGTGTTCTGGAACAACGGTGGTAAACGACATCAAAAATAGAGTGAACTCGTTTAATGGACGCGGTAAACGAAAATGTGGTGTGAGTTGTTGATTGCAAATGAAATTGGATGTACATGGATGGAAGATCGAACTACACCCATGGTTAATTGCTTTGATCACATCTTTTTTATTAGGTGTTTGTGATGAGATGAGTACATAAAAAATGGTTGAGCAAAACGTAGATGGTGAAATAGCTCAGTTTAAAAAACTTTAAATCATCCGCATCATGCTTCCCCTTAACTATTATTTTTGGAACAAATATACATTTATTTACACCTACGGATTTGAAGTTCGTGTGTATACAAAGATATTACAAACAGAATTACCCACTATGATCAAACACCGTTCCGTATTTGTTCAGTCATAGAACGATTTCAAAAGAAAAACTCCTTTAATATATTGAGAAGAAAGAAAAAATATTTCCAGTATTTCTTTGTAAGCCATAAAATACAAGGATAGCGTCCGCCGTTCAGTCCAACCAAGCGAACTGACCCAAGCCCCTGGTTCTGATTGAAATAGGAAAACATATTTATATATTGCGGAACACCGTAAGAATATTGTACAGTCGGTAGATAATATCACTTGAAACCACAATGGTTTGGTCAAGAGAATTTTCAAGAAGCAATGGATTAGAAAATCCTAGCGATTAAAGTGAATGACGAAACTGGGATGGCCGTATACGCTGCAGCTTTGAGGCGACAGAGTGTGAACGATTTAAAAAAGACCTTAAGAATCATTGAACTGAAAATTGCAGAATCAATGGGCAAAACTTGTCCAAAATAGCTTACATGGATAATTCCAAAAATTATTAATATCATCCGTATCATGCTCAACAGTACATTTTCAAATAACACAGTGGGGCTGAACATTGGAAGCACCAAAAAAATATTCAAACTGTTATCCGTTAAAAAATATCCCTTGCCAATTGAAAAAGCCTGTCTCCCGCAACCGGACAATCAAACTGCTGACGAAGCGCTCCGCGAAAATTGGATATTCATCGTCGAAAAAATCCGCCGAAAAGACTTGAACAATAGCCTCGACATAACGAGCCTCCAACCAGATACCCAAACGATATGGTTAACGCTAATCACCCATCAGAAACAGCCTTTAAATGTGGCCTTCAAGTCTGACAGTTTCTTTGAGTGGGAAGCAAAACAGTCTAGGAGCGGGGATGCTCACCGAAACACTGCTTTTGATGTGCAAAGGGGGATTGTTCCTCCCCGCGTATATAGTAGGCGCACTGTGCACAGGTAGGCGATAAGGGTGGTTCGCAAGCGGCATGTATGAAATGCATTGTTTAAAATGTTATTCCGGCGTCTCAGGCGGTGTCGCGAGGCGCGTTTTTGTTGCATAATTCAATGGCAGGAGCGCTTAACATATCCTGCTTTGTGAGACCAGTCGGGTGCGCTCGCTGGAATTTTAAAACTGCCCGAGTAATTTCAAACGAATTGTTTGGGAGTTGGAGATGATGTTGGATGAAGAATTTCTGTAAAATAGAATTTTGTGGGCACAAAGGCAAAATCAGTAATGGTTATACCTCTATGTAAATGGAGGTTCGAAATTTTTCAATGTACTTTCCGATGATTCAATAACTGAAAATTGAATATTGAATAAGCCACAACACGGCAAACGACAATACATAGCACAATCGATAAACAACTAAAACCAACAAACGATCCTATCACGATAATCCCCAACTCCGAATCGTACTTAAAACTTTCTCAAAGAGTCTAGCCGAGTAATCTTCGTAAGTATGCAAGTGGAGGTGCGAAGTCGCCCAGCCGTCGTCCAGTGGGGCCCGAGGGGTCGCTTACCAACTATGTCTTAATGGGCTAAACTTGGAACTTCCCACACTTCATTATCTAGCGCGATATAGACTTGCATCAGCTGACACATTTGCAACATCTTTCAGTGTAACATCTGATCCATCTGTGGTTAACTTTTGCTAAATGCAACTCTGTGCCTTGGGGACAAGTTTAAGCTTAGTTAAGTTTAGTTTTGAAGATCTTCAGCAGGTTTTATTTGTACCTTTGTCCAACGTGTAGTTAAAACCAAATAGCCCAAGAAACAATATTTACAATATCTTTGGGTTATCTGATCACTAGTTCGTCGAGAACACCAGAACTCAGTTGCATCCAGCAGAGTGAATGAGTGTAGGTTCACTTTATCAAAGAAATTCTATACAGATGCCCAGATTTTGCAACCGTCGGCAGTACCATCGATTTTACGCAGGCAGTTACCGTTTCATTTCACCCTTATATTAATGGTCCATAACAACTTTAGTGCTTAGATTTTTTCAATGTCCGCGCAGAAGGTTCGAGGTCTTCGAATTTAATGGTTGAACGTAAAAGTGATAGGAGATCCCATCCAAAGGATCAGCTTAATGGTGGCTCTTTATAGCATTGATAAATGCCACTCGATACAGCCATATTGTTATAATGGCCTTAATGGTTAAATCGAATCAAAACTTCTTAGGAAGCAGCGCTTGAACGCTTCTAACTTGGAAAGATTTTATACCAATCGCGTTATGCAACAAGTATACAAAAGTTTCTATCTAAAAGTAGTGTAATGTCAGTAATTAATTATTTAGGTCTTGAGCCGATTTTAATACATGAGCCACTAATATGATCTAAATGCACTGTTGTTACTATTACCGGTGTAATGTCCAAAGCTAAAAGGATGTTAAATATTTCACGGGACCGCCCCTGATTCTGTTTAAAATTTTTAATTACTTGTTTTTTCCTCCTTGATATGACCAAATGTTTAATCATTTGATTCAATCGATACTCAATATTGATTTAATTCCCTGATAGATTAGTAATTATGATTGTTGCTTTGATTGATTGTTTGTTGACAAATATACTACCGATTTTTTATTTATTTCATCAAATTGGTGCTTCTATCTTCAAAGTTTTATAGATCTTGATAAAACCCAAAAAATAGAAAGGCAATAAAATTCCCATTAAAATGTCGATCTTGTCGATTTCGAATCCTGTTCGCAGTTTCTTTCTCTGATCCCGCCGAGTCTCCGTCGTGTTTCTAAATCCTTTGGAGTATGTTTTTCCACGCGGCCAAGTGGAAAATCTAATTGGTGTATGTGTACGGCTCAAAGGTGAAGACGGAACAAACGTTTCTGCTCCAGTAATGTTTTTGGACAATTTAATTGCTTCCTTTGTACCTCATTGTAATTTCATATGCATACTTGAGTGAAAGAGATCTGTCCCTACGTATAATTGTATCGTAGGAATGCTTTAAGACTTGCTCCAAATGGGAGTATGATGACAATGTTTGTAATTGTACCGCTTGACATCGAGGAGGAAAATTAAAACCTTTTTCAGAGACATGAACTAGATATGATGGTCGTAATTAATTCAAAAGTATAGTGTACATTAATAAAATAGAATCTTCCTTACTTTTTAGAGAGTAAAAATAAAAGTCCTCTTAAAAATAATCTTGATAAAAATATTAAAGCTGAGGCTTTTAATTGGAAAGCTTTATTAATTAAGACAATAATTACAGCCATTAAGGAGGTGGAGAGCTGTAATGACGACGAAAAAAACGACAAAACTGAAGGTTTACTGTATGGGTGAGCATTCTATGACCATTATGACCCCCTTGATGACATTAATGAACGTTTATGCCCAAACCTGGCCATGAAGATGAGAGTTATTAACTATTTGAAGTGTGACTGTTAATAGTCCTTATAAAAGTACATGAATATTTAGAAAAGGGGAAACAAAAGATAGTACAGAAATAACAAGTTATTGAACTGAACTATATAGACAGAGAGAAGTTACGGCAAAGCAACAGGTAAACAATATGAGACAGTGCCCAAAAACTAAAGTAACAGAGGAAAATATCAATACTATATATCCATCTATATAGAAGAGGAGGAATGTGTAAACGAACTGCCCTGTCTGTTTGTTCAAATAAATAAACATTTGGTGAAATTAAAGAGGGTGACGACAGGAGGGTCGAGGCGTGCGTCGGCTTTTTATATAAAATCGCTCAGATGCTTTTGTTTATTGGTACAAATGGATGGTTATTGCTTCATTCTCGTTCTAGTACCAGTTTTATGTAACTTAGTACTTTACTTTTGTCGGTATTGTCATTATTAACAGCAGTATTGTTGTGTTCTGAGCTCATGACCAACCCACAGTTACTTTCATGGGCTGATGGATAAAGTTTCAATACCACTTTTGCCGTCTAAGGATGGGTGACCATTTATGTCATTAGATTGCTCTAGAGTAGCCTCTGATAGATTTTTAAGAGTTCGATTCCCATAATATTCATGTGGGTTGGCTCCGATTGCTATTTGCACAACTTCAGCAGTTTTTAATGTAGTTGACTGCCTTAAGACTAGTTTTCCTTCTAAAGCAGCTGAATGCCAAAGTCTTACTAAGCGGATTTATGACATTGCTGAGAAGATAAATTAAGTACACTTTGACACAAATCAGCTAACCTGGGTGGAAGCTATAACAGTAGACGACCAGACAAATGACGAATCTAAAACCTTCAAACACCCACTACTACAAAAATTGAAGATTCCAGAAATCAGATAAGAATACTCACTGGGGTCTTTGACGGCGGTGATGACGAGCCTGAAGCCGTTGGCGTCAGTGCCCCAGTTGTCCGTGACGTACTTGAGCGTCACGAAGTTGCTGCGCGTGAACAGCGCGCCGACTTGCTGCTTGGTGTTGCGGCATGAGAGGTCGGCCTGGAAGATAACATAGAAAATTTTAAACAGGGCTCCATATTTACTGTTGGACCTTATAGTAGGAGCTACATATGTTGCTTTTGGGCCTTAATGTGTGAAAAGTAAAGTTAATCACAGAAACACAAAACATAATAACAATTTAACGGAAACGGTAACTGAACCGCATGCTATTTTATTTTAAACCATTTACAGTTGTTTATCGCTGGTTTGACCAATGTACGGCGACTTCACCGCCTGATTATGGTTTGGTTATCATAACAGTTAAATGGTGAAATGCAGTCTTATTGTTTTGCAGAAATGGCGCAAAAAATGCCTAATTTCCACATTAAACTCTTCAGGTTAATATGACACGCATAGATTACTTATATAATTGCTCCATATAAAACACTGCACAAGCATTTGGTAAGACTGGAAGCCGATCAACACAGTTGTTAAAAACTATGCAGAAGACGACTTAGATAGTCAGTTAATTACCCATCTGATGCTACAGATATTCTGCTAATTACTTCCGAGATCACATGGACCCAATGTTACCAACATCTCAGAAGACAGAAGCCAATCTAAGACAAGCAATTACAAACCCACGTTATTCCCAACAATCTCTCGAGTATATCTGAGATCCTCCTTGCATTTGTCAGTTAATTTGAACTATTGTTCAGGGAGGCCCCATATGTCGGGCCTGATAGTGGTATTGATACATTACAAAGGCCCACGTGATGGCGTTGACACGTGCTAGATTAAACTGGGTTGGTATGGATGGACTATGGTAGTTTACAGAAATTGGTAGTGTTAGAACCGCTGAAAGATTTTAACCCCTATGTAAAACAGATTATTTCTTTATTTTGTTTGATAAATTATTTATGATCCATCTTAAAAATATAGATGCTAAAAATCCTCCCATCATTGCTTAAGAATTGCTTAACAAAAAAACAGACAGTATTATTTCCTTTCAACAAAATCTAGTGCCACATAAACAGAAGTTCTGGTTACAACGTGTGTGTCCATTAATATCTACGATAAAAAATCAATTAATAAAAAAACAGAATTGAACTGTACTTCTAAAAGTAAATCCATTAGCTCACCAATTTTTATCTGTATCATTATAATTACGTTAGAATGAAAAATGGAAGCAAAGTCGGAAGCAATTAATAAAGCATTAACATCAATTTAGTTGAAAGGATATGTGTATTATCGATATCGATAAAACGCATGAAATCTATCGACCTGAAATAAATTATAGTGACACTATAACTTTAGAATATCGGAATGCGATTACATAATTGTTATTTTAATTCCATGATTGTTTCATTCATTATTAAACAATGCCGATTAATGAAAGCGTTGTCAATCAAAGTGAATGAATAAGTAATTGAGTAACCATAAAATGACGTAAAACATTCACACAAAACTACCAATAGCTATGATTTTACCGAAGTCATTTGAAAAGGAGTATACAAGTAGAACGGAATCGCACTCAATACCCATCCTTTGTATGAATCACATAATATTCTCGTGGCACTAGTACGTCGAACAACAGTTCCCACGGCGTTCAATCATAGCTTACTGGGAGTCTATATAAATGGCGGCACTCTGATCGCTCATGCGCCACCAATATTTTCTTCATCGAGGCAGGCTTACTGACGATGTCCGGGCTATATCGCTGTCATATTTCAGGGAGAACGATAGCGAAGACGTGACGACCCCCGGATTTGAGACCCCACCCCTCCCCCCATACATCACGTCTCGCCGGACCCCCCAACACCCTCCCCCTTGCATTTCAAAGGCCCTAGTGGACTTGCATTTATTCTTATATACTGCGTTTAATAAAGCTCTCGAGGTTGATATTAAAAATTCTTCCTTAGCACCAGATTATGGCGAGGAATGAATTAAGAAGGGTTTTGTTATGCTAACTATGCCCCGCGAGCTCGCATTAAAGATTTTAATAGCTATAGCTCGGCTAAAACATGGTTTTAATTAGTCAGCTTGCACAGAATCAGTTTTAACACTTGGAAGTTTCGAGAAATGAGTTAACGAGTTCTCTTTGTGCAGTAAAAGTTAGCGGGGGTTCTTGTTTGTCACTGTCTTGTTAGTTTTACAATTACTGAGCGGTCTTTTAAAGGAGTTTTTATTGATCTTGCAGTTTGCGCCATTGGAAGTGTGCAGGAAGAAGACAATTGTGTTTCTATTTACTGCACAAAGCGCGAGCCACTTTTCTAAAGTACTGTTTCTGAACAGTGTTTTATGTCTGACTATGTATAAGTCTAAATATGTCTAAAACTTGCTTAAACTTAACAAAGCACATTTAAACAAACCTATAACCATGCAGCCCAACAAACCGATTATAAGACTCCTCTATTAAATAAACCCGCACAATAATATGACAATCAGAAGCAACCTCTTTATTCCGAGCCCCCATTCTTCAACAAAGGGGTACAAAACTAGTATTCTTGGTGCACAATGCTGCAGATTGCACCTACTTGTGATTCAGAGTCGCGTGACTGAGTCCCCTATAAGCGCGCCCGTAACTTGGAACGTGATGCAGCTCGCAGGACTTATAGCTCACTCATTCTTCTACTTAAAGAGCTCAAACTAGTTACGGTGACTTATGGAGAAGAATCTACGAGCTTGAGACTTTCTTTTGTTTTTTATATTGAGACTGATCGTGATGTTAGTTGAGTTAACTTTCGCGTAAATTGGTGATTTGGTAGGTCGCATTTTTTTTTGTATTTGAGGACCAAAAAAGTAATGGAATGTGAATGAATTTGTACGAGTGCTTATACGATGTTTCATACTTCTGTTCATCGAATGTGGTGACCTATTTTTTGTAGCTTCAAACTGAAAAAGCAATACCGACTTTAAACTGAGCCTACGTTTGAAGCCATAAATAACAATAATGTGTTAAAAGGCTGCAGTATCGTTTAAGTATTGATAGATTGTCCATCGCCCCCGAGGCCTGGCTGGTCATTTATTTCTCTAAATCGTTCCGTTTTACGTGACTCGAAATATAAGCAGACGGACTATATTTTTTAACTTTCAAATAAACTGTTAGGCACATTATTATCACAAAATATCGAAGTTTTATCTGGTAAACAAAATTACAGGTTTGTGTTTCATATTTTCGATTTTAAAACCACACTTTTGCAGAGTTATTATGAAGCTATTTTAAAATGAAATACCTTAAAGCAAAATTTTGCAAACACACACAGTCGTGGTCAGGCTTGGCCCGCATAGCTTCGAAACTATTCGTGGCTCGAGTAGTCTCATCAAAGAGTAAACTGTCTCAAACAGTCCTAGTTGCCACCACACAGGTGCTCCCTTTGTGCGTAATATATCCACAAAATGGTTTCCCCAACAAACAAATTTATTCCATTGAAGTTCCATTTTGTTCGCGTGAAATTTTTACGAAATATTCTCGAAATTCAGGAATGCTGTTTGGTTTCAAATGTTTCATGTGGTGTGCTCGATGGTTTAATGTACTTAGTATATGTTGGTTGTTTTTGGTATTTACGGCTGTTATTCGGTTATTAAAATAGCTATTGTGGAATTCGTTTTGTCGTTATTGTTATTTTTGTGGTGCGATAGGTTCGGTTTTCAGAATGTTATGATTTATACGCTACCAAGGAATCTTTAGGACAGTCCAAATTAGTATACAGATAAAGTCAAATATTTTTCTTGTGGATAGTTTTTTTCTTCCACAACATCTACTACAACAATTAAGTACGTAGAAATGCATACTTTACTATGGTATTGTAAAAAACAGCTCCAAAATCCCTTTTCCGAAGAGCTTTAAAATGATCCGAAGCGAGCTTTATATTTAAATTCCATTAACCGCAGTTTACATTTCACTTAGCATTTAATTACACACGTGACAGCCTACCAGGGTTTCATATCCGTGCGGAGCAGTTTTCTCATTATAACTTCCATTTGAATTTAACCGTCAAAGTTTCTGTGACAGCCACATATAGCCAAGAATAGCCGCGGTCGCAGGTTAGTCGACGTAATCCAAGTTGGCTCGTGGCTTGCCAGCCGAAGTTACCCGGCTTTTGTCAAATGTCCGACACTTGAATACGCGATATATTTTACATGTGGAAGTTAGAATTGGAAAGTTTGAATGTCAGGAATTGCTTTGAAATATGATAGTGCTATGATCGGGGTTTGAAGTTTGGTCTCTTTGTTATTGGTGTATCTGAGCGACTGGTAGTTTCTATAGCTATAGTTAGTCAAAGATAAAAAATAAGGACAAAGAAACACCACTCAACTTAATTAACAATTTCATTAACAAGGCGATAATTTTGCCAACAAAATTAAGTCAGCTTTATAAATAAAAATGACTTATTCAAATGAGTTGACTTAACATAATATTCGCCAATAATATTAATTCATAATCTGCCAAGTATAAACAGCCAAGCAGAACAAAATAAACATCTTGGCACGAAACTTGGCACATCTTACAATGGGTGCTGAAACTTGGCCGTCCTTTGTTCAAAGAGTCGTTGCAAAGACGAACTTGGCGAAATTTAAATTTAAAATTGACAAAAGTTGCATTACAATTCGTTTGTTAATTATTTGGTTTGAACACCTGGTGTCTTTGGCAGTATTTTTTTCGGATTTTAATACGATTCAATTGTTATGAAGTTTTGTGCAATTAATTCTGTCCCTCCGGAAGATAGATTTTAATGTATTCTTTACAGAGGCTTATAAACTATTTGAATAATTAATATTTTGTTTTTAAATAACAATACAAACCTGACTCTTTTATTACCTAACAACAAGGTATTCATAATATTGACATCTAAATCGGTTGACTTAAAAGACACCTACCTAACTGAGATGCAGTTAACAACGTTTCATTTAAAATTTTACATTTAATCACAATTCTCATTATCCAAATATCACCAAAATATGCAAAGAATTTCGAACTCTATTACCATAATCATACACATTTCCTAACCGACTTAATTCCTAACATTTCCACAGTCCCGATTAAAAGTGATTAGTATAATTCAAAGCGGTCCCCATCGTCATTATAGATTCATTCTATGTCTCGCCGGTAGGGCTCCAAATGGAGCGATATTGGGCTCCAAATGGAGCGGTATTAAGCTCCCTGCATACCGGGGCTTCAGGCTTCGGTATCCCTTTTAAATATAATGCCATATCTAATTGAATATTTATAGGAAGTCGGTATTACGGTATCGATGAAAAATTCCTCAAAGAATTTTTCGGAGTATTGTATTCGAGACTAGGTTGGGGCCGCGGTTTTACCCCTATGCCAATGGCCGTCTTTAGGGTACCACCTTCTATGCTGAATTTCATCCCCAATCCTTTCAGCTATTCTGCCCTGACTGAATTGTGCAGAAAACCGTTACTTTCGCATGTACTACGACGTTAAAAAGGAAGGTATGAAGGTATTAATTTCTTTCTAGATTGTTTTGCAAAGTTATTTTTAAACCCTTATCTGATTTAATCCTATCTTTAAAAGCAACTAATCTACAGATTTGACAAGATTATTTGATAATGTTTTATACGAGGATTCATATGACACAATTGGCACCAACTTGGCTTTGCCAACGTTACACAATAGGCTCCCTGGACTATTACACAGGAGTTCACAAAACGAATGACAGCTAAACCCCTCACCTTAGGCGGCGCAGTCGCATGCGCGCCATCATACACGTACAGATGATCGTTGCAGTCAAGTTGCAGCAGGTCAAAGTGCAGCATGAACCGCTGCAGGATGCTGTGCGTCTGGAAGGTCACCGTGCAGTCCAGGTTGCGTTCGTTGCGCGACCAGAGCACGCCGCCGTCCACCTTGCGGTACTGCCGCTGAAGGAAGTGGTCCTTGCATAGGGAGTCCATGTAATCTGGAACAATGGACACGTACGTTAGTTAATGATGATGCTACCGGTTTTAGAACTGCGATGGTTTTTAAATGGCATATCTATGGGCCAATGCAGCCTGAAAATAAAATTATGTTGATTTGATTTAAAGTGATAGAAGAGTAGGTGAAGGGCAGCCATAATGCAATCTTCGTAATATTTTATGAAATAAGATTTTTTTTTGTGGATACTTATGGAATACATATCTTAGGTAAATTCTTACCCACTGAGTTATTTAACTGAAGAAGATTGGCGATTTCAGACTTTGAAAGTCCAGGTCGTCTCCTCAAGATGTTCTCCTTTACCTACACTTAGCGAATAGTGTTTAAGCTACTTTGGAAGTACATATAATTCAGACGAGAGCTACTTTGCCTATAATCGAAACCACACACTCGTTCTTTAGAGGCTGATTCTTTATCCACTAGACCCCCGTGATTACATTCTCCTTGAATGCTTACACTCTGAGTGTGATTCTAAAACTCGTCTGAATACCAATCCCCTAACTAAACAAACAAACCCAACAACACAGGAGTTTGGTATCGATCGCCAAGTGTTCTGTCGCCGACACTAACTGATCACCCGCGTGAGCGATGGGTTCAACACAAACAGTTACCTAGTTACCTGCACCCGGGGACATTCGATTAACTTCGCCTTTCCAAGGGTCGAGGGACAACGCTAATATGTAAAGTCAATTTTGAATACTGTGTGCTTAGAACCTGAGGGTCTTAGTTCTGAAGTTCTGTGATTGAAGCTGGTTTGTGAGGAGTGAATTATATGGGAGTTCTTGTAATGTAAATGCTGTGAAATGTGTCAGAGAATGACGCAGTTTAATATCTGTAAGATCTTTATCGACACGATACAACTGAGGAATGATCAAAGATTTTTGAAACACATTTTTTTTTAGGTTTTTGGCTCAGGATTGTTAATAAAGCTCTATGTCTACATATGTATGTATGATGAAAAGACTAGTAACAGGTCACAATATTTATGGAATATGACCAACCAAATACCATCTGATTACTCAATGGAACTTCTATCAGGAGAACACATTCCTACATTTATCTTACACTACAACATACTACGTACTTTCACACGTCGCAACCAAACAACATTGAACCTTTTACCTTTACATTAAGGTTGGAAATCATGATGGGTTTACCTAAGATATTGATGAGATATAGATTAGATAACTGAGTCAGTTTATCTGTTGGTTCGGAGCCAGTTTTTAGGAAGCTGCCAAGCGATCTCAACTGCTGGCTGCAGACTTTTGTCTGCTTCTTTAGATATTATGTGAGTATTATTTTTATTAAAATAATTTATGATCTATATCTTATACACTCCACAGACCCTAAACTCTTTTTGAGGACTTGTAATGTAACACAAAACTTTAATGGAATATGACATCACTTGAGTGAAGTATTCTATGCAATTTACAGTTAGATTTTTAAAAATCTTTAGAAATATCATCAGGCCAGCAATTCACTCATAGGGATGAATTTCCTAATTAATTTGACAAATAATCATTAAATGCCCTAACTTCTCCCTTCCAAATTCCAGGTCACACTGCAGCACAATCCTGATACTGGCGCTCCTAATAGCCAGTTCATCATCAGCGCCTACCAACCGGCTCCTCATGAGCTTGGTGTCAGGAGTCACCACGGGACTAGAGGTGCCCACTGCCGTGGTCGCCGGCACGGGCGCCGGAACCGGATCGTTACAACTAGTGGTGAATGTTCATACGGATAGTCATGGAAATATCGAAGTTTTTACGAATTAAAGTGATGTTTTAGTGTGTGAGTAAGTTTATATGTGTGTGTGAAAAAATGTTGAGTGGATAGAATTTGTGATTTGACAATACCCTGCCAAACTGCCGAAGACTTGAAGATGGGGACTTACAGATATGGACAATAGGTGCCTATAACCATAGTAAATTATACGTTTATATCTTAGACTAGGAAGAAAGTCACCAAATAGTTACAAAAGCGAGGAAACGAAATATATCTGATAATCAACTTCAATTTGTAGATAAGAGAGATAAACTGCGCGAGATCACTACGAAAGCGTGTGAACGATACTTGATAAGAGAAACGTAAACTACTTACATATAAGTAGTACTGTATACCTCTATTATAGTCAATTATTTATACTTCTTATTAACATTGCCAGTTATTTATAATTTTGAGAGAAAATGTATGTTATTCATAATTATACTCACACAAATAATAAACGAATTTCGATAAAACTTCGCAGATAGAAATGCGAAAATTACTCTGTATATCCGGCTTTCTCGCTAAAACTAATGAACCTATTTAAATGAGGTTTGCCGCAGAAACAGCCTCAGAAAGGGCATAGGATACATATTATTTTGGTGTGGGATGTAGTTCTCAGGTAAAATTAAGCAATATTTGATTATAGATTATTCTAACCACAACACACCGGTTTGGCCAAAAATGCTATTAACATAGTTTTATCTTCTTTCGTTCTAAGATTCAAAATCTATGTTTGTCTGTACAAACATTCTTAGTGACTCTAGACGTATTCGTAAGGATTGAGACAAATAAGGCTATAGTGACATACTGCTCCTTCAAGTATTTAATAGTGACGTAATTTTGACTCCAGGAATGCTTCTCAAAGGCATACCGGCTTCAGCCTGAATTTCATGGAACAAGATAAACGTAACTCAAGAATCCGTCTTTAGCAAATATTAAAGTACTAGCTGGTGCCCGCGACTTCGTCTGCGCAGGTTTAGTATTTCGAACAATATGTTTACAAATTGTAGCCTATGTGTTATTCTGATGTATAAGCTATATTATTGTAAAGTTTCATTAAAATCCATTCAGTAGTTTTTTGCGTGAAAGAGTAACAAACATCCATACATCCATACATACAAACTTTCGCGTTTATAATATTATATATATATATAGTAGGATTTTGTTCTACAAGATTGTAGCTATCTAGCAGATAAAATAGTCAGGTTTTATGACGTTTTTAAGTCTTCGTGTTGAGGGGTGTTAAGTATTGAAATAATAGTGACAGTATCTTGAAAAACGCTGTGAAGTTTCGAGTTTGAAGCACATAATTTTTGATTGATGATAAGGATGTACAATTATGTCTTCACATGATTATGTAAATAAGTAACTATAGTATGTATTACGAAATAACCTGTCTCTGCAAATATTGTTAAAAGCCTTTGGGTATGACAAATCGTAAAAACACAACGTTTGAGTTATTTTGCATCAGAGTATGCGTATTGAGTGACTGATTGACACAGAGTGTGATAAGTGATTATTGCTTACACAGAACATACTTTAAAATTACTCAATAACTTTCTGTAATCAATCTGCTATTCTCCTACTAGTTAGAAGAAGTAGCATGAATACCAGTCCATTTAAAAAACCTCAGCATATAGCGTTTGCAAATCAAACTCAGTTCGTCAAATTGTAAGCGAATTTTGTATTGAAAACGTACGCCAATTCAATTCAGTCAGTAATTGTTACTCTGATTCAGAAGTTTGTTTGAAAAACGAAACTTTTGTTTCACAACTGTCGGGAAACTAGCTAATTGAACAATGATAAAAATAGGTTTGAAGTGCAGTGATGCTAATTGAAATTCTGCCTAGGGATGCATGTATTATTTTGTTACTTTATTACTGTAAAAAATATTATGGCAGGTTATACCTATTTTTTGAAAGAGGTACCACGGCCTTGCTACATAAACAGCTTAAGAAGGAACATGGTATGTTTAAGTTAGTAAGAATCTTACACTCAGGCTTCACCCACAGCGGGATTCCCGAGAAAAAAAATTATACCTATTTATAGAAATTACTGTGTAAAAGATAAACACTGTTTTTTGGAACCACTAAGGTACAAAATACGTAGCTATGTTTTATGATTACCTAATATTAATTACAGATATCTAACGAATGAAATCTGTCATAATGTATGCTTGATATAAACGCAATGTGTATGAATTTATTAATATTAATTGCTGTATTTAAGCTTCTGTTGTATAAAACATTTATTTGTATGAAAAGGCTCGTTGTATCTTGTTGTCTTTTTATATTTTTTATTAAAAATAATCGTTAATTTAATGGGTTTATTTTTTATAGTGCGTGTTAGTTCGTAGTAGGTAGTGGTTAGTTATAGGGCGTGGGTTCGATTCCAGGTCAGGCAAGTACCAATGCAACTTTTCTAAGTTTGTATGTACTTTCTAACTATATCTTAGACACCAATGGCTGATAAAAAGGTGAAGGAAAACATCTTGAGGAAACCTGGACTATAAAGTCTGAAATCACCAACCCGCATTGAGCAAGCGTGGTGATTATTGCTCAATCCTTCTCTGTGTGAGAGGAGGCCTGTGCCCAGCAGTGGGACGTTAAAAAGGCTGTTACAAATTTTTTATAGTACCACGAAAATATAAAAGTTGGAATTGTAAAAAATGCGGTAATTGCAGAGTTTGATATTAACATTATCACATTTGACTAAGATGAAGACTATAACCTACCTACTCAAAAACAAAAAAAAATGTCTAATAACTGAACTATTAAAAAGACAATCGGATAGACAATAGTCTAGACTGGTGAAATGACAAAAGAACAATTGAGCACCCTTTCCTTCCCACCCAATACCCATTCGTGGGACTAATGGCTGGTTCCGAAGATTGCCGAAATTAGCCGACGACGCCCGAAGCGGTCACGTACAGGTGAATTGGAGGACTGATAAGTTACCTTACTAGCTCTATATTATAGGTAGGGATAATATGAATCTATGGAATTACGAGTGAAGTTTTTTTTGGAAATGCAGGACAAATAGTAGACAAACAGTCAAATTCGTTAGGTCAGGTATTTATTATCATATCACGAAAATTATATAGTATGTTTGTTACTACTTCAGGTAAACTCCTGAACGTTTTTTGATACCTGAGTGCTGATTCCGAGTTTTGTAAGTTTACGCGCTCGATACGTAATTATAACTTGGCTGAAGTAAAGAGTCGTATGCTCCATGACATGATTAGAATATAGCACATTCATTCATTTTTCCGGATAACGACGTTTACTATTTCGCAAGTGAGCGCGTTTATAGTACGACCAAGTGCCGATGACAGCCTTTATGAAATAAACATGTCAAAAATAAATACTACGTAATTTAGTTGTATGATAATTTACGCATCGAGAAAGTTAACTTGCAAAACTCGCACTAGGCACTCAGTTGACAGTATTGCATATAGCTAAACATTATGAAGGCGAAAGTGTGATGTTTAGTTTATTTAGTTTTACTGGCTAAAAATAATTCGATTTCGATGAAACCTGGTAGTTACGTAACTTATTGAGCATAGAGCTTATGGGCTACTTTTATACGTATGAAACAACATATTTCTTAATTAAAACATTTATAATAAACATGTTCATCTAAGCAGCAACCCTATACAAAAAATATATACCTTACATAACCATATACATACATCCTCAGATCAAAGGAACCCTCTAACTACCCACATATAGCAAGCTAATCCATCTAATAAGGCCCACAATCTCACTATACATTGCGGACACATTGACCCACATAGGGACGCAGACAGGCGTTTGACGTACATTGCTCGTCTTCAATGTACTGTTTAGCCGGTGTGGACCACCGAACCGGCGATGGAACGCGAATAATGAAGATAGTTGATTATTGTCTGACAATCGGTTTCGTTTGGTTGTTTGTGTATTGAATCAGTTTTTTGGTACTTGGTACAGTATCAAAAATGTACATAGTACATTGGAACATAGTTGTAGATAAATTATAAAAGTTTGTTTGGTTGGACGCATGTATCTCAAGCACGGGAACGAAATCGCGGGATCTAGTCTAAAAATATCATATAAAATTATGCCTAAGTTAATAAATAGGGCAACCTTCTAAAATTATATAACATGATAACTCCATACATTTCGTGTTACCCTTTACACTAACCCATGTACAAAATGTCGTCTCCTAATCCTTCACACACACAAACATACATGCACATTAAGCCACGCACACACACAAGATCCTTTTAAACATAAGCGTCAATTTTCGACTTCATTATATTTTCATTTACAAAAGAGAAGTCGGCAAATAACCCTTTCGTCGTCCAACTGGTACAAAGGTGGACTTGTGTAAAAACTGGGTTATTATCATGGAGAACAAAATGACTAGCGGAGTTGACATAACGGAAAATCTCCTAAGAAAGTAGCGCGCCAAAATGCAGGTATGCGGAGGACGAATATCGTTACATGCCTGCCGTCGACCCGATAATTTTTTGAATAATGAAAGTCGTTGACAGGTGTCCCAAAGAACCCGAGCACCTCATTAGTTCACTCTTAACTGATCGTTTTGATCATGTCCACCTTACTTATTTGACCTAGAAGAAGACGCCTAACCTACCTGCATTATGTCATCTCCGCTTACTTTCCTTACTCCGTGATTATTACCGTCGGTGAAGGGTTAGACAAAAAGCCTGAGCAAATTACAGCTTGCTAGGGTTGCTTTTTGTTATAATGTAATATTTAGTGAGGCTTTGAGCTCTGGAGCTGAGAGATTTGTTTGGGATGTGGTTTCACTGTTTTGTGGTGCATCTCACTGTAGGTAACTTTATAATCCTTAAATATTACATATGTCGCAGGGATATGATAAAAATGTTGTTATTTTAACATCCTCCGTGATTCGCTCAATTCCCTAAGGGATTTGACCAACACTGAACCAATTTAGGGATTTGTTCAATTCACTAGATTTGTTTAGGAAAAGATAAAATCGTGTTGTTGGCTACACTGTAACTGCTGGTACTTAAAACCCGTGGAAAGTCTTATAATGGTTAATCATCGTGTGAGTGCAGGGGTAGTACTTTTTACAAGTAAAAGGTTCCATGTGAAAGTAACGTTACGTGTGTTAATTCTTCAACTGTTTATGTGGTTCCTATGTCACTTCTTTTTAAAACTATGAAATCAATATCATCGTTTGTATGATGATGTGACAGTTCTAACTGGGCTATTAACAAAACTTAAATGACGTTC
Organism: Helicoverpa zea x Helicoverpa armigera; assembly: GCA_033682625.1. NCBI lineage: Eukaryota > Metazoa > Arthropoda > Insecta > Lepidoptera > Noctuidae > Helicoverpa > Helicoverpa zea x Helicoverpa armigera. The sequence goes on from JAWIIS010000028.1 coordinate 13,023,839, forward strand.
CAAAAAATTCTCATAGTGTATCATCATATAGCCTTTTTCCGTCTATATTGGGATTACAGTCCACCAAATGCAGCTGAGTACCAGTGTTTTACATAGCGCGACTGCCTATCTGATCTCCTTTACCCAATAACAGAAAGTAAAATCTTCAGTACGTTTCTATACTCTTCCTCCTATAAAATTAAATTATAAATTTAAAAAAACCCCCGACCCAAAAAAAGTATGCAATAATTATGACAAAAGGTTAAAAACGCTAAACCCTATAAAAAGCAAAAAATAACTTTTAACACTACGTAAACTAAATTTTGTCGTGTCGGGGGACCGCTCTAATTCATTACTTTAGATACGTGTTTTTTTTTTTAAACGAATGTTGTAATTAGGTAGGTATCATTTTATTTATGTAAGTATTTATGAAGGTAAAAAGCGGTCCCCCGACACGTCAAAATTTAGTTTACGTAGTGTTAAAAGTTATTTTTTGCTTTTTATAGGGTTTAGCGTTTTTAACCTTTTGTCATAATTATTGCATACTTTTTTTGGGTCGGGGGTTTTTTTAAATTTATAATTTAATTTTATTTCATGCTTTTTAAAGGAGCTCCTTAATTTTTTCCTTCTTTCATTTAATTTATTTTATCTTAAGATGGGGTCGCTATATGCGATCTCGGCCAAAGGAAGCTGTTTAACAATCCTCATGACAAACTGGCTCTGGGAGAATTGCACAGACTGAGAAACAATAAAGATTAGAACTAGAACAATAGACATTCTCGATTTTCAGCAAAAATATAAATCGGTTTATCCGTTTCATTTCAGCATTTCAGGGTTTCATCCGCCACATCCCATTTCCAGCATCAGGTTCTCGTCAATCAGAAACATGAAGAGAACTCGTCAAGACAAATTCAACGAGCCCAAACTCGATGGGTTTACTAAAAGGCAGTTCAGGGTTACGTCTCCTACCTTCGTGCCCTAACAGCAGACCAGCTCAGTGGCTCCAAAAGACATTAGTGTTTCAAATTTCAGATCTTACATATACTTACAAGTAAACAGAGCGTGTAACATTCCTATCACATCTAGCAAACGAGCTGATGACCTTGAAGACCTGAACCGATTTCCACCAAACATAGCTAAGAACACTCCCGACTGACATACCTTTTAAACAAAAAAAACCGCATTACAATCGGATCATCCGTTTGGGAGCTACGATGCCACATACACACACACACACACACACACACACACACACACAGACACGTCAAACTTATAACACCCCGTCGTTTTTGCGTCGGGGGTTAAAAATCGTATCCCAAGGTTAGCCGGAATTATGATTACTGGGTTTTACGGCCCGTAACCCAGTGTCCCTCGTAAATATCATTTAATTGAGAATTTTTAATTTAACAAAGTGTTGCTCCCGACTGCCGTACTATTTCCCTTTTATTATAATTTGTAATTTATTGAGGTACGCTGCGAATTGCTCGGGTTATTCTGTTATCTTTTGTTTTTATTGTATTTTTGAAGTACCTCAGTAATTTGGTTCTGTTCTAAGTTCTACCACTGGTGGTGAAATAAGTGATAATGATCCTAAAATTTGGATATATCACTACATTCGCCAATAGTTTCACCCGCATGACGTAAAAATATTTGGTAAGCCCAAATAAAGAGTAGCCAACATACTACTTCGATAAAATGAGCCGTAATATCTAACTAACAAAAAAAAAATGTTCTAATCGGTATAGTGTCACTTAAACAAAATTCAGCTTTATAATATTAAATATAGATTATAATTTATTATAAAAGAAGAAGCAACTCTATATGGGTTAAAACTATTTCCCTTTCGTCTCAAAACATCCTAGAGATTCTATTTTCTTAATAATTAGCTCGTATTTTCCATAATAAACAGTAGGTATATTAATATCAGCCACTTGACGTACCAGAGTAAATTACGCGTAAAAGCTAGTGATGCGTTAACGCTGCGTCACCGCAACGGCCACGCTCGGTTCACGCACAAATGCGCGCGTGATACGCTGAGTAAACGCCAGCTTATTGACAAGATATTGCCTCTTAAATAGATTTAAGAGGCCTTTGTAATACACTAGTTATTTCCCCTGTTTTCACCTGCGTTTGAGGGTATTTTTTTTCGTTTTCAGATGAAATATAGCCGATGTTATCCGGGGATAGTGTAGCTTCTCAACAGTGAAAGAATTTTTCAATACAGTTCAGTACTTTCGATGATGTGTAAAGCACCCAAAATTAAAAACTCAATAAAAGAGTAATCAGTGTAAAGTACAAGTACTGTAATGACCAGCAGAGAAAACTTCTATCCACATTACTCGAAGTATTTTCACATTTAACAACAGTAATTATCACATTTTTAGAATAGCTACTAAACAAACGAAATACTCAAATTCAGGCATCCCAATTCCACAGAGCGTAAAAAAGGACGAGTGTAAAGAGGAGTACACACACTACACACATAACAAACGCTGCGCCACTAAATCGCTTCAAAAAAGTGTGTACACCCCTTAACACTACAGACAATACAAACTAAAACTCTCATGAAGGGGAAAGAGAGAGAGACATAAGTGTTGAAGTTAGAGCAGATAAAAAACTTTCCAACTTGCAATAATGCACTAAGTTGTTGTGGACGCTCAAACTACTATTACAGTGTTCCGCGAGTTTAAGTGCCAACTATACCCACGTTATAGTCACTGTGTGTGTTTGTTCATGCAATTAATACAAGCAATCATTCCACAGTTTAAACTGACTGCTACTCTATAGCAGCATGACACTAAAGTTCCTAAGATAATATGTTTAAGATTTTATATGAAACCTTTTAGTCTATCGGATAATGGTCTGGAAAGCACTTCACTCATCCTAAACGAAGTCGGGAGTACACCCTCTTTAGAAGTAGGGGGGCGGGTGGCGGGGTGGGCCGAGGGTATCGACCCGCGCCATTATACCGCTGGGTCGTTCACCCCGCGCCCCGCTACACCGTACCGTAGGCAGCTACGGCGTAGCCTCGTAGCGTCGTAGCTAGCAAAGGCATTTTTTCCGTTTTCCCTGTTTTGGTCCAATATTGAGCCTGTTTGTTATTTGTTTTTGGACAATGTAAGTATTAGAGTAGAACGTTTGTCGTTATGGGTTTTCGTTACAAATTCAACAGGGCTTAGTATTGCGGAACAGAATATTTTTATGGTACTTTGATGAGGACTTCTGCTTAGAAATGTGAATGGGAGGATAAAAGATAAAGATATTTTATTGTAAGTAAGTATATTGCAATTTGTTTGTGGTATAAGAGCTTTATGAGATCTACTTGGATGTTGTAATTAATCTCTCTGATATTCTCTCTTAGAACTAATTTGTGTTCGTAGCCAAACTAAACTTTACTACAAAAACTAATTACAATCCAATTCTTCAGCAGGTAAATATAACCTTATATCAGTGTGTGTCAGGAATCCAATCAGTACGTCCGATAGACAGGACCTTCATCAATGGAAGCTTCACGTTTAGGGGTAATTTCATATTCATCGCGCGCAGAATTCTAATCATGCTAGATACTTCATAAAGGACGAAATTATGGACTCTCTCTACATACAAATCAATAATATTAAACTTTTGTTTTCTGTGAAAGGGACATTTAGAGGGTTTTGTTATTTTATTATTAAGTAGTCAGCTCACAAAAGGTTTCTCTCTTCAAAAAATGGCTATTTTTGTTTAGGTATTTTCTGAAGGTTTAGGTTTACTTACAGATACACTTATTAAACTACTCGAAATACTTAATTAAATAACATATAGCAGCAATTCTGGTCATGCAATGTAATATGAGAATGTACCTATTCGTATTAATCTGTATAGTACCTAGTCGGTGTTTAAGTTCTCAATAAATAATATGTACTTATACTTGATGAACGTACAAAAGCACCAAAACCAAAGATTTTGTTCTGAACACCCACATCCCACATGGTAAGTTTCGGTTGTAAACCACACACTACGCTAGAACTTAACGCTTACTCCGACTTGGTTCCAATCCAACTTCTCTACCACATTATATTGTAAAAGATACGATCTATGAAAACTATATGTTGTTGTTAACTGATTATATGAAATCTAACATGTTTATACACACGTATAAACATGTAAGAAGCAGTGTGTTTCGGTCGGTTTAGATGACACTTATCAATATTATAGCAATATCAGAATAACATATAGGCCAATTTGTATCCTCCTCTGTAAAGTAGCCTCCTATGGAAACGAACGGGCAAGAAATTCCATGGTTAGGTACTTGAAATTGTCAAAACTGTCTATACACGCTTCTCAAATACACCTACAGCCTATATTCCGTCTTCATAATATAGATTGTGTACGTAATACCCAATTCTCTGAACATAAACCGGACTGCAGTAATGTGGTGTTTACAAGCTCTGCCCGCGTTCGTCGCCCATTAAATGACGCCATTGACGCCCTGCGACCGCGGACGGACATGTTCGCTGGACGACAATGTTCAGCGTCGGGCGCGTCCAGCAATGTATGGGTGAAAGCGGCTATAGGTGTGAGTAAGGGACTAAAATGTGGGCTGTTTGATTTTTTTTATTTTTATTCACATGTACTGTAGACAGTTGTTTTAATTAAATAATTATTTTTATTGTTTTTGATGAATGTGTTGCGTTATGTGGAATATATTCACGTAAAAGAGTCATTAACATAAATATCTATATACTTAGGTATGTGGGTCTGTATCTCTGAATTTTCCCGTTTCAAAAAATGGTTTAATTTGTATCTAACACCTTAAAAATAACCATAGGTAACCAGTACGCACCGACTATCTCATATGAGATATCTAGACACACGGCAGTGTGTCCGCCAAGTTCGAGCAAAAAAGGCGACACACCGGCTGTGGGTTATATTACACGAACCATTTCGGGCCAAATTCGACCCCCCTGTAACTCAAAATCTATTTTATTTACGCATATCAAATTTCTAGTATCTGTTGAGACCCCCTCACTTATCTAAAATACAAAATTTCATTAATATACCTATTGTAGGTCTTGAGATATTGACGTCTGAAAATCGCTATTTTTACTATACACTCACTGACTGATTCACTTATTCACTGATTCACTGATTCACTGACTCACTCATCAAAAACCTAGACCACTTCCAATGGTCGTATTGACTTGAAATTTGGCATGGAGGTAGGTCTTTATGTCAAGGTAAAGGGAAAAATCTGAAAATGGCCAAGTGTGAGTCGGTTTCAAAATAATGAAGGTGTTTTATACCCGGTGTAAATTTATACCCCTAAGGAACTAAAACGAACTAAATTTATCTATATTTATATAATATATCTTCGAATGGTACAAAGGTTTGTATTTAGTCAAAGTAAAGTAAAAATCTGAAAACGGCCAAGTGTGAAATCACTTTCGAAAATAACGAATGTGTAACTTTGATCCACGAACATAATATATGATAACATGTCATGTCAGTCAGTTGGTAAATCTAGTTCATTTCTTTGTAAGAAACATAGTGCATATTAAAAAATCTAAAAGATAGTATAAATGAGACATTTCTTTAACTAACTTCATCATAAGAAAAAAATAAAATAAAGAACCTTACAAAAATAAATGAAATCCCACCCAAAACAAAAATGTGAAAGACTGCCAAGTTCGATAATATGGGAATGCTTCGCCTATAAAAGAAGTGAGATCTGAATAAGTACCAAGTTCCATACACATACCTCAGTTAAAAATAGTTACTTTTTAATGATGATTACTTGGCAAGTTTTAATAGAAAATTAAATACTTGATTCATTGCGTTTAGTAGGTTTATAACAAGGTGTATGAAAACTTGCCAAGTCACATCATTAAAATATAACTATTTTTAACTGAGGTATGTGTATGGAACTTGGTACTTATTCAGATCTCACTTCTTTTATAGGCGAAGCATACCCATATTATCGAACTTGGCAGTCTTTCACATTTTTGTTTTGGGTGGGATCTATTCAATATCACTAGAATTGACACAGTCACAGCGTTTCGCAGACGGCGCGGCACCGAGCGATGGCAATTTGTAGTTATTTACAGACAGACAGACTATCCCCCATCCCCTTGACACCTACTCCGAGATATACTGTCCACTCAAGCATCTGTTCAGCCAATATGCATAGCATTGTACTTTCTATTAAAAAAAAGAACAACTAAAGATTTTTAAGATGGAAGAGCGTAAAAATCTAGGCTACTAAAAGTACTAATTTTAATTCTATGATTTATTTAATTTAATTTATTCTTTAACTCATTTAGGTAGATTATTGATATTAATGATTAAAATTAAGTCCAGAGTTAGCATAGAGAATTATTCATAAAATCGAATCGGTAATTCATTTTTTACCATTCTCAATTATTCAATTAATTTCATAAAGTACTACTGGTACTACTAACCCAAAAATTGCGGACATAAACTTAATACGACGTCTTACTTACAATTCAAGATAACCCTCCAGCGCTGGGGTGCGCAATAATACGCCAATAATCTTCCAGGACGCGTATTGCGTATTTTGAGCACGTACCTACATTACTGAACGGTATTTATAATATACGACGTGAGCTCTTCAAGCTTCTATCGGGACTAGTAATGAGCATTCAATTAAAGTAAGGAAATAAATGAAAAAAGTCAAATTCAACCAAATAGAAAAAAAAGTACATTTTATTGAATGTTACAAGAAAATGTTGAAAAAGATTTGAAAATCTCTGTAACACAATAGCCACGAGTTTTTTTCTGAAATTAATATTTTTTACGCCTGCTACATTCGGTATCGCTCACGTATTTAAAAGGGAAGGGCTTTTAAAAATAACAATGGGCTTCGGGCAAAAAAAGTTGAAAGCCACTGGTGTATATCGTATCGTCGCCACTTATAGGAAGTTGCCAGTAATAAATTTTCCCGAACGATTATTATATTGCGTATTTTGAGCACGTACACGTGTATTATTCGTATTTACATTAAGTGTGACGTATGACTAAATAATCTGCTTTAACACTTGTTCAAAAAGCCGTAACTTTATTGTCAACATATCATTAAAATTAAATAAAAATATATTGATCGTTGCGCTGTCTGCAAAAATGTAAAACAAACACACGAAATCAGATTTCATTTCCTTGTGCAATATTTCGCAATAGTTACACCCTAACACGTCAAAACTTCCTCAAAAGATTTACATGCATGTCACTACCATCAAATGTCATATCATGATATTAAACGTATTTGACACGTTTGGAGCAAAAAGCGCCCCACAGCAGCAGCGTAGGGTTAAGGCCTAGTGTGGGGTACTTTTATATTCTGTGGGGTATTTTTATATTCGGTGGGCAACACCAGGGGGCGGGAGTGGTATCGACAGGTTTCTTTTGGGCCGACGAGATTAATTAAGCCGCGAACGTCCCGTCGTGATTAATGTGCCGAGCTAAAAATGTTTGGAAACTGAAATCAATTTTGTCTTGAAAACATCGTTTGTGTGTTAGACGTATTGTTAAGAGGATTTTGTTAAATTAAAATGTTAAATGTGTGTTAATGGAATCTAGATTTTAAGTTAATAATTAATATAATTTGGTAACTACATACATAATTTGAAAGATATAGATGGCCCTAAGGGGTTTCATTTTTCCTAGCATAGACACTGGCATCATTAAAATAAGGAATTTTGGGAACTATGTAAATAACAAAATGCCGATTTTTGGACTTTGGCGCCGATCTCAAGAACCGCGGGGCGGATTTTTAAAAATTCCATGTTGGATAGCCATGACTTGAGGGAGTCTACTTATTACCCGGGTGAGCAAAGTATAGGTACACTTCCAACGGAACACGGTTGAAATAGCTGGCGGAAGCTAGCTCTATTTTCTTATTCATTTGCCTTATTTTGATGTTTTTTTGTTAACCATAGGAAGAAGTGGATAATCTAGAAGTAACCTTTAATCTCTTAATTTCCTATAAGTATTAAGGTTTATGTCCTAAACCACATGATGTCACTCTTTACCACCTTTCCTCAAGCAATTGTCTCATAACCCTGGGCTGACCGTGATTCGGCGCATGCGACTATAGTGTAACAATACAATATCTACTATAACATCTGTCATCATGTCTGCCCATTTTCGTATATAATACAGATCATTCTTTAACTGAACGGCAGAGTGGAGTGTTGTCTGGTTTTAAATCTAGTTTTTTTTAGCTGGAATAGTTTTTAGTATATCTTGATAGTGGTCTGACTAGGTTTTTTTTGTGAGTGACTTTTGGCATTTCTCAATTAACATCTTATATATTTTTTGTCCACCATAGTGTTCAAAACTAGCTGATATCTAAAAATGGTGGTACAAAACTGTGAGTAATTAGATTATTTTCTAAAATATTTTATCTATAATTATTTTGATATCTCTCAATCATTAATCAAAGTATTAAATACCTATCAATTTCTTATTGAGGCATTTAGACATTTGGAAATTGTAGTTTGTTTTAATAAGTAGCTTGTACTTATTCATACCTATAGTTTCTACATTTTCCCTATTCGGGCACCGAACTGATGACACAGTGTGGCCAAAATCCCTGGTAAAATGTGATGTTTTCCTCGTGCAATTCATTAAAATGAAGGTTAAGGATATTTTTGAGGAAGCTATTAAGATTTTCCTTGTGGGTATGAGTTATTCACCGTACCATACCGGGAATCGAATCCAGGACCCTCTGGCAATCCGTCATGGTGACCATTTCGATATAAATATAAAGTGATTATTTGGGAATAAATTACGCTATCTAATAGCACTCTTTACTTAGCGAAGAATTAAACAAGTAACCAAGTTTTATCCATGTGTGAAAAATGACAAGTAAGTATATGCTAATGACAATATATGTACACATTGTACACCTCATATGTAGGTATAGTCAAATAATTTATTTCATTTAGGCCTTTACAAGCAATCAGTTTTTTTCCAAGCCTACCAAAAACATGTACTAACTCATTACCAAACAAATACTAAAAAAATCGGTCAAAACAACAACTAATCTAATCACAATTACCTGATAACGAGATCGTAAGATTTCCAGTTTTCGCGGGACCGTGGTTCGTTGCGGCCTAAGACCCCTTGCTTAGTTATCTGTCAGATAACGGGGTGGTTGTTAGGCGTATATTAATCCTAGATAATTCGGCAGGTGGTTGCCAGTCTTCGTGTGGTGGTCACAAGATGAAGACGTTGCATATTATCGGAATAACCGTGGGAGTGGTCGCCGTTTTGGGCGTCATTGGAGGTTGGTTTTTAATGTTATTTTGAAGGAATATACTGTGACAATAGGTGAAAAAGACAGTGCAATATTTGAATTGCAATAAGCCCATAGATTTGCAGGATTTATGGATGTTATTATTGTTGAATTCATTAAATTTACATAGGCCTAACGCTACTATATTTCACAAGACGCCAAAGGCTGTCTTCTGCCAAAGGCTGTCAATAGTCTCTAAGACACATATCAAATGAATTGTACTAATTAAACAGCTATTAATGAAGCCAAATTAATTACGAAATAAAAAATTACCAACGTAAACGGCACAGCTCGAGATTGAAGTGACCTATTTATTTCTACTTGCATTTCTTATGCTTCCCTCGCGAGAAACATTTTGCAAGGAGTTTATTAGGCTATACATACCTACTAGTTATTTTAATCTCAGGTCCTGAAGGAATTAATAAACCCTACAGCCTAAGACTCAGATAATTTTCTTAAAAATCTACTCAGTTTAAGAAATTGTAACAGACACATACTTACAGCTAATTTAGTATACATATATGTACCTATACAATAAAGGTAAAAAATATAAATTAAGAGTTTTCTAAACGTATAAATTAATAGAGTTATGCCCGATTCGTCATTTTAGTGATTTGGCATCCATAAAAAACGTGTCCCAGTTGGTCATTCGATAAAATATTTTATTTTGCTTAGTCCCAATTGGTCATCCGTACTTTATTTTGTAAAAAGTACTGTCAACAAGATAAGCTTTACAATATTGTAATATGTTTTTTTTTTATTATTTATTTTGGTTATGTTTTTTCCGAATATGGCAAGACGCTATTAATAAAATCGCGATTTCAACGGCGTCACACAACGCACGGCCAAAACCAGGATCGCATAAATCAGATGAGTAATATACCAATCAACGAGTGTCCATGGAACTGCCCACCGTGTACTAGGACCGCATAACTTACAGGAGTATAGCAGTCAAGAGTGTCAGGATTTTACGTTTTTTTCCTAATTGTAGATAAACATACCAATTTACACCATCATTCATCATTTTTATGTACACAATCTCTTTGCTAGTTATGGGGGGCCCCTGGTACTTTTGTTACCGGCACAAAAAGTATCGAGTCACATTTTCGGGTTTATAAAATGCCCAAGTTGGCTTCACCTGTATTTTAATGTAAATTTTATTATATTTATATGATAGCTATACCTTTACCTACATCGAAGTTTTTCATTTAAAATTTCTTCTAACACTTTTATTTCTGACGGTACTCTGATACGTGAAATTTTATGCGGGGGACGAATCGGAACTCAAAATTTAAATATTAAATTATTTATTTTGCTCGAATGACCAATCGGGATTTGGTGTATGGAAAAAATAGTTGGTGACCAATCGGTACTAATGACAAATTGGGAATAACTCAATTAATATGCTAAACGTAAAGCTACTCCGTCTTTTAAGCTATCGCGGTCTTTTAAGTGATTTCTGACCAGTTATCTCACAGCATTTATTCTTACTTCCAGGTCTTATAGCATGGGGCGTGATAGCGTCCCAGGTGGACACGCCACCTCCTCCAGAGCTCATACCCTTGGACTGGTGGCAGCATTGCACGCTCTACCAGATCTATCCACGTTCCTTCAAGGATACTGATGCTGATGGCATTGGGGATTTGAATGGTAAGTATGTTATTTTTTTTGTTGATTGTGGAAGAAAAAATTTGTTCGCGCACTTTGCAATTTCGCGGACATTTTAGAAATGTTTTCACGTTTGTTACTGTTTGCTAGAGAGAATAAACCAGAAGGAACATTGTGGAATCTGTCTTTTCAATATTGCTTTATATGTTTACGTTTTCTAGTTATATTAACTCAAAGGGCTGTCAGACTTTTGAACTTATACACAATATGAAAAGTCGTCTTATTAAAATTAAACTACGTTTGAATAGAGAAAATATGCTCCCAAAATGGAACATGTACATGAGTCCAAAAAATACTCTTCCAAATTATTGTTTGTTAGGTACAATTTGGCTTCCTCTCGTAATACCCATATTTATATTTTTGTGCCGTGATGGCCTTATAATGGCGGCTTCCGATATAATAACGCCAGCAGCGAATAATGACATGTAGTTATTATTTAACTGATGTTTAGGTGAATACTTACCTTACAACGTATTATATACGTACACGTGTTAAATCAATGTCATTCAAAAACTAGTAGCTGTATTCCCGCGGTTTCACCCGCGTTTCGTGGGAATCACTGCCCGTACCAGGATAAAATATAGCGTATGTTACTCGGGAATAGTGTAGCTAACAGTAAGGGTTTTTCATATTAGTTCAGTAGTTTCGTAACCTTTTGTGGTACAAACAAACATATTATATTAGTATAGACAGATAATATGGATATCATGCGTGTATGAAAAGTATTTAATGGGCTCTTTATGAAAATAAAAGTAGGTACCTAATTTATTTTAGGTAAAATCCAGGAATTAAAAAGAAATATCTACCAAGGCTAAGCTTAAGAGGTTTTTTCTTAATCTTAGTTTTAAGCCTGTCTAGTAATCCTGGTTTAAGGTTTTATCACTTGGACAAATAAATTTTTGTTCTTTAGCCTTTTTTATTTTATATCATAAATTACAATTGTTCTGTTTACGTCTCCAAAAATATAAGCCTCCCGCATTTCATATTATTATAGATATTTCGTAATAATTAATAACTATTCCTGCTGAAGATAAAATCATCATCTCAACATTTTTTTTCGTAATCAGTTGACTATTGGACAATGGACATTGTCCATTGATAGAATTTGAATAAGTACATTATTTTGATTTGATTTTGATTGATGACCTTTATGCATTCAACTTCCAAAGCAATTTTAATTGGAACAATTTTAAGTGATAAAGAATTCGTCATAATTTTTTATTTTGGTTTTTAGTTTCTTTTTTTTATAGAATAGTTTTTAATTAACATGTACATATGAATTTAATTAAGACAAAGTCGCTAAAAATGAAATGTTAATCTAATGCTGTTATTAGAAGTGTATTATTTTATAAAACGTAGGTACTTATGGGTTAGCCTAAACTTTTTTTTTATAGAATACATAGTTTTACTCGTGATAATTTACAGGAATATTAAGCGAAATGGAGCACTTCAAGGAATCTGGAGTGGACGCTATATGGATGTCTCCTATCTTCGAGTCTCCTATGATCGACTTCGGGTATGACATCAGCAATTTCTACGAGATTCACGACGAGTATGGCACTATAGAAGATTTTAGAGCGCTGCTCAAGAGGGCACATGAACTTGGTAAGTTATAGTTTTAACTTACCAATTTCCCGTGGTTTTCCTTGTGTGTCGAAGGTACCTACTTCTCTTGGCTCGATATTTGAATCATCCTTTTTAAAAGGAAAACGTAATAAACAAAATATGACAGACTAAAGAGACAGCTGACAGTAGGTTCGATGTTTAAATTTTTTTTTTAATCTTGAATTCGGTAAAAAATTTCTTTCGGTTCAACCAAATAAATGATCGTTGTTATTTTATCACCATTACCACGATTAATTTCCATCATGATTTATAAATCCAAACCTGTCGGTCGACTAAACTGTTTCATTTTTTTTGCTGTTACTTCGATCATTTTCGTTTTACATTGAAATCTGTTGCGCTAATTAAAATATATTTGAGTAATCATAGTGTATGTAAGTAAATAATTACCTTCATACATAAAAATGCCTATTATATTACAAACAGCATATTATCATGTGACGCGCGTAGATGTAATTATAAGATTAACTTCTTTCTTGTAATCCTTCGTCATCGGCTTCCTGCGATGTTGTTATGCTTGTTAATACAAGTATTCACATTTACTTACAGACTTACACCTCTATCTAGATAAATTACTTTGTATTTTATCGTTTATTTTTTAAGAAAAAAACAAAATATCTATCTCACTTTTGAATCTTATGTTATTATCTTAACCAATGTAATAAGGTCAATAAAATAGAAAATAGAATGAAGTAGTAAACGTTGTAAAAAAAACACGAGGATAAATTAAAAAAGACTGAATTTGTCAACCCACCTCCGAGAAAGTACGGTAAGTGACACTCTTGCCATATCTGTATGAAAAGAAGCCTTTACCTATGCAACTAATTAGGCCAACGGTATATAGATATTTTTATCAATAAAATAAATCAATCAAAGGAATATTTTGATATCAATATCAAATACAAAATGAATGATGCGGCAATTAATTGGTTTTACTTCAAGGCTGACTAATGATGTGATATTGCAGATTGATGAAATCATTATGCCATAATATAATGACTTCATTTTTGTCTCCCCTCAAAATGCTTGAATTTTCATATTTAATTAGGGCTAATTCAATGAAGGACTATAAAACATAGTCGTACTTTAGGAGAGTTATTTAATGGATCAGTACCTATATTTTTATGAAGCAGATGAATGAAAAGGCTCAAAGTAATTTTATTTCCCGTAAAGCGTATTAGCCTGTTTAATAGTATATTACAATCTTTCTTTTACAGAAGATAGCTACTGCATAGCTCTCAAATTTTTTTGACTTGTTTCTATCTTATGACATCTAATACTTGTATAAATAACACATGGAAAGCTAATAAAAAAGTGATTGCGCCTAGGCATTTCTCTAATGCACGTGGACCTCCGGGGATTAACAACCTTCTTGGAGATCTCTTTCTGATAACAATTATCAGTTATCACATAGATCGATAAAAATAAAAAATGTTAAAATCGATTGATAACCCTGTTATCACCTTACCACCGCTATCCGGATTGAGAAGTCTTAATCCTATTTAATGATAAGATTAATTACTTGAAGTTTTAATATACGTAGTTTAAATTATTAATGAATAGGTATAATTGTGAGAGATAGATAAACTATTTTCCTGTACTTAATGCACTTAATATGCCCCAGCAAAGGGCCCTTTCGGTAATAATAATCGCGAACAAGTTTAGAATGTCCTTCAAAATTCCTCAAAATCATGATCTTTCAAAAAAAAAAACTTTTTTCTTTAAAAAAAAATCTCTTTTGCCTTAAGAATCGAATCTCAGACAAAAAAGGTATAAAAATTAGGGATTCCACGTTGCACTCAATATTTCAACTAGTGACCAAGAAAATAAAGTTATGACCAACAAAATGACCAATATCCATTAAAATTCCAGGTATCAAAGTGTTGCTGGACTTCGTGCCGAACCACGCGAGCACCAACTCTTCGTACTTCATCAAGTCTGAGGAGGGGGACCCTCGGTACAGGGACCACTTCATCTGGGCTGATGGCTACCCGGACCCTAACAATGCCTCCAATAGGTTCCCGCCTTCTAACTGGGTAAGATGAGATTGATTTTCTACCAGATAAGTAGCAATAGAAATAGATGATTATAAGTATACTCACACTCTTTCACAAAAAAACTACTCAATCGTTTTTAAATAGATAATCTTCTAGAACCACTATGTATGCTGACTATGAACAGATCAAAACTGTGCAAATTATATCCAAAAAATATTGAAAAGCAAAGCCTAGCAAATGGGCAAAATTACGCTCTAATTCAGGTCTATTAAAAGGATTCATTAGTCCAGGTCTACATTGGTACAGTTATTTTAAAATACGGCAAGCTACAACTTAGCTCTTACGTAACCTCGAAAGCTATGAATTAGACAGCTATCCAATTCGGTCGGGTTAAAATTAGCAAGCGCTCGATTGCACCGCACTGTTACTACAGTTTAAACTTCAGTTACCATTATTTACCGCCTCCACTGCCAACTATTTTAGAATCGACAATCCTATTCGACTATCCACTTATTTATCCCTTAATTAAATGCTAAACAATGTATCTGTTTTTAATCAGTTCAATAATAGCAAAACTAAACTCCAAATGAATGAAGGAAATTCAAACGACCCAAAAAGGTATGCAAATACTTTTGAAAACGAGCGAATTTAAACGGAGTTACAATCTTTACAAAGTATAGATGTCGATAACTTTTCCCAAGTCATTATTTAACTTAAAAAGATCGCTGTAAGTACGAAAAAAAGTACTGCGATCATAAACATTTACGGCGGTTTACAAACTTTTATCAAAACTTCGATTCTTTTAGAATAAGTAATGAGGATTTTCTATTAACATAACATTTCGTTCAGAACTTACTTGTTCTTAATGTTCTGAGCTATCAAATGTTTTCACAGAACGACCTCGCAGCGTTGCCTTTAAATTAAACTGTGCGTTCATTTCCTTTTGAAGACCTCATAAAATATTCCAGTCTCGCTTATTTTGCTCCGATATATCATCCAAACTGCTATTAGAAGGAATTACATCTATTAATGAAATAAACTACGAAATTCTCGTCTTGCTTATGTAGGTTTATGTTTTAGAAGGCCATAGTAACCCTTTCTGCCTTCCTTTAATCACTCATATTGTTTAGATTTCACACTAGATGAAAATAAAGGATAGTTTTTATATCCATCTCAATCTATCTCATTCTCTGATTGATTGTCCTAGGTAAGCCAATTCGGAGGTTCCGCCTGGGAATGGAGCGAAAAACGACAGCAGTTCTACCTCCACCAATTCGCGGTCCAACAAGCTGACTTCAACTTCAGAAACCCTGCCGTCAAGGAGGAGATGTTCAACATCATGAGGCACTGGCTCGATGAAGGAGTCGACGGCTTCAGGGTCGATGCTTTACCATACTTGATGGAGGCTGATCCTGCCGACCATGGTGGAAAATACCCCGATGACCCATTGAGTGGGATGGCCGAGTTTGAATCCCATCAGCTTGGGTACACTATTCCTCTGTATACGAAGGATCTGATTGAACTGTATGATGTCGTGTATGGATGGAGAGATTTCATTGATGATTATAATGAACGACATGGAGGAGATACCAGGTTAGTACAAGATGTTATTTGTTTTGAAAATAGGGAAATTGTTATATTTATTAAAGCATCTGAACCCCTTGGGCAGGCCTCTCGGTGCGATTTAGAAATTAACACATATTTAAATATGATACATTCTTTCTGAGCTATTCACAAAGTCACTTATAAGTATCTAATGAATAACAAAAATATTAATGAAGCAAGCTCGCTTGATTAATGTCAGCTGTTTCAATAATAAGTTATTTTCGTCCCGTCCTCATTCAAACAGAAAACAGTATTCACGGTGATCGGACGAATATTTCCAATTATCCTTTAAGTAACGAAACTCTTTAATAATTCCGATCCTGCATAAGTATTCAATCTCCTAAGAAGCCCCAAATTATTTTACTTCAGTTAACAACAAATTGAAGATTTAAACTTTAGAAATTTCAATATTGAACACTTTTGTGATTTTCTTATTTCTTTAACAATGTTTGCTTAACTACTTAGACTAAGTTGGTTTTGAATAGACGGCAAGGAATCTTTTTTAAATTGTTTTGTGTCTTTTTGACAACCAGACTTACGCTACGATATGTTTAACTGATTCATATTCAAATGCAAAAAGGAATGATACTAATAATGCCGTTTTGGAATGTCATATGTATATGTACCTACTTTTCTGTCCTCCTCACATGAAGTCTAAGCTCTCTTAAAATGTTTAGATCATAAAAGATTCTATGCAACTGGTTTAAGTTATTCTTTCTTTACTTGCAGGGTGATCTTCTCAGAAGGGTACGCGAACATTACGATGACGATGCTGTACTATGGCAACGAGCAGGGCGAGATCGGCGCCCACTTCCCCTTCAACTTTGACTTTATCACCGACGTGTCTGCCAAGTCTAACGCCAGGGACTTCGTGTACACCATACTCAAGTGGCTCACGTATATGCCTTATGGGGCTACTGCTAACTGGCAGGTAAATTAGTTCTTCTCTAGTCTGATGTCACAGTAAATTATGAAATTGTCAGGTCAAGAAAAGGGAACAGCAAAAGAACTGAAATTCGTTTGGCATAGCACATGTATAAATATGTGGTGCTAAATCAACAGTGCCTGAATGCATCAATTCTGTTATGTTACAAACCATATATGAATATGCTATGGTTAACTATTTATTTTTTTATTCTAATTCAATGGTATTTTTCTTTCATTTCAGTTCGGCAACCACGACAACAACAGAATGCCGACCCGCTTCCGTCACGACATGGTGGACGGCCTAAACTCCCTCAACATGATGCTACCTGGCACTTCAGTCACCTACCAGGGCGAGGAGATCGGCATGAGGGACGGTTACGTCTCCTGGGAAGACACTGTTGACGTAGAGGCTTGCAACCGAGGGGACCCTGACACCTACCACTTGTACTCACGAGACCCTGCAAGAACACCCTTCCATTGGAACAACGGGACCAGTGCTGGCTTCTCCACTAATGCAACAACTTGGCTGCCTGTTGCTGAAGATTATAAGGAAATCAATCTGGCTAAACAGAAGGAGGATGCTAGGAGTCATTATAAGGTTAGATACAGATATGTGAACAATCATATATCGCTACATTTGACTCTTTACATTTTTTAAATGAATGTGGAGATCCCATGCTAATACTTCAAAAATATAATTTGTCTCCTAATACGATAGATAGTGAAAATATTGAAAGTATTTTATGAGGGTCTATTAAGGATTTGTTTTGCATTGCTTTTTTCTTTTGCAAACAGGTATACCAAGCCCTTACAACTCTTCGCAAGGAGAAGACTCTCTCCCACGGGGAGTACGACATCAGAGCCTTATCAGACAGCTCGTTCTACCTGGTCAGAAGCCTCAGGACGTACGACACCCTGGTGTTCCTCTTCAATGTCGGAACAGCTCCAGATACCATCGTGTTGGACAGGGTCCCACATTTCAAGAGACCAGCTACGGTTTATGTTTCTAGTATACATTCTAGCAGGAATGCTGGGTAAGATTTCAGTTTTTTATTTGTAGGGATAGAGTATTATTTCATTGTTTTCATTCATCATTTGGATTTGGAGTTAAACTTTCTCATGCCATTTTCTTATATAGAGGTACATATCTCTTTTTATTAGTATCAGTCCTGTATAAATGTAGTTTTTGTTCTGTCTTCGACGATTGTACCATTTGAATGGTTCTTTATTCATAAGGACACTTTGAATTGGTTCTGAAGTCTAACAATATCTTTTGTTTTCAGTGACGTCATCGACACAGACCAGCTGACCTTGCAAGCGGGAGAGGCGATGATCTTACGTGCACCACCAATATAAGAAATATTCCTACAATTAAACTAATGTGATATTTATTTAGATAAATTAATTCTTGTGATATAATAATTTATTAATCAATGTCTAAGCTAGTATTAAGTTATTGACTAAATGTTGACGTAGTTTGTTATCTTTAATTAGTGTAAATAATATAATTAATTTCAAGTGATACTGTTTTACAAAAAATACATGTGTGTAAAAAATATTTTGTGTTGCAGTTTTATTGCTTTTTATCTAGTCATAAAAAATCCTCACAAGTCATAAATATCCATTGCACTTGATAGATCTATAAATTGATAGCAAATATACACAGGAAAACTTTCTAGCACTACAAATATATCGGAATAAGTATATACCTCTACAATCACCCACTTCTGCATACTGCAATGTTTTTTTATTTAAAAACCAACTCGACAAAACATGAAATATTGAAACCAGACCGAATTTCAGTACCTACAAAACCGTAAATATGCAAACGAGTTGTTTTTCAATAAATAAGATAATTAACCAGCAATGTCAGTTGTGCCCTTGTGTAATGCGCGTGAGTTGATTCAATTAAACCTTATGTTTCGTTACTTTTGATTTTCTATATCTCAGATCAAATTTCTTTGATCTATATTATATCAGCTTTGTGAAGAATTTTGAGTGAGTTGTAAACCCTTGATATTGAAAAGTACTGCAGTAGATCAAGAAGGTTATAAACACCCGCTTCCAACTTTCTACCATGTATTCCTTCTAATATTACTTACATATTCATGAACTCGAGCAAATAAGATGTAAGTATCAGTGTGCGCATGAATATGACGCGACTACTGCCATCTTTTCAACAGTTTTTGACAAATGTTAAATATGTTTAATAGCTAAATTGAAATTGATGAATCAATTCGATGATTAATTAGTAAAGCCACACTGGAGCTGATGTAATAAGGATTAAACTTGATACATGCAAATTAATCTTTTTATCTGAAGAGTAGGTAAATTAAGGAGCACAAAAATTATTAGATATGACATGATTAATTTATTGGATCTAAAATAATTTATTCACCTAAAGCAACAAAACTGAATGATGTATACCGGATTCAGGATATTTTCAGCATATGGGGCACTCTCTAATATAATACCTGCTCTGGTTTCACCAAGCACCCGATTAGACTGTCAAACGACAATGTTGGGAATAAACTAGATAGATGACAATTTTTAAGCCCACCACTAGTTTCCAGGGAGTACTTGTTAATATTTTCGCAAACCTTGGTATTTTCCACCACCATATACCTAATTCATCAGCTAGGAATTAAAATCCTCAGGACAATTAAAATAAAAACTTAGTCCAGACTTTAGCAGATAGACCCTTCTTCAAAGTGACCCAACAAGATAAGGTGACATTCAATCAAAAAGTTTTCACACTTAAAATAACTGAAGCTCTAAGTAGTTCTGTTGTAACCTTTTGTACCCGTTCAGTGATAGAAGGACCTATGAATAAATGATCATGATGGATGGACGAGTTCGTTCGAACCTTCACTTTCGAGTACATATCGATTGAAACCTGGTTACACTGTTCAAACCAATTTTGTACGTGTGTTTGTTGTAATGAAATTTTGATATACCTTCTTGGACAACACTGTAAGTTATCGGAGATAGTAAGAGAGCATGTAAGAAAGGTATATAACAATTTGTGATATCGTAATAATATCGAGTAATAGCAGTCCTTATAGAAGCTTCTGTAAGTGGAGATCTAGAAGTCGAGATAATTATAAGGTATGAAAAAAACCTTTACAGATTTTTCAGCCTCATTCAACTTCCTTTTTCCGCTTTTATTACCTTGACAATGTCTCTAGTTACACATTTTCAGATTGAATTAGCAATGGTAATGAAACAAACAATGGCGCATTATGTAAAATTGCATGGTGCTCACATGTGATGTATTTATGAACTATAATTTGCTACTAGGCGGGTGGACTGCTCGACCGTGGTAATTGTGGAGTTCACATCCGCTGTACTAGTGATGCACTGACTTTACTTTGGTATCAATTCTGATAAGTGGTCTAAAAATAAATATTCTAGAAGAAGATTAAACAAATTATTTTGAAATTTAAACACATTCAAGCTGATGACAAAGTCATAGAAGGTAGAGATGCTGATATTGTACTCGTGGTAGAAAATAATTGCTCTCTATAACCAAGTCAGAATATAAAAGCATAACAGTAGGTAACCACCCAGCAAAGACCCACACGACTGATATCACCAATGACTACGTGATACAGTATAAACCTACACCTAAAGCAGATACTAGACTATTCCATGATTATTGTAATCAGATCATCGTGAACAATTATCGTAAGTTACTCAATAATAAAAACACAACAATCAAATGACAGAGATAACAGTTTATTACTGAAGAAAGAAATGATAAGGAGTGTTTAAATTCAGAGCATAATCTTGTAGAAGTAGTAAAGCTAAGTCAAAATGCCTTTAGCAAGGACTGTGGGGATTGCGATCCTTACGGCTTTAGTCGTGGGGTTAGTGGTGGGGCTGACAACATGGGCTGTGATGAGGGACGATCCTGCAGAAGAAGGACCACCAGAAACTACAGTACCTGATACTACGACTACGACGACTACGACCACTACAACTGAAGCTTCCACAGTTGAACAACCGCCTGAACTGAGGAAGTTGGATTGGTGGGAACACACTGTGATTTATCAGATTTATCCACGATCGTTCAAGGACAGTGATGGAGATGGCATAGGCGATCTTAAAGGTAAGCCCTACTAAAATATGCTTTGCATAAAAAAAAAATTGAATTCAGGTCAAAAGTGGATCGACTTTACGATATAGGGATTTGTAAATTACTCGAGTGTGTAACGTATGTTCAACAGGTTAATGAGACTCCGGTAGGGTTTCAAATAAATAACACATTTCAGCCGTCGATCACTTTGCAAAACCTTTAAATACGATTGTTAAATCCTAAAAGGACTGTTAATTAAAATTCTACTTAGCCCTAAAACGGATGAAATTCGTGAAAGACGAGACAGCCAGACCTGTTTAAATCTGTCTAAATTGGAATTAGAATACCCTTTAAGGTGTTTTAATTACTTTATTTAGAAATTCTGTGATTTCGTGTTAATTATCTTAGACTGTTATAATGCTATGCTTAATCAATTGGGTTATCAGGCATTACACGCAAAATAAATATCGTATCAGGTCTTTAACATTGCAGGTGGCCCTAAAATAGGTCCTTGGGGTACTCCTAGCGACAATTTGCTTAACAATACTTTGGACCCTTAACATAACTATTATCTTTCACCAGGTATCACCAGCGAACTGGAACACCTGGTTGATGCAGGAGTGGGAGCCCTCTGGATGTCTCCAATCTTCCAGTCTCCTATGATAGACTTCGGGTATGACATCAGCGACTTCTTCGCTATCCACGATGAGTATGGCACCATGGAGGATTTCGTTGAGCTGGTGAATAAGGCGCATTCGTTGGGTAAGACCAATTACTTTTTGTTTAACAATGTTTTGAAATATTATAAAAATATGAATCAGTATCTTAAAAATACTCCGAAGAAAAACAAAACAACAAATTATACCTAATCATTTCAATATTTATTTTTGATGCCTGATAAAGTAATCAGATTGTGATTGAACTTTACTTTTATTCTTAGGGATCAAAGTCCTTTTAGACTACGTGCCCAATCATGCAAGTACATATTCCGAATACTTCATAAAATCTGAAAATAGGGAACCAGGATTTGAAGACTTCTTTGTGTGGGCAAACCCTCGCTTCGAAGTTGGTAACCCTACTCCTCAAGTACCTTCTAACTGGGTAAGTTGTTTAGCTCATAAACTTTTAACAAGACTTTATCGAAGAAGTACCAATATGTTAATCCGAAAATTTTGGCACTCAGATCAGTCAATTTGGAGGCTCAGTCTGGGAATGGAGCGACAAACGCCAGCAATATTACCTCCACCAGTTTGCGATCGAGCAAGCTGACTTCAACTTCAGAGAACAGGCAGTCAAGGACAAGATGATAGAAATCATGCTCTTCTGGATTGAGAAAGGAGCTGATGGATTCAGAGTGGACGCTATCCCTCATTTGTTTGAAACCCCTCCTGATCAATTTGGAGTCTACCCCAATGAACCGCTGTCTGGGAATATGTTCTTGACACCAGACCAGCCCGGGTACACCACGCAGATACATGTGAGGGACCTGATAGAACTGTATGATGTTGTATATGATTGGAGAGAGGCTGTTGACAAGTGGGCTGAAGATAACAACTCTGAGACTAAGTAAGTTTTGAAATCACAAAAGCTCTCCTTTTATATAAAACTGAATGAAACTCTTACTCATCTGAATGTTCTATATTTCAAGGATACTACTAGCGGAAGCATACGCAAACATCAGCATGACCATGTTATACTACGGAGATGAAAAGGGAAGAGTTGGCGCCCATTTCCCATTCAACTTCGACTTCATCACGACCCTGTCTGCAAGATCTTCCGCCAGAGACTTCGCGTACGTCATTCGTCACTGGCTGACTTACATGCCTAAAGGAAACGTTGCAAACTGGGTGGTAAGTAACCTAAGATTTAATTAAATGCTCCAAGATCTTATTTTTCCTCAAAATTTATCTCATTTAAATATTCTTCTAGTTCGGAAACCACGACCAGAGCCGCATGCCGTCCAGATTCAGAACTGACATGGTAGACGGATTAAACAGTCTCAACATGTTACTGCCAGGAGTCGCAGTCACATATCAGGGCGAGGAAATCGGAATGAGGGATGGCTTCGTCAGCTGGGAAGATACAGTAGACGTAGCTGCACTAAACCAGGGCAATCCTGACAACTATCTAGAGTTCTCTAGAGATCCTTGCAGAACACCTTACCATTGGAACAACTCCACTAGTGCAGGATTTTCGACCAATGAAAGGCCTTGGCTACCAGTAGCACAAGACTATATGGAAATAAATCTACAAGCTCAAAAGGATGCTGATATTAGTCATTATAAGGTAGGGAAGGCAGACAAAATTATAGGCAATTCTTTGACAAAAAAGAAGAACACTTTCGCAAGTTTCTCTGACTTTTTGCCATTTCAGGTGTACCAAACCCTGACACGACTCCGCAAAGAGCCAGCCCTATCCCACGGCGAGTATGACGTGGAAGCCCTGACTGCCAACACCCTGCTCCTCATCCGCTACCTGAGGACCTTCGACACGTATGTCCTGCTGTTCAATGTGGGCACTGTCACTGATACTGTGGACCTCAGTGGAATCACACTGGTGTCTGCTCCTTTGACTGTTTATACTGCTAGCGTGCATAGCAGTAGAACACCTGGGTTAGTTTTTTTGACATAGGATATATATGTATGAGTAAAGCCTTCTCAGTTTATAATAATTACAAACTCGTGAAATCTTGCATTTAGAAGAATCTACTAGTGCTCTTTCCTTGCTTATTTTAGGCTCTTCAATAAATGATTTGCGAAATTTTCCTCAATTTGAAAACACTAAGAGTAAAGTAATTGGCTGTTGATAATCACGAATTGGAGATGATAACTTAATAATTATTTCCGCCGATAAAACTTAGGTATTATCTTGGTAATAATTTAGTACCTAGCAAAGTACTTAAAAGCTTATAGATATCTTTATGGTCCCGATTTATTGCTTGATAGTAAAACAAATTAAGAACATTCCAGTTCTTTGAATTGCATCGGAAACGTATTATGTAATTTAGGTAATAATCTATATCAACGTTATCTACTTTTTACGTACAAGTGCGGTACTGTGGGGTACTTAGCATTTTGGTAATTTTGCATATTAAGATACATCTAGATAAGCAAGGATGAGGAAAACCGAAAATAAATTACATCTTTGTCCACCTGGATATCGAATCATTCTTGTCTATGTTACTGTGTACATAAAGTGTTAATTAATTAAACCCAGGAACAGGACTCATGATTAATACTGCTGAATTCGGTTACACTAGAAGCCGACCCCAACATGGTTGTGAAAAAGGCTCGGAGGATGATGATGACACATGATTAGTACTGTCCTCTCATCCTCACTTATATACATGTTATGAGACATTCAAACCTATGTATTTACTTTTATTTTTATTGTTTCAGAACCGTTGTTCCTCTGAATAACATCACCTTACTACCTGGTGAAGCGATTGTACTCCGAGCTCCTCCGACGTGATAAAAAATAAATAAAAAATATATTTATATATTAGTTAAGTTCATATATGTATAAGTTAAGCCGTATTACAACGAACTATGATAAAGCAACTGCGTACTTTGGAAATTAAATGCGAAAATTCATAATAAACAGTTTTTTTTGTCAGTGTAATTTTATCCTAATTTTAGATGACGACTAAGGAGGTAACCACCAATACTATAATTGAAAAATACAAGCATCCTCCTTTTTGGGAAGTAGGTTAAACAGGAAAACAAAACATTGTCGTAATTAGCGAAATTGTTGTCTCGTGAGCATTTGCTCATATTATAAATGTTATAGATATTGATAGACTTTAAACAAACAAATAAAGATTGCGTAACTATTACCGGTTTTTATTGACACAATGCATTATTTTGTAAATAAAGTACTAGTGATGTGCCTGAACGGAACTCTAGAACGGGATCCTGAATAAAAAATATGCAAATCGGTTATGGATTTAATTCGTATGTTCCTAATTGGTGCAACACCAATAATATAGTTAAAAATAGTCTATATTCCATACGTTGTATTTCATTTAATTATTTATGAACTGCTTCCTTCCTCTAATATAATCTTATTATCTTCAAAGCCTGAGAAAATACTGGGAGATGATCTACATAGTAGAATAAGATCACATGCTAATATAACTAACAATTTATCGATTAGGGTTTGCCATTCAGTGCAATGAAATAAATTTATTTGAACACTAAATATGAATTTACTGCTTTATGTTAAAACTATTATCTAGTTGGAACTTTAATTTATTTACTTACATAGATATTTACAAGATACATAAAAACTATTCTAGTAAAACAACTAAAAAGCATTGGAACTTAACGAATATAATAAAATATCAATAAAATGGCCCTATTAGAATGTATATCATCACTTTGCATATTTTTGACATGAAATGTAACTGCCGGTTTGAGGCAATTCAGGTAGGTACAAAATAATTAATATAAAACCAATATATAAAAGATATAAATTAGTTTCAAATACCGAGAATTCATTAATCAATAAGAGCCCAAAATTAATTTAAGTTTTCATTTACTTCTCAACTTCCCAATTCCGCTTCACCTTAAAACCGTAACAAATCAATATACAACATAAATAATTCCTTTGACACCTCTGAACTTTAAACCCATTAATCCATCAAACCAAAACTTGGTCCAAACTTCAATACCTGGTGGAAAACTTTTGGACCGGGTACATAAATAATGGGAATGAATTTAGTCGGTAAGTCGCATCACTAGTGAGCAAGGTCGTCGGAAGTGGCGCGGAGATGGTGGGATTATTATTGTTCGAGATGCTGTGGGTGGTACTCGCGTGTGTGGTGAGCAGGGTGGCGGCTGATGTGGTCTCCCCGTGGTGGAACAATGCTGTGTATTATAGGATGCTGGTGGATAGCTTTAGAGATGGAGACGGCGATGGCTTGGGAGATCTGAGTGGTGAGAGTTGAACATATTTGGATTGAATTTCGTATTCAACTGGACATCTTGTGTGTGGTACCTACATGAGATTAAAATTAATTACTTAGCTAAAATATAGGAGTTACTTTACTATATACAACTAGCACTAAAAAAAATATTGGGTTTAAATGTTTTTGTAAAACTCATTAACTGAAATAAATACTCTGATGTAACCCTAGTTAGACATAGGGATGATATTCTGTAAATAGATTATGCTGATAAATTCGTGTGCGTGCCGTTTGTGTTGTCGGAATCGAAATAGGATAAAATTTTAACACCAAACTAATTGCTATCCCTAACAACAATTGCAACAAAATATTGCTGCAATAATATTTTAGATAAGTGGTTCTTAACCTTTTTGGCATGAGGGACCATTTTAACTAAAGTTTGTCTTGCCAGGGAAATTTTTATTGGACTTAAACCAAATATTACTTAACATTTAGCCCAAACGTACTTAACTTTTTTTGTTGACAAATGCAAAAATAAGAGCATATTGGTTCTGAATAAGCGCGCGCAGCGAGCGCGAAATTTTAATTATTTTTAAAGACTTAAAACCGAAATTACGTAAAATGTTGCGAAAACCCGCCCGCGCATAGATAAGTCGATAAAAATAAAGTTAGATAACGTATAGCAACGACGCGCAGCTAAGCTTCGCGGACCACTTGGAATGCCTCCAGGGACCACCAGTGGTCCGCGGACCACCGGTTAAGAACCACTGTTTTAGATGAACCAAATTATATTAGATTTGTATAATCTAATATAAGCTTTATTCAAAAGAGATAAAAAGTAATAAGTTTGAAAATCTAATTTCTACATAAATATATAAAAGTCATTGATCGATACGCATTGATAACTTCTTCGTTTCAAATACATACATTAAGCGCCTACGAAAAATTATTGAGCAATCTACCATTTAAACCCATCAACCACATTATAATTTCAGGCGCAATAAAACAATTAAGTTACATCCGAGCTCTGGGTGCTGATGCTGTCATCCTATCTCCCATCTTCGCGAAGAGTAAGGAGTGCACCAAACCTGGTACCATGGACTTTATGGAGATAGACCAGCGATATGGAACCATGGAGAATTTCAATGCACTGCTGGAAAAGGCTAAGAAATTGGGTAAGCGTTTTTTTAAGATGTACTTAGATGGTGTTAAATATGTAATTTGTATGAAAGACTGGATCCTAGTGCTTTATCTGAATTTGGTATTAGCGTGTTAATTAATTGCTTTTATACCTAAATAAAAATCTGTTTAAAATCAATAATATGAAAACTAAATATTAGGACAATTATAGTCATCTCAAAATCCTTCACGTTCTTTCTAATTTCAACCTTGCTACGTTTGTAACAGAGTTGAAAGTGGTGGTCACTCTGCCACTTCAGACTGTCAGCACGGCTTCCGAGTGGTTCACTTCGAGCGCTGACCGCGTCCCGGGATACGAACACAGGATCGTGTGGAAAGATGGCACTGTTGTTTCACCACCGCCAGTAAGTATTATTTAATAGTGAAATTACATAAAAATCTGTTGTTATAGCCATAGCACAAAGATCGTGTGGAGGTACGAAACTACAAAGCAAATAATTTTTTGGGGCTTTGACTTACATATTTATAGAGGGGCATTTATTTATTGCAAGAGGTGCTTCTCCGTACTCATATAAGAGTTATTTTGAAGTCTTTGGGGATCGTCCTCATTTTTTATGAAAATTAGGATGATGTGATTTACAAACTGAAATAATATACTGTTCTAATTCTATATTTATTTCCCAAAATTATTAGACGTGTTCTTAATCCTCAGCCTGAACTAGGAATACAAAAATGGACATACCACGCCACTCGCAACACTTTCTTCGGCAACGTGAACAATGAGGCAGTGATAAACCTCTGCTGCGAGAGTGTGGCAGCAGCCTTCTCCGCAGCCCAGTGCGCCTGGCTCAAGCGAGGAGTGGCTGGAGTACTCCTCAACCCTGACTTCCCTAGAGACCTGGCTTGTGGAGAACAGCTGCTTAAGAAACTGGTGGCTGATGCTATGAGTTGTGCACGTGCAGGCAACTTGGAGACCCCGTGAGTTATCATCACTTTTATAACCATCAAAGGTATAGTTGGTGTAATAATACGTTGAGTTTGAAGCTTGAAGTGGCCAATTAGATTCTATAATAAAAGGCCATGGACATCATCTACTGCAACAGTACTTAAAATAGCTTCTACCTTGTATCTCATTAGTATAACTTGGAAATATGACCTAATTAGCGGTGTACAAGGAGAAGATAATATCTTTACACTTACATACTATGAGCACAAATAACAGCTTCTACAAGCTTAAACATAGTTTAGTTTTTTATACCCCTTGTCATGCTTTCTATTCTGTTTCCTAGACTTATTCTGGTGGAATCCTCTTTGAAGCCAGAGCAGGCTGCCAGGTACTACGGTGAAGGCGGAGTAGGAGCCAATAGCATCATCAGCAAAGCTCTGACGTACCCATCCAGGTCTACTAACGAGATGGTAGTGGGCTTCATCGCTTCTGTGGTCACCACACCCATGGATACTATGCCTACTTGGACAGTGAGTTTGAGAAAATATACTTTTAATAATAATTGAGAATGTATGGGAATGGAAAGTAGGTACTAAAAATGGCTTTTTCAGAGTTAAGAAATTGTGTTTTTGATACAACATTAATGTATCTGTAAAAATACAAACGCATCATAATTTAACACAGTTAGATTAGATAGGTACCTACGCGGAGCGATGCAATTAAAAATATCTGCCAAGTTACTGTCCATCTAGTGATCTAAGTTTCTGCCAACCTACAGTGTTTGTTACATTGTGGTCTATTTTTATACAAACACATATCAGGGGTCAGGGATTACTGGATAGGCCTAAAAATAACATTCGCTACGCGTTTGTCATACTTTAATTGAAACTAATTGGTGAGTGACAAGTGTACAAGCATTTATAGCGTCGTTAATTACTAACAACATGTTATATTTGTCTGCAATACTCAGGCAGTTTTAACTATTATGTACCTAGCAGTTACGTATGAAATTCAAACAAATCCTAAATTGCTTATTATCTAGAATTTATGAATACTTTCCCAAAGGGCACAAAAATAATAAATGGATAATTACATGTTATGAAGGGTCTCCAAAGATTCGAGATCACAGAGCATATTGCCCAGGGACCCGGAGACCTCAGCCGTTTAATGCCTTTGACCGTGGTTCAGTCTGTGATAAAGTTTATTTATTACCCAAGGGACATAGCGTATTAGCCGCTCTGAAGAATTTACTCGCGAAAATAACAAGTAAATTGAATTCGGGGAGAAAAGCTGAATATTGCCGTCCAGTGTGCTCTAAAGTGGATCGACAATGACTGGATCATTCTTTTAATAATATCTTTGAATGTTGAATTAGATTGCTTAAAATCAATTTCGTTTTCAGACGAGTGCTCCCAACGAAAGTCGTACAGCGTCCCGATATGGCAGCGAAATGGTGGACTCTGTGAACCTCCTTGCTCTGAACCTGCCAGGGTCCGCCATCATCTACCAAGGAGATGAACTGGCAGCTGCAGACACCATCTTAGCGTGGAACTCTGGAAACACTTGCTGGCCTAACCAGCCTGTACCATGGGCCGCTCCCTTCCCATGGGATGATTCTCCAACAGCTGGGTTTACCAAGGGAGAGCCATGGTTGCCACTAGCTCCGAACTTTAGATATGCAAATGCAAAAACAGAGTTCTCTAATGAACTGAGCCATGTTGGAGTTATGAGGATCGCTGCTGCGCTGAGGAAGTCACCAGCTTTTGGACCTCATGTAGAGGTAGGTATTACTTGGATAATTTGAGGATTATTTAGACTAACAAAACAATACTATTTCAATAGCGAAATTGATAACGGAGATCTCTGTTCGGAAGCGGGATAGTAAATGTAAAAAAACTGTATTTTTGTAACTTCGGCCAGGACCGTGAATGGACACTAAAATAGTAGCATTTCAATTTGAATCCATATCGATGCAATAAAAATGAGTGGAAGTGCGTAAAGTGACACTATTGCATGATGTGGAGGCAATCGCGGGCGCAATTCACAATCCGCCGTTTCCGCGATTGCCCGTCGGGAGCAGATAAGCAGCGATTATGGCGTATTTCTCCATCGTTCGGGATGATGCTCCTCTTCATGGGGTGATAGAAATATATGGAGCATGAGCAAACGCAATTCATTAGAGCATCCGATTCATATTCTCGTAACTTTACTAGATAAGATTTGCTTGTGATCTCTTTTTTGTGCGCACAAATTATATTATTTTAAACCGGTTCCGTCTGGTCGACATCTTGCAGACTCATTCACACGTTTATTAAGTAAGATACTACGTGCTGATAGTTTTAATTTTATTGTCTTTATCTTGAAGTCATTCATAACATAAATTGAAATAGACTAGAAGATAAGGCTAGAGCGTATTAATGATCTGAATAAAATCAAATAAATAGATAAAATCTTCGACACCCGTTACTTATGCATATATTCTTTTAATATTAATGATTCTATCCTAAGTAATACGATCGCTGTAAAAATCAGCAAAAAATAAATTGACCCCAGGTTAACACAAGGCATTAGCGTACTACCAAAAAGGGCCAGGACTTTCAACCCTTTTCACAATAAAGACCTAAAAACTGTCAATCAAAATAATTAATTGTGGCTGAAATATTTCAGATAAAACGTCAGAACGGGGCCGTGTTGGTGCTGAGGTGGGGTTCCGTTGGATCTCTGCTCCTCATTTCGAACTTGGCTAAGGAACCTACTGAAGTAGACCCGTCCTTTATACCAGGGGTCCCTAATCAGATGACTGTGGCCACTACATCTACTGGGTCTAACTTCGCCATTGCTACTCATTTGGCGACGGATAAAACGATGAAGCTTGCTCCAGGACAGACAGTCTTGCTGGCAGGAGGGCCGAGGCACTGTGGAGGACCAGGCCCCGTTGACAAAATTGCCAGTAAGCTCTCAGAAGGCTGGCAGAAGATCAACAAGTACTTCAGTAGCTAGTTTATTATTTCTAAGATTATCTTAGATACTGTGTACTTAATGCTATTATTGCCAAAAAGGTTTTATTTTATCCTTTTAAGGTGGTACTTTTACAATGTTGTGTATTTTTACTTTTAATAGTACTAAATAATGCGCTGATTGACTTTTGATTGTGATAATAATGGTTGACCTTTGATTGATAATGTTGTGTTTATCGCGTAACTTGTTGTGTTGTGACTATTAAACCTGTTTTTATTAAAACTGTTCCTGCAACAAGTGGATCATAATTATGTGGGATTTTGTTATCAAATAAACCTTTTAATTATGAGTTGAATGAATGGTACTATATAACCGATTTTTTTGGTACTTATATCTGTCGAATGTTTTTTTTACAATTGCATGTATAAGTAAGTATTCATTGGTAATTAATATATGCGGCATGGAAAATCAAACATTTGCCTCCAGAATAAAAAAATAAATTAAGAAGGTACAACAAACAATAATTCTAAATGAGAACGTAGAGCGGCATCCAAGTTAAAATCGATAAAGCGCGCCATCAAAACACAAAACCTCAACTCACAATATCAAACAGATTACACATTTATGAAGTATAATTTAGACGTAACGACACGTCGCCGAAACGACCTAATATCGTTAAGGATACGTATGATATAAAGAAAGTCGTACGCCCCAACTAGGGGTAATGAATCGTCTACTATATTAGACGCACACTGGCAGAGCCGCGGACGACGCGCGCCGCTTTACATTACAGCCTATTGTCTTGGTGACCTATTTCCTGACAATATAACAGAAACGTAATTTTACATAACTAACCCCAACCCTTTTTGGACAGGAAAGGCTCAGCTCCAATTTCATTTAAAAGGATTTAAGACTTCGTAAGTTACGACTCACTTACTTAAGTGCCGAGTTGCCGCGAAAATTGGATTGTGAGCTTTCAGACCCCTTCTTAGTTTAACTTAAATCATGCATGCCGCTATTGGTGCGTTCCATAAATATATTCGATGCCTGAAAGTGGTAAGACGCTGAAACTTATTACTTGGCCCAAGAAGTACAAATCGGCGGCAATCACCCCCAAGCTAAGGGAAAAACACGGGAAACAATTGTGCAAGTAAAATGGCGGTTATGTTAAGAGTTAAGGGTAATAGGACTCACAGAATTTGCTCTTCTCAGCATGGCTGTAGGTAGCATAAACCACGAGGAGGAAAAGTAGCGCGCGCGCCCTCATGGCGGGGCGGCGCGGGCTCTCAGTGGCCCGGCGCGGCGCGGACTGACCGCGGCGCCCTATCGACCCAGCGCGCGCACCGCGCATGCGTCACCCCCGCTCCCGAGAGCCCCGCCTCGCACGCTCGCCAACCAAGGGGTTGCTACAACACAAAATTACGGAAAATGTGAAAATCTCGGGAAATGGAAATTGGTACAAAGGGTAAAAAGTGCTGTTGCTAGGGAAACTGTCGTATCATTTATTTCTTCCTCATTTAAGAACCTGTGTCCACTTCTTTCTAGCGAGCGAGTAGCCAAAGTAATGACAAGTACAGTATAATGTAGAAAACTTTTTCTCTACTAATATCTGAGTACACTTAGACTATAGGTAACGCGATGACCTAGAGTGCCAATTGTAATAGTATCATTCTCTAACTTTAGCTTAATCAATCCACCAGATCCTTTTCTATTTTCTCATGGAATCTTTCCCGTACCAAAAACGGTACACAAAAACGTACAACCCCTAAATCCATCCCTTACACCTGGCAACCCCCTGGTAGTCGGGCATCGTACGGCGTCCCGCGGGCTCTCGGCCCTATGACTCACGAGTGAATGAACGAAGAGCCCGATGAGCGACCAATCAATGCTGCATTACTACTCTATTTACTAACACTCACACGGCTTTTGGGCATTAACAGCTCGTATTTTTGTAATGGGAGGAAAGGAAATATAGCTGTCAGCTTAACTGGCTGATTTATTTATGGGCTTGCTGGTAAGTGGGCGCTTTGCGGCGCTTCTGTGGAGCCAACTACAAATGCCGTCGGTTATAGCATTTTTGTTACTGGACAGGACAGTTCAGGACACTACGCGCAGGAATATGCTGTTAGGTTGAAATCATCGTGGATCCATGTAACACTCACCCTGTACCTAGTTTTAAAAAATAAAAACGATTCAAGTATGTACTTGTAAATCGTTGTCCGAAACGTGCACTAGCAGTCTAAAACACCAAAAAAAATAAATTATCATGAACAAGATAATAAATAAGTTTTGGATTGCTGCCTATAATAAATTATAATAACAAAATTATTCATGCAATAAACTCATTATCAGCTCGCAATTTCCTCGCGTAACCACCCAATTGATAACCGCAATCCTGAAAAACCTCAAAAAATGGAAATGTACGAGTATAGATAAGGGGGACCGAACCCCCTAAAGTTGGTATTAGTCTCGAACCAGCGAGTGCCAGGTCCTCAGACCAACGCCGACTTGTCAAGTTGACGGTAGAAGGGTACCCTTACTGACTAACCTCCCCCCCTTCGCCCCCCACCGACACTCCTCCTGAGAGCCTCTTGACTCAAGGGCCCTCCACACAAAGGTATCTTTTTGACAAGTTTTGAGTATATGGAATCCTGAAACCGTGTCAAGATTGGCTTCTAAGTAATGTTACAAAATGTTCAGTGAGTACTCCTGCCTGCTAATATGTCAGTCCTTATCTACTCTGGGTACTTAGGATTAGAGCCAGTAGGTAAGTACTTCCAGCCACGAGGCAAATGTCGATAACTCAATGACATCAACAAGTCTGATGTCCACTCCTGAAAATACATCAACAACTTCCAGAAACTCTATTTTTCGTAATCCACTTAGAAACGAACGATGCAATGTTACCATGCTGATGACTCAAATCGCGTCCCACACCAAGAAGTTTACCAGCTTCCAAAGCAACAACGTCATACTGTCTGGACTCTTCCCATCTTCGCGGATCGCACACCAGGCTATTGGGCTCAAGTACAGCTCATACTCAGTAGAAAGAACACGATATTCTCCATCCACCAAACTGTTGCACACAGCAGTTAACACTCCAAGATATCCCAGTGTCATTAATTGGAATGGAAAAACAGAAAAGCTCATATTCTCATCAGTACCCGCCTAATCTAGTTGCTGTTCCCCTTTTCCCAGTTATTTGGGAGCTAAACGCATTGTTCCCCATTGCTACTTTATTGAAATTCGCTAGGATTCTTACTCCAGACATTTGAAAACAGAAACAGCATCATCATGCATGACAGACCATCATCACCTACCACCATTGTCGTGGTCTCCTCGACTTATCTTGGCTCGAGGATATTTCCATAATAATCAATTAAATGTATAAAGATAACAAAAGATTATATTATAATGACTGTTGCATTACTCATTCCTTTATCTGGCATGAACTAAAAATAATTTAGGGATATTCGTCATAATGTGAAGTATGCGTAATCATTAATTCCCTATTAGGTAATTAGGTATTTATTGTTTAAAAAGGAACGCAAATATAAATATAAACTCAAGATATACCTCAACATTAAATGAAAACGAAAAGTTTCGAAATAGAATAGAAATAGAATAGAATAGTAAACCACTTAACTAGGACCGGTCTATCTGGTAGCCTGGGATGACTAAATATTCAAAAAATTTTGGTACCTAAGATAACATAGGCCGCAAAAAGGCTCCGTTATACGTCAATAACTGGATATTTTTGTGGGATTTTAGCTTAATTTATATGCCTTTAATTATTCTGTTCCTCACACCAATTTAAATGGTCTAGAACCAGTGTGAAAATGACATGTCTGTATCAAATAATGTTCTTTGCTTTACATAACTTGTTTTTTTTTTCATAACTTAGTAAATAGTTTATATCATCATTTCCACATATGACTTCCTTGCATTGCATAATTTTCTCGGAGTCAACCTATAAAATAAGATATGACATAAAAACCTTTAAAATTATAACAAGAAAATATAGAAGAAAATTGCTTTAAATATTTCTAAGCGAAGTATTCCTAAAGTCCAGAAATCCATACTCCTAAAAATATCTAAAGCCGTACCCACACTCGCCGAGCATCGCGATAGCCATGACAGAGTGTCGGGTAGGAAATTGCCAGCGCAAACATTGGAGATGGTCACATCGGCGCACTTGACGCCTGCGGAGATTTCACCGGACGATTTCCTGCTCGTGTGTAGAGGGTTTTATATCTGTTGCGATGTGAAAAGCTTTACGCATTCACGGGGTTTTAGTTTGTGGTGTTGTTACTTTTCTATTGCATTTAATTGAGTGTTCTGTTGGCTTAGAGCACACAGCAGACAAATCTTGATTCCAATCAAAGTTTTCAGTCAGTCTGGTACCAAACAAAAACCTGATGTTTGAAATGTGCGTTCCATTCATCTTCATACTAATTTATGATCCCAAAGCAACTGAAGTTCATCTTGAATGAATTATTGCATGTCCGATGCTAATTTCTCAAGATAATCCTGTCGTTGACGTCGTTTTAGCCGCAAATTTTCTTTCAGTCCGATTAGATAAATAGCGTCATAGGTATTAGTGGTCAAAATAATCTGAGTGCATATAATTAGTACACATTCCCTTCATGAAAAATAAACATGATACGCACTGTTTGCAACGCCTGCATGAAAAACCTATTTCATTATGATGTGCTATACATAAAGTATGTCACAAGCGGCCGCCACCCGTCGAAGCGTCGACAGCAATTAATAAAAATCACGAAACACTATCGTTACACGTTCAAATTATCGCAGATAAGCCGCTATCGCCGAAACAATCGCAGATACGTGTCTGCGTAGAAGCAGACGGGAAATTCGACTGTTTATCATCATCAGCGGTGGCCTGGGGTACCTGACAACGGCCTCTACGTCTTCACCGGCCGGTTGGTATTCGAGACCTCTGCTGATCCTGGCCTCCATTCCTTTTTATCTTCAAACCTTTTTTTCCGCCATAATCTTGATTGATTCACGCAATTAATCGATTGATCGATTGGACAGAGGACAGCGGTATCCTTTTTTTCGTTTGTTTTGCTTTCTTAATCGGTTTTTCTTTTCCTTTTTGCGCCGTTTTTTGGTATGTTTGTCGGGGAAATGATAACCTGAATTTCGTGGAAAATATTTGGATGGCGTTCTATTGAAGTGTTTCTTTGTTGTAGTTTACAATCAGGAATTATACCTAGACCGACATTCATGCCTATCAAACTTATCTAGGTAAAGGCTGCATTGATATCGATAAAATGTAATAAATAACGTCAGGGAATATTTATTGGAATCCGAGTTCATCCGGTTTTCAGCCTGCACACCTACATATAGTAAATATATGTATATTCGTATTATAAACAGTTCAACGAAATAAGGAAAACCACCTGATATTATCCTGTAGTTTTAGTGTGACTAGTGATCACTCTCCTTGTTACATGAAGGACTTTTTTATGGGAAATCATCAAATGACTCCTCCCGCTGTGAGTTAGCAGCGTGAGGGAGTGTCAGACTCACTGACTAAAAACCGTCGTGTTCCGTCGTAGGCTTTTTATGTACCAGGGCCGCGGTAACTCTTTTCAACAATCCCGCAGCCCCAGCAGGCCTTGGCCCTCATGGGCCCTTCTGGGGTAACATGAAGGACTTCAATTGGTATGTAGGTAAACTTATTAACAAACTCTTTATCTGTCTCTACACCGAATAAATACTATTTTTTCAACAAAGCCTGCTTATAAACTAAATCAACTTCAGTTATTACACTAGCGGCGCACGCGGCTACCGAAGCAATGAGCAGAACGTGCTGGTGGCGTCCCGTCCACTCTGATTGCTGCACGCAAGTGTAACATACCAGCACGGCTTCAAGTCATAGAGGCGGCGTATGAATGGATCACAGATCAATCAATTTTCTCGGGGAGTTTCTATATTGAAGTTTTCAGGGTCATTTTGTGACTGAAAAAACGGTTGATGGCACAATTAAATATTGGAGCCAGTTTCATAGTTGAAGTTGATTTAGAAAGTTTTTTCAACATATCTAGGTGGGCTACATTAACGACAGCAGATGTGGGTGCAGTGCAACACCACAAACCAGCACAGAATTTCAAAGGTACCTCAGGTACCTAACATCTGTACAGAGAAAGAGCTACATGTCGCCACTGACGATAGGTTTGCAGTTTTCTGCAAGCGTGCATATCAAAGATCTTCATCGATTCAGCTGTAATACTGTGAAAGTGTTCAGGCAAATAGACTGTCCGGAAAACATACAGAGTTACTTTCACAATGAAGTACATAAGGTAGATAATTGTTGGCAGAAGTCGTTTCATTTATTTCTAATCCTTTAGAAGTGGGAACCCGGTTTTGGTACGCTCGCATACGTCCAGTGGCCTCCTACATAATAGAACATAATAATATACAATGTGGTATAAAAGAACTCAAAACCGATTGTTTTTTTTAATTTAATAAATATTGTCTCACGAGTGTTAATGGTAATTTGAGATAGGTGACCTAATTTAGCTTAATCGTCTTAAAGTGTCAAATACTTTTTGTCTATTTTGTTTTTGTAAATAAACTACATATTTGTTTTACATAAGACCTTCATTACTATGAAATAGCTTGCATATTTTATTTCAAAGGTTAGGCAGGTCTGCCCGGACATCAAAGTGAATTACAAGTCTATTTAAATGTTGTGCAATTACTAAATCCTGAACTGGTTGCTATTGAAAACTCCCGTAAAAAAAAACCCAATGACATTTATCCTCACCCAGGAATCGAACTCATTACCAACACGTTCAGTAGTTAATAGTAACAGCTCGTGACAACTGGACCAATAAGGCAGTCGTTATCCTGAGTTATGGTCACAATATTGCATTAAAATTCAATAATCAAATAATTTTGAATGAATTTGGCACCTTATTATGACTTCATTAACATATTTCGCTTGTAAAAAAACCGCAATTAGCATGTCGTTAACATTAACTGAACCAGTTTGTTACGCAATCTTATTTAAATGACAAATATTTCGACTGCAAGCAAGCAATACCTTCTATCTGACATTTTTGTTTCAAAAAACTCGTATCTACCATAAACTACCTTTAGATTCGAAATAAAAACAAAAAGCTTTATTAAGCGATACTATGCGTAAAAAAAGAAAACTGATTTTCAGTATCTCATTATACCTACCTCGGAATAAGGATTTTATTAAGTTTTATTGTTCCCTTTTAAAATCGACCCGGAGTCAGATAGGAGGTATTGCTTGCTTGCAGTCGATTTGTGGTATGTGCCCACGACCAGTTCGTCCGCGTAACTAAACATAATAGGAGCTTCTACCAATTGATTGCTGTGGGCGGCTATTGATTTCACCAAATTACGGTACATGGGGGCCAGGGCTCTTTTGACCAATTTTGAAAATGTAGTCTAACATTATTTTAAGCTCCTAACATTAACTTTATCGAAATGTTTAAAAGTAAATGTCATGCCAAGTGAGCTATTTATAAAATCCATTAAAACCCATATTAGACCTTTCCTTTTCAGAAAGTAAGAACACCTTTGCAAAGATTTTTTTGTAAATACGTATACACTCGAGTTCAAAGGAATAAATATAACGTTTCATGAACATCGAACATTCAGCGAGTTCTCAATAAACTGTAACAAAAGCGAAACAGAAGCACTCGAGTGATTCGAGAAAACGCAGCGCACCCGACACGGAATGCGCAGTTTTACAATTTCCAAGTCGCTGCCTATTTATAGACATACTTTTATCTGAAGCGTAAGATTTCAGGTAGGTAGATAGTTTTGTGGTGGTGTATGTAATCAGTGGTGCGTGGGGTGCACTGGCGCCGCGTGTCAGGTCCCGCGTCCTTGCGGGCTGTCCTCGCGCGGTGGGGCGCGCGCGAGCGGCCGGCGCGGGCGCAGTGCGAGCGCGCGCGCCGCCCGAGCGCGACATGAATGTGTTCACGCAGACGCCGCGCGACGAGCCGCGCGCCACGCACTACATCGAGATCGTGGAGCCCGAGCCGGCACACTGCCAGCCCTCCGCGCTGCCGCCGGAGGGACACGGCACGCTGCGCAGCTACCGGCTGCTCAACGACAACCTGTGCGCCTTCGCCCCCGGAGACAAGGACAAGCTAGCGCCGCGCTACGACGTGTGCTCAGCCATCTCTCCGCCGCGCTCCCGCATCCTGGAGCTACTGCGCCCCGAGGATCCCGGCCGAGATGCTCTCGAGGCTATCGTGCGGCCCATTCCTCGACGTGGCCTCACCAGGCCGCTGGATGAAGATACTCGGAGGTTCCTACAGCGCGCTTTGCAGTCGCCTAGTCCATTGTTCGCCGCGTCTACACCAGAACCTCATCACAGGCCGCCGGAGTCACCAGAATCGGACAAAGAGCCTGAAACAGCGACAGTCGCTGAAGAAACTAGTCAGACACCAAAGAGCTCAGCGGCGGAGCGGTCGCTGGCGGACGAACTGGCGGAGGCAGAGGAGGCGGAGCGCGAGGAAGGAGCGCGGCGCGAGCTGGTGCGGCGCGGCGGCGAGGTGCGCGCGGCGGCGGAGCGCGAGCGGCTGGCGCGGCTGGCGCTGGCGGTGGAGGAGGACGAGGCGGAGGAGTGCGCGCTGTCGGCCACGGCGCGCCGCCTGGACGCGCTGCTGGCGCAGTCGCGCGACCTGCACTGCGAGCTGGCCGACATCCACGCCGACCTGCAGGTGCTGGCCCGGCGCCTGGCTCGCCGCGACCCCTGACGCGTTCGTACCGTTCTGCCGCCCTGCGACTCTCGCACGCTTCGCACCGACACCGATCTGTTCGCACGTAGCACCACCTCCTCAGGATATGAATTTCCTTTCGTTCAATAACTCGTAGCAGTTAGTAGCCCCGTCGAGTTCAGTAGCCGCCGACTCATAAGAATATCTGTGTTGTGTGGAAGTATCGCAAGCGGATGCATCGGTATAATGAAATTGATTGGTTCGGTCGTTCGGCACACATCGCCGGCTCGTTATCTGCGTGCAGTTAAACAAACGATCTAGTTAACTGCACCATTAAGTAATACATTATCTTGTGTTTCGTGCTACTTTCACTTCGGCCGTTGTCTCTGTCTATCGCATAGCTCGGGTGTTAGTGACACGTAAATCTAATTGTGTTCTTCGCTAATTAGGATTCTACATCAAGTTCCGCTAAAGTGAGTTTTTTGGAAATCTTTTCCGAAGTATATCTTCACGTAAGTTGTAAATATTGGTTACAGTTATACAGTTTTGCAAAGCGAACTTATATTTCTCGCGCAAAGGATTCTGAGGGTAAATGAAGGTGTTGATGGTAACATGGTGTGTGTGAACATGACACTTCTAACTGTCAGTAACTGTTGAGCAGCAGCGGCGGTGCGGCCGATTTCATAA
Organism: Helicoverpa zea x Helicoverpa armigera; assembly: GCA_033682625.1. NCBI lineage: Eukaryota > Metazoa > Arthropoda > Insecta > Lepidoptera > Noctuidae > Helicoverpa > Helicoverpa zea x Helicoverpa armigera. Next base: position 13,064,380 of record JAWIIS010000028.1, read on the forward strand.
TGTTATAATCCTCTTCATGAATGCGGAACGATTCGCTTCACTAACTACATTAGCACCCGGTATGTGCGAGCTCAACAAAATACCATCCTACACACGCTTCTAAGTTTCATAATTCTTAAAGAGAATTTTTCTAAGCCCAAAAGTAAAAGAAAACAAATAATGTTAATGACGCTGACCCTGAAAAACTGCACTCATTTAAGCTAATTAGCATAATCTCATAATATTTGAGAGTCAAACAATAACAAATGATAAGAGTGTGTACATGAACAAACAAGGCGAAGCATATGATAACTATTCATAATAATTACTTGCTCATTTTGATAATGCACAGACATGCTTTATTAGCAAGCTTTAAGTAATATTAAAATCAGTGTCTGTGTAATTACATAATAGCCAAGTTTTTTGGCAATAATACTAAAATTGACCTTTTCTATGAAGTCCTTCTACAATGTGGTAATATTTCTTTCAATCTTGCTCAGTCTTGCAAACTACATCTTCTTTCACTTCTTCTTTAATGTTGATTGATTCTCCTGTGAAAGTAGATAAAGGAATGTGGATCTTATCTTTTGCTTTTTCGTACATTTCCTCTTGAGGCATAATCGCTACTATTACCTACTTCAGTTTTGGAGTATCTTTGGGTTTCAAACTATGTTACGTCAGTTATCGTCAGAAAGATGATGATGTGCGTACTTTTTAAACATGACTTGCTCATGGTCATGGCCATGGTCAATTGGACCTGTGATGATCATCATCATAATTAAATTGGACTCCCATTAACATCGTATCATTGTCATAATTTGATGTTTTGCTTCAATCAACACGGGCATATTTCTATCAATTTTCCTGTCATTGTGATGTGGCAACTAGTATGCCTATGAGGAAATCGCTAAACAATAATTATCATGTCATATAATTTGCCTTATGTTGTTATAAGTAGATTTACTATTTGTTTTTATGGAATGGGATGCTTTAATTTTAACATTTAAGACATGCGATCACTTAGCAGCCGGATCAAAGTTAATGATTGTAATTAAATCATCCTCAGGCGTATGTTGATGTTACTGTTTAGAGGTCACTTAATTTGTATCAGTATTGGTTGCTATGAAATCTTCGGCATGATTGTGTTTTTGATCATCAGTAGTTATACGTTCTCGTCTTTCATTTGAAGTTTTTTTAGGTTTTCATATTTCAGTACTTTAATAGTATTTAAGGGTCTTCAAGAGTCTTTGAATTACTTTACATTCGGCATAGCGAATTGTTAAATAGTTTTATTTTTTTGTTATTGGTTCCAAAGGTGAATATGTCACGATGAGTCCCGATACAAGTTTTCAGTAAAACTCGGAAACAATTTTAGATTTTTTGTCTTGGTAAGTCTTCAGTGACAAATCATTTCTGCAACGGCCTTTGGATTGGAAATATTATAAACCCTGTAGAGATGTGACCAGCGTTTGATTCAAAATTTGGTCATGTTTATCTGGCAGGCAGTCTTCATAACTAGTATATGATATTGATACTACGGTGCTTTCGTGGGTGATATTTCCTAAAGTCTTTTTCTTCAAGCAATACGAGACTTCAATTTTCTATCTTTTAATTATGATTCTTGTATAAATACGAGATGCAATTACATATCATGTGTCATGCAATTCGTCTGACGGTTAATCACGAACGTTAGAGAGAGTGCGAAACGACTCCTTTTTGGGACTATGACTATGTTTAGAAATGTTAACCGTTTATGACTATAAACATACCCAACTAATGGGCAATTTCATGCAGATTTACGGTTTAAATGTGCGACACTTTTGGTGTGGGGTTTTTGAAATTATTGCATTCTTGGAGATTAGAAATGGCAACATTAAAACATTTCAAATCCTTTGGGTTAACGGTCGACGGTATTCTAGTACGAAATTCAGGCTTAGATCTTATCATTGACATAGACGGAAGTTAATTTTGACACTTTAGAATGTCCATTCCATATATGCATTATTTTACGATGGTAAATGGTTCTTAGTTTTTTTTTTAGAAGCAATTCCGACGGCCTTTACGCAATTGTGACAGGACAGTAACGTTTAAAAAAAAATGACTATTTAGAAACCAGTGCTTGAATATCGTTATAGAACACCATTCACACTCTCCAATCACCTTAAAAAATCCCTATAAATAATAACCCTATCCTTCCAGGCCTCATCAGTGCGCGCGCGCCGATGCACGGCGGCTGCGCGCGCGCTGGGGGCGGAGGCGCGGGCGCTCCGCTACCTCGACGATGTGGTGGCGTTGCTGCGAGGAGACGTCGCCGCCGCTGCAAGGGCGAGGGCCTGGCCCTTCGCGATTGGCCGACGGCAGCCAGATAGGAATTATATTATATGATCTCAGGTATGAAACTGGTGGTGTTATTTTTCTGTTATCTTCTTCTGTCTAGCCTTTTCACAACTGTGCTGGTTTCCGCCTACGGTTTAACCAGATGCGGCTGAGTATTGTATTTTTCATGAAATTAATGATAGCTTATCCGAGCTCTTCAACCCAGTTACATTGGCAGAAGTTGTCAGAGTTCCTAACCATAACGAGTACCAAAGATGTACAAATGACAGCCGGGACACACAATTGAAGGTCTACGCCTACGTTTGAAAATATGTACTGACTTAAGTTAACTGTTTTTGTCGTAATAATGATCGATGAATCGTAGAATGGTCTGATCAGTTTCGCGCAGTGTAGTAAAACAGAAGATTGCATTGTAAGAATAATGGTTTGACGCCAAAAATGTGCCGTCTCTTCTGCCTAATCCATGTGATCGACTTTTATATGTAAAATACCACATAGTTTTAATTAGAAGATATACTTCATAGTTTCACTTTTTGAGCATGTACGTCGTACACTAGGCGTGGTTTAAGGCGTTCATCTGCCGGACATCCAGTGCGGCCTCATTTTTTCGTTTCTGTTTTTTTTTTTGACTTGCTAATTAAAGAAGCCTACTCTAATTGGATATTTGACACACTTTTCTTCAAAGTCGATCAAATCAGTAGCCCAAGTGTGTATTCAATGACTAATATCATAATCGGAGATTAAATATTAACATGATATACATATTAATGTATGTTTCCCGAAGCATATGTATCGATGTACTTTATTCGTTATCAAACAAATCTTGTTCCTACTTATTCTGAAGTGCTGATGATAACTTATTATTAAATAAACACCATTATCTGCACGTGACTAATAATGTTATTTTAATAATACATATGTCTGTATGTCTGGCATATCAACTACATAGTGTATGTTTTATTAAAATTAAGTAATGGCGGGTAGATACCGGATTTTTGCCGCATTTTTGGAACTTAAGGAATTTCTTCATGCGTCTAAAGAGAAAATACATATGAGGTCGAATTGAGAATTGAAATACTTTATTTTTGAAAAAATTACCTTCGAAGTCTCGAATTATAGAATATTATTTTGATTGATTTGTTATTTTACTTGAGAGTAGAAAATTAAGCTACCTGGCAGTTTAAGAATTATTTTCATATTGCGCCTTTTCCTTCAAACACACACTAGGAAGTGGTGAAAGGGGGAGTTTTGGGGGTGCTGTAATTTTTGTAATTTTGACGTTAAAAAGTGCTTATCGTATTTGAAACTAGAATAGGTACATAGGCAGTATACTGAATTGATTTTCAAAAAATATTTGTAAGCAACTAAGTAGGTACGTTAAACCATTTGATAGTACAAAAACTATAACTCATATCTAGATGGACAGACGTAGCTAATTTTGCAATTATAATATCAAAGTTAGGATGCAGGTTTTTATTGACAATAAAAAAATCATATTAAAAAATAAATTGTGTAATGTTGCGTAAGATAAAACTAGTTGGTTTTTTCGTCTGTCTAACATTAAATGGCAAAAACTAATGGCTATCTTACTAACAGTTCTAGACGTTTTACCTATATGAACTTTGGAATTTAATAACTGTTGTAAATCACAGAAGATTGACTTATAGACATCTCATAGAAGTTTGTGCTAAAAAACTGATGCAATATAAGATCGAACCTAACAGTAATTAAAAATGACGGGCACATTAGGTAGTTGATGTCGACTTTCAGTTTATCAGATTATTCAAATTTATTATATTCGATTTATGTTGTCTTCATATCATGAATGCATAGCAAATATCGCAATCGTACGCAATTTTGTTACCGTTTGCTTTTTTGAAGAGCAAGTAGACCAGAGGACGCTCATACAACAAAAATCGATTTACCTTTTTATAATACCTAATTATTACGACAAAAAAACGAACTAGTTGGCATGAACGGAGCAAAAAAATAACATAACCAAGTCTAAACAATAAAAACCATTAACCTATATTGCCCTTGAACTTAAAATCAAGCTTATCAATTACTGTGTCATTCATTAAACGTAAAACAAAAGAAGAAAAAAACTGAGAATTTTTTAGTTAACAGCACGTTAACATCCATTGTAAGAGTTAATTATCTTGTTAAAACAAACAGTAAGTAAGCACCGTTACTTACTTGTAAATGCGAAAGTAACATTCACAATAAAACGCCTGAAACTATTTACTTAGAAGAAATTTTGCTTGGAGATAGCTGGAATAAAGTGATTTTTTAAGCCTATTATGGATTAGCTGTCTATTCATCCTTCAGCTATACATCATTAGCTGCAAACTTTTAGTCGGCCGATAGTTTGTCTCGGCTTATAAATCAGTACGAAGATGAATGGTAGTACACACATTAAAAAGATCAGGTATTTACTTAGTTGGTATCAGACTGTTTAGTCTTCAGTATGTGGTAGAGAAACCCAACTATGTAGACTTTCAATTTAACCACTTGTAGCTGATTACCATGCCGTCCTTATTTATTATTTTTTCAGCCGTAACTACGTATTAATCAACATGTTATTATCAAATTCCGCCATGATTTCTTTTGCGCCTGATTATGCAAAAAACCAACTCGACGAGTTCCGTTCTTAATGTACTCACTAAAGTACAAATCGTGCATAAAGTCAGTTAGAAAAACAAACGAAATTGAAACTTTTTTGTGCCTTGAAACTAGAATAGAAGACACGCGAAACGATATTCGACAGGATCGCGGTGTTTGTACGTAACTACTTGGGTTGCCAGATGCTGTGGGTTTCCCAAGAAATGGGGAAATTAGTTTTGCGATACCCTGAGTTAAGATTTTAGGTTTCTGGCCAATATGTAGTTAATTTTAATATGATTAATTTTATTATTTCAACACAACTCTTAAATTCAAAATTAACAATAGGTACTGACTAACATTTATTGTATATCAATGCTGCATAAACCACACTTTTCTTATTCAGAGCCAGAGCCTAAATGGTTGGTTGTCTATTGGTGATGCTGGCGTTGGATAGCAAGATACATACATATCAACTTATTTATAAGTCCAATAATGTCAGTCAAGTCACATAGGCAATAGTATGTCAGTCATGGTATGTTCAGAACTGAAACTATCCATATACCTTGACAAAAATTCTAAGTACCAAATACATTGAAACTAACTTTTTATTTGTATTCAATGTAAGATACTTTAAAAAATTATATCCGTCCCAATTTTCTCCCCAATCCGGGTAACTTTCATCCCGTAGCTGGCAACCCCTCGTTGAAGCTAATTACCGGCGCGCGAGCTGGCACCGATCGCGCCGCAATCCGAAGCCGGTACACATACTTACGAGTCGCGGGTATACTGGGAAAACTGATGATTTCACAAATTACTATCCTAGGTATTACTTAAAAATATTAAACGTACCATACGCTATTAGTTAAGGAAGAGGGTAATTGGCTAAATAATATACGCTCTGGTCGAACGATCATAAGGTTAAGCTACGCTTGCCACATTGGATGGATGATCATATTTTTAAATTCAGTGTTTTAGAAGGCACGTTAATTTTGTGGGTACCGGCTGTCATTTGAACATCTTTGGCAGTCTTTACGGGTGGTTAGAAGCCAGAAACTCAGAAAACCAGTCTCACTGTTTACCGTACTACCTAGATGTGTGAAGTTAAGGAAAAATCTGTAGCAACGGCTAGTATTTCAATAAATCTTTTCGGAAAACCGAAAACAGATCTCTAATAACAAACAACAAGTCACTCATAACGATATTTTGCAATTAATTAGGAATTTCATCTTGTAAACCATTTACCTGCAACAGTAATACGCGATCATAAGTGTTTAGTAGGCCACGAACAATGCGCTAATTACTTAAATATAAGTTCTCCATTTTGTAAACAGATTTCAATCGACTGCAGCTATTCGTATTACAAGACAAATCCTGCCTTATTCCCTAGTAATAAGGGTTAGTTTGGTTCTGAGAAGAGTAAATGTGTAACGGGTAAACCACTCAGGATAAGTAGAAGCGTATGTAATTACTGAAAATCTGTTAAATCATTAATGATTTTTTGTTTTACTAAAGAGTTTCCAAACATAAATGCATAGGTATTATTTTGAAAGGTTATTTCACACATTATATATTTTCAATCATATTGCAAAAGATAAGTGTAATGAGCCCTTCATTCGCCCATATTTTCTTTTTATAAACTACTTTGTGAGCGGTTTCACCCGCACCTACCTCAGGCATGCTTATAAAACGAGGACTTCTCAATAAATATAACCCTGAAATTTTTCAAACCAGTCCATTATTTCCTGAAGTGCGTTCAGACGAACAAACTCTTCAGCTTTATAATATGCTGCATAATTCAGTGTATTAACACATCACCTGTCTGTCTGTCTGACTTACAGACAAATTCCTTCATTAGAAAGTTAGCGTTAAACACATACTTAACTGATTATTGTGAATGCACATCCGCTCAAGCAAGTTTACAATCAGTCATTTGCATAATAATTAGGTACATGTGTTTGTTCGACAGCTGTCAAAGAATATTTAAAAGAAAAGACACAGTTTTGACAAGGAGCAGGTTGTATTATACAAGTGTAAAAAGTTCTCACAATACGAACAATATAATCAAACAAAATAATATTTTAATAAAATGGTCTATAAATAGTCCTATAAACGATGTTTTCATAGCAGCGCCTGAACAATTTTTAAAGCATTTTTTTCGTATGAAGCTGTAAAAAAAATAATGAGATAGTAGGTACTTATGCCATATTTTTTTTACATTTTTATCTTTTTTTTGAGATACGTCATACATTACTATACAATGTTACAGGACGTGGGGCAATTTTGTATGGATTGTGATCCGTCTTATTTATTTTTATTTAGTTACTAACAATAAAAAAAATGTAGGTGTATTTAAAAAATAATCTACAAAAGTAACTCGCTTAGCATAAAGCATTTTCCGAAGGTCTGAAGTGGTTTTTATTGCTTCAAAGTAAATTTTAATTTGAAAAACTGAAAACAATGGTCTATTACCTACCCAATGTTTTTATGTCCAGTGTAATTAAATTGATTGATGAATGATTAATTTATTTTGAATAGTCTAAAACATACATACAGCCACATATTTTCTACACCAATAGATATTTTCTGTTTCCCATCACTGACCCATCTGTCAAAAAGTTCAAGCTATGTTGTAAAAGGTATAGCTATGCGCATGCGGCAAACTAAAGCTAATAAGCGTAGGTATTGTAGTAGGTCATTATCATCAGATTTTTCAAAATTAATGTTTTTCGGTAATAACTAAAATATCGGTTATCATTTGGGGCCCCATTTGATCGCGGGGCCCTGGGCACGTGCCCATAGTGCCCAGTGGAGAAGAGCCTGGTTGTATAAGGAGCGTCTGACTATCTGACCTCCTCAACCCATTTTCTCGGGTAACCAAATACCCCTAAGTAAGACTAGTTGTCAGAGTTACTGACTTCTGACAACCCATAACGACTGCCAAAGATGTTCAAATGACATCATCAAAATATATAAAAAAACGATACATATCCTCATATAGCACCAACTAAAGCATCACTAAACCAGCTCATTGCGCTCGACCTGCGCACGAGTGGCTGCCTGTTGCATAACGTGTGCTTACCTTGGCGCCGCATGCGCGTGACTCAGGTCAGTCATGCACCATTTGGTGAGACAAGTGAGGCGGCTCATATGCCAGTGGATTCAGTGTGTCGGATTTCAAATTATAAAGAAATATTTTCAGGAAAATTTACATTACCTGCAAATGCATGCCAAGTTTTTATCTTGGCCTTTTGAGGACTTTTTACACAATGCAGTGCTATGCTATGTAAATAGAACTCATATCCTTTATTAGGCGAACTCAAGCTTTAAAATGACCAATAACTTCTTCTTCCTGCCTCGTTCCCAATTTTCGGGTCGGCGCAATATGTCATCCTCTTTCACTTTCCCCTGTCACTCGTCATACTGACACTCACTCCCTTCCTATTCATGTCATCTTTCAGGCAATCCATCCACCTTTTCTTAGGTCTTCCTCTTCCTCTCCATCCATCTACATTCATACTTAGCACACTTTGTTGCATGCGTATCATCCCTCCTCATTACATGCCCATACCATAAAGTGACCAATAACTAGTGTCACAAAAATATCATGTCCTCAAACGTAGGGCATAGATCTATCAACAACGACGCAACAAATTAATGGCAGTAAAATAATTAAGAAAAACACGTGAATTTATAAAATATAACCAAAAATCAACCTTAATCAACGTAAATTCACAAAAGCAACCAGCTCCCCGTGACACATCACTCAATTACCAGCCTATTGGCAGCCTAACAGCCGCAATCAGATTGGTTGAACAACCACAAGCGCATTCGGCATAATTACATCATATTAACAAACAAATATACTAAACTATGCCATATTTAGCCAATGGCTGCCAACCAACCACCGGTGGTCGTGGAGCTAGGAAAGGAAAGGAGTGTCAGAGGATATGCTTGTCCTTTTACATGGCTAATGCCCAACTTTTTGTTATCTGAATAAGTCAATGAATGCTACTCATATGGTCTGTTTACTGATTCTTCATCTTCCTATCCGATTTCCAGTCTAATGAAGTGACTTAGCCTTAGTCATTGGTCTACATATTTCATTTTTCTTTTCTGCTGGTCTCCATGATTAAAACATCTTTCAATTAATGTCATCTGTGAGGTGAAAGCATCCCACATCCATCCTAGACAATAATTTCATCGAATTCAAGCTATAATTAGAATTAGGCAGAATCTACTACTAAAAAGTTAATATCTCAGTACTTTCGCCTATGGAATATCGACATTCCTTCCTCACTCGATGTTCCAAACAATATTTAACGCGACAAACATCACCGATTGCGCCCTCTATAGGAACAATCGGGAACCACAATACACGTTCCGTTACGCATCAGTTATTAACGCGTATTGTCAAATATTAATACTGAACGGCTTTCATTCGTAATTGTTTTAATTTTAATGTTTATTGTGCTGCCAATACTTGGTGGTGACCTACTAATTTTGCGTTTTAAATAACACACAAAATTTTATTTACACAATTACACATTACACTACAATCACACTACAAAACACTATAATTCACAATGATGTACTTTATTTCTTAGAATAGCTTTAAGATATTTGTTGCCTGAGACATTGTAACTGGAACCATGTGTGAATGTGTTGTAATAAGGTTGAGGAAGACTATCCGCTCGTGATACAGTTCTACACTAGTACGAGGGGATAGGGTGAACCAAAGACTATAAAACCACCAATCCAAAGACAACCAAACCACTTTCAATTTCATTACGCTGTTTTTTACATTTCTGCCTAAATTCTAGTGTGACAATACCTTTATTAAACTTTTGTATAGCTTTGTAACTAGCTTAATCCAACGCAACAAAATGTATTATTCTGTATAGTTGTCTCATATTTGTGAATAAAGTTTTGTATATTTTTATATTATTATATTATATCTGCACCAAATATTTTGGAAGAAATAGTTTTTTTTTCTTAAATTACTGTCTATCATTACAAATTCACATCTTAGTTTGAAGATCGCGACTTCGTTCTTAGTTAGGTTTAACCATGTAAACCGTGGGTTGACAACGCAGACAACGTGGGTAGACTAGACAAATATTGACCAGTACACTGACCTTTTACATATAACTCTTAAAGATCACCAGATAGAACCAATAGGTAACTATTTTAAGATGACATTCGAACCCTATTTAACTCTTATCACACATAACCCCATTTCAATACAGACAATTGCAGAAAATAAATCAAGCACAAATCGTTTTATTGAACTCTCGTGATTGCAAGTCATTAACTTTTTAAGCATTACCCACTGATCATGTTTATAATGAATGTTACAGAATTGGAGATATCCCTGACTATGGCCACTTCTCGAATGTTCGACGCACCAAAGGCATGGGGCACCAAAGGATAATATAATTGCATGTTATTTAGCTCTAATGCCTAGGAAACGATAGTTGCATTGTTGCAATTAAGACCTCGCACTGCAAACTTTTAGTCGGCCGAGTTTGTTTGGAGTCATAAACAGTGGCGGATTTACCAATAGGCAAAGTAGGCCAGTGCCTAGAGCGGCAGATTTAGAGGGGCGGCAAATTTAGCAATTTTTTTTACAGGTTTTTTTTATAATTGAGTATATGAGTACACAATCCATATATAAATAAACGATTAATAAACGCAAAATTAATAAACTGTAATATATACTTAGGTACTTACGTGATCATGAATTTTAAAATATTCTAATACCGTTTCAATAAAAATAAAATAAATTAAAAAAAAAATATATAAAAAAAAGTTTTTTCATCATTCCTGGTTTGTTCTGCGCTCTATGAGTCCTCAATCTAACAAAAAGTTAAAGCACCGAAGTAGCAAAAACAACTGACGCTCTACACTGACGATTTCTAAGCTGTTTATGAGGTGGAGAACTTTTGGAGTATTTTTGTGTTCCAAGACTCAAAAAATTTCGCGCTCGCTGCGCTCGCGCCTTTCGCTTTTCGCTGACTATTTTCTGATTTCTTTAGGTATTATTACGTCCCAAAAATCAAAAATTTCGCGCTCGCTACGCTCGCGGCTTCTTCTATTTGCACTGCTTTTTTACACTCTTGTTTGGGTAGGCATTTTTGTGTCCCAAAACTAAAAAAAATCGCGCTCGCTTCGCTCGCGACTTTTTCACTTTACAGTGGTTTTTTTACTTGTTTTCGTACAAAATTTTTGAGTTTTTTACATTTGTCGTTTTTTTTGGGGGGTGCTCAATAGGTACTCCGCCCCGGGTGCCACCCGATGCTACGCCGCCACTGAATCATAGCACCCGAACAAATGAACCGATTTCAATTTAATTTTTTTTTGTACTACAGGTGTTTTACGAGCGAGTGTTCTTAGACATGTTTGATGAAAATCGATTGAGCCGTTTAAAAGTTGCAGAGGTTTTACGCTTCAAAGTCGCTGACATATAAACTTGTTACTTAACATTAAACTCTTCGGTACATAGAGGCTTGCAAAAATAATCTAGTAACTGACAGAAATATCATTAAGTTCACAATCATTAGAGGCGGCAAAAATTGAATGGCCTACTAGCGGCAAGTTTGTAAATCCGCCACTGGTCATAAATGAGTATAAAGATGAATGGTACGCACATGTCGGTCGACTGTTTAGTCTGCAATGTGAGGGTAAATTAAGCTGTCAAGTTACAGGTGTTTATTGAAGGTAATAAGAAACTAAAAGAGCTCAACTATTTGAGTTTGGTCAAACAAGATCTTAAGAGCATTAACATGACAAAAAGTGAGTTCTGCAAAAGGTTATTGTGATGCAATTTTCATATCAAAGTGACCATGATATTAAATAGAAAATGTAAACACTGATTGTCTACAGTAAATATCTGTAACTTTGGCCTTTGATTATATTATTATCCATTCCAAAAAGGTTTCATAAACCTGCGAAACAGAAAGTACTTTTCAAAAAGTTTATAATTATTATTGAGAGAGATAATTTCGCTCTTAATACGAAATTAAATTAAAAATTCCCTATTTTATACTACTCTTTATTGACTTAATCTTGTAGTTTCCTTAATTGATATGAGTCAGAAAAAAAATATCTTTAAAGTACATTTTCTGTAATGAAAACCTGAAATACATGAGCGTTTTGTACTTTCGGGTAAAACTGGTCTCTGTGTATTATGTGTTTTACACTTTAATTAAGTTAATCACAGAGATCGTACATATGTATATTTTGTACTTAACAGTTCATGGAAAAATAATGATATTGTTAGGTTAAATAATAAGAGAATTATACTCCGTTTGAGAGGGCACTTAACTAAAGGTAAACAATATTGATAGGTCTTTTTACACAAATACGTATTAAACAAACAAACTACTGCTGTATAATAAGTATTCACTTGAATAAGTCATTGTTATTATTACATGATTTTTTCTCCACAATTTATTCTTCATAAAAAGTCCTATCAAGATTTTTATCTCTAGTCAAGTGCCTACTTTAACTAAGTTAGTGACTATCTATTTATTTTTACCGCCTCATATTTATTATTTAAAAAATATTATGAATTGTAAAATGTTATTATGAATTGATAAAAAGTGGAATTTGCAAAAACTATCGAAATATCATACACAATTTGTAAATTATTATTATGCATGGAATTCAATAATTATATTTCTGTTGATAAGATTAATACCATACCAATTTTGTAATGCAATTTTAAAGATATTTTATATGAGTGACATTTTCATAATAATTATATTATTTAGTTATGTAACTTAGATTGAACTTAGTAGTTAATGTAATACTCGTTTTTCGGATCTCTTAGACTGAACTTGTTTGGTTAGTGATTGAACTTAGTTATGGAGTTAGCTTAGAAGGTATTTAATTTATGGATTTTATACCAGTTATAAAGTAAAGTTTTAAAATCTTATGCAGTATCGTGGAGGTATAATACCATATGACGTTTCAATCAATTTAATGAATTTAAAGTTTGTGATTTTCATTTTTAATAAGCAATTATAAAGGTGTGTAAAATAAGAGTACATTGCGCGTCAAATAAGTTCACTAGTCCCGAGTTGGCTACTAGCACTGTTGACTGATAATGGTAAAAATGTAAGAACAAAACACTGCGCATATTTAATAAAATATGACAAGCACGATAACCATTTGGATAGCAAACTTTTTGGAACTACTAGTCAAGCGACTAAAATGCATCCTCAATAGCCTATTTCATAAATAAAGAGGTAAAATGTCAAATAATTAAGATTGTTTGTTTCATTTTGTCACAACTAAATAAACTGTGGAACATCTATGCTGTTTAATTTCCATTTCAGAACCCAAGATTCGATTCCCATGTCAGGTTTTTGTTATAGGTATGACCCTGTCCCTGACCCTGTCTATTTAACGCAAGGTTTTTTTTGTGAATTCGGTAGTCGTTTTGGAAACCTAATATAGCACTGTTGTAGACAAAACCCAGTGGCTTGGAAATCAAGGCTACTGTTTGTCTGTTGTTAAGTTATTTAATTTCATGTTATCACTTGTTGAATACTTTAAGCTTTGGTTATACCCGAAGTGATTTATGTCGCAATCTGAAATATTAATGTCACAAGTATTTTTTTTTTACATAATATCCTCCTTTGAGAGCAGATTCGATTCTCGTACGGGAATAATCCTGGGTTTCAGTTGTGTATTTTCATCATCATTATATCAGCCATAAGACGTCCACTCCTGAAACTTGATTTCCACAAGAAACGATTGATGATACCCGCAACTTTTTGTCAGATTGTCCGACCATCTCATGTACGATTGTAGTGCCAGTACTACATCTTCGACTATCTAGTCAGGCATAAATGCAACACAGCACTTAATTAAATTCAAAGCCCCAAACTTCGTCACCAAGTTAACACTAAAACGCGGTTGCATAAATCGAAGACCCCCAATCCTACCCACTCAGCATGCAAGGGTTATTGATTGTAACAATAGTTCATTACGTGCGGCGAGCGCCTAAGCATGGTGATTAATGTTCGGTGTTGCCAGCATGTGAAATATCGCCCCCTTCAGAGGATATGACACTGTGACATGGGAGTGACGGCGAACGAAATTTTGGGGATGTATTTGTGTAGGATGGTGAATTATGGGTACACCTTATCGGAGATGATCTTAGGACCTTGGGCACTTGAACATGTAGTATGAAAGATAAAGTTCCAAATTACACTGCTGCTAGCTGTTGTATTTACTAGAATAACGTGAATGCAAAAGTAACATCTTGCTTAAGTCCCAGAAGCAAGATAGAACCTTGTTGTTTTTTCCTTTTCTATTAAAATTTATTATTTTTTTAAAAGAACAATTAAAAAATCCAATCCAGCATTACAAAACTTAACTAACAGCGCAACTGTTAAATAACTTATATTATTATTTGTCATAGTTATTTAGCACCGCGGCGCTGCCAAATGGGCGCGTGTTGGCAACACCGCCGAGGGTTGGGGAGCCGGGTAATCTCTGGCCCTGACAGAGTGATGCGGGGTCACTGCCCCCACGCGGGATAGCGAGAGCTAATTACTCGTGAACTGATTATTCAGCTATTTTTCAGGTTTTTGATGTACTTAGAATATGCAAATGGATCATAACAATGACACAGAATAAGAAAGAACCCCATCCCGAAGCCATTTCATATAACAAATATAATTTTATGTTAATTGATGAACGTTATAATACTACCACTATACTGCGTTAAAGGATGCTGTTACTGGGACGGAACTTCCGCCATCACTCTCCCATGCTTGGAATGCTAGACGTGATCCTTGGAGCGATATCCTAGCAGCTTCTTCGTCTTTCATCTTTAATGATGATCAGATCACAAAGTTTCAACCAATAACAACAGCTAGGTTATCAGACACAAATCTGATCGACCCAGACAAACATTGAAAACTGCAAACAATAAGAAGCGAATGCATTAATAATTCTGCCATAAAACTTTATACAACGAAATTATTTTCAAATTACCTGAAAGCGAGTTTAAATTACTTATGTAAATGTGGTAGATAGCTGGCGAGCTTGGATCGCGTGTGCCTCAACTTATAATTGGGGAGGCTTGCCGGTGGGGCGCAGTGGAGCCCGGGACGGCACCCGGCAAGGTTCACCACATTGCCGATTGTGGTACCACCATTTGTACCACCGTGGGTAAACGCGACTGGGAACACAGCTTTAAAAAATTGCGTGGACTTGCAACCATTAAAAAATTGCAGTGATGATGGATTGTCTAGGATTTTTACTAACCTTCATGTTGTCGTGAAGTTTTTTGCAAGTTTTGGAACCCTCTGAAGTGTTAAGAAAGTTTTGTTTGCCAAATACAAATGTTTGTGTAAAAAGTTCGCGAAGTTCCCGCCATGAGGCTAGCCCGTCAGTAATCTTGGCCCAACGTTCGGTCCAATGTTGGTTACACTGAAACGTCCATAGACGGCTCGCTAATTAGTTTGTTAAACTTCTGCCTACACAGAATTGGACATTGATGTGTTACCAATATTGGGCCCATAATTTTATACATCCTGCACTTCTAACCACTTTGTTTTTTTTGCAAAGATGTAAAGTTCGCTTCGTTTCGTTCAGTACTGTAGATACTCAATAAAATGTAGAACTAGAAACCCTTCACCACCACCAGCCTTTCAGATTTCAGCCTTAGAAGTATGCTTACAATACAATACTTGCAGCACACCAGTTCATAGCCGACAATTTACACTGCATAAAATTATATGGAATTCCAAATTATGCATTTTTTTTATTATATGTTTTGATGACCCACAAGTGAATAACTTTACATTAAAACAATTTGAACATGAGTAGGTGCAACAATATTTTAAGTCGTAGTTAACAGCTTAAAAACAATAATTTTGCAGTAACTGGAGCATCAGGCTATGTTGAGAATGTGTGCAACAACTCTGCAGTAATTGCATTCCGAGCTGACCTGCATATCTTCATTAATCATTACTTGCAAACTGCTGCAGTTGGAGGTATTGTGCCAGGGAAATATTTGTTATGAAAATATGATTTAAATATGGGGCAAATATTTCTCAGCTTTATGTATGAGAGACATTTTATCATAAGTTACTTCAATTAGACATACATATACATATGTGTGTGTATTGTGTGTATACAAAAATCTTAAATAAATAAAAACTAACCTAACAAAAGCAATGTTAACTTAAACTTACTTCAATACTATTAATAGTTAAAGTTTCTTAAACTAGAAAACTAGGTCCAATTGAGCATGCAAGAAGCAATTCCCAAACTAAATTAATACTAGCATAAATTTTAACTCATTTACGAACAGCCAACGTCTCCCAAATCCAAATTGGAAAAACGTGACCGACATTATCAAAAACATATTGCCCGCCAAATATAAAAGTCTACTACGCTGGAAATTCACGGAAAACCGCGAAGGAAGTACTGTAATATTAATAACTGCTTCGCTCCGGAAAGATTAGCGCCGACATGATAAAATTATGCTTTTTGAATAGCTTTGATAATATTAAATGAATACCGCTGCGTGAGTGCGCGATACGCATAGAGATCGGGATAATTTGGGTAACATACAATATTATTTACCTGAATATGTTCTTGCATATATTTTTTTTACAAAGCTCAAGTTTATACAGTACGCCGACACTATATGACATGTTAACTACAACAACAATAATAATGCATGTGACTTCACTGTAAAGGTAGTACCTAAGTCAAATTGAACAGGCCAGGTATACCTTTTTCAGGCACTATTATGACTTAATTCCTTTACTTCTCCATAGAAAAAGCTTTCGCAAAAAAATATAGCACAGAAACACAATAGGTAGATCCTGATATAGTTGTACATATCTGCTAACTTATCTACAAGTCCTGTAAGACAGTTGTAACACGGAACCCAAACATGGCATCTGAAAATAGAATATTAGCATATTAATGTGGCTGAGTATCCTCGCATCCGGGCTCCGTTCATAATTAAGGCTCGCATTAGCTTTGTGGGGCCCCGGGCCGCTTACGCAAAGCCCCACAAACGGGCCCCTGGGAGTAGGGAGCTACCTCGGAACATGTGGCTGAAAGTTTGGATACCGCTTCGTATTTTATTTAAGATGTTTTGATGGGATATTGTACAATGTACCTATTATAGACCTGTTGTAGATTGTAAAGACTTTTACTGAAGTTATGAGCATTACTCAAGACAGATTGGTGCTGAAATCTAATCAAAAATCCGGGAACATTGCTATATCTAAGTCTTAGCCTGATGCCCAGTTTAATATTCAAGTAATAACATAGTTTTGTCAAATACAACATGCAAATCATAGGCAGCATTGAAGAAAACTATAGTTTCATCCATCAGGGACTTAATAAACAGTACCTAAAGTTTTCTTCAGCTCATCAATCTAGACAAAACTCAGGCTTTTATTAGGAGCTTAAATTAATGATACAATTCAGAGCTCTCCAGCTTTCGTAACACCTACAGTAGGCCTCCAGTTTTTCGTAAATTTTTCCATTGGGTTAGCCGTTAATCTTGTCGGTAAATATTTCAGCTCATTCCGTTCTTCATTAACTTTGGCCTGAAATATAAAATAAATCCCTTACCGCTTTAAAGAAGCTTTAGGTATATCTAGAAGGCTGGGACAGACATAATTTTGAGCTAGCTATCCGCTTTCGGCATATGATAACTTTAAGGCTGAAAAGGGACATATTTCGCACCGGTTTCATATGCCTAGGATGCGTAGCAAAAAACTTACGCGCGGTCTTAAATAGTTCAAATTAATAAGTGGCAAGAATATAATTTACAAATGTACACTTTTCTTTTATATTCTGTTGGAATATTTCACTATATTTTGGTTACTTCCATGTTATTTATTTCAAGCTGGCAGACTATTTCCATTTTTCCAAGTGATGCAACTCCTGAAAAAGCAACCAAGTGTTGCTTTGAAAGGAAATGAAACTATTATGTTTTGCCATTATTTTCTGAAAAACCTAGTTCCCACTGGAAAACAAACAGTTGCGAACCAAACTTAACCACTTTTCAGGTGTTCGCTGAAGTTTTTCTATTTGCCATTTTACTGACTGGTCAGTATTTTAAACTCATACTTCTTGTGGAAACCAATAAGTACATGTAGATGCTGACGCATTCTGTCTCTACTATGTACTTATTGTCACTATAATTACAAGTCACTATAATTATAATATAAAGAAAACTATTGATACAATTACTAAATGTTGATTTATAACTACAAAATATTTTGAATAGGGCTTGGCTTCTATGAGATCTCAAAACTTTTTACGATGGAAAGACTGCATCGAGAGACTTGGCATTTTTTTACATTTAATGTTTTTGGTGGGATCTCATTTATTTTTTGTAAGTGTATTTCTTTCTTTTTTTTCACGTTCCATTACACTATATTTACAATTACTACTATAACAATATATTAATAGGGCTTAAACTTATATATATATGCATATATATATATATATGTATAATAAATAACTAACTAAATAAATATATATCTACTAACTAACAAACTATAACTAGATAAAATAAACTAAATAACACGTAAAGTTCTCCGAATATCAATTATCACTACAATATTTTTTAGTTTCGAAATGGTTTTTCATAGACAGATGGCGCTATCAAATGAAATTTATCGAATTATTTTGAAGTACTACTTAGACTGCGCTTTGTAACGAAACCATAGCGCGATTCAGACAGGTACAACGCCATCTATCGAGCGCGCATACAATATTTATCGCGTTTTAGCTTTATTAATTTAATGAATTATGAACTTTATGTATTAATTTGTATTAATGATAGTCTATGTATTACATTTGTATTATTCTTTTCTATTCTATGTATGTATTCATCCAATTGAATAGATACTTAAACAACGAACAAAGTTAACAATGCAGTCAAAATCCATACATAATGTTCTTGCCAAACCGCAAATATAAAATTGTTTTCTATGGCATATTATTTTTTAATGTTTTTATAATTTTTCCTTTATATGTGGCTAATGACCTATCTTGGTGCAAAATTTGAAGTTTCTAAGTCTGCTAGAAGTACCTTAGATTTTTGATGATCTGTCAGTGAATCAGTGAATCAGTGAGTCAGTGAGTGACAAAATGGTGTAACTTTGATCGACCGTAACTCCTAAACTATTAATTCAATCGGCATGTAATTTCGAACTTAAGCTTGTTCTAATGCCTACTATTATTCACCGAAAACCTAAACTCCTAGCTTTGTCCACGTCGAAGATATAGGAGGGGCGAAACAGCCGCGAATCGCTTCGAGAAAAGATGGTACGGCCGTGCCCGTTTTGCTCGAGACTTGGCTGGGGCACTGCCGTGCCCCCAGATTAAGCTTCATATTTTTTTGAAAACACCAAGCTTTTTGCCCGACGTCACTTTAAATTATCGATGTTGCAATTAATGCTTTCTTCTTCTTAGGTTTCTATTTGTAAATTCTTTAAAACACTAAAATCTCCGACCTAAATAAAAGCTTTCATTGGACGTAATCCGGCTCAAGTTACTGACGGTTAAAATTAATCTATTTCTGTCGACAAACGATAGCTACCGTAGTCAGGTTTATTTCTTAGCCATTACGCTGATGGAAGTTCATTCCAAACAATGGGGTCAGGCTGCGTAATAACATTCAGGTGTAATTTATTTGTCACGGGTACGATTTCGTCAAAATTGACTCGACTAACTTTCAGCATTAATTCAGTTTCCATATCATCCAATAGTTTTCGAACGCCATTGTATACAAGAACCCTTCACAACTATAGGTACAGCGTGACAACTGCCACACGAGAACTCTTCACATTCCCACACGAGCTATCATTCATACGCAACCCATGAAAAACCAACACATTATGTAGGTACACTTTCATCACCACCATCAATAAATCAAGTGGAATACACTGGTAACCTCATGGGCCACAGCAAACACCGTCACGTGGTCGTCGCGTGCTTCCACCATGAATCAGTCCCGTATAAAATTAACCAAGTTCTCCATTTTGTGACAGAGCCACCGTGGGTGATTTACGACGGAAGGTAAACGCAAATAGTTGACATTTTACTTATTCTTTCTGCATTTTTGTGTGATGGTTACGGCGGATGGCGTGTTTCGTTCCTCAATGAAGGGTTTGGGGGTCAGTGGGTTGAATTTGAACTGGTTCTGAGGGTCCGTGTAGTCTACCTATAACAGTTTCAGGAGAGACAATTTACATTAAGATCTAAATTCGAGACCCTTATCCACTTTAAGATTCTCGAAGCTGGTCATGGATACTCTCGGGTTGTGTTGGATTGCCGTCCCATCCGGCTATGAGAGTGAAAAAATAGAGAGTGCACTTTTGTCTGCTCAAATGCTTGTGCACTATAATATGTCTGCCCAACAATTTATCTAGACGCCATTAATGACAATAAAACCTACGCATAGACCGATGACTCTAAATTTCCATTAATACTCCTTGAAGACGAAATCATAAGCGTTATCTAATAATAACACCGGAAGAGCCAGTCTAATCTAGGTACTAACCTTCCCACAATACTGCAAATGAATATGCAACAGACAGTGTAACAGATATTTAATTAATTCGCGAACTTGTGACATTCCACAGTTATTTACGAGTTTGTCCACGTCATGCGATACTTGCATTGTTCACTGACTCCAAAGACCTTCGGTTTTCATGTCTGATTAAATTAACTTTATGAGAGATACAAATCATATCAGTTGCCTTCAATCTATTTTGGGTTAAGTACTCAAAAGTTTATTTTCCAAACGTAAAAAGGGTTCAATCGTATGATGAGCGCGAAATTACTGTCAAACATGCTAAGGGACAGATGGACGTTTTCTTATGAACAATATTTATTTTGATACACAGTTTAGTAAGTGATAATAAATTAAGTATGCTTGATTACCCGACCTAATGGTTGATAACAAAGGTTCTCGTAACTAGTCAGCAATTGCAAATGCCATTGGTGTATTATGTAACGAAAAAACTAAAAATCATATCTTTTTGTATGGGTCTCCCTCAAACATAAATTTAATTTGACTGTATTCGACTACTTATAAACCCGTTCCTAACTAACTCAAACAAACAGGCATCCTCAATTTATTTGCGTTCAGCACTTTAAGGGCTGAGTCGTACGACCTCTGAAGGCATATTTCTTTATTCCACACGAAGTGCGCGCCAGAAGGCGGTTCAGCAAAAAGATTGCATTAATGCATTAACTAGATGGTGACAGATTGGAACCGTTACGGCCCGTAATCCATTACCCACTGACGGTTAAACTTGCCAAGTAATTGATTACGTCGCGTTTCCTGATTAGCTCGGGAAAATATCATTGAATACGGATGCTTTTTGCGGTAATGTGAAAAAATGGAGCACCTTTTTCCTTTTCATTTTTGTCATTTACTTAGCTCAAACACCAAAAGGTAAGGCTAGTTGCTAACTCTAGCTCATCTTAACCCCTCTGCCTACCTAGATTTCACGCAAATATTCCACTCTGTGTTACTTATTACAAACTTACCTACAAAAAATATTTTTTAAGAAACAGGGTTGCAAACGCGCCACCTACCACATTTTCCACAGAACTTTCGCAGCTCTAAAGGACTTGCTTGCTTCTACAGGGCCCTCCAGCGGCGAGTAGAAATAAACTGCATGGTTGATTCTACTTGCCACTAGATGCCGCTGTTAACATAGTAGGTTGATGAGCGCAAAGAGGGCGCTTACCTACTCACAAAAACTACTTCTTTTATTTTTCAAGCAACAGACCATCAACATAGACAAACTGATAGAGGGAGCTACTAACTTGTAAAATTAAAATATAGAATGATTGATCTGTACTTGTGGGTAAAATCCGCCAATAAACAACGCCTCATTAGGGCCATAAGGCTTTGCCATCCTTGCTACATATCGGCTTTATTCAGATTTCCTACGAAGTTTTTTTTTAATACGACCTTCAGAAGACTTGCCTCTAGATGCCTACCTACATAGCCTTCGTAGGTACCTATACTTACTTACTCTTTTTCAATAAATCGATACCTACGACATGTTGGTAGGTACATAAACGTCCGGCTTTACGGCCGTAGCGACCGATACCTATCTGTTAAGAACTATAATAAAAACTTTTGTTTGCTACTTTTCGACTTTCGACATGCGAGGCACAAAGAGCTATGAGGAAAGGCGACAAGCTTTGTATTTATTTGAAATATTATCTGTTGCTCCTGGTATAGGCAGGGGGCCTTTAGAGTAGTCACTCAATTTTCATATTTGAGGAACACCCTTCTAGTGGCGAGGGAATCATTTATGATTATTTTTTTCTGGGTATTTGCACTGCCATAAACCACCATCTCAAGATAGCGTCATGTGTATCCTTTAAGCCGGAGAATGGCCTAACACCAAACGTCGCTTAATCACGGTTTCCGTCACAGCACATGAGTGGCTCTCAGCAGCTCAGAGCTCTAAGCATCATCACTTCATCCTTACACCTTCGCTATAGACCTCCTTGCTCCAACCATAACATCAGCCACCTCACAAATGCCGCCTCTACCCCCACCCACATTCACACTCGCTTCACACACACACCGCTCACTCGAGTCACCCATCACTCGAGTGCATGGCGTTAACGAGTGCGGTCGCCAACGCTGCTGCCGCGGCTGCCGCGGCCGGCGCAGGCAAGAAGGCCGCGCAAGTCCAGTTGCAGGCAGAACTGAATACGGATGATGAGTGGAACAAGTTTCTCACTAGAGATGGATTGTTGGGTGAGTTGTGAACCATTAAGCTTTAAGTGAAAGTTAGGTAGTGTTCATAATTGAACATTCAGTAGTTTTTAATGGCTTGATAAAGAGGCTTTGACTTAGGATTAGGATAAGCAGTGATTGAGCCTGATAAGTGAAATATCTGTAAAAACAGATAAATTAACAATTCGTTACTGTCAAGGTTTCGTGTGCTCCATCCGTGATGCCAAAGTCATTATTATCCTTTGGTGGACGGAATGACATGATGCTTACATCTATTCCTTAAGTTTTCCAAAAAGTAAATATTTCTTTGTTTAATGTGTTGTTTGTGTGTAGTGGTGGACGTGTACTCGGAGTGGTGTGGACCCTGCATCGGCATGGTGGGCAACCTCAAGAAGATCAAGGTGGAACTGGGAGGAGACAACCTGCATCTGGCCGTGGTAAGACTTGCCTACCTACTCATCATCATCCAATCCAAGCATTGGTTTAGGCTGTAGGTATCCATCTCCAATAAGCAAGTTCTAATAGTAGACTTTTCTAAGATATTACAACCTTTTCAATAATCATTATCTTATTTAATCCAACTTTCATCCGGAGTGGTAACCGCTAAATCTAGTTTATATGCGTTTATAAATGTTCACAGGCCAAATCGGATACGATAGAATGTCTGAAGAGATTCAGAAAACGGAGCGAACCTACTTGGATGTTCATCGCGGTAAGTGCTTGTTATAAGAAACACACACAGACCCTATGTTATCTAAGTAAAGCCTAAACCTAAGAGCATTTCTTGGATAGCGAACATTACCAAAATCTAAGAAAGCAGTTGTAAATCTTTAAAATTCGAAAAACAAAGTGCTACACCGAACACATCATGAAACCCTCCCCCACTACTACAAACTTCTTGCGTGAACCCATACGAAAGTGTCAGTTCACCTCACAATGACAAATGAAAAAAACACCTTGTTTCTTGAAAATAGATTCGAACAAAGAAAGTGTCTGACGCGTGCCTTGTACGACCATGCACGAACCACACGTCTTCACATACACCTACATACATACATATCTTTATGTCTATCATATGGAACAGCGATTCTTAGTGAAGATCCACGAGTATGGGTATCGACCAAACGCCTAAAAAACTCCAGACATGTATATTTACATATCCACAGCCATTAAAGAAAGTTTTGCAAAAGTTCGCGCTATCGTCGAAGTTTTTAGACACTCTGGATTTAATGGTGTTTTAAATGCATGTAGGTTAGAAATAGCTGGCGTTAGATTAAGGCACGGTAAATGTGAAAAGTACTGATTGATGAGAAAATAATAACTAAACGTTTTGATTCTCTTGATTGAATGTATCTATTTTAACGCAGTAAGATAGTCCCTGAAATAACACAGCGCCGAAAGGCGTGTAAAACCTAGTAGTCTATCAAACGTCGTCATCAAAAACCATAAAAAGAATGATATTTTACTACTATGGTGTTCTTATTCCAGGCTGGACAACTCCTGAACGTGGTGTTCGGTGCAGATGCGCCTCGCATCGCACGCACCATAGAGCAGGAGCTTCGAAATGAGGAACTGGCCAAAAAGGGGGAATTGGAGAGACCCAAGCGAGCACCACATGAACTCACCACTCCAGAACAGGTGAAAAACACTTTCTAAATAAATTACTTGAACAAACATTTGAAACTATAAAATGTTTCAGGGACTTCTCTTGAGAAATTAGTCAACTACAACGGTAACACACAAAGCGTATGAAGAAGACAAGAAGCGTTTTTAACCCTCAGAGTAGGTACCACATACATCAAAAGTATGCTTGAATTTTAGAAGGACATGTCTTATTATTCTAGGAAGTGGCAAACGCTCAAGCGAAGATCGAAGAAGAGAAGAAGGCGAAGGAAGCAGCAGCTATAGAAGCCGCCAGGTTCGCGCGGCGGGAGGCAAGAGCTAAACGCATGGAGATGCACTTCAACGACATCTGTCCCGCGCTGATGCTGCCGCACGCGCAGAAACACTTGCGCAAGATCACTGATACTATCGAACCTTTTGGTAAGCACATAATAGCTTTTTGTAGGACTTTTGAGAACTATTTAAAATGAGTTTTGGACGCGAATACAATCCTTAAATCAGGTCATCGAGGAAATCGAAGCAAATGTCCAAAATGGATACAAAAGCCCTAAAATTCCACTGGCTAAATTCATTGGCTAAGTAGGTATAGTGATATAAATAACGACGACTTATTTCTGCAATTTTCAGGAGTAATTTTGGCGGACAAGTGCCCGATCGTAGTAGGCAAGGAAGGCGCTAAGATCTTGTCTGTGGAAGAACCCGAGCTTGGTGAACCCAATGCGGCCGCTGCGATTATTGAGAGACCATCATTAGCGCTGCTGTTTAAGAAGATGCCTGATAAAGAGGGGGATATCATTGGTAAGCTGTCTTTAACATAAAAACCTTTCAAATAAATTGATTAACAGTTGAGAAACTGTGTCTGCGCAAACGTTTATGCACTATATAATGCCAGGGCCCACAACCAATGAGTACCGTTTTTGCGCTTTTCATCTATTTCACTGACATCAACGTAAAGATCAAATGCCTGCATATTTCAGCTGGTAAATATTTTTCGACTCCTCTTCCAGAGTTAACACGTCGCGCGCTCTGCGGAGACGGCTTGGCAGAAGACGACGACGCTCGCAAGAAGCTGCCTACCACAGAACTGCGCGATGGTAATACCATCGGATTGTATGTGCCTAAGGACCGGCATGAGAGGGCTGCGGTACTCGACGTGTTATTCCCAAAGGTAAATGAGACATGCATATATGTAGCTTTTGGATGCCTTCGTTATTCGGGCGAGAGGAGGTTCCAGGTCAAAGTAAGTTTTGCCTGGTAAATGAGTGTTTGTAATTTGTGTTTTGTTAAGCGTTTGTAACTTCAAGAGACCGTTGCGAACGCGGGAGAATACATATGTATATTAGTGGATTGAAACATAGAATGAGAGTGGAGTATGGGAAAATGCAGTTTAGTGTAACTATAGCTGCGAAACTAGATTCAGGCCACGACACAATATTATTAACGTTTTCCATTTCGTAATTCCCCAGATGGTGGGCGCAGTAGTAGAACCAGCTCCCCCCAGCGCCCCTCCACACGTACTACTAATGTTCGGAGCCTGGCAGCGCCGAGCTGTGCTGAGCCTGGTGGGGCTGCCACCGCTGGCTGCAAGGCTACTGCGCTACGGGTTCTTTGCTGATGCTAGCGTGGAGGAACCTAAGCTGCTGTGCAAGACTGTAGACCAGTATGAGATGAGGCCTGAGAAGGATTAGTAAGTGGAAATTGTATTCAAGATTCTTCTTGTGTATCTTATGTAGGTATCAGTTGAAAACACTAGTTATACCATGGCTTACTGGTGCAGTGGAGAAACACTTGTATAATGAATTAAGATCTAAAAGGTTCTATGTCCCAGTCTATCTCTCTCCCAAATGTTTTGTAAATTGGCTAAATCTATTCCCCTTGTAGAAACATTGCGTAAAAAAGTTTCCTTTACACTTGAGAAAGTAACAAAAATAAAAAGGCTAAATGAATTCCACAGCTGTGAAACCATAGTCCTGATGGTAGCAGTGGGCCTAGCGGAGCCTGAGCTAGCTGAACCTGAGGAGCTGTTCCCCGACGGTCCCCCAGAGGAACTCCTCACTCTTGGCCCTCTGCACGTGAGCGCGGACGCTGTGGTCGGGAGTGAGGAGTGTGCGAGGTTCTTCCCGCCAGGGTACAGCGAGCCGGAGAGGAAACCCAAGTCCAAGAGCAAGAAGAAGAAGAAGGTAACTATTATTCTGGTATCAGCTGTGCAGGACAGAAACTGCTGTGACATGATAATTGCCAATGGGAGCAATCGCGTCTTTATAACCTCAAACCTCAATTCATTAGGAAGATGATGTTATAAAACTCATGTACCTAAACTAAAAACTTTCAGAAATTCATTTTAAGAAACCAATACGGATAATGCAAAAACTATCGTGTTTCAATTTCTTATAACATGGTTGAGTGCACGCCACCAAAATCACCCATCTTACCGTCTTCAAGCCCTTTAACACCATTCTTTTCCTCTTCTCCAGCGACGTCGTGCCAGCAAAGAAGAGAACGCGGAAGAGGCACCAGACCACACTCAGAGCACAGAGAACGGAGAAGCAGAAACCAACGGCGACACGGAGAATGGAGACGAGGGAGAGGAGAACGGAGACGGAGAAGAGAATGGAGAAGACGGAGAAGATGAGGAGAATGAGGAACAGCATGCGGATAAGGCTACGTCACCACCGCCGCCGACACCACATTAGATAATTACGTCATCGAGTTGTAAAATCGATTAATATAGTTTAAATAATTTATTGTTTTTTTTTGTGATCTACATAAGAATTTTAAGTTGTTAGGTATGTGCAATCTTTGATCTGAGGTGCAATCGATTAGTCTCTACTAAATGTTAATAACGAATTTTTTGCTTTTTATTAAATAGCAATTCCTTTGTATGTGTATTTGTGTTTATTAAAATACATTAAACCAACTTATGATACTGAGTGAGTCCGCACTGTGCATCCATAGTATACGATATGGGTACATACAAAGTGTGTCGTACCTAATCACATTAAATTGCCGTATATGCCGTTCAAAATGTTTTTTTCGAACAAAGTAAATACAATAAAAATGTGCGAGAGTTAGAACACCATTTTAATAAATACATTGCATAATTCACTGACCTGTTTTAGTAGGTGCAACAGCGCATCGCAAAAATGCCGGCGAATCGAACGCGGCAAACTTAACATCTCAATCGTCTTACAATCACTTCATATCAC
This sequence comes from Helicoverpa zea x Helicoverpa armigera, assembly GCA_033682625.1. Classification (NCBI taxonomy): domain Eukaryota; kingdom Metazoa; phylum Arthropoda; class Insecta; order Lepidoptera; family Noctuidae; genus Helicoverpa; species Helicoverpa zea x Helicoverpa armigera. Next base: position 13,091,896 of record JAWIIS010000028.1, read on the forward strand.
TTTTATTTTGATTATTCATTATCATCATGAATCTCTAGATCAATATTCACTATGATTGCACTGCTCTTACAAAGATTCGTGAATCTGTAGGACAAACGCGACTGGTTCCATATTGCTCACGATAATGTCCGCGAAGCTAAAGCAGCGTTTTGATGGCATTAGCCGTAAATAAGCAAGATGTCGGTGTAATCCGCGGTTGTATAAATAATTTACTTGAGGCATTGTTTATTTACTTACACTGATAACAAATCACAAACAAAAACAAAACACTAAAATGGCGTCCACTTTCGCATACACGATATACCGCCCACGGTCAGTGGGTCGTCTTAGGAGCGGAGTCCACTAAAACACGTAAATCCTTTATAAATAAAAGCAATAATCCTGTTGCAAATACGCGTTTATCGTAAAAAACAATCTCTTGCGCAACACAAACGCAGTAACATCAAAGAAACCGGCGCGGCGGCCATGATGCACTAAGTTCACACGGAAATCAGCAAAAAGTTAAACTTTGTCAATCGAAAGCTTAAAAACAAGTAACGTCTAGAAAAATCAAATAAAAATTTAAGAATTACGCATTATTCAATTCTGTAAAATAAAATATTTATCACAGTATTTTAATACAATTATTAATGAGTAGAAAACAGCATTTAAAACATAAATAGCGCCAAAGATATCTAAAGAGTTAGGTTGGCAGCACTGATCCCGGTGAGACACTAAACTATTTCTTTTCTTTTCGCTCATTACGTGAACGTATGACTTTGTAGCTTATCGCTATTGTAATAAGTTTCATTTAACCGTGTCAAATATTCTTTCTTCTTTTATTTTGATCGCTAGCCGAGGTCATTGACACTTGCGTACTTTATCTGTGCTTTACACCAATGGAAGTCGAAGACAATTGGAATTCGTTATAGAATTAATGTGTACGACACACCCGATATATCTAAGAAATAATGGTCATATAATACTGTAAGACAGTGAAATAAAACGCAGTAATAATATTCTAAACTTTGTATTTCATTTATTTATAAATAGTCAATTATAGTATATTTGTATTAACAATAAAGTAAATGAGTAACGACTTAACTGATAAGGTGGAGGGGGAATATCTTACAGCGCGGGTGCCGCCACCTCACACTACTGAGTCTTTTCGGTTCCTGAAACAAATAAAAATCTATTAAAAATACTAGCTGACCCCGCGAACTTCGTATCGTTTAAACCTTCCCTGGACCTCTACAATCATTTTAAAACCAAAATCAACTCAATCGGCCCAGCCGTTCTCGAGTTTTAGCGAGACTAACGAACAGCAATTCATTTTTATATATATAGAGATAGAGATTACGAGAATATCCCAGATCGTATGGCATTTGTGTTTGGATTATTATTATACGTTTGGCAATACCTAGTGACATGGCAACACTCATCAGATGCAATATGAGTGTACCTATATGTCAGAAATATAATGACTGCATCTATGAGCGTGTATGTATGGATAGGTACGTGTGTATTGCTTAACCAACGTTACTTTTCCACTAGCCGAAGACTGATGCTTGATTAGGTGTCTCTGAAGTGCACGTTTGTGTGTATGTATGTGTATACGTACCATATATAATGGTTGTCATGATGCGGCGCTCGCATGACGCCGACGCCGCCGCCGAGCCGCCGGTAGTTCATCGCGCCACATAATCGCCATTGGTTCGATTCCGGGTCGAACACCTACAACATAACAACGTTATGATACTCGAAAGATAATCAAGACATCTACGTTTTGTTACGGATTATTCAGACCCAAGTTTAGTGATACATAAATGGCACTTTTCTTAAAACAACTGTTCTATGAATTTTGACAGGCGTTTATGTCGTCGGTGAAAACGGGCCTCAAACAACAGTTTGTATACTGAAAACATCTTTGAAAGATTTGCTAGTCATTCAAAAGTAACCCCTTACATATTTTTGTAATCTTTTAGTTCACTCTTAAGACACAATCTACATGCAATTCAGTCAACAATTACCTCTATAGACTTAAGATAGGCGGTGCCGTCGAAGCCGCCGACGGCATACAGCTGCCCGTTGACGACGGCCAGCCCGACGCCCGAGCGCCGTGACGTCATCGCCACCACCGGCGACCACGTGTCCGTGTGCGGCTCGTAACTGTGGAGATATAGCGAATTTTATTAGGGTACATGTCGGTGCAAATCTGTAACTATGATGAAGTTTTTTTGTGCCACTATCTGAGATGAGACAAACGTGGACATAATAATTCGGGTGTTAATTATGAGGTAGGTACAGCAATGGTGAAACGCCGTAATCCAGCGAGACGGTGACAGAATGACTTACAGTTTATGATGGAAAAAAGGTTGAGGTTTAGAAGTAGCTGTAAGTGTAAAGCACTGTATTGAGTGCATGACTGGGTATACATATTTGTTGGTGCTGGGCAGTAGCTATGTGAGTGTGCGACTGACCGCTCGGCAGAGGAGAGCTCGGTGCAGTCGTCGCGGCCGCCGACGGCGTAGATCTGTCCGTCGAAGACGGCGCAGCCGAGGTGCTTGCGGCGCGTGGACATGCTGGCGGCCTGGCTCCACTTGTTGCTGCGCGGGCAGTACCGCTCCACCGAGCTCAGCGGCGCCGCGCCGTCCGACCCGCCCACGGCGTACAGCTGCCCGCCCAGCACCGCCACCGCCACGCCCAGCCGCCGCGTGTTCATCGGCGCCACCTGCGGAGCACGTACATTAGTGCTGGCCGACAGTGTGCAGCTGTGCTCGCCCTGATTGAGCACGCACCTTGGTCCAGCGGTTCTCCTTGGGGTCGTATCGCTCGACGTGGTTGAGGCACTGCACGCCGTCCTGTCCGCCGACGGCGTACAGGGCGCCCTCCAGCACGGCCACGCCGACAGACGTGCGGCACGACGACGTCGGCGCCACCGACCCGCACCACTGCAACAGCACACCACAATACATGAACATGTTCATCATCATCATTAATTTAGCCGCATCATGTTTTCTATTTCCATACTAATCTATCTGCCATCATATCAGAAGTAATATTTTAAAATCTTCTTAAATATTAAAATATGTATATGAACGGAGTCCTTTTTTAAAACACTCAAATATCTGTGTAGTCCTATATATTTTATGTGAAGCTAGGGGTATCAAGACTAGTAAACAAGACAAAGAAAAAAATTTGTTTGTTATTTAAATTATTGTAAAATAATAGACAACACACTATTTTTGTAATTAGCTATCACACATATCAACGTCACACGTCACAAAATGATCTACCTACTCTCTTTTAGAACCTTAAACCTCAAAGCTTACGTATCACTGACCTGATTAGTCTGCGGATCATACCGCTCGATGCTGTTGAGATAGCTCTGTCCGTCATGGCCGCCGACGGCGTACAGCAGGTCGTGCAGCACGGCCACGCCGACGCCGCAGCGCCGCTTGGACATGGGCGCCACCATCTTCCACTCCGACGTCTGCGGGTCGAACCGCTCCACCGACGCGATGGCGTCGCCTGAACACCACCCGCCCACGGCGAATAGGACTTCTCCTGGAAATGGAACACAAATTGTTGAATTAACGAAATAAATACATATTTAGCAAGAGCATTAAATATCGCAACTGAGACATGAAGAGCATCGAACTGAGTACATTTCAAAGTTGTGTGTTTTTAGAGTCTATAGCAATGAATACAATATCAATAATAGCTTGGCAGTGAGAAATGCTTTAGAATGATGAGAAAAAGAACGGCTGCAATATATAACGAAATATATTTCGCCGACTCCAAAAAGTTTGAGACATGGGAAGCCAAATTACTTCTTACAAACCTGTCAACATTCAAAATTCTAATAATCACTGTACACGAATCCATGGTCATTACTTTAAAAATATTAACAATGAAGTTTATTATCAGTGTAAATAGAATCGAATGCTCCCCAATTGTCACCAAGCTAACCTCGTCTCGTAGGCTTCCTAGGCCTTGTCCTAGGTCCCTGCATGAGCGGCCTCTCCTGGGGCAGCAGCAGGTAGTTCTTGGCCTCATCCAGCAGGTCGCGGCAGGCGTCGTCGGACCGGATCAGCAGCTCTGAGGATACTGTGCCCACTAGGAACTTGGGGCTTAGCAGTGGCAGCCGCACGTGTTGTAGGACCTGGAAATTAGGGATTTATGATTATTCTTTCTAATGATTGGTCGTTGGCTAGTGATATTTGAAGTAACAGACCTTTTCTGTTAATTTAGAAACTAGTTATTATTATTACTGGTTGAAATAGAAATGCTTTAGGTCATATAGTGCTTAAGAAATATGACATAAATCTACAAAAGTATCGTATCCTATGTCTTCGAAAGGGTTAGTCTGATTAGTTTTTTTTTTTCTAGGTTACAAGAAGGAGTAACATAGCCCTTACTGTAAAAATATAACATCTTTATGGCGCAAACGGGAAAATAAGAAAGAAGTATGCTCAAAAAAAATATTATGTGAAAAATTAAATCACTACATATACAAGGTTCAGTCTCACCTGTGCCAGATGCTGTCTCCTCTCCGCCACATTATACTTGACCCAGGACATGACAGCCTGGAAGGTCTGCTCCTCCGAGCGCACGTTCAGCTCGTCCGACGACACGATGTCGATCAGCTGCGCCGCCGGCAGCAGTAGGAACTCTTCGCTTTCCATTACCTGGGCAGCGGATACGAAAGGGTTTAGCAAAAGACTATTAGGTAATTGGTTATGGCAGAAAAAGTGACGTACAAGATAATAAAGGTAACTGGATAACAAAGATATTTACAGGGGCAGGCCTCTCATCTCCATCGGGTTTTGTGGGCACTTATCCAGAGCATTATAATCGATAGGACCCTTCTACACCCAGTGACCCGTTTTTCGATTTCAATTCGTCATCCAAGGGTCAGTATCAAGGTGAACATCAGTGCCCAGACCTAAGATAATGTTAAAAAACCCCCCTTATTCCCCGGAATAATATTTTCCACATAACATACCTCTGGAAAGTTCTGTTGTGTGAATTTGTCAGCGATCCGGAGCAGTTCTCGGCAAGAGTGTGTGTCGGCGAAGGCGCGGATGCCGAGGCAGTTGGAGCAGTCCAGCTGCCGCTTGAGGAACTCGCAGCACACGTCCTGGATCTCCTGGAGTTGCAGCAGGCATGCTGCCGGGAGCAACGCCTGGGGAACAAGGTTATTAAATACTAAGTTCCCGAAGTCAGTATCTTCAAATACTTACGAGTATTCAATCTAACCTTCTTTTGTTTTATTGACATTCAAAAGTGCGTCGAAAGACCTTGGTCTGATTGCATGTTTAATCCTTTCCGTATCATCGTTTTCAAAATGTTAATATGTACACAAAATTAAGTAGTTCAATCATGTAACGAGTTCAGGTTACGATTAAAGGGCACTATTTATTGAGAACGGACGAGGGGATTTTTTGGATGACTTGACACCACTTTGAATGGAGATAAGAGAGACAATTGTGGTCTTCTAATTCTCTAAATTCTTGAAGGGCCTGTGGCTCCGCAACTGACCTGAACATTGCTCTCCTCGACGACGATGTGGGCAGTGTAGCAGAACTCGACGAGCTGCTCCATGGCCTGTTCATCCACGTCGCGGATGGTCACCTCGGTGGCGCGAGACTCCGCCAGCTCGCCCGTGAACATCGCGCGGAAGTACGGGCTGCATGCTGACAGGATCACCCTGGATTGCGAACAGTCCAGTATTTGACATTTGACATTCCCTCATCAAAAAGAAGTTATTAATGCGGCCTTTGTAATCACGGATTTGACGTAAATCTATTGGGTTTACGATAGAGGTAAATGAGGGTTTGCAGCTTGGGAAGGATATCTTCCTGCTGACAAAATATGTGCTAAAATTATTTTCGATGCAACTTTATGATCTATGTTTTAGTGTTTGTAATGCCAGGATCAAAAAGAGTAATCAAACATTCAGATGCATTCAAAACATAAACTGTGGAAAATACACATAATCTGTGTATTTTCCAAGAAACTATTAAAATAGTTTCAAAACAAAACATAAAAGAATTATCATAAAAACAATGTAGGAAAAAACTAGGTCAACTTTAAACAAAGAATATTTTAAAGATAAGATATCTAAATCCTTGCAGACTTAACAGCATACAAACTGCTTACCTATAAATGCAAATATATAATGTTTGAGTTATTTTGTTTTGTAGTCTTCTCGGTAAAATACGACTCGGATTTTATGAGGTAAAAACAGCATTCTTAATAGTTTCGCAGAGAAGGAGTAGGCCTTTTATGTACCAGGGCCGCGGCTACTCTTTCAAACAATCCCACAGTCTCTTCACCTTCATATATCAGTAGTAATGAAGTTTATAAAGTTACCGATGAGCAAAGAGTTTCCTGTTAGCAACATTGAGCACCACATCGCACAGCTCCCGGTGACGGCGCAGCGCCGACAGCTCGCCGAGGATGGCGCGCGGGTGTTTCTCCGACGTGTGCGACAGCCGCGCCCCGCCGCCGCCGCCGCCGCCCGGCGACCCGCCCTCCCCCATCCTGGACAGCCGTCACCACAACTTTACCTTCACACCCCCCTTGTTTCTTAGGCTGTCAATACACGGACCGCTTGAAGCAGTCAGGGGCAACGGCTTCTAGCCGTCGACCGCTCGAACCAGTTGCATGTGCGTCCATAGAACTCTGCAGTTCACTTTGCATTCGACAGCTCCAAGCTACCGCCCCTGACTGCTTTAAGCAGTCCGTGTATTGCCGGCCTTAAACACAGTGCATTGAGAACTCCAACACAAGTCAGTCCTTGTGTGGTGTGCGAAGATGTCAGTGGAAGTAAGCGAAAACAATAAGCACCTATAGCCTTCAAATAACATACATTGAAGCAGTTGAAAACTACTAGACACGGAAAGCAGGGGATCGATTGTTTTAAAGGCCTTTTGTAAGGCTCATTTGCAGTTGCCTCGCCATGTAGACTGTGGGCTTTTGAAAAATGAACTCAATTTTACCTTTGATCAAGAAATACTTATAATACAACATTGAACTTAAAAATATTTTGATAGTTTAAGTTTTGAATTAATTACTTCATGTTCCGGGCCTCAAACAATATGGCGTCGGGCCGGACCGAAAGCCCAAAGGGCAGCATGCGGCCCGCGAGATTCAGCTTGTGTTTCGCTGAAAATATACAATTTGAACGTCAGAGCCTTTCAACAAATAAAAGTAATCATATTCTTGGTCAAAAATATAAATGCGTTTGTGGATAATCATTAAAAAAATAAATTTCCTTCTAAAAGAACAGCTGCTAACAGAAATGCTTGTATTTTTGTCGTGGTTATACCTTTCGCTTTCCAAAATAATGTGTTTAAACAACAAACTGTGTGGTCAATACTTCATTCGTGTGTTTGTAAATAACGTTGTTAAAAATATCTCTGGCAGACGGACGTCTCTTTAGTTCCTAAGCTACTCCAAACGACGTTTTAAATGTGGAAAATCCTTTCTTCGAACGCTTTCGCTAATGAAGGTTTACAAATGAGTATCAACGTAAGTATTCCAGATCGAAACTGCAGCTATAAATAATGCAAGTGGACGCTACAATCCAACTATTAGAAAAGGCAATAGAATATTCAGAGGAAAGCCGTGCATGACCACTGTTATTGAGAAATCGATGTCTGAGGGGGACGATTGTAATACAACAGAATTAGTTTAGCAAGATCTTCGTACAAATAAATCATTTGAACCATCCGACTTCTTCCGTCCACGCAAACATTAGTCACAGTGTATGTACATGCCTAAAAATATCTAGTTTATCTAATTAGATCGTTAGCGAAACTCTACATATAATTATTATCGCATCAGCATAAATAAACAGTCCATGCTCGATACTTGAACTACAATAGTCTCGCAGCCTCGCGACCTACATATGTGTCGCGGTCTCACCTACTCTTTATGTCTATGAAATTATATGGGTCACTACCTGTTCTATCATTTTATTGCAAATGGAAACTATTTATAGTAGTTCGTACATTTGATGTGGGATTCGCATTGGCGGGCAGGGACACTCGCACGGGAGAACGTGACAAATGACGTCATAAAACAGTGTAGCACAGAGATGTATTGTAACTTTGTAAGCTAGGAGTTACCTAAGTTAGGTAAGTAGGTCAAATTGGTGCTGAAATGTCAACCACCTCGCAACATGCTAGCTTTAAGTCAATACTCGTGCATTGTGATGCGGATTGCGTAGGTAGGTACTTCACAATGGTAAATACTCGAAAGAACTAAATTTTACTTTCATTTGTTTTCAAAAAGTTGAAATAGGTGCAAAAACTGTTCTAAGAACTGTGTTGTTTCTAAGAATTCTGGCAGAGTTGAAAGCCAAAACTATTTTTCGTCATGTGCCGCCAAAATACAGAGTTTACTACACTTTAACCTTGGGTTGTTGAGCACATGCACTGACGAACTTGCTCATCTGTCGAGCGCCACATAGGCGGGCCCTATGGACATTTACCAATTCCTTGTAATATGGAGAGCAATTGCAGAAACGGTATTAAAGGGGCGAAAGGCAGAATTTTGACCACAACCAGCTGGGAAAATAGATTTTTATAATCCTATGTTTTCGATATAAAATTTCATTAAAATAAATATATGTGGTTAATTTGAGAAAATGTAGAAAAGCTCTTGACATAATATGATTGTAAGTTAAAAATATTATGTTGATTTACACATAATTTCCATATTTTATGGCCTCATTAAACTACAACAATAATGTGGGAAATTATTTTATCTGAAAATCAACAGGCAAAACCAAATATTTGTTAAATTAAAACAATTCTTTCTATGTACAAGAATGCGGAACAAATGTTCAACAAGTTTACAGTCAAGGCTACTTGGCTCCCTCGCTCTCTCCTAACCAGCGGCCTATTAACTAGGAAACTAATTGTTAATGCCGTTCATTCACACATTTACACAATCACCTTGTGTAATGTCAGTAGCGCACATCAATGCTGATGTAACACGCTTCTTTAAAACATTCTAATTATATAAAAGTTTCATTAATATCTGGGTTGATTGCGTATAAATTATGAGCTTTTATGAGTGCGGGTCACTTATTTATATCTTTCCAAGCAATCTCATACACACCACAATAGGTGTTACACATTTATTTGCATATATTATAGTATGTATTTATAAGATTTCTTCAGACAATGAGGAATGCTTCAAGCATTATAACATATTTTATTGTTGATTATGTTTTAAATTAAACAGATGTCATAAGGCTAATGATGTTTGGAGTATTAACATGATAAGGCACAATTTTCACTCAGAAAAATATTTCAAGTATTGAAAACAAGAGTGTGGATTAAATGTATGCTGTCCAATTTATTTGGAAAGTATGGTGACCTAATTAAGATTTAAATAAATTTGTAAACAACTATTGACCTATTTTACTAGCTGTCACACATTTCTAAGTTTAGACCACATTACTGGATAAATTGTCATTTTAAATTATAATTTCATCCAATGAAACAAGGGAAAGGCGTGGACAGAGTCCAATTCCAGAGAGAGTTCTACATCTCTTACTCAATCCATAAAATGAATGTTCTTATTTTATGTTTATTTATAGCAGCTAATCATGATAATACACAAGGAAGAAATACATCACCTTCTATTTGTTGTTTAGTAATAAGCTATGAATCACACACAAACACACTAAGTGGCTGAAAATTCAGGAAAAATCTAGTTTAGTGAAAAAGAAAACTGTGAGACAGATTATTATTAGAATCATTCATCCTTTTTATTCTCACAGCAGGAAAAACATCCAACGTTAGTAGATGCTGCTACTAGGCTGTATAAACAATCAGCTGTTGCCAGTCTCATATTTACAATACAAGCCCACCCAGAGACAAAACAATGACTTCATGTTTCATGATAACACAGCCATCAATTAAAAAACTATTCTAACTATGTGAAAAAAATTCGTGCCAATTATTTGTCAATGATATGAAAGTTCACTCACCTTTTGTGTCCGCGTGAGTTACCCAGCTGCAACCGCAGCGGGGGCGAAGCCCAGCCCCACACGGAGTCAATCTGCAACACACCATTCAGCATTACCGTGATCCAGCCCCGATTCACACACTACAATCTTGTTTGCCAATACAACTAATTTATGCAATGTATGCCCTCAGCCTCACTCAGCACTCACCTTTGACGATTCCTATTCGACCTCACAAAGAAACCTGCCCTCTAAGGAGTGTTACACTTATCAAACGCCCTGAGGAATGTAAAACAGTTAACGGCACATCGATTTTACGATTTCACAAGTTTTTATGTTTACTAATGTTGCAGCATAGGTATCGTACTTTTGTCCACTAGTCAATTTTTGAAGGTCTGATCAAAATAACTGACAGGATATCATACGGCCTTCGCTAAAGAACTTATTTCTTTCAAATCGTCACACTTAAATATAAACAGAAACATGCAAATTTGATGAAACTCTATTCTTGTCATTGTTTTACATTTTAAAAACACGAAAACATTTTATTTAGTGTAAATAATATAACAATCTATAAAATGTATTTGGAAACCCGAATCAAGGTTTCGAATGTACGTCATGTATTGTCAAGTTTGCGATTGCCGCAATGAAAAATTGCAAAGCTAATTTCTTGTCTTTTTATTCCCTCATTTTAGCACTATGCACACTGTTACCGAAACGAAATATATCTTACCAAAACCAGGTAATTTTTTGAGTTGATTTCAATAACTTTATAAAACGTAGTTGTTATTTTAGCAAATCTTATAATTCACAGCTGTTGGAAAAAATCTGAACTGACATGACATTCCATTGCTGACAGACATTGAATTTGACACATATTTGTTGACACTTGACAGTTCTGCTGCCAGCTCCTGCAGAGGCCGCAGATTTTGTGAATTGTTTCCAAATAAAAATAAGTTGACAATCGAAGAATATATTAATTACTTGAACTTGCTGGAAATGTCACTGAGTCTTCTTCTAGAGAAGTACGATGTATCTACAGACGAGGGCTTGCAGAAAGCGCTCAACGAGATTGAAAAAGAAGAGGTAAGTTTGATTTGTTTTGATGACGATGGCAGAAGGTTCCTCTTGTAAACGAAGTTGTTTCGCAGTCGGAGGTGGATGAGGCGTTGTCAGGAGTTCTCTCCCGAGCGTGCTCCCTAGAGGGACGTCTTCGTGCAGCGAGCCAGGCTTACACGAAGCTGAATGAAGTGAAGACTGATGCTCAAGTTGCGGCTGACATGGTCGATAAGACTGCCGGTCTTGCGAGAGACGTTAGCGCTAAAGTACGACAGTTAGACCTGGCAAGGGTAAGTAATTCCACTATTTTTATGAGCTAGGTGAATAAATAGAGTAGCCTTTGTATTGTGTATTAACTATATTGTTTTTGTATCTGTTTCCAGTCGCGTGTAGCAGAATGTCAGCGGCGTGTGCATGATTTAATAGATCTACAGCTGTGTAGTGCTGGAGTTGAGGCTGCTATCAAAGCACATGATTATGAAACTGGTATGTTGAGAGAGACCAGATTAATACATTTGCTACAACTACATTTACAATCACAGTAATACATTTCTAGGTGTATAGAGGGATACATGAGTTTTACAAAGGACATAGACAGATATATATCCTATACTATTATAAGCCTTTTAATGCAATTATTCCAATCAATGAAAGCTGGGAATAAAAGTTCTGTAACCTAATTCTATTGACTTCAAAAGACTATCCTCGTTGCCCTATTCAGAAAAGGCTTGCAACTATTAGTAATACTAAAATCATCATGCTTCAGGTGCTGGACATGTATCTCGGTTCCTCAGTATGGACCCTGGGTCAGTAGCAGCAGCCAGAGCCAGAGGGGCGCCAGATCCCCGTGATGCTATGACTAGAGCAGCGAACACATTGTATGAACATCTAGTACGCAAGTAAGTTAAAACAAGAGTACTTTTTTAAAAGCTAATACTGTCCCAGTTCTAGGCAAAGGCCTCCTTTATTTTCCACATTCCATTTTGCTTTCACACCTGGTTCTTCCTGAGTAAGGTTCAGCTGTCAACTAAAAACTTCAGACATGAAAATTAAGACTTTTTGTTGTAGGAGTTACCATTGTAAAAATAAAAAAAAAAAACAAAATAATGTCAGAAAGCTTATACAAAAAACCTTTACAGAAATGAAATGTCTGCGTTTAGCTAGTTTGTTAACTGGTGTAGAATTACAAGTTAAATAATAGTAATTTGTTAGGTTTGAAGAGGCAGCTCGTAAGGAAGATGAACAGAGTGTGGAGCGACTGTTCAAACTGTTCCCACAGATTGGACGTGCTGAAGAGGGAGTCGATCTTCTTGCCAAATATCTGGCCACACAAGTAAGTTATAATAGATAATGTTGAGGGCTATTTTCTTTCATAGCATTGTAGCTTTTATTTTACTTCTATTTTGTTATAAATTTTACATAATGTAATGAAACAAAAATAGATATCAAAATTAAGTTTAGCTCAAAATTGTACCCTGTGGGACACTGAAAGTTTACATGAAGTTGGTCACTACTTTGATATTGATAGTATACTTTTGACTGTGCTGCAGAGAATGTTGCTATGAATTATAAAATCAAATGTTTTATTAAAATTGTTTAAAGTTTCATAAAACTAATAATTTTCTTAGGAGCTGCTAATGATACACTCTATCGAATGCCTTATTGAAGAACATAAAACTTCCCATGTATCATTTAAGACACATTACCGATGTTTGCGTTTGTCAACTAGTAGTGGGAAATTCAAATATGTTTTTTTTTTAATGTTTTACCTAAGTTATTGTTGTTTGTTATCAGACAGACGTAGCGATCCGTCGCGCGTGCGTGGTGACGGACGCGCGGTCGGAGGCGGCAGTATTTGCCGACGCCGTGACGCGCGTGGTGGAGGCGGGCGGCGCGGCGCTGCAGCGCGCGCGGCGGATGGCGGCGCCGGCGCCCGGCAAGCTGCCGAGGGCGCTGCGGGCTTTGCAGCCACATGTATGTATTGTACTACGTATAAATAAAGATTGGATACACAGTAGAGAATATTTGTTGTTAAAAAATCAGCACTGGTCGTCTTGTAGCTGCTTTGGCAATCAATTTGAAGTCAAAGTCAAAGTACTACTTTCAGAAGGAACACTAAAACTATTTAAAGATTCAGGACATATTATCTTTTGTAGAACTACAAAGCGTTGCCATGTTATGCAGTGCAGTCTATGGTTTTGTTACCAAGTATAATAATAAACCGCATTTGTAAATAAGGTTTGCTATTAAGAACAGTATTTGTTTATTTTACAATCAGTTTCTAAGGAAATAAGGCTCAAAGTTGGACAGTCACAATTTCTCTCAAGTCAGACAATGTATCTAACCAACTTTTTACTACTATTTTTGCAATCTTAAAGCAGCCAAACTTATCTTGTAATATGTCGTAGGTTTGCTTGGGAGTGCGTCGTGTGTTCACGGAGATGGTAGCAGCTCGTCGCCTGGAGTCGGAGCCGGCGCGGGGCGTGGGGTCGGCGCTGAGCGCTGAGCCGGTGCTGGCGGAGCTGGCTCTCACGCACTCCAGGATATGGCTGTACTTTACTTTTATTAGGAGGCAGACTGAGGTCGGTATCTGTAGATATTATGAGCACTTGACATAATGTAACTTTTTGACTCAATGGTAAAAAACATTTTTTCTGAAAATTGACTATTCACATACTAAAAATACTTCTTGTATTTTTTAGAATTCGTTATTTAATTAATTATCAAATGAAGGAACACGTTATGAATGCCAAGTTTTCAATTTCTCCACTTTCAACTAAATAAAAAAAAAACTAATATGTATTTTTGCGGGATGTAAACTCACCACAAAACTCCAGCAAACTGACGTATTCATTACATATATTTATTTTCTACACAGGCAGATGCATCAACTCTAAAAGACACGGAGAAGAAGGCATGCATTGATGCCGTGGAGAAGATCATAGCTGAATGTGACCTCATGCGAACTGCGCAGGACATACTCGCTTACTATTTAGCATTAGAAAGGTAAAATAACTGTGGTCATAAGAAGAATAAGATTTTACGATCTGGAAGTATGATTACTAGTCTTACCAAGGGATTGTTTGGGTAACTAAGTTGAGGAGATCAGAAGGGCAGTCACAAAATCAACTGCTTCTGTTTTCACTGGAAAACGACCATGTTAAGAAAAGGTTTGGCAGATGACAATCTAGGAAATAACTTGGGTCCGATAGTGAGTTGGTAACAAAGCCTCGTACTTTTATCTGCATGAATAATTATGCAAATAAAAGTAAGATGTGTTGTCTTATTGATATAATATGATTTTTTTCTGTTACATAGGTACTTTTTGGAGGAGAGCGTAAATAAAGCACTGAAGATGGCAACACCGCAGATCGGTGTGACCACATCCAGCTTAGTTGATGACGTGTTCTTCATAGCTAGGAAAGTTATCAGGTGAGTGTTGTATCTACAAAATATTATTTTACTTAGAAATGATTGAAGTTTTTTTTTTCGAATTATGGTATAGTTTTCTAGTATAGAAATATGAAGGCCAGATGGCAGAGATTTGTTTTTTTTGTGCAAAGGAAACTTAAAATAAATTAATACGACTATGTTTCAAACTGATTTATTGGAGAATGTCGTGGCATTTCCTGGGAAGTCTAGTACACGATTGTTAGTAGGTGACTGGGATGCTATAGTACTTGATTTGTTAGTAACGTGCAGTGACAGGTCAATTACTGTAGCATCCGCTGCAGTTACAGTAGCTGAATCTTCTACTTTGCTGTTCTGTGTGTAGGTAGTTTCATGCAGTTTCCCATAGCAACGTCAATTAATCAAATAATTTCAAATTCTAATGTTCCTCTAGTTTACACTATAAATAAAACTCTGTGTATAAAACATATCTACCATCTTCATTTCCTTAGACGCGCAGTATCCTCATGCAGCGTAGACGGCGCGTGTGCGGTACTAAACGAGGTGTCCTCCCAGCTCGAGCGAGGCGCCGCCGCCGCCCTGCGCCGCTGGCTGCGCGCCCCGCCTATAGAGCCGCTGGCGCTAGCGTCGCCGAGGCCGCAGAGGCCTATGGACGACCCTGATGCTGAGGCGCAGAGGATGCTGTATTTGGTCAGTTTACTAACTAAATGCACTGATACGAATAAGATAGACAGGAGTTAATAGGAGTTTACAGGCAACATTTGTATCGATGACGACATTATGTAATCCGTTAGATACTTTCCTTGTGTACCTTATCAACTTCGTTGTGTTTATTTATATTTCTTATTCTATATACTCTTTTTATATGCTTCCTTATACATATTCTTCTTATATACTCTGTTATGTTATTACTCTCCCTATGTAATATAATAAACTTTTACTCATATTGGATAGACTGATGTACGCAAAATCCACCCTTGGTACTAAAAGGACAGAAACTCTGTTATCTCGTGAATCTTTGCTCAATTAGGAATTGTATGTGTATGCAAATCGGCTTCAATACTTTCTAATTTAACTCTTTACAACTGGCAGACTAACTATTTTTTTTTTTGTCAATTCAAAAGTCTCTATAAAAATCGAACACGTTAAGATAAATTACGTATTTGGATTATATCTTGCGAGATACCGAAATACAGCTCATAATAATTTGTGGTAACTACCAGGCACACATGAACGAAGCAGAAGCCGGCGCGGAATGGTCAGAACGCCTCGCCAGCGAGGCCTGCGCCGCGGCCTCGTCGCTCGCCCGCGGCCCGCCCGAGCTCGCCAAGCTCACGTCCTGCGCGGCCGGGCTGGGCACGGCGGCGGCCGCCTTCAGGGCTGCGCATGAGTTGGCGCTGTCGGCGCTGGTGGCCGCGTTGCAGCCGAAGTTAGCGGCTTGGGCGCAGAGACTGGCCGATCCGGCGCCACATGCTGGTAGGTGCTGAGTTTTCTTTTCTATACTAATATTATAATGAGAAAAACTTTGTTTGTAATGGATAGACTCAAAAATTACTGCGACGACTTTAAAATTCTTTCTCCATTAGAAAGCTACTTTATCTGCAAGTAACAGAGGCTACATTTCATCCCGGTACGGGCAGTAATTCTAACGGGCTAGTTGTTCATAACATCTGAAAATCGTGTATAATAAACTCTTTTGCAAAAAAAGCGGGCACCTGTGCGAAATCTTAGTTTTAAGGACTTTACGTGTATTTCAAAGGGTTTTGATGATTGTAGTATGTTTCTACCGTCAAAAGAGTTAGCCAAGCATGCGTGAGAGTGTATTCTAAATTTGAATTTTGTACAATTGCTAAGAAATTGGTTAAACCTTGATTTGGACTAATTGCTGACAGAAAGTTCGTCGGTGTTTCGAAAAGTTTTTGAAGTGATTTTCAGGAAAATGATAATGCAGTTTTAATTAATGATTAATGTACTTTTTTGTTAAATCAAAACATTTTTGAAAAACTATGCTTATTTGTTAAAATTTTCACCTGCTCTAAATGGGCTATACTGATGGTTGATGGCAATGTTAAGAGTTTCGGTATTTTAGTGTAAAGCGTTCTATTGTTTAGATATTGTACCCACGTGTTTTAAAATATCGCTTTTTCATAATTAAACACTATTTAGAAGAGTATCAGTACCTTTGGCTGCGACAAAACCAATTTAAAGTAAGCAGTGCCGATTACAACTCGTCTCCTATCGGACTTTGAAATACACGTAAAGTCCTTAAAACTAAGATTTCGGAAAGGTGCCCGTTTTTTTTGCAAAAGAGTGTATAAAATATTTGGCTCTTTTAACATTGATCATCTTGAACAGCCGGAAACAGATTTGTTGCTTTCACCTCCTTATGTCCTTATCCCAATTTTCCTCCATTTATCTGCCATTATTTCATACTATCGCGGGTTCATAAGAAAATCAGCACCACAATATTAGTCGAAGTGAAGCAGACACTTTGAACACTCCGCGCGCACGCCGGACCCTACCTTATAAAGGCGTCAGTCGGCGGGCTTCGGAAGAGCTCGGCAAAGCTCGGCGCTGGCGGGGAGGCCACGCCCACTTGACGCATAGCTGTTGTACCGCGAGCCGAGCATTCGAATCCATTATTATTGTTACAACATGAAATATTCCTTCCAGCTATATCGAATTTCACACAAAATGAACCCAACATTAATCTATTAATTATTTGATTTTATTTGCGTATTTTCCAGATGAGATGGAGGACGACGCGGACGCGTTACCGCAAGCATTGGAGCAGTTTACAGAAGGTGCGCGTGCGCAGGTGTCGGGGCGGTCGGTGGACGCGCTGCTGCTGGCCGCGCTCGCCGACCTCACCACAAGGGCTGAGCAGGCTATACTGCATCATAGATACGATCGGGTATGTGTACTGTGTTATGCTAGAAAAAGGTTATATTTAAACGTAGTTTTGATTTTTGGCTTTTCAGTCTTGTTGTATCCACGCCACGCGAAGAACAAACTGACGGGCGGAGATACCATGATGGGTGTCCACCATGTCTTTGCCTTTAGACGCCTTCTTTGAAATCCTCAAAAAATTGTTGACAGATGCTTCTAAGAATCTCCGTTTCGTGAGATCACTCGTAACTGATCGTTCTTACTATACTCATCGTACATATTTGTAAACTGTAACTGATCGTTTTCGTCGTACTATTCGACTTAGAAAAAGGCAAATATCTACTGATCAACTTTCCTTATGGTATCTCTGCTCATCTTTTTTTACCCCGAAGTCTCCTGCATGTGCTAAAATAATTGTGCGTTTATTTACACTAGGTTCCTTTTACATGTTATTCACAGGAAGGCGGTCTAGCAGTAGAGCGTCGAGCCCGGCGGTTAGCAGCGTGGGCAGGCAGCAGCGCCGGCGGGGCTCGCGAGCGCTGCTCCCGGCTGACGCAGGCCGCCGCGCTGCTCGCGCTGGAGGCGCCCGCGCAGGCGCCGCACGCGCTGCTGCCCACGCCGAGACTGGCCGCACCACTCGCGAAGGACATATATTAGCACGCAGGTCAGTGACCGGAGAAATTATAGCTGGGGAATCGATTGCGCCAGTTCTTCCCAGCAAAAACACATAAGAAGTGGTGAATGGTGGACGTTTTGGGGGCTGTCTTTTGTAAATTCCTGACGTTCAAAAAGTGCTGTTTTGCAGCCACGTTTGAATAAATGATTTTTGACTTTGAATTATTTGTCGCTCTCATCTGAGCTCGAGATACTGCACACTACAGACTGGTAGAGAACACCTTCGTCGTTGTATATTATGAAGAAGTACAGATAAATAAATACATGGCTTCGTAAGGCTTGAAACTGCGTAAAAGGGCACGGTTTCATACTAAAGTAGTCCATCAGAGGGAAACGCGCGTATTCATTAATATGACAGCCACAAATAACCAAAACAATTATTATACTCTATCATTGAAGACAGGAAACACCATTATAAAAATAAAATGTGTTAAATTGTGTCCATGTACTGTATACTTCTTTTGTTTCAGGACCGATTTCAAAATGGAAGACATCAAGCGAGTGAAGCTATAGTATTTATTGTTATATCGTAGAAATGTTAAACTATTTTAACACAAATATATTATTATTGCCTATATTGCATTTAAAAATAAAATTATTTACCTAAATTAACTGTCGCGTTTTTATTTTTATGTAAATAAAATATAAATAAAACAACGAAATATAATTAACACGTTTTAATTTCTATACAATATAAGTATCGTATAATTTTAAAATACATTTATTTAGTAACATTGATAAGATTTCAATAAAATAAGAATTTTAATACACAGTGTAAAAATTATATTGTGCATGACACAAATTAGAAGTGACAGTGATAGTCTTATCTATACATATATAACAAATAAAAATCAGAGAGAATGTCATAAAAAAGAGTCAAAAGCACCATAGATAAAAACAAACTTAATAAAATCTAAGTTCTCAAAAACAAAACAATATTTTAATGAATGTCACTTCTACATTGTATCATTTAGTTTATAATGCTGAATGATATGATAAGTAATACATATAGAAAAATACGTGGAATCCTGTAAGGCACCTTTTTACTGTGAATACATACAATACCATCTAAAAATATAACATTTAGTAGAAAAGCATTGAATTACAAATAGTTACCGAAATGCGTAGAGGTTAGAAATACAGCCTTATAACTCGACTTCAAATATATTAAATGCTGTTAAAGGTTAAAGTGGAAAAAAACTAGGTACTTTGAGCAGCATGAAAGTTACCAAAAACAAGGAATTATAATATCAGCATTAAAAAACAGATAGTGTTGAAATAGTATTATATAAATCAGCATTTTTTTAACAAAATTGTATAAAATAGGAACCAAAATTGCAGTAATAGAAATCTGCCGTAATTATTAGTAAAAATATTAAAAGCAAAATAAAATTATGTGTTAATGCATTGAAAAATTATTTGTAAGCCACCTTCCTTCAATTGAGTTTTAAAAAATACATAAAATAGAAAAGCTGTATAGGAAATTAACCTATTCTATCACCCTACTTAGTTCTTATTTAATAAGGCATTTTACATGTTAAATAATTCCAAAATACTTTAAAAAATTGCAAAGGTGCTTCTGTGGTCAATAACCTAACTCTTAACCAACGATTAATATATTAGTTTAAGGGCTGATTTTTCAATCATCAGTTAACTTCTATCTGAGGAATAAATATGGCGGTTTGACATATTTTCTATACAAAAGCTGTCAAAACGTTAAAAATACTCCTCAGATAGAAATTATCTCGCGAATGAAAAATCAGCCCTAAATATTAAATCATGTAATAAATTCATTTCCAAACTGTTTTACAATTGTATTGCTTAATAACTTCTTAAAAATGCAAATATGAACTGAAATTAATAATCTAGATTATTTATTTTAACGAAAAGTATTGTATAATTGGCTCATGTTTAAAAAAAAGCATTTTTTTTTCAAGTATCTTACCTAAATAAAAGCAAACATGTATCAACAAACAGTATACATATGTACCTGAATGGGAAATTAATATTTAACGCGGTGGTTAATTATAACGTAAACTAACCTAGTCAGTTAAAAAATATTTAAACTGTACAATACTATGAAAAAAAAAGTTGTCCTGGGTGTAGGTTATTGCATAATAAAGAAATTGTTAAATGTAAGTATCTTAAAAATGGCAATATTAAAATGAAAAAAAAAAAATGGTCTTATAAAAATTTATCGGCTTTAAAAAATACTGTAAGTAGAAAAATACAGTGCTTACATTATAATATATATTTTATACTTTAAATCTAAGCTTTTTAATACAAATTGTCAAATGCTGACGAACACAAGGCACAGTGTTAAGGCTCTAAGAAGGTGTATAAAGTTAAAAACTGTCATTTATATAAATATCGTGTAGTGCTATAACTACAATATTTTTAATTTTATATGTCACACATGCTCAAAATAATGACTTGTCAGTCAATTTCTAAAATACAAGAATATATTTTGTGAACTGTCATGAGAACTTTTCACTCAGATCAACTTTTGAGCCATCACACCCTGTAGGTACATTATTCTTTGGTTAAACCGTTATACACCCCAATTTTGTTGCCATAACTAAATATTAAAACAATTAAATGGGGTCATGATAGCACATGAGGATTAATAAATAAGTTAGTATATAAATGTTGATATAAACTCTGAATACTGCAGAATAAAACAAAATATATAATTAAATTAGTTCGATGATTAACAATGGCGGTAGTTAATGTAAAAAAACTTACTAAAAACATTTGTTAAGTACATGATTTTGTTCGAGGTTAATCTTATTAATTAATATTTAACTTAAACAGCTAACGTGTAGACCAGAAGAGCAAATTATTGAGCTTGAATTGTCACCTTAGTGATTTGAGTAGAACACACAAATTGTAACTTTTAACCGTGTACTCAATTTATTTTTTAATACTGGCAACACACAAACAGTTAAACATTAAGATTAAATTCTCTCAAATATATTTAAATATAACAATTCGTATTCCTATCACTAAGCGAGCAACATTAGTGCATTTTACAGTGCCAATGTCTTTTACGACGTTTAAACTTTTCACAGGCGTGTTTGGGGGACTCCTTACATTGTGTGAGCAATTTACTTTACACTAAGCGATTTCACAAATAGACAAAATATTACTCAATGATAAAGGTGGCCAACCAGTTAAATCGGACAAGATAATAAAATATATCTCTTTACAAATTGATTGCACTCACTTTAGACATTCAGGTTGGCCAACCCTATCCTATCAAATTACAAAATTCACATAAAGTCTGATTTAAATTCCATTTATCCTGCATGTAACATTAGGACTAGTTCCCCTACCCCCCACATATCCTACATACCTTACCAGTACTAGGTATCGGGTATGAGGTAAGGCTTACCTAGTACCCGACGCGAGGCGGTGGCGACTCGACCGTAGAAGTGGTCTGCTTGGAGACGACGCGGGTGCCCTGCGCGAGGCCGCCGGCGCGGACTGCCACGAACTTGAGGTACGCGTCTATTAGGTACGCGATCATTGCTACGAAGCCGAAGAACTGGAATTGTGAGGGTTAAATCAGTTTTTTGACGCCTGTTAGAAGTTTATATGGTATTTAAAGGTCAAAGGTTAAATGTAATAAGCAAAAGTAGAGTTAATTGGACGTTTAAGGGTGGTTCACATAATTTATAGCTAGACTTTTCAACTATGGACTCTTCCACCCCCACTAGACAACCTTTATAGTATCAAGTAAAATCTAAGTTAAACAATCGCCCACAATTTAAGTCAGATAAAAAGAGAGAGAAGGATTTTCATTCATTTTTAGGAAGTTAAATAGTTTATGAAACTTACCGCAGCAGCAGAATGCGGGTTATCATGTACGGTCGCCGCCAAAATGGACGCCAGCAAATAGAAGAAAGTCCACAGCGCACAGAAGATAAACTCAATCTTCAGCCAGGGAATCTTGTAGAACTTCTCCAAGATGTGGAACAGGTAGAGGCCGAGCAAGATGCCGGTGAACCAGAACGCTATCATGGAGATCCAGCTGAAGAAGGAACCCTTGCCTCGATTGCTCAACCATGAACATTGGATGCAGATGAAGCCTAGGAGACTGCATAGCTGGAATCAGAAATCACAAGTTCACTACATAGTGTAATACAAAGTCGCTTTTTCTATCCCTGATACAGCCTTTTGTTCGTCCCACTGCTGGGCACAGGCCTCCTCTCACAAGGAGAAGGATTGAGCATTAATCACCACGCTTGCTCAATGCGGGTTAGTGATTTCAGACTATAGTCCAGGTTTCCTCAAGATGTTTTCTTTCACCTTTTTATCAGCTATTGGTGTCCTAGATATACTTAGAAAGTACATACAAACTTAGAAAAGTTTTATTGGTTTCTATGCCGTTGCCCCTCAAAACTACGCTACCGGTTTTCATGCAGTTTTTTTATTAGATGCAGAGATTAAAGAGGAAGATTTATATGTATAATAACATACTTTCAATAGTGAGAAAAAACTGATATCCCATGCGAAGCCGGAGCGGGTCGCTAGTTGTAGATAAAAGTTACGTTAAACCTAGACAGGCCTTCCGATTACCAAGGTCTAACCGCTCAGACAATTCAAGCAAGTTTTTACAAAGAAACGGTGTCGCAATGTATTCAAAGAACTGCGCAAGTTCCGACGTAAACATACGTGGAACAAATGCTTTAGCTGCAATAAAGGAAACGAAAGGGAAACACTTTCCTTTATTGCTACTTAAATACCTTAGCATTTTATTGATATCATTGAATAGTTGAATCATATAGAAAATTATTCCTCAAACGTACATACTACCTTGTTATTTAAATATGTTTGTTATCGAACAAAATTGTGGCATTGCTCAAATTCTATTGTTTTACTTAAGCAATTTGTATTCTCATACAAAAACAAGATTCTATGAGCATAAGACGCATAAATCTCAGCTTATGTAGGTAGAGGTCGCGGCTGATGACGGCATTAAGTTATGTTTTGCCGTCATTGTACTATATTAACGTTGACTCACATAGAAAACATTCAGGTACAGGTAGGTACCGTTGCTTTGGGAATAAGCACGCCCTGCCCGTCTGTCTGTCTGTCCCCACCGGGACTAGGCGTGACGATTCAATTAACACTTAGCTAGCAAGTAAAAAGGCCACGCTCCCTTAACCACGTCATAATTAACGGCTATAGAACGATCGGCGATAACACGACATTGAGTTAGTTTCGTGCAAGGACTTAACCTTTTACCTTATGAATAAAACATAGGTCAGGTGCTTGAACCGCGTAAACTGTGGGGATTCTTGTATTGATTATGCTATATTGCTGGAAACTTTACATGGTAGCAGAAATCGACTAACTACAAATTGAGGAAAAACTTTTTCAGGGTTTCCACATGATAATGTCTGGGGTCTTGTGTTGGTTGTTGGATTCTATTTGGATTTAATTTGTTATTCATTACAAAAGGTAGTTTAATTTAGTATAAACTTGATTGTCCTTTACAAGATTTGTGTGAGGCTATTAGAGAATGATGTCCAGATATAATAACAATACTTCTTCCTGTTCCTCATTCCCCCTAGAGGGACAAACCATAGAAATTACTTACGACTTGAGTGATCTTCAGTATTCCAGGTACAGTCTTGATGTAGGCAGGGTCAAACCGTATGTTGGTCTGGACGGCTGTGCTGGACGTGACGGTCGTCGTCGTCGTGTGCTGCCCGGGGAAGCCTACTTCTGCCATCTTTGATTATCTGCAGAAGATCAAAATTCTGATTTAAGTATATTCCGTAACTGTATAAGAATGTGCATTTTTGCGCTTGAAGAACAATGTTCCTGTTAGATAGGGCTGAGTGGGTGTTTGTAAGTCGTAAGTCAGCACTGTTTTCTTGTACCAGTAAACATAATCTATTTATTAATGTTGTGCAGCTTTAATTGTATGAATAAATTAATACCCAATAGGATACCTTATTGTATTAGAAACTTATTAGTATTCTAATAGTTTATCTCTTTATGTGGTCGAAGTATTTCTTTTCAACTTGGCGCGCACAAATGCGGCAAAGAGGATAAAAACGTTCAGATAGTTTTTACAATCTTGTTTTAGGCACTTTAAGGAAATTAATTCAAGGATAAATCAACCTCTACAGATTTAACTGCTGAACCAATTAAATTCTGTTCGCAGATAGCCTAGATTAGACCCTGAGAAAGGACATAGGCTAATTTTTATATGGGCGTGTATAATAAGTTCCCTTGTGACTTGAGTGGAACCAAATGGAACAGCTAGTCTCATATAAACAACAGTCTCTGCATACACATTTCAATTAGCAGATTGGTAAAGCATTATTTGTTAATACATAGATAAACGTATGAATCATAGATGATATATTTCACATTTACTGATAACACTTGTATCTGTTATACTGCTGTGACATGCAAACCGTTATTAAGCTGTATTGTAAATGTTTCACTTTTACCAAGATAGTTTCATGATTCATATTTTTTTTATTGATTGACTAATGTTATTTTATCTATTTATTATGCCCTGGAAACTGGGTTGAGGAGGTCAGATATGCAACCACTCCTTGTAAAACACTGGTACTCAGCTGCAACAATTAGACTGGAAGCCAACCCAATACCAACATAGTCGGGAAAAGGCTAGGCAGATGATGATTGACTAATGTTATTGTAAGTACAAAAAAGAGCCCTTGTTAAATTAAATCCTTCTCGGAGTGAATGAAAGAAACCTGTGTAAAGCAGTGGGATAATAAGAAGGCTGACAATGCCTAAATATGTAACAAGAGCATGCAATTATTATTGATTTGATTAAGCTATCATTTATCATCATTAAATGAATGACTGGCCATTCCCAAGGTATTTTGATGCTGATAAGAAGCAAATTATTTCATTGTTTTGTCTGATTAGAATATTATTCATTTTTGTTATAATTTATCTCTATATGTCCGCTCCTGATTGCAGCTACATCAAATTAGGAAATAGCTCATTTTGGTACTGCACATTTTAGATAAAAAGTGTTTTATCAGACGTGACATCCCATGATACACAAAATCATTCAATAATTTAAAAAGTATCTTCTAAAATAAAATGCAATGTATATTATGTAACATACAGAGATAGAATGTGAATTAATAATATGACAATATATAAATACTTATAAGATTTACTATCATTGGTATTTGAAATGGAATGATTCAAACAATATGAGGCATAAACATATAGATACTGCTATATTTATTATGGACATGAAAGTGAAACCAGTAGGTCTAGTCTATATCCAAGTTAATACTGAAAAGAGAAAGTTGTTTACTTTTACACAAGGTAACTAAAAAAATACAAAATCTCATATAATCACTTTCTTGATTAAGAAATTCATATAAGTATATTGAAAGATAAGTTCAATTATGATTGTAATGATAAAATCTTGTAAAAGAACAAACATGCTGTATATATTGGTGGGAGGAAAACTAGTGAAAAAATATTATTGATAAGCTCCAAACAGCCACTAAAAATGGGAGTTTCCGCGGTTATTTCGAGATAGACTTCCGTACTTTGTTTGAAAAAGTCTGACGAGGAAATTTTCAGTAAATGCTATATTAGCTGGCATGTGAACAACTTGTGACTGAAAATTGTAAATAAATTGAAAATTAAAGTTTTCGACAGTTTTTATCATCAACCACGTTATACACAGTACGTATGCCGCTTGTCACCACCTAAAATAGCTAATATTGGGCAACATACATCAGAAATAAACACAACACTACAATTTAACACAAAATTAATTGAATTATTCACTTACCTCGCTTAAATGTAAACCTAACCACAATCACTTTTTCTTAACGACTACGTTTTTGGGCAAAGTTGCGGCACTAACAACAACGATTAATAATAGGTGTAAATTAATATCAGGTGATAACCCGAACGAGCACCACTGCGAACAAATCCAAATCGTAATACTATCGTGCGTGACACTGACGTTTGCGTGACACTCGAAAAATTGCAAATCGAGCAAAACTTATGCTGATTATTGAGCATTAGAAATGGCGTACACATACTACTACCGCCTAGTTAGAGTAAGACAAACATAAATCATCATCATCCTCATCCTCCGAGCCTTTTCCCAAACTATGTTGAGGTCGGCTTCCAGTCTGACCGGATTTAGCTGAGTACCAGTGCTTTACAAGAAGCGACTGCCTATCTGACCTCCTCAACCCAGTTATTATTGTATGTACAACCTCTTTGGTTAGGTATGTACATAGCCGAAAAATTGATAGAAGTGTGTTAAAAAAAAAAGACAATAAGGTGTAATGACAGTTGTTGTTGTAAAAAGTTTGTTACGTGTGAATTTATAAAACTAAATATATAATTGGACTCTCTTGAAGACTTTAAGACTTTTAGTATCCATTTGACGGCGGAGGGATTTTTATTCCACAAATTACGCATCTGCATTAGGTTACGGGCCAGCGGAAAATCTTTCCCGTCAATATGGAAAATTTTACTACTAAAATTCAAATTGGTCAGCTCAAAGGCAGTGAAAATTGGGCTACATGGAAGTATAAAGTTTCCATTATGCTGCGTGGCACAGAAGGCGCCATGGAGGCAGCAGAAGGAAAGCTTCGGAAGCCGATTTTAGGAACAGGCGATGGTGCAGTGATGGCCTATAACTCAGAGTTATTGAAGTATAGGAAGGCAGACAGCAACGCCCTGCTCATAATGACGAGTAACATGACCGAAGAGACGCTGATGAAAGTCATGAGGTTCGAGACAGCACGTGAAGTCTGGGAGGAACTTCATAGATTATTTGATGGACAGTCCGAAGATCGAGCATACACGTTATGCATGCAGTTTTTTAGCTACAAAAATAGTTCAGAGGATGTGTCGACAATGATGTCTAAACTGAAAAACATCTGGAACAATTTGAATGCCGAAATTTTGAAGACTGATCCGAATATGAAGTTACCAGATATGTTTTTGATTTGTAAAATTTTGGATTCCCTCGATGAAAAATTTTTCAACTTCAAATCCAGCTGGATGCTGTTGAACAAACAGGAGAGGACCATAGACACACTAACAGCACAACTCTGTGGGTACGAGAGGGCACTAGGTGGTCACAAAGAAGAGACTGAAGAAGTGCTCGCCTCTACCTCTAAGCCGCAGCTAAAAGTAAAATCCAGAGACGAGAACTTGAGGTGTAGGTACTGCTCACAAAAGGGACACCGCATCAAGAACTGCAAGCAGTGGATCCAGGATGGCAGACCGAAGAAACCACCTACACAGTCTACGTCGAAGAAGCAGCAAGTGCAGAATATTACGCTAATGATATATACTTGCTCAGAGGATAAAGATGCAGAACATTGGTATGTGGACAATGGTGCCACAACTCACGTAACCAATAGGGAAGATATATTCATAAATTATGAGGACTTTGGGTCGAACCACACCGTAACGACGGCAGACGGCACCGTAGTTCCTGCAAAAGGGAAAGGGTCTGTGGTGGTTGAAACAAATGTTAACGGCAAAATTATGAAGCTTACCCTAAGTGATGTCTGGTACGTGCCAAAACTAACGAAAAATCTGCTATCTATGCTAGCTGCACAGGACAAACTGCGAAACAGTACATTTATTTCCACAACTAAAGAGTGCAGATTGGAACTAAATGGTCAGGTTATTGCAGTAGGTAACAGGGAACATAATGGTGGACTGTATAAGTTACAGATGAAGACAGTTCTACCGAGTAAACCTGTACAAATTAATGCTGTTGATCCATCATGCTTACTCCAGCTATATCATGAGAGGTTTGGTCACCAGAACAAGAAGTACATTAAGGATCTTGTTAAGAGGGAACTGGGGATTAATCTAAATCTAGAGAGTGATATACAGTGCGAAGGATGCATCTATGGTAAAGCACAGCGACTGAAGTTTGGCAAGAGAGAACGAGCTAATATGCCTGGAGAGCTGGTACACGCTGATGTATGCGGACCATTCCCGGAGAGCTATGGCAAACATCTCTATTTTGTTCTTTTTAAAGATGATTACTCCGCGTTTCGTCACGTTTTCTTTATTCGCAACAAAAGTGAAGTAAAGGACAAGCTTAGTCAATTCTTAAAAGAAGCTAAAAACGCTGGACATACAGTTAGAACATTATTGAGCGATAATGGTGGCGAGTTCGACAATAAAGCTGTTCGAGATATTCTTCACAAGCAGGGAATAATCCAGCGACTCACGATGCCATACACCCCTGAGCAAAATGGGTGCGCAGAACGAGAAAACAGGACTTTAGTAGAAACCGCTCGATCATACATGCACTCGGGACAGGAGTTTCCACAAGCCTTGTGGGCAGAGCTTATTAATACAGCTGCTTATGTTCTCAATCGCACTGGACCCACTAGAGAAGCAGGGAAAGTACCGTACGAGCTTTGGTATAAGAAGAAGCCTAAGATCTCTCACTTGCGTGTAATTGGTAGTGAATGTTACTTCCACATTCCTAAGCAGAAAAGGAAGAAGCTACAGAAGAAAGCTATTAAGGGCAGACTTATCGGATACGATAACGACGATGGGTATCGCATCTGGAATGGAAAAAAGACCGAAAGATCTAGAGATGTCATATTTAGTCCAAGCATCGAATTGAGAATCCCAACTGCATTGCCAAGTCTTCAAGAAGAAATGAATTTACCACAAATTAATGAACCAAGTAGCAGTGAGACAGAGGGAGATTTCGATCTGATAGACACAGAGGGAGTGATCTTATCGGAAGATGTTCCAATGCAGATAAGTTCACCAATAAGAGAGCCAGAAACTCGTGATAATGAGACTAATGAACGTGCTCTAGAGGGAGAGTATGATACAGCTACCAATGACGAGGCTGTATCAGGAGATCACGTTCATGATGCTTCAGAAGCAGATCAAGTAGACGAGTTCATTGATGCTCAAGAGGAGATAAGGGAACCTGAAGTTCACAGGTATAATTTGAGAGACAGATCAACCCTGAGACCTCCACAGCGGATGAACGATTATATCGGCCTGATTGACTCTGATTACTTTGGGAAGGACGCCTTGGGAAGAGAAGACAGAGATGAGTGGCTGAAAGGCAGTTTCCAGACCTCGGCTCGTGGATTTTCAAGAAAAGATTGGGATGCGTTAGGCATCTGAATACTTCTCATCAATTAGGGAAAGTATTATTGTATGTACAACCTCTTTGGTTAGGTATGTACATAGCCGAAAAATTGATAGAAGTGTGTTAAAAAAAAAAACAATAAGGTGTAATGACAGTTGTTGTTGTAAAAAGTTTGTTACGTGTGAATTTATAAAACTAAATATATAATTGGACTCTCTTGAAGACTTTAAGACTTTTAGTATCCATTTGACGGCGGAGGGATTTTTATTCCACAAATTACGCATCTGCATTACCAGTTACCTGGGCAACCCGATACCCCTTGGTTAGACTGGTGTCAGACTTACTGGCTTCTGACTACCCGTAACAACTGCCAAGGATGTTCAATGACAGCCGGGACCTACAGTTTAACGTGCCATCCGAAACACAGACACAGTAAGACAAACATAAAGTACGCTCTAAATCTTCTAAAATATTTTTTGTATCTATGGAACGCTAACGCTCGTTCCAATACCTAAATGTACAAAAAATTATTTGAAAAGTTTCGTTTGAGGCAAAATAAAAGATAAAGTATTTATATTTGATATGCTCGGTTTATCTTCTTTGATTTTCTATTATAATCCAAACGAATTGAATCAAACAATCAACCAATCATTTGAAAAAAATTAACAATAATTAGTTTTTGAACACACCTTAAATAGGGATGTGCCATAATTATGCGGGACAATTTAATTAACAATTGATGTACGAATTTTCAATTGAAATTACAATTAACGTATCTTATTTAAGATACGAAAGTCGGGGCTGCAATAATTCTATTCATATTACTTTCCTCTATTTCTTTTTGTCCGTATTTGCTATAATCATGAAGTTTATGCAGGCTAGGCGAATATAATAATAATCAGTTTCCATGTCAATAAGATTTGGAATATATTTAATTGAATTACATAACAGTTTTCCGATTGTTTTTTCACAACACTAATCAACTGACATTATTTTGACATTGACAGGAGTCAAGCAGAACTTTTATTTTTGTGGTGATTGTTCTAGCGGTTCATCGTACATAATTTTCTTATAAAAGAATGAATCGTAGTAGTCGTAACAGTTATATTGATGTATAAATAACGAACGAAACAAAATAAAGCGGGTTTATGTAACATATTCTATGTGTAATCGTTACGTGTAAGACGTTTCGTATGAGTAAACAAATAACAGAACTCCCGCGGAGTAATGTCTCACTGCGGTTTGCTTAGACAGCAAGTTATTTAAAAATATGAGTCATTGGTGTTGTGCACGGCTCAATATCGGTTAGTAATATCGTGTCAGGGTCACGGAGACTGCGTGTGGAGCATCCTCAGTTCTCTGCGCGATGCGGGGTGCTCATTATCCGTGATATCGTGAACTGTGTTGTACTGTTTATCAACAAACTCTATTGAGAGTAGTGCTCGTCGTGGTCACTTCAAGTAAGTCCATATAAATATTTTATGATATCAACAAGTAAGGTAAGGTTTAAGTAAATATTAAGTAAACAATTCATATGTTTACTTTTATTAAGTGTGTGCAATTTTTTTTTGTTAATATTAGTATATCAAACAGCTAAATCATTTAATTAGGTCTATAAATAAATGAGAAGATTATTCAATCTTTTATGCCATTGGGATGAGGTCATCTATAATTTAAAATTGAATAAGACATGTTACAATACACCACTAAATCTATTTTATGTTAACTCTACTTCTTCCATGTATTTACTGTGTACATCAATGGTTAAATAAATAAATTCTAAAATAAAATCTAGTAAGATCTCAATTAGTCTGTTGACTCAATTAATTTCAGAGTTGTTAACAAATAAATGGTCATGAGATTCTGAATAAAAACAGCAATATATTCTACAGTACTTATTGTGTAGTGATTACAAAGTTACTGCTGTTCTATTTAATTGATCAATTACATAGTTTTTGCTAACAACCTCTTCAAGTTCAATTTCAAGGCAGTTTTGTCCATTGTGGCCTTCAAATCCTTCAGTACATTATGTTATCACATCATCTGTTATGTTCTTATCAATAACAGTGTCAAGATATAATTTCTGGACATGAGTTGAGCTGGATATGTTCAATAAAATACATGTATGATGTTTAATTTATATGAATAAAGAACGAACCTGTAGTAAACTATGTATTTATACCCATAATAAATCAAAATCAAAATTCGTTTATTCAAAACAGGCTGAAAAACAGCACTTTTTGAACGTTACATTACATGAGACAGTCCCAAAAACGCCATCCCTTCACCACTTCCTATGTGTATGCTGGGAAGAAGAAGTGGCGCAACAAACTTCCTTCCCAACAACACATGTCTGTCTTATAGAAAAGTCTCTGAATACAAAATTATGTCATTCAATAATCAAATTAACACATAACTTAGTAATTAATTTATAAATAAACCATGACTGTGATTTGTACTACAAAGATTAAGCAATTAATTGACCTCACTTATAACTGAATCATTCACAAACTAACAAGAGCACCTGAACTTGTAATTCCTGATAGCCATGCTAATTGAATTGGCTTCACTCAGTGGAACTTCCGATGTAAGGCTGTGTACTAAGATGATTTACGACGGCTGGAAGCAAGGTCAAATTGTTTGATCTAGGAAATAGGGACATAAAGGCGATAAGTGTACTTTACAGCTACAGCAGTGTCACTGTGTGTCCTTTAAATGGTTACTGTGTTATTCTTGGAACATTAAAGTTCTTTGAATACCACACCCAAGAAAATTCTATCATTTGATCCAACAATCTAACTGGAGGAAGGCTAATGAGTCCAATCCACAAACTCATGCAAAACGCTCATAAATAATCTTACGTTTACCCATACATACCCAACACTTCTTTGCATTACCAAAAGCTGTGATTCTACAGGTGTGCGGCACTATGACGTTTAGACGGCAAATAGATAGATAGATAGATACATATTCTTTATTAGGTACACCAATGTTACATTTTTGATCTTAACCTAGGTAGTTAAAGTAGGTGACATAATGGGCGGTCTTATCGCTAAGAGCGATCTCTTCCAGACAACCTTAGGATGGATTGAGACGAGAAGGAAAAGATTATATATGTTTCTCTGTTCTCTGTCCTTAGTAAACGCACGCGGAGTCGCGCTGACTCCACATTTCTTCTTTGCAGAGAGATTTTGCTCGATCCGTTTTTGTGGGACCTCAATACATCAGTACTAATGGTTCTCCAATTCCAGGTAATCTCTCACCATGGCGTATCCGAACCAGCTGCCGCCGCCGCCGCCACAGACCATGGGCTCCACCAACACGGTGTTCATCACGGAGACACGCTTCGACCCCTCCTACCTGAAGACTGTCCCGGGGATTCTTAAGGCTATTGTTATTGTAAGTAATTAGAAACCTTTATTAATGTTATAACGCTGAAGGGTGTGTTTGAATGTGATTGTCTCAGGAATTACAGGACCTATTTGGAAATATAACTCCAATGTTAATGTATAGTAGTCCATTTAATTACCTAGTAGGCTTCTTTTTATCTAAGTGCTCGAAGTACTAAGTAGTTCTCACGGGATGAAAGAGCGGAAGGAAGCTAGTTTCTTTCCTAAGGATAAAAAGGGACGCTCTAATAGAAGTTTGGTTCGAATTACAAAACAGGATCATATCATTTCTGTAAATCATATCAGTTTTCTAGGTAACTTGATGACTAACCATATGACTAAAGCTGAAGTATGGCATCGTCAGGACATCTGGACATTTTATGTGATTCCCTACTAATCTACCTTGAGTAATGCTTCCGGTCAGCGTCTTGAAGAGATAACATTATTGGCTTAGTCATCCTACCTACCTACCTACCTTTTTTTTTTTTTCCGACGTTAAAAATCATCAAATGACCCCTCCCGCTGTGGGTTAGCAGCGGTGAGAGAGTGTCAGACTCTTACTGACTAAAAACCGTCGTGTTCCGTCATAGGCCTTTTATGTACCAGGGCCGCGGTATCTCTTTCGAACAACCCGCAGCCCCGGCAGGCCTTGGCCCTGCAGGGCCCCGCTGGGGTTGCTGACATCTCTTTGAGGAGCGCGTGGAACAACGCGCGCCGTCGACACGGGTCTGTCGTCTAAGCAGACAGAGGGACGATGAGCCACCCGAACTCACCGCCCACAGACCCAACCTACCTACCTACTAATGTTCAGTTCCTTGAATGCACTTATCTCAGTGTTAGATAGCCCATTTATCGAGGAAGGTTACCTACGCTGGCTTTTATGCGAGCTTCGTGGAATATTTCTTTCCCATGGGACGCGGGCGAAACCGCCGTCAGATCTCCTCATAAAATAAGTAACTTCCACTCAGATAATATAGCAAAACTATTGCGCATGTACAGGAATCTAATAGCAATCATTAAAATTGTAGTCACAATATTCTACAACGCAGAATGCTTTCGTCAAGCATTACCTACATCTTAACCTTTATGGCTCGTGATTAGCACCGAACAAAACAAATAATGGCTTGTTACGTCAGTCCGTCATTATTTACGCATTACTAGCAGGTGACTAATCGCTAAGGCTATTGTGTTAACGAGATACACCTGGCGGGTGGCCAGGGGACGGTCTTTGCTCCTAGATAACGTACAAAGGAATTTCTAATAATATAGGAATTGGCTGGCTAATCACCTTGAACAGCCACTGTGGCCTGTGGTGTGGGTAAAAAATAGGAGTTGGCTAATCTCCTTATGGTCGCGTGGTCGACAATCGGCTAGGAGGACATCAATATTGGAAGAAGATAGTACTCAAAAGAGTCAGCAATTCAGTCAGAGGGTTGCAGTAATCATGGGTGATTTACCGATACGCAGATCATCGCAATTCTCTAGCTTGAATAGTTGAATGTCGTCATGAATGTAGGTGTAGGCTTTACAATCGTCGTCGAGCCTTTGGCTATTGTACCTTTTTTGCATGTTTGCATTATAGAATCACCAAAATCGCAGACAGATTACATAGAGACAATCACAATAGGTACCTACCTACATAGTTAGTAACGCAAAGACAAATGGTCGTTATAATGTTATGAAGGTCCTTGTACTGCACTTAGCTCCCTGTTAATCAGTAGTCAGGTTTTACATGCAGCTGCCCATCTCCCTAATTAAATAGCGACACAAGGAGGACAATTAAAATGCCAGGTGGAACCAGCTCTTTGTTGCAAACTAAGGACATTTTAAACTCAGCTCATACTCATACATTTTCTAAGATGCAAATAATACACGCTACTGTGTCGAATTAAGTCTTGAACTAATAGTTTTGTAGGTGTGGAGTGTTCGAGGCAGAGTAAATGGCAGGTTTGCAATACAATCATTTGTTCACCGCTCAATTACCATGTACTGTATAATTCACATAGAAAGAAAAGTACATCATTATCGGTAGCAAAGGCCTTATTTTCAAATGCTCCACAAATAGGTTCACAGCTCCTATTGAAGACTCATGGGAATTTGAGTAGGGAAAGTGGAATATAGTAATTAGCAGTTATTATAATTGGAAACCGTCCTGCGGTTTCACCCGCACACCACACCCGAATAAAAAATATAAACTAGTTTAAATCCTTTTTTGGGCTCAGTTGTGTTTCAGTATGTTTATGTGACAATTTTCTTTCAGCTATTCAACCTAATCGGGTTTATCTGCATCCAATCCTCCGCATTCTGGTCAAACGGCCGAGGGGTGTACTTCAACATAGTGGCGCACCTAGGCCTCTGGTTCTCCGGCATCCTGCTGGTGCTGTACCTGTTCCACGTGGTGGAGAAGTACCACAATATCAAGTGGCTGAAGATCGAGATGGTGGCGTATATTGTGATGGTGTTCCTGTATCTCATCGCGTCTACGATCGTCGTGGCGTTTGGAGCCGCTGCCTACTCTGCTGCAGGGGTGAGTTGCGTCTTTTTGGTACCTATCTATAGTGTTTTCTGCGTAGGTATTCAATTATTTGAGGTGGAATTAAAGCTGGTGACAGGTTACAACTACTTGGTATTCTTTTAAAACCTTCCCAGTATGGTAAGGAGAAGTTGAGGAACAGATAGAAATACGATTTAGATTTTACTAAGGAGGAAAGTCTTTTCCCATAACTTTCTTAGGCAGCATGCGTGCACCAGACATATTGACGATAACAAATTATTATGTTACTCACAACTGTTGTGCAATTGTTCTTTACAAGACAAACAATAGTAGTAGAGTCTATTGTAGTGTAGTTACAGATGCACAGCTGTCAATATACCATCGAAAACAAAAGGTGCCGCCTCTGTTGTAACGCGGCCGTACGTGACCGACCTACTCAATATCTAATAATTGATAAATATGTTTATGAGCTTAACTATTGCGTTAGCTGTGTTTTACTATTAATTAACAGCTTGGAATGAGGTAAATAGTTATGTTTTGTAATGTTTTTTTTGTCTTATCGTTCTATGTGGTCTGAGTAGGTAATGAGTATGGTTATGGTGTTATCGGTCCGTTTACAACATTAATTAGGTAGGTAGGTACCGGAGGACTCAGGAATTTGATTAATTAACTTCTGGTAGGTCTACCACCAAAATATTATGTATAATCTCAGAAAAAATTGCCAGCCACGCCTATTGGAGCATTACAAAGAACTTGAGCACAAGAATCTGGATTTCTGCGTCTCTAGAGATGGAAAGATAAATAGGTGTTAAGAGCAAGGCACTCCTTAAAACTGTCCTTAGCATACTTTGCTCTCATCTACGATCCCATCTAAGGTTCTCAAGCGTGACATGAAGCCATGCGTGTTTATTGCTTCAGTTTACGACTCCTAAACATTTATAGCGTCCATTACGGAAAGTCAGTCGCTTATTATATGTGGGACGTGTTCTATAAAGCAGACTACATAAGTTTCTCTACACAATGGGCGACGATCGCGAACGAATATCAACAAGGCGTACATGATTGGTATTCCATGCGGACTTATTAGAAAATATTTAAAGTGTATCGAATGAACCACTTCGCATTCTGTAGTGGTTGACTCGTTCAGTTTCTATGTCCTAGATTGCGGATAGGCTGGAATAGGATATGGCTGGATCGTGCCTAGAGTCTTAGGCTAAACATGCCTTAATCGAGTAGGTCCTACGTGGGAAGATAGGTTATTCTAGCTAGCATAAAGGATATAAGAATTAAAAAATCACCTTGAAAGGTCTATCTATTCTTTTCTTTTGTTATAATGTAACATTATCTCTTTCCAGTTCTTCGGCTACCTAACAATGGTGCTATACGGAGGCGACGCCTTCCTCAAATACCAGGCCTTGAAGGCCGGGGAGTTGGCCCAGGGGCACAGAGTGCAGGCCAAGCAGACGCACGTCACCACGCCACCAGCGCTGCCCTAACACTGAGAAGGATGAAGAGGTAATCTAGAAATGAGGTTTGGTCTTTGAAGCTGGCTGGTAAGACGGAGGAAAATGAAAGGAGGTTATGAATTGAATAGTACACGAATATATTGTTGTGAAGATGTATGCAGCAATGATTGGTGAAATGAAATGAGATTATTTTATGATTGTCCGAAAATTAATTTGTTTTTTTTTTTTAGTTTTGGGACTGAAATCATTGAATGGAAATAAGTAAAATTAATTTATTTTCAGAATAGGAAATTATTGCATCTGCTGTATATCGAATATTGCTTTGACAGCGATAACATTGAAAGAACCAAAATAGATCATATTTTTTTTTATTCCGTGTTAGATATGTCATGAGACATAAACGCTGTGAACATCTTAGTCTCACAGATGTAGAAATGATAAAACCAGCACATTGTTTTCTTGCAATGCAAAGTAAACTAACACGCCTAAGATATAAAGTTGAGAATTGTACGCACTGATTGAAAGATGATTGCATCACAGTTTATTTACAAAGACTAGTTGTAAGTATAGTTATTGTATTGTATTTAATTCCCACCAAGTTATGTTAGCCGCCCGGTTTCACTTAGCTCATTATCATCATGTTTTTCAGTGAAGTCTGCTATATGTTGATAAAGTGAGACAGATAAGCGTTGATTCCCGCCCTAGTAACCCGAATATGTTATGCATTTGGAAGGATTTGTGCATTATTATTCGTTTAATAATGATAAGGGAATTTTACAACTGTATTTTATTATGACTCATTGTTGCGCAGTATAACTATGTAGGTACCTATATGTCATTATATTCTTACATACTTATGTAGTGGATTTTAAACACTGTAGAACAAGTTGTCGAACTAAATCGTTTGATTGTGCAGTACTTAGACACTTATCAATATTGATATTTATTACTGCAGGCAAAGCTCTTCAATTCGATGTTAACTAATAAGCTCTATCGCCTGTACAATAAAATATAAATTCTTACACAAACATAGAACAGAAAACCAAACCATGTTGGTTTTCTCTGCATGAGATAAATTGCACCTTATGGTACTAGCGATAAAGTTCATTATTCAAGGGCAATCTAGAGGCGAATATACTAAAAAAATAACATTGAAAACCGGGCGATTTTTATGTTAGTGTTGCACAAGGGCTTCAAATACCTCGATGTGTACTTATAGATATTTTTGTTACTTGTTTTTGAACATTTTTAGAGTCAATCATTTCTCATCTAATTAATTTTTAAAAGTGTAAAAATTAATTGGCTGACTAAATAATGTTCAAAAATAAATCTATATTGTTTTATAGTTATTATTAAATACTTAATGATATTATATACCTAACATATTCTTAAGCATTTTTGTGATAATATTGTAGTAAGCGCTAACTTATTTTAATCGTGTTTATAAACATATTACTGTAAATAGTTATCAAACTTTTATCTACTTTTAAGAAATCTATTTCCATTTTTTATTATACCTTTTGCGCATTTTTTCGAATTAAATGTAGCGACCCGACTTTTTCGCGCACCCTTGTTTAGAAAAAAAAACTTATTTCTCAAATTATATTACATATATACCTATGTATATAAATAAGTATATAACTGTCCGTCCGCTATTCCCACTAAAGCTTTGCTCACACTATGTGTCAAATGTATCTTTACCACGTGATTTTAAGAGTATGCTCACTGTTGTAAATTTTGCTCTAACACTTGTTTATAATAAGGCAAAATATATACTTATACACAGCTCATTTATTGTTGGAATATTGCTAATTAAAATATTAAAAAAATATATAAGCAAAACTTATGTGTTTCTGTGTTGCCAGAATAATTTTGTAGATGGCAACATTAGCTAAAGATCTTTTTTGCCGACTGCAAAATACAATAAAAAAAATGTAATAAAGTTTTGTACTATATGTACCTACTTATTAAATATACTGTTCCAGCTATACTTTGTAAAATATTCCATTTTGATACCGGTATAACCGGCTATTGTTAATATTTCTATGGTCATTGTTGTACGAAATAAAACAAGTAAAATATAAAGTAATTGTGGTTTTATTGTGTTAACAGTAATTCGAATACCTCAAAGTTCACGATCAACAATAATTAACGCCAAAGCAAAGAGCGTAAATGCCAGTAACAAGCTTATTTACATCTTTTCAGACTGTACTGTAGAAAGATATATAAAAGACCATAAAATACATATAAAAGAAACGAGTTTCGTCCAAAATTGTGCGTAAGAGCCACCAATAAAACAGGATTAACATCGATATCGCAATAGCGATAAATACATTGTTTATGTTTTGGAAGTAACAGATGAGTTTGGAGGCTTTTCCACACCACGTTTTTTACAAGCGCCGCTTTTGTAGCGGTACAAATTACAAACTGTTCAGTAGGATAAAAGCATTATTAAAATTGCAAAAAAAAAAGTAAATACATTGATTTGTGCGTAAACTCATGGCTATATCAAAAACTGGGTAAGACTCCCAAAAGTTCGAATAACTTATACTTATGTAAAAATTGTAAAATCTTTTAAAGATGAATCTAGTTATAAAACTATACATTTATTCATATAACAACCATCACTAAAATGCAACGATGACTCATAAGCGATAAGCCAGTTTCAATATGCCACATAAAGCAATATTTATATCAACCATATTATATTGAAATACATAAAAAGGGCAATCTGTCCACATAATCATAAAAACTGAAGTTAAAACTAATTCAAGTGCATATCTTTGATAGCTCAACACTGGTTATAGTGGTTATCAATAAACGATAAGTTTATGTGGCAACACTGTTTCATTGTGTTGCCATTAACATTGTTTTAGTGAAAGATTAACTGGAAAACTGTCAACAAATATTACCATGGTTACACAGGTACAAAGTCCTTTGATTAACTTATAAAAATAAAATTTAATACACAAAATAATACTTAAAATCATAACAAAAGTGACTTCGATTAATCTACACTTACATAAACAATGATTATTATAATAATAAGCTTATCTTAATGCATTTTAAACGCATACACCTCAATTTTTTTTTTTTAAGATACAAAAGTCTTTAAAAATTAAATGCCCAAAAATATTGGACCCATTGTAACATTAGTTTTATAACTATCCAAAAAATATGGTGGGTTATCTTTTATATGTTATGTATTAGTAAAACATTTAAAAATATACATGGCATATATTATTTTGTAAGTATATTGTTTGGTTATCTTATGTACAAAAGGTAAGTATGTGATAAATTCACAAAACATTTTATGAAAATACACTAATATGTTAAGTATGTTGTATATAACTCTCCAGAGATATAAAACTATGTTTTAAATCCATTCGGTTTTAAGTCAGATATTTAAATATAGGCACACAGAGAAGGCACATATAAAGCTACAGCAAGCCATATAAAACTTCCAAAGAGATAGACTATAGATTTCTCTATGGATCTTACATGTTTTATGGATATTATATTGAGATCTGTATATAAGTCTCTCATTAGGAATAACTTCCTTTATAATAGTTAAAAACAACATAAACTATCCATAATCCATATTTTTGTTATAAAATTTTGATAAATGTTGGTTTACTCACTAAAAAGAGTTACTAAACTTAGAAATACTCAATCAATACTTTGATCCTAAACAGAAAAACCAGAATAATCTTAAACAAAGACTGAAATGGGTTTTGACACTGGCAGCTTTCTAAACCTCTCTACCATTAAAGTCAATCTTATGACCCAGTGTACCTAAATATTTATTATTATTTAAGATTAATAAGTAAGACGAACCAGGTCATGTTAGTGGAGTTGTTACTAAAAGATCTTACATTATTACTGTGGTGGCAGCCCTCTCTTCCACGCCTTGTACTTCAAGTATGCATCAAATCCATATGCTATGATTGCGCATAGGCCGAAGAACTGAAATAGGAGTGTTTAGTTAGGTATTACTTAAGTAAGGTATTTTGTTCATAAGAAGCATATTTACAACTATTTGTGTTTATTACAAATTCTCACGAAACTGATATCAATCTATGTCCGTTTTCCCTAAAACAACTGTGTAATTAGAAAATTGAAATTAAAAATGAACATACTAACTAAAAAGTTCTCTTAAACTGACAGTCATGTTTTTGGCGAATTTGAGACTTAGAAAGTAAAAATATTGAACCAACTTACTCCAACAGCATATCCTACACTTTCACCAATAGTTGAGGCAAATATCGAACATCCGATATACGTCAGACTCATGAGGATGCAATACGCAAACTCTAGCTTATACCATGGCCACCTGTCGAACTTCTCCACAAAGTGGAACGTGTACATGAAGAGAAGTCCAGCGGTTATTATAATACCGACCCAGTACAGTATATTGTAGAATATCGCTGATACCCATGACCAAGATATTTTGATGCATATAAAACCTATGAAATTACATGCCTGAAAAAAGGTACATTTTAAGCTGACATTAAAAATACATTAAGTAAATCTTAATCACAATGTTCCTGAGTAGAAAATCAGGTATCAACAGGAAGGAAACATGTGTTTAAAAAACCCATCATGCATAAATAGTCAAAGAATAATAATAATAATTTAACCCATTGTATGTCAATGCGCAGATAATACATGAGACACAATTGATTTTCTATTGTTCTATAACAAGCAGTTAAGAGACTATAGAAGTTTCTTACCAACTGAACAAGTTTGAGTATCCCCGGCACGGTTTGCACATAGCCCTTGTCAAACCGAACTATTTTTGACGGTCTGTCCTGCTGCGGTGCCTCTGCGTTGTAGTTCATTTTGAGCTAATACCTGAAATTATAAATAGTTCAATGAAAAGTGTTGCTTGATAATTTTATTCAGCAAGATTGAGTGTGGCAGTTTGAAGTAGGTGTACTGACTAATGCAACAAAACCAATAGAAGTACTTTATAGTATATTTAAATAGCACCAGCTTAACTAATTCCATGAAATAGAAATACTTTTATTTTAAGATTTCGATGCACTTACATTTAATTCTCACAGTCATGTGATAAGAGATCCAGTGACCTTACTTGCAACAAAACATAGACAAAATGTTTCTGATACATTCGAAAAATACCAACCTGTTTGATAATGTTGACAACTGAATATTTAGGCTAAAATTTCCTTCCTGCTTACTGTTTACTAAAATAGTACAGTGATGGATAGGTGTACTAAATTAAAGCTCGAACAGTGGCAGGTAACGCCCTAACATATGTTAATTGAGTTTTAGAGTTAATTGCGACAAGAATAAAGGAAATTTAAGGAAAATAATAATTTATTTACCTCTGCGGTGTCCGTGCTCAACAGTCCAGATTTCACGACCCTCCGGCTATATCTTTCAAGCTGTCTGTATAGGCTATAGTCGTTTCTCGTTTTTTCTGGGTTCAGGTCAATTAGGGCACATTTTTATTAATTCTAAAAGAAACACACTCATTAAATTAAGTGTCATCAATTAAAAATTATTGAATGAATGTGATAATCTCTGCTTGCTTAGGGATTTTGACAGCTTTGGAAAAGCGAGCGAGACAGCAAGCAAGCAGCTAGCACGCGTGAAGAAACGAGAGAGAAAGACAAGATTTTTGACATTAACATACCGTGATGACGGCGCGCGCGTTCAGAATCGTCAGTTCTGTAGTAGTTATTTGCTATCATAAAATGGTAGCATATTGGGATTGATTCAAGTGGTAAAATAGTATCAATATGGAATCAACAGCGCGTAGCTTGTTTAATAAGCTTCACTGTCTTTTTTTGAGTTACCAAGAGGTACCAAGTCACGGCTGATAATCACGTCCAATAGTCTGTGTGTAGGGGGCTCGTGGGATAAAATGAATTCAAATGAAAAAGAACCACTGAGTAAGGAAAGATGAGATGAGCGGTAAAGTTCCGCGTCCCCGAACATCCCCGAATAAGATGCAATGCTTTCTTTGGAAATTTTCCGTTATCCATATTTTATATTTTTTTGTCTGCCTGCGATGGTAGGAATGGGAGTCTGTGTGTAACGGAGTCTTTGAAACGTCGCCTTTCTGCTTTCTGTGGATTTTCGTTATCTGTGGTGACGTGCGCCCAAGGCCGGAAGGTGTGCGGTTCTTCGTTATCGAAAATAAATTATTTTATTATTTTTCTATAACTTATCTTAACATGCGATAGTTCCGTGCGAAATACGTTACTTAAGTTTTAGAGCGTTCGTGTGAAATTTTCGCATTTGAACGGCAACATACCTGTGAATTAAAGCGACTGGGATAGGGAATCACCGGTTCCCGACGTAAACATTTGAATTTCTTGGATTTCTTCATGTGTGATGGGAGATAGTGACTGGAGACCGTTTATTTACGGCGGCCTTGCGTCGATCGTCGCCGAATTTGGTAAGGGAACTCATGATTTATTACTATTTGAACATAACCTTAAAACGTTATATCACTTGGGATTTATACACCGTGTTTCTAATATATAAATAGATTATAGTCTCCTACAGCTAGAGCATCTTCGTTGATGTAATAAAAATGCACTGAAATCATATATTTTTTAAATAATCAAAGTTTTCCCTGAATTGTATACTGAATGGATGAAATAATTCTTCTTAGAATCTGTTATTCCAGTAAGAAAATAACCTATTTTTCAATTAACTGTGATAAGCATTTGCGTCTTTTATTTTAGAATGTTTATTACAGAAAGCAATAACTATTTTGATACTAATCAATAACTAATTGACAATTATTTATCTTTTACAGTGCTTGAATTGTCTTATCATTTTTAACTTCTGACCATAAAATTAATAAAGTCAACACACTTATTTGCCCCATAATATATTGTTTGAATGATAAGAAAACGACAAGAATTTATCTTCTTATTTTAGAGTTTCGATAAACACTCATAAAATGCCAATTTATTAAGTAAAGTATTCAAAGTCTTGCAAAGAGAATACATGTAAAAATTAAGGATTTTTGTCCATAGCATTATGATTTAATTATTTGCTGCAAACCCATTTCTTATTTAATTTTCTTTTACTTGACCAAATTTTCCTCTATTCAAGATGTTGTCACTGAACAAAAAAGTTAACTTTGTTGAATACATTTTTATTAAAACATACTTTGTTTAATTTCAGGTACATTCCCAATAGACACTACAAAGACTCGTCTGCAGATCCAGGGTCAGAAGATAGACCCTCGCCATGTGGAGCTTCGGTACACGGGCATGGTTGACTGCTTCGTCAAGACCTCCCAGCAGGAGGGGATCAAGGCATTGTACTGCGGGTGAGTTTTAGAATTTAGCTACGTTAAGATGTACAGCTTTTAAAAGCAGTTGGATAAAACAATTTCTTTGGTTGTTTATTCTTTAAAGCTTCGGGTAAAATCTATAGTGTATAGTACTCTGAAGGCTCCTAAACTACTGTACCGAAGTGAAAAATTGTTGCAGTGTTGGCAAGTAACCCTAAGTAACATAGGCCATATTTAATCCACACAGTAGTTCCTACAAGACAAGGGAAACAAAGGGAAAACAGCTGGTTGTTAATATGAAAGGAGAAAATAAGGCAATAAACTGTTTTGTTTTCATCATGTTGTTGTTATTGTTTGTGTGATCTGATGATTGTGTCTATCTTATGTGCAATAATTAATTGAACACATTTATTGACCAATTGTATTGATAAGGGTGAGTCTCAGCAAAATAATGTACTTGCATCAGCTGGAAAACAACTTATGACAACAATCAGCAATATTTCTTGATTGTATTCATCATTCGGATTAATAGGTACATATGATTATGAGAATATTCTTAATTTGGTCTTTGGTAACCCTTGGCAGTTCGGTAGGTCAGTCTACAATTAATTAATGAAAAGAGACTGAAAACTGATATGCACTGCCTTATATCATACGCAAAATCGATCAATACTGATTGTAACAATATCATTGTTTGGATTGCTGCAAATAGATATTCTGATATATACCAGTTCGTACTAGAGACCCCCGTTGCATATATCGAATATCGATAGTGATCATTGATAAACGCGCCACACGCCTCAAGCGCACAATCGCTTTTGTTTATCGTTATGCGTGCAAAATCGAGTGCAAAACCTCTCCAATACGCAATATATTAAATCATTCGATAAGCTGCCTATACTATTGTTTTTGTGGCATTTCTTCATCTACCACCCCGTGTGTAAACATGGTGTGAA
Organism: Helicoverpa zea x Helicoverpa armigera; assembly: GCA_033682625.1. NCBI lineage: Eukaryota > Metazoa > Arthropoda > Insecta > Lepidoptera > Noctuidae > Helicoverpa > Helicoverpa zea x Helicoverpa armigera. Next base: position 13,136,606 of record JAWIIS010000028.1, read on the forward strand.
TGCGTGGATCGTGCGCCTGTGTGCGTTATTTACGTTAGTCTTACTAAGATAGGAATAACAAATACCTACTTAATTTTCTTATGTTAATTCGGTGCCAAGATGTCACTATAAGTCAATGAGCTAACGTCCTTTAGTTTAGGAAAAAAAAATACTGTATTTATTTTTAAAGTTTTCTTGTACTTTGTAACTCATTGTGTTAATTAATCAAGATAATGGTAAGCGTGGAAATTGCCTGATTTTTTATATCAATCGTATGTTGTTGATATGCAAATTCCGCGCTATCAGGCATTGTATCGTGCCCTTGTAACGCTATCTATGTCGTTCATATTTGCGAATGCCAAAGACCTACTTAAGGGAAACTATTAATTTCGACGATGTTCGCGATATCGCGGGTTTTGCCCTGTTTAGTACAAATAATGAAGATGAGTTATTATCAAGACTGGGGTTTACCTATCATAGTTGCTACGTACACTTTATTTAAACTAAACAGTCCTAATTAGAAAGAAAAAATATTTACTATGATATTTTTAGTTCACGATGTATATCATGATAATTAAGGTTACTCACAAAGTAGGACATTTATAAATAATGTTATCTAGAAGACATGAATCTGAGACAATATGACGAGCATAAACTTGGCGAGCGCTCAAGTGTGTGCGTAGAGTAAGTTCACAAGAATTCCACTTTTTATTGCTAATTACCAGTTTTTATGTCGTTATGTTTGATTAAATGTTCGTTGCCAAAGTTTTTCTGCACCTTAAACCTACAAAGTGGCTGTGCCTACTTATTTTTAACAGCATACAAATAAACCTTCGCTGTACCTATTTTATTTATGTTTTAAAATTCTACTTTAGAATATTTTCCATGGTTATGAGCCATGAGGAAAATGAATACCCAGAATTATGACGCACTCACTTTGTGGTCAAAAATATCAAAAAAGTTACGATGGTTCCCAACAAAAACAAGGACTTATTTTAGTGGAAATTAAAACAAAATATTTTTACTTATGGCTCTTTTTCCTCAGTATCTGGCCAGCGGTCCTCCGACAAGCGACATACGGTACTATAAAGTTCGGCACATACTATTCCCTGAAGTCGTGGATAGCGGCGAACCGCGCTGATGGCGGCTCCATCGAGCACCTCCCCACCAACACCTTCTGCGCAGCCTTCGCAGGAGGCCTGTCCAGTGCCATAGCTAATCCCACTGATGTCCTTAAAGTTAGGATGCAGGTGAGTTGAGGACGATGTTGAAATACAAAAATAATAATGACTAAAATAAAAACAGAAAAAGAACATGTCATAAATACTTTTTAAATAGTCCCCAAATGTGTTTGAAAGAAGAAGCAGAAATAACCAAAACTTTGAGAACCACAAATCTATGTATGCTAATGAAGTTTGCACACGTTGGTTTTGTTATGGCAGGCGAAGTTGATATTTTTTTTCCCAAATGATACTATACAGCCTTAGATACCTCAGAGAGCAGGTCAAGCTGTTCGTCCTGGGGTTGATCTCTCTCCGGTCTTGCCACCCTGCGCATACGGTAGTGCCCTACAATGTGTCCTGCGCAGTTAGCTGATTTCCTTGGAGAATAGTAGCTGTGACCGAACTCTAGATGACATAGTTATTTCAACACCCAAACTTTTCCGGCTAGGTAGGCGACGAGAAGCGCGGCCTAGTCCGTTGCTTCGGCGAGATCTACCGGCTGGAGGGGCTGCGCGGGCTGTGGCGCGGCGTGGGCGCCACGTCGCAGCGCGCCGGCGTCATCGCGGCCGTGGAGCTGCCCGCCTACGACGCCTGCAAGAAGCGCCTCACGCCCGCGCTGGGGGACTCGCCCCTTAATCACTTCGCCTCCAGTCTCATCGCCAGTCTGGGCAGTGCTGTCGCTAGCACGCCGCTTGATGTTATACGGGTATGTAGTATTTTTTTTTAATTGAGAGCTTTTAAAGAGTTATCGGGAAGTCGGGAAGGGATTGCATCATTAACGTATCTTACTTGCCTAAATGTAGTTGATAGTGGGACATGTTCCCCACTAAAATATGTCGCATATCATTAAACATCAACTTGTTTGAAGTTACAGTTCCCTTATATGGAGGTTTTGAGTGTATTAAATATTAGATCATTCATTGATCTAGTGTGGATTTGCTGTTATTTACAGTTGACGTTTATCTGTTTCAGACGCGGCTAATGAACCAAAAAAAATTGAAAGGTCAGGTGGTCAAGTCTACTGAGACGATATACAAAGGCACGATAGATTGCTTCCTACAGGTACGTGCTCATTACTATTTCCGTTATATTTATAACTCACTATTCTGCTATAATTTAAAAGCTAAAATGCATAGACCAAATCAAGTAACTTTATCCAAAATCAAACAATTTATTTTCCCCCAGTAATGGAGTTTCCAACAAGTATCTAGAGTAGACATATTTTTACATACAACAAATTTTACATTTTCATACAGTCTTAAAAATATTTTTAACTTTTTCTTGATCCATATTTTTATCTCAATCCTTTGGCCGAGCTCTGAATCTTCTACCTTATTCTCTGGCAGACGGTCCGCAACGAGGGTTTCCTGGCACTATACAAGGGCTTCGTGCCGACATGGCTGCGCATGGGACCCTGGAACATCATCTTCTTCCTCACCTACGAACAGCTCAAGATCCTCTACTGAACTGTGACCTAGTCATATTGCCTGGGAATGTACGGCAGCTGATGATATGGTAAGCTATTTTGCATTTTATTTTGCTGACAATTGATCTGAATGGTGATTATTCAAATGTAATATTTATAACCAGATTTATTATTGCCCTATAGTGTAACGTTGTACGTTAATTTCAACGTTCAAAAATCTTGCCTTTGTTTATACAAAAATTAATGATATCTTACAAAGTGGGTAATAAAAAAAATACATCTAACTTAGAAGGTTAACTAACTGAAATGTGACTTAGAAAGCACATAAAGTATAAACTTTTAATAAAGGCTTATTCCATTCTTCCTTGGCAACATTTTTTCATACAGATTGTAAAAATGTGTTATTTCCCTATTCCAGATGATGACGCTGAATAAAGCTAGTCAGCGGGTCGAGATGAGTGAGCTTATTGTTCGTAGTTATAGCGACTGCACATAACTGATATACATACTATCTACCTATAGCTATACTATCCTCGTCACCACAAACAATAGACAAGTAGAAGTAGAAATATGGGGGTACACTGAAGACTTATTCAATCCCCTCCACTAGTAATGTTAGACCAATAGCGAATTTAGACCTTAAAACAGTCGATATAAAGCACCTTTTTGAATCAATGTACAGAATATAACGAAACTAGAAAGTATAGGTGTCGCTGCTTAATAGTAAGGGTTATTTAAAATTATTGAAAGAGCTTTTGTAGGTTATTTTATGTTAAAATCGTGCAGAAACTCGCTTTATTTATTGAGGTTCCTTCTTAGATTTTAAGTTAAAGGTTTTGTGATAAGTTGTCATTGTATTATACAGAATTTTTAATATGCTAAAATTATGTTGAAGTTGGTTCAGTTGTTGGGAGATCTGTGTATAATACTGATGTACTATTTCCGATGGGATTTAAGCGTAAAAGTAGTGATGTCTACTCACTTAGTAATTAAGCGTAGTTTACACTAATCTGTATATTTTATACGTGTTGATGTTAATTGTTGACTTTTGTGAATGTTTATCTTCGAGAAATATCTTCGTATTTCAGATTGTTATGGCACACAAACACTGTATGTGTGTACTTATGTAACCAACGCTAACTTGTATGACATTTAATGATGCTTTTAATTATAAGCTACGTTGAAGAATGTTGTGTCATTTTGTGGTTTGTGAACGGTACGGACTGAAAGTCTAAAGCCTGAGATGATGATGATGATGTGGTGATGATAGACATATCATGTGAGAATGAGATTAAAGCACGCAGTGCTGACTTTTAGACGAATATTATTGTTAATATTATCGGTTTTTGTACAGTTATTTTGTAGTTTTATGTGTTGATCTATGAGCCTTAAAGCCTTTTATATGTGATTGTATTGTCATAAACTTTCATGACTATGATCATAAGCTTGTAAAATAAATATTGAAACCATAGACAGATGGTTGTAATTCTACATGGGCATTTAAAATATTTTCTATAGCGAGACATATAAAATCTTGCATGTTTTAATACATTGTATGATTTTTGGGGTATTCTTAAACATTTTTGTAAATACAAACGACGAAGAGAAGAAGAAGTGGTTGTAAAGAAAACTAGATTTTAAGTAGAACATTTTTTATTTATGCAACGTTTTATTTTGAAAATAACTTTTAATATTTTTATCCTTATACGTACCAAGAGCTACAAGGCTCTTTTCTTCAAATAACATTTATATGTTTACTTTTTTCATTTTTTCTTAATAAACAGATCTTTAAAATACTTTGGGTCAGCTCTCACATTTCCAAGGTTATTCTAACAAATTTAAAAAAGTTTGAATCAACAATGAAAAACGATATTTCCCCTACTTCGTTATTCGTGAACTATAGTGAACTTTATTTTAATGTATACAATGTTGATATTACCTTGGCACTTGTGTTTGCTGGCTCTACGTATACCTATGAATGAATGTATGTAAATGTCGTGTGAAACACTATGTATAGAAGCTTACTGTGAATATACACTAGGTACAAAGAATTAGCCAAATTAATATAATCCAAATATACACACTTGTATAGTACTTGTCGTTTTATTACATCCTCCTTTCCATAGCTCTTAAAGAGCTTTTACATTACACTTTTTCTCGCACTTTAGCCGAGCCAAGCCAAGCTTGGCGTAAGTGGCAAATATAGTGCTACCTTTCGGATACTGTACGGGAGTGACGCATTTCCATCATTCTAATGAACCAAGACAAAGTATTTAAGAAATAATCCATTCATATTCATATGATTAATGCCCTAGTCGTCAAATCAGTTTTTTTTTATCTTCTAGATGAGTCATGTTAGTCGATAAGGTCGATAACAAAATATTTCTATATTTCATCGAAATTAATTCGTTACAATGCCACCATAGATGAGTATATTCACACGACAAAAAGAGGTCATATAAAAATTATCGAACATAAAGGTCGCATACCTCTTCATCTGCCAGCCAGAAAACCTCACAACAAAAAAAAAATAACCAAAACCAATCAAAGTGACGCAGGCTGAATTTCGCACCTTTTTTTACAATGCAACAATATCTTTAGCAAGAAATTACTCCCAATGGATCAGAACGTGGTGGATTGTGAACTAGCGGAGCGCGACACAGGGCTGTGCGTCTGCAAGGGGGGACCCACGCTTGAGATCCTCAAGGACATACAGCGGCTCTACGAGGAGAAGATGGAACACATCGAGAAGGCTTCGGGCCCTACCAAGCTACAGGTCTGTGAAATATTATTATATAACATGTGAAATATAATCTCTTTTCGATAAGGAAAAGGCACCTGAAACATTATATTTATACGTCATATGAGGTCTAGGTATATGTTCTTTACATAGAAGAGGGGGCTTTTCTACCAAAATTAGTTTTCTTGAAATGTTTTTAGTTTCGTAGCATTATCATAACTAAATTTAATTGTTTTAGCTATATTTGAGACAGGTGTGATGTGTGTATGATGATCTCCCTTATAAGTGGTACCAAGGTATCTTGATTTGCTAGGGCATCGCATTACAGAAGACTTATCGTAGATCTAAGATGCTTCTAGAGGTTTCATCATTTTTTTTAATGAGATGACACATAGACTATTGAGCCATAAGACAGTCACATGGAATGAGTTACCTACCATTGGTGCATGTTACACTTCTTGGACAGATGCAAGTGGAGGTGCTTCGCGCGTGGGTGGGGGACTTGGTGGGACAGAATACGCTGCTGGCGCGCGCAGTCGAGGAGCTGGAGACAGAGGCCACCACCAAGTTGTTGGTCGAACGCCGCAGGAACAGCGAGGTAAGACTTGACTCTATGTCGAAACGTGTGGCTTGTGTGGCTGTAAACGTAAGAGGCGCCGGACCGGCACCTCTTTTCTTAAGTTTCTTACTCGGGGCGATTAAAAATGCCTCTTATCGAACATCGAACATGTTTATATTTGTGGGGCTTTGCGACCCCTTAAAGCGCGAGGCCGTGGTTTCATTGTGGCCATTCGAATAACTTTTCTGGAGAGGATTTTTTTTTTGTGTAGGTATTTATGGGAAAAGCAGTTTCTGCCATATGTTGGGGGTTTAGGTACTCGTGGCACATTTCTATGGTGCAGTCTATTCGTTATTGAATCTCGTAGGCACTCGAACACCACCTGATGTCAGACCCTGCTTTCCTGGTGATGTTGAATGTGGATCTCATTCCTAAAATACTATACAATGTGTCATTTGGCGCATGTGTACACTGCGTTCAAAATAACTGGACTACTCTGAAGTTAGGGTTTCCATACGTCAGCGAAAAAATGTTATTGTGCGAAATTATAAATTTCAAAACCATACCTGGGAAGTGATTTACTCCTTCTAAAAATGTACCTACTATTTAGCCTAATTTCAGTCTCATGAACGCACGATAACACTTTTCGCTGACAATAACTTTGGAAACCTTACCTAACCTCCAGTTATTTGGACCGCGGTGTATATCCGTCTGCCCCGTCAGGTGGTGTCCGAGGTCCGCGCGGAGTGCGCGGCGCTGCGCCGGCGCCTGGCGCGCAAGGACTCGGACCTGCGCGGGCTGGTGGAGGTGCTGCGGCGACTGCGCGAGTTCGACTACTGCACGCTAGATGGCATTCACTTCTTTGAGGTCACAGAGTCTGATATATTTGGATCCGTTGAATGGTGAGTACTGTTTGTTGTTGTAAAGTGTAGCCTTTAGTTTGTTACCCGAGGGAGGCAGTTTTGTAGCTTTGGTTTATTTGACTTTGATGCTTAAGAAAGAACAGCGTTTTAATCAAGGGTTCTTTGTTAAAGTACGCTGATATCTGACTGAATATCATGCACAATATGTTAAGGTGTGCCTGGGTCTTATAACTGATTAAAGATCTACTTTGCTAGCTGTTTGTGTGCTTTTTGATTTTTAATTATTCTTAATACTTATTTGTCTTCTATATAATTGCATTTCTGTACCAGGCGTCCGAAGAGAGAGCTGGAACAGGGAGACACGGGCAAGCCACGGGGGAACAACCTGAAACATGACACGAGCAGATATAAAAACAGTCGCCTCTATAAAGTCGGATAGAACTGTCTACTACTTACTACGTCTTTATTGATTTTTGAATTTTATTTGATTATATACAATATTATATTGTTTTACACACTTCATGCCTGTGTTATTATTTTATCTATAGGGACTTCGTCTCGTTTACTGTTTATAGGTGTTATACTTTGAATGTTTAGTCCTAACACACCCCCAAGAAAACTCGAAACAATCATGATGTGATATTTTAAATAAAAACTCAGTTCAAAAATTAAATGTGGCCAAAATAACAAACACAATAGGTACCTTAATCAATAGATATTTTTTCAAGCAATGGCTTACCTATTTCTTTAGCATGTATGTGAGTAGTTGGTTTGGGTAAAACATCCTATCAAGATTGTTTACCTACCCTTTATAATAGTAGTGTAGGTAAGTGCAAAACTCAAATGTGTCTATGTCTATTACTTAGTTAAAGTATAATGTCTACAGAGAAGTTCGAAAAACATAGTATGCGGAAAAGTATCGGAACTGAAATTATTGAACGAGGCCTTACAAAAGGAAAACATTGCAAAAGACAGGTAAATACTTACATACCTAGTACCTATGACGTAGAATGAAAATATGTTCAGTATGTACATTTTCAATATATTGAGACTTTTTTTGGGATATCCTTTGAACATTTTCATGACCATCAATCAAAGTCTTTGGGAAAGTCCTTAGTCTTCTTTCGAAAAAGATGAAAGAAATAAAATATTAATGCGAAACTGTTGCTAGTTGCCTCAGAAGTTAAAGCAAAACGTAGTTCTTTATGATTTGTAAATTATGCTTACGCTTAGCTTAGACAAAAATAGTACCTAGCATTTTTTATTCTATGTATGCATTGTTTACTGTTTAACAGAGAAATAAGACAGTTGAATAAGGACGCCCAGACATATGAACAAACTATAATGAACCTCAGGAAGGAGATGTCCAGCTGCAAGTATCATACGCCGTAAGTGTTTTACACGATACGTTACAGTTCTTTATTTTATTTATTAAACCGCTCCGCCAGAGGTTTCACCCACGTCCCATAGTAGCAGGAACTATATCGATCATGCGCCCGGAAAGAAATTTGGCTACCTGGCTGGCTACAGCCTCGACAAGTGAGTACAGGCTGTGTCGAGGAAGGGTTATCGAACATTGGAATAATTTTTCTAATCTTCCCAGAAAACACTGAAATTAGCACATTCAAGAAAAAAAACTCTTCAACTTTTGAGTAGCTAGTTCAGGTGCCAGAAATCTGGACTCCTCTGCTTGAAAATGGATAACTATTTGATTTAATTGCTGGAAATAAGTAGGTAGTTTCCGTGAAAACAGTAGGAGATAAATATTATTAATAATAGATGATGGATCATAATTCGTTATAGAAACAACCAAAACCCATAATATATGTAAACAAGAACTACTTAGTTAAAAATACAATAAACGTATTCGAACATGTAGGTACCTAATCCCGGAACGACATCCTGCGATAGATTTTGATCGCGAGACAGATGAAATCCGGCTGACGTGACGATACAAAAATACTTCGTTTTTCCATTTCCTAAGTAAATGGGCCGTGGTGTGATAGCGCCTGGCCCATTAACATAGTATCATTGTGTACAGGTGCAAAGTTAGCCTAGAGTTTTAGGGAACAATAAGACAAAATATGGAAAACGTGATCAGGCACAGATTTCAGGAAAGTTGATCTTGTTAAATGTTTCTGTAGATAATATAGGTCATTTGTCCGTAGTGAGGTGGCCAAGAAAGATGCAGAGGTGATGGCAGGCATGTGTTGCACGGGGAGAGAGGTATGCCCATCGCAATAGTATATACATAGACCTAATAGTTTGTAGTATAAGTGTTAGGAATTCTGTTGCTGCGGTCCAAACACATGATACTTTTGTAGCGCTTAGTCTTCCTTGTTTAAAACGTCACTAAGATTCGAGATCATCAATTAGTTTTTTGTATTGTTTTTGTTCTGAATTATTCACTGCTATGTTGACCTGACAGCTAAAATACTATCCCTTGTGATTAACTTTACCTATATAGTTTTACAATGTATTATGGGGAACAGATTTTCGTTGACAAGTCAACGTAGCATCTTGAATTTTTGACATATTTACTTCTGTTTGAATATACTCTATTCATGGTAATGTAAGGCACCCTTTTGTATGTACGTGTTGATTTGGTGTGCGGCCCCAGTGTGGCGAATGGGAGCCCGTCAAGGATTTCAGCGAGCTGCTGCGCGACGAGACGCTCAAGTATCAGGAACGAGTTCAGAAGATGGAGAGCAACCTCAAGGTAACGTAGACCAACTCCTTCACTCAGCAATATTGTTCTTGCCATACATTTGCCCGTTAGATGAGTTATTCTTCTGTTTTGGTGGTAATAATGTCTTACAGTCGGATCTTACTGCAGGTGTAGTGTAGGTACCGTACATCTTCCGTATCAACTTCTCAAATTGAAAAGTGACAAATAAATGCATCCGTGATATTTTTACAGATTTCATTACCACTAATATAGAGGGACTCTGAATAGGCCCATAAGCAGGACATCTCTAAATAGACATCACCTGAAACTATTAAAATGTTGGCTACTTTAACCAATATTTGTCTGATGTAGCACATTTTCCCAGCAGTCGAGTGGCGACAGCATCCGCGCTCTGCGCAAGGTGAACGTCAACCTGTCGGAGGAGATGCACTCGATGCGGCGCGTGTGCGCAGCGCTCGACGAGCAGTGCCGCGCCGCCAACATGCGCGCGCAGTTCAAGGACGAGATCATTCGCGAGATGCGGCGCCAGCTCAAGCAGGCGAAGGCGAAGGTACGGTGGAAGACAATGTTCGTCATTAATACTACTCAAACTTATTGGGGAACTAATACGGTAGTTTCCAACGAGTCAAATTCATTACTTTTATTTAACTGTCAAAAACTGTCACTTTCTTTGCAATATGTATGAAAGCGCAACTTATGACGTCACAGATTTTTCACATCAAACTGGATTCTTATTTAGCTTATATTATCAATAAAAAAATTTAATCAATTATTCCATCAAAACGATAAATGGAAGTGACATTATTTTTAGATGCTTCACTAAATGAATATGACAACGTAATTTATTTTTGACCTAGTCATCCACCCAATTAGAAGACACAATGTGCGCTGTCGCAAGTGATGGACTTGTACCTAGTCTCACTCTTCATTGGAATGTTTAAAAAGTGTCCCCTCTCATTAGGTGACTGTCAGCAAGAGTAGAACTACTTTAATGGATTAATGGCCATAACAAAATTAGTTAACATATCTTAGTATTTGTAATATTTCTGGCCGAGTCTTTATATTTTGTTTTCTCTTTATTTGTTTAACTTTCCAAAAATGTAGCCTCAGACCGGTACAGCATCAGCAATGCTCCACAGCTAAAAGACACAGCGGAGATCACAAGCCTCAAGTCCAAGGACTACGTAAGTGGCGACGGCGAGTGCCCGCACGCGTCGGCCGTGTCGTACGACTCGGTGACGATCGCGTGCGTGCGCGCACAGCCGCGGCGCAAGCGCGACGTGCCGCTGCGCGATGCGTCGCTGCGGCCCTACGACTGCCGCTCGCCCGTCAACCTCTCTAACGACGAGTCCATTAATGTTGACTAGACATTTTATACCTTTATAATATTATTAAACTATGTATGTTGTAGTTTTATGGGTGACTTTGAATCAAAATTATTCAACGTATTGATTTTCAAATGGGAATAGCTTCATTTTAGGCAATTACAGAACTTGCAGTAGTTGCCTAATTAATTAAGTAGGTGCAAATGTTAAAGTCTCTACTGTTATACTTCAAGAAACCTGTCATTTACAAATTCCAGTTGGTTTCGCAGGGTAACCTTAGAATTAATGTTATTAAGAAAAGTTTTTCACAGAAAAAATGATTTTAAAATCAAGCCTAAAATACAGGTAGGACTTTGTTCACTGAATAATCATTTATATAAATTTTATTTTTAGAATTAAAGGAAGATAGATCTGAATAGAGCTAGATATTAAAACCAGATGGAGAGGCCTGGGCGGATTCAAATGTGTGGTAACTGGATGGTGAAGTAATTTTCCACGACTGTTCCTTTCGTCGCGGTCTAAGGAATGTCTGTGATGTTTATTTATTGTTATTACTTATTATCCTCCGAATAAGGTGCCGTAACTGTCAAATATGAAGCGATATATCAAGGTAAGATACTTTGATCATTTCAATTATTCCTAACAGCCACCAAATTGATTTGTTTAAGTATCCTGTGTTTGGACCAACTAACAATGTTCATTATCCACTCATCATATGTATAAAAAAACATCACGCGTATCATATATCTTTTTTAATCTCTAATTTTTGTGATCATTATTTTTATTTATATTGGACCGTTAGAGCATTTATTTTTGTTACTTTGTGTCGTGTATGTTACCCAGGCACCCTGCTCGTTCAACGCGCGGACATCGACTCCCAACGTGAGCGTTGTGCCGCTCGGCACCTGCGCGACATCTATACCGAATGTGTCCGTCATAGAGAGAGTGCGTTCTTCTTATTTTTGTTTTCATCCGCTTTGATCTCCACTAGTAATTAAGTGAAGATAATTGTTTGTTATGATTGCCTCGTTATTTATCCGTTTTGGAGTAGTGCTTCCTAAATTGATTAAGAGCTACAGAAAATGAAACCACTCACCCAACCGGGTGACTCATCCTCAACAGATCAGCATACTCATCATCCTGCCCTTACGTCGATATTATTCGGGACGGTGCAGTAGTGTGTCTTCCTCTTCCATTACTTCTTTATCTGATGTCATCTCATCTCAAATTGTGTCTAAAGCTGACTCATGATATGTTTTGCTCGCAGTCCACATCAGCGCCGATCCTGGCATCAGACGCGTCGGTAGGCGATCTCTACCCTACCTTCAAGCTATGCACTGAATCCAAGAACTTGTCCCCACGACCCTCTACCAGTTCCGGCTGTTCCCGTAAGGGGTCTCCCAGGAGCTCCCTCGCTAAGGAGACCAAGGAATGTAAACGAGACCGAGACTCCAAGAAGAAGGCTGTGCTGCGGTGCGTTCGCATACTGTCCGGAGATACACCAGATTCAACATGTGTTGAACAGTTGTATTTCAATGAAGGAGCTAGGAACAGTGGTGCCTCTAGTCCTCGGTAAGTCGCATTTCATCTACTTAACTGTACACTGGCAAACATTTTAGCCCTCATTTGGAATCGAATGTCCTTAATATAGAATCATAGGCTCAAACGAAAACTTTCAATCTACGCTGACGATGCAGCTAAAATGTTTATCAACCCTGATTAAGCTTCCGTGATCTTACATGTTTAGGATAGGGAAAACATATTTGATTCGTCCCAACACACATGTCAACATAAATTTAATTTTATATCTAGTCTTCTGTAATACAACCCCATAACGAGTCGCTGTATACTTTATTTCCATCTAAATATATCTTGTAACACGGTGTGCCGAAGTTGACGCGGTCGGTTTACGAGTCGCGGACGGGTTTATAGTAGCGACCTGGTTTCAGGGGTCACTACACCAGCGAGAACTGCTGCGACTGCTCGAAGGTGAGATAAATAACAATTAATTTTATGTATGCTGTTTTGACTTGGCCCTTCTCTTAGGAATAGGATAACTGAGTCACAGATGAGCAAGTCTTTCGCTCAGATTCAAAATTGCAGGTACCTACTATTCCAGCTCTTTGCTAGAGATTCAATAAGTAAATGAACTCCAGAAAGACTGCAATCTAGCAATAGTAACGACTGATAAGTAGATCTGAAACGCAGAACGTATGTCTAGGCCGAAATAAAAGTTCAATATCCTCAAAGAATATATTTGAAATGTATTCCATGTTTATTAGCCAATAAAATAATTTTATGTCTTCTTCAGGTTAAGGACGAACCGTCATGTTGTGGGGGGTGTTCGTAAGTATATTTCGTGTGTTAATCTGTTTTGTCTCCAACTGCAACTCAATGATTATAGTTAAATGTTAAATAATTTATTTTAGGTCGAACAAGAAATCCTCAGGGAATCAATGTAGCCGCAAGGTCATGAAAGTATGTATTTCAGCAATAATTACCTGGTTCAAATAACATAATCAATATCAAACTCGCCGTTTTGGGTTTTGGGTGACCTTTTGGGTGCAATTTTTCAAATTAAATAGTAGTAACGGTTGAAGATAGAAATAAGTATCTAAATATCCCACAATATGCTCTAGGATGTGGACTTTAGATATCAATCGTTTTATACGCAACTACATGTATTCATCTGAACCTACCCCTATATACATTCTGAAAGTTCACTTTTACGGAAGATTTTGGTAAATTACAAAATTCTTTGAGATGCCGACGGAATTTCGGGATCTCGAATGTGGTGAAGAAATCCCAATTTGACACATTATGTTGTCTATGTTTATCTGGTGTTGTGACGAAACGGCCGGACGTCGCCGGCGGAAACCGAAACACAACATGCGTCGCGGTTTTTAACTAATGAACTACCTGCACACACATAGGGTGTTGTTTTTGTGTCAATCTCTTTGGTTGTGAGTTTCTTGTGTGGGATCTTGAGTTTCGAGCTGTCTAAGGAGTGGGTCTTGCAGAAAAAAACCGGCACTATGGCTTCTTTGTCAGCTTACTACTTTTATTTTTGGGTCTGGATTTGTAAGAGCGGTTTATAAGTGGTTTCAATTGCAATTACATAATTTGTTGAAGCGATGCACCAGAAATTGACATAATAAGCTGGCCCTTGCACTACTAATATTTGTTTACACAAACAAAGTCACCCTAACACCCGCTAAGAGAATAAAGAACACAAGTGGGCCAGCGTCCCTTCAAAAATGACTATTTACGACGATCTAATTATAGTTGCGTGCACCGTCGCGCGCATCCATTCGCGCGCGGCCGGCTGCGCTCGCGCACGTCATTACGTTGTCGATAACATAGTGATGTGCCAGTGTCGATCATGATGTTCAATGGACTCTTGATGTGCGGGGATTCGGACGCTAGTGATGTGACCAAAGTAAGTGCCAGTGTTGTGTTTGTGTGGTACTTAGAGTTATGGTTTGTTGTGATTCCGCAGCTGTTGTTCAATATTGGTTTGGTGTTGTTCTGTTTGTTTTCTGGCTGAAGATTCTTACTAATATTAGATGTATTTGAGAATATCTGTAAAAACGAAAGATGTATTTTAAAATTTAATAGTGAAAGGGGTTTTAAATTAATTTGAATTCATCAATTTATTTACTTACATCGTGTTTTATACGGTAGCGACATTGTATCGCGCAAGTTTCTTTGATCTTTTTTATTAATAGGTACGTATCAATTGAGATATTTTGGTCAACAATTTCTTCAATTTAATTTCTTTCATGTTATGATGAGCTTAAGAGTTTAATGGCTTCTACTTGAAAACATTGTAACATCGTTTTTGATATTTGTGGACTGAATATTCAGTTGTAAAAGAGTTCTATCGTATGCCTTATGTTCTTTACCCATTTAATGAGATAGAGGAGACACGCACTTATCTACCAAACATTCATCAATGTTAACGGCCCGAGCTTTCTTAAAGTGCGAGACATCAACTTTCGGAATGATTTTTTGCAACTACGTTGAGGTCCACTTTCTAAGTGCCGTAATCCTGGACAAGACCCCCAAATCATCAAAATATTGCTATCCATGTTAGCTCTATTATTTTACACTACACCTAACTTATTTTTGGGTTATTGTAACAGTTTAAGAACCCCTGTCCCCAGTTGACAGACGTGTCCGGCGCCAGCGCAGCGTCACGTGCCATTTCAGTCGTAACTTTGTGCATAAACCTAATTCCTACGAGCCCTTCTTACCTTTGATCAATTTTATCGCAACCTCAATTAGGAATATTTGGCTTTTAACTGCCGAGCCCTTTACTCGTGCAGTTAACGATTTCCTTAGCCAGATACCTTCCCATGTTATGCCGGTTTGATTTTATCTTGATGGCTCATATAATTTTTATAGCCAAATGCAGATTAGATGATGATGACCCATCAATCCAATGAAGACTTCAATGGTTTGTTAATTAAATTGCTCTTGAGAGAGCCTTGAACAGGATCAGTTCGACGTTATAAATAGAATATACAATTCGTCATAAAGACTTCGCTCCTGTTAATTGGGATACATCTATATGGTTTTATATTTTTGCACAGGAGGCATTTTATACTGTCTTAAGACTTCTCTGTAGAGTATTTAGGCTCGGTCGAAGAGGCCCTTATCCTTGAATGTTTTTGTTTCCACTTCTTACTATTAGTGAACTGAAAATACATCTTATATCGGACAGGTTTACACCTCGACGGCTCTTCACACTTCATCGCCTTCATGGGCTGATGTAAATAAATAGGAACCTACTCTTTAGGTAGTTGGCTCAACAAACACGTGTTAGAGATCATGTAGTGAGAATTGGCCACCTGCTGTCAGCACCTTGTGGGTATATAAGCCTTTATGAAGTGTGAGCATGATTGCTTATAGACCAATATAATTCAAAATAATGTTTGGAAAACTGGATCACCCTGTGGAGAGGTCGAAATGAAATGAGTTGAGAAATACATGTAGTTTGTATAAGAATTTCTTCTTTATGACATTGTGCTGGGTTTATTTGCCTAACAGTTTGGTCGTTACGTTAGGGCTCATAATATTGAATTATGTAGGATCGCAATAGATCAGGACATGTTTTTCGCAATCCAAGGTGTAGAATAAAGAATTAGATGTAAAAGGTAGCATTAAGAAATGATGATGAGAAGTTTTTTTTTTCGTATGTGCCTTATTTCTAGCATGTGTTTGTGCAGGACAGTGGCGCCACCTGCAGCTTACCGGACAGCGCGACGAGCGACGCAAACGCACGCGCCACCTACTATCAAAACAAACTGTTGGCTACGCAGCAGATTGTAAGTCAATTCTTTCGAATCAAGTTTATTCGTAGGGTCGAAGAACACTTAATTGTAAGGTATAGAAACACTTCTAAAACAACTAGGTAAGAACTATAGTAAGATCTTCTATAACAGACTTTGAGCAATCGAAGGGTCTCTTTTACATATAGGTCATAGGTATGTACTGTGCATAAAAGAATATAAAATGTTTTACATATAAGAGGTCATCATCCTCCGAGCCTTTTTTCCCAATCATGTTGGGGTCGGCTTCCAGTCTAACCGGATTCAGCTGAGTACCAGTGCTTTACAAGAAGCGACTGCCTATCTGACCTCCTCAACCCAGTTACCCGGGCAACCCGATACCCCTTGGTTAGACTGGTGTCAGACTTACTGGCTTCTGACTACCCGTAACGACTGCCAAGGATGTTCAATGACAGCCGGGACCTACAGTTTAACGTGCCATCCGAAACACAGTCATTGGTGTCTAAGATATACTTAGAAAGTACATACAAACTTAGAAAAGTTGCATTGGTACTTGCCTGACCTATACTAAGGGGTATATAATATAAAGGTCTCTTCGCATATTCACGTACTTAGCTAGAGATATAGTGACAGACTATCAGTAAAAAGTCCCTGATCATAAAGCAAGAGATACAGTAACAGACTATGTGTGACAGTCCATGATCATAAAGAACACCTTCGTTACAGCTACAAAACAAGGAGGATATGATAGGCGTGCAGGCAGACAGCCTGGCCGTGGCTGAGGAGCGCATCGCCACGCTCAACGAGCGCGCCAACGAGCTCAAGAGAGAACTAGAAAAGAAGAATAAGGAGGTAGGTACGCAGAACATGTAAGTTTTCAGGTGGATATGTGAAAAAGGCACTAAATAATAGAAGACTGGTATTTGGTTGTTTTGTTTTTGGTGGGGACACCAAAGATATATTGCACCCGGTTCGGTTGCACCTTCCGCACTTCCCTAGGTGCGGCCCTGATAATTTTTGTAGAATAAGGTTGTAGACTCTAGTATCGCTTTTTTGGAGGCAGTTTATAAGAATTTTGTAAAAAGTTATGACAACCTTTGCAGTACTCTGCTCTACGAAAATCCATAGATTGCTGCAAAGTTGAGAAGACTGACGTTTCTTGCTTCACTGACCGACCGGTAAGTACCTACCCGAAAAGAGTACATACTTAAAATAAAAGAGTAACATAAGCTTCTACTTTCTAAAAAGTTTTTAAATAACAATTACAATTTTCATTTAAACTAACATTAAATAAATAAAAATCCTAAAACTGGTTTATTATTGTTTCTCCGCGTTTACGGTGTGTTTGGAATCATTCTAGCTGGGAGATCAGAGGGATATAGTGCATACTTTGGAGAATAATCTAAGCGTCATAGAAGATCTTTATCGAGAGTGTTTCTATGAGGTAAGCATTAATCATACTTCTAGTAAGATCTTGAAACATGCCTAAATCTATTTTCTACCCCTTCATGTTTTCTTCACTTTAATCCCAATCATTTTCAGACAGCAAAACAAGAGAATTTAATAGAAATGCTCCGCAGTTCGTACTTAGATGTGCGTCTGATGGACAAACAGAAAGCAGACCACATCGGACGACTGCAAAACGTTATCAATACTCAGAAATGGTCACTCGATAGGTGTCAGGTACGTAGAAATACCAGCAAGTGACATAAAAAGTGTTGATAGAAAATAAGTCTTATTTCGTATGATATAAAGTTCAATAAATTTGGTGTATCTTTGCAGGATATAGCACTGGAAGTCGACGGCCTGAAGATGGAAATATCAAACTTCCTAAACAGTTCTTCGTCAACAAACAACGACTCGGTATATTTGCATCCAAGAAATCGACTAACACTGACATTATAATGGCAACACTAACAAGCACGCAGACCTTACTCAAGAACTTTGCTTTGTTAATTTAAACTTTGTGTGTAGTAATAAAGTGTATATTTCCAATGTGTTCTGTTTATTTGGTGCCAGGGTATGTGGGAGCGGAGTGAGGAGTCACTGACGCCGCCGGCAGTGCACGAGGATCTGCATGATGTCAGGGAACAGCTCCTGCGTCTGCAGGAGTTACTTGCTGTACGTTGTAACTGTGTGTGTGTGTGTGTGTGTTATGAGACATGTGAGAGTCTCAGGTTTTTTTAGGTAGGCTTTTTTTCAGGGGTCGATTGGTCAAGGTAAACCCGCTAGGTAGGTATGGTGGATGAGAAAGCATGACTTTAATCGAGTATAGAAATAACGCAAGTTCTCCTTACTGGATTTATCAAACAGAAAGAACTAAGTTAGCAAGTTTTATCGTGCATGTGAAAGGAGATAATTAGGTATTTGTTTGTTTTAATTTGATTATATATTTTTTTTTTTATCACAACCTGCAGATGGGTTGCACATGTGGCTTGAGTGAAGAAAATAAGAAATTAAAGGAAGAAAATGAGGCTCTACGAGTAAGTTTTTTAGGAAATATATTTTTGTCCTCGTACCTATTTAAAATAGTAAAGGTTTAATAATTTTTTTATCGTCTGTCAGGTGAAACTAGGCGAATTTAAAGAGAAATTGTGTGAGGTAGAGTGTGCTCTCGCCAGCAGGAAGTGTAACGACATGAAGTATAAAGCGGACATTGAAGCCAGGAATATAGAAGTAAGTGTATAACAGAATTTAAAACTGTCAGGTCCTAATTCCCCCAAAATGATATGCATTATACATTTAATGGCTGAAAAAAACTGACTGAACAGGTTTATTGCACATAACTTCTCATAAAGTATTGCCAATATAGAACGCCCAAAACACATCGGCACAGGACATGTCTTTTTCATAACTTGAAGAGCAAAGCACCCTACATAGAAATGGTTTAATTCCAGTTGTCGCAAATCAAAGAGGAGCTGATGCGAGCGCAGGAGAACTCCAACACCTGTGAAGCCAAGGCCACGCAAATACGACACATGCAAGGTAATTGCATCACTCCAGGCTTCGAAGAGTAGGAACAGCCTCGGATCGCTGTAATGTTATGTTCTAAAAAAAATGTATTAGGACATAAGTCATTCAAAGTAGGTTGAAGCATAGCACTTTTTCAAGGTCAATTTTACAAAAGACAACGCCCAAAACGCCTGCCCTTCACCACTTCCTATGTGTTTTTGCTGGGAATAAGAAATGGTGGAACAAACTCCTTGCCAAAAAAATGCTTACGTTTCCACTCGTATTCTTACATGTACACGCTGCAGCAATTAGAGAACTTCTATCTACTTTTACTTTTGATGTTTTGATCAATAAGGTATGCATAAGTAACATTGAATTATAACGTTATAGAATTACTGGATGTCAAGGCGGCAGAGATGTCGGAACTGCGGCAGACGAACGAGTCGCTCTCCAACAAGATCCAGGAGTTGGAGACTGAGTTGAAGAAAGCAGATCTGGTCATCAAGGAGGTAGGATACATATTAGTCAGACTCCCCAAACAGTTAAAGAGTTTAAGTTACACTGTTAGGAACATCGAATCGCTACTGATTGGTTTATTGACTAAAGTCAAAGTTACTACGGAAGTTTATAAGGATGTACATAAGGGAAGTACATAACGAAGTATATAAGGGGAGTACATAACGAAGTATATAAGGGGAGTACATGAGGAAGTACATAGGCGGAGTACATAAGGGAAGTACATAACAAAATATATAAGGGGAGTACATAACGAAGTATACAAGGGGAGTACATAAGGAAGTACATAAGCAGAGTACATAACGAAATATATAAGGGGAGTACATAAGGGAAGTACATAACGAAATATATAAGGGGAGTACATAACGAAGTGTATAAGGGGAGTACATAAGGAAGTATATAAGGGGACTACATAAGGAAGAAGTTGAAGTCGTAGTCGATTCCATCCAAAGGTTGTCTGGAAGAGATCGCTTTTAGTGACAAGACTGCCTATTGTACTCGTTTACCTCTTGTCTGTTTGTTACTGGCGTAAAATAAAGAATATTCTACTCTAACTGTTGGGTGTTGGGTAGAACTGCAAGATGCGCAGCGAGGTGTCGTACCTGACGGCGCAGGTGTCGCTGTGGCGCGCGCAGCTCGACGACGCGCAGCGCCGCGCACGCGCTGCTGACGCCGAGCTCGCCGCCGTCAGAGACAACTGTGCGCATATTGATGCATGCTATCGGTAAGTACCTATACTATTCATTATTCTGGACATGTAGGATGGTGGTGGGGTGATAAGATTAGGTTTGAGCACATGTTTCGATATAGAGACGCGATCCGTTGCCAGCTCACCTCTTCCCTTTGCCGTATGTCCCTCTTTCTCATGATCCATTTGACAATCTACATCTTCTCCGTTTTTGTCCATAGCACCTCGTGCAACTTAGAAACCGGGAAACTGGGAATTTTCTCGCATTTTGCTAACTGATGATCAAGTTAGATGGTCTCAACTGTGGTGTGCATACAGACAGAAGGCGGGCGCGGTGACGGAGCTGCGCGAGCACCTGGAGGCGGCGCACGCGCGCGGCACGGCGCTCTGCGGCGAGGCAAGACACGCCGTCTGCGCCGTGCGCCACTGGATACGACAGCTGCGAGACAAGCACAGGTCACACAACCACCACCCTACTTATATCAGTTCCTGTCTTTTCAAATGCTGTCGACGTGCTCAAATTGCAGGAGACTGTAAAATCCGGAAAGACCAGCTTTGTATCCAGAAGTTCATGTTAGGCACCTAATGAATCATCACTTCATTATAACAAGACCTCTCTTTACAGAGAACAAGAGAACGTCATCAAACAGAAAGACTGCATCATAAAGGCGCTACAGCGACGTCTAGAGGAGAGACAGAGTGATACGCAGCCCACGAGTGAGAGCGAGAACGCGGCGAGCTGCTCCAAGTGCCTGTCCAGCAGAGACGAGCACAGCTGCTGCTCCGGCTCCAAGGCGGGGGTGAGGCTGCAGCTGCTGCGACTGCCCAGAAACAGCGACATGCCAGGGTGCTCCACCAGCGCCGCGCCCATACGACTCCTCAAGAAGAGGTTCTGCGCTAGCAAGGTACGTCAATTGATACACAATGTTTACTTCTATGGATGGTGTAATTAGGCATGGCGTAAAAGGATGAAGAACTGGTTTTGTTCATCGTAATGTTCACAGGTGTATATAGGTTCGAAGGCCAAAATCAAAACATTCGGTTACCAAAACATCGATCAATGTGGACTTCCTATCAAACTCCAAAGATAGAAATCTTAGCATGGGATGGGAGAAACTTCTAGAAATGGCCTAATCATCATCTCGTGAGCCTATTCCCAACTACGTTGGGGTCGGCTTCCAGTCTCACTGGATGCGGCTGAGTATCAGTGTTTTACAAGGAGCGACTGCCTTTCTGACCTCCTCAACCCAGTTACCCGGGCAGCCCAATACCCCTTGGTTAGACTGGTGTCAGACTTACTGGCTTCTGACTTCACTGACAGCAGAGCAGAGACCTACAGTTTAACGTGCCATCTGAAACAGAGTCATTGGTGTCCAAAATAAAGGAGATTGGGCAAGAATGTATGAAGTTTGGTCCAAATGTCCACCACGAACGAGACCTATATAATTAAATAGTCCACTTAATTTAGAGTAACTTTTACTAAGAAAGTAAAAAAAAACAATGCCAAAAAAAATTATAGCCAAAATCGTATTCTTAATTTTCTGTAGTTTCTTGTATGTTATCATTATTATTTTTTATTTTATTCCACTTCCATATCCGCACTTTATCTAAAACTAAGATGAGTAAGACACATTGCATATAAACAGCCCAATTTTTTTTTTTGCCCGATGGTTGTACAAATCACTAACCAATTGCTGAGTATATTCAAGCACTTCTGGCGCCTGGATCTAAGAAAGTTCGATGTAACTGGTGGTGTCTTCTCTCTAATAATGAACAATTCTATTTTGTCAGAAGTTACAGAAAGTACGAAAATCGAATATCACGAAAAGTAATTGAAAAAATATATAAAATGTTTTATTTGATTTTGCTATAACTTTTTTCTGGCATTATTTTTTTTTTTACTTTCATAACAAAAAATGTTGTATATTTAACGGACTATCTAGCCACATAGGTCTCGTTCGTGGTGGACATTTGGACCGGAATCGCCCATTGTCCTTTTGATCAAACTCCTAAGATAGAAATCTTAACATGGGATGGAAGAAGCTTCCAGGAATGTCCTCATAATGATTGATATAAATGTTGTTATATTATATTCCGCAGCGGTGTCCGTCGTGGGTGTGCGACATGGGCGTGCAGGAGCCGACGCGGCGCGACGCGGGCAGCGACGCCGCCGCGCCCGCCACCTTCTGCCGCAACCACGAGATGAGGCCGCTCCGCATCGAACGAAACAGACCCGTTAGTTTCAATTTCAATATTTACATCCATCATACTGATATGGTTGAAAAATAACTTTTTCTACGTTCGGTCATCGTAATTTTCAATCACGGCTGTCTACCTACTCAATTTAAGAGGCTCTTACGTTAAGAAATACTTTTATGTT
Source organism: Helicoverpa zea x Helicoverpa armigera (assembly GCA_033682625.1). Classification (NCBI taxonomy): domain Eukaryota; kingdom Metazoa; phylum Arthropoda; class Insecta; order Lepidoptera; family Noctuidae; genus Helicoverpa; species Helicoverpa zea x Helicoverpa armigera. The sequence continues at coordinate 13,159,240 of JAWIIS010000028.1, forward strand.
ACGTGTAGAAAAGACGGTAGGCGACTGGTTAGGTTTAGTTAAGACCAGTGGTCAGATTTCCTGGTTTCTTGGTTGCCAATATTAAATGGCTCATGCCTTCAGAACGAGACATTTTAAAATCATAAAAGATGAGGCATCAAATCATAAAAGTAATACATAGTGACGATATCCATTTTATCCAGATTTCAGCTATTTACTATCTGAATCCCACTATAGACTTCATAAATCCTAGAAGGAACTTCTAAGACTTATTTTCCCCTATCGTTCCAGCGTGACACGTCACCTACAGAAGCAGAAGAGCTGCTTGCTCGAGTGGGCAAGCTGGCCGAGGCGCTGGAAGACGGACACCGGCGCTGGACGCGGCGTGACCCCCGGTGACGTCACGCTGACACTCACCATGTAGTCACTTGTGTTTGAAGCACTATCTATGCGAGTCAAACATGTGGACATAGAAAAAATACCAATATACGAATTGAGAACGTCTTTTTTGGGAAGTCGTGAAAAACCTAAGGGAGTATAAGAATCGATGTGTTCCTGAAATCTCAACATTTCGGGCTATTATTGTGAAGTTTAAGGGAAGAGAATGACAATGAAGAGTTGCTAACTTAAAAAAAGTGTAGATGGTGTTGCCACGTTAAGGCATTTATTAGCTTTATTATAAAGACTTTTAGTGCATTTATTAATTTTAGTTATAACAGTATTATTTACTAGTCTTATTTATAGCTGGTTGTATTTATTAATAACAATTTTGTTTTGTTAATTGTTGTTTTATTTATTACTCAAAATTATTGAAAAATAATTTATTCGGAAAGGTTCTTCTTAAAAAAAAGGCAATGTAATATAAAACTATATTGTATTTATTCATGTCAATAATGCACAAAAATATAAAAAAGAAACTATTAGTTTGTCAATAATTCGATGAGAGTAACAATACAGTTGACACAACCTGCTTAATACTAGAATTTGAATTCAATGTGTCTACTATTGCACATTCCACAAACAACTATATCTTCATATTTATTTAAAATAGTGTGTTTCATCGTAAACCAATAAAATTTGTAGTCAAAAGCCAATTAATATGTTGAGAAGCAGAAAAAAAACATTAATTGTATGTCTAGCATTAAAGTGCATGATAAAAGGTGTCAATTGAAAATACTTTCTATCACAATTAAGAGTTATTTAGACGGGATGTTTATAGTAAGCTGAACGTTACGTCAACGACAGCGGAGCTACGTTCTTATTATGTAGCAAATGTGTGAATGTGTGTATGTGTGTGTGAGACGGCCACCAGGGACGCCCATGTGTGTGTGTCTGTGTGTGTGTGAGTCGGCCACCAGTGACGCCAATGTGTGTGTGTATGTGTTTGTGTGTATGCGTGTCACTTGAAGACGCGCCACATGGATGCGAATGACGTCAGCAACGACGGCGCCGGCGCAGGCGTCGGCGGGGTGCAGCTCAACTCCTCAATCTGTTAGTCAACAAATACTAATGAGATCAAGCGACAGGGACAAGCTAGATTACCTGAATAATACAGCTTTACTACAAAAACTTACATAAGTATCTGTTGAAAACTTGTCTAAAAAAATGTGGCTGCGTAACGGACTTTACTTCAACGTCATAATCAGATCTTTTTTTAGACAAGTTCAACAGACGTTTAAAAGTTTTTGTGGTACCACGGATAGTGTTTTGGCACGGTCCAAGCAGTCCTATTGGAATGTATGTCTTATTCTTACGAGATAAGGTTGAATTTCCTTTGGCATAGAACATGGTAAGTTCAAAAGTATACCTCCATGGTCTCGGGCCAGTGCAGATGCTCCGGCGGCTCGGTGTCGTCCGCGTCGAGGTCGCCCAGCGCCGCCACCGCGTCCGCCCACACAGACTGCACCGCCGCCTCGCAGCTGCTCATCCAGGACTCCACCCTAAGTAAAGGGTTAAGATAACTTGTATGTCGCTTATTAGAGAACAATAGAAAATCAATTATTGTGTCTCGCATGGATTTGAACATCGGCGTACAAGGGGTCAAAAGTTGGTTAGGACACAGAATTGCTCGATGGTTGTGTCAGTTTATTATGTAGTGATGATGAGCTTTTGTTGCGGGCATGTGAAGCTGATATTGAGCGAAAAAATCGCGAGGTAAGGTAGGTCTTGCGTATGAACATGGATGGTTGAGTTGAAGATGGCGAAAGGAAGAATAAGGCGAAGGGCGCTATACTCGTAGTTATTTATTTCAAACTCAAAAATGTTTATTCAAATTAGGCTGATAAATCAGCACTTTTCGAACATCAAAAACAAAAGAAAGCCCCTAAAATGCCCCCTTTCACCACATCCTGTTTTTTGCTAGGGAGAAGTGGCGCAACAATCTCTGTTTTTAAATGACATCAAGTTGACGCGAAAGAAGATGAGCTTTTAGCGGTCTCGAATCTAAATTACAATAAACATAAGAGTGATAAACTAGATCCAAAGTAAGCTCTCACCTGCCAAGCATGGGGTCATCAGTGTTCGCAGCTCGCACGAGCGTGTGCAGCGCAGCTAGCGCGTGCGGTGGCGCAGGTGTCGCGTGTGTGGCGTGTGGCGCAGACGCGGCTGTGTGTGGCGGCGGCAGCGCGGCGCGGGCGCACAGCGCGGCGCCGGCGGCGCTCAAGCGGCGCGCGCGCCACGACACGCCGCTCGCCGACACGCGCCAGTTGCAGTACTCGCTATACACAATAACCATAGTAAGTTGTCGTTATAAACTTGGACAAACTATCACTAGCATTGCACTTCTTATAAACTAACTTGACCTAGACCAATGTAGTTTTTCTGGAGAAGAGTGTAAACAAATTTATATTCAGGGCAAAGTTGGAGGCTCAATAAACTAATCTACACCAGTTGTCAACTTATGAACACGAACCATCCTTTTCGCATGCTTCGATATTTTTAACCTAATGCTTCTTATTTAATTGAAAATTCTCTCCAGATTCAATTACACCAGCTTATGTAAAATAATTTTAAAATTATCCAAAGCGTTTCAGCAAGGCTGATCTTTCAAATACTTCCAATTGGGAACTATATTTTTTGTCACCAAAATTTATATTTGTCATCAAGTTGTATCACCTAATAAATAGATCTATCGCCACGAAATATTTTCGTTCTCAGATAAACAAAGAGTGTTCCTAGGTATGAATTACCAAATTATTGTTAATATAATGTGTAAAATATGAGATGGATTACCAATAAAATTGTAGTGCATTACATGAATATAAACTTCGTTCTTATAATAATAGTTTTATTACTTAAATAATAGCTTGGTGCTCAAAATGGTAGATCTGTCACCAAATAAATCGATTAATCGATCCCTGACTGCGACTCCTTTTTATTTGTTATTTTGTCACCAATACAGTAGTTACATTTTATTTCGTTCAGTTATTAAAATAATGTATTCGTTACCAATTGAATACATCAGTTTATAATTTTAATAAAAATATGTTCAAAGGGAAGAGGAAGGGAAGGGAGACAAATTGGCGCGCTTTCGGGCCTCAACGAATGGGTTGTAGGTTGGTTGTAGGTACGATCATACGATGCGGGGCGCGGGCAGCGAGATTTTTAACAATAAATATTGATTATTTTGACTTTGATTAAGTGTTTTATTTACTATTCAGCTAGAAATTTAATTTAAATATATTTATACTACCTGTGGAAACTAAAGCCCTTGGGGGGAGGCACATGGCCAGTTAAGTAGTAGACTCTTTTGGTTGAAAGGATGATGACGACCACCCTACATTTTTAGACCTTCATGAAATTTTCTAGTGATATAATATATGATTTATTGGTGATCTCTTTAAATTAGTTTGCTTAAATACTATTAGGACAAACCTATTATAATACATACAAAATCATTTATTTGGTACTTGACCCCATATCTCCATGATTTTCGGTAATTTATTGTGGAATTGATTTTATATTGTTTGGTGACTACATTTGGTGACAAATCTACTATTTTGAGGGCAAACCCTATTATTTAAGAAACACAAAATGAATTAAATTGGTGACAGCTTAAATCATACCCCTTCTAATTCAAGTCATAAGGTGCGGTACAAATTAACAAAACATTTGAACATTTCTTTTGTTTAAACCCGCACCTAATTAAACAATCACCGAGTTTGCAATATTTACTCAGTCTTTTAACCATTATCGGCTAATACAATCAATATAGGCCGATGACCTCATTATGATTCACTAAACTGACTAAGTACCTACATTAGTGAACACTGATAAAACTTTTAACTTCGCAACAATACAGAAAAAACGTGAAATCAAACAAAGTATAAATATAAATAACACAACCATATTGTAAAAATTCTATGATTTTATAAAAAGTTGTGTTGGCACGATGCCTCCAGAGAGATTTGAACTCTCGACCCCTGGTTTACAAGACCAGTGCTCTAACCCCTGAGCTATGGAGGCTCATGATGGAGGCAGCATTATTTAGCATCTTATGCTATTGGCGCTTACGATGTTTCTTACGCGAAAAAGAGCTTTATTTTGGAGTGGAGAAAGCACATCTTTATGGAGGAAATACTTTTACACGCTTTTATAGTAAAACGGCTACCTACTCAGAATTAAGATTTGATTTGATGTGGTGTGTTAATTGAGTGAACTTTATAGGAGGAATGGTTTCAATTGTTTAAATTAAACTATCTTGCCGTCTCGGTAGGCAAGTGAAAGTCCTAAGGAAATGAGTAGGGGTTAAAGAGGTGTAGTGTAGGTAATTTCGCAATGGAAACTTTTTGGGATGCCTTTGTTTCGAATTAGGAACACATACTAGCAGCTAGATCATGGCGTGATTTAATAATATCTGTTATCAGTTAAAAGCTTGGAAAGCGGATCTTACTGAGCAGGGAGAACCACCCGCTTGAATGCACCATGGAATACCGTTTGAGCGTAAAATATCTTCTATAAAATATATTCAGAATGTCGTTTCTTGCGTCGTATCAAACTTCTTGATAACATTTACGCTTGAAAGAATTCAAATCTTAACCCGGTTTCGAACAAAGGATACATAACGAATAAAAATATATTCCATTCTCAGAAAAAATGTAAAAAGAAACAGCTAACAATGCCCCCAGAGAGATTTGAACTCTCGACCCCTGGTTTACAAGACCAGTGCTCTAACCCCTGAGCTATGGAGGCTTATGTAAGCGAAGCCTTATTTAGTTTCTACTGTGAATATTCGACGTAAGTACATCTGGTTTGTGTTTTTACAGCTGTTAAATAGATTAAATGGCTTAGAACGCTGGTTTCGTAATACGCTATAATATATCCGTATATCCGCTGAAGACCTGAAGTGACGAATTTAAAACTGTATTGCAGTTCAATCAAAAAATCAGTAGGTAACCAGGAAAAATAATAACCTGATAACAAATTGTATTCAATAAATAACGCTACGCAAATCAACTATTTCCGGAAAGTGAATTAATCACGATAACATTCTGCGTGCTTATTGCATTGTTTTAAGTCAAATGTTCATGTTGATCCCAGTTTTCAGGTAGGTACAATTTGTTTTGTCCGACTTCCATGAATTCTTGTACTCACGTGTACCTACTCTTCCACGTGGGCTATGCAAAATGATTTAACAACAGTGCAAATTTCAAGAAATACTCAATTTAAAGGGTCTTTGATTTCACCTAAAGTCACATTCTTACTCTTAATTAAGACGAAAAAATGTCCAATGCGCGTGGAGGTTGGTGACATGACGATTCTTACTCTGTTTGATCAGACGCCCGTGTCCTGTAGTGGGACAGTAAAAGTCTGTTGGTGCTGGGTACGTACTTGAGCGAGATGGTGTGCGGCAGCCTGGCGTCGAGCGCCCAGGCGAGCAGCGCCAGCAGCTGTGCACACAGCGCCAGCGCCGCCACCACGCGCGCCGCCCGCCCCACGCCCGCGCCCGACAGGCAGCCCGCCAGCTCCGCGTCCTGACGCACTATAGGGAAACAACGATATTGTATTCATTTGTCCTGTTATTTCAGGCAATTAAAGGCCTTAGAAATACCCACAAAACATAACATAAATGTCTGTAAACGTGTTATGTCTCGGCTCCAATTTCTCGACTCTCAGTGTTTCATTGCATGTTCACTCTCTACTCATCTACGGTTTTATGTGCAAGTCAAAAGTAGTTATGGATTTCGATCACAATGTAGTCTGATGGACAGTCAGGACAACCCACTTACTAACTGGAAACAAAAAAACATCAGAGACTTATGAACAGCTAGCCTCCGACGGCACTTCATCGCACACATGTCAATCTTCCTTCCAAGTCTATAATAAAGTAGTGGTAACTCACGCCACTCGTGCACCTGCGAGAAGTCGCCGTCGGTGTGGATCCAGGGCGCCACGATGTGCAGCTGCGGCCGCTTGGGGGGCTCCTCCTCCGTGTCCTCGCCTATGAACTCCATGTCCTCTATACTCTCACTGGAATCACCACAGTAATGATATAGGAAGAACCACAACTAGCTGACTGACTAGTAGTATATCATGTCCTAGGTCAGTATTTTGGAGTAAGAAAAATGTTGATGTTGATAACAGAAGAAGTTGAAAAGCTTATGTATAATTTTGCATTGATAATGTTTTTGCATTGTGTAACTTTTTATACTTTTTGCTCTGCTAAACATGGTTGTTATGAAACATAAAATTATGTTGTAATTTTTTCTTCAAGGCTAGAAGTAGGTAATGAAAACAAAAATATGCTATAATGGATGATCAGTGTAAGGATAAAATACAATATCTTATATTCTTATCACTAAAACATTAGTGCCCCAATTAGATAACATTGATTATAAGATTAAAAATAACTTTTGTTTTGCAAAGTAAATGCAACAGAACTGAATGATAGAATTCTCTAAATTATGCATTCTAGTTCCTTATAGATGTTTTGTGGAAATTTTTAAAAGGACATGGTACTTTTAAAAAAGAATGCAAACTTTTACAACACAGGAGTCCATGATCCATTTCAGTAATTCATTGATGTAAATATGTAGTCATTCTAGCTATGATAACTAGCATGCCAACTTACCTAGTATCATACGTCATATACACCGGGAATATATACTTTGTGAGCTGCCGTATACGTGACCTACGTAAAGCTGCCAATGACTCAGCCTGTTCATTATAAGTGCTGACTTTGTTCTCCAGTTCCATCCTCTGTATCTGAGCATGTTTCCCGAGGCTCGTCACACGTTTCTGATACCGAGGAAGCTTCAGCATCAACTCATTATTATGGCTTCGGAGTTCCGCAAGTTGTCTCCGCTTCTCATCAATATTGCTACGTCTTTGCTCAATCGCTAGTCTAAGGAGATCTAGATTATCTCGGGACTGTTTAGCTTCTGTTAATAATGTATCCTTCTTCAGTTTGGATGTTAATAATTTTTCACATCTATCTAGTATGTGTTTGCGGTTAACTTTCATGCGGAGTAGTTTTGCTTGTTTTTCTGCATATCTGTTGATTATTTATATTTTAATGAATGAGTGTTGTCAATTATTCTTATAAATGACTGTTAGGTAGTTATATGAGTAAAAGTTTTGTAGATATAAAAATCTAAATGAATGCATGTGACAAAAAAATTGTCATAAAAAAAGTCTTAAAAGAATACAAAGAGCTTGCAAAAGTTTAGTACTAAAGAAAGCTAAGTTTAACTTATTCAATGCTGAGTCACAGAGATGAGCCAACAAACGTAATAACTACGACACCATTTACTATTCAAGGTTATGTAAGTTTGTAAACACTAATCCAATAATGTATGTCACCATAACAATGACAGTTCTCAAGTCTTTTCTGCAGCAAATATTGTACGTCTTGCTTATCTCAACGTAGTCAATTACAGTAAACAGCATTTCCGCGTTGTTTACGTATAAATTCGACGCATATGGTGAGTCAAATGCGTTTAAGTCCATCTATTTTGCTATCGAAAATATCATCCAACGTCAATGCTCCCATAGTTCATTGTTATAAATATAGAAGTTTATTGACACTGCAGACTAATAAAGGTAATATAACGTACCTGTCTGCGTAAGGCATCGAGGAGTGCACAAAATTGCCCGCCCTGACGCAATCCGAACAGTAGAAGTTCTTTTTCACGGTGTAACAAAGAAGACATTTCTTGTAATGGCCATCACTCTCCGTGGACGACACTCGGAAGTCCCGCGGTGCCTCACTTTCATTAAAAAAACTCAACGCCATAACTTCCACAACACTTTTCACGTATTTATTTGTAAATTGATTGTTGTAATATTGAAATACAAGACCTTGTCAATTTTACCTATCTAACTGTCAATGTCAGCTGTGAGGGCACAGAGTAAAATCAAACTATTGTTCTGCGTTTCGTTTAGCGTTCTAAACTTTTATTTAAAACGTTTTTTGTTTTAGTAAGGTAATTGTTCGATGGTTTATCTATTTCTTTTAGTATAAAAAAAATGAATTGGGCGACTCTTCCCTTCTTCTTAGCCAAAAGAAGAATAATGCGTCCTTTTATAGAAACATCACGCACTCCAGTTTACGCATTGATACGTAAGTCCTTAATTTTTACCCGACTGCCAAAGAAGGAGGGTAATGTTTTTCGAGTGTATGTAAGTATGTATGTATGTATGTATGTCTGTTCCTTTGTGACCTCCTGTAGCCTAAACGGCTTGATGGATTTTGATGTATGAGGTATCGTTAGATTTGTCTTGATTACGGGAGTGTCATAGGATACATTTTATCCTAAAAGTCCCACGGGATATTTTTTCTCAAAGAAGGAGGGTAATGTTTTTCGAGTGTATGTAAGTATGTATGTATGTATGTATGTCTGTTCCTTTGTGACCTCCTGTAGCCTAAACGGCTTGATGGATTTTGATGTATGAGGTATCGTTAGATTTGTCTTGATTACGGGAGTGTCATAGGATACATTTTATCCTAAAAGTCCCACGGGATATTTTTTCTAAATTTCCCTTTAAAAAAATATGTATGCGGTATCATTAGATTCATTTCAATCACGGGAGTAATAATTAATATAGGATACGTTTTTTCTCAAAATTCCCACGGGAACATGTTAATTCTGCGTCAACGCAAAGCAACTCATGCGTTAGCAAGCAAAAAGATAGGGCGTGGCCTGGCATGCGGCGCGCGGCGCGGTGCGGAGGGGGATATGCTCGAGTATACAGCCCGAATGCGGGCACACGCATAAGGGCACACGTCGTTGACGGTCTTCAGCAGTAATGACTCACCTAATTCTTTTTCTTCTTCACTACCAACAGTCCAGATTGGCGGTAAATTTATGTTGCGGAGTAACATCACTCGTAATCTAAAGCCAAATGTCGTCGAAATAATTTAAAATGGTACTTACATATACATAGTCTTCTACATCTACAACATTTTCGTTAAATAAAAACAGCTAAAAAGTTATAAATAAAAGAATTATTATTAAAAAAACAAAATACCCGACTGCACACTAAAAAAAGAGTAAAACAAGCCCCACAATAATATTTAATTTATAAATATTGATGGAAAGCATCGCAGGCGGGGACCACCTTGACCGCCACCAACGAAAATTCTGCTAAATGGTGCACAACCGAAATGACTATAAATAAGCCTCTGTTGGTCCCCGCCTGCGATGCTTTCCATCAATATTTATAAATTAAATATTATTGTGGGGCTTGTTTTACTCTTTTTTTAGTGTGCAGTCGGGTATTTTGTTTTTTTAATAATAATTCTTTTTTTACCTGTGGTGATTACAAGAAAAAATGACAATGACGTCAACGGCGAGCTGACAACTTTCATTTCTTTGGCGTGCTTTGGCGGTGTTTTTGAAATCATCGATCACACCTGCGGCAGCCTAATCTCTCAGATGCGTTTTAGATATGATAGTATCTTTCTAGGTAAGTAATTATTTTACCAGTGGATAGATCCAGTGTAGTTGGCTCTGTGTGTGTAAGTATCTGTTATTTAATCCGTTAAAATATTCCCTTTTGTACTCCCCGTATTTATTATCGTTTATTTATATACTTCTTTATGTAGGTACTCACCTTATGTACTTACGTACTACCCCTATATCCCTCTCCTGATGTACTCACCCTGTGTACCCTTCTATGTACTCCCTTATGTACCTAGGTACTTGTCTATAAGTGTAAAGGGGTTGTACATTAAGGTAGTACATACCTACATAAGAGAGTGTAAAGGGAGATTACGTAAGGGAGAACATGAGGTTTATGTATAGGTATATAAATAGGGGGAATATTCAAAGGCAGTACATAAAGAAGCATATGAAGTAGTAACATAAGGGGGTACAAGCGGGGATAACATCAGCAAGTATGGAAGGGAGTACACAGGAGAAGTTCGTAAGGGAGTACATACGAGAATATATAGGGGACATGACTGCCTCGTTGGTCTAGTGGTCGCAACCGCAGCTGCTGTGCCCGAGGTCTCGGGCTCGATTCCCGGGTTGGTTGGACCGAAATCGCTTTGTGGGTATTCTAAAACTTTCACAAAGCAGCCCGTAGTCTGGAGGTTGGTGATTGATTCTCCGTGCATCGGAGAGCACGTAAATGTCGGTCCTGCGCCTGATCTCTTTCCGGTAGTGTCGGATTGCCGTCTCATCGGGCTATGAGAGAAGAAGGAATAGTGAGTGCCCCTGTGTCTGCGCAAATGCTCGTGCACTATAATATGTCCTGCGCAGCTGGCTGATCTCCTGATATGAGAACAGCCGCCGTGGCTGAAATCGGCCGTGGACGCCATTACTATTTAGGGGATCAGCCCACAACCATTCTTACATCTTTCTTCCACCTTCTTAACCTTTCTTAGGGATTGGATCGGTCCCTGAGTTAAACTGCAAATAAAAAAAAAATGATAAAATATTATTTTATTTCTTATTTTACATTAAGAAACAAGTCTGAAAGAACTGAAGTAGGTAATTCGATATGCAGTAATCTATCGTAAGTACCAAACTCAGCAAATCTGAAATATCGTACGGTAAAAGCATATAAATCGTTGAAAAATAAACACATGGAATTGCGCAGTCTTGACTCAACGAAAGGGTCAATGCGAATCAACCAGATTGGATTACCGTGTGCCGAAGTAACGAGCCACCATTTTGTTTTTATTTTGGCGGCAAATTTTCCGTCGCCGACCGCCATTACGTAGGTCGTTACAGTTCGAAAACTAGGCTAAGCTAGTTAGCAACATTCTATCACGTACTTTAGTTATCATGTTTATCTATCAGAGGTAACTTTGCCCGAAATAATTATTATGCATGTTGTTCGTTTGACTACGCAGTTTCGTAGACGTGCTACGAAGTTGCTACGCGGCTGACGTAGTTTCTTTACAAAGGACTTATTACTATTATTTAGATACTAGCATTCAAGTTCTAGAGATCATAATGTGATCTACGATAAGTTTTTTACTTTGGAAAAAAAACCTTATATCAGCGATCTTCAACAGCGTAAGTCTATCATTAGTCTATCATCAGTAATAAGTCTATCATTTGTTGAGTGAATGCAAAAGCAACTTTCGTTTAGCTCGCCAACCCGACACTACAGCTTCCTAGGAACTAATATTTAATAAGGATAGAGATTTCAATTTCAATTTAAAAGTACAAATTGAATTATTAATAGAAATGTTGAGCATGATCTAAAAACGAAAACTGATATTTTTTGAACAAATCCAGCGCCAACAGCACTTTCTGTGATGCAAACGCGTCTATTTTAGCATATGATCAGGCGGATTATTAATTCCATTAGCCGAGGCCGACAATCACGGCTTAACGAATGTAACATTACATTACATGGCACACATTTTCACCACTCTTTCTATGGCATTTCACGGAACCCTAAAGCAATTAACTTTGTCATGAATTTTTATTTTGTTTGTTGATTGCAAATTGGCATGGCTTCATTTGAAATACTGAATGGCGTATGACATTATTTCATAATTAAAAACAAGCGGTTACAATAATGAGTAAGAAAATTATGACGATTGTTCAACGTAGTTTCTTAAAATGCGAATTAACCTAAATCTGAGAAGCTGCGATCTTATATAAAACCATACAGGATCTCACTAATTAAAAGTATAAGACACAAGAAAAATGCCATTCAGCCTTTCCGTGGTCAGTGTAATTACCGCTCGCAACAAAGGTTTCCGAACGCACGTCGGGCTGATTTCCCTCGGGCGCGGGACGAGGTTTCCGAACGCTGTTTGCTTCGAATGAAGACGTCTGTGGTTTTCATTAAGCGGGAAATCTTGTTTCGTTTTGGTGTTAACAACTTCAAAATGGCGGTTATGGTTTTGCTTAACCGTTATTTACGAGTTCGTTTCCTTGCTTCCGAGAATTTCTGTTTTAACGTTCGATTGTGAAGTTAAATTGAGGATTGGTTTTATTTGTTTATATCCTTGAGGCTCCGAAACTACAGGAACGATTTGAAAAATTCATTCGCTGTTGGGAAGCGATACTACTTATCCCCATACTTATCACACATTCATTTTATCTGGGTACGGGAAGTAGTGTTCACGGTACGCGGGTGAAACCCAGGTATATATAGGTAACGAAACCGTAAAAAAATCAATGTTTAGCCAAGTCTAATCAAAGTTGAAAGTTCTTTGATATCGTAAAGCCCGAAATCTCATCGCACTCGTTTTTCAAAGCAGCCCGTAAATTTTCAACTTCGTTTGATGCCGATAGGTTCTACCGGACTGCAGGTAAAGAACGTTCGATATCAAGCTCTCGATTGCATCGGGGTCCTATTCTTACAAACGCTCGTTACGGAGGTAAGTCGAACACTCGTAAAGTTTCGAGCGCTTGAGCGCAGTTTCGTGTATTTTCTCTTTGGCTGTCATAAACAGAAACATTTGTGACGGACGCTACGTGTCCACTTTTATTGTTCTGTTCAATTTTAACGCAGTCTTTAGTGTTGGTTTTCCGCTCTTTAATTCACAATAGAGCTTTTATGCGGCACTTGGATAGACTGGAAGTTGAAATACGAATTTGGTAAATAAGTGTCGGGGATAAATGAATTTCATTACAGCGACGCTTTGTTTTTGGGAACTCTTTAGTTACGACACAATGCTATATGTGGCTTTGCCTTAACTTTAACAATAATGTGTTCTGCTGGTAAAGTTATCGTTACAGTTAATTGTGGTAAAATTTTGCACTTGGGTTATATTGATTCGTTGATTTGGTGCTTTTGAAGGATGAAGCAAAAGATCAGAAACCGAAACTTTACAACATCATTAAGCGTTTTGTACATATAGTACCTAATACCTACTTACATCTTCTAAGTATAAAAATCTAATAGAATATTTGTTCTATTCTTATTACGATGCAAACTTAGAACAGGAGCTGAAAGCGTCCCGGCAGTAGGCATCACAATGGCGAGCTGCTAATTTATTCATTTCGGCCGGACGCGTCTCTGGCTCCCTGCCTCCTATAATATGCTAAGACAGGGTTTTTGCCGGCCAGGCAAGCCTAGCATTAGTTATGACTTTAATGGAATCTCCTAACCCATATACTGCATCATAAATTGTGGAGATATGAATGAGGTAGATGCTGGCTAATTAGATTCATTTTATTGTCCATTAAAAGTTTTTTATTCTTTTCAAAGTTGATGTTCTTTATCAAGTAGACGAGTAAGTGCATAGCATCTTGAAAATAAGTATAAGACTGAAGGTGTTGGCGTTAAGTGTATCTGGTAATTTATTCAGGGAGCTGTACCGGCCAGTCCGGGTGATTTCCCCACGGGCCATATCTTCGGCCATCAGCCTGAATGGTTCAGGGTACGTGCGATGAAACTAGACGTATTGAAACGTTTTGTGGTTGCAGCAGACGCAAACGGAAACAAAAAATAAACGCTAAGTCTTAACCTTTTCTATGTAAGTATATGCAGTTTCAAATATTTTAATTAATAATAATTTAATCTAATAGCTTAAGCTAAAATGTCAATAGAACCTGTGGAGATCTGCAATACATTATTAGCTTGGCGAAACATTAGACACATAAAAGACGCCTAATACCAAACACTCCTTCATAATAATGAGAGTCTGTTCAACGTTATCTCGAAGACACGTGACAATGTTACTCTCTTAACGCAATCAGAGCATCGCCTGTAATCTAGTCGAGACAGTACGCTGTCCAGACACACAGACACAATGACAGACAGATCTATGTTCTCATACATCTTGCAGATTTCCCTCGGGCATCGCATCTTAATACGCTAGAGGTCACAGATTAATAAGTAAATGGATTGCGAACTGCCCGCTCTGAGGTACGTAGTGGAAAGCCCTGTCTATCTGTCCCGCAGTAGTGGATGAATAAACTCCCTGTATTCAAGTGTCACAGATTTCAAAATAAGCTCTTATCCTGCATCACGTTTACAGCGTATGTAGGTACGTTCTGCGTTATACACAAACACTTAAAATAAAATAAAAATATATTGAATCGTCAGTTTAAAACAAATTAACACTTATTATCATTAAGCATCTTAGTGTTATCTACTCCATGTCATATCGTCTTAAGCGTTATGTGTCCCTCAGATTAGCATGGCTCACTAGACCCGTTGTTTAGCGGGCTTGCGGGGCTGGTGATGCAACCAAGGAATAGGATTGTTGCTAATTTATTCATGAAGGGTTCGCTCTTAACTCTATTGATTTCCCATGAGCGCTTGTACAGATGGGATTAACGTTGCTATGAGAACTGATCGAGGTACAGAGCTATTAAAATTACTTAGTTTATCCCTATTAGCGAAGTATTCTGTGAAAATTAGCAACATGAAGTTGTACCAAATTAATACGAAAATAAACATCTCAACATTAATTTAATGAAGAAAGCAACAGTTTGCTTGCGCTTATTAGTTTAAATTTATAAAGTGCAGTAATTAAACTGCAGCTAATTTATTTAGCAAGCTGGGTAGCTCACGCCTGATTTCCCGCGAGCTGGCCGCTTGCCGGCTGCTTTTAACATTGCAGATTTTAAGCAGAATAATACCAGTACTTAGGTACGTTTAGCCAAAATTATGTTAAAAAGACTTACCAATAACTCAGAGAAGTTTGGAAGTAGCTTCCTGAATGAGTACATTACAGCCATGTGTTCTTGACGCATGGTAACGTCTTTATCCCCCACACGAGTCTTCAATAAGATATGAGCAGCCTATATCCAGCGTCTACGAGCTAATAATACGAGGTTCCCGCTATCGAGGAGGGAAACTTGCAGGCCAGCCGTGCAACTTTAAACTTAGCTTAGGTTTATGACACAACTACAAACTGAGTTTTAGTTGTCCCAAGTTTACAACGAGCGAAGTTGGTGCAGACTTTTTGTAAAGTTGTTGCACTGGAATTGAGTTACAATTTCTGCGAAGATAATAACATTGTCTCGGGGGAGTCTCTTATGAAATTCAACGGTATATTACGCCGGTTCGCGTGTTTTATGAAATATGGCGGGCGTTGTGAGGTCTCCGAGGAGTGTGTTTTGACGGATGGCAAGGTCAGCTTGAAGGATAACTGTGTTTCTTACAGTTAGAAGTAATGGTATTGTTTGTTTTATTAAAATAAGGCATTGAATTGCTCTGTCTAATACGAAATATACCCATTATCTTATCTCCAAAACAAGAAGACATTTGTCATTTGAAAGTTGCTCGTATTTCAAGCTCTGCTCTTTCTTATGCATTCAATCTTTTCAATTTCTTTATTACTTCTTAAGGTCGTAATTTAAAATGGTGTCAGGTTCTTTTCTCTTTGGTTTCCCATAGCCAATATCTATGCTTGGACCGCCAGTATATAACTCGCTTCGAACTATGCTTATCCTAGCGAACACCGACGTGATGAATGTTCGCATATTTTCTAGCCAGGGCTGCCAAACTTCACATCGGCTTTTCTAGTTCTAGCTTTTATTTAATCAAGAAAGTTCCACTAAGGATTTTTCATTTACTATGCTAAATATAAGATTGAATACAAAGAAACTATATTTTTCTAAATTTTTCATTCCAAAATTAGCTTCAAATATTCAGGCTCTCACGATTTTATTTTAATTCCTACTCTAGAAGAGCACATACCGGCTGTCTATATGATCATAACCGACATTTCCACAAATATGTACGGTCGGCAGCCCTGTTTGCGGCTAAGGAGGAATATTTTAAAATGTTGGCACAAAACCGGTTCCTCCGCAACATATTTCAGGCATCCATTTAATTTTGTATCAAAGCAAGACATTGTCGCTCTTACAGTTTTTAAGTTGCGTTATTGCCGCGCCCTGGAAATCATATAACTTTGTTATGGCTGCGGTTGTAAACGTAATAATAAATTGTTTATTGTTGGCTGGCTCCTTTATTGGATTCTCAGAAACGGTCTTAGTTTGGAAATTAAACATTTTTCTATCTATCATGCCCATCCAGACAATAAAATTCCTTGCGTCTGATACCTACATCTATAAAAAGCTGACAAGATCGATCGACAATTCCTAGTAGACGTTAGCTATTTACGACTCAGTAGAGAGGATCGGGTGAGAGATACCTTTACACGTGTAAATACAGGTCCTTAGGTGTAATCAGGCGGGCTGAGAGCGTCTTGATCGGGCTCCTGGAGGCTTCCGATCACTGGAGCCGTTCCACCCGGCTGCACTGACGATGCACCTTGTTCAGCTACCGGCTAAATTAAGATCCTATAGGTACCTATTTGCAGTGAGACGTCGCTAAAGTTCCAAGTCCTATTCTCTAGACAGATTTAATGTAGCGCTTTATTTTGGTTTGTTTTTAGTAAAATAAATATTACCTGTCAATTCATAGACAGTGCTACAATTATAAAGTTTAAAGCCAGCATCAGTGGCCAGCAATATCCTCAAATGGAAGCCCCTCAAGCTAGATTTCAATACTCAAACTCAAAGCTTACGAAGTTGGGTCCCGTCGACATTCATCTGCCGTTAACACTTCCGACGGAACCCGCTTGCCGAGTACTTCCTACAATTCCCTTGCCAAATGTCGCACTCTACTGAACCCTAAACTTTTCCGTCCATACCAACTCTATGAATAGAGACATAAGGTTTCTTTTCGCTTGGTCAGCAGCTGTTATGATTTTGCACAAACAATTTCCCTGTGACGGTGCTTTCTTTATGCGCACGTTCTTTCGAGACACTTTATTGGACCCCTCTAATGCGTTCCGAAGGACTCATGAGGGAGAAAAATGAGTCTCGTAATGCGAATAATTCTAAAATACGAGGCTCTCGATTACATAGGTATAGCATATTAAATTCGAGGTTGTCGCCAGGCAACCGGAGAGGTAGATAATTAATTACTGTCGGATACAAACTCACGTGTTCAAGTATCCTTTTTAGGGAGTAATTTTCACATTTCGCACCACAATTTTAATGCTGACAACCGGTCCCAATCCTGCAGTTAATTAGTTAGGTAGTTGAAGTCAGGTGGTACTTAGTCACTGACAGCGCTTGAAAACTGATTAATTTACCACATGCTTGAAATGTCCCACATTTTATCTAGACTAAAATGTACGACGACAGTTTGTAAACTCTTTGTTAACAAGTTAATAATTTTAGCCTATTTTACCTGTACTTGGTTTAACAGCGTGTAATGAGGCCGTCCTACCACGTAAAGTACGTACCTAGCTACGTATTCACAAGGACCAGGTTTGGTAGCAAAGGACCAATACGGCAAAAGACTTGGAAATAGAACAGATTTAATTACACGCCGCACCTACATGTCGGTTGAGCGTGCGGCGCAATTAACTGCCGCCAGGACTCCCTCGGCCTTAATGAACGCGACTCACGACGAATTCAGACGAAATAACGCGAATTACTTGAGAGCTTTCCTTTAAAACGTTTCACGTTTAACCTAACCTTACCCATTTAGGTTTCAATTATCTGTGTTAGAGAAAGACACGTGAATTTTGGGATACCTACATACCTACTATACCTAGCTTAGCAAATACAGTTCCTTTGACTAGCTTGGGTGGAAGGCTTTGGACTGATCAAGGGTTAAATATTGACTTTTTCTTCATAAAAAAGGTAGGTAGTCACTTGTCTTCCGCATCGAAAAAGCTCAACCTTAGCATAAAAAATACATTTCAAAGATCAAGTCTTCCGAAAACACATTTTACTATAAGTAAATATGTCGCGGGTCCCGTATATTTTCTCGTTAGTATTGTAATAACCAGATTTCGCCGGAGTTATGCGCTTAATCCACAGGTGCTGCGAGTGGAGCTAAGCCTTTAAGCCGTTGTGACGTCACACGGGAAGGATCTACGGCCTATTTTTAGATGTGTGCGTCTTATGTAGAATATGCATATAGTTTGGATAAATTAGCCTGCACGTAATTGTAAGTTTAGAAATATTATGGAAGGACCAAATTAAAAATTCATACTTATGTTTTATGGCATGAAGAAGCGTGTTCATTTGTTTTAATTTTAAGATTCTATAATTAACATTCAAATAAAGACGCTAATTATTTCCGCCTCACAGATCAATATTGCTACAATCAGCTTGAAGCTCCCAAGTTATTCCATATTTAGAACAAAAAACGTGGGAAACATGTACTCTCGTATAATTTCGATAATGTTTACTTCAATTAATCTTCGTAGATTTAATCGAAGCGGCATAAAACGGAGTTTATTATAAAACACAACAGCGTCAACAAATTTCCGAAGTAATTGGTTTATTCGTCGTCGAAACAAACAAAGTGTACGTATAAAGGAAATTTATTTAATATACAAACTCGAATAATTTTTCAATCGAAACGATTTTGATTGACTTTTTAAATATTAACCGTAGTATTCGTATGCAATGTTCCGTAGAGTGCAGTCAGCGGCGCGGCACGGCAAATGTAGTTAAATAGTTATAGTTACTCAGCTCGATTGTCATAAAAATCACGTTTTATTTGAATAACTTTTCACTGTGAAAATATTACTGCCTCGATATAATTCTTTGCGCATCAGGCGTATCACATGAATTTTTATTGCATGTTGGCAGAGTATTTTTTTTACAAAGCTAACGATTTAATGACTTATAAGAACTTTTATTATTCGTAAGCCATTATTTGTGGAAAAAAGAAATAGTTTGAGTTTGAAAATAAATGATACTTGATAAATGTTATGGTTGGTTGCGGTCAGGAAACCGCGTTTTTCAAAAAGATAACCCAGATGTCTCCCAAAGGTTAAACAAATTGCACCCTTTCTTCACTTGATATGGAAAAATAAATGTAGTATCTTGGACCCTAACTCAATTATACATTACAGTGGCCCATAAGCCGGCGGCCATTTTAAATAAAAGGAAGGCTATTGAGAGCGCGCCTCGCGGACGGCGTTTTGGGGATTATCAGTAATCCCCGGGCGGCGGGGATTCGCGAGTTGCTTTTTAAGAATCACAAATAATCGCTAAGTCAAGTAGGAGGGGGAGGGGGGAATAATTTTGATACTTTATGACTCCCTTTGTTGCTGGAATTGTTTGTAGCCATGAAGAGGTAAGACGCTCGGAGTGGGGCACGCGTGTCAATGTGCGCTGAGCCTTACAATTTAGAATTAAGTACCGTACGAGCAGGAAATAAAAATAAACAATTTAAATGCAAGATGCCAATGTAGGTCATTTTGTAAACTAATTTCGGTAGAGCCGGTACACAAAAACTTGGCGAAACCGGTCATAACTAACAAATTAGAATTTCCCCGCATACGGCTTGCGGGGTGCCGGCTGCGGAATTAAAACCGTCCACTCCCCGGTACAATTGCCGGCGCCGGCAATAACTGCGGCGCCTTTTTGTAACGCCGTGAATGTCCATTGTCGAGAACATTCTGTGTTTTAATATGATAACCGTGCTGATACTACTTTTATGTCTTTTTCTCCGGTTTTTCAATTTAAATTAATGTAACGTGGAGCTGTGCATATTTGATTGCTTCGCTGCTGCATAGGCGCAGCAGAAATGTTTTTCAACTACTCGTATATTTAAAGGTACTCTGTTTAATGATACACGCAAAAGCGAATAAGCAAAAGATGTTATCTTTACATATACGAGTAAGTAGTTGAAAATGGTTCTGTTTCTACAATTTTATATGTTTACCTACTGATCGAGGGTGCCAAAAATATCGAAATACAATTCTTGCTATCGAGATTCGATAACGCAAGACCCTAATGGTATTTTTATTGGTCAATAATTTCACGCGCAGCATGGCAGCTAAGCGGCCAGTCAGAGTATTTTTCCGGCAATAATTATTCATAATAGTCGGCAATCAACCCCTCGATACGCGAGGGGGGATGCAGCGGGAGTGGGGAGGATTAATTTGTTTTCATTCAATTAGCCTTACCCTATTTGATTGGGATTAATCATGTTTGCAGTCGATTCGTTACGGAACCTTATTAGTTTGATCGTTTCAGTGTCAGTAAGTCGATACAGCTGAACTAAAGTTTTAATGATGCTGGTAATGTACCCCTTCCGAATCGTGATTAGTTGCCAATCCACTTGTGAAGTCCGACACAGATCTATGACCGATACAATTAATGGCAAAGGGTAAATTGCTCGATACATAAACTGAATGATGTATGCACAATCCATCTGTTTATCTTGGCAAGAATCTAACTTTGGGAGCTCGAATTAATCAAACAACCATGCCATAAAACAAACATGGCGTATAAACTTCAATCTCATTGTCTTACAACCCATCGAGAGTGCCTATTATTGTTATTTGAATTGTTGCGAAAAATCAGGGAATTTAAATAAAAGGCATAAAGTCGGCGTCGTAAACTGTTGCCTGTCGCGATGTAAAGCTGCTCGTAAAGCAGGAGGTAAGAATTATTGTCATCCACCCCCCCTGGCGTACCGACGCACCCATGGGTGAACGTATGCAGCATATGCGTAAGGTGGGTTTATTTGTGATAGCGACAACTTGGTAGAACATTTGACATTACGGGTAAAATTATGTGTTTATTACGGGTAAAGTCATGTACATTTGGTTAACTCAGCTCAATCAAGTCGCAAACACAAAAAAGTCAATTTGACTTTGCACCAACAGTGTTCGTAATATCTCAAAGAATCCACTTACAAATTGCCGGCAGCTCAAAAATCTTCACGAACCGTTTTCCCATTTTCCCATCCCCTACATCGCTCGGGAAGAACATCAATCACGCTTTCTATCAAAACTGCAAGCTCCGGACAATAACACGTCGGATTAGAACATGTCTTCGGCAGCGAATGGTAGCGAATGGTAGCAAATGGTAGGAAATGGGATCCGCGCGAGCTCAGCCGGCCCGGGGTAATGACCGACGATAGGGAATCATAACAACAGCGTTCTTCGGGAAATAAGAAGACTGGAGACCGATGCGCGATGCTGTGTGGATACGGCATTTACGAAGAATGTTCGCGTGAGTGCACGATTTCGCCTTAGGAAATAAAAGATGGATGCAGAATCATTATCTATTCAAATGGTTGAATTCCACATTTTTATAAAAAATAATACGGTACGTTAAAATTCATGAAATAATTCCATCAATCATAACGTACGTGAGTCGCATTGTTTTATCGCCTCGTAGGACTAAATATTTGTATGGAAACCCTTTTTCCGTTCAGTATTTACAGTTTGAGTAAAAGGACATTTAGCCGAGTCAAACCATAAGACCGTAAACCGTACTACAGTCATGAATAAAAGGTGAGCTTCATCGATGCCATATCCAAGGTTTCATAGGTCCAGTATCGATACGTCGCTCGTATAGTGGTTCTGATTGGATCCCCTTCAAGAAGCGACGTCGCGCGTCATCGCGTTGTCGCGCCGACAAATTGTCCGAGCGCCTCGGTAATTGGACGCGCGTCCGAGGGGATGTCGCGATTATCGCATGCAACAAGCACATAATTGCATCTTAACAAAGGGAGGTAAATAATGTACCAGGTTAATTAAAGAACTTTGTGTTCCAAAACAAAAGGTATATGGTTATCCAATTTATATCAAAACATAAAAAGTTATAATGGTATCTAAATATGAAATATGGATGTTTCTCGAATTTGAAATATGTATGTGTATTTATTTTGAACTTTTGGTTACTAGAGAGTATAATTTATTATTCGCATGAGGTTCCATGAAAAATTGTTAATGAACTGAAACATTTATTTTCAATATTAGTTAAAATCAACTGACTTTATTTATTCTGATTTCAAATACAGTATATAGCGATAGTAATTAGATGTGTAAAGATTTAGTTTCGCTAGATTACATTATTTTGAAGAAACAGTCTGAAATTCCAGGTTACACTGTTCCTATTTGTAATTTTCCAAATCGACTTTGTTCTGCTAATGTATAAGCTAGGTAAACACTTAATTATATTAGGTAGTCGGCTTGCCTGTACCAATTAGGTACTTACAGAAGTTAACAAAAGCCGGACTCGTAAGCCGGGGACGGACTCGCGCCCCGGACGCCGCCGTCCGATTACGACGCGTCCGACTATTGAAAGAAAATCCGGATTTAGAATTCTTTGCCGAGATTGGAAACGTTCTTTTCGCGTCTAGGATACTCGTTATGTCGCTTGTTTTGTAATGAAAAACTAGTGGAGTGCTTCTTTGGCACACTAAATTGAATGAAACGCGTGAATGCTAGTAAGGATGTGCTATTTTATCGACAATACTGATGCAGTTTTTAAGAGATTGGCTACATCTACAGAAGTACAGAGTTGAAATCGATAGAGATACTTGCATCTTCAAATCTTGAAAAAGATGCTAATGACCTCACTGCTGAAAAAGCCAATTTAATCAAGATCCTTAACCTTTCCAAATAGTTTTACAATGTTATCTCCTGCCTAAACTGGTTCACGCTGGAAGTTATCTTGATTCTCCTGATCCTATGTTATTTGATTTGCAAAGTTTTTGTATCAGGCGCTAATGTGCTCCTCGGCTGTTTGCGGAAACAACGCAAATGGGATGAGAGGATAACAAAGTAACGGAGAACTGTACAGGATTAACAGAATAATTTGTTTTACTTCGTGTGTGATTCGGGATATCTCTTACGTGACGTGTCGTTGCTGTTTGAGCTTGTTTTCTAGTTTTTCGATTTTCGATTTGTTCTTTGTATGGATATGGGCGTGCGCTGATTGCAAAGCAGCACATAGACAAAGTAACTATTTAGTCATCTGTGAGGTAGGTATAATGTGCAGCTGACGTAGGTATTTCACGTTCATACTATGCAAAACGAGCCTCACAGCAGTTTATTATAGGTACTTGGTTATTCAATATGTCTCAAAACAACAGAACAACAGTATATCCTTGAACCCTTTCCATTTCTCATAGCACTATGGTACAGGTTAGAATGTCGGCCATCTTAACACAATCTGTGTGACAAAGTGCGTGG
Source organism: Helicoverpa zea x Helicoverpa armigera (assembly GCA_033682625.1). Taxonomy (NCBI): domain Eukaryota; kingdom Metazoa; phylum Arthropoda; class Insecta; order Lepidoptera; family Noctuidae; genus Helicoverpa; species Helicoverpa zea x Helicoverpa armigera. The sequence continues at coordinate 13,182,551 of JAWIIS010000028.1, forward strand.
CATTACATCTGCCCCGCGCGGCACGCGGCTCGGGGTGCTCAGCGCTCGGTGCTCGGTGCTCAGCGCTTCGTTTGTTTCACTTATTACTTAGTTTATTTAAACAGATCTTATTATTCTTCCACGAAGACGCTCAACACGGCTGAGTTTTAAAGATAACTTGTGTATTTCTTAGCGTCTCCTTCTTGTTTGCTTTGAATTAAATTAATGCTGGTTTTATAAAAGGTCAGATTCTGGAAGTCGATTTATAATAAAATTTGTGAAACCTACACACGCTTGCCTTCCAACCGACCACTGTCGAGTAGAACATGACATTTTCTTTGCAACAAAAGAACTATTTCTGTAATACCACAATTCAATTTCACGATTATTCAGGAAAGGTCACAATATATTTTTGGAAGAATTTCCTTTGAATGCCAGTTATATCGCTACAAAATTCTTGAATCGGCCGTTTTTATTAAAGTCGGTTCTTAGATTAAACAGGAATAAATAACTAGCAACCAAGTGAAATAAAACGTTTCATTCGTCAAGAATTTTATGATGAAAGTTTATGAAAGCGACGGCACAACACTGGCCGGGCAGGGCTGCCACGACGCCACCACACCACTGCTACGTAATTTTATTACAACGTTATTTATTAGTTTTCTGTTGCGAGAGCCAATTAGTTCATAGTTCGACCTGCCTTGATTCATATTGCATGGCTCGGTAGATAGAACGTGTTTTACAAAGTGAATAAAGTACGAGCTAAAGGCAACAAATAATAGAATTACGCTATATCTTGAGCGGTTTTATCGCGATCGGATAAAGGGAACTCGCGAGCGAGCTTAAGTTTCATGCGCGTCGTTTGACGAACTTAAAATGGTCATTTCTTCGTAAAAATCTTAATATTACTAAATGATAAATTGAACCTTCAGCTTAACATTACTTTTCCTGTTTTACTATATGTATTAAATGTATGTCCTGTCTACAAAGTGTGTACAACTTCTAGTACAACTTCTTAAGCGTCGTGGTAGCCCTATTGCGGGTCGTTCACGAATTAATGGCGAAATTCCGCGAATGGTGATTGTTCAGAGGTGTAAAATAGAATATGCCCGGCGGGTGCCATATATGTCAAACTCTAAAACGTACAAAAAGTACGACAAACTTTTGTGGCTACAATGAAAAAAGTTTGGTGTAGCCACGTCATATTTCGTTGAGACTTACCAAATATGTACAATGTACATTGCTAATCTTCTAAACCGATTTTAGAATGGGAAATGTGAGACTTTGGATCTTTTATGATAGAATTGCTAGAATAATTTAGCTGCTGTTTGGTAATGAAGACAGCTTGCATCGTTATAACTTTATTATTTTCCTTAAAGTACTAAGATTCCACGGCTTAGACTAATATTGAAAGAAATAACTATATTTTGACCTTTGCAAAGAAGATTGGCTTCTTCACTAAGCGATCTTTTCTGCACAAACTTTAACTTACTAAAGTGTTTGTTTTCGTGAACCGATAAAGTTATATTCTCACGGAAGCACGTGAATATCTCACAAAAGGGCTAAGTTCAAGTTATACAAACATACGCATACCTCATACCCTTAACATTATTATTTTTTTCCTCAAAAAAGATTTCTCTCCTCCGCGGAATAGGTACATAAAAATGATTTACAAAATGGCATTCTCTCGAATTGGTCTCGGTTCGTATTTATTTTTGTGTTAAGTCGGGAATTCTGGTTATTTATTGTTTACGTTTAGGTTTCGGAATTGCTGGCTTTCAAGCGGTGTCGATAGCTATTTCTAGAAACAAAATAGTTCGGCTAAATTACTCCGACAGATTTTCTGGAATCAAAACATTGTTTTTGAATTTGAGATAGTGTAATTAAGAGAAAGCAACCCCACAATGTATAAACCTTTATAGCAAATTCCTGAAAAAATATACTGTAAAGCTATTAGTTCTAACACAGAACTTAAAAACAAGTAGGCAACTCCAATTCTTGGGTTCGACATAAGAGGGTTCGTTAAAGACGTCGAACAGAATGTCTTTAATTGGCTAGTTCACTCCAGCACTAATTGTGTCGCCCGGCCCCGCCCGTAATTGGCTGCAGCTCTATACAGCACATTTGTTGCAACTTATCGAAACTGTAAGCTGGACGACATCTTTCAGCTTGTTTGTTGAATTATTTGTACGTGAAAGCAAGTTCTGCAATTTAAGAAAATTAAATGGTAGGTATCTGATTTTACTAGGTATAGTAAGTATAGGTAACTGTTTCTTTGGCTGGTTGTCATTGTGGTATGATTAAAGTAAATAGGTAATATTTTCAAATAAATAAAACGAGTGTCGAAAAACGTTGGTGGATTTGATTTGATACTTTTGGATGAAGACAGTTCTTGTTACTTGCGACTGCAAGTGCGAATCCTCCTCTAAGTAGACTATTTGTCCGATTATAGCGAAGATGAGAAAAATATCAGTAAAGTTGACCCTACAACATCTAGCAGGACAGCGAGAATCCCAAGAAAGATCCTATTTTGACGATTAAATATTTCCATTCAAAAAATCCAACCAAAAACTTTATAGGCACGCACCAGCAATTAACACCTTCCCTTCCAAAATACAAATGATATCGCTATAATTAATGTAATTAGTAAAATGAAGTAGCGAGTGGTCCCGTATTGACTCACGTCTGTTTGTCTGTTTGCCTGTTTGTCCGCGCGTTCGGCCGGGATTAAGCGGCGGCTGTTAGCTTTGGTATCGACGCTGAGAGCCCTCCACGGGAATATGGCCACGCTCGCGGGGGATAGGGCTTTACTGCACATTTTATTGAAAATTAATATTACTGTTGAAAGGGAGGGATTTTTTATAAATATGTACTTTTATTTCGTAGCTGCTTACTGTCTTTACTGCGAGTATATTAAAATAATCGCAATTTAAACCATGCTTTAGGTATTAGGTTGGTAAATGGTTCTTCAGTTCATAACGAGCCTTATGGTTAATCGTATAATATCTTTTAGTAATCTACACAAAGACTCGAGAACGTGACTCGTGAATGCAAAACTATATTAATGAGGGAGTAATTATTTCGCATCGTTGTTCGTTTTCATATCCTCCACTATGCCCGACCCCCGACTGCCGTAGATATAGTGAGTAAACATGACTGAAGCATCTGTAAGTGCTGCACATAAAGTATAATGCACAATATAGTTCAGCTGTTTACACATACAGTGCATTGGAGTATTCTATAATAATCATCGGAGTACAGGTCTAAAGTACTTCAATAGCTTCTGGATTGTAGGAAATCTATTTTTGAAAGAGTAAATTGTTCTTTAACTGTATTGTCGAGCAGTTTGTAAAGATTTTATTGATCAGTAAGCAACAATTGTAAGAATCACTGATAATTTTAGAAATAGGGTTAAAGCTGGCGAAACATTGTTCACTATCATTTGACACTGAACAATGTTGTTTGTTGATATTTATCAAGACTGTAAAGTGCCTCACGTCAAATTCAGACTCAAAATGAAATAACCAGATTTTTCTATCCATTTATTTGGCAGCCATAAAACTAAAAAGCTATAAAATGTACAAGGCAGGCCACAACAAACTGTTGGCCCATAAATTGTGTACATACACTAAAGAACTGAGCTTGAACTAAGTGGGATACATTTTTCCCATTCAGATTTACAAAGGCACTCCACTGTGAGATTTATTTGAGTAAAAATTGTTTTTCTATGTATTTACCTGAGGAAAGGAGCGGAGGTTTTAAGAGGCTCCTCACATTTGCGGAGGCAATTCACTATAGTGTTACCACCGTATAACATTAGATACCTGTATATTGACCTTGTGAAAGTAATTGCTTTATATTTGATATCAGCTTAAAGGAAATTATGTTAGGTATCAAAGAACTATGTCGATGTAGAAATGACGAAATTTCATTTTGTGTAATGAAAAAAATGTGATCATCTTATTGCCGTAATCTGAACGTAGGACTCCACCAATGGAAACAGAATATTGTCAACACAAAATAAAACATATTGCTCTCTATATGACATTCACGAAAAACTAAAATACAGATGAGGAAAATCCGCAGCTTTAGCGGGTTTCATCTCCTAGAAGAATTAGGCCGAGGTTTATCCACAAATACACACAAAATTCGTCAGTTGCAATGTTCCCGAGTTCTAGGAAGCAAGCCTTTTGAAGGATTGACACAAACGTTTCGGCAACTGGATATTGAAAAATTCTTGATGAAATGCCTACCCGATCTCACCTTACCCGCAATGGGAAAAAATCCTGCTCCATTTCCTTCATTAAAACAATATTTCTACATCAACTGATGTTATGCCTTTTAGTGGAAAGACGAAAATGAGATAAAGAATTTGAAAAAGGTCCGTTTAAGTACATACCCAAAGCACGCAGTACCCAACTACTCAAACGCCGTCAAAATAATAGACAGATATATTTAAAAGCCACTTTCGTTCCCGATAACCAAAAGGAACACTTCACGTTGCCAGCACTCCACACGTCATGGGAATACGAAAACAGATTTTGGAAAAAATACCTCTCAAAAGAGTATTTTCGCACGTGTGTCTATGCACGTTTATTTGATTCGAGACGCCTGCATGCTGCGCTACGATCTTAGACTATTAAACCAAGTGGAGGCGCCTTTTCCGTTGTTCTCCTTCTGTCAAAGTCAAGAGACCGTTGATCATACTCTTATGTACATGTGTGTGTCAATAACAAGCTTGTGTCTGTCATTTTTGATCGAGTGTTGTGATGAAAAAGCACGAGAGTTTTCATATAGATTTGCGCAAATGGCGGTTCCGGTTGTTTAAATACTCTAAAAGCCACGACTTTCTAGAATATTCTCGGAAATATGGTCTCTCGATACTCCTCGGTTCGATATATATTTTAGTGTGTCCACGAGCTGAATAAAGGAATTTGATTTAGATATTGGAGACTTCAAATATGACTTTTGTAGCGTTTCTCGATGTCGCAATGTTTGTGGAAGACATTGGCCGCTACGTTCTGTTTGAATATCATTCGGGATTGTTGTGATTTCACATTTTATAGTTCTTTTAGCTTTATTTGCTGTGGGATAAGAGGGGATTTTATATTCTCGAGTTTTGTGCTTTTTGACGGAGATCGATATATAAAACCAGGTGAAGTGTGTGGTAAATTCAATACGGAGGGTTTGTGTACAGAATTTTGTACGTTTTTTTAAACTGCTATTTTATACAGTGAATACAACAACCGCAGTTGTTGTTTTGATAACTATTTTCATCTGACGAACTATACATAAAGTTACCTAGAAAAATAGTTACGTAGATACACATCCTAATAAAATAGAATTCAGTTGGATATTGAGTTTGACGGTTATAGCGCACACAAATGGCGCGAGGCTAGATAGTGCGGGCGTTACTCTGTGTGTACTACGTTAGTTTTTGTTACCGGACTACTTTTTGTTCCATTTCGTTGGTCTGACGGGGCGCAACGACCACCGCGGACAATGAGGTTAGGTGGAAAAACCTGTATATCTACATAAATACAGAAAAAAAGCTGTGTGTCCATAGGTTTATCTCTTGAAGACTTATTGATATTACTTAAAATCCGATTACGGCTTTCTAAGAAAAGATATAATGTAAAAGTTTGAAGGAAACTGGGAAAATTTTCCTTTTTTGTGTGAGAGGAAGTAAAATAAAATTAATCTTGAAGAACTGTTTTTTTTTAGGATTTTTCCTATAGATTATTATACTGGTCATAACAGCCTGATATCTCATTGAACTATTTATAACATGACGAAAAGTTGTCTATGGTAATACAGTTTCCAGAAAACAATTGGATAGTTATCAGTGCTTTTAATTTATTTTGCTAATTAAATAACCGCCATATAAATAAGTACCACATACTAAGATATATCAACATGCAAAGGATACCAAGACCCGGATATAGAGGTATCCCCGTATAAACCGGGTGTTACCCGTGTGTCAGCTATATCCGGGCCATGAAAGTTTATACACAAATAGCGACAGTCGGCCACTATGTCGCCACTGACTGATGTACAGATGGACCGTGGCTGTAGATAAAATGTTTTATTTTTCATTCATGGATATATTTCACTGTATCGTAAGTTAAACTTGTACTGTATTTCATTGTTTTGATATTTTGTGCGACAGTATAGCTAGCTTATAGTATAACAATAGTACACAGAAAGAGGACAGCTCTTATTTAAATATAATATATCTGCGATAATCTTCAAATAGAATCTACTTATCAATACTTGCAATACTTATGAACACTGATTAAGGAGAAAGATACGCTTACTTTTTAATTTTCACAAATCTTGTTTCTACAGTCTTTCCTAGTACCAAGTGTCACATAATTTCCCAGCAGCTCGTAAATCGTAAGCAACTCGGCGCTGTCGGTTCAACGGAAATATTTAATCGTACGTCAGTCACCGTGATGCGCGCTGACACTCAATTTATCTAGCTCCGAGTGTCTGACACCGTGACACTCCGGTCATAGAGCGGAAGCTGCCACTGAGATTATGATTATTACTCGGAAAGTACCTATATTAGCTTGTTAATGAATAGCGCTGAGATTGACCTTTCTGTCTCAGTGGCGTGCACTTGGAGAGGCCTATGTCCAGCAGTGGACTGCTATAGGCTGATGATGATGACCTTTCTGTCAAAGGTTAGCGTTAAAGATTTCTTTAAAAATAGCGTCCGTCACCGGTTTCAGGTGATGTTGGCACATCGAATCAGTAGTTTTTTTAAGATTAGCGCGTTCAAACAAACAAAAACGTTGTTAAATTGATACGGTAATGTAACGTTCTAAATAAATCAGTTTGAATGTATATGTATATGCACATATGTATGTAGATAGGTACTCCTACGAAGCCAAATGTTTGCAATCAACAATGAAACAATATTTGATCAAACGTAAGTACATGCTGTTGTATGCTGCACGTTTTAATGTTATTGAAATGTTACATGTTTCTAAAATAGATTTTTTCTCGTTTTGTTTGAGAGAACATTTTTATTGCACTTATATTCTAAGTAATATGTGTATATATGTATTTCAAACTCAAGTATAGTCGGTATTTGCAACAAATAAATGTATATATTTTTCGTGGGATTTAAAACAAAAAGGATTGAAAGTACATCTTTGTGTGTAGAAAATAAACGAAAATTATATGAAATTATTCTTTCAAAATAATTAAAAATGCTATACATAAACAATACATATGTACATACTGTCAGTCAATCGAGAAACATAACTAAACAAAGGACTATCTGTCAGTGGGTGTCGTCCAAATAAACGTAGTGACCGCGATTCCAATGCATAATCGATATGCGAGCTGAGGGCTGCCACCAAACGTTCCAGTAATGGCCAATCATTATTAGATACGTGCATACAAATCTGGAATATTTCATGCTGTGTAATAGCTAAAACACAGGCTTTAATGCATAATTTTGTGGGAAGTAACGTTGGGTCAGCGACGCATATTATAGTACTATTGTTCATTTATATCTCGACTTCAAAGTTTTAATGTATAGATGAACCTTTAGATGTCATTGCAGACTAAACAGTCAGTCGACAGTTGACCCGGTTGGGAAATATATTTATAAAGAAAATTTTGTTTCCCATCAAAGTTTTCAATCTGTCTGCTACCGGCTAAAACCTGATCATTGTAATGTGCGTGCTACCATCCATATTCAAACTGATTTATGAGCCTAAACACACTATCGGCCGACTAAAGGATACCGGACTACTGCAAACTTAAGTGTCACCGTTATCAGTTAAATTCATTAAAATATTCAGCTTTCAGAAATAAAGTGTACGTTTATACTGCTATGCTACCTATTTCTATCAAAATGTTTACAATCAGTTCAGTAGTTTAAAAGATTTATGAAGGTAAGGCAAGCTTTTATCTATCGGAATATTAGTGTAGGTTCCACCATGTTTTTGTGTAATATTTTTATGTGCCATGAAACTTGTTTATGTACTTTGAGCAAACGTATCTTATTTTATGCGTTCTTCCTGTTCTTATCGTAAACTTTTATGAGTTAAACTTATTCTTTAGTTAAACGTGTACTCTGTATTTCATACTCTCCAGCTGTTATTTTACAATGACTGTTATTTTGAACGTAAAATTCTACTACTTTCATTAAACTTTGACTGTAAGTATACACAAAAAATATACTACACTTTATCTTTCATCGCTATCGCCTATCTCTTATGCTTTTACAGTTTTATACTGTCACCATTTTGGTTTTTGAAAGCACAATGTTTTGCTTCTTACCTAAATTACATTAAACTTAGGTACAATAATACATTCAAAAATATCATATGCCTAGGTGCAGCCATTTCCTCGATTATCAGGCAGCCCTATAAATAAACCCGGTAAAACAGTCCATGCTATGTTCAGTTCGAAACACGGCGCGGCTAAACGTCACTGCACTCGGCTGTACTCACCCATACTCGTCCATACTCGGCTGTACACTTCTGTACTCGCCTGTACTAGGCAATCTACACAATTAACGCGCCATTATCTATTATCCCGCGCGAGGTCATAGATTGCATATTCTCTTGTATGCAATCATTGCAATTAGCACGAATTGCGAATAAATGACGTTCGTGATGTTCGGCTTTTGCACATGGATGATTTAGTCATTAGTTATTAATAGGGGAATAATATTTTCAGGTATATGTTAATATAAGTTTAGCTTTTGTAGCTATAAATGAAGTAAGTACCTACTTACCTAGTAATACGTCCACACATAAAATATTCGACATCCGTAGCACTTGTTACGTTAAGATTTTAAAGGACATAACTGACTGCAATGGTCAGTGGTAGATTATTCAAATCAATGCACTGGCAGCCCTAAACGCAGTTGCGGTAAATTTTCCCGCGCTCGCCCAGCCGCGGTCCGCTTCGGCGGCTAAACACGTTTAGCTCTAAAATATACCTGAATGGTGCAATATTACTGGGTGGACTTGCGGTCCCGCTGTGATTACTGCAGACCTGTCACCCCTCGAGTGGAGGTGACAGAGCTACGGTAATGCATGGTAATCACGACGATGACGGACGGTAATGAGCAAAGAGCTCTTATTTCATGTGTTTCGCATTTTGCTTTGAATGTATAACGTACTCTAATGTACAGCATAGTTTCTGGATTTTATTTTGGGACAGAAGTAAAATCAAATCTGAATGTTTGTATGTTAATAATATTTTTTCTCTAAATTATGGAAATATAAAGCCAGTCTGCAGAAGCTAGATGGGTAGTAGAAAGTTCTAGTAGAATACTGTCAATCAATTTTCACTGCAAGGTTGCAGCGTCTTCTTGTAAAGAGAAGGAACAAGCATTAACCCACGCCCAACTAACTTCACTACATGAAGCGTGAACGCTTTTGAATTACCAAAACATGATTATCTCTCAATAACAATAGCAATGACGGCTGTAAACACAAACTCAGTGAGCAATACCTGTAATGGCGGAGTGTGCGTGACAATTTATGCGAAACGATTTGTGCGCAAATCGGTGCGGTCGTGTCTAGCCAAGCTTTCATAATTGTATCGTCGTGCACCTATTATATGGCAAACCACTGAATTATTGAATGTGTAGTTGTGTAGTCACACGTCACTGGATTGTCACGATATTTCAGTTGGAATTATTTCATCTATGTTACTGTATAATGCATCAGATAACCACATGAATTCATGTGTTGAAGTTGAATAACATAAAGCAAAAGTAAGTAATTGTTGATGCAGCAATTCTATAAAAAACAATCTAAAATGCTACCGTAACAAAACAAGACACTAACACAATTACCCCTCTCAATTCAATGCACGAGTATTTCATAAATTCTTGCTGTTTGCTTATAGTATACGCAACACACATGGTCGGTAGGTACAGTCGCGCACAGTGCACCTCAGTATCGACGAATTGTTCAGTGTTGCCAGTTCATTTGCGCCGGCCATTTTATGCTCCGCTTGGTAGGTTATGTATGATAAATTGTTTTATTGCAAATTGCTTGTTTTTGATAGCCGAGTAAGTCCCATACTACTGTAGCTTTATAATGGCCAATTTTACCTTTTTTCTAAAAGGCAAGAGGTACCTAATTATTCCGCCACTTTTCCGCAGGTTTTGCTCAGGTATATTCGACCATGTAAGCTAAATTAAACTAGACTAACGTTTCCCTTGGGGAGAATTGAGGCGCTATATAATGTGTAATTACATAAATATTACATGTATCATGTATATTAGGCTTCGCACTCAGCCGTTAATTGGTGTTCGAGATGTGGGCTACACCTCATTAATAAACTTAATGTTTACTGCTACGTAACAATATTGCTTATTGTTATTTGATGGTTATGTGTGCAAATACAAGATCACATATAGTATCAATTAGTTATACTTTCATTATGTGATAGTAACTGGGGTTCGGGTACGGGAAGTAGTTTTCTCCCAGTCATATATAAATAAGAGATATAAAAGTTTACTAGAAACACATGCGTGTTTCTAGTAAACTTTTATATCTGAAATAAAAATTGTCTTAACTCTACTTACTAAACTAGTCTACTGATTAGCAGCAATTTTCAATTCTATTTTAGCTGTCCAAATCGTTTGAATTCTTGATATCGTTTCCCATATATTGTATACGTCAATGGTTTGATCAGTTGCAATATAAACATACACATAATATTACGTCTACAATATACATACAGACACACAAGTAACAACAGAATCTTGTCTATTATCCAACACGTCGCTTGTCCTACATTTGTAGACACAACAGTTTTGATTCACCGCCTCGCGCTTAGCTCATTATATTTCCTCAGTATTGTGTCTTTTCACGTCATATCTGATACTAGTACATATTGCGGGGAGGAGTGGGGGGGGGGGAGGTGTCAGATGTCTGAAGTTTCCTTAAGGCGACGGCTCAGGACTTTGCAAGAGGTCGCCAACTTTGACTGAGGGTAACTATTTTTTATTTTATTTCAGACTTGTTATTGGCGTTTTTAGTTAACTTGAGGCACTTGGTGATAGTTGAACGAAGTAGTTAATTAAACATTTTTAGCTTGAACAGTTTGGGTTTTAAAATGAGGAGGAGATATTTTTAATATTATCTTAACTACTAATAGATGTCTATCTTCTTTTATGTACTGTTCAACTAATATCAAAAGATCTTAATATAAAGTATCTGCGTATGTAAGAGTTATTTGCCACGCCAGTCTTTTCCATACAATACACACCTTGGAATTTAACATACTTAAACCAATTTGAGTAGATAACGATTGAAAAATTAACTTTTCGTCAAAGCATTCTTATAAAAAGTCTTGTTAGGTACCTGAGAATTAAAACCGTATGTAACAGTGCACATTCCCTTGACTATCGACGGACGGCAGCTAGATAAACAGTGTTTAGTGCAAGTGCAGTGGCGCGCAGTCAGCGAGTGGCTCCGATTGAGCGGCGCAAGGCAAAAACTGTGAGCTATCGGGTAGCTTGAGTGCACTGATGTAACTGGGGTTTTGGTGATTGACGGTTAGATATTTTTAGGTCATGTTTGTAGACAGATTTAAGGGAAATTAATGTTGTATCTGGAACTGAGGTATAAAGAGCTATAAAGAGGTCATTGTAAATTTTTAAGAACAATAAAATGCATTGAAGTTCGTCATCCGATAATGGCAAGCAAACAAACAAATAAGACAAGCAAATTAGATTTTCCTGTAACGAAAATCTTATTTGCTTGTCAAATTAGTCTTTCCCTAACTAACAATACTTAACACAAGACTGGACCTGTCTTGTGCTAGTATTAGTTTTGATGGCATCTCAGAACTATAAGATCTAAACTAAGTTCAAGTATCAGTGCAACCGTCCACTAAATGACACCTCCGGGTGGCGAGAGCTTATCGCTCCTCAAACTTGAGTTATTTTCCTTTCGAAGAACAGCATTCTCCGTAAGAGTACTTCGCTTTTGCAACCTCAGAAAATTGCGGGTTTTATCTACAGTTCATTTGGCAATAAAACTTTATACGATAGTCCTTTTTGTTGTACCTTTTAGTGCACGTTTGTTATTTCAGAGATTGGGCGGGCGATAGCGAGCGTCAGGTAATTTAGAAAGGACCCATGTTCGGCCATGCTTCATGTATGCTAATGAGACGCGGCGTCCGTTTCCGGCTTGAGAAGGGTTTTTCATCTTGTGTGAGGCTCTGTGGGATTCGGATGGCAATGGCTAATTGGTTTGATGTTGGCAATTAAGATAACATACATTTCTAAAACTAAATCTAACTCATTCGGCTCAGAACCACTCAAAAAATGATTTTCCCGGTCCGAAAGTCTAAAATACCGTTCGGACAACTCTATCGGACAAATCCAAATGAAGTTGCTAGCCATCAGACTTCCAGGGATCCGCAGTACGTAGATATTGCAGATGAAAAATAAAGGGTTCCGTATGCAGACGATCGGTTCGTTCAATTTTCCAATTTAAAGGAGCGTAAAGCGCGCCGGCTGCGAGGTATGAACACTGCATGATATTGCGCTTTGGGAACCCTGCGGTGAGGGGGGGGGGGGGAGTGCTAATTGTTACTGTAATTGGACAATAACAGTGCAAGTGAAGGTTTATATGTGGCCGGTTTGTGTGACGATCTGAATGTTATGTTTGGTTTGTACTGCTTGTATGCTGTATTTGTCACTATTTTCTTGAAATGTAGTATACCTATTCGTTGTTTGAGAGTTTCTTGCCGTACTAGGTTTTTAGGGAAAACAGAGAGAGAAGGTGGCAGAGTTAATATGAATTGCTAACACATTAATTAAAGGCTTTTTCTTAATTCTTCATATACGTTTCATACTAAGAACACATAATAATCATAACACTAAGGTGAGTTCACATTAGAACTAATAATACCACGTTCGCCTATTACGAACAAACTCATTTGCGAGCATTTTCATTGATATTTCTATTCTAGACCAGTACGTGCGCAGATGGCGCCACCGGCGCGTGCTGGCACACTCTCACATTATGTAGAACTTTGACTACATCATTTTACACAAATATAGTACGAACATCATGCTAAACTATGGTTGGAACTTCCACGTTTAGTGATGGCATCTTCATTGGTTAGAAGGCTTATCTATTTTGGGAGATAAGTTGAAACCTCAGAGTGGTTTGAGCTATCAGTTCATGAGAATTATCACAATCTCCTTGGTTATAATAATTATAATTTAATATAATTATAAGTTAATAATACCTGCCCGATATAATCGAACATATAATAATTTATAAGTAAGTAATTAGCTATTCACTGTAGCTCTACCCTTGTCTCTAGGCAACTAGGAGCTTCGTTTATTTGGATAAAAATAGCTTACTTACGGACTTTTTCAGTCCAGACTATTTGTGTACCAAAAATCGGCTTGTAGTTCCTTGCCTGAGATATTAGTTACTAAATCCAATAATTTCTTGTATGTTTGTTCGGGATTCACATGTTTTGTTCACATAATATTTATAAATGAATACTTCTTTTTACAAATACATGATAGATCTATTTGTATATTGTTGTATCCTTGACATCCGCCAAGAAACGAAAGGTCCATAAAATAAAATACCGTCACTAACATGAAACATTTGACCGGCACGAGAACAGTTATTTCGCCGCAAGCCTCACTTTATTATTGAACGTCGCAATGGAATCCCATACAAGTTATATGGTGTCGGAATGGTCAAACATGCAGGTTTATGGCGTAGTAAACGTGTTGTGAAATATTGACCGTTTTCATGGGAAACAGTTGCCCGAGGCACTGATATGATTTACTTAACGACTGCTGGTTTTTACTGACTTTTACTGCTAAATGTTCAACGCTGTTTCGTAGTTTTATGCATAGTTTTTTTAGCTAGATACAACTTTTATTGGTTATCAAGAATTCAGTGGACGTCCTATGGCTGAGATGATGATGATGATGATGAAGAATTCAGTAGGAAAATTAAATGAGGTATATCATATTTTATAAACATGTAGGCAAGTACATACATACTTCCTTAGCTAATATTTCTTGTTATGCTAGTAACTGCTTAATTATGTAGAGTTTACTACTAATATAGCCCTTTGCGTAGTAATTGCGATCCTGAAAGGTTTCCCTCAAAGCCAGCAGGCTTTTGTGTAAGTAATTGACGCCTGCGCCACGCACTACAATCACGCCCTCGTGTGATAGGGGTAGGCAGAAAGTGTGAAAACATCCGCGGATTCATACACACCGAGGAAAGTTTTACCTCTGTATTAAAATTGTCACGTATGTACGACCTGCCCTGACTGCCAATATTTTTTTCTCCGGCAGCGACCTATAAATGAATATTACACCTAATTGCCATCAAGGTCTGTCCACAGAAGTGGAATATCGCTGTAGTGAGGAGAAAAGAAGAAATATAAACCAATAGAGTTGCACAAAACCTGAAACAATCTTATAAATTCAATGCTATTGGATAATATTTCTCGGTTCCTACGCATCACAGCTTCGCTCCGCTGCTGTGAACAGACAGTCTTTGAGTTTTTAAGGCAGAAAAGTTGAGAAAACTTAAATTATGCAGCATTACGATCCCATTTCGGACTACTGCATGAATAAAAATACGCATTGAACGATACGAGGTCGCAGTCACCCCGAGCATTATACAGCATAATTCACCCTGTATACAAAAACGTGAAAAATAAAAGGTGTTCCATCAAGTTGATGGTGACAAGTGGCGGTGTACGGCGGTGTCACGAGAGCGGTGTCAGTGTCGCGCGTCGATATATCACGCGCATGACGCGGTGTCGCGAGTGTCGTGTGTACTAACGATATTACTGTCGCCATGATAAACACTCTCTTTAAGGTTGTTTTGAATTTTTATTGGACGGGGACTTTATTTCATGTTTTTTGAAAAAGGAAAAAGGGGAAAGTTGCACATAGTAAACATAAAAGTAAATTATTGAGATTAAAAAAAACGATGCCATTATATATTTTTTCCAGCACCTACGGAAAAATGATGAAAGAGCAGCCGTATTGCTGAAATGGACGTCTATATTTATTATATTTTGTGAATACTTTTTCATCACGACTCTATACATTCTCCGTCACCAACAAAATGGCAGTTCAGATTTATGAGTGGCCGTTGATTGCCACTGTGACCACTATGTTCACACTACATAAGGCACAAATTGGCGTGTCACGGTCAGCCGGCAGGATATTGAGTACCGCTGCCGTGATTAATGTATTGTGTGATCTTGCACTTTTTTAAAGGTGCTGGAAATTGGGTTTCTTTTTTGTGCATTAAGGGAATATTGTCACCATTATTTAAGCATAAAGTAAAAGTAGCTTGATTAATTTCGACGTAGACTGTAATGGAGCAGATTCTCGAATAAAATTGGCACATTTCTTATTAAAGTCAAGACCCATTTGACTAAAAATGTAGCAATTTAATTGGAAAGCACGTTGCAACTTTAAATCGATAATCCATCAAAATGCCGTTCTGTATCTATAACTTCGTTAAACCGGTTAAAAATTAACTGAAAGCCAGAATTCAATAACCGCAGCGTTCAGCTAAATTCGTGTATAACGGCTGTTTGTGCGATCATATCGACGATAAAAACTTGTTTATGTGTTAACTTTATCGACACATTGTTTTCCACGACGCGAATATTAATATTGCAAGCCCTGAGCTCGGGGTAAATAGGGGGAGCCGTGTTTTTTGGGTAAAAAAACAAGCTGTTTAATTCACCATTTAGTAGTTATGCCTATTGAATTATATATAGACTGTGTAAGCTTCTATTCACCTTACTGTCCTTCTAAAACTATCAGAATTTACTCTAAATTAAAATCTTCAATCTTAAACTACGTTAGAGCGTTAGAACGTTCAATTTTCTTACATATTCTTTCTGAACGTTATCTCCAAGGTGCTAAATAAGATCGCAGCTGTATCAAGGAAGGCATTACATATTTCTAGAGGGGTGATTTCCATAGACTTAGGTATTAGCAACCCTACTGAGCTCGCCGACACGTGAAATAGATTCTAGAGATACGGCCACTCATGGAGTTCGCGACTCAATGGCTTTCATGCTATATTATATTGTATACTCGTTCTACAAACTGTTGGTTAGATTCTATGCATTATGGAACTGGCTGTGCTGATAGTGCTGTTGAATTGCGTATATCATTAAATGTGTCAAAATGCACTGGAAATTTTAATGACTCATTCATATTATGTCTCTAGTTATTAAGTACCAGCGCTACAGTATCTGAAAAGATTTTAATTGCTCATGATTCTGCCTCAAGACTAAACCTTACGCCCCTCGTCGTATCACCTTCATCTACCAAGAAACGCTCATACCCATCCATTGTCACAAAACTGAAGATAGCTTGACATTCGGTTTCCCCGCACGTACCGTCAAATTGTCCATAAAAACGTTATACGACCGCATTGAACGGAACTGCCAACTAAAAGTGTCAAACTTTAGCCGTATCATCCGGCATCGCATTATCAGAGCGGCCCGCATCCGGACATATTTACGGAATTACGGATTTACGGATGTGCACTAACAATATTCCTAATAGTTATTGTCACTGTTACTGCGCGGAGGACGCGTTTACAAGTTACTGAGGAACCTCGGAGTTTCTGTCATTATCAGTAAGAAACGATACGGTTGTGACGGTAATGGGCGGAGTCCGTAAAAGTGATTTTAAATTCGGTGTAAAATGGTAACTTTTTTCATAAAGTCCTGATGAAAAGTCACTTTCTATAACATCGGGAGAGTGGTGGTCACTGTTATTTCGTTTTTGTTTTTAAATTTTATAGATTTTCAGTTACAAAATAAAGTTATTACCAAAGTTCCCAATTTCAATTCACCTGTGTTTATTCCTCGTAACAAATATCTCATGTCGCGCTGCATGGGGCCCGTATACTGTTATTTGCGAGTTTGTAAATAATGTTGTAACGATGTCGGTTACGGCGTGTCCCAACTTGTCGTGTGTTTATGGTCACCCCAGCGGCCTGATTAATTAACTTTGAGCATGTTGTAGTTTAGCACTGAATCTATTGCGGTGCTTGGCTGTTTAAACTTCTGTAGATATTGGTTTAGTATACATTTTATTGGTAGGATAGTTATTAATTTGAACAATAATATTGCTTAATCACGTAGTTGATAATTAAAAAGTCTCACGTGTTAGTTCAATCAATTCTAATTTCTAAATTCTAGTCAGCAATTTCCAATAAATATAAATTCGATTCGATTTGTCTGGATCGAACTAAGCTTAATTTCGTACCTCCACAAAAATCATAAAAAATATTAAAAGAGACATCAAATAGAATATATTATACTGACTAGACTAACACCTGGCGGCTAAAGCGTAAAGATTTTACTTTTTAAATTGAAAGACTTGGCGAAAGTTTAATAAGAAAGTTTCGAAGCGAGACCAAAGTTCACATTTTTCACAGAACAACTATGACCCTCGCTAAGTTTCAGTTTAACTCGGGGCCATACTTTTACAACTTTAACCAGCAGAAACTAATTAGCTGCCAGCTATCAGATGCATAACGTATCGTCCTACGCGGGCTACGAAAGCGATAAAAATAGTCGCGCCACAACGCATCACATGATTCTAAGCAGGGAACCAAATACTGGATTGGTATAACGAAGTTTAGATGTTTGAATAAATTGTTTACTATAGGTACTATTATTCATGTCGGTTTGTAATTTTCTTTACATTCAGGTACATTTATTTATAGTTGTTACTAATGTGTTCTTTAATGTTAAATGATCAATTCTTTATTTATGTATTTTTTATAACGCAATGAATTATTCATATTTACTTCAAATTATATTATCACACAAGTATCGCATCACCCACCACCTAGGACCCTAGCTCACATAAGGTACGCCCAAGTAGTGGGTTGTGTGGCACACGGCAAAGTTTGCATTGTGGGAGCTCGCAGTTCAAGACTCGTGTCTTTTGCCCTGACTGCAGCCTGGACCAGATAGCTATTATGTCGGGCCTAAGTTATGGGGCGATCTGGGTTGAATGGACCGGCTGGATTTTGTGGTTGAATAATTAAATTAGGTGTGGTTGGAGAATATTTAGTAAAGTTTTTGATGATAAGATACATGCAGGACGATATAATTATATGTTTGAGTTTTGTACAAAATTCAACATGTAATTAAATGGTTTTTTAATCTTCTCTTATCTAATCTAATAGAATAAAAAGAGTACCTTCCATACAGGCAGAATAATAAGTAGTTACAAGTAATTATCCTTTATTTGTTTCAAATGCCTCTCGCACGAAGCTAGAACAATCTTGGTTAGATTATGTATGTACGTATGTGTATATGCAAGTTACAACGCTGTTCCGGTGAAGGTGGCGCCATTTGTCGACAAATAACTGTCGTTCTGCCGGCTCCCTGACGCTAATGCACCGTTCTGATATCTCATGCTAATATTTCTTCTTGTTTTACATCTTTTATCAGAGTAAGTGACGTAGATTTTTATAATGTCGTATGTTGTAAGCATTTAGAAAATGTCAATCAAAGTTTATAAGATTGAGCGTCAATATCTTCTTAAAATGGGAAAGTTTCAGCCTTAAATTGTATAAGACGTAACCTGTCTTAACAAGATCAAAAGGTAAAACGTGACTAAAAATAAAACAAGCACAAACAAAGTACCTGAAATATTGATCTAAACTTACGTAAAACACTGAAAATATAACGTTTCCCAATATTGATGCTAACTTAAACGAGTTTCCTTACAAATTGAAGTTTATAACTACTTTTCAGCGTACTTCAAGATCCGGGAAGTTTTACATTTCACATTGATTGGGAATTAAAAAAGAACAGGTTTTGATACTGTTTTTCTTTATTGTTACCTTCTAGAGCTCATTACTTCTGTCAATCGAGAAAAGTACATTAATTTCGCCTTCAAAAGTGTTCAATTTTTTTCCATCACTTTTTACAGATATTCCATCAATGGATAGCAATATATACGTGATATATTTTCTACAAATAGCCAGCACAAAATGGTGAAAAACACGCAACCAATGTATCAATCAGAATGGACAGCCATTAATTCTTCTTTAATAAACAATATCGATATTAAAAGTCCTCCACCACACACCGTATGAAGATGGATTATACAGTAATATACAGAGCTTCAATCTATTAAAAACTGGTTTATTTTTGTACAGAGTATTTTGTTGTATTTCTATTTGAAAATCAGTTGTAGCAACTAGGTAATCTCCACGTTCTTTAGCCAAACGGTTTCGTACAAAGACGTGTAAGCATATTAGGGGTAAAATACGAGATGAGTGAAGGGCACATATCCACCGGGCGGTAAGAAAGAGCGCCGCTAGGGTGACGAGGCGTCTGCCCGCCCGCGGACACGTTCGGCTTTACTCATCAATCATTATAAGCCTTCAGACAGGTGAGAGCCTTTCTAATTTCAGCAAATCTATTGGAATGACAGTTTTCGTTTTAAGGCTTTTATTTTTATTTGAGTATTTGGCTGTTCCACGGGCGTAGCCAGGGGGGTTCAAACCCCCCCCCCCCCGAAAAGTTAAGATAAAATTTAACTATATTAATTAATTACACTCAAAAGTATGTGGTTTGGATTGGATTCTCTACGGGCGCACCGCGCCGAGCCGCTCGTCGTCGTGTCACATTCGGTAATCTTCGTGTAGTTTCATCTCTATCCAAATATTTACACATTGTTGCAAATACTGGCTACGTTACCTGTTTCCACTGCTACCCCAGAAAGGTCTTTTTCAAGTCTAAGAAGGCTTAAAAACTACGTGCGGAACACAACGGGTGAAAACAGACTGAATGGCTTGGCTCTCATGAACATTCACTATGGGATAGAAATTGATGCGAATGAAGTAGTGGATATATTTAAAAAGAAGAACAGAAGATTAATGAGGGTTTTTTCCCTTTTTTCTGCCACCGGGTGGCGCCACGTATGCGTCTGGTCCAAACAGCTGTCAAATAGTATGGAATTGTAGGTGCCGAACTTATTGTTTATTGAAATTCTGTTATATTGGAAGTGTTATTGATTTTATTATGGACTACGGTCAAAATAAGGTTTCCGAACTAAAAATTGAGCTAAGAGAGAGGGTGCAAAAGTCACTGGTACTAAGGAAAAGCTTGTTGAAAAATTTGTTAACACAATATGATTTAGTTTTTTTTATTTACTCACCCGCGACCCTCTGAACCTATTGATTACCTCTGCACTGATGCTATCCCTCCCATCACTAGTGGTGAAATTGATTTAGCTCTAAAAAGCTTAAAATACAACAAGAGCCCTGGAGAAGATGGCATCAGTACTGAGATACTTAAACTATTCAAAAACACATTAATACCCCATATCACTAATCTTTTTAACTCTATTTTGTATTCTGGTCAGATACCAAAGCAATTTGCCCACTCCAATATAATTCTTCTCCATAAAAAAGGTGACAAGTCCGAAATCAATAACTATCGACCCATAAGCCTAATTTCCCATCTGTATAAACTCTTTATTAAAATTGTACATAACCGCATCAGAGGCCAGCTAGACCAGCATCAGCCAGTCAAACAGGCTGGGTTTCGCCCTTCCTTCTCCACAACCGACCATCTGTTTACGCTCAACCAAATAATAGAAAAATATAACGAATACCATAAACCGTTATACCTGGCTTTTGTGGACTACTCTAAGGCTTTTGACAGTCTCAAACACACAGCGATCTTTACATCTTTACGCTCGCAAGAAGTAAATGAGACCTATATAAAGCTTTTGGAGTTGGTCTACAGAGCCAGCACAGCTTCAATTAAACTACTTTCCCCTGGCCCACCATTTTACATAGAAAAAGGCGTAAAACAGGGTGATCCGCTCTCCCCTAATCTGTTTACCTGTACACTGGAGGAAGTCTTCAGAAAACTCACTGTGCCGTGGACATCTAAAGGCATCGTCATCGGTAGCAAAAGACTGACCAACTTGCGTTTTGCTGACGACATCGTTCTTTTTGCGTCTACATCAGCAGAGCTCCAACAAATGCTCCAAGATCTGAGCAGGGCAAGCCTGGAGGTTGGACTTCAAATGAACATGAGCAAGACACACACAATGACCAACAGCACGAAACGTAGGGTCGAGGTAGATGGGCAAGCTCTACACTATGTCGACGAGTACATCTACTTGGGCCAGTTAGTCTCTTTCGATAACAGGCAAGAGAAGGAAATAGATCGCCGACTCGAGAATGCCTGGAAAAGCTACTGGTCCATGAAACAATACATGAAAGGGGACCTTCCCCTTTCACTCAAGCGAAAGTTAGTCGACATGTGTATCTTGCCTGTCCTAACCTACGGTGCGCAAACCTGGTCTCTCACCGAGTGTCAGAAGTCCAGGCTCAAGGTTTGCCAAAGGGCAATGGAACGTAGCCTTTTAGGTATTAAACGGACCGATCGCATACGGAATACCGTGATACGTTCCAGAAAAGGAGTCGCTGATGTAGGCCAAAAGGCGGCAACATTAAAATGGAACTGGGCCGGACACGTCAGCCGAATGCATCCGGAGAGATGGGCCACTATTATCACCCAGTGGACACCTCAAGATGGACACCGCAGGCGGGGTAGGCCCCGGAAGAGATGGCGCGACGAACTAGACGCCTATCGTCCGGATTGGTGGACACGGTCAAAAGATCGGGAAGAGTGGAAGCGAGATGGGGAGGCCTTTGCCCAGCAGTGGGACACTACAGGCTAGATATAATATTTACTCAACCGCAATAGTAAAACAATAATGCAGTGCTTTAATTATAAAATAAAAAAAAACACTAAAACCGTTCACTATTCATAGTAAAGATAAGCACTTTGACAGTTACCTGGACCTGACGACTCGGTGCTGCCACCTCGTAGACGCCATTTTAGAAAACCCTCATTCTATAACGTGTACCTAGGTTTAACTGAACGTATTTTTTTTATTTAGCCTATATTGTCCCCCTGCTTGAAAAAGGTCTTCGACGATTCCTTCCATTCCAGAAGTTTTCTCTGAATCTGTTTATTACATATTAAATATTGTTCTTATGAATAAACGGCTATTTTATGTATTTTTATTCGTTTTATTTTCTTGAACCCCCCCCGATTCTAAAACCTGGCTACGCCCGTGGGCTGTTCATCAGAATCGGAAAAAAACCTTTTCACAACGACTTTTCTCTTTCAAATTGCTTATAAATCTTGTCAAAAAGCTTCCTTTTTCTGCTGTTTTATTTGGTGTCGTAAATGGCCAAAAACATGGCCATGTTATTAGACAGCGTATTCAACAATTGAGAGTAAAAATAGTACAGTAGTTCCCATGGTCACCCTACCCGGGGGTAAGATTAACGGGGCCCGGTAATGGCGGGTCTCGCCCGCTCCGCTGATTTAATGTTTACATGTGTGTAGTTTTGTACCGGGATATCTATCGCTTACTTACTACTAATCTCGCTAACTGAGATTTTCTTTACAAAGAATGCTACATTTTTCTAGCAATGTGGTAAAGTATATGAGATGTCAGATTTCTGCACTTTATGTTTTCATCATTGCTTGGTAGTTTATTACCGTTTTTCTGAGGTAGAAAAACGGTAGGTCCTACCATCGCTTTTCAAACTTTCATTTCAATTTTTTTAACCACATCTGTGTGTAGTTATCAAAGTAAATGTTTACATTTTACAGTTAATTGCCGGCCGCAGTATTTTTCCGTTGGCTTCAAAGGCTGCAGTACTTAAGGCAGGAAGCTGCAGTAAGTGAAGGCTTCGCGATAAATTAACTTGATGTACCGGCGCTAATGCTCGCCGCGGCAAGATGGCCGCCGCGCTGAACGCCTGAGAATGGTGGAAGAGTACTTACTTCTATCTTCATTATGAGCTTAGAATACTGTGAGATTGTGGGATTTTTCTATTGAGCAGACTGTGCTTTTTTATAACAAAATTGTTTGAAAAATAATGCAGTACTTAGTTAACTGAACCTTTGTAACAACGAGATCGACACCTTTAAGAGTATAGGCACACTGTAAACTTTTAGTCGGCCGATAGTTGGCTTGGGCTTGGCATAAGTCACTATGAAGATGAGTGGTAATACGCCCATTACAAGTACTGAGTACTTTGATTGGAATCAAGATTTTCTTCAAAAAAAATTCCGACCATCCGGTCAACTTTTAACCGACTTTTAATCTACAGTGTGACGGAGAACAGATGTATATGTATAAACTATCAACTCATAAATCACTCCCAATCAACACAGCAGTAACTAAATCCCAATAACACCACTCTTCAGTTATCTGATAGCCATAACTCTAGTATATCGTATGTGTATGTCATCACCCCCTCACCCCCTCACCCCCGCGCTCCCCCGGGGTCTAGCGACACTCGCGACTGATAACCACGAGTTGACACTTGTTCTGATCAAGCTCAATGATAGTGTAGTTCTAAGTATTTCCTGAAAGGAAAATGTTATCACACTCACATTTGGGAAAAGTGTATTTAGATTTAGACAGACAGGGATATTTACGATATTTATAATATCCCTGTCGATAAATTGCATTAGATTGAGTAAACAGGTTAACCATAACTTCAAATACTTCAAGGAAGATGCGTTTACAAGAAATATTTGTAGGTCATCAAAATATTAAATAGTCAATACATTATTTCTTTCTGTAATGTTTAAACAATTTCATATGGTTACATATCTACTAGACTGACTTATAGAAGTTTCAACCAAGCATAGTAATCACGTCTTATTTTAAAAGGCTTTGAGTCACCTGTCACCAAACTGCCGTTAAATAAATAAAAAACTTTATCCAGGTGTTGTATCTCCCGGCGTTTTTGTAACTAAGTTACAGTTGTTGACGCTCCCGGCTGTTCGGGTGCTTCCCCGAAATCATTTCATACTTTGTTTATTTACACAGTTTTTAGTATAATTTGTTTATGTGCTTAGCTTATTGATGGAAAATTTTATAGACAATATTTGTATATTCGTCTCAATTATACTCCTATTTTGAAGATTATTTTTCATTTTATTAAACAATAGCTGTCTACTGTAATTTCTTTAAAAAAATGTGCGGTATATTCGAATAAATTCAAAAGGACTAATGGTGATCTGTATATAATACAGAGAAAACCTTATTCAGACATAAAACCCTAAAAATGCAGTTTAATTAATTTTGTACTTAACCTATTGTGTTAAATTACAATAGGTTAAGTACATTATTATTCCCTTTATTTATTTGTACCTTGAAGACCTCGTACTGCATTAAGAGTGCATTGTTTTACACATAATGGTTCAACTGAAGGCTTGCAATAAAACAGTGACGTCACAGGTCAATGCCCGCAGGACCGGCTGATCATATAACATTGTTCGTTCACGAGCGTTTGAACGGCGACAGTTACTCGCTTTGAATTTATTTTAGCGTCTACTGGATGCTATACTAGACGGAGTTACTGGAATGAGCTAATGTCCTGAAGAAATGTGTGATAGTTTTGGTTTCAAATTATAATGACGCAGATTTCTTTGATGGAGTGTAAAAGCTGGCATTGGAAATAGGTTAACTTAGTCGTCAATGAGGCCATTAAATACCATCGGTCCCAGAAGTAATAGAAAACCTATTGTCCGTGAACACTTGTCGGTCAACGTGTTAAGGAGTGCTTTTATTTTCAAATTAAACTTGGTCAAAATCATATGAGACACAAATTATTGCAACCTTATTTTTCCATAAATAATATTAAGAAACTCCCGTCCACTCGCCTACATACTGTCTCACGTTCCAACGTTCCTCAGTATTGTCTCGCTATCTGGCCGATACATTTGTTCCTCGCCATTGTACCGCAAGCCGGTTATTTACTCCCAACTGCACAACCGACATATTTTTATTGTTTATCACCGCGAATGTACGGCTAGCTGTCTTAGTACCCACTAGTCTTAGTGCACACTGCAGACTTTTAGTCGGCCGATAGTTGACCATTTATTGGATTTTTTTTCTTAAAAAGTCATGATATCAGTCAAAGTTTTTAGTAGGTCTGATACCGGCTAAATACTTGATCATTGCTATGTGCGTACCATTCATTTCCATATTGATTTACGAGCTCGAACAAACTATCGACCGATCAAAAGTTTGTAGTCTGCGAGTCTTAAACGCCAACATACAACCTGGTTTATGTGGCTTCGCTCGTAAAAAGTTTACAAGTAAAATTTTAACGGTAAAATATTTTGGTGTTTTCATGATTGTGAGCCGGTATTATAATCTACGAGAAACCTTTGTGTAGCTGTTTATTTACGACGGGATCGTAGTAAAATGCGGGGGTTCGTAAATAATCATTTGCTTGGCAGCACGGAGGGTGGCTTGGATTTCGGCCAAGGAATTAGCATTGTTATGCGACGTGTTAATACGGCCAGTCTTCTGGGTACGTAGCTCGATGATAGGAGTATTAAAGCATATTTTTAACGTACTTCCTTATTCTATTTTACTATTAAAATTTCGCATATTCCAATATTTAGACTGCAGTTTCATTTTAATAAAGAATCCCAGCAAATATGAAAGAAATGTATTAACATTTTATACCTTGCTCGATTTCAAGAAAACAGAACTTTTATTCTAATACATGCAAAGTGCTACGAGAAGTTCGTAGCGCGTAGCATTTCGTAGCACTCGTAGCGCTACGAACATTTAATGTTCGAAAATGCAATTATGTATGGAATTAATGTTTCGTGTTATGATAGATGTTAATGTACGATTGGAATTATAAAGGGAAATAAAATATTACTCGGATAAGCTACAATTACTGAATGTTATAGTGGAAATTCCATTAGGTGTATACAAGTACGCTAGTATTTTTTCGATTAAGTGAAAAATATTTAGTTTCTGTTCCCAAAACAATCGATTATGAAGCAATATGTTAGAGGAGCCTCCATTTGGCGCACACTTAACACTTAGTATCGAGCAAACAGCGAAGAGTAACGGCGGCCATGCTGAACAAACATGTGACCGCGTGTTTGTTTGTGCTTTTGTTAATATAACAGCAAGGAACAGAAATCCTAGTCTGAATAAATCTTTTGTCTATGATAGATAGATATAAAAATAAGCATTTTAATCAAACTAGAGAAGTCAATTATCAAATTCTCAATTGAAAAACTTGAAGGCAATTTTTAAGTCGCGTTATATTTACTAATTAATTAATGTAGCTAGCAATGAAGTATCCAATTCGTCTGTATGTTTTCTTATCATTATAGCAAAATATTTTCCTGCTAACATATGTGCGTATTTAAACAGTTGTTACCATCGATACTCTAAGGATAAAAGCAGGAAACAAAATATTGACTTTTCGTTATCATAGCGTCACGAGCCTTCTGTCTCCATCTCCTCAGCATGGTCACATCTGCTGCTCGACACCTAATCCTGGCTAAAAAGCCACCACGCCGCAGTTCTTGCGACCAGCTCCCGTGGAACTACAGATTATAGCCTTTCTAAATATTATGTAGTGTACTGTTGTGAACGCTGGATTCTTTGAAAAAAGCCTGCTACAAAATAACAATAATTTACTGAAGATTATTATGTAAGGTTCATAGTTAATGGTAGGAAAATTCTGAAATATTATCTTACAGAATTTCCATGCTAATAATAGATTTACGTTTAGCCTTGTAATAAGATCTCTTATATAAGAACAGTAACAACCTTTAGCATTTTCCTAACTATACAAATATACTTAGACAGACTTAAAAGCAGGAAAATTAACTTAATAACTTGTAAAATATAATTTCTAAAGTTCCCATCTAAAATTAATAATATTAAAATCTTAAATACATAAATGCCGAGACTTGAAAATTAAATGTAGGAACTCCTTAATTTGGGAATGGCTCTATTAGAAATATCTGACGGTATCATAACAATAATAATTTAACTAATTAAAACAATTAAGCTGAAATTAATATTTCCTTCGTCCCATTATTTTAATTGCTATAACCTTCATAGTTTGGATTTATATCCGTTGTATAAATTATGTTAATTGGCACGTTGGTGATTCGGATGCCGCTTGCTGTGTCTCTCTAAATATTATATTCAGTGATTTCTGCAAACCGTTTATGTATTTAGTAAATACCACACAAACATGGCCATACAATTCGGGGAAAAATAAAACGGCTCACAAAACATGTGTGAAATAAAGTTTGAACAAAAGCAGAATGGGTACCTCTTACACAAAGCCCGGTGTGGTCTGCAATAGTTTGCCTGAAGTTGTGGGAGATATCTGAAGCAAGAAGTTTACTTTTGCTAACAAACAACAATAGTGGTGTTGGGGTACTACTGAGGGATTGTGCGGGCTTTCTCCCGACGCTGGTATATTTAGCTTATCAGGACTTGAGACAGATAATTGGCATGTAAGATTTTTAAAGACTTTATATCGCTGCATGCTGTGATCTTTTAGTATTTTTTCATTGATCACGCTTATTCAGTCATGATGTATTATTTTTAGACATTACATTTATGTGTGGCTCGTCATGTTAAGTGTGTTTGTAATCTCCTTAAGATTGAAAAATTGCAAGCTTTTCCTCTCACTGTATCTATTTATCAGTGCAAATGAGAAAAGTTGCGAGAGCTGAAGAGGGGAAAACGAGCAGATGGATTACGATGTAAAGTGATCACCGCCGCAATGGACACCTGCAACACCAGAGGAATCATAAGAGCGTTTTAATATTTACAAGTAGAAACAAAACATTATAAAGCCATCCATTAAAACAGATACGACCAACACTTCCTCATATTTTTCTTAACAAAAACCGCATTATTTTGTATGTATCTCATTAGCAGCGCCATAAGTCCACCTCAGCAGTCCAGTCCTCATTACGTCACCGTCAGTTTTTCTTGCGGTGAACTATTGCGTGGGGGGGGGGGGGGAGCTGGAGGCGGAGGAGCAGTGCTGGGGGGGGGAGGTGTCGTCGAGGCGCTCGTTTGTTACAAACTTTAACACGCCCTGCATAATGACGGTGAGGCGTGTCGTGTACTACAAGATATGCGGTGCGATGCTTTACATGTACTACTTGATTGGTTTTTAACCGACTTCCCAAAAAGGAGGAGGTTATCAATTCGGCCGGTATGTTTTTTTTTTTTTTTTTTTTCTATGTATGTACATCGATTACTCCGAGGTTTATGGACCGATTTACGTGATTCTTTTTTGTTCGACTCGGAATAGCTGCCAGTTGGTCCCATAGTCATCAGGTCAGGATCTGATGATGGAAACCCTGAGAAATCGAGGGCAGCCTTCGAAAGTTGTAGGCATACATAGGGTAAAAACTTGATACTCAGGTGTACGCCTAAAAGCACTATTCAACAGTGAAGATTTGGAGCTGATCTGATGATGGAAACCAGAGAGGGTCGAGGGGACTCGACAAATGAATATGTAAACTACCTCGTGTTTGGGCTTAAATTATTTGTATTGACAAGACCTTTGCAACAGTGAAGGTTTGGAGCTGACCTGATGATGGAGACCAGAGAAAGTCGAGGGAACTCGACAACTGAATATGTAAAATACCTCGTATTTGGACTTATATTCTTTGTATTGATGAGAACTTCCCACTTGTATGGATAGTGACAACTATACGTATCACTGAAAAGCTTTAAATAAAAAACTTTTTGTAGAATGAAAATGCTTAAAACATGTCACATGTGTGTTTATAATTTCGTTTGATGCTTGATAATTTTACAAAACAAGCCTCAAAGATAGACTTCTTCATTTTAAATAAAGATACGGTGATTAATTTACAATATATGTATAAGCTTCAGCCGACAAAAACTTATTTGAATGTTACAAATACGTCATACATTTACAACTAACGGTATTTTGTGTTCAACAGAGCTTAAAGTTAGAAAATAATAGAATATATGAAATTCAATTCAGTAAACTCTTTGTGTTGGACATCGCTTTGATATTTAGCCATCTACTCAATTAGTTATCAATAAATTCATTGTTCAATAATTTTCGACGAATACCAGTATCATGTTAATAAAATTACTAAGCCCAATATTTCAATTAATGTAAATTAGATTCTAATATTATTGAATGAGCAGTAAATAATGAAAATTCAATTAAAATACCTTTGATTTAGAGAATTTTCCCATGTTGTATTATAAATAAATAGGCACTGGAATTAGTATATGTATTGTTTATTTAACTGTCATACTAATCACGTAAATGCTATTTTATTAGCATACCTAAAGCTGTTTTATGGAAGATAAAATAATAAAATAAAGGAAGAAAATTGAAATTGTTTCAAAAAGAGAACTGTTTGTTCTTCTGGTTCTAATCTTTTCCTTTTATTCGTAAACATATATTAGAAAGCGCCGGTTTCGGTGGGAAGCGAACTTTATGTAACGAATGTCCTCAACGATCCTCGTTCAAAAAGGAGTACTCCTTATTTTTCAGCCGGTTTTAGTGTTGCTTCAGGATATGAGAAAACGGAATACTTATGGTCCGGACGGCCGGGACGGTCCCGGACGCCCCCGGACGGTTCGTACATTTGTACTTGAGATGCAGCGAGCGCAGTCCCGGGTGTTACTCCGCTGAAATGTTTCGTTTCAGCTTACTGATGCATTTTGTTTATGTCGCTGAATTCCAATACACGACCTGAAGTATTGGTAGTGTCAGCTTGCTGGTAAATAATGTATTTGTGACATGGAGAGAGTAGATAGACTTTTACAAGTCATACATGTAAAATGCCTAGGGAAAGTTATAGAGATTATCAGATCACGTTTTTGCAATGCTTGCAATGCTTGCTTGGTTTATTATCATTTACGGCTTCCTCGCAGAGGTGACAGAGCGGCCAAAACAAATAGGAATTCAAATTATAGGAATGTTCATTAAACAAATTCACATTTAACCGTCCCGTCAATTTTCCGACCTCCCAAAGGATCAAAAGTTACAATGACTGCTCTCACAATTCAAAACACCAGTGACATACGTTAGCCCAGTCCGCACAAAAGTGTGCAAACATTTGCACAGAGGAGCACAGGACTGTGCAAACTGACGTATTTACTGACGGTGTCTTGTGACGTCACTGTTTAGTTATAATATTATGTGTTCAGTCTGACCGTCCTGCTTAGACAGGCTTGTTGACTGACAAAATATTTGTCCCTTTAAGACCAGACACGTTTAAGGAAGACGACAACTTAATCTAAATAGAAAGTTTACACGAGTACCATAGAATCAATGGTATACATAAATACGTTTGCCAATTCACTTCCAGGAATAGACAATTCGAGGAGTGTCTATATCATTAATACTAGAGCATTATACATATATCGCTTGGTCGTGTGTCACGAAGCGTGTGAGTGTGTGGGTGGAGAACATATTTTTCCTCCACATCTCCCAGAGGGCGTATAATAGTAGTGTACGCGTGAAATATCATATAATTTGTGAACTGCCGCGATATATTTCTCGGGCTTTGTGCTGATGTGTTACAGATGAACTGGAAGTAAAGATGTTTCTTACAGTAT
Organism: Helicoverpa zea x Helicoverpa armigera; assembly: GCA_033682625.1. Taxonomy (NCBI): domain Eukaryota; kingdom Metazoa; phylum Arthropoda; class Insecta; order Lepidoptera; family Noctuidae; genus Helicoverpa; species Helicoverpa zea x Helicoverpa armigera. Next base: position 13,213,023 of record JAWIIS010000028.1, read on the forward strand.
TCTTGTAATCCTTATCTATGTACAGATAGTGATTTGTATTTTTGATATACATGTTGCCTGTGTGGTTCTTTAAATGAAAGTTAAATAGTTTAAATTGGTGTGCAATTCCCAGTCCTGGAAAAGTTTCATTCTTTTCATATTAAGTTTTTCAATTTGGTACAGTTAGCGAGAAATAATGTCTGAAACGTGTCACACATTAGCCGCTCGCTCGGCACTATTTATGTATCTAATAATATTTTTCCCGTTCTCTAAATGTGTCTTTTCATAACGACAAGTACACGGCAAAAACATATTTCCATTCTAGCTAGATTGAACCACTTATCTCATTGAGGGCTCAGACATGCTCGCACAAATGCCACTAAATATACTTTTCTTGTTTGAGCAGCTTTTTGTGGCAAAGCCCACTTTATTAAGCTATATAAAAGTATGAAAGAAAATACGTTCTCTTTGTAAGTTGTCGTACATTTAGTTATGTAGAAGCACAAACGTATCGCGTCTGCTTGCTCCGAACGCTCAGCTCAAGTAGTTTCTTTGATCGAACTACGAAACATAACATTTGTGTTCTCATGAACGAAGAAGGTAGTTACTTTTATTTCTTTGCTGCGAATGTCTGGTATGAAGCTTTCATTTTATACTCTTGTCTGAAATCTAAAACTAAACGCGCAGTTCGCGATACAGCCACTTCACAACATCCATTGCTCTTTACTAGAAGTATTGCAGACGACCAGCCCCAACTAAGAGAGCAATGTATTGTCAAACTGAAGGCTTGAATACAAATGTGTTACACAATTAGCTGGCTCTTGTACAGCGTTATTGTATTAAATAGAATTTCTACATCTCAGGCTAATGGACCATTAGTGGTAATCACATTCATCACTACGTCTTTATGCGCATTGTTTCGTAAGTAATTCAATCCTGGGTAAAGCCTCAGTTTGTGTCTCGCGGAGCCCCCGGGGCGTGGGGCGGCGCCCTAAGGTCACGCTCCGTGGTCAGACCGCGGTAATAGGGCACACGCTTCACTGGCCCCGCGGCTTTGCTCGCTAATCGCGTGCGAAACACGCCATTACGCGCGCGTTACTCTGAGCTTGATTTAACACACACTATCCTAATTGCTGTCTTCATTATTTTAATTGTAACTCTAATATTTTAGAAACTTTGCTGAGCTGGGTTGCGGTCCAATTAAAGGTTAGTTTTGAGCAAAAATATAGTACAATTTACCTTTTGCTAACCTTTGCTCGCTCAAGTGACCTTGCCAACTTTGCGCAGAGGACGCGCGTCAGACGGTGACCACGTAGTAAAGTTCAATCCCGATGTGCTCCGGTTGCTCTCACAATAATCTTCTATGACATTAATCGCAAATAAAAAGAAATAACCCGTGATACGGTGTAATAACATTAAACTATCCGAACTATAAGCCATATTTTTAGCAAAAGAGTTATAGTTCCTAGTGTTTCAACCTCAGTTGTTCGAGTCTACGCGCGTTTATGGGCCGTATCTTCTTAATATCCCAAATTTATTTTAGTTCAAATGAGTGTCGGCACAGATAAGCGAAGGGTAGCAATATAGATAAAAGCTATTCACTTCTTATAAATGCTCACTTACACATCATTATTGCGACCTTTCAGCACTAATGTCAGTTCACACACATTCACTCAATCTGTGTGCGGAAGTCAAGGTTGTAGTTAAATAGTGACGTGTGTGTTAGTGTGCGTGCGTGCTACGTGAAGTGTCCCGCAGAGGCTGCAGATGTGTGAATAATTTCGTGTGCAGAGGGCCCGGGGAGGGGGGGAGGGAAGGAGTGGGAGGCGCCGCGCGTGCATTAAAATTTTTATTACCGCATAAATTACGCCAAATGCCTCGATAATAATGGGGGCGGAAGGCTCTTTAAATGCCTTCGCTTCAGGATAAATTATTATTAATTCAGCGCTTATTCAACGATTGAGTCGCTGTCACGGACAAACATTACCGATACAATATAATATTTCACCGTAATGCCGTATTGTATTATTGAATTCGTTCAGCATTCAGTTCGCGACTAGTTGTTGCGACAATGTTATATTTACGCTATGCATTTTAAAATTTTGAATCAATGGATTTGTAGTGGAATGTGCACTGGGATTCACTGAGAGAAACAATATGGGTCAGCGATTTGTTTCACGAATAGAATTGGTTCTTGTTGTGCGCAAATATAATTTTCTTGGCAGATCGCGATCTAATATTGCTTAGTGATGAGTACATCAGGCAGGGATATTAAATCGTTTCAGTGCACAGAGGTCGTTCAGAGAGTTCTCATTCGCGAGCGAGCAGGCGGTCGCTCAGCGAGCTATAAAGCCGACAAGCTGCAGCTTGTAAATTGTATTCGTTCCAATCAGCAGCATGGGGATATTTAGTGGCTTGTTTACTGCGGAGACGCTGCCACCATTACCGAGCGGAAGGCGCGCCATTTAGTTAATTGGCGAGTCGCGCCGCAGCCAGATAATGCGATCATTACAACAATATGCATCTTAGAACAGTTAGCTTTTATGAGCAACATCAATCTGCACAACGCCTGCTTTTTATTCCATTCCAATAGCCTTTATTATTCTTAAGTAAAGTGCCGAACGATAATAAAAGAGTGTTATTCTTTTGTGCTAAGAATAGCAAAAAGGTTTATTTATTTGTGTTTTGAACGCAATATATTTAAGTATTATTGAAGCTTTTATGTGTTTAGTTGGAACGATCAACAGACCAGCTTGTTGAACGTTTTGGGTTTACAGATGAAAGTTATTTTTGCTAGTCACATAAATATTGGTTTTTATGAACAGAAAATATAATATTTTTATTTTGCTGAATCGAAAGGTCTTTTAGCATCAATAATGATCTAGAAAACGTCCCTATTTACATAGTTAACGTGTTAATGGCGGACACCCACAGCCATAACATTTCATAGTAATTGAATACCTCAAGTTTATCACTCGGGAATATTATACGATGGCTATTAAGAGGCAATCCCGCCTTCATACTTATCATAAATACATATGTATTGACATGATACAAATTTACTTTGATAGGATTTACGTGGCGGCCCCAGAATTAGATACCTCGTGAATATTCAATCCGGAGCCAGTAGTTACGGACTCAACCCTGCATACATTGATGTTCACGTAAAAATAATCTGAGGTCCCACTCCGCTGCGGTTCCATTTTCAGATATTCTGTTTCGGGGTTCCTGGTATTTTGAGAGTAATATGGTAATTCCTGCATGAATACTGTTATGATATTTTGCACTTCTCTATTTCCTTTTACCAATGTTGGAATCTAGAATATCAATATGCTTGGCTTGAATCTGGAATATCAATATCGGCTTTAAATATTATGGGACACTGACTCTCTGAGGCAGAAGGTTATTTTTAAACATATCTTGCTTTATAAAATAAATGCAGAAACAGTTGACTGCAACGTCCAACTAATAATTTGTAAAAGAATAAGATCCAGCGACCTACAATGCAGTAGAAATGCAACAAAATCCTGTGGGCTATTGTTATACAGAGCCGGTGGTTCGTAACGTATTATATTTCTTTAGTAATAACCCTGAGATTGCAGTGGCCAAGTTTTTGAACCTTGTTCCAACTTCTTTCTTGGTAAACTCGTATAAAGTACGAGATTGGAACGTTACTTCTTAGAGCACTCGTTGTGGCTGTATTTATTTTAAAAGAAATTGGACGGTGAATGTGCATGATAAATAATATAGAAATTACCATACTTTATATCAAGAGTTTTAAGGCAATGAGGTTCTTTCTTGGTTTCATATTATCAAATGTTACAATTAAGATATTATATTAGGTATGTAGTTTATGTGTAAAAGATGTATATGATGTTTGGTTGTTTTTATATTTTGAGAGCGATTATTTTGTTAACAGAATAAAACGTGACTTAAAAACCTTAATTTTGGATGTTTCCTGGTATTTCATAAGTATATTTCGAAATAATATTGATGTTTTCCCTTCCTACCAAACTTTAAACATATAGTTTAGTCCAGCAGTAGACTATTGGAGTTTACTATCTGAAACTGAATCGGATTGAGTTTATTTCGCAGGCAGGGGTATCGGGTTTATTGGGCAAATAAGTAGATACTTGCGAAGTTTAGCTATAAACCCTCCGGTCATTGGCCACTAGTTACAGTCTGACTAACTGTGAACCGTCTGTTAACTGATTTGAAGGGATTCCTATTATGTACGGAACGATTTATAATTATAGTTTTATGAGGTTTGTGAGAGATTCCATTGTTCGATTATCGGTGCAAGTCAATGAAAATTAAGATTGATTTATACGAGTAAAATATGGTGTTACATTGGCAAAACATCATACATGTTCTGCTTATGACCTAAGAGTGTGAAATGATAAATCGTGGTACCTAAGTATTATAATTTTTTCAGTAAGAATTTTATTTAGTCTTTCTTGAAGCGAACATAAACACCATACTATTGATAATTTGAGAATTGAGAAGTATACGATCTTCCTATGAAACCTCGGACTAACTCTTCCGTAGAAACCGACAAAGCGATATGTTATGTCGCACACATGTTTTTGTGCAATTAGTTAAGAGAAGTGCTCCATATTACTGAATCCAATTAACCGATACTAACTACTGAAGTTGAACTAGTTCTCGAGAACTGTTTGTTTACAATCGACGTGGAACTTAGGTATTAGTATTAACTAAGTAAGGATTCGAGCTAACCAAATCAATGATCCTACCTATATGTTCAAATTGAATTACATAATACGTATTGGTTATATAAATAAAAAAATTGAGATTCTAGGTAAGCTGTATCAAATATAATGAATACTTTGATTTCTGACACTTACGCGAATATTAGTTTTTTTTTAATATTAGATATTCAATAAAACCACTTTTACGACTTTTACGGATTTTATCGCTGTTATATAATGAACACTATTATCAGTAACAGATCAACTTTCAATTAGAGTAGAAGGTTTATCTCGCGTAAGTGATGGGTAAGCTATAATTCAGTGAAATGAACCGAGGCATAGAAAGACAAACTGCTTGTTCCTACATTTACATACATAGGTATGGCTAACTCGCTCTCGTGAACACCCATTCTAGGTTAACTAGGTTTTAGAACCTTTACGTTCCTATTGGAAGTCTGTATTATATATCTTGTGATATACCAAAACCAATCCGAAAAGACATCACAATATTTTCCTTTGTTTCTCCACGACAACATAACACACTAACTTTTTCACACAAATCCTTGGTAAATGAGTGCAAAACTTTAGCTTAGGGGTTTTTCCTCAATCAGAGCGTAAGGGCAATCTTAGATGTTACTAACTTACCGTGTGGATTGATCGCCGAGAGGTTTTAATTAAACTGTCGGAGCAATGGCGGCCTGCCTCGTAATTTACACTGTCCCTATGATAATAGCCGATCAATGGTCGTTATAAGTGTTCCAGAGTTTTTTCGGGGAAATTGGTGAAAAGATTGATAGTTTCATGAAGGTTTTATTGGACTTAGGTATGTGAGGCTATTGTTCTTAGAGTGTTAAGTATGGTATCAACAGGATAGTATTATAAAAAAATAGAATAATTAAAGTATCCGAGAATTAAGCCAAAGCCGCGACGGAAAGCCTAATTGCTTTGGAAAATAATTTTCCTGGTAGTGGACTTAACAGCAAAGTCCTCTAGGAGGATAATGTCGGCAAATTGAATCAATTTGGAAAATTTAGAGGTCACTCATCGAGGTCTTAGCTTTGAACTTTTTACAATAAGGGACAATTCGATAAATCAATTATTGAAGTTAATTTGAAATTGTTCTTAGTATATAATTACCACCTGGGAGAATTATTTTTGCTGACTAAGTACGACTGCCTGTTTATTCTGTAGAGTTGTTATTTTACAGTGCAGGTGAATAACAGACAGTCAAAACATCAGCATTTATCATACCACTATGGATTCTAATACATACCTATGTTGATATCCCTATAACTAAACCGCGAGGGATGGTGATACGTGTCGTCAGCGCTGGCGAGGTCACGATCTGTCAGCACCGTCACCCCATAAATATTGACCGCAGTTAGCACAAGACGGATCGATTCCATCTAATATTTACTCCTGACACACACTATATTGTCCCCCAAACGAGATTATTCCTCTTCAAGGAACCCCTAGATAAATTTAAATAATGTTATATTTGGACCCTTATTTTTTATCCAGCATTAGGGACGGGATTTCAATAGATTTGAAATTGATAAAAGGGTTTTCGAGGGACTCTTCCTGTGGATATTGTTATTAGAATACAATTGAGAGCTTTGTGTACACTTTGTCCGTATGTTTAACTTAAGCCTAATATCCTAATAGTAATTGTATGGGGAACTTGGAGTGGGCGAATAAGTGAGATAACACCAAAAAGGGACCCATACAGCTTTTTGAGTTGCTTTTATTTGATCGTTTATAACAAAATCTTAGTTATGTTTACCGAAAATTAATGGCCATATATAAAAGAACATTACGACTCGACCATCACAAGACAAACGACAACCACTTCCTTATGTGAAACCACTCTTAAATTGTGTTCATCTCGGAGATGAACGTAAGAGTGTCCGCACACTGGTCCAGTGATTAGTGTCGCGCGGTGATCGAGTGCCCCACCCACCCCACCCACTCGCCCCCACTCGCCCCACCCGCGTCGCCAACTGATTACTGACGCTAATTATGACGGATAACCGCACAGAGCATGTTGCTGCCCAGCTTGATACTTTGTGGAGTGATATTATACCAACAGGTTGTTGCTTCTTTATAAATTGATGTTGTTACAGCATGCAGTTGGGTGTAGTATGGATTTACTGAGGTCATTTGGGCAGAAGATAGAGGAAAAGTTTGGGGTCTCAATCCTATTTTGTATGTCATAAATAAATATCACAAAAGCTGGCGTATCCAAATCATATAAACACCCATGTTTCACAAATAAATTGATTGATAAATATTCTGTTTACATTTCTGTTTTCGACACACTTTCAGAGTGCATATTTAAATCCAGATACAAAACACTGTCATTGCATATTTCTATCATCATATAATTTCCTCTCAACCAGTAATAGTTATCCCACCCAAAACAAAAATGTGAAAGACTGCCAAGTTCGATAATATGGGAATGCTTCGCCTATAAAAGAAGTGAGATCTGAATAAGTACCAAGTTCCATACACATACCTCAGTTAAAAATAGTTACTTTTTAATGATGTTACTTGGCAAGTTTTCATACACCTTGTTATAAACCTACTAAACGCAATGAATCAAGTATTTAATTTTCTATTAAAACTTGCCAAGTAATCATCATTAAAAAGTAACTATTTTTAACTGAGGTATGTGTATGGAACTTGGTACTTATTCAGATCTCACTTCTTTTATAGGCGAAGCATTCCCATATTATCGAACTTGGCAGTCTTTCACATTTTTGTTTTGGGTGGGATTTCATTTATTTTTGTAAGGTTGTTTATTTTATTTTTTTCTTATGATGAAGTTAGTTAAAGAAATGTCTCATTTATACTATTTTTTAGATTTTTTAATATGCAGTATGTTTCTTACAAAGAAATGAACTAGATTAACTAAATGGACTAGATTTACCAACTGACTGACATGACATGTTATCATATATTATGTTTGTGGATCAAAGTTACACATTCGTTATTTTCGAAAGTGATTCACACTTGGCCGTTTTCAGATTTTTACTTTACTTTGACTAAATACAAACCTTTGTACCATTCGAAGATATATTATATAAATATAGATAAATTTAGTTCGTTTTAGTTCCTTAGGGGTATAAATTTACACCGGGTATAAAACACCTTCATTATTTTGAAACCGACTCACACTTGGCCATTTTCAGATTTTTCCCTTTACCTTGACATAAAGACCTACCTCCATGCCAAATTTCAAGTCAATACGACCATTGGAAGTGGTTTAGGTTTTTGATGAGTGAGTCAGTGAATCAGTGAATCAGTGAATCAGTCAGTGAGTGTATAGTAAAAATAGCGATTTTCTGACGTCAATATCTCAAGACCTACAATAGGTATATTAATGAAATTTTGTATTTTAGATAAGTGAGGGGGTCTCAACAGATACTAGAAATTTGATATGCGTAAATAAAATAGATTTTGAGTTACAGGGGGGTCGAATTTGGCCCGAAATGGTTCGTGTAATATAACCCACGGCCGGTGTGTCGCTTTTTTTGCTCGAACTTGGCGGACACACTGCCGTGTGTCTAGATTTCCATTCCTATCCCCTAACAAATCTTATAAGAGAACAAGCGGTTACATTAGCTAGACGTAGTTTATCGGCTCGTAATAAGCTATCAGGCGGTAAGCGAGTCAGCTAACTCGGTTATGTGTTCTGCTGAGAACCATGTCCGAGTGTTTGTTGCTAAGGGGCATCTACTTCTATGTAGCCCTATGGACAATCAAAGGTTACTGTATAGTGCCCTGATGTAAGAAACGATTGGTTTACTAGACTTGTTTTGATAAGTATGGGAATTTGCCCGGGTAAATTCGATTAATCCATCGTTTAGTGCAAATAATATGCAAATCGATTAAGTTAACTATAAGTTTTTTTAAGCATAGTTTGGCAAACTATAACTGTTTATACGGTGTAGTGACTAAAGACTAAAGACTAAGGTTTGACATCAACATAATTTCAAGTCTCACTGCGGTTATCTAGAGGTAGGATCGTTTTGAATTAATTATCAACCCTTTTTGCTTATGTCCTAACACATGTTAAAGACAGCTTTTGAGGCATTATTCAAAGCTAAAACGTCACTTTCAGTGTCACAAAAGGACCAGACTAATATATGACTTAGGTAACCTAATTTAGGTTTCTTAACAAAAAGGGGTCGTCATTTACCCCTAAGATATATACAAATACTTATGTATATATACTAGACACGTTAATAAATCACATGATCAACACAATACTCCTCAGAATGAACTGGCAACGTGCGCAACTTATAATAATTAACAGAACTTATAAAAGGGAAAGTTGTGACAAATCTGACGGATAACTTCCGAGCGACTTCGGGCGAGTTCGGGCGAGTTCGGGGAACTTCGGATCAGATTCTAGAATGTTCGCAGATGTAATTATGTTGTGAGGTTTTTGGATGTGACGTTGTACTTGTAATGTTACTTGTCTGATAGAAGAACTTGTAAACGGGCGTGTTTTTAGCACAGCAAATAATAAGATGTATAAAAAATTATGATCCGACTTTTATAAGCTACTGAAAATAAATTCAAATACAGGCTTTCAATTTTAGAAGAATTTTAAGAAGTTTTCAATTATCTAGCTGTTTAATTTTTTTTTATTAACTTCAGTGCAGTACGATAATAATATGATGAACGCATTTTAAAAACTTATTGACTAAGAATTAGTAAAGCAAGCGAGACCCAAAATGGCGTCACAACGTTTGATATCTCACGTTTTAACTATGAGTGTTAAATCAGTGCTCACGTAGCGCCAATAATGAAAGTGGCTAATTTCTTTCCAATTAATCGCAGTTAGTAACGAGGCGCCCTCGTCTCACAACGATGCTTGTACTCATTAAAATTGATAGCTATGCTGTAATTATAAGTTTAAGAGACTAGCTAAGATATTATGGTTAAATATTGAAGATTTGTGTTAACATGAAGATTTTTTACGCATGATTTTTCTGTTTTTTGTTTTTATGAAATGTGTTGCTACCTGAATATTTAATTTACAAAGGCTGCTAATATAGCCTAAGAGCTTCACAGATTTGTCTTAATAGACGTTTCCGACTTCAGTTTTGCTTAAAAGGGATACAACTGAAATAGGTAAAGGTACCCAATGAGAAGTTGGAATTAAAGCATGTCCATAGGTTGCAGAAGTTACCTAGTTGAATTTTAGGTACTGTTCTAAGTGTTGAATCTAAATCCATAATCGTTTTATCTTAATAACAATTTGTGTAAAACCGTTGATCGCTTCATCGTGTAACAAAACGAAGTTATTTTATTCAGCACGTCTCGCCGCGGAGCCGCGATAAATAATTCAGAGGACAGCTCTGGAAGTTGTGACGGATCTGATCCCCGCCATCTTGAAGTTGCGGAACTTATTGGCAGCTTCAGCGTTTTGTTTTGATTCCTTATTGTTCGACGTGTTATGTGGATGATACACGTGGTGGCTTGTGTGAGATGGTTTTGATTTTGGTAAAATGTAATGTTGTTTTTTGACGTTTGTTGTTTAAGTGTTTGGTCAATTGTAAATAATTCTATGGTGTGTTCTGTTTATTTCAATGCGTTATGCTCAATATAGATATACTTATGTAGAAAGGGACTGTACATGGACAAAAATCCCTGTTTAAAAATTGTAATTATCCGTACAAAATTATGATTCACGTTAAAACTGCCATCATAATCTTGTAACTTATAAAAAGGCATATTTAAGTGGCCTTATCTTCACCATTAAAGTCATTTAAAGTCACGCCATCTAATAGCCAGCAGTAAGTAAATAGCGTGACTAATGACAGCGTATGTCGAGTGGCTTACACTCGTAAATGAGCGTAATAACAAGCTATCAGCAGTAGATAATGTCCTGTAATGAAAACCTTTCCTGAATGTCCGCCCACCGTTACAGTAGGGCTGGCTGATGCGTGCGTGACTGAAACGTTTATCATTTAAATACAAAAATATTGTAAGGTATAAGACTACAAAGTGGCTACATTTAGATGTTTGCTTTTGATATATTTTTGCTAGACTACAACTGTCTCGTAAAATAACGATGCCGTCTGCCTAAGTTTAATAAATAAATAAAAATACCTACTCAAAATTCTTAACTATAAAAAGACAGAACTAAATAATTGTCTAACAAAGTACAGACAGAACTATTTTATTTTCTACAAAAATACCAGTGTGTTTGGAAATATTTGTGGTGTCAGCCCTAGCGTGTCCAGTCGGGCTGTCTATCATAATTACGTATTATCTCGTGCGCCAAAATAAAGCTGCCAGATGTTCGCTACATAATCATAACAAATGTTACAACCTCTTAAAATAATAAACGTGTTTAATTGCCCATTCAAATTCATTACACAATTTACAATTTGCCCACGTTTACAAGGTTAATTAATGAAATCGATTTGAACATTGTTACTTAAATAGTTTAATTAAGAACTTAACCAAAACAACTATACTCATTGCAAATTAACCAGGTTCCAAATTAATCACATTAGCATCATTAACACACCCGTCACGCAGGTACGTAATGTTAACCCTTTGTTTGCTGGCGCCATGCACGAGTCACACCGTGCAAATCTGTGCGGAACATCTCCCAGCTTTGTGGAGCTGAGCGCGATGATTACAGCCTGATATCAAAGCAGCCTATCACGCCACACGGCCGTGCGTGAGCCTACGTGCGGCGTTTCAGGGTTAACAGGAATCAATCGCAGCTGTATCGCATTGTTGGAGTGACGGAGAAATGTGCTCCAAAGTCGTGCCGTGAGAAGGGTTGGGTTAAGATTTGAGGCCACTGATTTCTTTAGTAGAAGTTTTGTAATGATTGAGATTTATCGAGAAGAAATATCGGCGGTTTCATCGAATTTGTACCTCGATTTTACCGTGCCAGTAAAAATTGACATAAGCAATTCTAAAAATAAAACATCAAATTATTAGAGCGTATAAATAAATACAGCTAATAAACAAACCGTGAAAATAATAGCCGTTGTTGTCGGCTTAACCCCACAATTTGTTATTTCATGGCATTTGAAACAGGTTTTTCTCTCACCCCGATCACAAAGCAAATCTTATTAAAGCACAGTACGAATTGTTACAAATCCTGCTGATTATAAACAAACAGAGGCCGAAAGCCGAGTTCGGGAATCAATTAAAAGTTATCGCAAGAATTGTTGTGATTTATACGGGAGCCACCGTATCGCTGCGTCACACAAACGCTCAATACAGAATAACCATTTTGCACAAAATTATCGTTATGTTGTTTGTTGAATGTTGACTGAAATATCTAAAATGCATATAAGTTTTATGCTTGCCAGAAGTCTATTACATCGATCTGTTCCATACAGTATTTTAGAGACTTTACTGAATCATGTTATTTCATAAGGTCTAGTATATCTATATGTATATGTTCTAAGTTTACATACCTATACTTTCTTAGTTAATATTGGACACCAATGTCCGTCAATTTCAGTGAGCACGAACAATTGTAGAGGTAGTTCCCGGGTGTCATTTGAACATCTTTGGTAGTCGCTGCGACTAGTCAGAAGCCAGTAAGTCTGAAAACAAGTTTTACCTAATATTAACTACATATGTATAGTATGTAATGATACTTCTGCCACTTCTCTTGTCATGTAGAGGCACTTAGTTATCGGGTATTGGGGGTATTGATAAATGAATTTTCGCTATTGTGCACCGGAATTGGGGTTCAGTTAACTGCTGGCATGTGTTGGTATTAGCTAAATTGATTATTAGATGTATGGACTGTTAGGAACAAGTGATCGATGCACTTGGCTTTCTATTTAAGGTCAGGTTTGACTTAGCAGTAGGTTAGTTGGTGTTAGCGGAGCTTTTAAATATTACCTATATTATCAGTAAAGAATTGAAAGGAAGTGCTGAGCGTTTGCAATAGAGCTGCTTTTCACGCTACAAATCAATCGTGTGACAGTCATTCAATTCCCTTTGTGAAAACTATTTAGAGTTGCATAGAACAACAACTATCACTTACTCTGTTGCCATTCTACAAAGTACCTTTATTACAAAGTCCCACCTTTAATTCCCAAATCAGACCGTCAGAACACCCACTCGTCACGTCGGAACAATCCCCATAATACCGAGATACTGAGTAATTCCTCGTAACGACTACATTACTGAACTTTATCGCCGTGACACACTGCGACTGTTACTCGACTAATAAAATTGTAATAGTCGCTCTAATGTGTACCGGCCTTTAAAGTGCGCATTTGCAAGTACCAGTCGTAAACCAATGTAAACAGAAGGATCATTTACTTATTTCCTTTGATGACACATGTAAATATGACAAAGGTATAGGAATATTTGAAGGAGCCCCGGAATGTAAAAGATGACTTAAAGAACACCTATGGCTTTTATGAGTTTGATAGAGTCTCCTGATCGGCCAACAGTTGTAGAATTCATTTAAACATTTGATAATTTCTTATCAGTTAAACAAGCATGTGGTTATTTAAGAGTAAAAGTTGAAACAACGAATAAAACTCCTCTAGAAAACCCCTTAACGGATCGCTAAAACAAATCTACTCGGCGACGTTAAACTTCGTAAGTAATACTGATTTCCTTTCACTAAGATTTATGTTAGTCGGTATAATTCACAAGTTCAGTGCAGTGAAACTTCTGCGGGTTTTACTTTATGTGCCAACTTAACCGACACTTGGGTTTAGTGTACACGCCTTTTTCGCTCCAAATGTACTTTTTATGTTAAAAATGTTAAGGAAATAAAAGAGTTGTGTTAACGAAGTTTCAGCTGTTTGTGTTAATTGTGATGTATCTTTGTTGAGTCCCGCTGGGGTCCCGACGGGGTCCCGGTGTACTCGCAGTACCAGGTTTAATACCTGACATTATTTTAATTTATTTATCCGTGTTTGCCATTTGTAGAGACTTTAAAATGACTTAAGTTACTTAAAACGCAATTTATTTAGAAAAGTGTTACACAATTTTTTTGACGACTGATTAATGATAGGATTTTGAACATTTTACCGATTATTGAAATGTGCGGATGAAAATAATGACACTGTAACACAATACCTATTGCATCTCCCTTTTGTGAATCAGGACAGTGATTAAAAAAGTTTTTGTATTGAAAAACTAAAGCTTCTCTATTTGAAATGAACAAAGGACAAAAATGCAGTATTAAATAAAACACAGAAACATGAGACTTTGACATTCCTACATGAATTGTCTCTTTTGCTGATGGTTGTGACAAACTATATGAGGTACCTCGACAAATAATTTAGTTTATTCTCAATACAATTACAATCATTTTTATGAAAGATCAAGACAAGGTATTAAAAAACTATCAACAACAATAAGTTAAACTTTAAAACCGATATCAATGAGAGCAGTATCTCTCGGCCGCAGCCTCCCCCCCCGCGCCGCAGCCGTCCCGCGGGCATCGAGATGTTTCAACAACTTTTATTGCTTAACTAGTTGAGACGCGCGGCGCTGTCTGACACTCTAAGCTTTGTGATCGGAAGAAGGAAGGGTGACTAGTCATTGTTAAATAAAAATAGAGAAGTGGTTTAAATATCAGGAGATTATGAGTGTGGAAAAAAAAATATAAGTATATATATTTTTACAGTAGTACCTACATAGTTTGTAGTAGAAGATTCGAGTGCAATGCTCAAAGTTCAAATTATTAAACATTAACAATTTACTTCAATAACACAACTACAGGCTATTAATTCCCATATTTTTTATCTAACGAAACTTGTAATGAAGTAATAAACTCCTGTCAGTTACTTTATACGTTCATCATTGAATGTTCACGACAGTAAGTAGACATAATACACATCTTTGTCAAGTCAATGTTCCCTCACAAACTACGTACCAACATTATTTAACTGTTGAGCACAACAACATAATAAATTCCGTTTATTATTCTCTCCGAGATAAGGGCGGAGATAATATAAAAATCTGTCGCACGTATCGTACGTATCGCACGGATCGCACGCATCGCACGTATGGTGAATACAGGTTTATTTGCACGCGGCCCGGCGTTAAGTGTTGACGAGTTTTTCACGAGAAATTTACGCATAACATGTAAATTTCCTTTATGTTCCCCTTGTGTGAGATGACGGGATTTAGGCGGGGTACACGACAGATTCTTTTTATATAGTTTTTTTTTTTTTTTTTGAGTTAGATGGTATTGTTTTAAATTATATAGCCGTTGTAATTGGTAAGTCAGAATTGTAATTGTTACCGTTGTAATTGGAAGTAAAATAAAATAAGTCAGTATTTTGAGAAATTGGAAATTGAGGAAGGAAAATAATAAAGATTTAAACTTACTTTCAAGGTACTTAATAAACAACTTTCAAGCATTGTTCCTTAAATATTACTTGTTGACTTTCGCATTTACTGTTCTATTTTTATCTAGATATTAAATTTGATCTGATACTGATC
This sequence comes from Helicoverpa zea x Helicoverpa armigera, assembly GCA_033682625.1. Classification (NCBI taxonomy): domain Eukaryota; kingdom Metazoa; phylum Arthropoda; class Insecta; order Lepidoptera; family Noctuidae; genus Helicoverpa; species Helicoverpa zea x Helicoverpa armigera. The sequence goes on from JAWIIS010000028.1 coordinate 13,228,175, forward strand.
TATTTTTACGCAAATGTGGCAGAGAACTTCTTAATTATATGAAGTAGTTTAATCTTGTCAATACTTGTTACATAAATCTGAGCCCATATTTCATATGCAACCAGCCTAAATCTCACAAGAAACATAATACGCGTAGAAAATGTAACATTTTATGAGAACTCAAAGAGGCGATAGGTCGGATGTGCAAATTTCACAAATTCTTACTTGTAACATGAAACAATTGGACTTTTTGTTCCTTAACTGGCAATTTTACCGACTTCGGTAACGCTTTCACGGGGTGAAGTAACTCCACATGTTATATATGTATGTATGGATGTTTGTGTGTGTGTATGCTTCTGATATCTAAGGAGTTTGGCATTGGATTTTGTTAACGTCGTGGGAACGGATTTGTGAAGTTTTATGAAGCAGATTTTAAAACAGGTGACTTTGTACTTTTGTGAGTGTATCTGTATTTGTAATGAGAAATTGGTTTAAGATGATAGGGGAAAATGCATTGAAAAGATACAGGTTACTATCAAGGTTATACCAGTATACCAAGGTTATACAGGTATTACCAGTTATAAATCAATAGTTATAGTACTATGATTTCTTATTTATAAATATGAATATAAATGACTTTATTCAAAGCCTGTTTCTTTGATTAAGTAAATCGATTTAGTATGATCGTTTTGTTCTATCTCTGAATTGAAAGAGAATATTAATAAGACAAGATACACCGATATCCCCGACTGCAAAATATAAAAATAATTTTCGTTGCATTCCTAGCAGGTTTATTAAAAATTTTCTCTCTAAACTCCAGCTAATAATAAAAATGTTTGCACAAAAAACCGCAGGCGACAACTAGTCCACAAAGTAATATAAAACACGAATACAATTGTGAAATTGAAACACAATTGTAGCAAATATTAAAGTTGCATTCGTAGCAGCAACTGCTACGGCTACGGGATATTGCAAATACGTGCTACAAATGGTGCTTGTTAGCTACGCAGCTACGCCGCTACGGAGCTACGCCGCTACGACGCTACGAGCGTAGCGCTCTGTTGCTTGTATTCGTGTTGAGAATTTGATTATGCAATTTACTGTTACTGTTACTGTTACAGCCTTTTTTTTTTTTTTTTTTTTTTTTTTTTTTTTTTTTTTTTTTTTTTTTATTGTCCCACTGCTGGGCACAGGCCTCCTCTCACATGGAGAAGGATTGAGCATTAATCACCACGCTTGCTCAATGCGGGTTGGTGATTTCAGACTTTATAGTCCAGGTTTCCTCAAGATGTTTTCCTTCACCTTTTTATCAGCCATTGGTGTCTAAGTATACTTAGAAAGTACATACAAACTTAGAAAAGTTGCATTGGTACTTGCCTGACCCTGGAATCGAACCCACACCCTCATACTCGAAAGGTTGGTTCTTTACCCACTAGGCCACCACGACTTTTATTTGATTATGCAATTTAACTTTGAGATATTGTATGAGATTTTTCTTGGAGTTTTATTGATATTGGAGAAGAATGGATGCTGGTTATTTCAATGTATGGTCTACTTTGTTTTAAGTTGAAATAAATGCAAAACACAGTTTATTGAAAGTACCCAATTAGATCATGTGCCAATAAAACTGTTTATAAATTAAACATGAATATCAGTTTGAGACTAAATACTTACTAAGTCAATTAATTATAAAATCTGAGAGCTATATTATAACTTTACAGTAAAATGAAAAACAGAGAAAAATGTAGAATGTATTGAATGCGTATGGTTAGCACGGCGAGTGGCTGAATGGCGCTGATTACTGATCAGCCCCATTGACCGGATTACTCATTAATTTATCGAATAATCATTAATGAATGGAAACATGCACTCAGTATCGCTCAGTATTCCATGAGCGAGCGAAATGTTTTCATTCGCAATTTATTTCATAAATAATATGGTATGAGACTATAAAAAGCAAAAAATAACTTTTAACACTACGTAAACTAAATTTTGTCGTGTCGGGGGACCGCTCTAATTCATTACTTTAGATACGTGTTTTTTTTTTTAAACGAATGTTGTAATTAGGTAGGTATCATTTGATTTATGTAAGTATTTATGAAGGTAAAAAGCGGTCCCCCGACACGTCAAAATTTAGTTTACGTAGTGTTAAAAGTTATTTTTTGCTTTTTATAGGGTTTACTTTTTTTGGGTCGGGGGTTTTTTTAAATTTATAATTTAATTTTATTTCATGCTTTTTAAAGGAGCTCCTTAATTTTTCCTTCTTTAATTTAATTTATTTTATCTTAAGATTGGGTCGCTATATGCGATCTCGGCCAAAGGAAGCTGTTTTATAATCCTCATGACAAACTGGCTCGATTGGGAAACAATAAAGACCTTTGGACATTCTAGATTTTCAGCAAAAATATAAATCGGTTTATCCGTTTCATTCCGGTATTCCAGGGTTTCATCCGCCATATCCCATTTCCAGCATCAGGTTCTCGTCAATCAGAAACATGAAGAGAACTCGTCAAGACAAATTCAACGAGCCCAAACTCGATGGGTTTACTAAAAGGCAGTTCAGGGTTACGTCTCCTACCTTTGTGCCCTAACAGCAGACCAGCTCAGTGGTTCCAGAAGACATTAGTGTTTCAAATTTCAGATTCCACATATACTTGCAAGTAAACTGAGCGTGTAACATTCCTATCACATCTAGCAAACGAGCTGATGACCTTGAAGACCTGAACCGATTTCCACCAAACATAGCTAAGAACACTCCCGACTGGCATACCTTTTAAACAAAAAAAACCGCATTACAATCGGATCATCCGTTTGGGAGCTACGATGCCACATACACACACACACACACACACACACACACACACACACACACACATACACACACAGACACGTCAAACTTATAACACCCCGTCGTTTTTGCGTCGGGGGTTAAAAATTGTCATTAATGGGAGTATTTAAATTAGTTTGGTTTATAGTCCAAATCCATTCCGTATTGTAGGCTCTTAGAATATTAATATGATTGATTTTATATTTGCCAAGAGTGGATCTCAGTAATGTATGTTTTATTTCAAGAAAATTAAAAACATCAATTTGATACAGTTACTAGTTACATTAATTTAGCACTCAAGCTGAAGTTACTTAGGCACTTATTTTTTTCTGCTCTAATACATGAAGCAAACTTCCCTGATATCACAAGAAAATTATCATTTACATCTAAATTATTCAACATTAGGTACTTTGTGAAACTGAAAACAATAACATCGTCCACATTCCCCCACGCAAGCTTTGTGTAACTTTCAAACAATCGAATTATCCCTATCATTGATTTTAATGAAAATTATTTACAGCTTCAGCACACATTAGCAGCTCTTTATTAAAACCGATCTGCTTTGCAACTTCGCATCCACCCAATTACATCCGGTGACTGGTATAATTCCAATAAATTGAAATAAACTTCATTATTCGAGTTCGCATAGCTCAGAGATATCGAAGACTTTGTTATATACTTGTTATTGAGTTTCTTTCTTGTTCTGTTGCGATGATGAACACAATTTGTGGTTAAATGGGGTAAACGCCATATTGTAGCGTTAAGTACCGTGTTTTAGGGTTAAATTCGCGGTTTTAGTAATGGCTGTTCTTGTTTCACATGTTGAATATACTCGCATAGACACATTTTGAAACCATGCATCTATTTTCACTACAAAGTTCTATAAGGAACTTTGTAGTTCTATAAGCAACTTTGAAGTGTCAAATAATTCGCGTAGCTGTCAGAGTAGCACAATCAATCAATTATTAATTGAACAATAACAACAAACAACACTTAGAGCACTATCTCGAGATGTATCTCGTGTGTATCCGCCATCCATCACGCGCCTCGGAGGACCAATTACTGAGGCTGTAATTGAGTGTCGCGTCTTATCGCTACCCACGACGCCTTATTAAAAAACTTTCAGCTTTTTTTTACTTTATTAATTTCTGTTTTTTTTTTTGAAATTATAATTTTGTTTTGTTCAGGTTTCAGAGGGAAGTGATTTTCTTTTGTGGAATATTTTTGTGTTTTTGGTATCTGTCTGTGTGGGTTGTATAGATCGTCTTTTAACGTGATTTTGGTATTTTAATTAGGGCTTAAAATAGATTTCTTTTGAGAATATAAATCTTTTGTCTTGTATCTATGAAAGTATTTTGACCATTTATTTTGTATACAGTGTAGTTTCTTGAGTATTTTACAAACATTATCGTCGATTCAAGATTGTTCAAGTACTTACAAGTTAACTAATACGATCAGCCGCGTCAAGTGTAATACGATTTCACAAGTTCAGTGCATCGTATGCTGCACTCCTCGGCGTTGCAGCGTCAATATGTCGCGCAGTCTATGTTTAATGCATTAATTGCTGTTTCAAATGTGTTAACTTGAAACTCAACAATTTACATTTCATCGAATTATGGCAACAAGTTTTAACATTTTACCATCTATACTTAATGCAATGTGTTTGTTTGTATTCTACAGCTCCAAACGGAACTGATTTGAAAAATTCCTTCACTGTTGGAAATCTGCGCTCTTCCTGAGTAACATCTATAGGCTGTATTTTATTTTGGTACGGGCAACGGCTAGTGTTTTATAAACTTTGTTGAACTATTGGATACACGGATAGACTAAAGTACATAAATAATAGCAGAAATCGAGGATGTCATAACTTATTTCAGCTTTTTGATCGGCTTTTGTGGAGTTCCCACAGCGGCCATTGTTTATACATTGTCAAATGATAGATAGACAGTACCCACACAAAAAAACTATGTACATAAAAATCGAAATCTCTATTTAATATTCTGTAGACATCAAAAACCCGCATGCATTGTCTAAACTAAAACATATTCCATTAGAAACTTAGCCTGAAGTAGAATACAATTAGTTTTACGTGAACACGAGGTACAATCGAAGGCAGTCAATATTGCCTCACGCGAATTGCACCAAGTTTGGGAACAAAGTACAGTCGCGAGCAATTTGAGACCTCGCGAGCATGTATGCTCTCAAATGCTTGCTTTTGAGCAAATATTTTCAATAGATCGATGTTACTGCTAAAGGTAATTGTCTTTGCGAAGTTTTGATGTTTGATACTGATTCTTCAAGCGTAGATATACATAATAGAAAAGCATCTCATATGTATTTATTTGTACAATGTAAAGACCAGACAGGAGATGCTTTATTGCTAACTATGATTAAACGTCATGAGATATTTCACATTTAATGTATTGCTTAAAACCGTATAGAAAAACTTTATATTTTTATGGCCCGGAAATTAAACTTGAATTGTCACTTACTAAGAACTAGATGAGTCTATCCTTCGACCTACGATTTTCCACCCCTCTCTACTTATGTACATTTGCAACGTGAATGTAAATCTGTTTGTAAGTAGTTGCTAGAACTCGCTAATTAATACAGATTATGTGTTCCGCCCGCCGGTGCAGGATAGGTACATCAGGATAACGTGCTGTTATCCGCTACTGAACTACAAACAAACTATTGATGCTTAGAGGAATTGTAAAATGGAATCCTGTCAGATCGTAGCACCTAATCTCTAACAGTTTAAACATAATTCTGTATTTTATATATTTTGACTGACTACAACACTCTTCTATGAAATGAAATGAAATCGTTTCTTTTGCAATGTTTATAACGAGCAGATCCCTAGTTTTATTTGGAACCGTGCAAATAGTGTGACTTTTCATAGGAGCCTGCAAAGGCCTATTTGAAATAAAAACATTTGACTTTTGATTTAAAACATGCAAAATCACAAATTTCCCTATTTGTGTTGTCACGGGATTTATGACAAAAAAGCTTGTCACCGTTTTTGTATTTCCCTAACCCTCTTCAATAAGACATCATCTTTCTTTGAGTATCAATTTTAAATTGCAAAAATATTCCAATCTTACACTCCGATGAATACCCACAATAACTGGGAACCAAAAACGAAAGAACAAAAAGCTTGTTGACAGAGTTATAGGCATGGCCGCCATTGCGCGAGTTCCGACCGACGCAACAAAACACGCGCGTCGTGCGTGCGACGCGACCGGTGCGACGCAGTTATACCTCAATCAACATCGGATTCCAAAACTATTTTCCATGAAGGTACCTATTGTTTTTGTGGGAGTATAAGTTCCTGTGGCAATTCGAGCACAATGGAATGCCAGTTCTTCTATTGTGATATATTTTCGTTGATGAATTGAAACCACCACATAATTATGTAAATAAAATCTCAGCGCTAAAGCAGAATGCATTTTTGTTGTATAGAGGTAGTTTAATGTGGATCGTAATATTTCTCTCTGCGTAATAAATTCTATACAGGCAACATTTTTACCTCCCTTCCGCTCTTAAGACTTAGCAAAGTAACAGAAAGGACGCAGACCATAATTTAGTTAGCAACGGCAAAGTTGTCACGTACTTCCATACCTTGGAGAAGAATGCTGCTGCCTTCGAGTATGAAACCTCTAATAGAGCGCTGCTGTTGACGTCAACGTGGTAACTTACGCAAATATAACAATTGTAATCTATCAAATTGTTGCAACAAAGATTGTAAAATTATCCTGGAATCAAAGCCTTTGGAAATACTCACCAACGAATGCCAATTTGGGGCAGTAATTAAGTAGCTGCTGCTCTGTAAATATCACAACAACCAAATTACTGTCACATAATTATGTAGGTATTTTTTTATAAAGTTCGAATTCATGATTGCCATAACAATTCATGTCATTTAGTATCTTTATTTTGCGAGATACAAGACCAAAAAAAACTTTTTTCTCATTTATAAAGTTCGTTTAATTCATACGCTAACCTGTCCCCTTTGAGCCCCCCTCGCCCCTGGCCCCTCGGTCCTCCTGTCAGATGTTTTATTAAGGAGAAGTTTAATCACACGCCCCTCGCGACTAACTTGAGGAATTTCTGAATTAACTTGTGCTAGTAATGAGAGGGCGAGTGTGCTGCGTGCGTCCCCTATGTTTATGATGTTCATGTTATGATAAATGGCAGGAGTTCGCATTGCTATTACGGTTAGTTAAATACCGTGAATGGCTTCATAATATGGTCGTGTTGTGGCATGGAAGCCAAATTACAACGGAATGTGTTACCATACCACAAGATCGGTTTTAGACAGTGAATCATTCAATACGAGTACCTTCGATGAATCCATCAATGTTAATCGATATAATTACAAGGAAAACATAATAATAGGCTTTGAATAAAACAGTAATAGTTACCTACCCGATCCTTTCTTTCTATTCGATATTGTACTGAGGTCAGCTGGGCCTATTGAGGTAGGTAACTATTAATAGGCCCAGCTGACCTCAGTACAATATCGAATAGAAAGAAAGGATCGATGCCAATTAGTGTACGAATACCGGTGGATTTAATTTATATTTTATTGAACAATCAAAAGTCTGGGGCTGAGTCTCGGCTTTGAGATTGATTATCTGAGATACCTATTGTCTTTGTGACTACAGATTTCAGCTTAAATTCCAATAGAAGCTTAATTGTATAAAACCTTGAAAACACAATACATTAGATGACATTAATTTTGAGTCGGTTATCGAACGATCATCAATAGCTATCTATGGAACATATTCCCGAAGTTAGAGTGAACTGAACAAGCATCGATGTTTGCATGTAGATAATGGTATCTCCCGCCGAGAATTCAATAAACCGCTCTCTCATGTAAAGATTAAACTTGAGCAAACTTTTCAAACCTCCCCAGATGCTGATTGGATCAAATAAACGTAACTACGTCTCGTGTTGACGCTCTTAACATGACGTTTTAAATATGTTTTGACAGAGTCGGCTGGTTTTGTTAGAAGTTCTCCGGGTATTTGTTCAATGTAAAGAATTTAGTTGTACCTACTTACATATGTATATCAAAAGAAGTCTTGGTTTGACCTCGCTTATCTCTGGGTTGGATTTGAGAAAATATTTGTGCGTTCGTTTCTTGTGGAAGGTCAAGGACTTTTTAACCTCATGACATGGCCCTAATCGTGAGGATAAAAAGTCATGTCCAAGTGATGAGTTGCATAGAGTCAGAAGCCACGGAGGGGTGAAATCGTTTGGCATAGCAAGTTATATGTTTTAAAGTAAAGAAAAAAAATATTGTGTGAAGGAATTCCGGTCCCTAAATAAATTTTCTTGGTGAAAATAGTGTTTGTGTGGAGTGAGAATGAGATTAACGACGACTTTTATTGTTTCCCCCGTCAACGCCCGCGCGCCTTTGATGTATTTATTCGGGCAACTATTACTTATTTTATGGACTGAAAACTTTACTAAACAATATGCGAGATGACGTGTTTATTATTTTTTTATTGATGTTATTTTGGGGGCACATAAATGTAAAGGGTCATCCTGTTTATTTATTTTTGTGATAGAAAGTTAGGTTAGCACTTTAGCAGGTCCGCTTTTTACTATTATACAAAGACTAGCTTCTGCCGGCGGTTTCACCCGCATCCCGTGGGAACTACTTCCCGTACCGGGATAAAAAGTAGCCTATAGCCTTCCTCGATAAATGGGCTATCTAACTCTGAAAGAAATTTTCAAATCGGCCAGTAGTTCCTGAGATTAGCGCGTTCAAACAAACAAACAAACTCTTCAGCTTTATAATATTATACAAAGATATCATTTCAGGCAATCTACCACTTAATTAATTTGTTGCCAAAAAATTTCACTGTCCTCTAAATTCCTTGAGTCAACTTGAAACATACTAAAATGCTTCCCGCATCTAAATATGCTACAAGCCATCTTACCGAAGTAGCAAGTAGTAGCGAAACAACAGAGGTAAGATAAGCACATCGGAGCACATTGGGGCATATTGCCGGTTCAGTGAAGTCAGCGTCCCTGCGGGTCGCTTAGTGACCCATAAATCGCTCGTACGACTCGCACGACATTCGATGTACGGTCGGTTTAAGTGTAAGTAAGCTTTACGTGTGCAGTTTTGGTCTTCCCATGTTACATAAAGTTTATAGGTAGATGTCAATGTTGTTCTTATGGCGGATACATCGTGATCTATCAACGCACAGCTGAAACCACTGGACGGATCGGGCTGAAATTTGGCATGCAGGTAGATGTTATGACGTAGGCATCCGCTAAGAAAGGATTTTGATCAATTCTACCCCCAAGGGGATGAAAGTTTGTATGAAACTTTGTCAATTTTAAACCGATCGGACTGAGACTTTGCATGCATAAAGCTACTATGGCGTAGGCAACCCTTAAGAAAGCATTTTGACAAATTCCATCTCTAAGGGGATAAAATAGGGGATGAAAGTTTGTCTACATCTTCGTAGATTTTATGAAGAAGTCCTGATGACGAATCAGAATTTTATGATGACGTTCGCTTAAATACGATTTTGATTAATTCAACACCCATTCAACCCCCACGGGTGATAAAATAAGGGATGATGAAGGATGTAAAATGTATTAGTTTGAACCTATCAGTACGTAATGGAACGAACAAAATGATGTTTAGTTCTAAATGTTGAGAAGTTCTGCCTACCGCTATTAGATGGCGCTGTGCATTTTCGTCTCATTTCTGAATCGCGGTGTTAAGATTCTCCGCCAGTTAATTACCTTCGAACTGAACTGTAGGTAATCTGTTTGTTTGGTTGCTGCGGATTGCCTTCCTCACTGACATATTAAATATAAATTTTATTAGCGGATTATATGTTCTTTTCTTGGCATTTTGTTTTGGTTAGTCGTTTTGGTCATAGACTGCGACTGCGTTGTATTTGTGTACAAAGAAGTTTTGTAGGCCCTAATTTTTTACACACGCTAAACAAAAGTAAAGCCGCAAAAACCATACCTAATTAATAATAATACTTCTTAACGCGAGCGAAGCCGCGGGTAAAAGCTAGTTATACATATACCTAGGAGTACATTATGAAAATCGGTTGGCCAGTTCTCATTGTACTGAAAGATTCTATGTACTTTCAGAAATGTTTAATCCATGAAAGCTTAGTTAAGTAGAATAGCTCTATATACGCCCACAATATAATGGCGTGAAGACGGTTACAGTCTAGACAAAAGATTAGCTAGGTTCTTAGAACTATTCGTCCATGTCCTCTGAAGTGTCCACACGAGTAATCTCGTTTAAACGTTTTATAGGTAGGTACAGTTTTAGTTTAGACAATGCAAATACAGTATTCATTATTATAAGGCAATCATTCGTGAAATCAAAACCTAGTGTAGATGGCAATTCTATCAAAAATAGTGAGTTAAGTTTTTCGAAGGACACGTAGGTACGTCATCCACCAATTGATAGAACCAAGTAGTCCTAGTAAGTAAATCGGAATGGTCTTTATATGATATTGTGAGTGGGTTTACATTGTGTAGGTAGGTATGTAAGTTTAATCACTGTTATCTCTTAATCTAGGCCTTCTGTAACAAAAATGGTAGCAGTGTAGGTGTGTGCTAAGCCCACACACAGAAGTTTATCTCTTTACAAATTAGAATATCCAATAGTTTGTTCTCTGTTGATTTAATGTGGTAAAACTATTAAATGACATAAGTAATCATGTACTTCAAGTCTTCATTCCATTACTAGGACGGTCATTTTCCGATAGACTAAATATCATAGGTAAAGCTCTTCCTAATTGAAGAAGCGCGAGCTTACATTGGAGACGAGTCCACAAGCAGAGCGCGATTTGTCTGCAGGACAGGGTTGCTAGTAATGCTAGTTGAAATAAAAAAAAAACTATATAGGTACTTCTTCAGATATCAGCATATCATTCATGTTGATGATTTTTTATCAGTGATATTAACCCCTCTGCTCGACAAGGTTTTGACATATGACTTTACCGTTGATTGATTCGGCGGGATATTTTGAATCGCGACATGGAAGTCAAAAATTTGTACTAACTTTCAACATATGAATTCTAAGTCCGTAATGCGTGATCAGAAGTATTTTAACTAGGTATAACTTTAGAGCTCACTTATTTGACAACAACGTGCGAAGGTCAAATGGGGTCAGTTAATTCAGAAAAAGATAATAATTAATAATTACGGAGTTTTTAAGTCTATCAAAAAGTTAGGCATTTAAAATTTGGTGAAAACTTACCAATGAGGGTTTTTGAAATTTTTTCTGCCACCGGGTGGCGCCACGTATGCGTCTGGTCCAAACAGCTGTCAAATAGTATGGAATTGTAGGTGCCGAACTTATTGTTTATTGAAATTCTGTTATATTGGAAGTGTTATTGATTTTATTATGGACTACGGTCAGAATAAGGTTTCCGAACTAAAAATTGAGCTAAGAGAGAGGGTGCAAAAGTCACTGGTACTAAGGAAAAGCTTGTTGAAAAATTTGTTAACACAATATGATTTAGTTTTTTTTATTTACTCAACCGCAATAGTAAAACAATAATGCAGTGCTTTAATTATAAAATAAAAAAACACTAAAATCGTTCACTATTCATAGTAAAGATAAGCACTTTGACAGTTATTAGACCTGACGACTCGGTGCTGCCACCTCGTGGATTGCCATTTTACAAAACCCTCATTAATAATCGCATCACTTTCTCAAACACAACACAAACGTCATATTTATAACATTTTCAATCCGTTGCAACACATTTCGTGCACTTATTTATGTTCAATAATTAAACAATCAGCACATAAAATACACAATAAAAATGAACAATTTACAAGATCAAAGTCACAGACAAGTAGACTTTGGAATAGAGTTTTTTTTTTTCAATCAGCGGTGTGCATTCGATACCTAACTGCCACACTCAGAGTCATTTAAGTTACGTCCTCTACTTATTTATGTCTTCTATTTACTTACCAAGGATTAGGAGTTATGATTAATGCTCCTGCTCCACCTGCGTTAGCGTTAACGTTAATGTCAATGGCCAACTACACGTTACTTATTACATTAAAAATGCGTGTTGGCTACACTTAGGTACAATTCAGCAAAGAGTTAATCCCTCATGAAGTAACGCGTTAAGACACATTAAAGAGGTTAAACTCAGACAGACAAAATAATTCTAAAAACTAAAGCTTTCTCATTTGACCATTCCATTATCGTGCTCGTAAAATGCAGTTACAACTTAAACAAAGTATCTACACTCGTCCTTGCATGCGTGCAATGAGATGGCATTAATGTAGCCAACATCACTAAGCGCGCTAAGCTACGCACTAAAACCCTTTGATGTGTCCAAAAAACCGACACCCGAGTTATCGCTTAACGTTTAATGCTATTCATAATGCCATTTGTATAAATTGCCATTAAAACGTTGGCCACATCTGCGTAATGCCAAAATTTAACGCGTTAAGACGCAGGTGGAGCAGTTTAGAGATAATGAATTAACAACGCATCAGAAACATAAAACACAGTGATTATCACCTCATGAAGTTACCAAAAACAGATGAGCCGTTTAATCTGGCAACCCCGTTCCGGGATTATTCGACACGTCGCGCCTTTGGCACCAATTTTCGGCCAGCAATTAGTGATGCGCGTCAATCGTGCTTTGGGGATTACGGATCAAGTGAAAAAGGTACGAATGGTTTGCTTACCTTGCCACGTACGGAAATTAAGGTGATCATCCACTAAACTTGTAGTTTTAGCCAGCTGTACAGTCTCGGAATGTTTTTGGGGCCGGTTTTTTATAGCAATTTTTTTTTCTATTATTTCATCATATCTTTAACAGGGTGGTAGGTTAGTTAGTGATCCTTTACCACCTTTAAATGTAGGTATGTAATCATCATCATCATCATCAGCCTATCGCAGTCCACTGCTGGACATAGGCCTCTCCAAGTGCACGCCACTGAGATCGATTTTCGGCTACTCGCATCCAGCTCCTGCCAGCCGTCTTGCGCAAGTCATCACTCCACCGTGCCTGAGGACGTCCTACACTACGCTTGCCGAGTCGTGGTCTCCACTCTAGAACTCGTTTACCCCAACGGTTATCGGTTCTTCGGCTAATATGGCCAGCCCACTGCCACTTCAGCTTGCTGATTCGGTGGGCTATGTCGATGACCTTGGTTCTCTGACGGATTACCTCATTTCTGATGCGATCCCTCAGAGAAATGCCAAGCATAGCCCTTTCCATAGCCCGCTGAGCGACTTTAAACTTGTGGACCAGCCGTACCGTCAGTGTCCACGTTTCGGCTCCGTAAGTCATGACAGGTAGGACGCACTGATTGAAGACTTTCGTCTTTAGGCACTGTGGGATCGACGATGTTAGGACTCGACGTAGCTTCCCAAATGCAGCCCAACCCAACTGAATTCTCCTATTCACCTCGTCCTCAAAGTTGTTTCTACCTAACTGCAATGTCTGCCCGAGGTATACATATTTCCGAACAACTTCGAGAACGGCGCCGTGTATCGCAATCGGTTCCGGTAGAACATGTTCATTGAACATGACCTTGGTTTTGTCCAAGTTCATCCGTAGGCCGATGCGTAGAGAAGATTCAGCCAGGTCGTTCAGCATTTGTTGTAGGTCCTGCAGCGTTTCTGCCATGATGACGATATCGTCAGCAAATCGCAAGTGAGAGATGTGTTCGCCATTGATGTTGATGCCACGTCCTTTCCAGTTCAGCGTCTTGAACATATCCTCCATTGCATTAGTGAACAGTTTCGGGGAAATAACATCCCCTTGTCTCACTCCTCGATGCAACGGTATGGGCCTAGTTTGCTGATTTTGTACTTGGACGGACATTGTAGCGGCTTCGTAGAGACATCTCATCACTTGGATGTATCGCCAATCTACTTGACAACGCTGCAGGGACTCCAGAACAGACCAGATTTCAACCGAGTCAAAGGCCTTCTCATAGTCCACAAATGCTAGACACAGGGGCTGATTATACTCTTCGGTCTTCTGTATAATCTGCCGCACTGTGTGGATGTGGTCTATGGTGCCGTATCCGCTCCGAAACCCAGCCTGCTCCGGTGGTTGGAATTCGTCGAGTCTTCGCGCAAGTCGGTTCGTGATCACTCTTGAGAACAGCTTATATACTTGGCTTAGGAGGGAAATGGGTCGATAGTTCTTCAACTGGGTTTTGTCTCCCTTTTTGAAGAACAGGACGACAACACTCCTACTCCACGCCTCTGGAGTTCTCCCTTCAAACAGGACGGCATTAAAAAGCTTCTGGAGCTCCCCCAGTACGGGCTTTCCTCCTGCTTTTAATAGCTCTGTTGTAATGCCATCCTCGCCAGGGGCTTTTCCATTTTTGAGCTGTCTCAGAGCGATCTCGATTTCGCCACTGCTGACTTCTGGCAGGTCTTCGGTGAAATGGCGCGTTAATGTGGCTCTAGAATCCTCATTTCCGGGATCAGGTCGAGATGCATGCGATGCGTATAACCGGCCATAGAAATTTTCCACTTCCGAAAGGACTGCCGGCACCGAAGAAACGACTTCTCCACTTGTTGTGGTCAGCTTCGTCAAGTGGCTTCTTCCAAGAGATTGTACGAACACCTTTGACCCCCGATTCAGCTCAATTGCTCTTTCAATGTCAAGAGTATTGGAGCACCGGAGGTCGCGTCGTACGTGCTTGTTGATCTCTTGGTTTAGAGCCCGCTTAGCTGACGAAGTGACAGGTGGGTTTTCACGTCGTCTCTTCATAAGCCCTAATGTCTCTTCCGAAAGCTTTGATTTCTTGCCCTTACGCTGCATGTTACAGAATCTCGAACCTTCCTCCCTGAGGATCCGAACCACATTTTCGTGGTTCTGGTTAACGTCTGTTGTGGTTTCCACGGCGGCAAATCGGTTCTCCAAATTTGACTGGAGCGTTTCAGATCCTGTCATGGTTTGGAGCAGTGTTGGTCGGAGCCTGGCCTTCATCAGACGGAAACGTTCAGCCTTGAAGTTGATATTCAGAGAGCCTCGGACAAGTCGGTGATCGCTACCGGTATTAAACCTATTGATCACGGAGACGTCTCTGAATATGTGCTTCTTGTTCGTCATGATGAAGTCAATCTCATTTTTAGTCATAGTGTCGGGGCTTTGCCACGTCCACTTTCTTTGGGGCTGCTTTTTGAAAAAAGAGTTCATCAAAAAGAGCCCCTCACGTTCGAGGAAGTTGACGAGCATTTGCCCCCTATGATTCCTGCTTCCAAATCCATGGGATCCTACTGCCGATTCGCCGCAAATCTGTACTCCCACTTTAGCGTTAAAGTCCCCCATGACAACGGTGTAATGGGTCTTTGTAGTGAAGTGGAGGGCCCTTGATATATCATCAAACATATCCTCCACTTCATCGTCTGAATGTGTCGAGGTCGGTGCGTACACTTGCACTACCTTGAGGCTATACCTGTCGGTGAGCTTTAAGATAAGGTACGCTACCCTGTTCGACACACTAGACACCTCCACAACGTTATCAGCTAGGGACTTATTAACCAGAAACCCAACGCCACCTTGGGATTGTTGGTCTCCCTCTCGGAAGTACATTAGGTGACCTGATTCGAGGGTTATGGTGTCCTCCCCCTCTCTTCGAACTTCACATAACCCTAATATGTGCCACCTAATCTTCCCAAGTTCCACCTCGAGTTGCGCCAGATGCGAGTCAAGCCGTAGCGTGCGGCCGTTGTACGTCGCCAGAGTCAGTTTTGTTTGGTGGCCTCCCGTAACCCGGAGATTCTTCGCACCCCCTGCCCCGCCGTAACCACGGTCGCCACCATGACCGGGAATAGCGGGACTGCCGGGAACTAGGGGCCGTGGCTTTTTTGTGCTGCTCATAGAGGTATTTAGCCTACTGCTATCACGCTGGCCAGACGGGTTGATAGAGGGTTTTTTCCGAGTTTTCCTTCTCTTGCACTGGTGTTTGGTGCATTTTATACTCCATTAGTCGACTTTTACGACACCCACTGGAAGAAGGGGTAGCGACATATGTATTCTTAAGCCGTCGCTACACGGCATAACGGCATAACGGTATGTAATGTAATGGTACAATTAATGTTTAACTAATTTTATTTTATTATTAATTTAATTAATTTGCTTGCCATATTATATGAATAGATTTTATGAATATGGAAAAATATGCCTACATAATTATTTTAAAATTAAATGGAAACTCATTGACACAGCTCATTTGTGGGGTCATCATCATAATGAGGTGCGAACCGTTATAACATTAACAAATAAATCAATCGCCAGCCGATACGCGAACCGAATTGATGCTAATTAGTTCGCTTGTTACAGTTAGACTCGGCAAACACCTAAATTGTTGTAGTTATTCGCTTCACGCATACGGTATGTTTAGGATGTAGTCAAATTGATAAATAATGGGGATCAGTGTTTATGAAATTGATATGTTTCAATTAAGTAAATGAGTCTTTTAACAGCGTCCTTGCACGCCCTGAAATAACTGTCAAAGGTTAATTACCAAATTAAATTCAACCTTTCATTTAACCACATAACAATAATAGGTTCTAATACCAATGTAAGTGATTTAAGCACTGATGCAATTTGTAATCCATTATCTAAAGCGCCCATCTATCTATTACCTATCTATGCGCTGAGCTTATAATAACTAGAGCTATGCACAATCCAAATATTAATCAAGTAGTAATATAGCGCGCTGTTCCGACAGCCAGCCGGCACTAGATACCGAAGTTATTATACCCTCGTCTGTAATCACCAGGCGTTTTACAAGATCTATTGTATCCGCAATATTGGACCTCGCTAATGGACGGTGGAACCTATTAAATCCTGAAATTGATATACCAATTTGTTACGTAGCCCTATCGTATCGAGCGATATTATGCCCGTTAAGATTCACCGTCAAAACTAAAATATATCTCAGAAAAATCGCGGTGTTGACTAAAGTTAAACATTGTTCGTAGGTGACATAAGCTATGGATATTGTAAGTTATTTACAAGGCCGGGTTTAGTGCGGCCTGTTCTGAGCCAGCTTTATAGGCACGCCGTTAGGCTAGCCGTATGCTTCATAATGGCGGCAATTTTCTTCCATATTGCTGAGATACACTTGGGAGTGACGAAATTTATGAACAGGAGTTTGGTGTCTGAGCTAATGTTCAAGTGCTATTTGAATATAGTTCAGTACCTTGTACACTGACATTTTATTTTTAGTGTAAAAAGACATTGTAAACAAACTACGGATACCAATGTTTTCTTTAAAAGTAGGCCAACGCATTTATTATTACGTTACAGAACATAAATAACTACCTTATCAGTTTTGCAATTTCTGCGTGTTCAACCTTTATCACCCTTTGTGGAAACCCAAATTCTTTCAATAAGTTACCCTGCCCTGTTTTTCTCTAAAGATTTTATGTGTGAAAGCAGATATTTATAAAGATCAAAGGAAAATCGTCGTCTACAAATCTAAGGCAGCATCGAGAGCGGTAACGATAGGCAACATTTATCTCCGGTGCCGGCTGTCACCGCCGAGGCTCATAAACGCGGGTCTGGCAGTCGTCAGGTGTGTTGCGGTGAGCCATCCGATAGCCCGACCCTCGCCCGGATCGCTTGTCGATACTGCTGGCTAATCGCTCCCCTGGGCGACCCTCGTCGGCGCACATTAGCCCGGCCCGCTTTAACGACTCGCTGTAAACATAAAATCGTTAAGATTTCATACCCAACATCCCTTCTGTAAGTTTCTTTGAAGTATTTTCATTTTTATATGCACCAAGGTGCGTGGGAGATGTGAAAAGGCTCCGAAAGTAATTGACCCAGTTTCCGCACAAAGCATCGAGTGTTGACGTTCAAGCGTGTATAAGTGTAATAGAGTGAGCCAGCGTCGGTTAGCCTGCGATTGTTTGTGTGTCGGCGACATCAATAGAGATTGATCGAATTGTATTAGTCGCCCAATCGCAGTGCGCCCACAATTTGTAGCTTTCAGAATGACGTTTTTTAAACTAAAAAGTTATTTTAAGACGATTTTAGGAATAGAATCTTAAACTGAGGCATGGTGGCCCTCGCAATAGAATTCGAAGACGCTCGCTGAAGTGAAGAAGTATACCAAATCGTAGACAAGACTGCATCTACACTTACTTATCGTAAACATACAGTCCAATTTACAACTTTATTGAATCCACTTTATATTTCCGCTCATTTCTTAGAAAACGTTGAGGCAATATTGTATAGAAAAATGTTAAAGCGCTCAGCTCAATCCAATTTCTTGTATAAGCCTAAAATGTTTTGAAAATAAACGGAATACCTACGTTTCAATCGGAACATCCAATACACAAAATAATCACGTTCCTTACTCGGAGTGACGCAGACGCTCGTTCACTCACCGCTTCGCTCGATGGAATCCATTCACTCGTTCATTCGCTCAATCATTCACCCCACTTGCGAGTGGATGCATGCCTTTATGCAGAATTATTGAATTTCCAAATCCACGTAGCGCCCGACGACGCGAGGCGCGCAGACAAAAATCCATTTGGCAAATATTTATACGCTTAACGATGAGGAAGGCACTTAATGTTCATAATAAGTTTTGAAGCGTGCTCTTCATTTTGATTTTGCCTCATAAACTCACCGGGGAAGGTGAAATCTTGTTAATTTGGTAAGTTATTCCTTCGATTTAATTTAACGCTGTTACTAAATCAGCTCAGAGACCGCCTACACGCGCTTGTTCCAGAACAAACAAAACGGAATATTTTTAGACCCATTGCTGGCTGGTTTTATCAGAAATAGGTAGTCATTCATCACGTAAGCAACATCTTAAACCTCATTAGCAGCTGTAATAAGATTCACTACGTTCAAGTTCGGATGATAGTTATTATGCCCACTTTCTTGTCATGAAATAAAACAACTGAAATCCTTTCCTTAGCTCCTCTCACTTAACAAATCAGTGCATCAACTCTAAAAGGGAGTATGTAGGGAGAGTACATAGAAGGAGTATGTAAGAGAGTACATGAGGGAGTAGATAGGGAAGTAAGAGAGAGTACATAGGGAAAGCACAAAATGAAATACATAGAGAGTGTAAGTATGTTTATAAGGGAGTACATACTACGTAGGGGAGTTCATAAGGTAGCATATGGTCTTTATACTATGCCTACGTACTCATACGGGAACTATGCAAATGATACTTTGAAGTTTATTTATTAAAGCAGACAAGAAAAAATATGTCACTTGATCTATTTCGTAATCTCGAAAATAGAAGGCCGAATGCAATAAAATAAATTTTTACAATTGTATTATAGTTTTTAGCAAAGTGTTTTTTTTTTTAACAAAATCCTAAATAAATAAACCCAAAATACGATCCTAAGAATATTAGCAATATTATATTTTTTTTTACTTGGCAACACCACCATAAGGTTTTCTAGCGTCACTGTCAAAGACACGAAATGTCAATCGAGCAAAACCCCGCGATGCTCGTATAGCGTCTCTGTTTATTTTAACGTAATTGTTTTACGTAATTACATTTCTGGATAAGTGAAAAGGACTATTAAAAGTGTTATCGTAATCCTTCAACATGTTGGTGTTATTCGAAACCTCGGCGGGGTACGCCATATTCAAGGTAATAATCAACACGTGTGGATTCTAACCTATAAGCTTGAACGCGTTTTGTATTTTCTGAGAAAAGCTTTGTATTTACGCATTAATACTGTGTGTTACAGTAATGAATATGTCCAAGATGTAGTCAAACTTAAGCTTTAATTTATATTTTTGTGAAAAAGAACCTTATCAACAATGTTTATTATGACCATGAGTTCCAAATACAAACACGTTTTCTATTTTCATGATAAGTAGGTTAATTTCTATTGCACAATATCAAGCTTAATTCACCTCTATGGCACATTTTATAGATTCTCACCCGCGGAGAATATTTCATAGCCTGTGCGGATGTAGAAATATTAAGTATGACCATTCTTATACAATATGGTTTATCTATTCGCTTGTAATTGCTACTATGCGGTTCCGTGATTAAATCTGAATACCCATAAATACATAAGAATATGATTATTTCTCATCCCGGTAGTGTGATAGATATTGGTACATTGTTTGATAACAACAAAACTTGTACAACCTCATTCTTTATCACTTTTAGTGTAAACATTAATTTCATTTTCACAACTTTGAAATCCTATTTCTTTTGACAACATATTATGTTCACCCATTTTCTGTTAAAAATAATGTACAATGCAGAATACTAGTTCAACAAAAAATTTGAATTTGAATTTGACTCTTTTTCTCGCTTTCATATCAGCAGAAATGACACAGCCATGATATTATATTTTTCGTATTTCAATGTAGTAAATTAATTTTATAATCAATAATACTGTAATAAGATCAATTTTGTTTAGTAACCCGGCAGAACTGCTTGTCTGTGTTATATTCAGTGATTTGTAAGAACCTAGGACAACTCACTGACGGAAATGTTTGATTGTTTTTAGTACATGGGTTATTTATATTTTGTTTGTTTTGTTTTAGTTACTGGATGAGTCCAAGTTGTCACAGATTGATGACTTGTACCAGGAGTTCAACACTCCTGAAGGGGCTTCTTCTGTGTAAGTGACATGCTTTACTTTAATATAACTTGTCTCCTATTTAATCTCTTAATAACTCAAGTTTCTTTTTTAATGTTGAATTTATCATTACTTTGGCAGATTAATAACTTTGTGTGATTGATTTGAGTTCTGAGGTATTATCAAAGTATAGATTTAATTATTTTTTTTATTATATTATTTGTCATTAGATTTTTGTTTTAACTCGCCACATTTCCACAGAGTAAAACTAAAGAACTTCATAAAGTTCGAGGATACAGCTGAAGCCCTGGCAGCCACCACAGCAGCTATTGAAGGCAAAGTCTCCAAGCCATTGAAGAAGGCCCTCAAGAAGTACATCAGCAAGGAAGTACAGGACCAACTCCTTGTAGGAGATGCCAAGCTCGGCAGTGCCATCAGAGAGAAGTTTGACTTGCAGTGTGTCTCCAACAACAATGTGCAGGAGCTGCTCAGATGTATCCGCTCACAGATGGACAGCCTCCTAGCTGGTCTACCGAAAAAAGAGATGACAGCTATGGCCCTCGGTCTTGCTCATTCACTCTCCAGATATAAGCTAAAGTTCTCTCCAGACAAGATTGACACAATGATTGTGCAAGCTCAATGTCTGCTAGACGATTTAGACAAGGAATTAAACAACTATGTCATGAGGTGCAGAGAGTGGTACGGTTGGCACTTCCCTGAACTCGGGAAAATCATCACTGACAACACTCTGTTTGTCAAAATAGTCAAATTAATTGGAACTCGAGACAATGCTTCACAGACAGACTTATCTGACATTCTGCCTGAGGACCTGGAGGAGAAAGTTAAGGAGGCAGCTGAGATCTCCATGGGCACAGAGATTTCTGAGGATGACATCTTGAACATTCAGAATTTGTGTGATGAGATCATTTCCATCACAGACTACAGAACACATTTGACAGATTACTTGAAGGCAAGAATGATGGCCATGGCACCCAATCTAACAGTGCTGATCGGTGAGCACATAGGAGCTAGGTTGATCGCTCATGCTGGTTCATTAATGAATTTGGCCAAGCACCCTGCTTCAACACTGCAGATCTTTGGAGCAGAGAAAGCTCTTTTCAGAGCCTTGAAGACAAAGAAAGACACACCTAAATATGGTCTGATTTACCATGCACAGTTGGTAGGTCAGTGTAGTACTAAAAATAAGGGTAAGATGTCGCGTATGTTGGCTGCTAAGGCTGCGCTGGCGACGAGGGTGGATGCCTTCGGAGAGGATGTGACCTTCGAGTTAGGAGCTGAACACAAAGTCAAGCTGGAGAACAGACTGAGGTTGCTAGAGGAAGGCAACCTGAGAAGAATAAGTGGAACAGGCAAAGCTAAGGCCAAGTTTGAGAAATATCAGAGCAAGAGGTGAGTGTTTCAGTTTATTATAAACACCAGTTTTTCCAAATGATGGCTTTATGCCAATGTTGTGGCTTTTTTGTATTTATATCAAACTTGAAGTAGATATTGAAATGAGTAGTATTTTATGATAGGTATGTGTTTTTTCTTTTTGAGGTTAGTTTAGTCAGCTATTTTGATTAATATTTACTTATGATTCATTTCTTTGTATTCCCTTCAATATTAGGTCTATCTTTCAGTTTTAAAAATAGATAAATGTACCATCCCCGGTCTCACAAACGTTCTCTACGATTTTTAAAACTCCACCATGCTCCACAGTGAGGTGTTCCAATACCAAGTGGCTGGTGACAGCACCCTGGGCCAGAAGGCGGTCAAGCGCGAGCACTCGCCTGATGATGACGAATCCGGGCAAGTCTCCTCCAAGAAGATCAAACTCGAGGATGGTGCTAATAATGTAAGTGTTCATTTATTTATTTCAATATCCATCATTCATTTTCAGGCTATAGAAAATAAACATTACTTTTGTACGTTTTGATGGCAGTGATGCTAATTTTTCAGCACCTGCAATTTCACCTGCGTTCCGAGGGAAACAGCATAATGTTATTCTGACATTACTGCTAAGTTTCATCAAAATACGTCCAGTAGCTTCTGCGTGATTTTAGTTCCGTTTTCTTTTTGTGTCTTTAGGGAATTTCTTGTGCATATGTACTATACATTTATATGTAAAAAAAAAACATTCATAAAAATGCTTTTTACGTCCAAACTTTAACCCAATCTTCTCTCCACAGGTCACACCGAAAAAAGAAAAGAAAATAAAGACAGAAGAGGCAGCAGATGAAAGCCAAGAGGCTGAGCCAGTGTCAGAGAAGAAAAAGAAAAAGAAGAAGAAGTCTGAGGGCCAGCCCTCCGAGGAAGCTGAGCCAGAACAACCAGCTGAGGAACCCAAGAGTGAGAAGAAGAAGAAAAAGAAACGACAGTCACAGTTTGAAGAAGAATAGATAACCCACCATAACAGCGGATTTCAATAAACTATACATTTGTAGACTTGTTTTGATGAATTGTATTAGATTATTGATATTTGCAGTAAGTCAACATAGTAAGTTTTAAAAGGGTACAGCCGATGCTTTTTTCCTTCACATTACGGTGATCGTGCATCTTTAAATAAATGCTAACATGTAAAATCAGTGACGATGCGGGTACTAAGAGTACATAATAAGTAGGTGAATCTATTGTGAGTTGTATCTGTGGTTCGGCCAGGTCGCTGTGTTCGTTACGAGTTATAGTCTGTAAGCAAGAATGTATTATAACTGTGGTTATAATAAAAGATTTATATTCATAACAGAACTTTTATTTAATATCGTATAACACATTCATTACAGTACTTTTTCGTGTTCCCGGAAAGTTACATTAACATACCAGATAAATACATATATTCAGTATCTTTTCATAAAAAATACAGATATTTTCAATGTTAACATAGCATATTTTTTCTTCTTTTGTTCACGTTCAAGCTGAAAACCAGTTGCTCTCCAGGGCAATCACATGAGTAGATACCCAAGTCAAGTCTTATTAGGTATCTAAGAAATATTGTCTAGTCTTTACATATTAGGTAACCTGAAAGTTAGTTCGTATACCTGCAAAAATAAACTAAACAAACTCTTAAGTAAATACCCAATATTGTTGCAAACATTCATGTATCTCTCTAGAAAAGACATGTAGCAACAAAATGCAGTATCTCAAGTTACGTAAAGAAGTAGTTTGCTAACAGGGGGTGTTGTGTGCAAGTCAACAGGCCGGCTGAGCCAGCTTATCCCACAATAAGTGAGGCAAAGCCGGGGCCCCAACACGCCACGCCAACATAATGGACGCGGGTTAGAGCGCTAATGTGCCGCTTCAACGGACACAGTTTAGGAATTTTACTGGACTTGCTGGTTCATAGATTTCTGGTTTAGTCTTGGATAGAGCTATCTTTTGGTACATAATGAATGCCGTGTAGCAGCTGGCATTGCCTTCTTCTTCTTCTTTGTCGTTATCACTTTCGGCATTGCCTACCAATAAAATATATACTTGTAGGTTTGGAAAACTAAAATTAGAAGGAGAATTCGGAAAAATGAAAAAGGTACAAGATATTTCGCGTGCCTTTTTTCAATTAATATAATTTTAAAATAAGGAAGTTATTTTTCATCTTAAAACGTTTATTCGCTTCTTTCATATAAAAAAGTAACACAATTGATTGTCTATTGATGCGCCCATTCCTAGACCAATAGATGGCGTCCGTCCACCCCGCCAAGGACGGACATAGTACTCTTCCCGCCGCGATTCGCATTGTGTCGAATATACGCCGCTCCGCGTTAATAAATTCCATTGTTAAAACAAGTAGTTATAATATGTTGAATTTCTGTGGTTTTTCGTATAATAAGTGGATCTGCTGCTGTGAGACATTGAGAACTTGTAGTGCTGTGTTGATATCCTAGTGAGTGAGTTGAGTGAGATGAGTTTTATTAACCAATCCGCCGGGCGCCGCCGGTGGATGAATCAAGACAATCAATGATCCTGGAACGAGGCATCTCCCTGGTTACGAGTCCCTGGATTGTCAAGGTAAGTGGGCTTTATTGCTGCAAATAGTTTTAGTGGACATTGGTGTCTCACGAAATCAAATGGATTTAATTAATATACGATTTGTGTTCACCGCCATATTGACGACCCCGCATTCTATTTTCAATTTTTAATTCGCGCGCTTCTTTCATTATTTTTTTCCCGATGAGGCTATTCTCACGCCTCACCATTATCAAAGCCTGAAATCGTCGGTAATTACTTAGGAGCCTATTTGAAGTCCTTTAATTATAGGTATTCTACGTAGTACCTATTTAGCTGCCTAGTGTGCCATCCTTCTTGATTAGGCAAGCGCCAAGTTCACCCGTCAAGACCTGTCCAAAAATGGTTTATAAGTGAAAACTTTGCATTTAACACTTTCCAGCATAAATCTTAGTCTTTAGTGAGTTGGAAACTGTTCTCAGAGTTGTATTCGTTTTATGATCGTCCTGAAGTTCTTCACAAGTTTTAAGTTGAAGTCTGTGTCGCGGAATAAATTAGTTTTGTGCTTCGCGTCTGTGTTGACATTGAAAATCATATAGCCTGATATTATAAAGCCCTTCCCTTTATAACTTTGGTAGGTATATACCTACCGTGTGAAAAATTGGATTCCTTGTAGGTAGTTTTTCTCTGGAATATAGAGAGATACCTACGTAATTATGATCTCCAATAATGCTTGATATTGTAGGTAGGTATATTGTGATCTCTTTCAACATAGGTATAATTATTTCTGTTTTCTTTATCTGATGATGTCTGGTATTATTTAGTGTACCTACCTACTTACGTAAGTATCCCAATTGAACTTATTGATGCGCCTGCCCAACATTAAATAGTTAGGTACCTACCTAACGAAACGACAACCAGATTGAAAACAACTTCGAATATAAGCAATTCGAAAAGTACTCCGACCTAGATTTTATTTAAGTATTTATTATTTACCGTCTACTTCACTGAACTTCAGAAATTTCAATATCAATAACAGTAACTTTCCACTTGTGATTTTTGAAGAAAAATACTCACAGTTGAGAGTTGAGTTGATTGAGTAATTATTGATACAACGTTGTTATTTCGCCGAGGTCCGTAGTTCTTGCCGGGAATAAAGTTTGGAGTAACAAACCGTATTGTACAGAATGGTAGGGTCGGAACATGGGTCAGACTTCGGATTTAATTTGTGAACTGCCTGCCTAACTGGGTAGTTACTAGACATGCTTGTAGGGAACACGTATGGGACTGGAATTAAACGTTCGGGTTAAATACTGGGATAGTTTCAACAAATATTGGCTGTTTATTCAGTTTTGAGATAGTAATTACAAAAACACTATACAGAAAAACTAATCAATTATTACACTTACCTATTAAAAGTTATTTTTCTATGAAAGATTGAAGACAGTACAGTATAGCCCAGTATTGTCGGCGGATATTGTATCTTAAGTCCTCGTTAATCTCGGGGAGCGGGACCAACTTCCAACCTTTCTCATTTTAACTAGCGCTTGTAATTGTTTTGCTGAACTGAGCTCTTCGATTTTTATTAAACTAAGTAAACTGTTCTTTATTGCTGCGTTGGCGTTTTGTATCGCTTTGATTTTGTAATTGAGAATCAATTAATTGTTTGTTCCTTGAAAGTTCCTACAACTTCGCTGGGAACGTGAGTTTCACCCTGTTTTTTTGTAGGATAAGGTCTGCTTATTATGTGGAACATGGAATCTACCATACTGACTGTTTGGTATAATTTGCCGATCAATTCTCCTAAGTTAATAATGTCAAAATCGAATAGAAATCGAATCGCAATATGATCGTAATAGCAGTTTTAACCATATCGGGCATTCTGCTACTAATAAAAGACCAATCGTATTCGATTGACATTTGATTGGTGTGCGATTGGTCTGCTATTTTGATGATTTTGGTCTATACGGTAGTTTGCTGTACAATCATTTTGCAATCGTTAATCATTTGCAGACAAAATGATTCATTATTGAATGACAGAAAAGGATAAAAACGTTTATTTCAAAGAAAAAATAGCGGAATGCCACATACGCTTCAATCGCAATCGAGTCGGGATTGGATCTCAGTCGAATCGAGTCGAACGTCAATCGAAGGGCGCTTAAGCAAAATTAGGAGAATCGGGCCCCTGTTGTGTTGACTGGCTTATATAAAAGCTGTTACTATAGCTGTTATTATGTCGTTAACTAAGTGACGCTATACATGATAATATTCACTTAAAGCAGGAAAAACATGGCGACCTCACCAGCATTCTCCTACCCTCAATTTATTTAAAGCGAATTCTTTGCTCCCACATTTACATATCTGTCGCGAGGAAAATGAAAATTATTCACAGTTTTGTATGCTTACCTTTGTTATTGTACCACTCGTGCAAAACGAAAAACTTGTGAAATCACAGTAACGTTTTCTGTTCGCTCATAATTCAAATAAATGTACCATTGTCGTGGTTTATACGAAATTCAATATAGCTGTTTTATGGTATTTACTTCAAATAAAACAATAGAATTACTAAAAAAGTACGCGTATTTGTCTCGGTTTGTTGGAGCACTGAGTAAATTGTTTTGAAATAAAATTCTTTGTTTAGTGTGTAGCTCGGTAATTACTTTGCTAGTACCCAGAACATGACTACTTTTTACATCATATTGTGGAAGTAATTTACAGCGTTTGTGATATTAAAAGTACCTTCCAAACGTTAATTACTTGTATAGGCAAACTGAAACATTATTTAAGTAGGTACATACAAATAGAAAACACAAGTTAATTAACACTGTAATATGTTTGAGGAAATATCGATATATTTTAAAAAGAATCGCTATTAATTAGTGAGTACCTTATGGATATGTATCGATGTTCGTATAAAAAGCTCGCAGTGCCCCGTGAGATGACCTCTGACATTTAACTTCGACTGGTGAAACGTGTAAAAGTCATTGTTTCACACCATTCAAAATTCCCTCCAACACGAGTCTTTGAAATTTAATATTTCATAACTAACAAGGATATAAAATTGGAGGGTTCGAGGAAAACACACGATGTTTCCGGGAAAGCCTCCCGGTGCGGTTATCCGATCAAATAGACCTTTCCCTACGTTCATATAAATTACCCGGCTGTATATAATATTTGTGTCGATAGGAGAATGAAATGCTTCGCTAGTTCCCGCAAACGATCGGTAGGCCGCCAACCATTACATACGTGTTCTCCTGTGGTTACCACCAGCCAAATATACCTACCTATCTACATATCTATGCATATATTACGAATATCTGTAAGTAAGAATTTAAAAGGGTTATTTGGGCAGGCGGCAAGAGTGTCAGATTACTTCCCGAGAGAGTTACTACGGGTGATTAAGGTATTAATTAGCAATGATCCAGGTTTACACGTGTACATAATAATGACGTGGATGTAGACGCGACTTTGAGTGAGGTACCTCCCCATGCCTCTGTTTGTCATTGATTAAGGAAGAATCTTCAAGAAATGAAATATGTAGTGAGACTAATTAAATATGTATGATTAATTAAAATGAAGACGTGAGTTCTACGTGAGGATGGATTCCAAACCAAGTATTGGGAACTGTCTTTGTCTACCTCTACGTCAAAGTAGTACCTAACGTCCAACGTTAATAGGGTCGTAAATATTGACACAGAAACAGCAGATATCTGTGGACTCTTGTGATTTACAACAAGCTAACTAACTTCAACACAGACACGTAGGTACCAAGTTACTGGGAACGGACAAACAGACAACATTACAAAGTCATCTAGCCAATCTAATTGTAAACCAACTGGTCTATAAACAGGGGTTGTTCAGTCAGATATAGAAGATATTTTAATCTGCAATTAACTGTAATATCATTGATGGCAGTACTAACGTTACAAATTAAATGGCAGTTATTTTTGTGGTTCACCAACAATGTGTGGTGGTTAATCAATATGGGTAGATACTTTATACCGCTCACAGCCGGATCCGATTTATAATATTAATTTGCTCTCGCACCAATTAGGGTTGTTGTACTTTTTACGTAAAAATCTAAGGCTATTTATAATTAATCCTTAGTAACTAGAATTAAGTTTTCATTCAAACAGATTAATTTGGCTGTTTGAGTAATATTTTTTTGTTGTGTATAACAAAATAGGTCTCGCTGAACCGCCCCGAGGGTGCGCCCTAGACGGACATACTTTGACCTTTGAAAATTTGATGATGTCCTTTTGAAAGGTCAGGGGCGTATACTTGAAGTCGCGTGTTCTTCAGCAAAATGTATGGAAGTGGATGAAGCAGTACCTAAGTACTTACAAAATTGCTCTTAACAGGTGATATGGAAATAAAGGATACTAAGATTACACTAAGGTTGTTTGGATAGGTAGATGTTTGTTACTCTTTCAAGCAAAAACTACTAAATGGATTTCATTGAAACTTTAATAAGCATAAACCAATCTAAGCAACTTTTTAACTGAACGGAAAATTCCCTCTTCACGAAAATAAATACCGCGCTGAATAGCTCCTATGACATACTTAATCTAAAAAAATAAGATTGATTACGGATCATAATGACAACATTATAATAACCATAGTTTCATAACAGAAATTCTATCTAGGTAATTTTTAGTTCCTCGAAAGAAAGGCTATCACTCAATTTTCCTTAACGATATGATGTCAAACATGTCGATATATCAGAGGCCGAAATAAATGAAGAACACTGGAGATATATGGCGGAGGGTCAGAGAGAGCGAACTTACCTGAAATATTATAGTACCTACTTAGAGATGGCGTCGTGTGTAATGTAATAATGCACTTTACTGACGCCTTGTGGAATTGGGAGTGAAGGGTATAAATGGACATGGTAAGATTGTTAAGATAGTAGTTTTTGTGTCAATAATAAAGGTCTATGGTGTGAAACTGATCGATAAAGTTTACAGAAATATAATCAGGGATAAAACTACCCCAAAACATTTTTGAGCCCCATTAACGACATTTTTTATTTGCAAGTCACACAGTAGTTTGAGTAGGTTCATAGAAGGTATCCTAAGGATCTTGATCAGTCCCTTTTACTGTTAATGTTTTACCAGTACCTAGGTATGTTGTCTGCGAACAAAATAGGTATGTATTACAAAGTTCACGTTCATTTCGCATTAGACAATGATATGGTTATGGATATGGTAATTCTAATAAAGATAATCTTAATAAAGATTGACAACAAGTCAATCTTTCCGGCCGCTGTCTGACTGTCAGAACCTTTGACTGACGGTGCGAGAGTACCTAACGTCAGACTGTCAGTCTAGTATCAATCAGTAGTCTCTACGCAGGTATGCGTTGCACTGATTGCTACCCTACTGCCTACCTTTACTGACCCTTAGACAACGCATATGTAAGAAATTAGAAGAAATATGTAGGTTCAATACCTATCATTAAAGTCGGTGATGCACGATATTCTATTCAAACGAAGCAACCTACAGCAATTCCAAGAAATCTATTAGTGACAACCAGGAAACAGAAACAGCAAAACGAATTACAATAACATCAAACTCGTTTAAATTGAATTCCAACTGCGTTATATCTCAATCATTCAAAGACGTGTTCTCCCGGACCAGTTCAGCACAAAGCAACTGAAAAAACAAATTTCTCACCGAACATAATTCAATAAGTGCGTCTGACAAACGAACGTAAAACAACACGCCGACAATTCAATTATAAATAATCTAATACTTGTTTCATCCAGTGCGGGAAGGATTTCGCCGGAATCGCGCGTCCCCGCGTCGCACTCGAACCGCACAGATTAAAAATATAAATCCACAGATCCACTGAAGTCGTTTGACATTTTCTCATCGTATAGCCCCCAGCTGTGGACATGATAGGCAGCTCTTTTATAACATGTGACTTTACCAAGAAGCAATTTATTTACTTTCATATTTTCTGTTTTTAATTAATTAAAATTCGCTGAAGTGGAGATTGAACTTCTTTTTTCTGTGGCACCCAACATGTAGCTTTAATCTCACTGGTAGTTTTGATATTATGGTATGATAAATACAGGCATTTCAGTCTACCAGATAGGACATGGAAACCCCACACAAAGAACATTTTTGTAAATTAATGCAATACACGTTGTAGGCAAGATTTTCGTTACGATTTCAAATCGCGCCGTCGTTAGTCGGACCGTCTGAACGCACCTTACCGTGAACGTTATTTGTTCCGGGACAAACGAACAAAAACACGCTCCGTATCTATTGCTAGCAAAAAGACAATATATTCCCTTGTATTTTAATTCAATCCTATGTTTTGTTAGGAAATTAGTTTTTCGTATCGGCGATGTTTTGTCGCGTTGGGTAGCGGCTACTGAACCGAGCTTTTTGTTTAGCTTCCGAATTTCCGATAAATTGGACGACGTTCGGCGTTTGATAAATCTTGTTTTTATGACCTATTTGTTGTTGTTTCCTTTGTAGGGAATACGTTTGTTGGCTACAGATACATGTTACAGTTGCTCACTCAACTATCTAAATGATAGCGATTGTCTGATTGATCTGTCGCGAGTTGACGTGAACAAAGTGCTTTCTATATATCGATAACCTTGTTTATTTTTAGAATAGGTAAAGGGTGCGAGAGAAACATAGAAGTACTTTGCTTGTAGGTATTTAATCTGAAAATAATACAGGCGAAATTGATTTTTAAATCCATCATAAACTGATACCATTGTTTCACTATCCACTACACTCATAAAGTCGTCTAAAAACTAAACCCAACTTTTATATAAAATATCTTTTACTTTATCTAACTAAGACTTTAATTCAACATTCACGTTGTATTTTTAAAATTCTTAACAAAAGTAATCGTTTTATTCCATTAATTCCTTTAAATAAATTAAGTAAAGAGGCTTGTGAGAGCCGGTGGTTCTAAGCCTCGTACTGATTACGTCTCGTCTTTTGATGTAGCCGTGTTTCAGGTAGCCGCGTATAAATGGCCCGAGCTTTTACCTTAACTGTAAGAACTCACATAACTGCTGTTTACGAGGAAGTATGTTTATACTTTTGTGAAGGCCAGCTTTAACGTTAGTATACGTGCTAATATATCAAGTTCAATTTAGAGTATTTATGTGTTTTCATTTCTTAAATTGGCATTTTACGAGGCTTTTTTACACTTATATATCCTGCCTTTACGGGTACTTTCTAAAAGAAGCCGTGTACCTAAGGCTTTTTCCGTTTCTTAGAATCACAAAAGAATATTATTATAATTCTCTAGGGCCGTATTTCTTGTAACATAGGAGCCAATTACAACTACCGGAATCCTAGTTCGTTCTCAGCATCGTGCGTCATTGTCCGTGTCAACAGAAGACGCCCGGAGTCGCTCGTAGTCGCGCAAACAGCGCGTGTTTGCCGCGCGATCAGGCGGCAAGTTTGCGCTTCCCGATTTGTATTGACTGCAGAACGTTGTCTTGTTTCATTTTAAATATTTGTGTGAATAGATTGCGAGGTAGGGCGAGGCTGCTGTGGAATAGAATATGCTGGTTGTTCACGGTCACTGCTTGGTTTTGCACGTGTTTTGTATATTCCTAATACAATGTACTAGAATATAGTTGATTAGCTATTATTTTATCCGTGGAAACTGCTTTCTGTACTCAGATAAAAGAGAGCCTACGGAAACAAGAGATAGTGTAGGCGTACAAACAAACATATAAATAAATAGAACTTTTTGACCTCTTTATTGTATTAGTATAGATAAGACATAATTAAATATCTCCCCAATCAGATATACATATAATAATTAACTGTGTATCGATTAATAAAAGTTGCTCAATCAATTAGAAATAAATAACAAGCGGTTTGTACCTATTAGAATAGGTATTTGTTCTGGGAATATTAAATTGAAAGCTCTATACATCGACCGATTTGCGCAAAACCTCGTATCACACAACCGAGCCATTAGCTGGATCTAAAAATAGCTACATATGTAAAGGTAAAGCGAATAATATCAATAAACGTGCGTACAAGGGCAAACAGAATAAAAATTAAATTTTTGCTTTGCCAAAGAAACCAATATGAAGAAACATATAATCATATTACGTACTTATGTTCGTGGATGTGTAACATCTTCGGAACCATTCGTGCGTAATAACAAGTCCCCGAAAATAAAGCGATCGCTTTCACAAACCGATATCTCATTTTCTTTATAACATCATATTAATTTTCTTTCTCTTCTTCTAAATTATATGGCTTGAGCTGCTCGCCCCCGAACTTTGGTGCCGTTATGGTAACTAGAGCCGGGGTATGGAGTTTCTTCAAGAACAGTTTTTTGGAGTTTTTACAGGTTTCCATTTTAATGGGAGATTAATAACTCTGAAGGTGGGAGTTTACAAGGTCAGAGAATTTTTAAGGAAAGTGCGCCGAAGTTGTAAAACTTTTATGATTTCTAACTTCTTTGCACGTACTTAGCCGTAATGGGTCTTGATCTTTATCAGTAACTTAGTTTTGCACCCGGCGTCTTTCCAGTTTTTACTGTTTTATGGTGCGACTTCCTGAACGGTTCTATTTAGGGTTGCGTTTCTATTCGCACCTATTTTATTGAACGCTTGCAACTAATGTAGCTTGTTTCATAAACTCTAAATTCTTCGAAGCACCTCTAAGTAAGGTGACTTAATTACAATGATTACCGTTGTCCTTACACCCATCTACAGGTAACAGATCTAAGCGCACTGGAAACAAAGTTCATTTACTTTCACACTAATTCGTTCCACTTCCTCTAATTTAGCAAAAACATTAAAAAGGAACAACCAACTGGAGGAAAACAAACACAGATCAGATACTCGGTCCACATCCTCCAATTTGGCGACATGTCCCGCTATACTGACATTGTAATCGTCGACTGAGCACCCCCCCGCCCCACCAGTCACCCCACCTTGCCCCCCCAGCGCCCCACCCTCGTCTCAATTGGGTCAAGACGTCGTAGAGACACTGTCGCGTTAATCGTATTCATCTGTAAGCATTTAGGGACATTTTCCGGGAACTGATTTGATGTTTTGGTTGGGGACCGCTATACAATTATAAATTGGAACGGACAATATTGCACAGATATGCTTGTTTGTTAGTTCTGTTGAAATACGCGAACTTTTGCTTCCGATGGCTTTTTCCTAAAAAGACCATTCCATCCATGACTACATTTACATTAAAGTCATTTAATTTTAATATTACATTCATTGCAACTTAAGTTTGTGTTGGCATTTCGTCTCAGGGTTAGTCAGCTAAGACATGCGTTCTTTAAGTAATTTGACTTGTAAAATTGATGCAAGGTCCAATTTGTAAAATAAATTATTGCATTTATTCAGACACACAACCAATTTGTTGCTATGTATGCTCTCTAAAACTCATTGTGTATTTTTTCGCAGAACTATTTTCAACTGTAATTCCCGTTTGTGATCGGGTTGCCCAACACAAATACCATTGTATTGAACATAACGTTAGGGGTATTTAAACTGTTGGTATTTTGTTAGCATATTGTTCTACATTTTATGGAAAATGTTTCTGATTTTGAACAAATATTTATGGGGCTACCAGCCTAGTGAGACAACACGACTGACCTTTCTGGGACATTCGCTAACTTTGCCTATTGACTGCATGACCTTTTCACGTAAATTCGGGGTTTACGCTTCAGTGGAGTCCACAGGCCGTAATTAGGTAAGTATAACAAAATACCCTCCAAATTAAATTCTAAAACTGCTGTTAGCAACTGCCGAAAGCCGAGAACACCAGGCATACAAACTTGTCCAGTTTAAAGCGTATCTATTGAATAAACAGCGGTTTTCAACTATCAAACTATGTCTGTAAATTAGCATCTATGGATTTAATTGGCGGTGGGGTGCGGGCCGCGCGGGGGGCGTGTGTCGTGCGAACAATGGCCGCCTGTTGGCCGGGACACCGCACGACGGCCGTTCTCAATTAATTTCAACACAACTTGCTGGGTTCGAATCCCGGCTGAAGTACGTGCCAGTGGTTCGGAAAGTTTAGATTGTTTGTGGATGCTCAAGTGGTGTTATCTAACGTTCCCAAATTTTGTGTAAGCTCACTAACACGCACTACTTTTCGTGGAAACCATTTGACTGTTTCTGTGAAGCGATATCAAGTTGCAAAGCTTCACCTGGCTGCGGCTGCACTCGGCTTAATAATTCAACATTGAAGTGATCAGATAAACTGTAGGGTAGCTGGAATTACTCGACTTACTTCTGACTGGTAGATACGAGTATTAAGTACTTGTAGTTTATTTGAAGAGGCAGGCTGTGGTGCACTCGTATTAGTTTATCCATCGTTTTGAGGCACGTTAAGTAGTCTCTTTCGGAGGCTTTAGCGTAAAGTTTGAGAAGCCGCGGCTGCTGAGAGCGGCTGCAACTTTGCATATTAATTAATTTGTTATTAGTTGTTTATTGAGGAGCTCACAGCAAGAGTTGATAAATAGTTGCGCGACTGTTGCACCATATAAATTACTCGCTCTAACATATGCTGAGAGAATAAATAGGTTCTCTGACTTGAGAAACAATTGAGAGTAGAAAGAACAGAAATTGGATGGTTTCTTCGATCTTCCATGTTAGAATCCCACCATCCCACAAGTCTTCCATTGCCTGTATTTCCTCCTTCTTGTAGAGACGCTTAAGTTTTTAACTTGATAAAAACTTTGAGAGCACTTTATAAATTGCAAATTTTAATAACGACCTTATTGCTCCCTCTATTAAGGTAACCAGATCTTCAGTAACTCTCGAATATTTTATACATTTTTAATCTGACTCAAAATAGCAAGTTTTAATTGCCCCAGTTTCATAGAGTTTGCAATACGATTAAATTAAACAAATATGATTTTTTGCTGTGTCCTAGCGGTATTGTGATTCCGAAGTCGTGCGCAAATAAAAGCGTGGACTTTAGGAATGATATTAATAATGGCATTTGCGTCAATGGAGGACGCCTAATGGATAGCGGTGCGCCTCATGAATATTTATTCCTCGGCTTGATGTGATGGCCGAGGGGTTCCAGCGCCTGGCTTCACAGACCTCACCGCTTGGGACACTTTGCCCAAATATTTTGTTTTGACTTCTTGGAGTAGAGCCGTTGCTAAATTGACTCGGCAATTAAATAAAAGAAAACTGAATGCAAAATTGATAACATCCTCTTTTTGTTTAACATCTTTTTACTGTCTGTATGTATTCGAATGTCAATTAAGCTCTAGTCTGAACCATATCAGTGAATAAGCGAGTTGGTATGAAATGCATGTTTTATTAAAGAATTTCAAACTTTTCATGTGGTTTCAAAGCAGCGCACAATTTTTATTTCCATACATAATAACGAAGTGCAACGTTCAAAACGAGGAATTGATAATAAATGAATAGTCCCCTGATATTCAAATGGCGCGTTTGAAACCGTTGATTTTGGATCACATCCATCCATATTTATGGCGTATGAAAACCTTTTATCTAAAATATGGCTTATGAAAAACAAAATGGTGGAACAGAATGTTGATGGATCCGTGTGTCGCTGTGACACTGATATGAAAAGCTTATCTATAACAATTTATCTGTCGCGTCCGGCGCGGGTAATGGGTTCGATGCCGAGTCGACGTCCTGCCAAGATCGATGTGTGTTTGCTGTCACTGCGATACGCCGCGGGATAAGAATTAGCGAGCTTTATTCAATTAATATCCGGGTATGGTGATTGAGAGCTGCAGTATTAAAACAAAAGCGAAAATTTAGCATTAAAGCCGTAGATTTTGCTAAATAGCTGCAAAGATTACAAGTACGTGCTTTGGCAACAGCCGATTTTAAAGATGAATTACAACCTTTCTGTATAATTGAATCGAAAGGTAAATAAAAGCTAATCTCATCCTACCATTTCTTCCTTAACAATTTTATACCACAAATTACAAAGGCCACGAGAGCACTATTTGTCCATAATTACTCTCCCCCGCTTCAGTTCATACCTTGCACTATCTGCATATGCACACACTGCACACAGTATTCCTGTCCGGAATATTTGCCATCAACTGGTTATTGGCGATGCGTCTTCCACGGAATCACCGCAAAATACTACCGGTCCTAGCTTTGTCATTTTGTCATATTTATGCACTCGCAAAAAATCTGCGACTAAAAGATCGATAGGATAATTGAAATCAGTGATGTATGCTGTGTACTGGACATGTATTTGATGAACTGATATTGTAAAAGAATGAATTTGTTTGCTTTTGCTGCTGAACTAGTTAATATTACGTTTTTTAGTGAGATATAGGTAGCCTAAATAAAAGATTGATAACCTACTTAAAATACGGGAAAACGAACTTATTCCCTCGAGACACTAGTGAAAATCTAAGAAATGGCTACATCTTTACATAAAATAAGTATTCACAGTCGCTCCATATACATATTATCGACAAATATACGTACATATACCTACATGTATATATAACGATCCTTTATCTAGAAAAGGTTAAGACACGATCCTACATTCATCCATAATACAATTATATTTCGTCTAGACTTTAAAATAAGAGACTAGATCCTTTGAGTGTGTTTCAGTGTTTCTGCTCAAGGGTAGAATAGGGTACGGCTTCGTCTAGCTAGATTAAATACAGTTACTTGTAAGAGATCATTTATTATTCACTCAGTATAGATAAAGTGTCTATTTACAATTTATGTTCTTATTTTCATTAGAAATCTTTAAGCATAATAGCTTTATTATGTGTGTTACGCAATTCAACTAAAACTAATGGAGATTAAATTTAGGGCAGAGATAGGTGCAACTTAGTAGCCGCTCATAGTCCACTTTTAGCCGAGAGATGTAACTATTTCTCTCGAGACGTGAGTGGAACCCGCGGGTGGGAGATAGTTACCGATATAGCAAAATACGGTCAGAACATTTTTAGATGACTAAGATTATGCAGCACAATATTAGAAATAGTTTAGTTTGTGATTCCAATTATTCCTGGTAAGTATGGTCCAGTTAATTTAATCGCCTACGTGTGTAACTTGAACCATCACCTGCTTTTAATATCAACTACTTTAACCCAACAAATGAGGTTTACTGCAGGAAATGCCGCACTTTTCACTTCTTCTAAACCTTTAATACCGGCCGGTTTAAATTAACTGAAACTAACTAACGAGTTAGCGTGACATGACCACTATTAAACTTACCCATTTTAATTACCAACTATTTGCATTCATCTATATTTTTTTCATACTTCTCCTGCACATGAAACTGAACCTTAAGTAGTGTAACATAGAGTTTAATTTAGATTGTAAAGTTTCGTGAAATATTTATTTGTTTTAATAAGCTAGTAAAAGCTCGCGGCTTTGCGTGAGCGTATAAAAGAGTATTTCATGTGATTTGCATGGACGCTCGTACACGCCTCATTTGAATTAAAATAGCATTGTTACAAACGGACACAAACTCGCTGTTTATATTAAAACTCAATTGTTTTGTTTTAATTAAATAATAACAGACAACGTGATAATGACAGGGCATTAATTAGTTAGTTTACATGATAATTAGTTGACTGTTTCATTTGAAACTGCGGTCGCGCGGTCTGACAACAAGTTTGCAAGTTCTTTACAGCTTTTTGTATATTAGAGCTACTAAATTGTAAAGTCTATCTTTCATTTAATCACTGTAACATACGTATTTACTAAACTTAATGTTATAAGGCTGACGAAATTGTGCCTTTGTTAGTTTGCGAATCTAAGAAGTTATAGGTCCGACTTGAAAAAATCTTTCATTGTTAGATAGCCCTATTATAGAGGAAGACTATAAGCTTTTTGTATGCGTGACGTAGTTCTATGACGCTGGTGAAACGGCTGGCAGAGGGGAATCACATATAAAACGTCATATCACTGTCTATTGAATTCACAATGTAATTACTTCCATACCAATGCACATAACGACGATGACTTCCCGGAATCAAATTAGAATCTTTTAATTAAGAACATCGCGAATTTAACATAAGCACATACCACGGAGAAAAAAATAACTACCGGAGGTGCCATAATGGAAAATCTCCTTAGAAAGTAGCGCGCCAAAAAGCGGGTGTGCTGTTTTCGTCCTTATACGCCTTCTTTATAGCCAATATTGTTTTGTAAAACCAAAATAGTTGAAAAATGTCTCAAAGAACCCGAACACCTCGTTAGTTCACTCATAACTGATATTTTTAGTCATGTCCACCGTATGTATTTGAACTAGAAGACTGACCTAGTAAAAGGCGCCTGATCTACCTGCATTAAATCTCCGCTCATCTTTCCTTCCTCCGTGTTTTAGGCCGATATGTCCCTAATGAAGGCGTGTGACGTACAGATTAATTTGCAAACAAATATATATAATTAATTAGCTGTTGGCGTCGTGTGAGTCTCGCGGGAAGTCATTTGATTACGCCATGATGAATTGGTTATGGTGAGCGATGTGTGTTGGAGCTTGGGTAAAATGTGACACACTGGTGAGTGATGGAGTGTGTAGTAAAAGTTTAGAAAATGGTCAAAACACACTAATATTTTAAATTCTAAAATAACTCGTGTGTGTGTGTGTCTATCACACTTTCACTGTAAAACTAATGACGCGATTTAAATGGCATTTGGTACCCAGATAATCTAGCTAGAGCTACTTGCGGGAAGTTCCCTTGGAAAACGTGTGCTACTACGGTGAACAGCATCGTAATTCGTGCATCAGTCGCGAATAAGTATGAATCTAAAAATATTAGAGCACTTTGAATGTTGAAGTCACAGCTACAATATTTTTCCTAACTACTACTATAACTTTGATTTTGAAAAACTACCTTTATGTAGACTACCTGGACATAACAGAAAAAAAAACAGTCAGATCCTAATTAAGTAGTGTGACCAAAGAATCACAGTCTAGTACAGTCGCACACAGTAAGTAGGTCGGCAAGGTACAGTCAAGCACACTGTAGTAGTTATCTGAACATGTTTTATTCAGACGTTAGACCCGGGGGTCAGACTCTCGCGCACTCGTTTTCATTATATACCTGGCGGAATAATAGCCTCGTTAATTATAGGGCTCTGGTTGTTGTACGCGAAACGGAGGTTCTACGTGCTGTGTGTTTGTATCGACAATTGTAAGGGAAAGGATATTCATTAGACAGGAATACGGTCGAATTAATCGAGGACGATTTCTTAACTTATTTACTTTTGAATAAAATATTCATGTTGAAGAAAGAAGAGGCATAGTGGTGTGTTTTTATTGCATTTTTTTATTCTTTAGTCACTAGGTTCCAATTACAACAAAAACTGAAAAATGAAGAATCACCTTTCACACACCAGAGCAAAATTGATAGAGCATCCCTTTACCAAAAAGCTTAAAGCGGAACTCCACAGCGCTGTGACAATTCAGTGTATCAATCATTTCGTAGAATATCCTGTGAAATATTCGGGCAATCCGCGCAATCCCCTCAGTGGCGTAGAAGAAACTCCAGCCAAGTCAAACAAAGCGAGCTACTCGCTTCAACTGAAAAATTATCTCGAGAACACTCGCGAACTCTTCAGATCGTTAAAATTTATTATTTCACAGTTCCAGTCTCTCTTCAAGTTCCCGAAAGGTCGGTGACACGACGCTGATTATCAGTTTTATGCCTTGGTAGATCATACAATCAAGTATTGTATTATCACAGAAAGCGGCATTTTAAAATGATCTTGGTGGATCACTAAATAAAAATTCTAGATGCTTAATTCATTGAAAGGAACATCTTCATTACTTTTTTATTTCTTTGGTTTCTAAAAAGTAACCATTGATATATTATGGTTGTTGTAAAAGAAGTCATAAATTTTGGCAACCCTTACTTGGGTACGCATTCGCATTTCGTTATATCTACATATGTACAGACCTACATGTAAATAGTAGGGATGACGATAATGTAATGCCAATGTCTTACAGATAGGGCTCGAAATTACATTCAATATAATTTGTTCTCTGAAAGTCACATTGTGCAGGCTGTCAATCAATCTTTTTTATCTATTGACGATTCTGTAACGTCTATCTTATTTTAATAATACTTAAGCATAATACCTAGATAAGCTGTTCAGACTAAGTATTTTTTGTCCTAAATCTAGATTGAGTGCCTAACTTTTTTTCTTCACAATGCTGAAATGTTTCAGTATAATATGGAGATAAAGTTTTATGGGCGACTCATATAGTGGTTTAACATAAATATACCATACCGCTAAGACCCTAGGCTTAGGGCTTAAGACCTTGACGACTGCTAAGGGTCTCTCTCTA
This sequence comes from Helicoverpa zea x Helicoverpa armigera, assembly GCA_033682625.1. NCBI lineage: Eukaryota > Metazoa > Arthropoda > Insecta > Lepidoptera > Noctuidae > Helicoverpa > Helicoverpa zea x Helicoverpa armigera. The sequence goes on from JAWIIS010000028.1 coordinate 13,268,772, forward strand.
GGGTTAATTGGCTTTTATGTGATTTGATTTTAATCTATTCAGATAGATTAATCAATCGTAATAATTAATCTCAATCTGATGTTCATGCAATCAATCGTCAATTATCTGCGAGACCATCAATCGCTGCATCAATCAGACAAAGCGAATCTGATGTGAATTATGATTTATTTAACTTTGTAGATATCTTCATTGCACCGTTGTTTGATGAAGTAACCGCAGCTGAATGAACAATAAAGCGGTGCTATTCAAACTGCTGACTCATAGCTCTAACGAAAGAAAGGCTAATGAATAGTAAAGGGAGCAATTAATCGCGCCCGTCCGTTCCAGAACATTCGATTTGCACCTCCAGCCGTACTGCCGGCTTTCTATTCATGTTTTAGAATGAACGAGCTACCACATGAATGTATTATGTGATTTTTTGTGACATATTGTTGTACTACGAGGATTCCTTGGAGAAGTATGAATCATCAATTTAATAGAAATGGACCAAAGTAATTTTGAAAATATTTTTTAAAATATGGAAACTAAATACACATATGCGTTTCTATCTACGTTTCAGGAAAAAGCAGTTAGATGCAGCGATGTTTTTTCTGGCACGGAACTATAGCTCCGTCGCCAATTATCAAGATATTGTCCTGGCTCGCCCCACAAAGCCGTGTCCTTAACACCATTAGTGCAAATGCACGGATTGGGATCTCCTGGCTCCAGCTATACCGTAAAACTGAAAATGTTCGGTTTTCAACCGTAATTCCGCACAAATTGCACCCCCGTAGTGCAGGCGAAATTCGCAAAAAGTTAGATTGTTGGTAGTTAACGGGAAAATTTGTTCACATAGTTTTCCTATTGTGTTCCCACCTGCGAAATAGTTGAAGTTTTTTAGCCTCTGTTGTTCCTGTAGTATCCCGCTCTAAATAAAAAAGCATCGATTCCCGACTGAAAAATATAGTTTTCCCGTCGCCAGTTGGAAACCAAAAGATTTTACGACACAAAAAACTTGAAAGTAGCTCTTTGAAATCTTTCATGCCAACTAAACTAACTGTGCCGTCTCGAAAACTTCAGCGTCATTTTTTTACAGTGGCAACACAAATCCGGCGAAGTGCTCAGGTAGGCACAAAAAGCTTTCATTTCAGCCCACAACGACTTACAGTTATTTACGCGCAACCAAATTGGTTTCTCGTAAGTCCAGTTTCATATTTAAGTAGGGTCGCCATACGTTGCGAGTTCTACGTAATTTACCTACATAATACCAATTTTGGACTTCACTTTATCATCAAAGAGTTCTCCGATCGTCAAGTGATGAGATGTTCTCGGATTTTCACGTTCATTTCATCGTTTTTCCAATAAGTTTTAATATCCAAAGATAATCTTTATTAATGCTTCAAGAAGCTCTAAAGTTAAGTTTTCATCTCTCATTTTAATGACGATAATAATTTGTAATAAACAGTTTGTTTAAAGTGTTCACCTGAGTCCCGATATTGTCGTGTAGCGTGGTCACCCCGCAGGTCTGCGCGTAACGTGAGTACCCGCCATTCGAGACATCGTTAATCAGAATAAGACTTCGCCATTTTAAACGAAAGAAGGATTGTTAAAACTTTTAACGATGCTTTTTTGTATAAAATAAACTCGGAAGTGGAAGCAAATTAATAAGAAATTATGTAATGCTCGATAGATTGGTTATTTTTAAATAATGAGCGAACTCCCACTGCGGGAGTTAATGAAACCACTTAACACGCTTCTTTTTAATTACTGGCCAAGTACTGTAATTAGTCACTTTATGATTTGGATAATAATAGCTCTTTTCTTACAAGTAAACAGCATTTGTTGTTATGTTCGATAGAATCTCAACTTTTCTATTTTTTCTTTCTGTTTATAATGAAGTATTTCCCCCTTCTAATCAAACAGGCTGTCTCTCGTATTTCATGATGCTTCGTCATCTGTCAAAAATTAATTAACGTAACTTATCATACAAATGAGTTAACTTTGTTCTCGAACCCTTCCTTCAATGATAACGTTATTTTGTCTTTGTAAGATTGCATTATCTTTTAAAATTATGTATTTACTCATACATTGAACGGACTATGTATCTTAAAGTAAATTAACGTAAAATCCATGGCGATTTAGTTAATTATTTTGATACAAATGTACTCCAGAATAAGCAAATAAACCCTCTTTAGGATAACAATCCCTTTTGAGTGGAAAATCCAAATTAAGAAGACAGTTTTTACAATAATCTGGATGGTTTTCATTTAAAAGCACAATCATCGTGCTGGGTGCACAATGTTACGTCTTCTGTCGTCGTAACCCGTAAACTTATTCAAATAAGGTTGATATTGACGTGTGTCGGGTGCGCCGGTTCGTGGTCGTCTTACAAATGAGATGGGCAAGGGTGTAGTAATAAGATCAAATTAAAATTTCCGCGTCCCGTAAAGCGCATGTGTGCTTTATTTAGGCTGGTAATGTTCCCTCGGTTGTAATTTCCTATAGGGAAACTTCAGGAAGTTATTTTGATGGATTCCTTATTGAATCTCGAGTACATGAGGCTTTGAATGCGGTGGAATTAGGTAACGAGGCCAATGTTATTTTAGGAAATTATACGTTTAAGTAAGTACATTGTATTTACATTATGAAATAGCACATACATAAACAAATGTTTTGGCTGGCTGTGGAACAAAATTTCATGTGTGTGCAGATGACATATTGCAAAAAAATTAAATAGTTAGCTTCCTTTCTTGATTACATACTTACTTAATTACACAGCAGCATAAAAAAATAATTTCTACATGTCTAAAGTTTAACTCATACTGGCTCCTTGTACAAAAGGCAAAGAAAGTCAAATAAAGCTAAACAGTGAGTGATCAGATTGAGCACAATGGCGATGTGGCGCTACGTGATCTAATTACACGGATGCTGTGACGACTCTGAGTAAACACGAGATGCTCTGCTACTGATGCTGGCATGATACAGTTTGTAAGGGGGGTTTGTTAATGGTAAATGATATTTGTTTAAATAATGTTATTGTAACCTACATATATTATAAATGGGTGGTTCATGGTAAAAGTGCAGCATTAATTTTATACCAAGGAGAACGTTATAGTCTTGCATAGTTATAGGCTGTGTTTTATATAACCGTTGTATTTGTTATATAACCGATTAGTTTTTTTCCCTGATTTCATCTGCCTCACAAGTAATTTCTTAAGCAACAAAATAAACTAACCCGTAGTTCACCAAGATTTGTATATGTCACCGTAAGATTACAAACATCGTTAGATTACAATCTATCTCGAGAGATTGTAAACTGTCGAATTATTGTGAACCGTAACATCTGATTGCAATTTAACGCATTATTTTTCGCTATATTGTAATCTACCGATGAGAAATTGTCAAATTGTCAACTATCCGAAAGCTCTCCCTGATTGGTCAGTCTTTTTGTAAGATCGACCAATCACGACCAGCCGTTCTGTTACCATGGAGTTCCCGTAGAGTTAGGAATGAATTTGTGTTTGAAGACAAACTACCTAATTGTTTTGTTTTTTTTTTTTATAAAAGTTTCTTATAATTTTCCAGTTTCATTTAAATAAAACTACTTTTACGGATTTTATCGCGGTCGGGATTAAATAATATAACCGCGATAAAATCCGTAAAAGTAGTTTTATTTAAATGTCTAATATTCGCGTAAGTGTCAGAAATCAATATGTTTCCAATTTCAATTTGTGTTTGAAGAATAATTATTTCGTTACAATTTGTTCTCTCCATATGTCAGGAATATTAATTACATACTCGTACTAAATAATAAATCCTTGAAGAATTTTTGAAGAGCATTTATTTTATTTAACTGACACCTCTATTTCATTCCTAACTCTACGGGAACTCAATGGGAACAGAACGGATTATTGGTCGATCTTACAAAAAGACTGACCAATCAGGGAGAGCTTTCGGACAGTTGACAATTTGACAATTTCTCATCGATAGATTATAATATAGCGAAAAGTAATGCGTTAAATTGCAATCAGATGTTACGGTTCACAATAATTCGACAGTTTACAATCTCTCGAGATAGATTGTAATCTAACGATGTTTGTAATCTTACGGTGACATATATACCATTACCAAATATATACCTACTTTCTTCGAGCTTTTTTACTATGATAACATTAATCAATTCACATTCCTACTACATAGTTAAAATCTATCTACAATCAAAAGCTTCACAAATTTATTGAAGCCTCTCAGCTTGAATGTGTGTGGAAATAATTAGCTACTGATACAGAACAGTGCATCCTCATGCATTATCATCATCATCAGGTTGGAAGGCGTCCAAGGGCTTTGCTATCGGCTGCCAGGCGCACGCCACCTTGACGCATGGCGGCTGTAATTATGTGTCAGATATATTGTAATTGTAGATATTGATGCTGGTTAATTATCTATCGATCGTTAGTTCTGCTGACATGGGCAGTTGCTGGTACGTATTGCAAGTAAACTTTCTGGGAAGAAAGCTTGACAAAGTGAGTTAAAATCTTCATATGTTATTATTTACTTATAAGTTCCAAAAAACAATTTAGAAAATTTGATATCAATGAATAAAACTAACTTTTTTGAAAAACATCGCGTATTGACTATTGTAGAATGATAGTAGCTTGACAGTGAAGACCACGTCTGTACCTATGCGATGGTTTTCAATTTACTTAACAGTAGTAACCGCATTCAATCCAGACTAAATCACTCCAGCGTAAACGTTACAAGTTTAACGAGATAGCAAAACGTTAAAAAAACGATACAGGAAAATCCAGTAGGTCCCAATCACCATAAACTAACCACATAAAGCTGTCGGTACAACTATCTGGCAATCGTGCCATCCTGCCAGATTTAGTGGCACCCGGCGGCTGGCACGCCACTCACGTCGCGACTTAATTAAAGATGGCTGCCTAAACAAGTGCCCGTTAAAGAGAATCCTCTAATTGTCGGATGAAGGGAAGGTAACTGCTCTGGCCTGATACTAACTTATACTTTGATTAGATATCGGGTTTTAAAATGTAGCTTAAATTGAAGGAGGTGAAAATTATATGTTGTCTGAAGATGAAAGCACTCGATGAATGTATGATGCGTGCTAAGTAATGTTAGTGAAATATGTAAAATAGATTTTGTTACCAGGAGTGTGTTAATTTCTAGACTATAAAATATGTTAGCGATATAGGCCAGATTTTAAGCCTATACGTTATAATATGATGTATAAGTTTTATTTTTTTACGGCAGAAGCGTAATCTTCTGCATGCTCCAAAATTTTTAAATATTAAAGTAACACGTGTGCAAAGCAAGTTTAATTAAACACATATCGTAGAGACTTTATAAAGCTAGAACTAACAGAGCACCATACAAAACTCCGCTGAGCTAAGCTAGCACAAAGAAACGCAAACCTCTCCCAACGTATTAAAAGTTTAATTTAAATCTCAATACAAAACAAACTCGCGTACAACTGTCTGACTTTGTTAGCAGAACAGATACGGAACCACTTGAGTCTCACTCACACACTTTGAACTCTAATCCTTTTGAAACAACTTGCGCATTTGTATAGGACTGTTTTAATTTCATAATACTTGATTCTAAGCCGCTATTGATTTGATTCTCGTCTGAAGGACGCTCGAAGTTTCGAGGGCGACGTGACACAAGTCTCGAGAGTGAAGAGATTTGTTTAAAACGATTTGTGCTAATCCACTAAGCATTTCAAGTGTAACAGTGATAAACTGTTACACTTGAAATATTAATTTGAGATAAACCACATCGATACCAAGGGCGGATCCAGCTTCGGCGTCAGGGGGGGGTCACACAGTCGTGGTCAAGTCACAAAAAATATTATATTGTAGCGTATACTTCTTTTAATATTAAAAGTAGTAGTATAAATACAATAAGCGCGATCGTAGCGAGCTCAAACTTTTTACGAATGTTAAGAAAATTAGAGTGTTTTCATGTAGAAAATGGCCCGAGCAGAGTGAGTGCAATTTCACGTATTTATACTACATACACGTGCCAAACCAAAAAGCGCGAGCGAAGCGAGCGCGAAAATTTTTGTTCAATTCGAGGACTAAGGTTAAAAGAGTGTTTTTATGTAGAAAATGGTCCGAGCAGAGTTAACGCGATTTCTTGGACATAATCACAGATGCAAAATTGAAAAAAGCGCGAGCGAAGCGAGCGCGAAAATTTTTATTCAGTTTGAGGACTAAAAGTAGATGAAAACGCTTTCTTGCTGTATAACAAATAAACAGCACAAATACAGGAAAGCGCGATCATAGCAAGCGTGAGAATTTTTTCAGGTTGAAGACTAACTTAGACTTCGGCTTTGAAAAGATTAACTTAGACTTAGACTTTGAAAAGTATTGTGTACGCAGAAAAGGGCGCTTACGTTTTTTATTGCAGCAACAGTAAAACATTTTCTGTGAAAACTTCAATTGTCTTACTATTGGTAAGGGTTCATGAGATCAGGGCCGTCTCTAGCTCATGTAGCGCCTGGGTGCAATCATCACCCAAGCGCCACCTATGTATCTATTGAAAGATTTTGAGTAGTACATATTGATCGAAGTACTATACAAGGAATATAAATAAGAACGTTCGAACGAAAGTCACTTTTTTGGTAGGTAAAGGACTTAAAAAATTGTTTCCAAATCATTGTAGGCTCAAACTGTTGGAAAGATTTAAGTTATGAAAATCGAGACAGGACAAGCAACAGAGCAAATTTTTTAATTTTGGGACATAATAAGTTCATAAGTTTTAAAAAGTGCTGTAAAGTAACAAGCAGTCGGAAGCGCAAACTGTTTTGTTTTTGAGGACTCCATGATTTTTTTTTTGCTATATTTAACTTATGAAGTTATCAAGGCAATGCATGTATAATATTGCGCGAGCGAAACGAGGGCGAAATTTTTTGAGCCAACGACACAAAAGCATCTGATTAAGTACATTATAAAGCAACAAGTAGCCGCGAGCGCAGCGAGCGCGAACTTTTTTAAATTATTTGTTTGAAGACTCACAAATCCTGGGAATTACGTACAAATAAAAAGGAACCGTGATTAGAGCGAGTGCCATTTGTGTTCATTGATTTGGTGCGTCAATAAAAATAATAAACAATCAGAGATACAGTACAGCACAGTCATTTACTCGCGAGCGTAGCGAGCTAGAATTTTTTCACTTAGTTGGAGGATGTTAAAAGTTAAAAATAATCAAAATGATCAATCCAACAAAGCGAAGGCGACTTTTTTGTCAGTATCATGATACAATGTGGAACTTCCTTATCGAACGGGTGAAATTTCTTCGAAATTTCCTAGTGGTGGGGCGTCCCGCGGCGTCGAGGCGCCCGCGCGCCCGGGTTATTCGCACACCCTGCACCATAGGTTAAGACGGCCCTGCATAAGATACAGCATGCAATGTAGACCACCCGGACAGCGGATTCTTAGGAACAGGGTCCCGTTTCCCCCTTTTGGATACGGATGAAGAGTAAATAAAGAATAGAGAGCGAGCGTTGCGAGCACGAATTCTTCAGCAAAACTACTCTACCTGTAACTATGTATGTTTATTCACTCGGAATAAAAATAACTTATATAACTAACTTATAACAAAAACATCGTGTTTAACCATTTCAATTATTGGTCCTCTTAGGTCCTGAACCTGGCCCAGGGGGGGGTCATGACCTTGTGACCTACCCCCTGGATCCGCCGTTGATCGATACCTATATTGTTCAATTGCAATGAAATTAACATTAACGCAATCAAAGGCTACATTAAGAAAAATCTGTCACTCATAAAAGCAGTGAATAATTTCTCGTGCACAAGCTGTAATCAGCACTCAAAAAGCATACGTAAATCCCCTCAAATCCAGTGGGTTACATGACGTCATAATAGCGTATGTTAACCCCCCAGTGCTTAGGTCCCTAATGAAACACAAGTGGGACAGCGTTGCAGCGTCAAAGTCGCGTCTAGTCGTCCACAAATTGTATGCAAATAGCTGCTAAATGGTTTTTTCCCGTATCTCTTTAATATGCCGGCGGTCGTTTAAGGCATTTCCATTTTAATTTTGGTGAGTTTAAGCTCCGCGCGCACTGGGGGGTTGTGTTGAAAGTGTGTGCAAATAATTGCGTTTGACATGAATTCACGACATTTTTGAGATGACAAGATGAGTTGTGTTTTGCTTTGGCTCCCTTGTTTTGTTTGGTAAGAGTAATGTTTTAAAATAATATTAGATAAGCCTTTTGTCTTTGAACATTTTCCAGAGGTTCAAATTAAATAAATAAATAGGAATGCTTTGATAGGGATTTACTTAAGTGTATCGGATTAGAATTTCTTACGGTCATGAGATATAAATTGAAACAAATATTTGCTCGAAACACATATGTATAGATGGATTTATTTTACTAAAACTTAATTCTCTGCTCAAACAATGTATACCGCAACGTGACCAATATTTCAATCATTGATATTAGATCGCTTTATATGAACAAAGGCTGATCTAGTGCATTATATACTTTGTCAATATCATTAATAACAGATGGTTCTCGCGGTTTTACCCGTGCCCTGGGAGAACTTATTCCACTAGATAAAATATAGCCCATGTCAGCCGGGGATGTTCTAGTTTTGTAACAGTGAAATATTTTAAAATAAAAAAACCTCTTCCTCTTAGCTACCTAATTTGTTTTAGTTCAGGCTAAACAGTTCGCTTGAAGATGTCAAAATGTTTAGCTTTAAAGTCAATTCTGAGAGCATAGTGTGACGTACTTTACGTTATTATTTAAAGTATTTTAACGTTATGTTCACATATGGGATACTCAATGACATTGATCGTAGATTATTCAATAAACATGCATCAAAATGTGACAGATTTTTGCACTCAACTGTACGAGAGTCCTAACAAACATTTTTTGATTCCAGCTTCACGAGCAAATTATTATTGGTTCGGAGCTTTTAAGCGTGGCTTTGGTGCAGTCTAATAAAAAGTTAATAGGTGTCGCATCAGACTGAGTGACTGCACTCGCTTTAATCTAGACGTTAGAGATGCTAGACGAAATTGTGCTCGTTATACATGCCCGTGCTCACTGCGGCTTTCAACCAAAGTACGTTTGAGAAAGCGCTTCAAGTGGGGCAATTTTTCAGTTATGCTTCTTAAGTTAAGTACTGACTTGCGTTTATTTGGCTTTTTAGGAATCATAATGTAGGTCAGAAAAGTATGGAAAAAAACTACACCAAATAAATGCAAAAGCCGTTTTAAATTCAAAATTACTGCCCACTTTGAAAGTAATACAGAGTTAGCTGAAGCCGAAACAATAACGCGACCAACCCACAGGTACTTTAAATATTCCCAAACTTATTAAATCACTTTTCATGTAGCTTAATTGTAAAGGATTTGTCGTCGGCTGCCTCGGCGGCTACATAATGAGTTCCATCCCCTAATTGTACTTGAACTCAACCCCTATAGATGAAACAACTGCTTACAACCCTTTCAGAGGGCGGATTTCAAAGGTTTCTGTACCAAAGCCCGATTACAGTGTCAAATATTGCGGAGGATATTTTTAGATAGTTATTCGGTTAAAAAGAAATAGAATTAAGCCGTTGCTTTCGGGAATTTTGTAATTGATTAATTGGATTTTTTTACCCTGCTGCGGCATAAATAGGAGAATAGATAATCTGTTTTTTTTTCAATGTTATTAGTCCGTATACAACTTGGTACTTCATATTAAGAAAGGTAAGTAGAGATGGCTAACCAATCTACCAATGAGTCTAATTTATCAGTGGAAAGATAAACGATGCAATAGACTTACGTACACTTACAATATTAGTGAAGATAATATGACACACAAGACGTGCGTGGCGTGTCAAGAGTCTGACATTGTGCGAGTGTTCAGACGGAGGTCTGACTTAACCGATGATCTGTTAGATAGACGCCGCTCGACTGTGACGTGACGCATTTGTAAACAACCTTTATATGTAAATATTAAGCGACCTTCACATCTTATAAATGTTATACATAAATACATCAAAGTGTCTAGCGAAAAATACTTTTTCGGCAAACCAAAAAGGTCAAGGCTTGCTAAACTGAGGCATAGTTTCCAGCGCGATTAATTAGCGATTAAGTGAATTGCATATTCTACAGGATTTCTTTATAACGTCATAGTTATCGTCCTTAAGTCTGTCTCAATAGTACTACCTATTCCAAAGGTAAATTTCATCATGATCGGATCAGCCATTAAATCATGATGGCGTAAGATAAACAGACTTGGCTTCGCATGTAGAGTGTTAATAAAGATCTTAGTTTTGCTCCATTAAATGCAGCTTACTCTAGCAATAAAATTTCAACTAAACCATATTTCTCTATGAAATATATTTGTGAAATCCTTGCTGCACAAGAATGCGTCTTCTTAATAATTATGTCTTGAAGCAATTCGCTTAACCTGGGAATGCGACGTGTCTCCGCAATAATTGCACCTGCACTACGTATTATGTGTAATAGTGCTTTACTTGAGACATAGAGTAAGTGATGTACAGAAGGGTACAGTTCACTATGACAAAAAAATATTAAAAACTGCCCCCGCAGATGCGCTAAAACCTTAATTTATTTAATGTCCTACACCCACAATGTTCTATTATTAACTTGAGTTTGTATTTCAGTTGTAAATAAAAGTGTAGCGCCCACGCTCTGCCTACGATGGGAACTGAACAATTGAGATTTGAAGGTCAGTTTTGTCATTTGGTTGTCACAAACTGGAGGATGGATGAATGTTATAATTATTCACGAAAAAAATGGTTTCTAATTTATATCTAAGACTAGAGAACCACCTTGGTATTGCACAGGCTTAAATTATAACACTAGAACCAATGTTGGTGAAAATCGTATGAAAATATATTCAGAAGTTCTTAAATTATACAAATACTTTGAATGGTAATAACGACGTTTTTGTACTATCTAAACTGGTGCTTCTGCATCTTAACACTCTGTATCTTCACACCTCATTCCTTTACACCGTAGAATAACTTGGATTTATTCACTCGAGGTGGGATAAATTCAGCGCTGGCAACACTGATATTACCACTGTGTGTAAATTTACGGCTGGTAACACTGATATTACAGTGGTGTGATTTAATAAAGCTATCATGCGAGTGAGTTGGGATTCAATGGGTGTAAGTGGGGTCTTCGGCGCGAAGGGATTATGTGCCTCCGAGCCCAACACGGGTGAGGCATTAGCCGTATTGATAGTTACACAATACCTCGCCAAATACTCAGTCACACGCTTACATTTTTCATTTAACATCAGTAACAGTAACACTAATAAATAAAACAAATTCGAGCGCTAAATAAAAGTAACGGGCTATATGGAAATACCGTTACTTTTCATATTTATTTCTTTCCATTCCATTCATTTGTATCTGTGTAAACTAAACGCGGTTTCGATGTTTCGCTCTACCTATCCAGCACAGTTTACACAAACGGTTCATAAACGTCGTAACAAAAAAGGTTTACTTGGAGTCCCTGAAAGGGCCTTAGGTAATTTCGAAACACGTCGAAGGGACATTTTGGTGCGTATGCTAATTCGAGGACGCTCGGGAGGGATCCATTACGGCCCACAAAGGTTCTAGGACATTCGATAGGTTTTTGCAGCGAGTCGATCTGTTTCAGTTCACCATTGTTTGATGTCTGCTGACGACAGGTTGCGGAGCACTTGAAGTATGACGCCATATTTCAACTTCGCTTCGGGTTCAATTATGCGGAATTAATTTGTGCGTCGGGAATCGCTTCTTAGAGAAAACACTTTGTCATGTAGATGTATACTAGACGATTTTGTATCAACATTACTGAAGGATTTCTGCTGCAATTTCTTTTTCTATTTCATTAACTGAACAGCTATATTAAAGAAGAATTTTGACCATTAATAACAAAAGAGCGCATGAAAAAAATATGATTTATTTTTAAATAAATTGCTTCATATTCTTGCAATTTCATATAGTAAGAACATTCTTCATAAAATACCTAATATAAAGTAGACAGATAATAATAGTTTCAATATAATATGGAGGTGGAATTCCAATCTTATAAAACCATTTATTTAGACGGGGGACTTTATTATCTAATTCTAAGTAAAGGATCATTACAACTTGAAAATGCGCTTAAATTAGTTTCAAAGAAGTTTTACCCTTTAAATACAGAAATTAAAAACGCCATTTAGAAAACACATCATCAAGACTTGTAGCGTAATAATAAATCCCTTGACTTCATGGTCAAGATGCTCTACACCCATCAGGATTTCAGTCCAGCTGTTCCCGCCAGTCAGGGCGACAAGTGGGCAGTCAGCCAACAGTTTTAAGCAAAATTACTAGATTCCCACCAGCACTAAGTGTACGCTTTCCGAAACCCGTTCCTCTCGCCATTTTGTGAAACGTCACGGCATTGAGTTATGGATGAATTTACACTGCTCAAATTGTTTGATGGATACTTTAATGGTTGAAGAATATATTGTATTTTTGAAAAGGGTGGATTTCTTTAAACTTTTTGTGAAACTCCATGATGTTTTCTGGACATCTTGATGCCTATGAAGCATGTCGATTGAACACCTGTTCATGTGCCACTAAGTGTATATAGATTGCCACAAATCATGTACTAACCAATATAATTTATTAAGTAGATATATCTAGTACAGTTATCATCCCTTAGCGACAGATACAATGGCCACGTAATAACGTTGAGATTAGCAGCATACAAAGCATACGTAACCTCATTACTGGCCAATAATTAGCCAGCAATGTTGCCAGTTGGCCGTCCATTGCGTGCCGTGTGTGAGCTATGCACATTCCTGCGTGTAAGGCGTGAACCCAGCGCGCAGTGGACAAAGAGATAATTAGTACAGGCTTAGTGACCTGCTGAGTAGCACATTGTGGCCGTTTGACAGAATTCCTGTGACGTATGTGTAACAGTGAATATTGCTAAACATTTTATGATAGATAAAGTGTTCTCCTCGATAAAACGTGTAAAACTTTGGAGTAATATGCATCTGATCTCGAAGAAAACGGGTTTAAACGGTAATGTTTAGGTATGTCAAACCGCTAAACCGGTTTTGTGGGAAAATGTTTATTTTAAAACTGTACATTTTTGAAATAATAAATAATAATAAAAAATAAATGTATAAGTCTCTCGTTCAGTGCAATACAGCGTTTGCATTCACTGTATTGCAGTAAACGAGAAATTGGGAATCGTAGCATAATATCGATATGGGTATTTGGTATTTTCAGCTATTTCTCAAAGCTTTGAAAGTGCAATATTCATTAGCACTTTAGCCATCTTGTGTTTTAATATAACTACAGAACAATAAATAAAACAATAGAATGTTATAGTAAACAGAATATATCATATACAGTCTGGCCCAACACAGCTATGAATGTCATGCTCAGAAACTTCGGTGGCTATATACGACTAATTCCCGTACATATTCAAATCAGTTGTAGCAACTATCGTGTCCAGTCGCCACAACTCTTGCGAGCGCTCCAACTGAATTACACCCCTCGGTGCATGCACCATATAGTGCATGTTATTACTTAATATATCCCAGTATATATGTAGTAATACACTAATATAGTAAAGAGGAAACACTTTTTTTTGTTTGTACCCTTAAGGCTCCGATACTACAGAGCCGATTTATAATTTAATTTATTTATTTAAAAATTCTGTCATTGTTGGAAAGCTACATGATCCCCGATTGACAAAGGCCATATTTTATCCAGGTACTGGCAGTAGTGCTCACGGGATGCGGGTGAATCCACGGGAAAACAGTTAGTACAAAATATGTAAGCATGTAATAACAAAATGTGTAAAAAAAATTTAAATAGAATTCAGATTTACCAGAGGACGGCTTATGTGGTCTAGTAACCCAATAAAAAAAAAATCGATAACAAAAAGTAAGGTGGTAATAAGCACTTTTTGGCAATGCGCCAAGACCAAATAGTGAGAAACTGGCAAGCTATCGATAGATTTTTTCTTTTCATCGATAGAACATACCTAGTTTTTACATGGGAGGTTCGCTTTAGGCTTTAGGCGCGGGCCGGGAGTCACGTCGCGCCCGGGTTCCGCACAAAGGCACGGAGGCACGTGTTTTAGGCGCAATTTTAACTGTTGCTGTTTGTTTGTGCTCTTCAAACTAACGGCAGTTCATTGTGAAGTGCGCACCGGGAGTTTTTTGTAAAGGTATGGCACAGTCTCTACCTATAGATGTGTTAACTTCTGTTAGAAATTACTTAATGTGGTTATTTTAAGATTATTATAGCTATTTACATTGATACCAAGATTACTAAGATCAATTTTAAAAATCTGCGGGTTTGTTTTAAACAGATTAAATTCATAATCAGTCTTGCTAGTAATTATAGTCGGTGTTCAAAGTTAAGGGTCAAGGCTTCAGAAGGTATCTCTATAGAGAAGTTACTATTCACCCGACGTCCGGCTCGTTCATAAATATTTGAATAGCTCACAACACAGTAACCTCATTTTATAATCTTCACGGACAACTTTCATATGAATATTATCCATAAAATGGAAAATTGGTTAATATAAATTTATATTTCAGTGTACATAAGCCATAATATAAATATAAAAGTAATTTCGTTAATTAATGATTAAATACCGAATGTTGCTATTTTTGAGCAGTTCGCGATAATTGCGTAAATTGAAGCGTTTAAATATGAATTACAAATACGGGCAATTTCGAAAATCAAAAACTTTTTATTTCACTGGTGTAAAATGTTATAAATTTTTGTATATGTATCTCATAAGCCTTAAAATAATACTGGTATAAAGGTACATTATTATCTTTACTAATATCCTAAACACGAAAGTATATATTTTTGTTTGTTGCGCTTTCACACCAAAACATTGAACGTAGAGAAAATGTGCTGCCTGAAAAAGAACATAGGCTACTTTTTATCCGAGAACGTGAAATAATTCTCTGGGGATGCATTCGGAACCGAGGGGCATAGATAGTTTGAAATAAACAAAACTATTTACTTACCTCCACTAACTGTTTTATGTACTTTAAGACTAACAACGTAAAATTTTGTTTGCGGAACATAAACTTTAAAATATCAAGAGCGGGCAAAAAATTTGGCCGCGGAGGGTTCATAAATCTGTATAAAGGAGATTTATATCATATTCTTTTCATATATTCGGTTTATATAAACATTTAGCTGCGTTTACAGCGCTCCGGGGAAATCGTGGCGTCTTAGCCGGGGCTAAATTAGGAAATTGCTTGCCTTACAAGTCTTGTTTGCTGGATATGATCTTATTAGCATGAACAGATTGAGAATAACTTATTATGTTTGCTTGTTATTTGATTTTGTATCTGATTTAATATATAAAAATGTTTTGAATAACCAAATAGATTGTTGAACTTGGAAATAAAACTGCAAGTTAAAAGATTCCGCAGTCCAGAACTAGCAACGTTTTTATCAAACCACTGCCTATTTCTCAAACAAGCAAAAAACAAATAAACCAATTACTACAAAAAAGAGTAATATCAGTCCAATCGTACAAAACAATAGCAACCACAAAGTGTTATACACCCACATTGTCCACTTTCAATAACCATTTAACAGCGGCCCATAAAACTTATGAAATCAATTTATAAAGGCGTGTCCACACTGTATGTGATCGCCGCCACTAATGGTCGTCACAGATTTACGAGCATCCCCTTCGACAAAAACTTTATGAGCCACCCTTAAGCAAACGAGCTACAAATTTTATAGCTGTATTACTTCTATGTTAGTTTAGTACGTGTTAACTACTGAGCTAAGAACGCCATTTTGTTAATGTTTACCTTCATTTTATTTAAAGTTAAATTCTTGTTTTATATTGTAAATGTATCGAATGGTATAAGTATGGCTATATTCCGGAATTCAAGGGAAGTTTAATACAGATTTTCCATGTAGTATTTCTTGGTAAATATAATATGTACGCAAAATCTGGTTTCACGAAATTAAATTAATTAATTTCTCGTAACCAAGTTTCCGAATCATCCTTCCTTTAATACGAGAAAATATTCAACCAAAAATGATAAAATCAATCTCTTATTCAATTCACCAATCCTTTACACTTGCTGGCAAAATTAACGTATAAAACGTTACTAACAATATGACGTAACCCTCCGCAGCTACAAACAAGCCGATCCCGGGTACAATAAGACACATAGTCATACCGTATGTAACCCTTTCAAGTCGTTAGCCCCTGTTTAATATAGCCCTGGAGCGGTGCCAGCGCAATGCAAGATGTCTACTATACGTACACCAGTGGCCAGATAAAATGGCACGCCACTGTAATGTGCGCTGATAAACTATGTGAAAAACTGCTTTTATCTAGTTTTTGTAGCAATATATTTGAGAAGATGTGTGTTATCGACATATTTGTGGTACATAGTGAGATTTCTGTACATAAATGTATTTAATTTTCGACAATAATTATGTATTTTAGTTCTTGCATAGTGCTTTGATGACAGATTAACTCTTAGCTTACATAAAAATACAATGCTTGTGTTATTCTTTTCAATTCACATTCTGGAATAGATTTATGAGCAGGTATTCTATTAAGTAACACTTCACATTCTGTTACTTAATAGAATACCTGTTCATAAATCTATTCCTAGTTCGAAATGTAATTCCAAAACTTCCGCAAATCAATCAATGACCTACAAATAGTTCTGCTAACTAATAACACTAGTCTAGTGAAACTCCCCAAGTGCGTGGGACATCAAACGGGCCGCCGGTGTTGCCATACACGACGTAATGACGTCATAACGTGAGGTAAGCGATTAATGGCGGTTTATCGCGCTCGTTAATTCGACGCCTCGTTAACTGACGACCGGAGGGTGACAACCCTGTGAGGAAATAGGAGACATCTACTTCAAGGATGTTGGTTATAAAATAACTATTTGATGGCTATTTTATTTAAAAAGTAAGGGTGTACCTATATACTTTGTATTTTGAGGTTTTCATCGAAAAATTTACAGCGTATTATTTTTATTATATCTCCACCAAGGTATGAATAATAATGAATATTCAGATTTACAAGTAATAAAATTCATACCGTGAAATACTCGTAAATCCATCACAGATTTCTAGAGTTAAATAAAAATTCAGTGTGCTAGACAGGTGTGAAACTGGCTCTATCTAAGTGGAAATAAAAAGTTCGGCATTTTATTTCAAGCGAGGAATTCCGAATGGAATGCTTGTACTTCACATACTAGCCAGTCATCTACGAATTTTCAGTCGGCCCATGGCTTGTTTGTTCTCTTAAATCAGTATGTAAATGAATGGTTGTACGCCCATTATAAAGATCAGGTATATAGCCGATGTCAGACCGACTGAAAACCTTGATTAAATTCACGATTTTCTTAAAAACATTTTTTTTTTGCCAACCATCACCGGGTCAACTGTCGGCTGACTGTTTCGACTACAGGGTACACTTACACATACATACTAGGCAGTCATTTGTTTATTAACTGCAGCTCACTCAGCTCATGAAAAGCTGTCAGCGATAAGTTGTTCTGAATGGACATTTATGAGACGTTTCAGATAGAATCTGTTTGAAGATGTCTAAGTGGCCGCGTAAAGAACGCCCAGTAATTTATAAAGGTCGCACCGTGAATGGGAATGTCGACTGCTTTTTGGAAAATGGTGGCGCGATGAATGGAATTTTAAGCCTCTAAAGCACTTGGATGTTTCTGTTGCTCTGTGTTTTTTTAATTAAAAGAAAATGAGAGGAGTGATTAGGCTATTTTTGAAAAAAATTATTGAATAAAAGAAATTGTTCAGCGTCATTTAAAGGAATTTCTTTTGCTGAATAGTGGGATAAAATCATTTTAGTTTAGAAACTTGTAGCAAACTCTTAGTTACCAATATTACAATACAAAAATAAGTGGTAGATAAAATGTATTTTACATGCATGCAGTTGACCTACTGTGGAACTTGCCCTGTCTAGTTTCCCAGCGATGCTCGTAAACCAGTTTGACGAGCATTGGATACCGGCGCATCGTCACTCGGACCGCGGAACATCCGACACCACCCATCGTGAATCACAAGTACGCTGTAAACTACAAACAGGGTTTAAATACAACCTTCAATTGTATCACAAAGTTAATCTGATAAATATACATATGTATGTTTGCTAACAATTTCGTTTAATGATTTTGGTCTACGTTTTCATTTTTTATTGACCCTTTTTATTTTGAACATAAACAAGTGTAGGTACACATATTTACTGAAACTTAAAATAATCTTTGGCTAGATATATATGAACACATTTAGGACACTCGTTAAATATGTTTACTCATTCACAGGGTGTGTTTAATGGGGGGTACACACCTGTAGCCATCCCTAAGTACATAATTTATTAATACATCATTTATATTTCTACAATACCAGATGGGACCAGCTTATCCTATAGTAAATGTGAAATAATAATACAAGGCAAAAAATAATTATTAATTTTGTAATTAAAAAATATTAAATAAAAATTTACTCATGGCCCAAATTCGCCATCACAAAGACCGTCTTAACTATAATCCCCATAACGGCAACATTTCCTTTATCCAGTGCACCACAACGATGGTACATCTCATAATTAGGTAAAGAGCTCATAAAATGCGGGCCATTTGAGCGCGAGGCCTGTGCGAGGCCTGCGCGAGGCCCGTGGGGTGGGGGGTCGTAAAACACCCCCATGCAGGCCGTCATTGAATGGAATTGATTGGACATATTTATGGCTAGAGGATTGGAGCGGTTCAGTTGGAATTCACTTGTTGGTTTGATGAATGAGTATTCGAGTGGAACATCACTTTTCTATTGCTGAAGTAGATAAATCCTTCCTTAAAGTCATAATGTATGCATTTTCTATACGTTTAATTTTTGTATGGTGGATAACGGAATAATGGAGGCTTGTAATAGATTCACTTTCAAAAATACAATAGTATATAGCTGCATGTTCTAGCTACGTATACGCCTTGCTACGAATTACTACGCCGTAGCACCATTTACACTATGCGCTTTTTCACTTAAACAATATTTTATTTTGAAATAAGTATAATGCAAAACACATGTCTGCTGCCACAAAATAAATCTTTGTCACATAAATTCAAAAGACAAACAATAAATAAGGTTTCATTTTCTGAAAATGTAGTGAAACACTTGAAATAAGAGGTTCGTGTAAACCAGTGAGTAGCTGAAGGCGAGAACACAACGATAGTGTTATCAGGGCGCGGCGTGAGATCAAGACGCGGAGGCTGCGCGCTCAGATAACGCCGCACCTCTCGCATTTGCATATAGAAGCTGCGTTTAGTCGGGCCATGAAAGTAGCGGAAAAGTTAGAAGATTAGTATCGAATTTCATGGAAAATAACTTTAAAGAAGAAGGTAAAATAAGGTTCGCAGGATTCGACACTTGAAAGAAATTAATAATACTGGTACCATTGTAGCAACTATGTTTCCGTGTGTGTATCAGTGTTTATAAAATGTTATAACGAGTTTCATAATTTATAGTTCAAATTGCTGTCTTCAGAACTAAGTCAAGAACCCACAACACATATATTATATGTAAGTTCATTGGCCTTCTAGTTGTTACATCAGTTAACATTTTAGGTGTACCTACTCTTACTGTATTACTTAACCTTGTCTGGAAGACATCTCTCTTAGCGATAAGATCGCCCATTACGTGACCTAGTAAAATTAGTTCTAAGATTAAAAATATATTTATCTAGCTATGTATACTGTATGGGATTATTTTTGAATTAATTATATCTCTAAGGTCACAATAACCCCACAGTCGCGTCTCTCGTGGCCCCTTGTCGTGTGCCTCAGAAGCAGATACAGGCACTAAGCCGGTGCGCTACTCACCGCGCCGCCAATATTTGCGCTGCAAACAGCGCTGCAGCGCTGCACACCTAGTGCACTTAATGTCCGGCGCAGATGCTGCACTCCTGTACCCTGCAGCGCTTTCCGCTGCTAAACCAATCAGCAGATTATGCTGCTTTGTGGTGCAGGCTATTGGTTTTGTATTGAATATGCAACAAGTTATAACTAATTGGTGTAATTGTATTGCTTTTTAAGATGGGATAAAAAGTGTTTCAATATTGTGTGTGGTGTCTTGGAAATCAGTCGAAATGAGACAGATCAGAGAGGCAGAGATATGAACTCTGCACAAGGGATGTCAATTGTATTGTTCATGAGCCTATGAGGATACCAATTTAGCACTGTAGACATACGTGGTAACCGCTTAAATGGCGTTGGTGACCAAAATAGTTAAAAATACCGAAGCGATTTATAATTTTGTTTGGCAAAGCGTCATGATGTTAATTTTCGTTTATTTTTGTTTGGCTTTTCCCCGTCTGCGCTCGCAGTGAGCTCAGTAGAAGGTGTCACTTGAGCGATGGTTGAGCATCGCGATACAATTAAGTTTCGAGTTAGCTGATGTGTTTGTTTCTCGAGTTAATGTTTGTGCGCCGTTCATTACGTTCCCGCTGCGAGAGCAAAGCCTAAGTCTTTACGGATATTAGTTTCTCAGGAGCTGCCAGCTGTTTTGAGTACGAAAGGAGTGCATCTCAGTGTTTGTTGATCGTCTTATAAATAAGACGGTTCAGATGATCCACTAAAGCAGAGCTAGTTTTGTCACAGTCTACAAATTGAAACCGTAAAATGTTCATTCGACACAGATTTCTCAGCTAAAGTGCAGTTAAGTTTACTTCTGTGTTTACCGTTTAAAATAAACTTTAGAGACGGATAAAAGCGACCTCATTTCAAACAGTGTTATAAAATATACGTGACTAGGAATTACTCGCTTCATGCTCCGCTATAAAAGAAAGATACGGAAAAAGAACGGATTAGCATTAACACGCTGCATTGAGAACTAATGCGACTCCCACTGTAGTGAATCATGCAGGTGAGGATTAGCGAAGGAAGACGGAGATTGTATTTATTCGGATTTCCGTCAGTTTTGTTCACTGAATTTAATTTAATTATTGCTGAATCTTAGAAAGTTTCAAGGGGACGCCGGATATAATTGAACAGAAACGTCTCCGAAAATTGTTTGAAACAGTTTGGACAGGACGATAAACTCAGTTACATTAATGTTCGGTGGATACATAGGTATTATACAGCAATACCATCCTTTGTACAGAACTCAACAATAAAATAACAACAGAATATTTTTGTTGACCTAACAATCCTTTTCAGGCTGCCTCTATTAATCAAAAACAACTCGCGAACAAAACGACCATTGTCGCAGCGATCCTCGCAAAAACGAATGATCCCGAGCGTGGCCGAACATTGCCGAACACAGCCGAACAGGCCGGAGCGGCCGACAACCTGAGTTTATTCAGCCGCATAAAAGTTTAACTAAAACGTGGGATATAGAGATTTTTACGCGTGGAGCGCCGGCTGCACGCAATGGCGAATATATCGTGCCTGCAACACTGAAACACAACGCGCTTAATAACAAATGGACTTTTAAAAATAGGCAAAATGCGCGAAAACACGCGATTATATGTAAATAGTTGGCGAATATGAGCGCTTTGTGCGAGCTGGCTCAAAACGAATA
Organism: Helicoverpa zea x Helicoverpa armigera; assembly: GCA_033682625.1. Taxonomy (NCBI): domain Eukaryota; kingdom Metazoa; phylum Arthropoda; class Insecta; order Lepidoptera; family Noctuidae; genus Helicoverpa; species Helicoverpa zea x Helicoverpa armigera. The sequence continues at coordinate 13,290,356 of JAWIIS010000028.1, forward strand.
TGCACAGGCTTTGTGAGTGCGAATGTTTTTGCTAATGTTATGTTTTTGTTTGACGCCAGCGGACGGCTGTTGGTGCTGCACCAACGTTATTGTTGCCATATCGTGGCCGACGCTTTTAAAATAATCATCTCAAATTCAGGTTAACGTCAGACATGAATTTCCATCTGAACAGCATTCTTCTATTCACTTGTTAATTTACAGTCGGAATATAAAGTCGTTTTAACTAGACGATGATAGCGAAAACTGGACTGTTATTTACCTAAAACAGTTTTCAAAAGTGCCTGAATATTAAATACCTTACCTATTCTTGGGCATACAGTAAGTACGCCAGTGGTCAGGAGCTGGCAGGCGTGTTGATTGAGCCTGAGCCTTGCAGCACCGGTCAATAGCAGAGACCGGGTAGGACATGGAGTAGATAGATAACGGAGAGCTACGTTTGAAGTAGAAGCCTTGTAGTTGCTGAGTTATCTCACTAAAAAGACTGCCATAATATGACATTGTTATATTATTTCTAAATTCTTTAGCTTACGGTTAATTTCAGTTGAAAATGACAACGTTATTTACAGTTCTCCTGTGACATAAATCTTCATTATTCAATTACTTACAACTACTTTTAATTTGATTGAAAAGATTGGAAAAATAATACAATATTATTATCCTTTATTGCATAAATAGTGTGTTTGAGAAGATTACAAGAAAGAAGATTCTGGGACATAGGCAACAGTTACATACTTTAAAATTTTTGAACACTCCATTGTATCGAAATCCATGGCTATTTTCAATCGGTGCGGCAATGAAACGTCTTGAGGCAGCGGTTTATATCGACGTGTGCAATCACCGCTCGACGTGAGTGGACAGCAAACTTGGCGACAACTCACATGCTCAGATTTACTCACACAATACTAAACAGGTCTCAGATTTTAAAAACAATAGAATACAGAACCTTTTAATCTTTTAAAAGTAAGATAAAGATTCTTATAACTGCGTCTTTAATTACGATTTGCAAATCTTTTGTCGTATAATATTGCTGGTTCTGATTCCGGTCTCTCGGTAGCTTCAGGAAAATTTTGAGATCCAACCCGGAATTAGACAATTTATAGGACGTGACTCGACTTTTAAAACACTTTTGTTGTCAATGCCCGTAGGTAAAACAAAGTGTAAATCTCAAAATAATTTTCTGCTGACAAGTGACGCATACCTTAGTCCTCCTTTATGTACCAATCCTCCTGTGTATAGATACAAAACAATATCGTAAAATAAGCTACACGAAATATTGTGAAGTAACACTTTACTACTAGAGTAAAAATACATATCTTTCGAGAGATCCACGATGTACAGCCCGGGCACGTAATAACATACCTATTGAGTTTAAAAAATTCAGTGCTGTAGATATTTTACAGTTTGAAGAAGATCGTATTACCAATAAAACAGGCCATTCCTTCGATTGACTTTAGAAGTTGTTTCTGGAAGCTATTTGGAGAAGTGCTCGCCACATTATAAGGCAGTCGGTACAGTTTTATTGCTCGGGTTGGTACATTGGGGACATTAATGAACTTAGGGGGCATTCTATGGGTTTTGTTTAAGTGTTTCGTTAATTGGTTCCAGTTAAGGCATGGTGTTTTGTGTGTTACGCAATGCGTATGTTACGTAGGTAATTATGTATAATTGAAACTTCCGAATATCTTTTGTGATTGTGGGTCTTTAATATTAACGACAACAATTATGTTATCTTGCAACTTTACCCCTGTAAAATGGCAACACAATAATAAAGTCGAACACTCAAATACATCTACGGACAATAAAGTTGCCCTGAAAAATGTATCATACAAATCCTTTTCAGTCCAGCTACAATACATAAGTTCATCTTATAACGCTAACCACATATCAGACGCGAGGATAGCAACACGGAACAACTTGTCTAGCACAACAAATAGTTCGGGGAGACGCAAATTACGCGCGAGTGCCGCCGGGTCAGCGCACGGGCGAGTTACTGGCGCGCTGCACTGGCAGAGAGTGCCTTGTTTGTATTGTGAGGGCGTTTGATCTGATATTGGATGTACCTTCAAGAAATGTGAGCTTTTACGTCTTTGGGGAAGCATTTTAATGTCGTTTAGCAAAGTTACGTTAAGTTAGTTTGAAGCCTCGTAAAGATATTTCATGATACAATAATCTAAATATATAAAACTCAAAGGTGACTGACTGACTGACATAGTGATCTATCAACGCACAGCTGAAACCACTGGACGGATCGGGCTGAAATTTGGCATGCAGGTAGATGTTATGACGTAGGCATCCGCTAAGAAAGGATTTTGATCAATTCTACCCCCAAGGGGATAAAATAGGGGATGAAAGTTTGTATGAAACTTTGTCAATTTTAAACCGATCGGACTGAGACTTTGCATGCATAAAGCTACTATGGCGTAGGCAATCCTTAAGAAAGGATTTTGATAAATTCCATCCCTAAGGGGATAAAATAGGGGATGAAAGTTTGTATACATCTTTTTTTTATGATGACGTTCGCTTAAATACGATTTTGATTAATTCAACCCCCATTCAACCCCCACGGGTGATAAAATAAGGGATGATGAAGGATGTAAAATGTATTAGTTTGAACCTATCAGTACGTAATGGTACGAACAAAATAATGTTTAGTACGTAATAATTTTCCAAATTGGCTGACTAGATCCAGAGATATTCACAACGTCACAAACTTTACTTCTTTTGTTTAGATAAATGGTCACATCCACAACACAACCTTGATCAATGAATCTATGCGACTGATAATCCTAATTATACTGTCACGTGAAAGAATGCACCTACGGGATAAGTAGTATTTTGACTATTCTATATTGCCCACGCAGACGAAGTTGCGGGCAACAGCTAGTTAATTATAAATTGGCTGTGTTTGAAATAAATAAATAAAATAAAGTAATACATAAATAATAATACGGGTCAGAAAAAATGTTTAAAAATATAAAATACTGTCTGGCTTTTAATGAGAGTTTTCGTAAACAAGTTATGTCCGCTTCAGCGTTTTCAGTTTTAATTTGGTTTTAAAATGGTTTGTGATGTCTCGAAAATACTTAAAATTCGTCGTTCATTCTCTTAAAACCAACAGTGGAGAGAAGTAGTTCCGTACATAAGTGTAGTGAATTATAATCCGTATTAAGCAGTTTGTTAAAGGCTAATGTTGATTAAGGTTTAATTCAATTACCTACATATATCTGAGCTGAAAGTTCCCGTTTGCAGTCTTCATGCGAGTGAATCGAATGAATGGCCCTTTGCAGCGCCGGTATGCAGCGGGTGCATTCACTTCTGTTTTAATTAACATCATCCTGTAGGTACGTATACATTGTCGTGTTGTACATACAAGGCGGCTCATCTTCGAGTTAACGTCGTTGTGCCGGAACACAACAAGCGATGTACTACACATACACACGGATCATATCGCATTAGTCGGGACGGTGTCATGCGGTCAATACGCAACCATTTTAATTTGTACAACAAATGAACGTGCTTTTTGAATAATTCGGCGTATTGTCGGTCAGCGGGGCTTAGGGGTATTGCCGACATATAATGATAACATGAATATTAAATATTGTGGCTGCTAGTAATAAATTAGAGTGTGTTCTCATTTGCTGAAATATAAACATTCATTGTTATGTTTTGCTGTTTACAATTTGAACAAATTAAGTACTTAATTGTTTTGTTTTCCACGTTCCGTTTCTAGGAAACACACATTACCAATAAATGGAGCTCTAAAATATTATTATTAGCTCTAATTTATTTCCTTTACATGGCAAATGGCTCGCAAAATAGAACACATAGACAACATAATGGTCGGTTCACACAAAGAACTTAAGTCGAAACCTAAATCTCTAACAAACGCTGACTAACAAGGCCACTAAGCCAGTAACAAAAGCGTGCGCACTCGCTCACATTAAATAAACACGCGAAGATGCCTCAGTTATCCACCACTAGCCACTAATATCTAATATCATAAGGGATTACGAACAGAATTAATGGCGGAGTTAAATACTGGGTCCGAGAAAATCCCGCTGTTATGAGTTGGCCGTAGTTTTAAGCTCTAATGAAATCCCGCTCGCATTTGACTTCGTTCTGATGGCGGATCGACCTTTAAGTTTGTGTTTCAATTTCAGAATCTAGATTTATTTGTAGTGAGCTTAACTGATAGGTTTGTTGTTATTGTGAGGGGTGTATAATGATTTATGTACTTTTCGGATTACTGTTGGTTTGTTTTGGATATGATATCTGTAGCTATGGATTTATGCTCTTTTGGTTGTCATCCAGTTTGAAAGTATTCTAAGCTGAAGGTTTTTGAAGCTTTTGTGTGGCTTTTACGAAAATAAATTAAGCATTGGCGAATACAACAAACAAGTTTTAAGATTTCAAAACGTGCTCTTTAAAATCTATTTAGTCTTTCGGTGACATTTTAAACGGTTGCCTCTATATTGTATGTGGTCGTCCCGCACAATAGTGGCGCAGCGCAAAGCCTGGGGGATCGCGTTGCATTAGCCGGCCTCGAACCCACTGCCCTGACCTACATACCGCAGTCTTCATATGGCGAGCGAGCCTGCACTGATTGGATACTACTGGTAATACGCTAAACGATGCCTCAACGCACAAATTTTCACACAGATAATGGCTTTTGGGGAGTCTGCCAAGAGCTCGATGCGCTGATCAAAGAGGTACTACAATTTAGGTATTTTAGACGGAGCTGTTTTTGATAGAATATCTATTGCCAAAATGGTAATAACATGTTTAGACATGATTTTGCTTGCATTATGTTACAATATAAGCATTAGATTTTAGTAAGATTTAAACACAAATAATTGTTCAGTAATGAAACAATCGCATTGTTTCAAACTCTGATTCACCACATGGAAACGCGACGAATACCCGACCCGTGCAGCGTAACTAAATATATACCGGTCTCGTATTTGTTGTCTGTTCAAAGAATTGATGTGTCTAAAATGACAGTAGTGCAAAGCCTATAATCCGGCTCATATTATCTGAGTAAGCCTCGCCGTGCCCGCGGCTGCACTCGCGTTGGCGCCGCTCCAGGTGATCGCTCTGTACCTAATAACATATTAACATGTTTCGCTTCGGTATTACTGTTGTAGTATTGGTGGTGCTGTGGAAATTATGACATGTTAACAGGCTATAATTAGAGGTGTATAGGTGTGTTAGTTTGTTACAGGTTAGGTCTGCAATGAATAAAGTTATTCAAACAATTATAGGTTACTAGAAAATCACGGGGTTTTTTATTCCCAATTTATACTAACTGATTCCTGTGGTTTCACTCACTTCCCTAGTAATCAATTTCAGCAATTTTATAACAGAGAAGTATTTTTTCAAATGGGAACGGTTTACTACTGTTTACAAACAAAAAACGTTTCCTTTTTATTATATGAGTATATTGACTTTAGTGATATCTCATAAAATACGAAAAGAACTGCTCACTTTTAGTGATTGCAACGTAAAACCTATGCACATTTTACACCCAGCTTCAGCAAACGTTAATCCCATTTAATAAATGTTGTTGCAGAACTAGTTCGATATAATGTCGGCGTGTAAACACAGGTGTTTGAGTTCACGGGGTTCCTGTGTTTCCCTCAGCAGCCTCTATTTGCCTAGCCCGAACATTTTGCCAACTTTTGTTCGTACATTTTGACCCATGTTTGACGGCAGTATTGCATGCACAAACTTGCATGTTATTCTAATACCTACAAACGCTTATATATTTATTTTTTCTTCATCCTGTTCTACATTGTACGCGGTTTAAATAAATATGATTTAAGCTAACTACCTCATTTAAAATTATAAAATTGTGATGTTAGTTATTATGGTTCGTGTAAGTATTTTTAGTTTTATAATTAAGTGGCTTTTGTTTAGCTGAACATGTTAGCAATTTGCAAGTCTTAGAACATGCAACTTTTGAATATTTTGCTTTTATAAAAATATTTTAACTTTAACTAGGTACACACTCAGTACTTCTCCGTGTGAGAGGAGGCCTGTGCTCAGCAGTGGGACGATAAAAAGGCTGTAACAGTAACAGTAACAGATACATACATAACACTGGTCGAAAAATACTGCAACGATTGCTTATGTCATTAATTATTTACTCTTCTTCCTAAACAGAATTTGAGCCTTCATTTATTACCAAAACAGCAAACACCAAATCCCAAATGCAAAAAAAAAAAAAAACAATAAGCAAGCAGTTTATAAACACGTCATTATAACAAATGCCTACGAAATCAAAAACAACGCTCCAGAGAATCAGCAAGAGGATTTATTCATTTTCACATTCACAACTCATTTTAACTTTGGCGAGAGCGAAAAAACAAGGGTAGGTACAGACACCCACAAAAATCCATGAAAGCAATCAAAATTACCAAAATATTTAAACACTAAATTCTTCCATAAGTAAATGCTCGACTACAGAAAAAATATCCTGGACTTAGGAGAGTTCTTAAAAGCGACAAACACAACTTTTGCATTTGAGATTTTAGTGTTCAGCCATGTTAATGGCCTTTTGTTGCCGACTGTACATAAAATAATGAGTGGAGAAGAATAAACGAAGTGGCCCGATTGAGGTCACATTACTCATGCAGTAAGCAGATGACTGTGGCAGCGTGGCAGTGGGTGCAGCTATCGCCGCCGCCATGATTGATTCATTGCGGGGCACAGCTTAATGTTTCGTTAAATTATTGTCATATAATAACCTGCAGCTGCTGGGAAGTAAAGATAACATTTTCCGTTGGATTTTCAGTTCATTTTTAAAGGTATTAATTTAATATTAACATATGGCTTCATAGTGCGTACAGGGGCTCAGCAAGCATGAGCAGTCACCTTTTCGATATGATTGTGATGCCGGTTTGATCTTTGCACGGAGTAAATATTTGCTTAAACTACTTAATAACTTATTCAAAATATTCTACTCGCATTTGCCACTTTTGGACTATTTTTATCACGCAACCAAAAATATTCCTTTTATAACAATATGTGCAGCTTGTTAGATCACAACAAACTATTGTAATCTACATTGTAAAACGACCCCGGCGCGCCGGGACCATCGGTTTTAGAATTTCAGTTTTAGTTTCAGTTCGCTCAATAAAATGATGCCAAAAACGTTAATAGAATAGTTCAAATTGAATTACAAATGAAACACAAATATTACTTCAATGCAAAGTTGACTGTCATTACGAGAACGTTATTACAGTGAATGTGACGTGAAATCACTTTGAAATTCATCTTTTATGATCAACGTTATGAAACTATTGAAACAGGTTACTGGTTCACGTTTATTCAGTTCAATTTAAATAGAATTGCATTTTTAGCATTCATAGTTATATTATAAATGTGAAAATAATTTTGTTTGTTATGTGCAAATGTTTAAATAAGCTATTTCAATGAGCTATTGAATAGGAGAGGTGTATACAATATTTGTCATTCGAGTGTACCACAGTTACACGATGAAACAAAACCGCAAAACTAGTGTCAGAATAAAACAAAATACATCGGCTATTTCGTTTTGAAAACCCCAAATGATAAGTGCAAAAGCAAACCAAATTCTTTATGCAAATAAACGCGTGCAATTTTTAATAAATAAACAGTGGGATGCGCTGGAACTACGTAATTTGCATGGTGCGGCTGGCAGCTTAATCGCGGCGCGTCGTGTTCACACCGACACAAGTGACTCTTTTTAATTTAACTGTCGCACGTCGCTGCTGTTATTATATTTTAAACTGGATGGTGATAAAGTGGCTCGCGATAAATAACCCATTATTTGCGCGGACTCCCAGATAAATGAGGTTTCCCGATGTCGTTTGTCATGGCAGCCGAGATTACCTGGATTCGAAATGGTATGGCGCTGCGGGTGCTACTGTTCTTTTATTTAAAACCGTCCAAGAGATATCATTCAAATTATATCTAGAACATATAAATATGAGTCAATTTTATTGCTAGCAAGTGTAGTGTACAATAGTATGTAGTAGTGTGGGGCTAACACAGTTAACTTCATTCTATTTATCATCGGTTCAATGGCGTGGAAACTGCGCAACGGCACTTTAAAATTAATGTGTGATAGTACAGCCGTATTTGTGATTTACCTATCTAACGTGACTCTGTGTTAGTTTATACCTCCTATATTTCAGATGGAACAATAAAACTGTTATGTATAGAAGGTATAGTATATCAATATGATAATAAACAGTAGCGAATTTTAATCCTGTGCACCATTAAAGCAGTCTCGTCGCCACAACCTGGCTATAACTCTGGAGCCCGACCGGCAATCGTCGGTCTTGTATTTTAAAAGCTCGTTAAATACTGTACTGGCGGTAATTTGATCCGAGCCAGGGCGCTCTTAATTACGAGCGGCCACATTTAAACTCGCCTCAAGGCCATACAACCCAAGCTAGGCGATCCTCGGTCAGACCTTTGTACTGCGAACACTTCGCCACTAAAATGCTTTAAATTATTTACGCCCTGTTTCTGAAGCCTGCTAACTGTCTGCTAAACTTATTCATCTAACTAAGAGGGAATCTGATGTAGGATATCCACACCTGGATGTTCTCACGGCAGTTATGTCTAATTATTGCGGTATTAACTTTTATCGTTGCGGTTAGGTAAGCGCCGAGTGATTATTTGCGTGTGTGGTTACGTTATTTTTTGTATTTTCGTATTATTCCTACAATATACACACAGGTTTTCGAGTATGTCGGTTCAGTGAAACTCTGATTATATTCTGAGTATATGTATCTTAAAGATCAATGTCTAACGGCAAAGTTAAATTTCGTTGAGGGTCCTGGAGTTAAAAGTCTCGATACTCTCACGAGAACTGAACAAGCACTCTGTGTTAGAACAGATATATGTCCAGTAGAGAGACAGTAAAATAGGCTTATGATGATACGTGTACATTTGTGTTCTCAGATAGCTTAAGAGCACAGGAAACTTGGGGGGGCATTACATGTTGTTAGTGTTATTGATAAATATAGTTTTATATAAAAATCATTAGGTTCTTAGGTATATCTAATCGTAGAATTAAAAAAAAAAACAATTGTATAATAGTTGTACAAATGAACAGTTTGTTGTCTCAGATACCGCGTACAATACTGAGGCGAGCAGATATCCGCGGAATCTCCCCTACGAGTAAGGGATCAAAGGACGGTCGCGTCTGATCCCTTAGTTGTGAACTATTGCCATCAGACGCGAAAGTCGTTTGTTGCATACTTCTACACTCACACAACTTTCCTCATTACACTTCTTTTACTTCATGTTCTATGTGATCCCGTTGTAATAAGATTTAGGTACTTTTTATAATTGATGTCCTTCAATTTACCTTGAAGATTCTGCGGCCTTATAGTTCAAATGAAAGATTTTCTGTAATGTACAGTCGTGCGACAGGCCTAACTCAGTTACGTACTAACGAAGTTCCAACGAAGGTCGATACTAGACTAGACTAATTCAATTAAATATCTCGTTCGGCCGATTAGTTTCGGCCAACAATCCCATAGCCTGAATACGTTGATGTTGTTCCAAACACGTCGCTACTCAACTGTCGAAGTATGTCGAAGTTAGCAAACCTTGTCGTAAGACATGACAATAGGTTGTCACCTCTGAGCGGCATCAGATCCGGCAAGTTGGCCAACTAGTACAATATTCAGAATATTTAAGCGTGTCGAGTGAGTACATTAAAGTTGTCGAACAAGGAGCGAGTTGTCGTAATCCGCGCAAGTTTGCCGCACAGATTACGCGCGTTCGATTTGCGACTTACTCGACACTTTGCCGAGTGAAGTGGAATCATCGCGACTTTATATTGATGAGGAAGAGTTTTACAAGTCAAATAATCTTCTTTCTTTATCGTTTTATGTTGTACAACACATTGGTACATATCTGATTATGAAAAAAAAATAGTAGGATTTTAATGTCAATAAAATTTTTATTACAGAGATTTGTTTTAGGTTTGAATAATAAAAAATGATTTTTATATGTACTATAAGCTTCTTCCCATGTGCGGACTTATTCACGAAAACTGTATCTGAACACACTATATGTGAATTCGGTGTAGGCTGACTCTACTTGCTATCAACACAAATAAACCAAACTACCGAAACGATATACAGTAAACACTATCACTGCATCGATAACGCACACAACACAAGTGCATCGTTCCATTGAATAAACAACTGATAAAAATCTGCGAAAATTTGCGACAGACGGTGCCACGCGTTTATTTCCACGAGAATATATCGTGCCGTGAGGCAAACAATATTATTTGTGAAAATAGAATTAAAATAGAGTTTGCATTTTATTGCCGTGGCATAGGGCTATGCATGGGTATGCGTGCATGCCAGGTGGTGCGGTACTTTCAGCATATTTCCTCGTTTGTTAAGCATGATGGTAAATATTTTTCGCAGGGTTTCCAATTTTCTGAAATATGAAGTAATATTTATAAGCCTCTAATTAAAGTAATTAAATCTCAGACTTGAAATGACTTTTCCTACTATTTGAAGTAATTGACACATTACGTTGTATAATTGGGTATTTTTATTCGCTTGAGCTCATTAGCGGAGGAGGTCTGTTTGCATTTAAAGCGCCATCATTACGGGTTCAGTTTGGGAGACAATCGCCCATTGTGGTGGATACAGGCCGATGCCGGGGCGAGGGGGGCCAGGGGAGCAGGGGGGGGGGGGGTGAGCAGCACGTTACCTGATAGTGGAATGTTTAAGTTTGTAAGAATGAATGTACGTTTGTAACTCCCGCGAGAACAACTGGATTTGATTTTTACTAAACTTGATATAAGGAGAATATAAGCTTTTTTTATTATTATTATTAAGCACCTATAATTGTCTCTGGAGAATACGGCGCCACCACATCAGAATATAAGCCACTATTTATCCAAGTCCGGGAAGTAGTTCCTTCGGGATACGGGGGCCGAAACCAAGTGCCAAAAGCGAGCCAAAAGTTTACTAGAAAACTATTTTTATTTGGACCGTTGCGAACTAACAATAGAATACAATTTGTTATGACGATTATATTAATTAGTCAAGTACCTATTAAGCTTATATTTATTCGTCTAGCTGCGTGAAAGTGAGCAATTTATTTTGTCTGTCTCAAACAATAAAGTGGGTACAAAAGTAAATAAGTCCCAATTTAAAAACGGTCGAGTAAATTCAAATGCGATAGGTCTGCGTGTATGTAAATGAACTCCACTTAGTTAAGTCCCTAAGGTCAGGGGCCCAAACTCCGCAACTTGGCAGACGTCTAAGTAACCTTTAAGTCTTATTTTCACGTAATTTTCAACTACTTAGCAGCGAGCAGTGAAGTTTCATTATGTTGTTTCCTTAATAGATATTATTTTGTCTTATGATTTAAGATTTATAGACCTTTTTTTTTTTTTTTTTTTTTTTTTTTTTTGTTGTCGCTGGGCTAAAAATGCTATTACGCATCCCCTACCCGTCGGGGGACGGGAGAGGGGTATGTGGGACTCCCCGGTAAAGACGTTCCCGGTATACCCACTAAAAAGGCCCAGCGGCACTCCGACCTCGCCTGAGTGGAGGGGGTCTGGGAATCTATGGCGTCCAGTCCCCCACCGGCGATTGCCCGCCTTACGGCAGGCCCCTCGTACCTCCCTCTAGTAGGGAAGGGTCCTTATAATGGCCGGAGCGCAGGGGTTGATCCTTGTGATGCAGGCGGTGGCGCCCCCGTGCCTGTCGCCCGCTGATCACCCCCCGGGGCGGATGGGGACGGACATCGTGTTTGTCGTCTTCTGCCCCTTCTTCGTCTGCGAAGCGGCACCGCGAGAGGGTCGTTCTCCCGCATGCGCTCCGCCGCTTCCTTCTGTGACATAATGTCCTCACAGAAGGAGGCTACCGCTTCCCATGCCTCCTCACTTCCCAGCATGGCGGCAATCACGCTGGGAAGCGAGAGGTCGTTCCCGACCACTGTCATCAGGGCGCGGTGGGGTTCAGCCCACGATGAGCACACCTGAAGTGTGTGCTCTGCTGTATCCACCGTGGCTTCGCAGTGGTGACACTGTGGAGTCTCCTCCCTCCCAATCCGGTGCAGGTACGATCCGAAGCAGCCATGCCCGGACAGTACCTGCACCAGACGCATCGAAAGGCACCCATGCCGCCGATCGAGCCATCCGTTCAGGACAGGCCCAACGGCATCCAGCGTCCAGCGCCCGTACGTTGCCGAGGCAAGGTCTTCGGCCCAGTGCAGAGTTATTGCCTCCCTTGCCTCCTCACGCACCTCTTCCTTTTCTATCGGGTCTGGGCGCCGGTTTAGCGCCTTCTGCGCCACCGTCCAGTCGTACACTCTGGCGAGCACCCATGCCTCGAGCTCCCAGGGAGGGGTTCCCGCCAGAACGCACGCCGCCGCGAAGCTCACCGTGCGATACGCTCTCGCCACCCGCTGTGCAATGGCCCTTTGTGGCCTGCGGATGGCAGCGGCGTTCACTCGACTGGACAATGAGTCTGCCCAGATTGGGGCCCCGTACAGTGCCATACTTTTGAGTATGCCGGCGTATAGACGCCGGCATTGGTCGCCGGGCCTCCCGATGTTTGGGAGGAGCCATGAGAGGGCGCCCGCGGTCCTCATCAGGCGCGTCGACAAGCCGCTGAAGTGTGCTCTGAAGCGCCACCTACTGTCTAGGACTATGCCCAGATATTTCATCTGGGGCTGTACCTCAATGCGGACACCCTCCACATGGATATGAGCGTCGGGCGGTTGGTGCTGCCGAGACCCATGGAAGAACACGGCCTCGGTCTTGTGCAGCGTCACCGTCAGCCCTAGGCGGGAGATTCTGTCCACCACTTGAGAACCGCCCGCCGAGGCCAAGCTGGCCGCCTCTCCAAAATTTCTCCCTCGGGCAGTCAGAAGGGTGTCGTCTGCATAGCAGATGACAGAAGTGCCACGGGGTAGGATGCCCCTCAAAAGCCAGTCGAATCCGATGTTCCAAAGGAGTGGCCCTAGAACAGAACCCTGCGGGACACCGGACTCGACGACGTAACGTCGGAGCTGGCCCGACTTGTCCACAAGGATGACTGTACGGTCCCTTAAGTAGTCAGCCAAAAGTCCCCGCAGATACGGGGGCACCCCATGGAAGCGGAGGGCCTCCAGTATGGTGGAGTGAGGAATTGAGTTGAAGGCGTTGGCTATGTCGAATGACACAGCCAGCAGTCCATCTCCTGCATCCATCGCCTCCCTCACCTGGCCCTTGAGTCGGGACAGGGCATCAATTGTCGAACGTTCAGCTCGAAAACCAAACTGAGCGTCCGCTAGATCTGGGCCAGTTGTGCTCAGATGCCTGGTGTCGAGGTCGCGAAGGCGCCGCCGCCTGCTTCTTGTGTAGGCCCGCCTGGCTGCCACACAGGTGGCCCGTAGATCCCCCAACTCCTCCGACCACCAATAGACGGCGCGCCTAGGAGGCGGACGATGAGACAGAGGCATGCTAGAGTTGCACACCTCGGTCAGGGAGACCCTTAAATGGGCCGCTGTGGCGTCCACATCCCGGACTACTACAGGAGGGGACAGCCAGTCCTGGACGAAAGCCGCCTCTGTAGCGGCCTCCCGGTCTAGGCGGGAGAGCGCCCACCGTGGGAAGTGCGACCGACCCTCCTGGGTCCCCTGGGAGCCTGGGGTGGAAACATCAAACCGCACGTATCGGTGGTCTGACAGCGTCTCCACCAGCTCCACCCGCCAGTCCACTACACAGGCCGCCAAAGAAGGGGAGGCAAAGGCGAGGTCCACGATGGAGCCCCCCTGCTGCCGCACGCAGGTGTGTACTGTTCCCCTATTCAGCAGGGACAGACCGGACGACAAGGCCCAGGCTTCCACCTCTCGTCCTCGGGCATTGGTGGTCGGGTTACCCCATATTGCCGACTTGGCGTTAAAGTCGCCTAAGACCAACACCCGGTGCTGCCCCACTCCACTTGCCACCCTGTCGAGGACCTCTAGAAAGTCCTCGAAGTCCGTGAGAGGGCGGTTTGGGGAGAAGTACACCCCTATAAGGGCTATGTCACCCCACGCGGCGGCCACGTATCCCGATCCTCTCTAAGAGCGAGAGGGGAGGGGAATCCGTAGAACACCGCGCCACCAATGCAACCGAGCCGTTGTCGTCTCCCAGCCAGCTGCCAGGGACAGAGTACGGCTCAGCGACAACTGCCACATCCACCAACCACTCCGCAAAGGTTTGGACCAGCAGGCTCTGGGCTGCTCTGCAGTGGTTGATGTTGGCTTGAAGGACACGTCGTCGATGCCCAGCCATCAGTCGGTGTTCATCGCGCATCCCTCGGTGACCGGCACTGGAACTGAAGTTTCAGTGGCGGCGGCAGCGGCAGGCCGCACCGGTGCCTGCGGTTTGCCCTTCTTTGGTGGCGGTCGGCATTCCCTGCCCGCCATCACGTGGTTAGCTGGACGACCACTGGCAGCGCATACTGCGCAATGCGTGTTGGCAGCCTCGCAGGTGGCCACCCTGTGCCCCTCTTTTCCGCAGCGGAAGCATAGCTCCCCATGCTCGGCAGTGGACGGGCAGAGAGCCCGGGTGTGCCCGATGCCGAGGCACTTGAAACAGCGCATAGGTGCATCCTCAAGCACTCGGACCCCACCCGAGCTAAGCCCGACCGGGAGGCGACCCTTAGCCAGAACCGCCTTGGCAACTACGACCGGGCACTCTAATCTCATAGTGCCCATGCCCTTACGACCTGGTCTAATGGGTCGGCCCTTGACGGATGCGACGGGGCAGCCCCCCGCCGCCGCAACCGCTGCCACCACCTCCTCTTGCGTGACCGAATCGTCGAGGTTGGTCACCTCAAGAGCCACACACTTGACGGCTCTCACGACCTTGGCCGTATCCGAGATAGCCTCTCGGAGCTTCGTCGCGAAGAGGTCCGCCTTGGTGCCGCGTTGGGCCCCCGAGAACTCGAAGATTCGGGCCCCTGTTTGGGTTTTTCGACACGTGACCCTGCCAGCTCCGAGTTCCGCAGGGTCGACGTTTGTACGAGCCCGCCGCAGCACGGACTCATAAGTCTCCCCTAGTTCCGCTGCCTCTGGGGTCAATGTCACTAACACGGCTGCAGTTCTTGGAAGAGGAGCGAGCTTCCTCCTCTTGTCCGCTGAAACTGCAGGCTTGGCTGCAGGGGGCTCAGGAGCCGACTTTTTCCCTTTCTGTTTCCTTGGTACCACCTTGATCCAAGGCTGGTTGGAAGGGGTGGTGGAGGGCAGCATTGGGTCTTCCCTCACTGGTTCGGGAGGAACCGTCGGAGCAGTCGGGGCCGGTGACGTCTTCTTGCCCTTTCCTTTGCCCTTGGTGGTCTTTAGCACCTGGGGCATAGCCTGGGCTGGAGCCGTTGAGGGCCCTGGTGCGATGGGCATCCGTCCGGGTGCCTTATCTGCCGCAAGTGGAGGGCGTAGTCGCTTCTCCTGCAGGAGCCGGTCTTCGATGCCGGCGAGACAGGCCCTGGTGAAGGCCCTCTCCTCCATGACTACCTTGCGGATAATATCCTCAAGGATGGAGGAGGGAGGCATAGGTCCTGGACCTTCCGACATCCCCTCGGGCCGAGACGTGGGCTCAGCAACGCGCGCGTGCAGCGCGGACACCTCCTTCTGCAGGCGATCCACCTTCGCCTGCAGTTGCCGCGTCTCCTCGGAGGTGGTACGCTGCGCCAATTCCTTAACAATGCCGAGCAAGCTCGCTGCCCGGCATTTCAGGGCCTTCTGTAAGGTCCCCTTCAAGTTGGAGGACTTGGAGGCCACCTCGTAGATCTCCATCTGATCTTCCAGAGCCATGCGCTCCATTTCCTCCACTGTGTGGTCCGCGTAGAGGACACTGGAGGCGCCGTGGCTGGCCTTGGCTCTGCATCTTCGCGCCGGCTGTTCCTCCAAGTCGGCTTGTAAAACCGCCCGCTTCGCCGGCTTCTCAGCTGCGTCTGATGAGCCTTCGGAGCCGCGCTTGAGGAAGGCCCTCTTCCTCGTCTGGCGGGTTGTAACGCCGCTCGTTTCAGATATATGTGACTCCGTGTCGGACAAATCGGTCGACACGATGTCACTATCCCTCAAGAGACTGGCCGCGGATGTTGCGCGGCTGGTCTCTGATGCCGAAACATCTCGAGCCATGGTTTGGCCCTGAAAAGGGCCTTTGGGTTGGCCCTGAGAAGGGCCTTTGGGGAGACAGCGCCCGGAGGCGGCCCTCGAATGGCGTGGCATTGCCACCGACAATATCGAAACACAGGACAGGACTTTACCGTTTCGACGCACAGCGTTCGTTAGCCGCCGGCCTGCCACTCCGTTACGGTGGTCAGGCGCGGCGTTGCCCAGGGGTCACTACGTGGAAGTCAACGCTGTGGGGGGACCCCCAAGATTTATAGACCTGAATTGTTTTTGAATTTCGAAAATTGATAAACTGAATTGTTTTGTGTATTTGTTTATACAGGGTTACTGGTAAGTAGACCGCATCCTTTCAGGAGGTGATAGTATAGGTCAATACGGACAAATTTGACCCTGGGATACACTGGGCAAAAGTTAACCCGTTTCAAGATAATCGAATTTCAAGATCAGTCGTCTAGGTACACGTATAAATTTTCATTATTAGTCAAAAGTCTCGTTTTTGTGGATTTTTGTGTGTTTTTGGATAGAAGATGAATCATTTCATAATAACAAACCATAAAACTGTACAAATCACAGAGGAAATTATATCGAACAGCAATTACTTTTTTAGTAGATATTTTCTCAAAAATATTACTCTTCATTTTTTTGTGCAGAATACTTAAAAAACATCTACATTTATCTAGTTATCCAAAAAGCCTCAAAACACACAAAAATCCGCAAAAACGAGACTTTTAACTAGTAATAAAAATGTATACGTGTACCTAGACGACTGATCTTGAAATTCGATTATCTTGAAACGGGTTAACTTTTGCCCAGTGTATCCCAGGGTCAAATTTGTCCGTATTGACCAGTACTATCACCTCCTGAAAGGATGCGGTCTACTTACCAGTAACCCTGTATATCCCCTTTATGAAATAACTGCTTCTTTCTCTTTATACATAATTTCGGAGGAGATCAGCCAGCATTATTTCGCAAAATAAGCCACATTTGAGGGCTCGAGCCACTCATGCAGAAAATCCCTCTTAACTAATTATTTAATTAAAAACTCGTGAATAATTATATTTAATTCTTCAACGTAATAAAATGGGAGTATAACGTAATATGAGGATTGACGTTGTAATATATTTTGCCTTAGTTTGATTACGGCTGTGTAAGCCGCTTTGGTCAGGTTTATACAACATTCAATTAAAATGTAATCGAATAAAAATGAGCCGACCCCGGCCTTAACTATGTCGGCTGGATCACAGGGATGGTTTAGTGTATCACGTATGTATGGAATTCATTATATTTCTAATACATTTTATATTTTACTACAAATAAACCAAATAGTATTGTAATTACGTACTGAAACTATAATTTGCTCATTTCGTGACTACTCAAAATGATTCTGAAAACCAGCATTTAGAACGACTGCTTCACACACTAATCACAACAACCTAGATATCATTCAATATTTTCTTGCTTATTTAGCTATCAGAGTTCTAGACACACGGCAGTGTGTCCGCCAAGTTCGAGCAAAAAAAGCGACACACCGGCCGTGGGTTATATTACACGAACCATTTCGGGCCAAATTCGACCCCCCTGTAACTCAAAATCTATTTTATTTACGCATATCAAATTTCTAGTATCTGTTGAGACCCCCTCACTTATCTAAAATACAAAATTTCATTAATATACCTATTGTAGGTCTTGAGATATTGACGTCAGAAAATCGCTATTTTTACTATACACTGATTCACTGATTCACTGATTCACTGATTCACTGACTCACTCATCAAAAACCTAGACCACTTCCAATGGTCGTATTGACTTGAAATTTGGCATGGAGGTAGGTCTTTATGTCAAGGTAAAGGAAAAAATCTGAAAATGGCCAAGTGTGAGTCGGTTTCAAAATAATGAAGGTGTTTTATACCCAGTGTAAATTTATACCCCTAAGGAACTAAAACGAACTAAATTTATCTATATTTATATAATATATCTTCGAATGGTACAAAGGTTTGTATTTAGTCAAAGTAAAGTAAAAATCTGAAAACGGCCAAGTGTGAATCACTTTCGAAAATAACGAATGTGTAACTTTGATCCACGAACATAATATATGATAACATGTCATGTCAGTCAGTTGGTAAATCTAGTCCATTTAGTTAATCTAGTTCATTTCTTTGTAAGAAGCATAGTGCATATTTAAAAATCTGAAAAATAGTATAAATAAGACATTTACTTAACTAACTTAATCATAAGAAAAAAATAAAATAAACAGCCTTACAAAAATAAATGAAATCCCACCCAAAACAAAAATGTGAAAGACTGCCAAGTTCGATAATATGGGAATGCTTCGCCTATAAAAGAAGTGAGATCTGAATAAGTACCAAGTTCCATACACATACCTCAGTTAAAAATAGTTACTTTTTAATGATGATTACTTGGCAAGTTTAAATAGAAAATTAAATACTTGATTCATTGCGTTTAGTAGGTTTATAACAAGGTGTATGAAAACTTGCCAAGTAACATCATTAAAAAGTAACTATTTTTAACTGAGGTATGTGTATGGAACTTGGTACTTATTCAGATCTCACTTCTTTTATAGGCGAAGCATTCCCATATTATCGAACTTGGCAGTCTTTCACATTTTTGTTTTGGGTGGGTTCAATTTCACCCTATCAATTATCTAAAACATAACCACCGTATAGAATCCTCAAAATGAAATCTAGCAATGCACCAATGCTACAATGCAATAATTTTGACTCTGACTACAACATTTAGATACTTCACCGAATTGATACAGATCCTGTATCAAATAACAATAAGAACGTTTCCAAAGTGTTCGCAATACAAACATTGTAATACGGCGCCCGTGATTACAAGCCCAACACTTGTGTGGCAATTACACGCGCTCCGATACAAGGCAAACAGCCGGCGTCGCTCGCAGGTTGTTACCGAAATTCATTGGCTTCACCCGCTCATATTTACACGCCTTGTTTGGACAACACTAACTTGTTGGGCTTAAATTAACGTTTTTATCTTTTTTTGGTTAAGTGAGAAGAGATGAAAAGAAGATTCTTTTATTCGTATTTTCGTCGTTTTTGTACATTAGAAAAGAGAAAGAAATTGACGTCTATTATTTCTATACATATCTTCGATGACCTATATTCCAAAGTAACGTTTGAATATATTTGGTTATATCTCATGAGATCCACAAAGGTATCATGTAACAGTAACGTACCTATATAGTTCGCCCATATCCATATTAATGAATAAAATTACGGCCAGTTAATAAACATGCCACCTGAGAATAAAGTCCCAAAAGCTATCAAAAAGGCCGCTGAAATTCATAAAAGAGAGCTTAAAAATACACGAGTTTTACTTGGTATTCAGTACGAATTGAGGCTTGTTATGGTCTCCAACTTATAAACTATTGATTGAACTCAGCAAAAACTACAACCAGCATAAATAGGAATATCGGTATTTTCCGGAAACACGTAATATACGATGTTATTTTTCCTCAAACAGTGCGCACAGAAACCATGGCTTATATTCATAGAACCTATATAGAATTACAGCGTCGCGACGCCGACTGGTGATTGATTGCTAACATCCACACATCTTCCACCATAACATAAGACATGGGAATCACCCGGGTTTGGCCGGATCTCATGCGTACTCACGACAAAGTGCCACTCCCGATACATCTGGATTTGTCGTACAAACGTCACGCAAGCGATATGTCGTTTTAAATATGTACGCGTAGTGATGCGCAACCGCCGAATGTTCGCCGAAAGCCGAAAACTATCCGGCTCAAGTTAATCGGATATCGTAGTGTGTGTTGTTTGGTAATCTGGTTTATTGGATAAAAAGCGCGAACAATTCCCTGTAATCGTATTAGGCTGTGGATTGTGTTGTGTTTCGTTTAACTGAAATTGAATGGTAGAAGTAAAATCTGCCAACCTGTGAGCTCTTTTCTTGCAAAGCACAATTTAGTTTGTATGCTTATTATAAAATATTTACAGAAAAATCGTTTTTCTCATTTCCAACATTGCAGAAAACGATTACTTTCGGAGCGATATTAAGGGAGACCGAACTTTGGTACCTATGTCTAATAAATTTCTGCATAACTTTAAATAAAAATCACACGAACAAAACACAGCGAACTAAAACTGCAGCGCGCAAAGCTGTTTTCTCATAATAAAAGCGTGCGCTAAACTTAAATGCAGTTCCCAACTCGGGGCCACAACTCTTTAATAACCACACATAATCTATCTCTGGCATGCACGTTCAGTTATTATATTCATAACAAGCGCCGACAGATTCCTCGCCGAGAGCCGGATAGTCATTACTCACGAGCGCAGCGCGTCACTACTAAACACGCATTATAACACCCAGTAGGTATCTGCTTGAGGAGAAAAACCTTCGCAAGTGATATTGATGAATAATTCATGCGGCGACGGCGTCAACAATAAGGAAGCAGTAAGTGTTTACCGTTTGTGAATAGCTGAATATCTGATACGATGTTCGACTATCCGACCAGCCGACCGACAATTACGTCCGATTTATGAGTTTGCCTTGCTAATGACGGCACTATTTCGCCTGTCGGATGTCTACCACCATAAATGGGTTTACAGACCAAAAGCCCGGTTTCCTAGCTATTAGGTAAATAGTAATGAGCGAATATTAGCTGAGTGTTGGCGCACAATTAATATGAGCGCGGTGAAATTAAATTCGTTTTATGAAGGAACATTTTTGAGCAGTATTTTCATTACGTTTAAATGATGACGGAACGTTTTAGCTAAACAGGTCTCACTTGGCTCGGTTATACGGTTCGTGTGAATGTTTTTTTGGCAAAGTAATTCTGAAAGGATTTTAATGAGATTGCTGTCACAGCCCATGAGCCGCCGTGAGCCGCACCGCTAATGGCAAGCGACGGTTTAAACAGATATATTGTTATTGTTGATGAATAGGTTTCACGAAAGGCTTCATTATCTTGTCATATATAACTTAAAAAAAAAGTGTGGGAGAAAGTTTCTTACACTTATTTTTTATAGAAATGTACTCGTATGCTCCTTCATTTGACATCTAGACCAGAAATTACTATCAAAATGCGACCATACATAACCTAACAACCAACAAATGATTTGAATGTACAGACAAATCTAAAGCGGAAGGTAACAATATATACATAAAGGTACGCACAGACAGGCAACACGTCCGCACGCTATTGGCAATTTCCTTTGTCAAGTGTAAGCGGATTACGTCATCTGGAATTGTTTTCCGAATAATTTTCCAAATCTAAGTCGGATTTAGTTTTATTGATCCGATTTAGAACTGTAAAGACGTTAGTGGGTAAGTGGGTATAAAGAGTTTACCTCCGGAGGGCAGTAAAGTGAGGCGCGTTGCTGCGATGCGGGGAGTTGTGCACGTTTAGCTAAATGGGGGGTAAGCAGGGGGGAGGAACAAAGCCACTGCTGTGTGTGTTGCTTTTATTTGATTGTTTAGGTGGCTTTATTTTAGTTTTCTGCAGTCTAATAAATCTTTTTATTTGTTTTATATGCAGCAGTTCAAATACTAACATTAGTTACCTATAATTACTAATGTTAGTATTTGAAATGTTTATTTTCCTGGTACTTAACAAATAAAATAACAAACAGGAAA
The DNA here is from genome assembly GCA_033682625.1 of Helicoverpa zea x Helicoverpa armigera. Taxonomy (NCBI): domain Eukaryota; kingdom Metazoa; phylum Arthropoda; class Insecta; order Lepidoptera; family Noctuidae; genus Helicoverpa; species Helicoverpa zea x Helicoverpa armigera. The sequence goes on from JAWIIS010000028.1 coordinate 13,312,130, forward strand.
CCCTATTTTTCTTGTTACCTAATCCGATTTAACATTTAGCTTACACAAAAGATGTTTCCGTAATCCATATTTACATAAACGCCGTATCTACGGCTTTACCACAGCCTAGGATCAAGTCTATTGTTAAACTGTTGACTATCAACATTATTACTGTACTATTGTGAAGAGTTTTGATATATACTCATATTAATGACATTTATGGGACCGTAGCTCAAGTTAAGGGTATGATGAGAATACCTCCCTCCTTTTCCAATATTTCAGGCTCTTTCACATATAAAAAATATAATATTAAATCCATAAATCAAGTCGCCCACAAATCCACGCGAACATAATTTTATTTCTTACAACAAGAGGCCGAGCTCAGTAAATAGTGAAACAGTACAAATGTTACAACAAAAAGGTATAATAATCTTTTCAAATATTTCAAAAGTAAATTACGTATCAAATAAAACTTGAGTACGTGACGGTAACAGTGACGTTATTAACGTTACTGGGGCGTTACTCACCAAACAGTTTAGTATATTTTTACCGTGTAAAACTGAACTCAAAATAATGTAAAAGGGGAGACCTTTTCATACGACTTTCACATGCGTGACCAAATTTAATGTTTGGTTATATCTTGCAAACTTATTTATAAAATTGCTATATAACTTACTTACCTCATTGCATTTTTCAATTATTAAGATTCCAATAAAGTTTTCATTCACAGCAGTAAATAAATATTCAGTTTTATAACGAAGAAAGTGAAAAAATATATTCTCCGCGGCGTACAGTGAGCGTTAATCCTTATAAGCGGAGTGTATTCCGAACAGATTTGTGCTGCCCTGATTTTTGTGCTACGTGAGCGTCTACGCCGGGTCTACGCCGCTACGTTGCTACGGGCTACGGGCTACGGGCTACAAGTTATATGCTACGAGTATAACCCGGAGTTGTTATTTTTACAGCGATGAGGCTAATTAATACCGAGAGTGGTAACAAGATGAAGTTATTAAAGTTGCTTGTTTAAATGCAGACTAAAAAATCAACTTGGCTTTGTAAAATAGTAAAAAGTTATACGAAGTTAAGTTTTTAAACGTCTTCAGAGGCTATCTTCATACTTTTTTTGGATGTACAAAGGTATATGTATATAAATAGTACTTAAAAGAATAATCTTGTCACAACAACGACTGAGAACACACAAACTAGTAAAGTGGTTAACATTGAAATAAGCAGTAACTGCGCATATTAACTTGGTATTCTGTAATTCATATTTATTAATTTTATAAGAAAGAATATTAATTAATTAATTTTATTGCATAAAAACTAGCTCACATAAATGTCTGGAGTGGACACTGGCTCCTGTAACACAGGTGTTGTACCTAGCTCAGGAGTCAGGGCCTCATTAATTTGTAAATCATATTTATGCCAATAAATATATTTTTATTTTTTTTATTTATTAACTGGTTTTTCAACTGCGGAACTGTATTGAAATTACTTGTTAAACTTAACACGCCAGTATTAGATTGTGTGGTTTATATTTGCATGTGTCTCATATTTTCCTATATTTTGAAACATAGAATTTGGTATTTTGAACGCGTTTATCTTATTAGCAAATGATCCGATTCGAAAAAAAAACAGTGTTAGATACCCACTTATGTTAGAAGGCTATTATGTTACTATTTATCTGGGTCCGGGAAGTATTTCCCACGGTACGTACCAAAATTCTAGAGAAACAGGTATGTATTGAAAAAAGCTCGGATCACAAAATATTATTTTTCCGAGTTATACAACAATATTTGTATTCTGAGGATGTTGAAGACATAACAAATAGAGTTTTCTCGGAAAACATCCGGATATAAGTAGGATTTTTGTTGTCAAGTACGAGGATAAGTAATAGTGACCTTCACTTTGACTACCCCAAAGGTAAGTCAATAACTTACCAGAACTTAGACTACTTACTCGCAAAGAAAAACTATGTACAACAGCATCACGGGTTCGATTCGCGAGTCTGGCCAAAATCTTGAAGAAACTTTCACAGCTCAGGTCGGAGTCTAGAAATTGGTGATTGATACATCCGTGCATCAGAGAGCACGTAAATGTCGGTCCTGCTTGTGATCTCTCTCTGGTCGTGTCGGACTGCCGTCCCAATGGGCGCAGAGAGTGAAGGAACAGGGAGTGCACCTGTGTCTGCGCAAATGCTCGTGCACTATAATATGTCCTGCGCAGCTTGCTGATCTCGTTAGAGAGTGTAGCTGCCGTGGACGATGAATCGATGTAGTTGTCATAATTAATTAATATTCTAGTTATCAGTGTCTCTGGATCATGCTAGGATACCTACTTAAAAAACCACTACAGTTCTATTAACTGAATGTTTAGTTTATTTATGTTTCTAAATATGTTTGTCGTAAAGAAATCCTTAACCTTCCCGTATTTAACGTGTCCCGTCTCGCAGTGAATAATATATGGTGTTGGCTGTCGGCGCGCGCTGTGACGTCACGATGACGTCACGTGCATTATTCACAGGAGACGAGCGGCGCCCGGTGCCGGCAACAGTGTTGTGTGTACTGTGTAATGTGCTGGTTCTTTGTTCAGAATAATCGATGCGTGTTATTGTTAAATGTTGAGAGTCTCATGGACTGTTGAAGTTACGATGCTAAATGCATAATTCATAAATAGTTTTTGTTTTTTACAATCAACCTCATATGTTTATTTCTTTCAGTAATCGTTTATTTTATTATTTTAGTGCATAAGTTGCATTACAAAATAGGTTCCCAAATTCTCTACAATTAGTCTTATACATCTAGCCTGATTATTCGAAGCATTTGCTGCTAGTTAGGTCGTAATTTGGAGCTAGGAGTGATCCGGACCGGGTTTACCCTGGTACACCCGGCTATACTCGGGTACACGGCACAACTTCCTCATTACAGAACATTTGGTTACTACAGTCTTACTAGATCCCCTACGATTTCGTTGCATTGCAAAGCAATGCAGTAAGACCGTTCCACAATGTCCAGATAATTATAATAAAACAATAAGGAGAACTGACACTGTGTCAGTCACAAAAATAGTATCGGTAGATAAACGGAATCCACTATTTTCAAAAAAAAATCTTTCTTTGTCAATTTTAAATGAAACGACCGCATTTATAATGTAAAGTACTACTACTTAGTAACCATTGCTTAGTAAAATCACATTGATTACTTTTCTCTATTTCAAGTTTGGCTGAGCACCATATGTATGTATTTATTTCGTTGTTTCTAACAAATTCTTCTGTATACACCTGCCTACTGCGAGTAGCCCGAGGGAAGCTCTCAGTGCTTAATATCTCGCTAGTATTAATTTAATAAGCGCACTAGCTCGCTGTATTAGCGTGAACAGTGCACACCGTCATCCGCGCCTCACGGGGTACTTAGCGACGATTCATGACGTCGTACGATAACTGTAGATCTGGCTGCTTGTTGCAAGGTTTGATTATATCAACAGATGTTAATGAGCACAAGGTTAATTTATTTTTGCAAGCAGTAACTCTCAGTATTGCCGTAAAAGAAATATCAAATAGAACAGTTATTTTGCAAGTTGGTCATTAAAATTATTTTAAGAATCGCCGAAACCAACGTAAGGGTTGTAATCTTGTCAGTGACCATACTTGTATACGAGCATGAACCACATAATCAACGCCAAGCGTTTCAACCTCAAGCATCTCTCAACAGAATGCACCGCAAACTGTATTCGCTAATGTATCGGAATTATCGCGTCCACCAATCCGAGCGCTTGATTACATACCGACGCGTGCGACACGACAGGTACGACACGCGACAAGTGCGACACAAGCTGCGGTGTCGCAACTGCCCTGATTGATTCGCCGAGCAGTGGCGTCTGAGATGTCGTAACCGCGGTGCGCTCAGCCGATAATATGGCGGTTTGCTATTCATTATTGTATATCACGGTCCAGTAATTGTTGCTGGTATTACTAATATTGTATACCTACTGATATCTAGTTAACAGTTGTCTGAGTAAATTGGTGAGTTGAGGATATGTATTTAATATTATAGAGCTCGAGAATTTGTTTGTTTATTTGAATGTACTAACCTATCTCTCTTTTTACCCGGATACGCAAAATAAGCGGGTTAAACCGCTGGCAGACGCTCGTAATCAAATAAAGACTACTCTTGTTTCTATTGCTTACTTGATCTTGATTCGGTTCTTCGCTTGTACTTCAAATGTGTTCAATGTCACCACAACCTTTTCTGAGACTAATGAACTAAATTAATAAAACTAGAAACCAAATCCATCTTGACAATTACTAAATAAGTCTATGTCTAGACCCATTTAGAACATTCGTCATCATTAAACGTAGACATATTGCATTCAGTCACATCAAGACTAAATAAAATTACGTAAACTTGAAGAAAACATAAAGATTTGCTACAAATTATAATATTTTAATCAACAGCCGCAATAAAATGCGAAGAAAAATAAAACTTGTGAATCTTAATTACTTTCTGGAATTTATTAGTGTCCATTTTGAATGCAAACGTCAAAACTTTTTAACATCCAAAGCGAAACTTGGCTGAATAGAAACACAAAGAGAAACAAATGACTGACATCACTTTCTAGTTTTGAAAATAAGTGCTAATTGTTTTAATACAGTTCACCATTGTTCTGGATTTTCTCCTGATACCTGAATAACTAATTTAAACCGCAGTTTATATATTAGAGCAATATACGTGTAATATGGTTGCATTAACTAAATACGATCTTTTAAAAATGATTAAATGTGATGAAAAGCTGACAAACCAGTGACTTTAGTTAACAGCTGCTTAGCAATCCATTCCAGTTCACTCGACATTCTAGAGCATAACATTTGTGCTTAAGCTTTAAAAGAGCATTCTCCATCAGCGAATTTTAAAAGGCCTTTAATGTTCGTTATTAATTAAGCGTGCTTGGCTATCAGCCGTCCGGCGGGCCCAATTAAACGGGCCTTGCTTCAATAGCCGCAGAATAACAACAAATATATAAGCAAGAGGCCGTTTTGTTGGCCACTCGTGCCGCTAATTAGAGGTTTGTTAATCATTAATATTCGTAAGAAATATTTGTTTATACGCTCAGCTGCCTCCACCGGTCCGGACGTTCACCTCGACCAGTATTTTCCACTGGGGAGTTGTTATTGGATAATACGTTCTGAGAATTTAAAATACTGAATATGAAAATCGGACATGTACTCGTTTTAAGGACGTTATATTTTATTAATAGGAAGTGATTGATATCGAAAAGCTGAGATTCTGCTTTCTTGCAAAATTAATAGCTTCCCATCAATTCTTAAAGATCTTAATGACTTTCAAAGACAAATTTTATGAAAATGCATTTTTCGATTTTCCCATAAAAGGTGCACTTACAGAATACTTGCATCAAAGTGTCTACTGCTGAAGCAATATACTTTTTGTCGCGCGCCGTCAACAAAGTAATATTGCTGTTTATTTCGAGAAACAAAGTTGAGACAAAGGGGTAGTCTGCAGTAATTACTGGAGCCATCGGGCTGATAGTCCCCCGACTAATTACTACTACCTTCTTTGACAAACTAGCTTAACATCGTCCCATTAAGACATGCCTCACAACGATCACACAAAGGATTCTGTAACAAAATTTAGGTATCAGTAGTTATGGATTGGGGAACTATGAAACTCCAACAGTATCGGTGTTTGCAGTAGTTGGTAAAGACCAACAAACTGCTTTGTGTAAAACGTGGCTTTGGTGAACTTACTTAGGTTTCCTTTACCTCTCTGTAGTGTATGGTAAACCTATAAGAGTATCTTTTAGCACACAGCAGAGTATGCTTTGTACATGACACTACCGTCTTAGCTTAACAAAACAAGCCATCGGAATCATTAACCTATTCCACACTTTGAAACACCTTCCCAAATCAAATAATATCGAGTTGGAGTGACGTCACAAGACGTTAACTGTGTTATCATGTTTATCTCGGCGCGTGACAGCTCAAGCTGCCGAGCCGACAAACGGCGCGCGTTACACTGCAGACCACGAAATGGCGTTCCCATGAAATAATATGTGGTCGTCTAACGTGATAGTCGGGGAATTGGGGTAATAACACCGGGAAGGTGTCGCTCCGGGGAGTGCCGGGTATTCGTGTCAGATGCTGTACGGAGGTACGGAGCTTGTTTGTCAGCACTTCGGTAAACCCTTCGAAGATAACATTTCTGCTGTTTGCGTAAAAAATGTTACTTTACCCGATGTTTTCTACCCTATCGTGAGGTATAGCGGAGATAAAATAGGTTTTTTATTTGGCGATTTTCACCTGCCTCTCTAATGTTAGGATTATATAAAAAAATATTGCAACATATAGATCATAACAGATAGATATAAAACTATTCATATTACAGCTTAAACTATCATCAATACGATGTAGTATGGAAACACATTATCAACTTGCTTTAAAACTGAAAACAATAATGATAATAACAGTTCTCTTCCTAACATTCTCACAGCTACGTAAATGCTTCATGTTGTAGAAAGAACAAATACTTTTCGTCAAAATATACGTCTATAGCTGCGCAGTTGATTTCGACATTAACTTGTGTAAGTCCATTGCGTGGCGGGAAATAATTCGGCGATTAGATTGCCGTCAATACGGCGCGGGATTGCAAATTATGCAAAAATGGCGGCCGCGCCACACTTCCCGCATTTTCCATTATGGAGGGAAAAAGTCAAACGAAATGGCAATCTACGCTGAATTTTGTTGTGATTTTTATTGTTGCAGGCTTGAGGAATATTAAAATGTAAAAACCTTTTATTCTATCTATAGCTGTCTTTGTAAAATGTTGCTGGAATGTACTGATTGCCATTTTAATTTAGGCTTCTCTTGCAAAATAAGTCGGATGACGGAATCAATGCCTACCTGTTATTTTGAGGGTTCTCAATTTTGCAACATCCCTACTGAAGAGCGGACCTTAGCCCCTTTAAAAAGAAAACACACTTTATGTTTTCTTCTCTTATAAATGATGCTGCAGCGGCAGTGAAGTATGTGATTGTTAATCGAACGTCAATCACAGATAGCCGACGCGGAACATACAAGTTATTACTGCGCCCCACTGCTTCTGCTGCCCACCATAATACTCCCTATATACCCCCCCCCCCTCCGCCCCCCCTCCCAGCGGTGCAAGACAGATGCGGGGCACGTCATGTCGACGCCACGAGAGATTTATGATCAGAGTACGTTTTATTTTGTATCTATTACCATAGTGAATGCAATGCTAATAGTTTCAGATGTGAGAAGGCTGCTCGCTTTCCTTTGATAGATCTGTTTTCCCCATAAATGTTTATAAAGGAAAATATATAGTTTTTCAGGTGGAAACAGTCGATGATAAGTTATAATTGCTTTTTCTATTTGAAAAATAATTGTTTAAAATCTGTGATGGTACGTTCTTTCATTATACATAGTTTTTTTTTAAGTTTAAAAAGTCAGACTCGCTGTTGCACGTTTCAGTTTTATATCGTGGTAAAACATCAGTATTTTCTGAATGTATTTAAAGCACAGAGCTCTGCAGCTATCCTTTATAAAGGCTGTATAGTCTCACAACATCATTAACAGCGCTGTTTGTCTCGCAAATACTTTTAATGTGAGCAAGTCGGCTCAGACCCCGCTATGGCGCGGTGCACTGCGAACTGTAAAGAATAATTACTAGCTTTCATGTTTATATACAGAAGCAGTTGTAGAAACACTAAAAATATATCTAAAACTAGCTGATCCCGCGAACTTAGTATCGTTTAAGCCTTCCCTGGAACTCTACAAACATTTTAAAACCAAAAAAGCCAAATCAGTCCAGCCATTCGTGAGTTTTAGTGAGACTAACAAACAGCAATTGATTTTTATATATAAGATATAAAAATATCCAGTTTTGTGTAGTAACAGGTAATTATTTCTAAACAAAGAGACGCATTATTAAAATGTTTAGGAACAAGGACTATCATGAAATATCAGATAAATCCGAATCGTCCGAATACAGTCAGAAAACAGTTTTTCTGCTGCCAAAACCTGCGGTGACCTAATCCTAAGTCCGAATTTCGAGTAAAACCTATATTCTGTTTTTAAAAAAATATTATAAACAAAGTCACCCCGCTACCCTGTCTCCTCCCCCTGGCCGGTCGTCACGCGTGCATAATCTGTCAGTCGTATCCCACCCAAAACAAAAATGTGAAAGACTGCCAAGTTCGATAATATGGGAATGCTTCGCCTATAAAAGAAGTGAGATCTGAATAAGTACCAAGTTCCATACACATACCTCAGTTAAAAATAGTTACTTTTTAATGATGTTACTTGGCAAGTTTTCATACACCTTGTTATAAACCTACTAAACGCAATGAATCAAGTATTTAATTTTCTATTAAAACTTGCCAAGTAATCATCATTAAAAAGTAACTATTTTTAACTGAGGTATGTGTATGGAACTTGGTACTTATTCAGATCTCACTTCTTTTATAGGCGAAGCATTCCCATATTATCGAACTTGGCAGTCTTTCACATTTTTGTTTTGGGTGGGATTTCATTTATTTTTGTAAGGTTGTTTATTTTATTTTTTTCTTATGATGAAGTTAGTTAAAGAAATGTCTCATTTATACTATCTTTTAGATTTTTTAATATGCACTATGTTTCTTACAAAGAAATGAACTAGATTAACTATGACTAGATTTACCAACTGACTGACATGACATGTTATCATATATTATGTTCGTGGATCAAAGTTACACATTCGTTATTTTCGAAAGTGATTCACACTTGGCCGTTTTCAGATTTTTACTTTACTTTGACTAAATACAAACCTTTGTACCATTCGAAGATATATTATATAAATATAGATAAATTTAGTTCGTTTTAGTTCCTTAGGGGTATAAATTTACACCGGGTATAAAACACCTTCATTATTTTGAAACCGACTCACACTTGGCCATTTTCAGATTTTTCCCTTTACCTTGACATAAAGACTTACCTCCATGCCAAATTTCAAGTCAATACGACCATTGGAAGTGGTCTAGGTTTTTGATGAGTGAGTCAGTGAATCAGTGAATAAGTGAATAAGTGAATCAGTGAATAAGTGTATAGTAAAAATAGCGATTTTCTGACGTCAATATCTCAAGACCTACAATAGGTATATTAATGAAATTTTGTATTTTAGATAAGTGAGGGGGTCTCAACAGATACTAGAAATTTGATATGCGTAAATAAAATAGATTTTGAGTTACAGGGGGGTCGAATTTGGCCCGAAATGGTTCGTGTAATATAACCCACGGCCGGTGTGTCGCCTTTTTTGCTCGAACTTGGCGGACACACTGCCGTGTGTCTAGATATTTGCGGGCGCTCCGTAAATACGAGTTGAGACACAAACTGCTAGAGTTTTAGAGTAGGTTTTATACATAATGGTTTAAATATTTTTCAGCTACGATATACATAATTATTTTATGAACTGTAAATTAGGCAGACACAGCGGTTCACTAACCCAACCCATATTTTACCCCACATAGTTCTAAAACTGAAGTAAAAATTATACACGTAGAAGTTTTCTTACTTTTCATGTAATAAGTAAAGACGATTATTTGTACGAATTACTTTAATGTGATCTCACTGCAAAGCCATTTCAACAGCAATAACAAATATGATAGCTATATGTCTTGGACGTATTGACCTCAAAATGTAGTTCTATTAATAGCTCAGTATTTTCATCTCAGCGGATAGAAGATCTCTATCGATTCGGCTGCTGTTTGCTACAACTTTCCCAGAGGGTGAGGAGAAATATCGTCTTAAATAAATAGTAGTTTATATCAGAAGGCAGCGTGAAAACTGGGCGATAGCCCACTTTTTAGGGAAGTTATTGTAAACTATAAAATTAGGTTACTACAATAAGGATGAAAGATTCTTTAATCTATACTAATATTATAAAGCTAAAGAGTTTGTTTGTTTGTTTGAACGCGCTAATCTCAGGAACTACTGGTCCGATTTGAAAAATTCTTTCAGTATTAGATAGCCCATTTATCGAGGAAGGCTATAAGCTACTTTTTATCCGGGTTCGTGACGAGGTTCCCACGGGATGCGGGTGAAACCGCTGGCACGAGCTAGTATAAAATAAATAAGCCTGAAATGTTTGCCTTTTATTCATTAAAATAAGTTATACCGGGGATCTCCTGGGACAGTTATTTTGACAGTATTTTGTTCCGCCTGTCCCTCGCCGCTGCCCGGTCAGTATATTCACTAAAAAGCGTCGGCTGCTTATGCAAATATCTGCATAATTATGCACATTTTTGTGTTAAATCTACATTTTTATACAGCGGTGAGTAAAGTGCAGTCGCGACCACCGAGCGGTTGTTTTACTCAATTTATGAGCGTTTCCTGTTTTACAGTTTTTCATGTACCTTGATAAGTGTTCTCACGTAATTTAATGCCAAATGAACCATGTTTTTATAGGTTTAGATAAACTTGCAGTATTTGCGAATAGGTACTTTAGTAGATTTGTTTTTGCGACACATTAGCGACTTTAAGCGATAAGAGTTATAATTAGTTAACTGGAACAATTTGAATTTATGATACTGCACAAACTATTGGCATCTCAATATAATGGCATAATATAAAAAATAGCAAGTATTCATGTTGAGTTACGAACTGTGAACTGTTACTAATTAGCACTTCTTTGCCGAGAGGCTAATGAGTTAATTAACTTTTTTCACACATCTTTGTGACTGCGTCGCGGAATCTGATTAACTTGTGCCAGACACACAGACATTAATTTAAACATGAGTCTGACTAGTTTTGGCTCCAAAAATTACATAAAATTTTCCCTATAAAATCCTCTAGAGGTGAGAAATTAGTTACAATAAATATATGATATATATTCTAAACTTTCATTACCTTCATAACAATCATAACTGTAATCATGATATTCTACAGTAAATAACTGGATGTTAACAGTTCGTCATCTAAAGCACAGTATCGGCGAGTGCAATAAGCGATAAAGTTAAACAACAAACTCTCAGTTACCGATCGCCGGCGATCGTTACTGGGTGATCAATCAAGCCGCTTCCTCCGACACAATACACACTCATTTATTAATATAATACGATATAATAGACTGCTTTGTTCAGCGAATATAATGGCTATTTATCAAAGATAGTGCACTTCTTAGAAAATGATAAAACACTCAGTTATGTCAGTTGTATTGTAATGTTCAAGCGAAGGTACTTGCGAGTACTTCAGTCTGCGATGTTCAAGAGACCCGTCTGCGAAATGAAGTGGGTTCTATATTGTGTACAACAAGAACATGCTAGGTTCTTAGATAAGGCTATAAGACTTCTCAAGAACATGAAGAATAGTTAGTATCGTATTTATGATCAATAGTTACGTTATGTTTCACGTGCAGCTGTAAGCAACGGTACGGAAAAATAAATTCTAAATAAACAAACTCGAGTGCTGATCCCGCGACTGCGGTCCTCAAACCTTTTATTACCGAAATAGGATGTTAACAACACAACTTATATCCATACATATTTATATGATTTACCTGGAATAATGTATTTTTCCTCCACATTTCCCCCTCGGAGTAGTTTGAGCGTATTGAGGGTGATGGCTTGGCTTCACCGGTTTAACCGGGGCAAGGTTACCCGGGTACAGGCGGGTACAATGCACCGCTATCACAAAACATGTGAGCCTCTCGACTCGCATCTAATTTCGTGGAGACGCCGACATAACCACATCACATTACGTTAGCACGCGCACAAATATACGGCTTTGTATGTTGAACACGACTGCTGAGATTGAAAAAAAAAACTACAGCATACTAAAAAAGTTGGTTGGGAAAGCAACCCATATAAATGTCGACTCTTTTACATCTAAAAACAAATACATACCTCAAAACTGTTTTCCGCTAAGAAATAATAGGTAGGTAATAATAGCAACCAAAATACATTATTACCCATTATTTGAGTGAAAGCCTAACAGAATTCCTGTTAAAATGATTCACGTACATATACGTATAGCTTAGTATAACAGTAAGTAGTGCATTAGGCATTAATTAGTATTACAGCTAGGCTGATTTATAGCCCAGCCGTTGGGCGATAAGCTAATGCATAAATTAGCGATAATCTAATTTAATTTCACGCTTATTTTATATTATTATAAATAATGTTATTATCATTATTTATTAGGCACATTGTAAATAATACTTATTTAGTTCAACAGTCATCGCAGTAATTTTGACATAACGCTACAGATATATGCACAGGATAACTATTGCATCGCGTTTCTGAGCGGTACGTTAAAATGGAGTTTGGAATACATTGGACAATATTCTCGAGTATTTTGAGTTTCTTTTCGGTGTAAAGTAGCAGCTGGTCGGTCGCCGCCGCACTTCCCGTATGTCATCACACTTTCTACGGAAATTGCCGCTTTTGCGAATTCAATGCTAGCTCCCCCCCCCGCCTCTCCTCCACCGCACCCCGGCTCCCCGCGCCGTCACCCGCGCCGGGAAACTTTTTAATTCCAGTGTAAACAGAACAAAAGTTGGCTCGCTTTAATTCGATACGTGAATTATTCATATGTACGAGTGCCATTACTCCATTAGCAGTCGCGTTAATATTCACTTGGGTATTATCATTTTACATCACACATGTAAACAGATTTAATCTCTATCTCTTTATCATAAGGTCCATTTTCAGTAAGCTCGTATCTGTTTTGAAGACATGTGAATTCGGGAAATTGGTTGTGAAGAAGGAAAAGTTTGAATTATTGTTATTGTACAAGTTTTGTGTTGTAAGTAATGTTAGTTTAATCGTTGTATCACTTATCTGCCGTGTATCACACTCATGGAACATGTCAAAATAACTTGTTGAAACAAACAAAGATACCTACAGGTATATCAGTTCAAAGTAAATATTTTACTTAAAAATGTTCTGCGGTTGTTACTACGAAAACAAAGAGGGAGGAAAATGTATGTCTGCTAGCTCTGTTCATATAATGGAAAAACAGCAGGAACAGAATAAAAGAATATTTATTTAATATCCAGAAGAAAGTCTCGATATAGCTCATAACTATGAACATAACGTCCGTATTGTCGCCGGTGTCCGAACATAGTGAACTTGACATTGCGTCGTGCGATGTTTATCACAAGACACCACGCTTAATGGTGATTGCTTCGCTAAATGAACTCCTTTGACTCAACTACATTTATAAGGAAAGCCATTTTTCTTTATTGGGCCGAGTACTAGTTTGCCTGGGGTCTGTTTAATGTTCAACACAGTTTTTGGTAACATCGACAGATTTTATTAATATTAAACAAGAACACATTTGTACACATATTTTTTTTAAGTTAAATATTGCAGTAACGATCTTTTCCTCTTACCATTACAAAAAAGCGATTTTTAATGAAGTAATTGCCTTTTTTTCAAAGAAATAACAACTATTTTAAACTTATGATTTTCAACGCTACTGCGAAAAAGTTATTGACTTAAAATACCAATCGGCTTTAGGATCATACCAGTCCAACACTTGTCTGTCATGCCAGATGTATGCACCTCTGATGCTGGCTGGAGCTTCTAGGACTAAGTACAGAGGAGTTTCTGCAGCCTGGTCTGCGTCGTAGAAGCCGACTCCCTTCGTCATGTCCGTGCGCACTAACCCTGGGTGCATGGAGTTCACGGAAATATTCCTCGCGTCCAGTTCCCTCTGCTGGATGATCGTCAACGCACTCACCCCCACCTTGGCCACTCTGTACGCAGCTATAGTTCCATCATCAGCGAAATCAGATTTATTGAAGGTTCCATTCTTCACAGCTTCCAAATGCCATTCCACGAACTCATTTATATCCTTTACCGTGAGATCTTTGCTGGAAAGCCTCTTAATCCAATATTCATTCCTCACGTTAGATAAATGGCCACAATCACTGGAAATGTTGAGAATACGCCCGTTGTTTCTGATCAGTGGATACAAGTGCTCTTGGATGATGAAGAAGCTGTAGTAGTTGACGTCGATGATGTATTTGGTTTCTTCGTAGGAGAGGTACAGTTCAGAGCAGTTGCAGACTGCAGCATTGTTGATTAAGATGTCAATGCCTCCATACTTTGCTTTGACGTAACTCGCGAATGCGGCAACACTGTCTGTATCTGTGACGTCGAGCTGATGATAATCGGGGTAGAAGCCGAGCTCGTTCAGCTTGGCGACCGCTTCCTTCCCTCGGGCATCGTCTCTGGATGTGAGGAACACTACTCCTTGGAACCTCTTCAGCAGTCCCTTCACGATGGAGAAGCCGATGCCCTTGTTGGAGCCGGTCACTACGGCCACTTTCAACATGATCGTGTTCAGACGATACTATTGTGCGCACTAAATGACCACACTCGATCTTATGCAGTAACATAATGAGCTCTTTGTATGTGTTTCCACTGATAAGCTGAAGTTATTCGAGATAAGATTATTACCCGTCTACAGTTAGTATAAAGCAAAAGGCTCATTATATATTTCGTTGCACTCTTGCAACATAATAATGGTTCCAACACAATTGGCTTCGTCATAAAATAAAATCGTTTGTACAAAACGTGACATTATTTTATGTTATAAATCTGGAATATCTTCATTGCAATGCCGGTGCAGTTATTTATAAATTCTCATAAAACGTAGAAATAGGCTTCGCGCCAAATTGCCCGCAGTGATTCGATTTATTGGAGTACAGCCGGCTACGTGCAGCTCTCGCGAACACGTAATTAATGTGTTTTCCTTACATTCAAGCAGTTGTAGGTCATTAATGCACTCGTTTGTTTTATGCATTAGCATTGCAGTTAAGTTATGTTATTCTTTCTTATACTTCAGATACAGTTGAAATATTCTGTCGGGCCAAATCGTATAATCTCGTAGATAAATATTTACGTACGATTTCCCAAGGTAACAAAAACTGCTACTCCCGCATGTAAAATACCCTTAACTCGTATTGCGTGAATTTGCTTAGCAAAGAAATGCGATACAAAGTACCGGTATCAACCCTCATAGATAAATAATGCAGCGAACACAAACTCCTTGATATTCAATGTTTACATATCCCGGCTGAAACAATCTTTCTAAAAACGACATACAAAACATACAGCACTTACATGGGGCTGCGTTAATGGGATTCGGTGCGGCGTGTCATGAATTATTCATAGTAAGCGCGCAATGGATCGTTATGGGATGAATTTGATCGCTTCGTGCGTTATCTAAGAGCGGTATTTTACGCGAGTGCTCCATAATGGCTGCACTCAGTTATTGAATGTGACTGAGTGCATTATCCGCGAATTGTAATCTCTGAGTGTTTCACCATGGAACGTGTAGGACTTCTGTGTCATGTGCGCACTATTTGTACGTATTAACAATGTTGATTCAATACATTTGTATGGAACTCGACATTGATTAATTCATTTGATCGTTGATCAAAACGTTTTGATGTACATGGATTGCCAAACATTACATAATCAAATTATTTTGTCACAATTCACACGAAATCAATTGAACAAAAAGCAACGTAAGTATGTATATAATGAACGTATAGTCTATATACTTACATTGAATACAAGATGAATACATTAAAGAATATCGGTTACACCACAAAAATAAAACTAACACTCTTACTAGCAACAGAGCAATATTCGCCGAACTAATCCAGCAACCCTGATACCTGTCTAATTGCAGCCCTCATCCTCACAGCACTCGAGAAAGTCAAAAAACAAACTAACAAGCTCCAATTTATGTTATTGGAGTACATGACTATTGTTTCGGTAGGATTTAATCAAAACTTCGCCAGATAAACGCGCTCAGCTCCGACACGCTCAATTCTGAATAGAGCCAGACAAGTGGGTATTATAAACGTAAATTATGTAATTTGTTTGTATGAACTAGTTTATGTAGCGAGCGTGTATGTTTAACTTATTATAACTGACGTGATTTTCTGTGTAACGGCCTTTATTTTAAACTGCTGCTTTTGTAACTGGTATATATCAACAAACGTGCCATTTAACACTGGCATAATTTAGTATTTAACATATATGCATAAAAATCACATTTGTTATGTCATTGTTTTTAAGTTTTATCACAAGACTCCTATTAATTTTGCTGTAAACTATAATTGCAGATAACAATAGTAGTGATAAGGTGATTGCCTTGACCCCGCGTGCAATGTGTGACGTCATGAGGCGATCTATATCACTTGACCTGTTGCACTTTATATTATGTACTTAAGTACCAGTCTTAGCTTTAACAGATTTAAGTTGAGCACTAGAGAATATTGCTCTCAATTTTGATTATCTTTTACATACTCCACGATTGTTACATGAACAGTAAGTAGTCACTAAGTAGTCTTAAGAACAAAATGAGCACAATTTGAATGATATGAAGACATTCGGGTGCTGTTGTGAGTCTAGACGCCGAAGTTATAATTACTCCTGGGGGCTCGAAACATGAATAAAAGTCGACTTACTGAAGTCTGGCTCCAGCCAATATATTACAAAGTTGGACGGCTAACTTGACTCAAAGTCAAAAGATAAATAAACACAATAAAACATTTTATTTGATTACAGTTTCACGTCAAGTTGTATTTCGTTTGTATTTAATCAAAAGTTTGTGAGACAAGCGTGGAGCGTGGCCGCGGTCGGCGATGTGTCGTCACAGGCCGGGATGTGGAGACATTCGGTAGTTCCGTGGCAAAAGTACCGTTATGAGAGGCTGATGTACAAAGCTGGTAAATTTTATTTTTCAACTTTTAAATACATTATAGATAATTAAAAGGATCGTGTTTTGCATAACTATTAGACTCAACATTTTCATAAATAAAATATTTGCAGTTACATTTATTTTACAAATCAATACAGAAGCAAATATGTAGCGTTTGAACATTTTGTAAAATGTATAAAACAATATCAACTAGTCCTATTCATTTAGTGTATGCTAATTAAATTAACTATGCAGATGTGACAGTTATTAACAGTCATTACTGACGTTTATTTTTATCAATTAGCTTTGATTATTCAATCGAATTAAAAGAGACATATAGATTTGTGTTTGGAAATTAACATAATGCTTCAATAAGAGCTACAAACATAGCGAAAAAGATTTTTATGCAAAATACGTGTTTTTTAGTAACTAGTAAACACACTGTTTTATATTAGGTAATTAATTATAAAGGATATTAATTCAAATACAAATATTTAAAAAGCACCACACAATAACAAACCTTTTTTATAGCACTAAGCAAATACAATTTTAGTTTTAAATATTACCAAGTTTTTCATTTGCACAAACAAAGCCATTCTAATTTGAAGCTGATTGCAAAAAATATTCCACAGTAAAGTTTATACAATAATAGAACAAAGAAAATCTATTTCATTCAATTTTATTAAAGTCCTTGTTTTTATTCTGCTCTCATTTATCATTCTACTGTTTTAAATTTATTGTTTTAAAATAGTAATCAGCTTTGTGGTCATACCAGTCTAGAACTCTTCTGTCGTACCAAATGTATTCTCCTTTGAGCGTAGCCGGAGCTTCTAGCACTAGATACAGAGGAGTGTCAGCTGCCTGGTCTGCGCTGTAGAAGCCAACTCCTCGCGTCATGTCAGTCTGCACCAGGCCCGGGTGCATGGAGTTCACGGAGATATTCCTGCCTTCCAACGCCTTCTGCTGCAGCCTCGTGTTCGCGCTGAGAGCAACCTTCGCCACTCTGTACGCAGCTATCTTCCCATCATCAGCTATATCGTCGTAATTAAACGTATTATTCTTAACGCCGTCCAAAAACCAGTTGACGAACTCGTTAATATCTTCCAACGTCAAGTCTTTCTTCGACAGTCTGTCTATCCAGTACTTATTGCGTACGTTAGACAAATGTCCGCAGTCGCTCGAGATGTTCAGGATACGTCCGTTGTCTCTCACTAGTGGGAACAGCAGCTCTTGGATGGTCAGGATGCTGAAGTAGTTAATGTCCACAATGGTTTTGCATTCTTCGTATGAGTTGTATAACGCTGTGCTGTTCGCTACTGCCGCGTTGTTCACTAGGATATCAATTCCTCCATGTTTCTGCTTGATGTGGTCTCTGAACCTGGTGATGCTAAGTCTGTCGGTCACGTCGAGCTGGTGATACTGAGGGTGGAGACCGAGTTCGTTCAGCTTGGCGACGGCATCCTTCCCTCTGCCTTCGTCTCTTGAGGTCAGGTACACGACTCCTTGGAATCTCTGCAGGAGACCCTTGACGATAGCGAAGCCGATGCCCTTGTTGGACCCGGTGACCACTGCGACTCGCTCCATGTCTGCTCTCCGCTATGTTTACTTGTGAAGTAAGCAGTTTCAGTTTCATCAATGTGCCATATTTGTTTATATAACACTACTGTATTTGTGTAGGTAAGGAGAGATAATTTTCGGTCGTTATCGCATTCTTTGAACTCGTTATCAACAGTTCGTGCCGGTAAATATTATGTCACAGTTTATAAACGAGCCCCGTTTTAGGTTAGGTATTATATTCGATTATTGACTAGACGAAGATTAAGTAGGAATTTCCGATAAAAACTGTAATTGCGCTAATTGTTTCAGAACTATTTGTTTTGTACGTTTTACCGACACACACATTACACAAACAAGTGCGGCTTAGGTAGTAACACTGTATCATCTGTATTATTACTGAGATATAAATACCTACGAATATTATGTACGTTGTCAACATGAATGATATCACTTGACCTAACACGTATGTGTTACTGATCAGGTTACAACATACAGGGAAAACAAATATTTCTAAGTAAATATTGTACATCTGACTAGAGGTAATAATCTCTCATGTAATAACAATAATATTTTTATTACGTAGAAAATATAACCGTGAAATAAAATATCGCACAATTGAACAAAGCAACCTGAATTATTAATCAAAGGTTAACTAGACCATGACTTTATAGGTTTTGTTTTAAATGATAATTTGAATGTATTCATGAATAATAATAAAATTATACTAAATAAAGAAAAACGTGTACTTGGGTAACAAAAGCTATGATCAGCTATCTCAGATATTGCTTAAAAATTGATTGTCAAAAACAATGAATCAAACTTAAACACTTTCAGGTATTAATTAAAAATCTTTTATTATTTGGCGAGATAACTTTTTAAAGGTCTCGAAGTACTTCATATTTTATTTATCTTTGAAATTGAAC
Organism: Helicoverpa zea x Helicoverpa armigera; assembly: GCA_033682625.1. NCBI lineage: Eukaryota > Metazoa > Arthropoda > Insecta > Lepidoptera > Noctuidae > Helicoverpa > Helicoverpa zea x Helicoverpa armigera. The sequence goes on from JAWIIS010000028.1 coordinate 13,331,315, forward strand.
ATTGCCAATGGAAAATTTGTCTAAATTTCCTTCGATTCCTGAATTTTTAGTGAGACCCTGTGTAAGGGGGCTCCCTTACATAAGTATTGTCAATGCAAATGTAGTGCAAATTGTCACTTAAATGTGGAATGTCAATATGGAATGCAAAATGATGTCACTGAATGCCCGACGGGATGAATCTAAATAAAAATGCAAGTTGTCCGATTCAAACCACGTCTAATTGAACACTAAAATATAAAAAAGTTACGATACATAATTTACCTCGAATAATGCAATATGTTAGTGTCAATGCACTGCCAAATGTAGGTTGCGTCCAAAGTGCAAATGCACGAGCCTACTAGCTAACTTATTTATTGCAATAAGTGTATTTTTAAAAATTCATGTACGTGCACCGTACATATTGCCACACACAGAAAAAGAATACTTAAATAAACAATAAGAATAACAACAATAACAAATAAGAATGTAAAAGAAAAGAAATGTAAAATGGTTAAGTAAAGACTAATGTAAATAGAATTGAACTATGACTACTATGCAGAATTATATTTAAAGTCTATAAATGTAATATCACTATAATAATAAATTAGCACACGTCACTATGAATTTCAGTGTCAAATTTCACTTCACTTGAGGTAGGGTTAGCACACGACATTTTTGGGTCCCGATTGTCGATTTCGCAGGTTCTGTCCTCGATGTCTTGATTTTCTTTTCGTCTGCTTCTGCTTCTCGCGTCTTGCGGACCCGCCACTTGTCTTTGGGTGGCCATCTTTCGCCAAAGGAACAGCGATGTTACAAACAGTGCAATGCTAATCGTAACAACCACATAGATTGCGACGTAATGATGAACGTCGTGAGAGGATAAAATGTCTAGCTTAGACTGTTCTTCTATCGAGCGTAGTTGCGTGTCAATCTTCTTGAATCTCTCTTCGTGCGTTTCAATATGCAACGATGAGTTACGAATCGAAGTATTGATTATGTTGTTAATTGGAGAGATAGTGGGCGCGAGTATCGCATATGGTTCATTCACTAAAATGTTACTTGTATGTTCCATATATGCATGCAATGTGAATGAATCGCCTTGCAAGGTGCATCCTTGTTTCAGCGTTATCAAACCCGAGTGGCGTAATGTCTCCGATGTCATTTGAGTGCCGCACACTAATTGTACTTCGCACGTGCCACAACAATAATAGAACCAGGTGTTTTGCTTATGTAATTTGACCCATTTGTCAGCGCATATTTTTATTTCCGTGTGGCAATAAATGCTGTGTTCTTCATTATCTCGAATCAGCTGTACGTCGCAGATAGATTTGTGACGATCACCGGTGTTGTAAATAGGGTGGTTTAGTTTGCACAGGAGAGATTGGTCATGTAATTTCTGGCATTCATTAATGTCAGACTGGTCTAGGGGTATAAATGAGTATTGGTTGGCATTAAATGCTATTAATGCAGAGTTGGGAATAACATACATTACCCGATTTATGTCAATACGTTGAGGAATGCTAATAAGTCTGTTAAGTTCGTATAGGGCATCACTCAAGATCGGGACCTTTATTTCCATCAACAGGTAATGCTGTGTTATGCGTGCATGAATTCTGAACAGCTTGTAGATGTCTCGAGTGTCATTACGGACTTCAGGTAGTGTAGAGTCACGAGGTAGTAGTCGAGCTATTCTATTTAGTTCGCTTTGCATTTGGGTTGGTGATAATAGATGTACGTCCATATGTCCTTGATACATATTTGTCAAGGTATTGATGAGTGATTCTTGAATATCTTTTAAGTTTTGGGCCATTCTTTCTGCAGCTATCGCCGATGTAATAATGTAGAATGCATGTGAAGTCTCAAGTTTATCTTTGAGCGTCTTGTTCTCTAGGGACGTGAGGTGATCGTTGATTAACGTGAACTGCTTCACCATTGTTGCTTCGTTACGCTGTACAATGTTGTTTTCGGTTTCCAAAACACTTGTCTGGTTTTTAAGCAATTGCAATAAATGATTTTCATTGTGTTGGATTGTGTTGATATCCTGTTCGTATTGGTCTGCAAAGCGTTGATCTAACACTCCAAATAGCGAATTTGCAACATATCCTACTCCGTCGACCAATCCTCTTTTGAACCTGTGTTGAATTATTCGCTGGGACCTCAGTAATTCGTTATAGTAATTCAGTTCACTCGTGCTTTGTTCAAGTTGGTTAACTAGAACATGGAACTGCATCATCCAATCTTCACAACGAGCTTGCTTTATATGAGCTACGAATTCTTGCAAGGTGTCCACATTGCGCCAATAGTTTGTCATGTTGTAATAGAATACCAGTTTCCATTCATCTCTAATTTCTTGCAGATCTGCTATCTTGTCAAAGTAAAGTGTTTGATTTTTTGTCAGTTGAGTAAGTGTGATATCTTGTTGGACAGTAGGCGTTATCAAAATTGTAACTAGCATCAGCATATAACATACTAAGCTGTTCCAGGTAAGTCCTTTGCCGCGGTTTCGTCTGGTTTTGGGTAGTCTGTCAGTGCCAGGGTTGTGTTGTTCGTCATCCTCCACTAGGGGGACCAGTTTTGTAATAGGTCGTTTAATTTCGCCTTTTGCCGTTTGTAATGTCACAACTCTAGTGTGGCCGTCCCTTCCAGGGTGTAACTCCGCTACACGACCCAGTGCCCATTTTCCTGCAGGTAATTTTTCATCTTTGATGCATACAATGTCATTTTTCTTTATGTCAGTATTCTGTTGTTTCCACTTTTGTCTTACTTGTAGTTGTTGAAGGTACTCTTGCGACCACTTCTTCCAGAAATCCTTGCTAAGTTGTTGTACCATTTGCCATCTCGTGTTTAAACGGTAGGTTTTGTCAGTGTCGGGTTCTGGAATTGTCATGAGTGATGTATCCATAGGTCGCTGGTTCATATCCGGCTCGAAGGACCAAAAAACTATGTAAGGGGGCTCCCTTACATAAGTATTGTCAATGCAAATGTAGTGCAAATTGTCACTTAAATGTGGAATGTCAATATGGAATGCAAAATGATGTCACTGAATGCCCGACGGGATGAATCTAAATAAAAATGCAAGTTGTCCGATTCAAACCACGTCTAATTGAACACTAAAATATAAAAAAGTTACGATACATAATTTACCTCGAATAATGCAATATGTTAGTGTCAATGCACTGCCAAATGTAGGTTGCGTCCAAAGTGCAAATGCACGAGCCTACTAGCTAACTTATTTATTGCAATAAGTGTATTTTTAAAAATTCATGTACGTGCACCGTACACCCTGGAACAAAATCTACTTATAATCTGCATGCAAGAATTAGATATCTATCAGACCGTGAGTGAACCTACGTGAAATACCTAGTGACAGATAACTCAATGCAGAGGAAATAACATTGAATTTTATTGGCGACACATTATCGCAGTATTTAACATAAATTGACTGGTCTCCGCGTAATTACAAATGGCTGACAACTAAATTAGTTCTGCGTTAATTTTAAACTGTTTATAATTATCGACTGCCGATTGCATATTAATATGGATTTTAGCTATTTTGATGCAGTCATAATCGTGTTGCAAAAATGTGTATAAATGTTAATTTATTTTCATTTTTGCCGTTTTGTTAATGCTTGACATAAAAAACTAAGGCGATTCTTTATAAGTTAAAGCGTTGGGAAAAAATCTGAAACGACGTCCTTTAGAAATAAATAATTATGCTGTTACACAGCTTAGTCTTATACGTTTTCTGCACTAGGTAAATAAACATTTATATCATATAAGATAAAAAGTGTCAATAAAGAAGGTCCAAAAGCAATGATTTGGGTAAAACAGAAAGGCGCAGTCTATCTACCAGTCATTATTACCGATAGTTAGTTATTGACACAAACAACACTAAGTACAATAACTTCCATCAATAGTAGTAGTAGTTACAATTGTAGTGCTACCCCCAGTCTTGTTGAACATCAGTGAAACAATAGCACGGACATAGCTTTGTCTCCGAGTTTAGTATTACGCCTGGCTTCACATGTTATTCGTGCCAAAACACTCACTATTATCTATAGGTACCTACTGATTTTATAAATAGGTTTTCTATTTGTTTGTTTGAATCTTGGCTTGGAAACTACTGAACCGATTTGAAAACTTTTCACTGTTGGGAAGCTATACTATCCCCGGGTTACGTAGGCATAGACTGTACGCGAAACCGTGGGAAAAGCTAGTAAGAGATATAATAAAACCCTGCTTCTGAAATTATTAAAGAGAATAAGTATCCGTCCCATTGAGGACAGAGTACAAAGAAAATTATTCTGGGAGCCAATTTGTACAAGTTAGTCTTGGACTGATTAATAAGTATCGCTATTATCGATAATTCAAAAGTTTTACATTCTTCAATTCTCTTCAATCCAAAACTATGAACTTGAATAAAAATAATAAAGAGAGATAAGAAATCCTTTCAGATAAAAAAGGGATCTTTATAATAAACCCCACTTAATCTTTAAAGGAACACAAAAACTAAAGGTAAATCCTTTTAACCTCTTGAGCGTGTTTTTGCGTAATTTGCTGAAAGAATTTTACTCCTCTCTATAGAAGTTTTTATTTAGAATATACTTTAGGTACATTGGAATATCTGGAGCGAGTTTCTGCTATTGTATAGAAGGTGTGGCATGATCCATGGCACTCGGCAGCCATTAAACTTAGCTGCAGCCCACAGTATGCAGCTAATGGCCGGTCAGCGCGGCGCATGTTTTCATACAATTTCACTTTAATAATAACTTGTTTTGTTGTCGGCTAGTAATTGTCGTTGCATGTTCCGTTTTGTGTAGTTGCTGGATTACATTGTGGTTACAAAGTTATAGAGTTACGATATCTTGATTAACGTGTTCATGCTTAAATTACACCAACGGTTTCACCCACTTCCTGAAGGAAATACTGCATTCACCTTTTAAAAAATAGCGTATATGTTACTCTTAGCTATAGCTATATAGCATATTGAAATATAGCTTATACATGTTTGGCAGTAGCCAAGCTCCATCACTTTCCTTCATCTGGTACACAAACACATCCATAGTGGCCACAGGCATAAAATATTATAGTGTGATAAGAAAAAGCACAATTTGATATTCACCAACGACATTGCAAATTAGATAGTCGACAATTTGAAACCAGTCTATTTATATATCTTGACAAAACAATAACATAATTCCGTTCCATTACGCGTACGCTTGACATGTCAGCTGTCATCTGTCAGTTCACCGCGGCGGCCATATTATTTCCGTCGCGTCGGCCGACCGGGATTATCTATCGGCGAGATGCTCACACAATCTTGCGGTCTCTGAGGTCCTGGTACCCATAAGGTATTGTGGAACATATATTGTTTCAGCCATAGGCAAATTGTAGGCAGTTGTGATGAAAAAAGTTGGTAATTTCAGGCTTAAAGACAAAAACATGCCAAAAGATATTTGATCTGTTTATGGACATATATGCAGCAGGTATTTACATCACTAGGGTAATGAGTAAAGGTACAATATAAGTAAAGGTAAAACAATAGATACTATTGGGTTCCTATCAATAAACGATTAAAAAACTTTATCAATCAAACAAACAAAGTAAAACTAAATTAATTTCAAAACTATTATCAAATTATTGAAACATCTATTTAATTTGAAATTACACCAGTAGACATGATCGGCAGACTTTACTCTGTACACAAAGTTTAGTAGTAAAGGTTAAAGTTGACGAGTTTGTAGTGAAAAATATGAGTGTGTAACAAAGCTGTGAGCTTCACAACATGAATATAACATCAGTGTTGTAGCTGCGACTGATACAAGTACGTGATGCTGCAAGTAGCCGCTTCTCACGATTGTCACTCGAGATTTTTGTCTTCAGATTTTGGGAGGACGCCAAACGATTCACAAGTGGACTCCTGTGATTATTAGTTGCGACTTTTATGATAGCTTTAGTTTTCATTTAACAAGCCAATTGTGTGACAGCTTTGCTTTTATAGCCGAACTTTTGAAATAAATCTTAAATGTAAACTGTACGGTATTCATCTTGGATTACTCACAACTCAGGGTTTACTTCATATTCTTTCAAAGACATTGAAATGACAGCCTATTTTTAAACAATATGTTAATAATTTACTTGTCAACTATGAAAAATAAGACAGAACTCCACAAACTCACAATTTAACTTTACACAATCTCTTTTGCAGTAATCTCATCTGTTTAAGCGATCAATACCTATGCTTTTTAAATCTGTCTGCCACCTACCTGTCCTTCGGGATTTAAGCGCTATAAATCGTTCTTTTAGAAACATCAATAGAGGTGAGACCCTTTGGCTGGTGTCTGCGGTGCCGAGCACTGAGCCCGCTGGCGCGCCGCCAACCTCGCCCGGCGACCCTGCCGCGTTGGATTGGCCGACAAAAGGTTTAATTCTAACGATGTTTATATTTCAAACTTATGTAATTTCGAGGATATAATTGTTTCGATAAAAGAAGATAAGGACGCTGTAGTCAGTGAGTATTCAAGTGTTGTTTTCGAGGATTTGAATAGCTACTTAGGGAATTTCGTCGCGCTTTAAAATTTTATCCTCTCCGAGATTGAATCTAACAATGTTAACGTCTCCCTCTTCCCCATTAACCAGTTCGGGGGTTTAACCCTGAAATTTTAACAAAGACAATTATTTTCGCATTAAACAATATTGGTAAGAATTTGAACGTAAAGCGGAGCGTGCAAAGTTTCCAGTTAGGAGAAGTTGTCGATGGCTGGGAGTTCCAAGTGGTCCTTCTGGCGGCTGGCGTGCGGCCGCGCGGCGTTTAATGAAATCCACTCAATTCATAGCGCGTCGATTGTTTTTAATATGCGCCCCCGCAAGTTTTCGCCCCCGTTACGTTTAATTGAAGCAGTTTGCGGTTTTTTCCAGCGGTTCAACAGTTATTCACTTATTCAGTGCTAGTGCGAATGGACAACTTTTTGTTCGCTTCACAATGAGAATTTTGTTACAAAAAGTGTAAGTACATTTGCATTTAAAAGGCTGGCAATACCGCTGTTTATTTTTGCTGGTTCGGTATTCAAGAAAAATGAGAGTTAGTTTGCCTTCGTTGTTGGCGTTTAATATAATTTTAAAAGGTTGTGAAGGCTTTTGTTTAGTCTATTACGTTTTTGCGTAGCCAAAATAAGTGGAGTTATTTCCAAAAAGATTAAGCATTGACCTTGAACGTCTCTTAAATCGATGTCACGCGAAATATCATATACGATTACACATCGTCAGAATAATGCAGTGGACATTTGGGGAAAGGAAAGATATAAGGAAGACGCGCTTTCTTAGACAAATATCAGTAAGAATAACTGACAGTACATAGGGGTTATGTATGGTGTTATAAATAACTGTAATAAATAACTGACGCTGTGTATTCATCGCTACATGTTTAGGCTTATTCCGAGAGTGCCGACTTGTCGGTTTACTAACAATTGATCAATAGTTTATTACGCTTGTTCGTCAATCTTAATGGTGCCATATTCTGTTATAGATGATGCGTGTAATTAAATATAGGTTCGAAGACTAGGTCGTATCAAATAGTTTTATCGATATTTCTGGTTATACATTTAATTTAGCAACGATATGGACAAATCAGGCTATCTGTTAGCAGTATTTTCAATAAGAATTGTAGGCTAATAGCACCACTTAGGAATAGCTATAGTCTAAAATATCCAGTTGATCAATTTGATACTGGAATAGACGTAGGTATATCGGTGGCTGAGCTTTCCCAGTCGATACTATTTATTGACGCGAAGTAGGTATAGATATCGCTCGAGCTGTGCATGAATAAGTGACGATCGCTGGACTAATCTCGCTCACAGCCTAGCTACAAATAAAAGTGAAACGTGTCTTTTGGTGAAATAGTTTGTGTACTGTACTTCTGCACGAATGTTGATATTATAAAGTACAACTTGTAGGTATGACTGCATAATATGGTTATAAACTGAATGAGCGTGAATGCGGTATGAAAATGAATTAAAATATATGAAAGAACCTGATTTTTATCCGTGTTTTGAAGTAGTTACCTCAGGCCTCTAGTGAAACCGCCAGAAACAGCTACTAACATTTTAATAAACCTCGAAATAAGATCTCGTTTTAAACACGCTAAAACGTCCACTTTAGCAAAAGACCGGCGCTCAAGCAATTTCCACGTAATTCTGGGAAAGTGTGTCAATTCCCTAAAGCGTTCGGGAACCGTTAGCTTTTACTAAAATTTTAATAAAGCCGGCCGCAAACGATGTTGCCTCGCGACAACACTTTGTGCCGGCGACAAACATAGTTTGTCACGCGACGCGGCCTCACGCGGCGCACCGCCCGCCCGCCAACACACACCGCTATGAATAACATTTACCTACATGAACATTATGTGTCGATACCTTTATCACTGTATTAGTTGTGAGCAATTTCACACGCAAATAAAACGTGGAAATAGATTCGTAAATGTTTGATCGGATTTTTGTTGATTTTATTAAACAATTTTGCTGAATTTAGTGAGCCGTGAAGAAATAAAAACGTTTACATTTAAATTGATGCCTTAATTTTACTATGTTGCTGTACTATATGTGTTTGTATTACCCATTAATTAAATACCTACTTAACTATTTTGTATTAAAATTATGGCATGTAAAAAAGTTATCAATTAAGACACAAGATTCGTTATAATGAAGTAATCTGTAGGGAGGCTCGCCCGGACTCGTACTGCTGATTAGTTCAAAGCGCAAACTTCTCAGTCTAAAGTGTAAAGGTGTAAGCGTTTAAACCCAACTAACGATAAAATAACAGAAGAGATCCACTCGCCGCAAGCTGGCTGCATTATAAAATATTTTCAAAGAAACCGCAGCTAATCTTGACATTATTTTTCATGCTCTTATTTTGTAGTAAAATATTTTAAAACAGTTTGTACACTTTATCGCTGTCCAACATCGTAATCCATCAATTTAGATTTAAACCGTACCTATATCTTTTGAAACTCACTCGGCAAACTTTTCAAACGGAATTTTTATTTCACCTTTGACACAAACTGGAAACTGGGACAAACCGCACCTGTACATTCTCATGGCTTGCACACTCATAGCTTTTTCAATAATATCTAAAAAAATCGTCACTATTCCCGGGAGCTATTCACTTCTCCCCAGCATCCTCTAATTAATTAAATTCCCGTCAAAAAATAGAATTCATTAATAAAAAAGTTCCGCGCGCATTATACACCGAGTGGCGGGAATTCCCGGTGTTATATTAGAATTACCCGGGATTATGCGGGATTCCACTTAATTACGGGATCCGGCGAAATTACACGAGCTCCTTAGTTTTTTAACAGGTCTACACGAGAGATGAATTATTGCATGGCTTCGCTAGTCATTAGCGTTATGAAGTGAGACGGCTACGTGGATTTTTAATGTTAAATTAATTACAGGATTCCGTTCTCCTATCATAACAGTACCTGTATTAACGTGGCACCTGCTACGTGGGAATCATTCAAACGACATTTACCTACTCTACAAAAATTTCATTTTATTCAGTGTAGTTTGTTTGAAGCCTGAAATATTTGCGAGATGTGAGGGGTAAACAATAAATCTAGATGAATACAGTCGGGCAGCAGACACGCGCGACATGTAGTGTCACCAGCGCAGAGCTCAGCTCGGCTTATTAGATAAATATCGCGATGTATCTCCGGCGAAACATATTCTCTTTACTGTGACTGATTTCATGCTATATTATCTACGCCTTTTGTCTTGGCTTAGTTCCCTTTGTCTGTCTGTACCGTGGTTATAGGAACTTTTTTATTAAAACGGATCAAATAAATCACAATATCTGCTATCACATTAACAAATACATAGTTCCTCGTATGTTAACACTGTTCTGTTATATGGACTGTAGGACGCGTTGAAATAATCTCTTTCTGGATATAGTTCAGGGAGTCTCAAAACAATATTTTTCGTATAACGTTAGAGAAATTTTATTTAGCGAGATAGTTGTCCCGCGAAATATTTACTGTGTTCAGTTTTCCGCATGACTTGGCGCCGGGGCCGGCGTGTTCGACGCGTCGCTTGCAGCCTCGCGACAATCGTCTCCATGTTCACTTCACGCACCATTGCCGGCTATTTGAGAGCATCGCGTGTTGCTGTCACAGATACACAGCGATGGACGGTGCCATGAGCTTTAAGACACATACCACGAGTATGTCATGGAGGCGTCTTAAATGAGGCGCGGTAACCGCGACCCGCCACGTCCGCGCCTCCGCCATATAGAATATTATCTGTTTACCGCCACCCAAAAAACGTCTTTTGTAATGCTGAAAACTCATGTGGGTGTGTAGACATAATGGTTCCATGCGTCTCTTAAATAAAACATGCGAGAATGTTACATTTTATTTGCAAGATTTTTGTACGCTTTCATTTGTGTGTGATAGCTGCGTTTTCGATTCCAAAAGGTATCAGTTTGTATGTAATGAGGAGGCGTAGGGAATGACACGCTCGCTTAGCTGCGACAGCTGCCGAGGGACGCGCGGTATGGCGCTCCGTTTGCCTTCTGCCTATTGAATAAGATTCCTATTATCTTTGAGCACTTGCCACCTTAGGAGGAAAATCCGGACACGAAGAAGCTTTACAATTTGAAAAGTTTTATAAACTTTTTCAGAAAACAATCATCAAATATTTTTGGCCAACATTTTAATTTAGTTTGAATTTCTTTCCGTAATTTTCTTAAAGCAAGTAAAAGTTTCGTCCATTTTCAGAGATCATCCAGATACTTTATTATAATAATACGAGCATGTGAATGTTCCCCGCATCCGCACAAACAAAGAGATAAATTGTTCGTTACGTCAGTGTACAGTATAATGGACGGAGAGGACCGCGGGTCATTAGAGGTGCTGAAGGCGACACTCGACACTCCACGCTCGACACCTGACACCTGGTGCACGACACTTCACGCGGTTTTGTTGCAATGCTTTTTTTACGGGAAACTGTAAGATATGGGGAATATTCTTGAATTTGACCAATAATGTATTAGGTTTGGGTCTTATTTATCCTCATGTATTGTTTGTGAAGATGATTTTTTCAAACATTCATTTGAATTCCTAAAACATCACAAAAAATATTTAGGAGATAACTGCTATATTGTATCTTCCATAACTATATAGACATTTAAATACATTGTCAAAGAATACTCTTATTTCTTATCTCGTTTGTTAGGTCTTCTCTTGTTGCCGGCTGCAATGGAACAATAATGACATTGTTGTAGTCCCTGGCGGGCCCCCGTCACGCCGCGCCTCACTCGCTCCTACAGATACGGAGTCGGCGGAGGGCTGTTCCAGAGCTTTCCAGAACAACACACGTGGCTTCCATGTACCTACTACATATTGGCGGACTGTGGTGAAACACGGTGCGGGTATAAATGCTGACGTGATTGTATCTTGCTTAGCTAGGCATCCTGTTTCATGCATTAAGATAATAGTTTTCTGCTAATTGATTGTGTATTGGGTACTCTTTGCTCGTAGGTATTACAATATGCTGAACTAAATGCATATATTTTAAAGGCATTGGCGATACCATCAAGTTTGAATGCGTTGCTTTTAGTGCAACATATCTTGAAACGGTATACCGAGGCACGTTCGCAGTAGAAATAGGTTACATATGTACATAGTGTAGCACTTTGCCAAACGGCGTTTCATGTGTTATTTTTCATGCAAAATCATCGGTTTCCGAACAACTTATTTAGGTTAAAGCCGCCTAGGAGGCTTCCTCGGCAGAGCTCAGTGCTGTCGCTACCACGCGCCTCATACACTGCCATCAATCGACAATATTTGGCAGGCAGCCAGCCTTCCCACACGCCACTATCGCCCATTTACTCCTATGAATAAGATCGCTTATCCTGCGACAGGATGCGATAGAGCTGGTGGAAATTTGCGGTATTCGGAAACTCCTCGATTAGCTGCCAGCGATTGTAATGCTAGGTTTATTATTATTGCACTTTATTTTTATATTAGCAAAGTATAGAGGGAATGGAATGAAAACATTCTATTGAGCCTTGAATGGCTTCTTTGTCAGAAGAATTTTTAAATTTGTATTCGCCTAAATAACATTATATACCTACTGGTACGTAATTTAGTCTGAACAAAAAAGTTTTTAAACAAAATCTACGCCGAATCACAAGTTTCTCGAGAAAAATGTAACACTTTTCATTGAATACATCGGAAAAGATGTTCAAACGCCTAAATCGTAAGTAATGACACACATAAGTATTTCCATAGTCCAGGCACGCTCGTGACGGGTCGTGATTTGGTGCCCTTTTGTCCCCCATTCATCTCGTAGTTCATAGCACATCAGAAACTCTTCGAGCTGACACGCTAATATATCGGCAGTCGCCGGCGACGGGTCACGTCCACCGCGATGTGCAGCTCGCGTGCCACGGCACCTCTTCACTCGCCACCAACCTTATGCGCACACGAATAAGGAATACTTTCAAGTGTCTTCTAGAGGTCCTAAGTTTGTACTCAGTTGGATTCAACTCGCGTACAAGCCCCAGGCGTCTAAACTTATTAACTGAACACGTACGGAGCAAAAATCGATGCTCGAATGGAATGTGTATGGAAAAGTATTGCTCCCAAATTGAAATCTGAAATAAAGCGCTTCCACGTTCTGAGCTGGAATACCTTAGAGTCCAGTGCGCCTGAGTGTAGCATTGTATGCTAACTTTTGGGTAAGTTACTGGGGTGCATAAAGTGGAAAGCTCCTACCGACGCTTTGAGGAAAACTTTTGAAGCGTATACATTTCTTTGGCGACTTAGGAGAAGCTTATGCATAACTCTAAGAAACATTTTGGATACTAAGCTTTGCACCAAAATGTCCATTTTATTCAGTTCTTTTCTAGATTTTGTCTTTTTTCAGCTTAACTTCATTCGAAAAGAGCGTTGATGACCTACATCGAGGCAGGGAGCACTCAGAACGTTGCATTTTTAAGTACATGCATTTGGGACAAAGAATTAGAGGAAACGCGATTAAAATACTTCTCGATGAAAGGTACAAAAGGCGCAAACTACATTCAGTACAGAACACATGGCTTGAATATAAAGACTACTAAAAGCAAACATAAATAAACAAATCTAGGGCTTTATGTTTTGTTGTTCATTCGTTTCTACTAACCGATAAAGTAGGCTAGCTCAAATACAATTTAGTTTCTATTTCTGACAAATAAAAGCGATAGACATAAATGGATTGTGTAGGCAATATCCGAGGCTGTTAGACAAAAGCGAACTCTTTACATTATTGATACAGGCCGGGTGTAAGTGGGCCATTTCTCATCCCGGTCGGACCCCCCTGCCATAAATATGTGAACACTCTTGTTTTTCTTCATAACTTGGACACTACGTTGTGTTTGACAAATCTTCAAAGATGGACGGACTTACCGGGAGAGAGGATATTTTAGTCTTACGAATATGGGCTAGCGGGTCAAAAAATGTTTTATTTGGTTTGATAAATGGTGCTATCTGTCTAAAATAAGCTTTTAACATAAACACAATCAAGAAAATTGCATCAAAAGTACAAAAAATATAGGAACAGCTGGGACCCTTACATCGTGTAAAACTCCGGAGCCCCGGCTTTGCTCGGCTGACACGCAGCGCGCCTCGTTAGCATTTCATAACAAGTTCGCGCGCCCGACACTCGCTCGTTTGTCTGCGCAATCCTCACAAGCCGATCGAAAATGAGAAAACTATTGCTGATCCACTGCTGAGTATCTTCTTAAGTTATTTTTATGTAGAAGCACTTGATAAATTATCTAGTTTACCAGTTTATTTTGTGCAACTTTATCTACAAGTATACCTAGGTACAAACTTTGCCATCTGGAGTGATTGCTCAAACGTAGGCTAAGTACGCATTTATGATGTGCTACTGTACCGTACTCGTAGTTCTCAAACAAGGAACAACTCTATTTGTGGTTCACCCTATTTCAAACGGTATTTAAACCAACACACGCGCACAGCTATGGTAGGTACATAGACGTGAAGGCCTAATGTTTGTTAAGTCGTTACATTTTACGATCTCGGCGCAGATTTAATAAAACGCTCGGAGCATGGTGGTTACGGGTAACGAAGGGGAACTTGTTCACTCATTCTATGTATACTATTGTACGGTTTAAAAATGTTAATGTATTCATTGATCTTATTAAGCAAACACAATAGGCTATTAGACCCTAGTAATGAGATACCTAGCTAAATGAAGCCACGTAGCGGCCATGTTACCACCGCATACTGCGCTCATAAAGGTATACCTGAATGAATTCGGGCGAATGTTTCCGCGCCTCCGCAAAACACATTATTTACTACGCTGCTTTTGTATGAACAAGAATTTATATACAAACGCAGGTAGGTACAATTTTGGGGAAACCTCAAAAGAGAATATGAAAGCGGAAGTTTTTAATTATACTACATAATTATGTCGAAATCTGACGTCAACTGTTCCCAACAGCGTATTTTGCCATTAATTGAGTAAACCTTACAGATATATTACAGATATTTGAAAATAATATAACTGTATTAGGGTTCGATTTCCCTTTCTTCTTTCTTTCTTTCTTTCCCGTGTTAATTTTAGATTTATTTAGGCACGTTGCCACTTTAATACTCAAGCTACTTACCCTTCAGTGTGACGTCACATACGCACTCGTATCTGCGAGTTCCTCGGCGGAGCATTATTCAGCCGGCGACACACTCGCACACAATGCTGCCCCCCGGACTGGAAACGTGGCACGGTTCCGTGACGCAGTGTGCAGCCGCCCTTAGATGGGAGTCTACTTTAGACGTTTTAATGATATGAAAATATCTGCTTCTCTTGGGCAGATACATGTATGATGTTATATTTAAAAACTGGGAACAAAAATTATATTATTTTGAAACGTAGCGTTATTCTTCAAAGTGCTTCCTTTATAAGAAGTATCTTCAAAACAATAGACGATAATGTTAGTCTCTGTATCCGTAGATTCAAGGTAGCGTTGGCAACGTCAGTAAACTACAGAGTTTCAGTGCGAGGCTCCAGTGAAATAACGGTTTTACTTTGACAAACATTCCATGTGCCGTGTTCCCGGTTCCTATGACGCTGGCGTACAATTTGTTTATTGTCAAACAACCAACTTTTTGCTATATTGTACCTTTGTAATATGACTATTTTTGACCGTACAGTTTAGCACTAAAAACCTTTTGTATGCCTATGTGGCGAAAGTTAACAGATTAAAATGTCGGATTGTACGGAACCCAGTTAAATCTGTTATCGAAAGCCGTACTTAGGTAATAAAATGAATTTTAATTTAAAAACTTTAATAAATCCTCTGCCATGGCGCAAAAAGAGTTGCCATGTTATTATTAAGGGCAATTAATAAATGCAAAGTTAAAAGAATTAAACGTAATCTTGAATGTTATCCGATAAATGAAGACGGTTTCTTGAAAACATTAGTGTTAGTATTGCTTCCTTAGATTGGAAATAACTATGCTTATTCACTAAACAAAAAGAAAAGGATAAAATTGCTATAATAGACGCGAGTTCGAGTTAGCATTCGTGACAAAACGTTACCTGAAAGTCAAGCATAAGTAAAAAGCTATGCATAACTTATTTACTTTTCAAAGAGTTACAAACCCGGCCTCTATGTTGTATGCATATTTATAACTTGAAGTTGGGTAAGTTAGTGCGACACAATTATTTGTGTCGCTTGTCGCGCGATAACGTCGTGTCGCTCCGGATAAACCAGCTTTGTCTGATGTATTATATGTATGAAGCACGAGATCATAGCGGAAACTACTACTGAATAAACTACATTTATTATTTTGCAAATATTGTAAAGAACATTCGGCAAGAACCATTCTTATAACAAAACACAGCCTTTGATCCCATTAAAATGTAGCTGTAAATGTACAAAGTTTACAATCAGCCTTCACCGTTAAGTATAGCAAAATTAAGTTGTCCAAAGACGTAAATACGGTTGAGTAAAGAATTTCCAATTAAAGCAGTTACGAATAAGTGGGTATTACGGAGTAATCAGCCCCTCCCCCCACTTGAGGCCGCTTCGGGCTTCGACACGTAATTAAAAATGTATCTCTCGGGAGCTCACGCCGATGCACGTCTCAAGTGAACACTTTATTTTATTTACATCATCATTTAATGTCTCACCGTCGTTAAAAACTATGTATTTATGTTCACTAAAATAAACCTGAAGAGTTCGTATGTTTGAACAAACAGACAGACAAACTATAGACAGCAACTAATGGACCGATTTGAAAAGTAATTTCGGCCCGTTTTTCCCGAGTAAGGCTATAGTGTAAAAACCCATTGAATACTGGGTGATTATGTCGAGCATTACACCAATTCAAGATCACCTTATGATATTGATTATGTACATTGATTATTCCTCCAGATATCCTTTGTAAACAGTTGATAATCATTCCAGCAAGTCGGCTGTCATTCCGCTACGCATAGATAGGCGATCAGAAAGCGTTCGGAACTAGGTACTGTCGGTACAAAGCGAACACGGCGAGTGCGCTGAGTAATTACATTAATACGTGCATAACGCTCCCAAAACCAAGGATTACATGCATTAAACATTATGTATATGGAGTTTGATGTGTTGCTATATACTTACTTAGTTAAGGGAAATCAATAGGAAATTACCTATGTTCGTATGTGGTGTAAGCATAAGTACGTACAATGTAGGTACATGTATGTACATCTGAGATATTATAGCTGGTTAAATACTAGCAGTTTCCTGATACAATTCTAGGTAATTTGCAGGCAATAACTTTTATGAATTACTCAATTCTATATGATAATTAACATCAAGAACATATTGCTCTTTTAATAAAATAACCTTTTAATATTCGCAATTACATTTTACATCAATGGTAAGAATAATTAAAATGTTTATTATCGAGGCTTCAGCTATGAATATTTTATATTATATTAATGTTTTACCGGGAAACATCGAAGCTGTAACTAACACACAAGTAGAAATTGAACTATATTACACAATGATAACGGTGAACAAAACAAATCGGATTTACCTAAACTCGGTATCACACTGTCGAGCAAAGGAACAAACCCGGTCCAATTTATAGCGTGGATGTGTCGCGTCTTAGACACGGCGTGTCGTGTGAGACACAAAGTGAGTTGCGACACGTGAGACACAAAGACACACGTTATCGCATGGTAGGCACCACTCGGGGGATGGCCGAGGGACATGCAGTGCACGCCTTTGTATCGGACGAATACCGTTACTGTAACATTGTTGTTTTGCACCTGTCATGTGATATTGTTATTATGTAGAATACAGAATGTAAATCCCACAAATATTCTAATGCGATAGTTTCAAACCGATTTTCTCCTCTTTCACTCAAAAACTCTAAATTACAAATGGATTTTGATGTTACATGGTAGTACATAGCTTTTATGGCTAGTATTGCTATAAATTATCTATTAGGTATTCATTAAAATAAACTCACACGAATATACCTATGCTGTATGCTCTGTATGTCTGTATTGCAAAAACTTTGTGTGCACAAAATTGCAGGTGCATTTGTAAAATTAGCTGTGTCAACGTGTGACAATCGACGAGAGCCGCAATTTATTCACGAATGTAGATAAACCGCGAGAGTGCACACCGTCGGCACACCCAGTCGAATCAACGGCACATTACAATTCATTGAGCGGAATTGTTGCACATTCATCTTAACAATACTAAAATTCACATCAAAATCTCCATTTGGCACATTCAAATGACTGTAAGATATCTCATTTCCATGGAAGGCATCGCGCCACGTGATTGATGATCCTCCGGCCCTCCCGGGATCCTCAGCATTCATCGCGGGATCATAAATTAAGTGCACTCTCATTTGGCCGTACAATAAACGATTGGGAGTTCAATAGCAATTGTTCTAGGGAGGCCGAGCGAGCCCTCCCCCGCTTTTTGTGCGCGAATTTAATAAACCTGGCCATTTGTTCGGTTTGTATGGCGCCGGTAATCAAAGTTTTAACAGATTTTTTTGCTCGTGTTTTGTGTTTGTGTTCACGTGTATTGCGTGTTCATGTTAGACCTCTGCTATTATCTGTTACTTGTTTACACTTAATTTACCATTAGGCTCTGTAGAATAGACAGCTAAAATTTAAAACATTAACGTGTACAGCATTAAAATAAACCCAAAATCCTAATGTTTAAAATGGTTCATAAAATGGAAATGTTTGTTTAACCTGTATCTGCGACCCACAATTATTTTCTCGTTCCATTAGTGGAACTTCCATTAGCTTCGCCAGTACCAACAACATAAAAATCCTTAAAAAACATTTACCCCGAGACATAAGCGCTGAATGAATACGGCAAGTATAAAGAAAGATCCCAAAGAAGACGTGTTAAGAAAATTATTCAAAAGGATCAGAGCTCCATAGATTAGGTGCTCTTTCAAAAAAGAAAGCTCACAAAGTTTATCGGTGGCGGAGATTTATATCTTGATCCTGAGCTCCAAACTGTTCTAGGTCGTTGAGTCACTAACTTCGTCTCGAAACTTCCATATTTTCGCTGTCCGCAACAATCCTAACTTCTGGAGTCTCTCTAAAAGTATTTTCTTACAGTTTCCGTCAAAATTTAAAACACAGATTTTGCAATTTGTATGCTGAATCAAATCTTTTTCTTTTTGCGCTGCTTATGGCAGTTTTATTCAAACTTTTTTTCCTTATTTTGAACAATAATTCCCGAGCGCCACCGTCAAGATTGCCAAGTTTTGTAACATGACCTCGTCATTTTAAGCCCAATTTTATCGCGACCTTTCGGGCGATTTATCAAAATCTAAAGGTTGTTTCTTATCCTCGCGAAACTTCAGACTCTGATAATAAAGGATACAAAAAGGTGCGCGTTTCAGAAATACTCTACAATAAAGATCAACATAATTTTGTAGATGGTGGAAGTTCGTTTTTTGTAAGTTGTGGCGAAGCATTAAAACTTTCCCTTAGCGCGAGCGTCCATGGTTGTGCGCAGTCACCGCAGGTCGGCGATGGCACGATAAGGCCGCGCTTTTAAATAATTTTAATTAACTTGTAAATTATCGCCGCCATCAGCCGTGTAAAAGGAAATTATTATTTTTAATTGCTTTTATTTTACATGAACGTTCTCAGATCTGTTATCGTGGTAGAAAGGTATCATTTTAAATAATCTTGTTTCTCTTGTCAGGTTCACATTATTTTATGTTTAAAGGAGACGTGATATGGATTTCAAAGAATCACAAAATTCAGGAAAAAATGGTCTTTATTAAAACCTCTTTTCATAGATGATAAATCATCAGAGTTCACAGATATTTACGACAATCTAATATTTACAATGTTATAGAAACTAATAGTAGTTATATATACAAGTTAATCATACCGCTTCGCTTCCACAAATTGATTCAAGATATCTATCGGTCTATGTTATTATGTACAGATCAGTAACAAGTCTTTACAAAAAAATCTAAGCGTACAGAGTTCACAACTCAAATATCGATTCCATTAAATATTCAACTATCACATAATATAGAAACAGTATTAACAGAGACTCTAAACACTCAAGTAGACTATATGAATCAAGATGAACAATAACAAACGTAACAGAATGGAAATTGCACTAAACCAGTAAATTGGTCAGGAGGTAGATACACGAATCCAGAATACACGGCTCTTATCGCTACCGGGCCGCTTGCGCATGCGCCTCTGCTGCTGTATAGGGTTGGCCGTTCACATACATAACCAAATATAATTTTGAATCAGGGATGTATGTATAAATCGATTTGATCCAGATTTTAGGATCATAACATGTTTTATTATTTGTATAAATTATTCCATAGACACAACCAGGCAAGTACCCCACAGCAGCAGTGAATAGAGAACCCTCTGAGGCGCGTGCACACGGTACGTAACTATACACACAGGTGTCACGCTTGGCCGGCCCTTGCGCTGCGCTGCGCAGGAACAATCTTACGTGCACAATAACCACGGCCACAGCCTCGCCCATTCAGAACATCAATCACAATTTATCTCAATCGTGCAGACTCGCTCGCTTCAGTTAAACACAACACAGTTCACGTATAGTTCAGCATCACGCTATTAGTTTTACACTTCTCGTCACAACAACCCAAGATAATAATATTTACGGTGATTTTCCGTCTTACAATTTTACACCGATGACTTCATCAGTGGACGCAATAATATTATTTGTTTTATTTTTTGGTTAACTGGTTGTGATGTGTTGTTTAGAAGTCGTCTATACAGATATCTCTTGGATTTGGACGCGTTTTTTTGGCGGTGCGACGCCGGCGCTGGTCGGCCTCTCTTTGAGTTCTGACTCGCTGCTGCGCTGTGGAAACCGATAGATATGTTAGATGATGGACCAATAAATGGCTACTCTACTACATGTGGCTTCATTTTATTGAAATCTCCAAAGAGTCGTTAAAAAAAACCGGCAAATTGATGAAGTATTTATGGTCAGAAAACAAAAGCCAAAGTAAAAGAAAAAAAATATTCTCAATTTTATAAAATCATTGAAAATGGCCCCTAACCCACAGTACTGGGTAGAACATATTTACAACAGAAAAGGGTTTTATATTCAAAACGATATGGTTACCTTGAGCGTGCTCTTGCGCGGCGACGTGATGGCCGCCGGCTCGCCGCTCAGCGACGCGCCGCCGCGGCTGCTGCAGCTGCCTGTACCGACAACTAACATTATATCTCACTAGAACTACGTCTATGAACTCAGCTAGTATACAGGGTTATAGGTAACACACTAACAACCTCTCAGGACTGTATTACTAACATCATAAACTACAACTTTTGTTCTATGACTTTTTATAAAACATGATACATTTGCCAAAAACAAACCTACAAGATTTCATTGTTCTATCTAACACATTTAAACTCTATTTTGCTATAGTGATAAAATTTGCACGCCCCATCTCTTCACCAACTAATGGCCCGATCGAAACCAGTCGAGCGATTAGTCGACCTTAGAGTGTGCGGACGAGTCGAGATTATCACACATTACAACGAATTCGTTTGGGTTTGCACTTTTAGAATGAATGCAAGATCTTTACCTACCCACGCCTCCCGCGCACTATTCTCGTACCTAGTCATACTTTTGAATTGGTAACAAGTCAAATTAAAAAAAAAAATCGTCTTCTTGACGTACTGTGTGCCTCGGTGGACGACCGCTATCCCTGATGGCATGCCGGAATTGCCCGTAATCTCGTAACCGCTGTGTGGCGGCTAGCATTGTTACTCAGCGAGGTGTAGGGATGTTTGGGAATCGTATGGCGTATGGGCGACAGGCTTCCGAAACATTGTCATCACACCTAGCAAGCATTCGCATCATTTTCGTGTACTCGACATTTTAACATCGATACGCCATAAGTACTGTAAAGATAATTACGTTAGCACAACCGAATTTCGCTACAGGGACACGTATGACGCGACGCGGGCGCATAAAAACGACTGACGGCCGCTCGTAAATAGGTCAAGTTCAAACGCTCCCCCGCCGCCGCCCGAGCCCCGCTCCCCTCCGCTGTCTTTTGTTCTACTGTTTACCTAACAAGCGCTTTCTTTTGCTTCCCATAGACTTCGTAAATTTTAGAGCGTACACTTGAAATATTTTAATTTTTGTGTGAAAATTTTGATGAACTAAAATCTGAGAATTATTAAAAGTCGTAGAACAAAAGTTTTAGTTTATGATATTAGTGATATGGTCCTTTTTTTTTTAACGACGTAAAAAATCATCAAATGACCCCTCCCGCTGTGGGTTAGCAGCGGTGAGGGAGTGTCAGACTCTTACTGACTAAAAGCCGTCGTGTTCCGTCGTAGGCCTTCTTATGTGCTAGGGCCGCGGTACCTCTTTCGAACAACCCGCAGCCCCGGCAGGCCTTGGCCCTGCTGGGCCCCGCTGGAGTGATATGGTCCTGAGAGGTTGTTAGTGTGTTACCTATAACCCTGTATATTATGTAGCTTAACTGCTCGAATTCAATGTAAAATTGGTGTTGGAAATATAAATGTAAAAATAATTCGTAATTGTGCGGACAAAAGACACTCATACCATTATCGAATAAAAAAATATTCACACTGGGTAAAGTCAAAAGGAATTCAATTCATATATTTCATCTGCACAAGTTACCCACAAAAATTCCTAGAATGAAAATATGAACTGCGAATGTAAAAATAACGCGCAGTAAAGAAACGTAAAGCCAGAATACAGTATCAAAAGACAGACAGGGAATACGTGATCTTTTGAAAAGAAATAACTTTCCGAATTTTAATATTTGAACTGCACAAAATGTTCGGGCTGTAAGCTTTTGAATGGGAAGTGCAGTGAGACCGCACATGAATGCGACCTCACATCGCGTGCTTCAGATAAATCGCCACAACGCGAACGTCTCTAATAAATTTTATAGTTGTCTCCGAGTGCAGACATCCTGCTGCGGCCGCCACTAAATAAATGTGAACTGCTTTTCAAAATGAAGAAACATTATTGGAGAACAAAATTTTCCCATTTGTCTGGTAAATAAAATCTTGGAAAGAAAAGCAAAGCTTAACGTAGCGTCCAGACAGAGTGGCACTAACGATTAAAACAGTTACAGAAATAAAATGAGAACTGCTAAGGTCGCTCGTTTTTCCTATGAGCACCTTTCTGGCAGCAGTTCAACTGGGTGAGTTATCAGAGGTCCCCACAATGAATAACAAAGTCTCTCCGTCGAATCAACATAACTCGTGTAATTTACAAGTATGCCGGCAGCGGTTAAGTGAGAACCGCGTTTGTAGTTTATAGTCGGGTCCTGTTCCCGAGTGGTCGCTCATAAAAAATGGGTTTTAGATATGACGTCTTTTTTGTGTCGATAAAAATGTGTTTGCTCGGCTCCCCCACGATATTCATAGTCAAAATGTTTCATGAAGTAAATACGATGAACATAAAAATGATTATGTTGGTGAAAATCGTTTACAAATCTTAGGAAAAAACCGCTTCCTACAGTTGACTCGTTTCATTGAGCTGGAAAGATAAGCGTTGACTCCACGTTATATTGGAGTTTTTCATGCTTTTAGAGCGAACAATTTGAGACATTTAGATGATGGAACATTGAGTAATGTTGATTTGAGCATGCAATTACGTTGAAAGGTTGTTGTCCTGACCTTCTCTCCGGGGGCGGCGGTGCGCAGTTCTGCGGCGGCCGCGCTGCAGGTAGATGCCGGCGAACACCAGCACGTTCAGCGCCAGCAGGAAGCAGCCCGCGCCCACCGTCACACCCAGCGCCACGGTGTAGCTAACGTAACAAAATAATTAAAATAGTAGTTGTAAAAATAATTAAAATAGAGTAGGATGCATTATTATGTCAGCTTTTAGGCGAGGGAGAAATTATGTCACTCTTGTTTTCAAAAAAAAACTGAGAGGAAACATTGAGGGTGCTTCAGAATATCAAATAGTCCTTGAGGACCTCAAGGGTGATGCATAAATTTGGTTACATCAACGTAAAACGTCAACTGTGCCAGAAAATATGAATATCTCGTCGCATCCGCCTGAAATATTACTGTCATTATTTCGAGAGTGACGCGAAGTCCAGTTAATTCAGTCCGAAGTTCGGCGCCATCCATTACCATTATCAGCAGTATCCAGTTGTCTGGAGGAAAAAACGCTCCCCTTGAGAAATGGCGCGGCATTAAGACATTATATGCGAGACAAAAGGAACAGAACTCAGGAAGGTAAACAGGTAAGTAAACACATTAGTGAGATTACGAGTTTCGCTACAAACGGCCGATCAATCTTGTTTAGCGCACGCCGGCTGAGGTTCAGGTGACGCCGCCCGATCGCCCAGGGAATCTACATCCATGAAAATTTAACAACCTTCGTGAGAAACACTTTGTGTATATTGATCCTTGTCTTGTTCCGTTTTGTTGCTCTGTTTACCAAATTGATTGGAAGGTAGCCGATAACGGAACCGCTTGACTCGTTTAATGAATAACTTATGAGTTGCAATAACAAACAGTTACATAGGCGTAATAACCTAAACGTCTATAATGATGGTATCTCCAAGACAGACTAATATAAGTTTGGTCAGTGGAGCAAACTTTTTCAAAACATCCGATGAAAATGGCTGCTGTTTTCCAACTAACTTGTGCGATGATAAAAACATGTATTCGAAAAGCAGAATGTCTCTGTAGAACTTTGAGAAAGTTCGAGTGTTGTTCCAAGTTTGGAGTCTGAAGAAAAACTTTAGATCAGAACTAGCGAGGACTTCAGAATGGATCAACATCTTAATGACGGCGAACATTTCATAACAGAGCTCAAGTTGCGTTATCTATTGGTACAATATGCTCCACGTCACGCGTTGGGGGTTGTTTTGTTTGCGTCATCACCCCAGAGATCGCTCGCTCCAGTTCAAGAAATTCTTTTTTGTCACTTGTTTATCTTATTACGGGAAACATCGTTACGTACGTTTTTATGCAGCGTTCAGTATTCCCTCAATGCTGCTAGTCTCATATAAAAGCTCTACAGGAATACAGAACGTTGTCTGTTAATTGGACGGGAATTTTTCGTCATAGGCGTGATGTGCCTTGCGGCGTGCGATACTGTTGATCCCTAGCACAGGGAAGCTCGTTTATTTTTAGCCGAGCTCGATATTTTTATAAATAAATATTGAAAAACTTTGCGAACTGAATTTCAGGTAAGCTGACACTTATCCATTATTCATAGTTGTAAAAAGACAATTTTTAATGTAGGCGTCCCGAGATAATAGTCTACACCTTTTCAACGCAGAGCTGAAAACCAAGGCTGGAAATATCTAGGATCCCTAGAAAGAGAACTTAAAACAGCTGTGTTCAATCATACATAGATGTACTGACAGACACTCTTACCTGTAGTACTGCGAGTCGAGGTTGGTGAGCTCCTCCTCCTTGGGCTGGGGCTGCGGCGCGGAGAGCGCGGGCCGCGGGGAGGGGGAGGGCTCGCACTCCTCCGCCGGCGCCTCCTCCTCCGCCTCCGTGCTGTCCTCCGCATCCTCCAGCGTCGACGTGCTCGTGTACAGCTCCGGGAATATCTCGCCTGGTGGGACAATATTCACCATCATATCTGGTGTTCCTTACAAGTGGTACCAAAACTTTATCTAACCTAGGATTTTGTTAAAAAAAAAACTCTTTTTCAAGAATCTATTTACTTCACCGTCACATGCTCTTTTTCCTGAATTAATTTTGAAAGGATAAGGGTAATATAAATCATCAGTAGTTACGAACATGAAATACCAAACAGTAATTGAACAACAGTGTTTGTCTCTGCGAAGTTATTTGAAGGCCATCACTTGACCTGATAGTATGTAAGGCTTTGAATTGCCGGCTCTTGTCACATATTCTAAATATTTGAGGCTGGCGGCATAGTTGTTATTATTATAATACCTAGAAAGTCTAAGTTTGCGTGCCAAAATCTTCGATTAACTAGATTTTAATTACTTGGTCTATTTCTTTTCTAACAATTTACTAACGTAATTAAAACGTAAGATTAGGCCGTGATAAGGTAATTCCATTTCTTAGGTCTTGTAATAACGAATTAATTGAATTAAGTGCTCCCAGTAGGAAGCTGAAGTTTTCGTGGAATTTTAATAAGCGCACATTGTTTAAGTAAAGCTGTTCTATTTAGTTGTAGCCGACTTACTCTCATTGTTTGCTGGAGCGTTTCACTTCATTTAGTTTTATTTTACTTCATCATGGATTTTGTTTTCAAATTGCACTTTCTAACTACTAGCTCCTTACTTTTACATAAAGTATTTAGAATTGTTGCCTGACATACATATTGATAAAGTTATATGAATCGAATCGGTCGATCGAATCTCACGCGAGATATGATATCCGCATGAAATTGAATACATTGTGGAGTGAAAGGCGAAGTAAACAGGTCCGATATAGCACATATCTGAACAAGAAACCGATCCCTGAAGTTATCAAAGGCTGGTAATGAATGGTCCGCGCGGCAACAATGCCGGCCCAACTTGTGCCGCACAAAGCGCGATTGTTGGCGCCGCACCACCGACGCCTTTGTTGCGCTAGGGGTGAACTAGCGCCTCACTACCACATGTTTACACTCAAACCCTACAAGAACTCTAATACACCAAAACATAGAATATATAAAAGCATTTCATGGAAAGTCTAGTGAAAAAAATGTTTTTAAAAGCTAAATCTGTAATCCAATACTGAAACATAAAACTAGATGCAGTTTTATATGCAGGTTTAATAAAGTTCCAAAAAATATAGCGTATATGGTCGGTATTCTAAATCCTGTATATCAGGTTTTAGTTTGAATTTCTATGAATTTATTAAGGGTAGATAACATTTTTGCAGCAGAATATAATGCAGGCTTATGAGCTGGCAACCCTAGGGTCGGCGGTGGTGGAACAAAGCGCGGGAAGCCGTCGGAATCTTAGTTCAGTTATCGACACTTACCGTTCTCGTTTGCCACTCTATTCGCGCCAAGATACTGTTTTTATAGCCCCAAGTTTTTCTAACTACTTAATGGTTTTACGATTTAGATCTTGACTTTTATAGGGAATTGCTACAATCAATGTTTAATTGATTTAGTTAAGGGTTTCGAGTCGTTTTAAAGAACTTTTCAATTAAGTATGATAGTTTATCTCTAATTAATGACTAATAGAATTTGTGATCTGTCTGTAATGGTGTTGAACTTTCACATTATTTTATGTTTGATTTATTTATACAGCAAAACTTTAGCCAACTCAATTAGCTCCTGTTTTATGAATAAAACAATTTCTGAAACTGAAGCCATATTATCCAGTTTGAAAAGGCGTCTGAAATTGAAAACCCGCCTGGCGTCCATTGTGGCGCGGTGCGCACGCGCGGCTACTTGCTCGCGAGCGATTGCTTACAAACAAAAGGCGATCGCGACCGCCGCCCACGCACACAATCACGGATTAATTAGCTCCCGGAGCGCTTCACGGAAATCACGCTCTCCATTGAAAAATATTGTCCTTTGTTTTAAAACGACAACTTTTCACCAGGTTAATTGGTTTGTCCTTTAATTGGCGGCCAGCGACACAATACACGCGATTACACTTCACGTGACAGATAAAGTATTACACTGTTCAGTATTTTGTCAGGTCGTATTAGTCTCTCTTTAGAGTGGTAAATTGTTGAGCAAAAATAAAAGCTTGTTCACGTTTCCAACTGAGGCTCGTATGAAACAAGTGAGTGAGCTGTCTAACAAAGTAAATGGCGGCCATAAAAATCTCTCAAAACCGGGAGCTCGTAAATATCCTTCAGAAAACAATTCGGGACACGCGAACATAACGCTCTCACACGCAACAATATACGATCTGATGCTAGTACGCGTCGGAGTCAAGTTGTCCGTGACAAAGGGCCACATTGTTCGCCACCAGACCGCGCCATTCTTCACATACCGCTCATTATGGAGGAATTCCAGCCATTCGCGGGACAATTAATAACAGCTCCGGTCCCCGAAACACTCCCTGATCGATTTATTTTCATTCGTGACGCTTTCCCCCATTAATCACTTCACCACCAAATATTTTGGCGACAATTTTTATTTTATGAATTCTAGAGAGACCTCATTCTCCTAATGGCCCGGCGGCCTAAGTACCCATTATACTGAGTAATGTCTGCAAAACGTTGTACAAAGCGGCGGCTGGCTCAACAAATAGTTGCGTGTGTCTTAACGCGGAATCAAGTTTAGGCGCTCGACGGAATTTCGAGAATAATTTTGTGTTTGGCTGCGGACTATTAGTATTCAAAGGGTGAAGCTTACAAACTGGAATCCTTACAGTGACGTATCTTTCCTGAGTATAATATGCGTGGCGGTGGCGGCGGGTGATGCGGCTCACGCGCGATAGTGAGCGGCGCGGGTAATGAGCGCGTTCCGACGCCGGC
Source organism: Helicoverpa zea x Helicoverpa armigera (assembly GCA_033682625.1). Classification (NCBI taxonomy): domain Eukaryota; kingdom Metazoa; phylum Arthropoda; class Insecta; order Lepidoptera; family Noctuidae; genus Helicoverpa; species Helicoverpa zea x Helicoverpa armigera. Next base: position 13,359,247 of record JAWIIS010000028.1, read on the forward strand.
AGGAAACGCTGCTAATGGCGCTGGATAATAAGGCATGCTCAATTTAAGCAGCGGTAGACGTTACCAATTTGCTTTCCATTAAAGCTGCGCCTGTGATTGGCCGAATTTCGCCGGCTATTCACTACAAATTAGAGAAAGATTTTAGTCAGCCGGCTTTCGCGTTAAAAGGTATTATGTTTTGATTTATCCATTAACATTGAAAGTTTGCTCTGTTAAAAGGTTGTGGAGTGAAAGCATATTCTTCCACAACAATAGGGTGGGTTATATTTTGCTGTCTGCTGCTGAAAATGTTTACGTACCAGCGAGTATTTATTTATTCGCCATGCTTTTCTTTGCTTCCAAAACATTATAAATAATTGTGATTTTGGTATGAAGTACGTTGTGACTGACCTGCGAACATGTCAGGATGTATGGACCGGAACTGGTGGTGCCTGGGCGCGGCTCCCGGCCGGTGCAGCTGCGGGATCAGGTGCAGCCACAGCGCCATCTTGTGCCCGCGGTAGTGACTCTTCACACGGAGCTTCGTACCTAAGAGGAAGTTCATGTCAAATAACTTTGCTTCCTAGAAACTGTGTAACAGACCAAATGAACGAACACACATCAGCCTGACAATGAGAAAACTTGTACTCAGAGTAGATAAGTATGTTTGTAGAACACCTGTGAAAGTTGCTTTAAAAAATGAGAGTAAAGAATCTATTAAAGTGTTGTTATAACTTATGAGAGAGCATAAGTACGTAACAAATCAAAACGGATCTTGATTGGACATGAAAGACATCTCATTAAATCGTGCTGGAGTCAAGTGAAATTACTTAATTATTCAGGTAAATAATTTGAAAGTAATCAATCAAACAACCATAATATAATTTCACAATTCGCAACGATATAATTTAACAAAATAACTTTTGGTAGGAACTCGCCTTCAAAGACCCACCCTACGCAGGGATTAAAAAACTTGTTAACCCTCAGAGTTGTGTGAGGGAAGACAGCACACATACGTCGGCGCTGATCGTAAACATAACGAGTTTCGACACAATATGGCGCGCCCCAACTTTGAATACAGCTTTATCTGATTAACTTGTCGCGAAATTTTATTTTTCACGTCAGTTTTCATGAAAAATCCTTGTGTTATTCAGTTCAGTGTTGTTTTGTAGGCACACGAGGCTCTCTCATTGCGATGAATTTCATTACCCTATTTATGAAGCTGTTTTTGGCGTATAAGTGAGTTAAGTTGCCGTCAAAATATAAAACCGTGTTTTCATAGGACGGAGAGTTTTTATTCTAACGCTGGGATCGACTCTTATTTTCTTGGCTTTTGCCATTCACGTTTTGCATACATTAACATTTGATATTATATTTTTAGACTTACTAAAATATTGTTAGAGTCAGATTGTTTGAAGTAGCTGAAGGATGAATAATGTTGTATTGTAGACCTTTTCAACATGAGCTCGTTACGGCGACTTTAAGAGAGTACCTCGTTTAATAACGTGTAATAGCTTACCTATGCTCAAGTACTGTTGCGTGTTCATCTCATATCTGGGCCAGTTGGGGGCTCCCTCGTGGTGCCTGTCATCAGCCCTGGGCGTGGGGTCTCCGGTCTTGGCGAAGGCGGCCAGCAGTGCCACCGCGCTCTCCGCCACGGCGGCGTCACCCCGCGAGTAGTTACGCGAGGCCCCTTGTGGACCCCCCACCAGGGGTAGGCCCAGGAAGTACGCCAGCGTCTCACTTGATACGCTTCCTAGACGCTGCGGGGGATAGAGTGGGGTCAGTTTTTGATGATAGTAGGATTTACTTTATTACATTAGGGATGGTACTTATGTAAATAAAAACCAAGTGAGTCCTATTTACGTTACAGCACTAAATTGTAATTTCCTGAAACTATTAGAAGCCACTCGGCTTTTAAAGTATGTTAACAATATCAACGTGTATGAACGATAAAACGGACGACGTGTGAATTAATAATCGTGTACAGCAATAAATTACCACTAAATTATTCATTTTAATATTATGACGTTAGTGAGAATGCAAATTAGTTAATATTCATCAAAGGAAGTTTTGACAAATTCCGCGATCATGTAGATTGTGCCTTAATTAATGACCTCACACCTCCCTTATTCGTTCGCGTATTATAATGAGCTTGTCACTACTGGAGTAATTGGGCCACCCACATTTATTACGATTAATTACTTTTGATACGAGAACGAACAAATTGTGACTAATTTGTAACAAAAGGTTCGGAATTTCTGTTACGCTATACTTGTGAACTCTTTCGATACTAATGAACTAGCAAATTCTCACGGTTTCACCCGAATACCGAGGTAACTTTTTAAACCCAGATTGAAACAAAGCAATTCCCAACGAATACTCACTTGAGGATAATCGGCATCCTTGCTCTGATGCGCGAAATGCGCAAAGTAGGTCTTAGCGCCGCGGCGCGCATGTAGCTGCGCCAGCTTGAGCGCGGGCGCGATGTGCGCGGCGTCGGAGAGCGACTCCAGCGTCGCGTCGCGGATGTTGATAGGGTGCTGGATGGGCTTCTCCCAGTCCGTGTACTCGTTGCGGATGGCCGCGAAGATCTCGTTGCGGTGGTACCGGTACACGTTGCGCACGTACGTGCGGAGGATTCGGTTTCTAAGTAGGGAGAGATCGTACAAAATCAGATCAGGGCTTGTAACGTAAGATAACTTATATCAAGCGGAATCAGTTAAAACTCAAAGCCAAATCAGTCGATACTAATAAGAAAGGTTACCTATGTTCCTCTTCAAATCCATGTCTAATATCTTCTTCACTAAAAAACTGGTAGCTCTCAGTAGTGGCCACTACCACAGCCAGGGCACAGTCTAGGAAAGCGTCGCTGGCGTGCAGGGCCCGCGTGGGTGCCAGGCCGGGGGCGCTGGGATCTCGGGGGACTGCTGGGGCCCAGCCCGCCAGGAACCGAGCCCGCGGTGGCTCCACTGCCAGGAGTGCCGCTAGGGGACGGCTGCGGATGCACTCCACAAACCTGGACGAATAGAGATATATTGGTGGCTTTTCCATTCATTGACTTTTGTTTCTTCAAACTGGTGAGCACAAGGTTTTCCTCATACAGAGAAGGAGTGAGCAATTTTGTCAAGCCACTAGCCACTAGCATCGTAATAAATTGTATCTTACCAGTTATCGTCATTGCTGGTCTCTGGCGTGCAGCGCAGCGCTTGTGCAGTGTGCTCGCGGGTGAGCGCGGCGTCGGGAGCTAGCGCTGTCGGGCTCAAGGCGGACCCGCTCAGCAGCAGCACGCGGGAGACCAGACCTGAACCAAGTCAATATTTCAAAAATTCTTGGTACCTTATATTTTTCTTGATAGGTATAAAATTGGAAATAATTCGATTTTTATTAGTAACTGACGCAAATGAGAAACGGTTGACACCCTAAATTATCCTAATGCAATGCCTCGAAACAACGGAACTCTCTCTGATCAGGAGGGTGATAGTCTCCATAGCCATAAATAAAACTTCATAAATATAGGTACACATAAACGCTTATTCAAAATACTCTGCTTTTTTCAAAACATATTTTATATCCCACTCTTTTTTGTCAGTTTTTCACTTTGATTTTCTATTGATACACGGTGGGGTATAGCAATATGCAATTTCCTATGCAGCGTAGTGAAACTAGCGCGCTGGGAATATTCGTGAGTGCTGCTCTGCTATCCGCTGTGATAGTAAATAGATAGTTATTTGTCAGGTGCAGTCTAGACATGATAATGTTTCTAAGAAAATATGTTTGTACGGCTATCGTTTGTAAGGTTTGTTCAACCTGAGAGTTTTATTCTTAAGGAGACTCCTACGCCGTCAGTATTATGATTTTGGATCTTTTTCTCCCGGAGCTGTGATTATTCGGTACGCAAGGAAGACACGAAACAATAACTCCCGATATTTTGGAGATCAAAGAGTCATTTGATGATACGAAAACGTACATGAACCTAGAAGTCCCAACAAGAGCCCTATCCCTATGACATTTTCAAATTGAATTCAATCTTCTCAAAATCCAGACATCACGCTGCTCTCTCTTAAGTTAAAAATGATCTTGAAGATGAGATTGATCTGAAGATGAGAGAAGGAAGTGGAGGATGTACAGCCTACCCTTAGTCTCAGGCAGCATGAGCAGCGCATTGACGAGCGCGGCGCCAGAGCGGTGTCCCGCCAGCGTGACGCGCCGCGGGTCTCCCCCGAAGGCTGCCACGTTGCGGCGCACCCAGCTCAGTGCTGCTGCCGCGTCCAGCAGCGCCGCGCCGCCCGACGCGTCCAGCGGGCCCCGCGTGCCCGGGGTTAAGTAACCTGGGGGATAATACAGCTTTATAACATCATGGAAGTTACATCTGGGATGGCGATTACATAATGATTTTTGCTGGGTATTTCCTGTCTTAGCCATCTTAGCTTATACCAACCATTTCGTGATCGGATTCAATTTAAACAGGATTAACCTGAGTAACTGTTCAATATGAAGCGCGGGCAGTCTGACCCCCTGTTACAGGGTTATAAAAGACCTCTTATTGTCAAACTCTTGGTAATAAAGCTCAAACTTTTGTAAATGACAGCAGGATATTCAACTAAGATAAATACTGCAAGAATAAGGCTTTTGACTTTAGCTGATACTTTAAGTCGCAAGATCTATTGTAAAGGTAAAGTTAAGACACTTATGCATGTGATAACAAGCTTGTATCTGCTCACCTAACAAACCTAGCCTATAGCTGAGGGTGACGACGAGCAGGTGCGCGCGCGCCGCGAGCACGGCGCCGTCGTGCGCCGCCGCCGCGCCCCACTCGTGCGCCGCGCCTCCCGCCCACACCACAACCGCGTACGGCGCTTCCACGCCGCGCGCGCCTGCACCACAACAACAATGTCATAAGAACCTACCAAAAAACCTAAGGCAACAAAAGCTCAAAGGGTTCTTGGTTGATCTAAGTAACCCAGTACCACAGATAATGCGCATTTTACACTAGAGTGGCGTGCGTTTTACACTGCGTGGCAGGCCTTATATTACATGTTAAAATTACTTTTAAAAGTGATTATTGTTACGCTCATTTTACTATTTTGAGTAGGCATTCATTTTAGTGGCTACAGAGGAATATAGCGGAACCGCAAAAATCCTTATTTGAATATTTAACAAGTAGAAAACTGTTGTAGCTACGGTCTTGGTGAGTAAATGAGTGTGTTAGTGACTCACCGCTACCGGGCACGTATATGTTGAGGTAGAGACAGTCTTCGCTCTGGTTGGCGAGCAGCGGCAGCGTCGCCTTCAGCTCGTTGTACGTGCCCAGCGGCATCTTCGCTAGCGCTGCACTCCTGGTACACATCATACAACTTACTCTATACTTAGTCTTCGAACAAATTGCTAAATTCCAATGTTTTTTTTTTGGAATTCATGCATTATTTTATGTTAGCAGATAAGTGAGCAACATAACCATGTTCAGAATTTTTTATATTCACTCTCACACAGATACAAAAATACTGCTCTTTACATACAAAATTGGATCGGAGATTCAATGAAAAAAATATACGCTCATGGTTATTATGTTTATCATGAAGTTTTTATGAGATTAAATACTTAATTAGGAACTGTCAACGTCTCACATAGCAATCCTTGCCTTAACATTTCAATTTCATAACTTTAATATAATTTAATTTTACATTGCACACGAGATATCAATTTGACTGATTAAAATGTAAATACAGTTTGATTTGTGCAATAGTAGCTAACGTTCTTGTAACTGTAGAACATACTTGTTGGATATGTCGGGGTAGCGCTGCGGACAGACGGGGGCGAAGGCGTCGGCGAGGCGCGTGCCCTGCCAGGTGGGCGCGGGGGGCGGCGGCGCCAGGCGCTCCGGGGCGCCCGCGTACGGCACGCCCAGGAACACCTCCACCGGCTCCAGCCGCCGGGACAGCGGCTCCACTATGATGCCACGGATCGCACCTGACACCGTACCAGCACAATTATAGTCACTACATATAAAAGAAAACCTGCAGCGTTCAGTGCTTGATTATTGGATACTTTCACCATCATCTTCAGGCCATGGCTGGATAAATCATAACATAGGTCTACATATAGCTCGCCACTGAATTTACAATCACAATAATTGTCATCGTGGACGGACACCCTTGCTAAAGACAACAGTACTACTAAAAATATTGATTAGGTATCTACATACCTACACTATGGTCATGTTGCCTTAATCAGTTGCAAATACACGAGATGTAAATTAAGTAACAAAAGCCAATAACTAGTTATTAATGTTCAACAATGTGTTTTCGCGTATTTATACAACGTTCAATCAATATTCATAAGTCCTATATTGGCAATTATCTAATGTTCACCGCGATAACATGAGTTTATAATGGAATTCGATTTAATAATATTGTGAGATAAAAGCTCCAATTTCTAATGAAAGATGTGTGTTATTCTAAGCCACATTATGTTACTTAAACATGTAGACGCCAGACGCCTACAATCCACATCACTATGAACATAACATAGGTATACTGTATCTGTACGTGGGGACACAGATTTTTTACATTCAATGGTTCGCGAAAAATTGAGTGTTGCGTCAGATTCACAACCAAAATGAATTCATAGAATCGGTAACAGTATTTCACTTTGACATACCAAATGAATCGAAAGCCAACAAAAAATGGACCTAAATTACTAGCACTGAGTCGAGACAGCAGTGAATAAATAAATTGGCCGTATCACCCGCCATGCGTATCGGAAAAGCCGCCATTTATCCCATTTGCCGGCACGCCCCGAATCCGCATCAAACAATAATTAATTTGATCCCGCATTCCTACGCTGCGTCTGTAAAACGGGCAACATCATTTGGCCACCACGGTCCCACTTCCGAGGATCGCCTGATTGGATTGTCCCGGGATCCGACCGAATTAAAGTGTCGTGGCCCGCGCGTACCTGCCGCAGCCGTGAGCTTGGAACCTAACTCGTGGATTAGTCGCGTCGGGGTAATCTGCCGGTGCTGCTGTTTACGCATAGCATTATGATTTGCGTAATACGCGTATTATACCGACCCTCCAGCTCAATGTTCGTTACTACGCAAATTCGAATTAATTTACAACTTTATTACTTGAGAACACAGTTGGAAATAGATGTTCTATTGGAATATTAGTAAACCCTTGCCGCGTGTTTCTACATCTCACAGAAATTCCTAAAGATCCCTCGGATGTCAGTTTTGGTATCCAAACGTCTTAGAATCTTAATCATTGCTTTACTGGTGTATTTAAAGTCATACCTGCCTTTTGTTGTTCAATAGCAAGGTTAAGATTTTATTGTCTTATATAAGTTAGGAATGTGTTATTTATCATTAGTGTTTAGTTTGTGAAGTCCGTGGTGTACCTGCGTGTGTGTGCACGATGCGGGAGCTGTACCGCGGGCCGGCGGCGGCGAGTGTGGCGAGCACCAGCGCCGCGCACCAGCACCACGCCGTCCGCAAGCAATCCATGCGCCATCACGCGACGATTGCCTGCAACAACCACCACAATCAGCCACTGTTGCAACATCGATGTCATAAACCGTCTAAACAATCAAAGTCTCGACTAAAGTTAACCCACTCATTTAATTATTCGTGTCTGTCTGGCTCTGTGTCTCCAATGAAATGAAACAAACGTGTGACAATAGGTTGATTGTTCCAAACAGACAGCTCACAAAAAAGCCCCCGTGCGCAAAAGGCTTTACGCATGTAATTCCTGGCGGCTTTGTCGCACCTGATGTCAACCTGCTGCAAACCGTGAAGAGGGTCACTTTACTCATAAATCATTTTATATTTTGTCTCTAACGTACACAATGTGATATTGACCATTTGATTCTCAAACAAAACAGACATTTACAAAATAAAAAAGGCTGTTAATGTAAAATAAGATTTCCTTCAAAAAGAAATGACGAGATATTTACAAAGGTAACAAATCTGGAAATATCCGCAACTTAGCTTAATCATAAATGTGAGACAAAAGAAACGTTCGGAAACAGGAAAACGTAGCAAATGATCAGAACTCACGATCCACTCCCACGTTGATTAACTTTTCTTTGTAGCAACACGAATGGAAATTCTAAAGGGCTTACATCAAAAGCCGATCACACAATAAGGAAGTGAGGAAACAATCATCGAACACAAACAACAATAAGGCGCGCACGCACCTCACACGCGACAACTTTCCCAATTAATTTGCTTTCGTATCTTTGACGACCAGAAATTCGGCAACTCTTTAGAAATGTTTTCCTCCAAATGGCTTCTGCTACACAAAAGTTAAGTTTGGGGAAAAAGTGGTTTAGTTTTTGTCGGCGGCGGTCGGAAGACAAATAGTCTCCTTACGTCGGTGGCAGACGGCGCTGAATGGCGCTCGAGTCATGCACCCGTCACGCGACACTGTACCCGCGGCCTAAATGTGTCTTCTCTTATTGAACACCGACGTCTTCTCACGGTTTTAATAAAATATAATTGTGTTGTACGCGTGTACCTTTGACTTTGAGACTCGCTTATGTCGGCGCTTTGATTTCGGTTCGGGGAATCCTTAAAGTTTCTTTTATGACCTTTTGTGAAAGGGTTGCGGTCGAATAAAAGCTAGGCGCTCTGCTCGGAGTATTGAAAGCGTCGACCTAGTCGCCTATTAGACGCGAACCTGTCCCGACGAGCCCTGCATACATAAACCTGCTCTCAGCCGGGGCCTGGGGCCGGGGACACGCGCCCCGACATATTGCCGCTCAATATCCAACACTTTTAGGGTATCAAATATGTTCAACCTTTGTACCTACTATAAATATTAGACGGGGGTCCTAAGCTAAGAGTCCACTGTCAGATCGTTGGAAAAGTGGTGCCAAATGTTACTTTTACAGCTTTAAATTGTTTTTTGGGCTCAGTTACAATAGTTGTGTTCAATGTTATATGTTAGCAAGTGTCCAGTAGACAGACGGAATATTCAACAGTAATGTGTAAACAATGCGTTCCAATTACATGTAGAGCTGTCCTCGCAAACATTCTGTTGACTTGATATGTTTCAAATTGATTGGTCCCCTGTCCTTTCATCCAGTTTTAATCAAGGATCTCGGCCTTGAGTTCGGGAGGGCATCACTCGCGAACTATTTTAAAGCTCCGAGAAGTCCCCGCGACTACCTCACATGTTATTAGGTTTGTAATTACGAATGCTTTTGTTCGTTTGGACGCGGGCCCTACAACAATATTAGCGAATTTCTTGGACTCCACAGAGAAATGTTTGAATTGAAATTGAGTAATGAATACAAATAGCTAGTTTGCCGTCTACGAATAACCTATTCCCCTCAATTCAAGATAATAGCTCGAGCGAGACATCGCGTGAGAAAGATGGATTTTTACGTCAAGAATCTGTGTGGATGAGAGATTATTGCCTACTTTACGTCATGAATCACTCTGGCTATACATATCACGAAATTGATCGAAAAAATAAGAAATATTTGCGCTATCATGAAGAAAATGCTTGAAGTAAATATACCTTTATTTCTTATGGAATCAAATCATTGAAGCAGGTACCTACCTATCAGTCCCCGAAGAAAAGCCTGTTTAGCAAACTTCTTTTATCCTTTTAAATTTCATTTGAACGGCTCACATGTACCAAGAAATAGACGGCACATTGTACGCCATTTGCATTCCCTGAGAGGAGATATGGCGCGGTATCGGGGCCCAGGTACCCGGGGGCCCATATCGTTAGGCGCGCAGGGGACCGGCGATACGTCGACGGGTTTCGGGCGTCATCTGCATACGAATGTTTCAACTTCCAAAGTCTCGGTTACCGAATGACCTCTAGTTTTTTCTTTGATAGAATTTCTCGTGAAAAGGTGAGGGCGAGCTCGTTCGACTTTAAAGTGTTCGTTGTTTGTTTTAGTTAGTGAATCTTTTATAAAGATGTTTCAGAGATATACATATTTTCTATGTTCATAAGAAATCTTCACAAAAGCCAACATTACTTGAATTCGCATAGTTACACTAACATAGTAATCCTGAACCTTGTAAATTGTTTTCAGCGCTAATACAATTAGATTAAACTGGTTTATGTTACCGTAAATGTTCTTTAGATACAAATATCTTCGTGGAAAAACATTACGAAGGACACGCTCAGTATCTAAAAATAATGTAAATATGATATTTCGTAAAACTGTAGTTAGCTCGTATAATTGCAGACATGTGTTGTACGTATACTGCTGGCGTGCAACGCGTTGCGAGTGCGCTAGTTAGCGCAAACTACATATCTTAAGCCGTGTTGCGCTGCCTGCTGTTAGTAACTACGTTAGCGCACCGGAGCGCTTAGCCTCGCTTATTATACTACTTAACCACTACTGAGAGCAACACGATAACAATATCACTACTCTACATACGTTGCCTAGGATACACTATTGTAATAACGTTACCTAGGATACACTATTGAATAGTAAATGACATCAGGTGATGTGCTCCGTGTAATAGAACGAAAACAACCGCTTGTACTAAGACTTCACACTCCTCCAACCGAATTACTGCGAAGGTTCTCAGATTGTCTTTATCTCGGGCGCCTTTTTATAACATCAAACGAAAATAGCGTTAATTCGAAAATCCGGAAAAATGGTTCGGTAAACTTGAAATGTGATTTGACGTTTAATACTTCAATCAAATTAGCCTCAGGAGAATTACAGTTGAATGTCAAAAAAATATGAAGGACTGTCGTTCGAGTGAAGTAGGTCAGAAACTAGCCCAGAGGCATTAGTCGCGAAATTGGAGGGAAGCAATAAGTATCGGCTGATGGAAGGGCCGCCGACATGAAACAAATTGCGCCGAGACGCGTAACCAGCAGACGTTTGCTCCGTCATAACTTATTGACATTTCTTTGAGGTACGTCAAGTAGAAGAACTCTTTGAGATTCGGCTAAATTGGTTGCGCGCCTCGCTGTCTCTAACTCAGATATTTTTATTTTTAAACATCTGTTAACATGTCATTAGGCTGATTTTGGAAAGGTTACAACGCCCACATCCAGACAGTACACAGAACATTAAGCATCAAAATAATAGACATGAACTCAAACTGTACAACATATTGAACTGGGTACTGAAACTATTAGTGTATACTTAGGTAAATATTCTCAAAGAATAACGTTTTTTTTTTTTTAATAATACATATGTAGTAGGTTACCTGCCGCACATATGATTTCTTTTTTTCTTACTCAGACATAGAAGCTTTACGTTTTCCAGGATAAATCTATTTCATTATTTGCGTTTGATGTCGTCGTGATATTCATAGCCGAATCAGTGAACACTTAAAATATGAGAATAATAGGAGCGTCTCGAATTTATTTAATATTCTGTCCCAAAAAATGGGAGAACATTTGATTGGATAACAGGGGGTCGGAACGAAGTCGGCAATCTGTGAGCGGCCGGTACTGCACGAGTGGCACTTCACTCTCTCAGACAACATTAATTCAACAGCATTACCTGCCTTTGTGCGCCCAGCATTATTGTCTGCTCGTCTCGGCAGACCCGCGCTAACTGCGCCAACATCGCCTATAAACAATTGTTTACTACTATTTTTGGAAACAAAGCCAAATTCTTTGATAAGATTTATCTTCCGGTTTTTTGTTTTATTTGTAAAAAACATTGTTTTATCGAAGCTTTGTCCTGTGATTAATGACAACGCGCAAATTAGCCTTCTTTTGATAAAAAGGTAATTCATTTTACGTCGTGTTCAAAGTTCTTAATGTTTTGTTGTTTTATTTGTTAATGGCGGTGATAATGAGTTTTACTCTGAGTTTTTCTTAGATTATAAATCATACTGTTTTTTTTCTAAACTCTCGACTCAGAGTTTGTATTTATAGATTTAAATGTTTTTTATCTCTTTTTATTCATATTATTTCAAAGCGGTTCTAATTCTTTGTAGTCCCAATAAATAAAAATGCTTTTGTATGATCTATCTTTACTAAAAGGAGCACTCTGAAACCATATAATTAAAAACAGCTCAGCAATAAAAAGGTGCAAATCCAATTAGTAAACATAACACAAGCGTAAGTTAATGAGGCAGCAATAAACCAGCGGGCGACGCAGCACGGTAGCGGCACGGAGGCGGTGCGGCGCGGGGTAGCACGGCACGGCGCGGTGAGGCGCGGCTCGGCACGGTATCAGCGCGCGACAGGCGCTCGTATTTACTCCGCTTGTCCAAACAGCGCAGCAGCGTCAGCGAGACTATATTTTTAATTACTTTTCTTGAAATTGTTACAGAATACTTTCGTATTTTTAGCCGCTTGATACAACATTAAACAACAAGTTATTGTTTCAACTTTGTTCTTCATTTAAAATTGCATGATTCTTTTAAAAGTTAAAGAAATGCAAACAATTCCTAGCTTTTATGCCTCTAGTTGGTTAAATATTTTTATTTTTAATTAGCAACATGGAATTTTCGTACCTACATTTACCGAATTTATAAAAAAACTTGCTCATCGGATGACGTCCAAATCACACGTTATTCTGTTACAACATCAAAGAGCTGTTCATTAGAACACAATACGCTGGAACCTTCCTATTATTAAAAACAACCGTCCGCAAAAACATCGCCATATCGTGTTACATATTACACCTTTATAATAACCTGAAAACAAAACACCCTTCATTGTCCGACACACAAATATGTTTCATTATGAATTATACTTAATTATTCTACTCGTAATCATTTTTTGTGAGAGTAGGTCGTTACACCACTCATTAAACAGGTTTATGGCGTCAGTAAACAAAGCATGGGGTGTCAGGACGAGGAGGGCATGGGGGGGCGGTGACAGACGCGAGACGGACCAGCGAACATTATAAATGAAGGTGATGTGGCTGGAAAATTATCCGAGTTTTCTCTCAACATCGGAAGTTAATTGAAGATGTACCTTAATATAAGATCCTCAGAATCCCGCATAATAAAATATTGTTCGAAAAATAACCATAAAAAATAAAGTGTCTTTAAGCAAGATTTTCTTTGCTTAACAAGTTTTATAAAGTGTCATCAATTATGGATCGTGTACATAAATCTAATAAACGCAATTCATATCAGTTTTCTTCAAGCATTATTTTCTTAGATAAAGAAATGATTCCATTTACGATTAATTGGTCCATCCAATTAATAACTTCTAATTCTATTTGTCAAGTTCGTTTAATTAGTATAGATAACATTTTGCCGTTCAATTTAAAATGTCAATTATTTGAACAATCGTCGCGTACCTTTTGCTAGCAAATATCTAGATAAACAAAATTCTTGTGTGATCCCTTTCAGCGAGTTGTGGCGTGTTTTCTTGTGTGTCGTCTCCGGGGAAATTATCACTCTCGCCGAAAGTGATACGAATTTGATCGTTTCATGAAATATGAGTGATGAACGTGCGACACAGCGCCGGCTGTGAGCCACACGATTTGTCGCACGACGTATTGTGACGCGTGTGCCATCGTCTCTGAGGTATAATTTTAATGTTACTGTTCTAATCAGAAATAATGCTTTATTTTTATTTATTTATTTAGGCACACCAACAACTTATTTACAAATACTTTCACATATATACGTTTACAATTGTAATAAGTCCTGCGTAAATATGTCAATTATAGGTGCGCACAACGTTCAAATTAAAAATAACTTAAATTAAACTAAACCAAACTATGCATAACAAAAAAATAATAATAAAAAAAAGAAGAAGAATCGATACGAGGCAAATGACAAGGGTTCACGAATGGGTTATTTTTACAGCACCATAACTGTATATCCTCAACTCCATTTCCATTATTATCATTAATTATTCTTTATGTTATTTTAGCCATTGTTTTCTATATTATTTTAAACCGCGGGCACGAGAGGCCGGGCCGCATATCGCGGTCGGCGGGACTGACCGGCCCATCCGTATACATATTCATTTAGGTAGATCGGGCACCACAATCCTGTGGGCGGCATATCGCGACCCAATTGTCTTAAATCATAGCGCATGTGACCTACATACAGCTGCTCAGCCAGGAATCAGAGGGAACGCACACAGCTCGTACGTCGCGATTGTTTCATATATTTTCTTAAGCCTTGTCTGCTCCATATCCAGTTTTATATTTATGATTGTACAAACCCGAGCAAGTATGGAATTATTTTATTTACTATTTTCATTTTATCTTTTATTCATATCTCATTCAACAGATTTTCTAGTTGGATTATTTAAAAATAGCATAAAATATCAAAGTGGAGTGGAAACGCTTGAAGTCGCTGTCTAAAAGGTAATTTGATATTTTATATTTGCACATAAAAGAGTTATGGCAGATATAATTGTGGGCCATAAAAGTGATCGATGTCGGTGCCGGGACAGTAACGTGTAGCTCCAGTTTTTGCGCGAGAAGTACTGAAGCTTCTCTGCAATGTCTCGTGGCTGGTAACAAGGAGTCCTGGCTGTGAAGGCCGACACATTGATTGGCTGCTGTCGTAAAGTCTAGAAAGGGTATGTCTCCCGCGCCTTTCGTCAGCCTACACATTTTTTAATGTTAATTTAATAGTTTACGGACATATTGTAGCCATTGCGTTTGGTTTTTTTACGAGAATATGAGAAATTATTCTAATGCCGCGGCGGATCTGGCAAAGTGCACACTGTAGATAGAGCCTCTATGCACTCAACCTTGTACCTGAATTTAAAAGGTAAATGTGAATGTATGTGATGTACGTGCCCACAGACTATTTAAAGGGCTGAAACCACCCCTATACACAGTGTAAACAAAATAACAAAAAAAAACTTTAAATCAAATAACATTTAGATTACAAAATCAAGTCATTGTGCCTGAGCGGTACAAACATAATAAATGTTTCTAAAAGTTCTTTCTTTTTTCAGATTGTTTTTCTGCAAAAGATTCCTCAGTTTGAGTAGATTTCCCTCAGCCGTGATAATATGAATGTATTATATTGACGCCTGCAAAAGTTGTAACTCAAAGGGAAAGGGGAGAATAGTTGAGCGGCCGAAAGTTTAACACTTCATGCATTATGAATCGGCAAACGTTTGGCAACCTGCGGCGCGTGAGCCGTGCGGGGCGCGGGGGGCGGCGTGCAGGGCGAGGGGGGCGGGGGACAGATGGTGGAAGTTTAATGTCAATTTACACGCATGTCGGAGTTCAGCAGACTTGCCTAAGTCTTCCAACATTGTTATAATTTAATATTACGACAATACACCGCCGTGTTCCCTGAACGTCCTTCCTCAACTACCTGATACGAACAGCTTGAATAAACAATTTCCTTCGCGTACGTGTAATCATTCAGCTCACAGTTATTCAGGCTAAACTTTAACGTGTTCAAAATTAAATAACTATCTTTCATTGAAGGTGAACGTGAGCGTGAAATAAATTATCACAAGTTGGCGCGAGTTTGACACAAATTGCCCGCAGAGCCGCGCGCGCCAGTCACGCCCGACCGTTTCGCGAAAAAACCGCCGCGTTTATACAACGCCCTAAATCAAAGTTTGTCACGAGTTCAGAATAATGTGCTAAGCAGCCAATAATACATTTGAAAGGCTTCGCCTCGAGCGACACAGGTACAGAAGCATTTTTGAGAAAATTTTCACTTTGAAGAAAGTCTTCAAAGCCCCACGATGCGGGTATGTTGGATTAATTCAGGTTTATAATAGAGACTAGAATATAAAATGATTCCTTCACGTTCACTCTGAGTTTACGAAAGCATTCCTCACGAAAGAATGTTTCGCTCCCAAACTTGAACATGTAATATATTTCGTTAGTTAAATTAAAATTCTAATTAATATGAAAGCTAACATCAAACCTAACCATATCAAAGCGGGGAGGTTGGTGCAGCTAATTAAGAAAATGTTCTGAATTATAAAGCGGTGACGCGGCCCTCCTTACATGAACCCTCGGAGGCTTAACCGACACCTCAAATTATAAACAATCTTATCTGGTTAGTTTGTTAAGATATATTTGCAGGTTACGTAAAAAAGATGGTAGGAAAAAATAGATACGGAAAATCAGCTGATCATTGTGGCGTGGTAATTACCGGTAGCAATAAGAACCATGTTGCACTAAAAACAAAATATCAAACATAATGTTCATTGGTCATATATCGTCGGGAGAATTTTAACGTGTTGTAAGAATAGATAGATTATATGACTTAGTTTATACAGGAAATATGAATCCACGTAACTTGATACAAAAATAAGTCAACCTTTCGAGTTTGGGATGACACATTAAATATTCTAGAGAAGCCTAAAATAAACGTCTGGTAGTAAGGAAGTACGTGGGTAGTAGACACACCTACGTGGCAATGAGTCCTTTGTCTAATTGCGAAGTTATTCTTTAGGTTATTTATAATAGACATTTAATTAAAGCCAAATTATATACTACAAAATATCTACACATACTGGTAACATAATGCCTTACAGATAACAAGCTCTTTAAGCTTTACAGTGGCGCGTCATATTTGTTTCCAACAAACACCCATAAAACTACTGTAAACTTGAACTGCCTTCCGAGTACTACCGACGTAGTTGCAACTTCACCGGCAAGTGACGCAGACTCTTACATCATATTCTGCTTAGACATATTCTACTTCACAATTAATTACAGCAGCAACTCGCTCGGGATATAATCCAGAGAGAAGGCACTACCTCCGCCCGTGTAACGCGTGCCGACGTCTGCTCGCAGCCGATGACGTTGACAAGTGGCGCTCACCAGCCTCACTTAATTGATGTGAAAACGTCATTAGCGTCAGCGCATCGAACCCAGGCCCCACTGATTTATATTGTACATTTATTATCGTTATTATACTCCCACTCAGCAAACGCGCTATTTATTTTTAATTTTCTTACACAAAGGCACTCTTTTCGCTCCACCTTTTGTTGTTCTTGTTTACCCATCGACAGCTGATAAATAAGTGCGATAGAACAAAACGAGAATCGTGAATGAGTAACTCTTTATTCTGTTTGTCATTTTTCCGCTTGAGTTTCATTGGAACACAAGCGTTAAGTGAGTTTATTGGCGCCCTGACTGCCTCTTGTGTTCGAGAGCTCTCAAATAATCTCGGCAGACGCACAAGCAATCAATGTCTTTTGTATCGATAGGACCGCAGTTAATTGGGAGCTCGTGGATGCGTCTCGGAACTTAATTGCTACAGGGCGTCATTCCGCCGACAAGCCCGCAATACTGTGGCTATTATGGAAATTACCGGAATCATTTTAATGACGCGATTTATGACAGATCCGCTGCTGTGTTTGCGGAATACGCGTCCACTCAGTAGAAGTAAATTGATCGCAACTTCTGTTTGAAGAGTTGTTTGAGGGCTCACGTGTTAATTAAAATGAGTTCCTCAAATGAAGGTTAAGACGTGCCGGCTCAGACCAAAGACTCGAATTATACGGGTTCCTTGTATAACTTTACATACGCAGTACTTACGTACTTATAATTATTTTCGTCGGAAACTCGGCAGGCTCGGCTTTGAAATAATTACTTCATTGAGAACAAAGAGAGTTCGGTCAAAGCATACTCAATTGTTGAAGTAAAGGTTGAAACGTGTTTGCACGACACAAGACTGTATGGAGGCTCTCCAGTAAACAGTCGAAGCTATCGTGGTTCGTTCATTGTTTCGGGAAGCGAGTGGTATCGGCCGCAGATTGAACACGCGTTAGTGATGTTTAGTACCATCCGGAGTGCGGTGAGCTGCCGGTGCCGGGAGGGGCGCTCCACAGGGCCGCACTAAATAAGAGGGTAGCTGCGAATAATTCAGGGCTCGTGATGGCGCTCGGCTCAATAATGCACGCCTCGCAATCACACACCGCGCATGTTCCTACGATATACTCCTATTCATCTTCTGTGGCGCTGACTAGATTTACGCTGGACCATTTTTGTGGGCTCCGAGTGACTTCAGATTTACTGTTATAGTAAAACCGCATCTCCACTACGTCTCTCTTAGAAGGGATGTTATTTGTTTTTACAGGAACATATTTTGTTCTTATACTTAACTGAAGAATCTTCTGATGAAATATATGACATAAAAATATAACTACATAGAACCAAGTTATGCGGAATACAGAGTTTAAGTCGTATATTTTATGTTGATTTGTTTGTAAACCGTTCAAAACTGATCGTTTGCCAGATTTGCGCCGCACTCCAATTTTAGATTACCTCGTGCTTGTTGCCAACATCCCCGCATAAACAGACAGACAGACTTATTGCTGCGGGGACCTGACTTATAGCTCAACTCGAAACCGAGAACATAAAGTTTTGTCGACTTTCTAAAGAATTTTTTTAGTGTAATTTAATGCTCATTTATATGATTGATTGCGGTTCAGTATAAGCAATAAACACTGCCTATGTATAATGGGTCTAGAAGTATATTCCTAACGATCTTGTCAGCACTTTGGCAGTTATCTTAAATCTGCGTTTAACATAATTCTACAATCTACACCCATGTAGACTAAGATAATACTTAACATTGTAATTCCATTAGATTTGCCGTGACCACTTCATTAGCATATAACAAAGCATTTCCCTCGGACACTAACATGCGTTTCATTAGAGAAATCCAATCGAGAGCTAATTCCACTGATACCTGTGTAAAGGCAAATCCTACTCTATGAGCACACTTCACGATATAATTTCATTTCCGAACGATTCAGGACGTCAAGTAATCGCTTAACAGATTAAAATCTTCCGCAATTGTTTTGAATGAAAAGAAAAACGTTGAGCGCGGCTCACTGCCCCAGAGAGAGGTACGGGACTACGGGGGGAGTGACAATTTGTTACAGAGGTATGTTATTTATTTACCAGTATTTTGGACAACTGAGTTTAGAAATAGTTTACCTATGACGATCTTGTGTGGACCGGAAATGATTTTTGAAAGACACAAATACTGGAAACATTCAATACATTACATTATGTGGTTAGATTTTTTGCCCTTTCTGGTCAAGGATAAATTCCACAAGTGCACTAAGCCGTGATGACGGCCGGAGAGATCATTAAGACAGGAATTAAGTGAACGACGTTAACGGATAAAAAGAAGGCTTTCCAAGACGTACTAATGGAAAAAATAAGTTCTAATGAAAATTCATAGGATCGCCTCTTTGTATAGCAACGGAATTAAATTGGAAGGTTTTATAGGCCGCGCTTAAAGGTTTAACTGGGTAGATAAGGAGACTAGCTAAATTAATAGCCTTACGAGAAAAGAAACGGGAAATATAAGGTGTTTCTACACCGGCTGAAACACGAACACAATACACAGGAAACTGTATTGTGCTGCCGAGAGAATTGTGCAGTCTTCACGTAGTGAAGTTTATGTTATTGTAACAGTAGCTCCGCAGGTACACGCCGACCCTGTAGAGAGACGAGATGTAATGTAGACGAGTAACTCACCCCGTCAGGGAGCACAAGCGTGATGCGGTGCATGTCTGCATTTATCTGCAACAATAATAACAAACAATTAACAACCAATCAAAGCTGTTATTAACGAGATTCGATAAATGACAAACAAAGCAAATTACACCACCCTTTGATCTACTGATACTATTTCAGAATTGAACAAATATCAAATGTCTCCCTGACATCGCTGAATGTTCGGCTGCTCTCAATTAACACAATAATATTAATTTGGACGTAGTTAAGAGGGCTGATATCTGCTTCCTCTCGGCGATTATACTCCATATAACTAGGTGGTACTTAAGCTTCGGTCCTGCTTCAGGAAAATTAATTTTACCTCCATTTTGGTATGAGTCACAATCGTTCCACAATTCATGAAGGGACGTTTTGTTATAGATAACAATGCTATTGATTGCCTATCATTCGATTATGATTGGAGATAGAAACGGTACCCATGGACGGACTCCTTAAATATCTTCTATTTAAGTTAATAATGTCTATTATATGAATGGTCGGAGTTCGTTATTTACGGCACAAAATGTAAAGTCCACTATAAATTAAAAATCCAACGAGTAATGGTAGTTGGTATGAGTGTACTGTGGAAATAAATCAACATTTACAAGTCCATAATTAAACAGGAGCTGTCCGCGCTTGTCGCCGCCGCCCCGACACGATCACTAATTGCTTCTCAAGAAGAACTGAATCACGTCGTGAGACCGGGAACAACTTACAGCAGACGACCAAAATTAGTTTTTGGTGATGTCGGGACAGCTAAGGTCATACTACAGGTTTTTGATTTTAAACAATAAAGTGGGGAAATATATACAAAAACAACGAGAGATAGAGAAATGGTTAAGACAAAAAAAAATACTTTTTAATTTTCGATACTATGAATGTAAATGTTGTTTGTAAACATGGAAATGTACTTGTATTTTAACAATAACTTGGCAAAAATCCTTTCTTAACCCTTAAAAATAGAAATTTGTTTGTGAAATTATTTTACATTTTAAATTATAATAAAACAGTTTTCGTAAAACGAATGCACACGCTAAGTTCGCACAAAGACTTGTCTAGTTGCTCAAACTACGTATAATAGTGAACGATCAAGTTGATAGCATCGGTGCTCTGTGCACCGAATAATACAAATACCAGTATTATTTATTTGTTATCCACTGCCCGAGGCTTTCCCTGCCTTTGTCAGCAAGTTTCTCTTATCCCGAATAATATCAGATACTGAAAATGTATGGAGTATGTAGTATTTTTATTGCTGTATTGTTATAATATCCGGCAATGCTCACTAGTGAATGCGGAACTCCAGCGGGTGCACAATGAACAATTCCTCTGGGAGCTTGTAATTGTATACAGGATTCATACGGTTGAAATACGGAGCATGAACCTAAATGTTGATGTTTTTAGAGCATTTTATTGAATTTGGCTAACGATTTTTTATCGTAACTTCGAAAACTTTATTCATATGAACTTATTTTAACAAAACACATTCTAAACTCGTCCAACGTTTTCGACGCACAAAAAAATGATGAAACACACACATCGTAACATAGAATATGTATGTCGATATGTCGTATAGCAATAAAACGGCAAAGAGTGGCCACCGCGCGTCCGTAAAAACTTGATGGATGGACCGCGTGTGCCGATTAATGGCCGCCCACTCCATCCTCCGTCACTAAAACACTATATTTCTCCACGCTTTTGAATTATTATACTACAACCTTGTTCATTTCACATCGGTTTTTTCAAAAGCTTTATAAATAAATCTATTGCTTTGTAGCGACTAGCCACCTAGGCAACAGGCAAACCGTACCGTTTCGATTGAGCAAATTGATAAGATTTATCAAGCCTGTATGTAGGTAGTTAATTCAAACAGAAGTTTACGCTTGGCTGATAATTTTCAAGGAGCTTTCCGGAGCTTCGAGTCGTCCTTCGACAACGATAGGTACAATCTGATATTTTTTTCTAAGTGCTTTACATTTATATTATATGAATGATAAAAGACTAGTTATTCCCTGCGCTTCCACTCGCGTCCCGGGAGAGATACTTAAGGCAGCCAGACGAAAATCAGCAGTGACTTTTATATTTATAATATTGGTTAGGATTATGTATTAATTTATTTATAGAATTTTTACTCACACTTTAGCCAAAACTGATGATGACCACGGAATCAAGAGCCTTAGATACTGTAAGTGGGTCAGTCGGGTGTTTGTACAGGACGCTAGTTACCTGCCACAGACGAACATACAACCCGACGTGTTTAACTTTAATTGAACCCAACTTTCACTGTTATTTATAGCAGCCTTTGTACGAGAGCCACATTACAGAAACAGTACCGACACTAGATACACAAAAACATTCATGCTTACAGCTAGAAATGTTGGAAGTGATCATTATTACTGAACTTATATATATGTGGGATTGAATTAAAACAGTGCTTAAGTATATCTATCGTTACTTAACTAAATAACTGATACATTTATTCGTACGATATAATTTGATTACATTCGTGTGCAATCTTTTCAGTCGATTACGCAGTTCCAATATCGAGTGGCATAGCTACAAATAGCTATTAACATTGACCAGTAACGATGCGGTATTGTCGTAAACCCCGTCCGGGTCCGGCCGCCACTCACATTGCTTCACCGATGTTTTCATAGGACCCGCTGCCGGGTGAATGATAACTAAAGAATAATATATAATGGCACATGCATACAAATGTGTTCCTTCTTTACCTTTCCCATAGTTAAGTAAAAGCAATCCGTAATAGGTTCTGGGGCGGGTCGGTGTTTGCATAACTATCCGTCGAGGTAATCTCCGCTAATATTAGTTTGTCAAAATATTCCCCGACGTATCATTGAAAAGGGAAAGGGTCTGAGCTCGTATAAAAATATATTCGGAGGTCCAGGTAACCCCCAATTGTTACCCGCCTTCAATACTTTTCTATTCGATATGAGATCGGTCCGAGATTTTTCTCCATGGGCAGATACCTTTTTCCAAGAGATTAGAGCTTGATTAAGATTTGGGAATATTTTGGGGGCCGCGTTATTCAGTCATAGATTCTGGAAGTCGTATTATGTTCCGCAGTCTGTGCACAGTGCGGGGGATTACAATGTCGCTCACGATATTTTTTCGTTATTTTTGTGAAAGCTATTTTCAATGGAAACTATATTTTGACTGACAGTCAGGCCAATATCGCGAGCATGTTCAAATCTCTATCACAAAGTTGCGAAAGTAATAAAACCATTCGGTATATAAGTAAACATAGGTTTCGCACGATATTACATTGTGTTACTAGGATATAATATCTCCCAGGCGATACGATTATTTTATATTTCTTTGTGTGGTTTTGTGGACAGTGGTGCTGAAACATATTTACTTTATTACATTGTGTTTCTACCTGCTCATTGTTACAGTTCAATATAATAGCTACAATAAATGAATACTGAATGTGATTTCGTGATTTTGTACAGTTTTATAAAATGCAGTAGAACGCTAGTACCTAGATATGCAACACATCCCGTGCTCTGACTAAACTAACAAGTTGTACTAACCGCTGCTATTTACTTACACGCGGAGCCTGACCCCGTCCACTCGCGTCCGACCAGATAAATCAGCGGAACTTATCTGAAGCGGGTACATACGAGCCGCTCCTAACTACAACAACAAATGAGAAGGCACCGTGGCCGTCAAACGGCGCCAATAAAGACAAACAGGACAAAAAGGGCAATTTGGCGCGGCCACGTAACGAGCCCCGCTATTAGGGATTCAGGCCACAGGCAGGCCTGCGCTGGCCTGCGCCGGGCCTGGCTCAATGCGCGCTGATTGCGCTAACTCGATATCGATAATGTCCGGCGGAATGATTGCGGCCATCACTACAGCGCACTGCTCTGCACTTGTTACTGCGTATCAACTGCAGCAAGTTATTACATTAGGATTTGTAAATTGTGATTGAAACCCAATGAGGTCTCTGTAATCTCTACCTAATCAGCAGCTAACAAGCTTAGGATAATAACAAAATGCTGATTGATAGTTTTCATTATGACAGCACCTCGCAAATAAAACTTTGCTAAATAAATAAAATCAATAGCTGACAGGAATATTCTACATATCTCAATGTATGGCGAGGGACATAGGTAATATGTAAAACATCCAATTATTTCCGAACCACGGTGTTGTTTTGGTGTGACAAAAAACTAAACTTAATCATGAAGACTTTTGCCCTCTAATAGGGTCCGAAACTTAGTTAGGGTTGGTTCGGAGAAACCCGTGCCCTTATTACATACATTACACATAATGTAGACAAGATGTTCTCATATACACTTACCATTTTATCTTCAAACGAACATATTGATGAATGAGATGATATTGAAACTGAATAATAAAGCGAGATTTTTAAATCAAATTAATGCTTGTCTATTTATTGCATAGTACTGAAACACACACTCACACAGTAAATCTTGATTTTTCACAATTGTAATTTGTTTACTTGTTTGCCAAGACAGGACTAAGTAAACAAATAAGTCAATAAATTATCAGGATGGCAATTTGTCACATCCAGTACACAAGTATGGCGGCTTCCCAAGTTATTGCGTCACAGGCTGTATCGATCGCGATGCAATATACAGTCGCGTGCACCGGGAGGAACAAAGCGGAGATTTATTACCTCTCCTCTATTATGTGGCGGAACAACTAACGAATTAATTACCTCATAGAATTTTAGCTTATTACACAGGGGTCCCGCTTCAAAGGTTGCTGAAATATTATTTTAATTTGGCTATATTTTCTTGCCAGGCCGTGTTGAAGTCTGGATTTAGTACTAAGCCTGTTGCACAGTGTATAAAATGTTCACTCCGACTTATTTTCGGTTATTCGGACTTGTTCATATTGATCAAGTCAGTTTACGTCGTTATTATTTTAGTTATGAAGGCTTCCAAACTGTAATGTATACATCAGATTACACATCCATAAACGCTTATCATTTCACGATAACATCGTGCAGTAAAAATATTCATAGCTAAGCTTTTTTGCCGAGCAAATATGTAACGAAAACACAGTGAGGTCAAACTAAGGCAACCATAACATTTGCTAGCGATTACCAATAAAACTCGGAGCAGTCATAAACCCGGCGCAGTTTACGACGAGCACAAAACAATACGATTATTAATATCTAGCAATTAATCGCTTCCTACTTACTGCCACATAGTAAACAACGCAGAAGCTTCATCACGACATACTGTGCGCTACAATGTTATTTTATTGATCCTTCGAGTAGCAATAAAAATGGAATATGACTTTATGCCCCAATATAAATATTACGGAAACCCTTTTATGGTCGAGCAGTCGACATAATTGCTACAACCGAATGCGTCTCCCTGGAGGTCCTTCTGAGTGAACATTGAAGTTTTAATTGGACATTATTAGTGTTTACAGCT
This sequence comes from Helicoverpa zea x Helicoverpa armigera, assembly GCA_033682625.1. Classification (NCBI taxonomy): domain Eukaryota; kingdom Metazoa; phylum Arthropoda; class Insecta; order Lepidoptera; family Noctuidae; genus Helicoverpa; species Helicoverpa zea x Helicoverpa armigera. The sequence goes on from JAWIIS010000028.1 coordinate 13,384,065, forward strand.
TCAAGTTTTTGGTTACAATCGCTGCAGGAATAGATTGTATCTGTGTCTGGGGTTTCTGTACACTAAGACCCAAATGTTTCCTTCAATAACTTTGTCTTGTCTCGTGCATGTTATCACTCCCCGAGTTAAGGATGGTACTTCTCTCATCATTTGTCACATACCCGCCCCCCACTTGACCCTGTCGTGAACAATAGTAGGGTAATACAGGCCGGAGCCCCGGCGCGGCCCGCCATACATTGTCACCAGTTAATTGAATGCGCAGATTACTGATCACTCTCTGCTTGATTTGTCACAGATAATACGTGTTTATGTCGCAACAGACGACAGGTATATGTACATATTATGCTAATCGGTAATTAAACTGAGTATCTGCTCTGTAATTATGTTAAAGTGGTTACTAATAAGTAATTAAGTAATGGTGAATTAGTCATGTACTAAGCGATATATTATGGTGCTCTCGTATTGTGTGTTATTGTGAATGTGGTTTGATAAATCCATTGAAAAGTACTTTGATAATATCTAGACACACGGCAGTGTGTCCGCCAAGTTCGAGCAAAAAAAGCGACACACCGGCCGTGGGTTATATTACACGAACCATTTCGGGCCAAATTCGACCCCCCTGTAACTCAAAATCTATTTTATTTACGCATATCAAATTTCTAGTATCTGTTGAGACCCCCTCACTTATCTAAAATACAAAATTTCATTAATATACCTATTGTAGGTCTTGAGATATTGACGTCAGAAAATCGCTATTTTTACTATACACTGATTCACTTATTCACTGATTCACTGATTCACTGATTCACTGATTCACTGATTCACTTATTCACTGACTCACTCATCAAAAACCTAGACCACTTCCAATGGTCGTATTGACTTGAAATTTGGCATGGAGGTAGGTCTTTATGTCAAGGTAAAGGGAAAAATCTGAAAATGGTCAAGTGTGAGTCGGTTTCAAAATAATGAAGGTGTTTTATACCCGGTGTAAATTTATACCCCTAAGGAACTAAAACGAACTAAATTTATCTATATTTATATAATATATCTTCGAATGGTACAAAGGTTTGTATTTAGTCAAAGTAAAGTAAAAATCTGAAAACGGCCAAGTGTGAATCACTTTCGAAAATAACGAATGTGTAACTTTGCCCATATAACCATTTTTGCGAACAATAACGTAACCGTTTCGACACTTAGTGTCGACACTGATCTATCTCGAAACATAATCTCGTCGACGTTCCGTGTTAGCGCCGTCGCTGCAACTAAAAATGGGGAAGATCTCGACACAATAAACAAGTAACATTTGGTTTCTAATTTACGTCGCCGTGTTGTAACATTGTTACCATATTTTAACCAGAGATCGCACTAATCATTCAATCATTCATTCGTTCGATCAATTTCGTTGGCTCGTGCGTGAGTGACACGACGAATAATACAAAATACAAGAAATCCCAAAATGATGGTTGAAGTATGATAATGATAATGAAGTAAACAAAGTTTTAGTTTTCATTAATTAATATGGTTTATAATGCTCAAATCTTATTGGGAAAAAAAGTTTACTGTGTAATTTCTTTGAATATGTTGATATTTCCAACGCGCCACCGTAATATCATGTTTTAATAATTCTGGCGAAAGAAAAACTTTTGTTAAATAAAATAAAAATATAAAATGATGCACATCGAGTGCTCAATAGCTTCCATTTAAATACAATATCAAATATTTTAATCCTAATACAAATTATTTAAGCAAGATTTACTCATTAAATTGGTAAATAATGAACTATGAAAAAACATTTTTGATGTTTGTTATGAAAAATATGCTCGTCGCAACTAGTCACAAAGTTACGATAATGTGTCGACACGTGTCGACATGTTACGGTAAATTGTTACAAAATGACTAGATTTTTAAGATGGTTTCTCTTAATATTTGGTTACAGTGTTTTCCAAAGTTTTTATCAAGTCAACATGCCTTTTTGCATTGTTCATCAGAATTAATATCGCTTGTGCCGGTTACTTGGGTTAAAGACGAAGACGTCTTGTTTTGGCCGAGAAAAAGAAAAAACTGCGATTTGGAGCTCGAAAGTTGAAACTTTGGCACTAGGGTAGGGACTACACCAATAAGCTCCACTAAATTCCGTACTGTTTTCCTGTAAATGGCCTAGAAAAGAATAAGTTTTAAGTTCAATAAAATGGGTATCCGTCAATTTGCCCTACCAACAATGCAACATCATGAAAAAAATATTATTATAATAAAGAAAAACTTGTGTACGAGTACAATTAGGGACCAGAGATATTTTGGGACTTGGTACTTATTTCTTTAACTCTTCTGTAAAAAGTTGAAGTCCATCGGAATTTACGTAAGGTTTTTGGTTGTTTACTCATTTTAAATTTCATTAAATGGTTGGTAACGGCAGAAAACATAGACAGTTTGAGAATAACTGGCTCTCGTCATGTTTTAAATGTGTTAAAGGGTTCTGGAACATCGACTACACCATGTTACTACCCAGTTACGACACAATTGTGTCAACATTGCTCACTGGTTACAAACCAAACGCAAAGTTTCTAAAATGTGTCGTTACAAATTAAGCTGTAAAGTATCGACACAGCGACCACACAAAGTTACTGAATCTAGTTTCCGTCACATTTTTACTGAACCGTTACAACACATAAAAGCTAATCCCTACACAGTCACGTTGTGTCGTACCTGTTACGAAACTGTTGCGACTTGTTACATCTTTATCATATCTGCGACCAAAAATGGTTGTATGGGTGATCCACGAACATAATATATTGTTAGCTGCCAGTGGTTACATAAAGGGCAGCAGAGACGAGCGACCATCGACACCCCACCATTCAGTCGTGTATCTCTGCTTGGAGGATTCCATTTTCGAACGTCATTGTGACAAGACGTGTTATAGTTTGACGGGAATACGATTTTGCCGCGCTTTTGAATATTTTTGTTTAATCGTAGTTGATTTTCATGTTGAAACTATTTCTTGTTATTTCCTTGTTAAATAAACCTGCTTCTGGTTCTTAAAATCAGAAGTGGGATAGTCTCACTCCCACTATAAAGTTTTTGATTTCAGTTTAGATTCATTGGCACTTTTTATTAAGTACGACGCGGTGTAAAGAAACCCGCCGATCAAAGTTTTTGCGTTCTATTTTAATTTTGTAATGGATTGCAGTGCGCTGCATAGATTGGTATATTCAAGGTACTATGCAGGCAGCGTAAGTGATACCAATAAATATGTTGTTTGGTTTACTTGTGGAACAAAAATAATACGGAAGGTCTATCGTATTCTGAAGAGTTAAATGACCTGAAATAACTGGAAGAATACATTGAAGGATAGCGTTAATGTGGACTGCATAAATTCCATTATTGGAAAAATCACAAAGGAACATTGGTTTTATTTATTTTTATGGAAATAACAGGTTTGGTAACTATGGTTATTGGTAAACAAAATTGATTGAACATAGTCACATATAAAGATGTAATCAAAATGTTTGTGTTATAACCGAATTAACGATTGCTTTTGTTTTCATGTGTATATAACAATGGAATAAGTTGAGAAGTTATGATGCTTCCGATTTATAGCGCAAGCAATGTCTATTGCTTGAGCTTAGTACACTGATGCTGTTGGGACTCTTGTGTACTTCAAGTGGAATGAGATTCTGCTTATGTATTGCTCTGGTGTCGGTGAACAACATGCCTTGCTCCCGTTATGCTCAAGATAATATGAGAGGTATCCTGTGATGTACCTGTATGTAAATGGTGAGATCAATCCAGTTTTAATTAGCCTTTATGTCATACATGACTTGTAATCCATCTTGGTGGCTTATTGGTTAAAAACATACTGAAAGTGTATGAGAACTTGAGTTAGATTCTCAGGTGCCACCGCTAATGACCAACGGGTTGATTTTTTAATACAAAACTTAGATAAATGTTTTAAACCTTGAACAAAGTGTTATACAAGCTGGAATAACAATGTGCATCTTTTGTTTGCATTTGAAATGTTTTTGTCCCTAGAAATTGAGTAACTTACAGGCTTATTATGTAAATGAGCTCAGTAATGTTGATTTCTAATCTTCCTGCTTATAAGAGTTTCACCTGTAACTAACTTATTTACACAGGACTAACCATAATTGTAAACTTAAATGCTTATATGCGTAAGTAATTGTAAATAAGTTGTTAGTGTGCCTTGTAAATAAATAAACAAGTACACAGAAATATAAGTTTACTGCTGTTGTGATATAACTGCACTCAGTTTTGATATTGACTTGCTCAATTTGCGTACACTAAGTTCAAATTGTGCATCAGCCTCTAGATTTGTTAGTTTGATTTATTTGTTTCTACTTTTGATTCTATTGAGTTGTGCAGTATCTATGATGGATATCAGGGTGACTTGGAAAAGACCCATTGGCCTGTCTGATGGCATTGGGGTGACTGAAAAGAGACTTGTGTAAACTCTTTGGTACAGTTGGTGTTATGCCGCTGTAGTTGTGGCCTTCGAAGGCCTGTAGAGCTCAAGAAAGGGATACAACCAATATCTAAGATTCCAATGGAAGGCAATGGCGTAATTTGCATTTTATAAATTGAAAGTCTGTTTACCGACCTTGGATATTATTTAATTTTACTGATTATGTAATTTGGGTGCATTAATTGGTGATGTCAACTAAAGTTCAAATCTGTAACATGACAACGCATGAGAGTTTTTCAATTGAATGTTTGGTTGCGTTAGCCAGATGCTTGCTTGCTTGTCTTTTGACTACAGGTATTGAGGATAAGCCTAAGCCAGAAAACACTATGAGATCACCTTTGTGAGAACCATGCGAGGTGATGGTGTAAGCAGTGCGGGTGCTGTGCTACTCGACATACTACGAGTGCTGTAACACTTCAAGCGCTTCGGGTGCTGTGCTGCTGCACGAGCTTTGCATGCTGTATAGGGTGCCAACTGCCAGTATCTAGTTTGGCATTCTCCAGTAATGATAGCCAGTGGATGGTAGACCTGGTATATCATGCATTGAGGTCAGGTGATCTGTTTTATTTTTCATATGGCATTTTGATTCCACATTGGAAGTTATTATGCTCTTAGCTCTATTTCGTGGAAAAATGTGTTATTATGTACCAACCATTGATATTGCCACTCATGAGTATATTGTGTAGTAAAAGATGAAATGAAGTTAACTTATTACTACAAGTACACGTAATTTACCAAAACGTAATGATGGTTGTGTTTTGAGTGTTGCTGACACATGGTTAGTACTGATGCTTTTTCTGAGACATAGTTTTCCAAAGCTGAGTTTGTTTGTCAAGGTTATGCCTCGAATTTATTTCTTTAAAAGCGAAAAGCTTTCCAGATTTTGATGGTCAGAAGTGGCCGAGCAAAATGTATGTCGTGAGTGCTTGTTCACAGAGTTGTACACGAAAATATGTAACGGCGGTGTCGCAGCAAACGAGCGCTGCTAAGCCGGTGCTGCTGGTCGCGGCACGAGCGCTGCTGAGCCGGTGCTGCTGGTTGCGGCATGAGCGCTGCTGAGCCGGTGCTGCTGGTTGCGGCACGAGCGCTGCTGAGCCGATGCTGCTGGTCGCGGCACGAGCGCTGCTGAGCCGGTGCTGCTGGTTGCGGCATGAGCGCTGCTGAGCCGGTGCTGCTGGTTGCGGCATGAGCGCTGCTGAGCCGGTGCTGCTGGTTGCGGCATGAGCGCTGCTGAGCCGGTGCTGCTGGTTGCGGCATGAGCGCTGCTGAGCCGGTGCTGCTGGTTGCGGCACGAGCGCTGCTGAGCCGATGCTGCTGGTCGCGGCACGAGCACTGTTGAGCCGGTGCTGCTGGTTGCGGCATGAGCGCTGCTGAGCCGGTGCTGCTCGTGGCGGCACGAGCACTGCTGAGTCGGTGCTGCTGGCAGATTGCTGTCGTAGCTTGCCATGATGACGTCAGTATGGCGTTAAAAGAAGACTGGACTCTGGTGGTGGAGTTACTGCCGAGTCAAGTGGACGCTGTGGTCTGCTCAACCTTATTGAAAGTTGAGAGCACGCTAGTGGTGCTGATGTGTTGGGCCACTGATTGAGGTGGTATTGTTGCGATAATCCATGTTGGATTATATATCACGTTGTTTCACTGATTCTGTCATTCACGATGCACTGCATTTTATCTATATTTGTGTAAAGTCTGAGGTATTTGTTCTTAATAACATTTTTCTATAGACCTATGCCCGGGGGCGCTTGAGTGCACGCTTGCGCCCACGGTATAACTAACAAGTGAATTTTATTCCTTCTTACATTTTTCTTATGATATATGCTTCAGCTTTATACACGGTACCAAGTTAATAATTACATGATTGATATTGAATAATTTACATGATTTCTTTATATGTTGTATGTGTGTACGTGTATGAGTAAACACTGGGAGGTATGCAAACTTTGGAGCCTATGCCTACGGTGTGGAAGTCTTATAAACGGTACCAAGTTAATAATTACATGATTGATATTGAATAATTTACGTGATTTCTTTATATGTTGTATGTGTGTACGTGTATGAGTAAACACTGGGAGGTATGCAAACTTTGGAGCCTATGCCTACGGTGTGGAAGTCTTATACACGGTACCAAGTTAATAATTACATGATTGATATTGAATAATTTACGTGATTTCTTTATATGTTGTATGTGTGTACGTGTATGAGTAAACACTGGGAGGTATGCAAACTTTGGAGCCTATGCCTACAGTGCGGAAACCTTGCGCGGTATGCAAACTTTTGAGCCTATGCCGGCGAGTCACTGGGAGGTATGCAAACTTTGGAGCCTATGCCTACAGTGCGGAAAACCTTGCGCGGTATGCAAACTTTTGAGCCTATGCCGGCGAGTCACTGGGAGGTATGCAAACTTTGGAGCCTATGCCTACAGTGCGGAAACCTTGCGCGGTATGCAAACTTTTGAGCCTATGCCGGCGAGTCACTGGGAGGTATGCAAACTTTTGGAGCCTATGCCTACAGTGCGGAAACCTTATGCGATATAAAAACTTTTGAGCTTATGTCGGCGAGTCACTGGGTGGTATACCAGTGTTTTGTTATTTATTTTGTACCAATTATTTGATTTAAAGTTGATGTTATTTATTTTCGAGTCGCTGGGTGGTATACCAGTGTGTTGTTATTTATTTTGAACCAATTATTTGATTTAAAGTTGACGTTATTTATTTTCGAGTCGCTGGGTGGTATACCAGTGTTTTGTTATTTATTTGGAACCAATTATTTGATTTAAAGTTGATGTTATTTATTTTCGAGTCGCTGGGTGGTATACCAGTGTTCTGTTATTAATTTTGTACCTGTTATTTGATTTAAAGTTTATGTTATTTATTTTTCATTGTCTAAATGAATTAGTTCTTTGTTTGAGGTTTGTAATACCTCGAATAATGTTTATTCTGAAAGTTTCATGTGTCCAGAAAAACGATGACGACCACGTTAACCAATCGAGATTCAATTATGACGAAATTGAGCCAGGTCCAACTCGCTTATTGAATGTGCAGGTGTTCCGAGACACAACCAGGCTCAGCCAGATCCTGCCGAGGACGTCAGGGTGTCAGGAGAGGCCGTGTTAGCTGCCAGTGGTTACATAAAGGGCAGCAGAGACGAGCGACCATCGACACCCCACCATTCAGTCGTGTATCTCTGCTTGGAGGATTCCATTTTCGAACGTCATTGTGACAAGACGTGTTATAGTTTGACGGGAATACGATTTTGCCGCGCTTTTGAATATTTTTGTTTAATCGTAGTTGATTTTCATGTTGAAACTATTTCTTGTTATTTCCTTGTTAAATAAACCTGCTTCTGGTTCTTAAAAATATGATAACATGTCATGTCAGTCAGTTGGTAGATCTAGTCATAGTTAATCTAGTTCATTTCTTTGTAAGAAACATAGTTCATATTAAAAAATCTAAAAGATAGTATAAATGAGACATTTCTTTAACTAACTTCATCATAAGAAATAAATAAAATAAACAACCTTACAAAAATAAATGAAATCCCACCCAAAACAAAAATGTGAAAGACTGCCAAGTTCGATAATATGGGAATGTTTCGCCTATAAAAGAAGTGAGATCTGAATAAGTACCAAGTTCCATACACATACCTCAGTCAAAAATAGTTACTTTTTAATGATGATTACTTGGCAAGTTTTAATAGAAAATTAAATACTTGATTCATTGCGTTTAGTAGGTTTATAACAAGGTGTATGAAAACTTGCCAAGTAACATCATTAAAAAAGTAACTATTTTTGACTGAGGTATGTGTATGGAACTTGGTTGGTACTTATTCAGATCTCACTTCTTTTATAGGCGAAACATTCCCATATTATCGAACTTGGCAGTCTTTCACATTTTTGTTTTGGGTGGGTAATGTTTTACGGGTTTAGATGGGTAGTGTAAGCCGTTGCTAAGACAAAACCCGCATTCGGATTCATTGTAATAACAACAACAGTCAGATATTGAACGTTGCTGCACCTGGGTCGATGTTTCTAGGAAGTTGCTTCTCACTGTTAGTAAGACTTCTCTTTGAGCCGATGGGACTGTTGTCTTGGCACATACTCGTGCCTTCTGGAATATTCGCCGTGTGTGTCACGAGCCCTCAATGTTCAGGTTATTAGTTGATTAAAGCAACACAAAGCTACACAAACGTGTCTGTCAAAATGTGAATAATCTATAGCAAGGTATAACCTTTGTCTATCACGTTGTTGGATACGAGCATAATGTTGTGTTATACCATACCAGTAACATGAATGATTAAAGCTTAATACAAATACACATTTGTGTTGTGAGTTAAATTAAATCCTACAATCCGAAAGTAGTGATTTTCACAACGCACTAGAGAAAGTATTTTTAAAATTTAAATTACCATCATAGTTAGTAATTAAGTTTGAATGTGATGCGAGGTGGGGCGGCGGGGAGGCGGGGAGGCTGCGCGGCGCTCGTGTAATTATAACTTGCGTAAAATGTTTCATTTTCCAATATCGAATTTTTCGACGGATTCAAATTAACATGTCACAAAGCATTTTTGCCAATTTTCAATGTTTTGTTTACGTTTGCCAATGTTTATGGAGTTAGCGAAACTTAATTATATTAGCGAACGAGACATTTCAGGTCGAAATCCTGAAAATTGGACATTCGATAGCGTTACGGTACCAATTAAAAACAAATATTAACTGACCCTATTTATAAATCCAAATACCTCTCTCGTAGTGTATACCTTTTGTATGTGATGTGAGTATCATAGAGCACTAAGCTCACATATACAGCGGCTATTAATTCAGGAAATGTTCGGATGCTGGGCAACATTCACTAGCCCCGAGCGTTGCCCAGCCTTGCCCAGCGCTGGGCTTCAATTATTCAACTCGCTGCATACACCGCGCGGGGCGGGGCACACTGACGGCGGACATACCCACTCAGATACAATCTTGTATGTATTCACTAATTAACTGTGACAATTTTATTCACCAAAATCACGACACCGTTGCGGTATTTTTTATTCTTGTGAACGTTTCTCATCATCGGTGCAGCTCCTTCCATTGACGCCTGTCTAGCGCCAACTCCTGAACTTCCTTATACATCTCAACTTTCACCTTTTCTTTAATTTGCTTGATGTAGCTATACCTTGAACGTTTCTACATCACATAATTTTCTTCGTCAGTGTTCCTTTAGACTTTAGAGAGAGCATTTTCTAGGCTTGTGAATCCGTCCCCCGCTGGCAGTGCAGCGTCACGTAGCGGAGCGATGCGGTGCGGTGAGGCGTGGTGTGCTGCGGCGCGGAAGCCAGCTAGCCTGGTGCCTTGCGGACCCACTGCGCAACTAAATAAACCAGTCATTAGCTCGCACAAATAACATCGCAGCTACCGATCCGTCCGACGCTCACAAATAAACGATGCAGCTCCATTTGAGAATTGAGAGATTTAAAATGAGAGAACTAGGGCCCAACGCTAATTATGAACTATTTGCGTTTTCAGATCGATTTTCTGTTTTACATTAAAAATAAAATTCAGCTTGTTGGTAAAAACTACAATGTATCTAATCGCACAAACTACATCATTCATAATTAAGTAGGTAGGTATACGTTTTATTTGTTCAAGAATATTTTCTTAAATGCGACTAAGTCCAAATACATGTTCTTTTATCCCGTTACTTATTTCGGCTTATACGCTAAATTTGAAGGTACTCAAGAGTAATGCTTCTAAACATTGTTATCTTTACAAAGAAAAGTTTTATCGGATAGAAGTGCTTATCCAATTGATATAAAGGCTTGAGTGATGTTCTCGCGGGTGACGTCACAGGGGACCGCCTGTGCGCGCACTGCTAGATAATTCTTTTACTAGTTTTCCTTTCCGCTGCCGAAATATAAGTGTGTGTCCGAAGTATTCCCGAGACAACCGCACATCACAACGATGTAATCTACCGCGAGTGAGTTGCTTATTGGAACACACTATTGCTACTTGTTACATCTTTCAAAGCTTGGAGCGGGATCGAACGATTCCAAGTAAAACCGATTATCATCAAAACAGTATCGGTAAAGTGGTCACAATCTTTAGCAAAGAGGAGCTGTCAGCGCTCAAATACGAGATAAGTTTGAAGGCAAAGGAATTGCGAGTATCCGCAGCGCTCTCGTGATCACATCCCCGAAGTGGAGCCCAATAAAATATTCCAAGACGGCTTTCTAGTAAATTGAGAAGCCGACTCGGTCAGGAACTTTAGTGGCGGAGCGCCCCCCGCGGCCTCGGCGCTACACGCGTGCTCGCAAACAGATCTGTCACGAGATCGCTTCATTTTACACTCGTTTCTTTCATGTACTAATAGTACAAGAGCCGTACTGAGCGTTATTATCTTTAATGAATTTAATTACTTTACATACAGGACATGAGCAACTTAATACTTTAATACCACTCACAATGTCCGCGAACACAAATATTTTATTATTACTCGGCCAAAATTCTTGATATAATTATTCCGTATATAAATTATGAATGGAGCAGCTCCCAGTATATTTAAATTCCTACGTCCGCAGCGCGGGAATTCTTTTATACACAGGTGTCCGTCTGTCCGTCCGACAGTGCTGGATTACAGAAATATGAGTACGCACGTGTGTTGCACATAATATCTACATAATGTTTGTATTTGTGTGGCACTTTACATTTTGTCTTAATTACAACGTTACCTACTTGCTTCAGCCTTATTAAATACCTAGAAATGAAGTCATAGTATACCCACTGCCCCGATAAATAATTGATTAATCGGTTAATTGTGCCAAACATAATGAAAAGCAGCTAAATCACTGGTTGTCACATTAATATTTGCGAGAGCCACAGGTAGAGCGACCGTGATCTCTGACATGACAACAAACAATTTGACGGTGTATTGTGTCGCATAATAATGCAAATAAATTATTCAAATTTATATAACATTTCCGTGGGCAAGGGCCGGCCGGCGACCTACGCGCCCTCCTAAGCCTCTCGAGCTACCCTACTCCCGGAGTGCCCGTGACATCTTCAATCTAATAACCTTCTCCAAATATACATTATTTAACATCCATCGCCCTACTATGTATATGTATGCAGAGAGTCATCTCCTCGGAGGGAGGTCATTTATCAAGCTTAGACTCAACTTATATCGTTAGGTGTCTATGAAGTGCTAAACTTATGACGTAATGGACTTTACGACGATCTTAGGAAAATCTTGCAACTTCATAAACATTTCGTGAAGTGATTGCTCACTGCAGATTAATAATTTAATTATGTAATGTACTGGTGAAAGGGTCCGAGCTTTTTTGTCGTTTTTAATCCCACTTTAGCGACCCTTCACAGCACTTTGTGACAACAATTGTCACTTAGCGACCCCAGCGGCTTCCTCCGCGGACATTCAGATATTTAAATGAAGTCCACACAAGCGGCAAACAAAAGCTCCGTAAAAACGTTTCTTTTGTTAATCCATTAAGTAAATTTAAACAAAAAAGAGAATGTTCGGAAACACAATGAATAGGAACAAAACTTGAACGAGCGGGATCGCTTTCAAATCCCTGAGAGTGAAACTTGGAACGAGTAATAGATTAATATGCAAATAAGTGCGAGTGCGGCGGACGCAGCGCCGCCGGCGTCCGAGCCACGCGGCCCGGCGACCGGCGACCGGGGCGACCCGGCGACCCGGCGCCCATTAGCCGGCGGTTTATTAATTCAATTAGGAATGGATATCACATTGACGAAACTGAAAACTGTTCGCTATTCAATATTTAAAACGGCTGTTAATGAGCGCTGCACTCGCCCGCGGCTGTTTGCCGGCGGCTGACGGCAGCTCCGGCTCGCTCCACTTCCTCATTAACGGACGATATGAATAATGGACACTCATTTAAACTTCTCCGCCATTTAAATATTAACCGTCAACTTCCACTCTCGTATTTTATTTAATTGAATTCTCTTAAGCTTTAATCCTGCTAAACGAAAAATAAAGATACGCATAAAGTTGTGAAAATCCCAGCGTACCAAAGGATTTCTGTTGCAGATGCCACTACAAAGAATTATTTTCTAAGCATTGGAACTTTATGAGTTCGGTTCGTGTACAAGTATTAGACTTTTTAATGAATTATTTGCTGAGGTATACCTACACAACGCCACTCATATATTTTGTTCTTGACTGCATGGTATATTAAAATAAAACAGCCTACGTCGCAAAATTTTACAGTAGAACTAGCTCACATAATTTCGTTAGCCCGCAAAATTCTTTAAACCCAGCCTAGGCAGGCATTTCGTGCTAAAATTCTGCCAAGCAATGAATAAGTGTTCTTGTAATTTTAGGTCGAGCGTTTTTTGTTTTTGCGTGTTCACGAATTTATGGTTTGCCTCCAAACAGTTTGTTAATGGCAGCCATATTGCATAAAGCTTAAAAAAACGCAGAGAGCCTCGTCGCGGCCGTGGCGTGCCCGTAAATTGTAACAGCTGCTATTTGATGTATTCAGTGTTATATTTAAATTACATTTTATTTTGACTGCGAGGCATGGAATGTTGCCTGAAGATATAATGGCATATTTTTACAAATAAATAAATTCAGATGAGGACATTTAAAAAGGAGATAGATCGTTGTGTTATGATTGCGACAATTGTCTGGTGGTTGCCTACATAAGGTTAATGGGCAGCACGTTTGGCAAACATGGCGGCGCTGCGTATAATTGCTATTGGTTCAGGCGTCGTTTGCTAGTTGTTGCTCGGAGCGACACATCCTCGGAGCCTGCAGTCCGACGGAAATACTCGTCATACAACAGTTTGTTTGCTATCGGCACCGGGATCTCGATTCTGTGGCTCCTGTTTTATATTATTAACTAGCCGTTTTCCCACGGTTTCACCCGCGTCCTGTGGAAACTTCTGACGTCATCGATCGTCGATGATATATCAATCGATAAAATATAGCCTACGTCTACGTCATTCTAATCTAATGTAGCATTCTAATAATGAATTTTTAGAATTTTTTAAATCGTTTCAGTAGTTTTCGAGTTTATCCATTACAAACAAACAAAAATACTTCATTTTTATAATGTTAGTTTATTAACAATATATGTAATACATATTCTGTGTTTGTTTCAGATCTCTGCAACTAGGTAAGTACTTCCTGCCGCTCTCACTTGGTCGATCTTTAAAAACAACAAGTTTAGGCGATATCTCAATCAATTGAACACAAAACAAATAAAAACATAATTTGGCGATTTGTTATCCATACAAACACCAGCGTTCCACACACATGTATGTAAGTATGTGTAATTGTGTATGTGTGTAGTCGAACATACCCGCCGGTGGACAGGGAGTTACTGCGGGTCGGGACATTCATTACACTGAAGTCAGTGTACGGTTAACTTATTCATGATTTGTTACATCGAAAACATGCATTGCCTTGGTACCTTACTTTTAAGGTCAACATTCTTTGCAACAAGCATGTTAATGTTTTCAGAGGTCTGCTTTTCTATACTGTCAAATCTCAAAGTAGGTACATTAAGACCGTAAACATTATGTTGGTGTTAAATAAAAGTCAGCAATGTATTAAATTCCATGTTTAAAGGTGAGGTAATAAGTGATCCCGGTACTTGTAGTGTCTGCAGGCAGCAGCCGAGCGATCACAAATCGTTAAAGTGCACATTCCGGCGCGGCCACTGTTACACAACGCAATCTCCGCCATTCTCACACTCTTAACGTTTTACTACGAAACTTTCACGTTTTGTTCTTCTTTTACATCTTTAGTAGTGCAACAACAACTGTTCGTGCATCGTCTTTATTTGTACCGTTCCGATGATTTATAAAAAATCAGGTTTTGTAAAGACCTGAAAAAGTGCTAAAGACTAGCCTACTTTCAATAAACATTTTTGACTTTGACTTGACTTTGAAAAAAAGTATAGATGAAACATACATGACGGAATGAACCCACCAACTTCAAAGCTTTGGCACTCTTGACGAGTATTCGATCTACATATAAGCAAAGTGCATTAACGTTTTTAGATCCGTGAAAATCTCAGGCGAAATCCGAAGTTGGAACCGTGCCCAATATATGTCGATAAGTTCGCGCCCTCTTGCGTGCACCAATACTGTTAGTGAGGGAACTCGGCCGAGCTGCTGTGTACCCGGCGGGGCTGCAGGCGTGACGCGTACAGCTGTCAGCTTATTAGATGAATGCTTATCGGGTATTATACGCGAGCACTAAATTCTACACAGCGAGAAGCTTCTAAGCCATGCATACCCGCTTTCAACGTGGCTAGGCATATTACAATACAAGCAGTGAAAAGCATATAGCTAACCTTATTTTCCTGAATTATTCAATAAAGACATGTCGTGACTAGAAGGCCGCATGTGTCGGACACGGCGGACGCGTGCCGGACGCGTGCCGGACGCGGGGGGCACACGAGCCTGTGACGAGCGGGTGCTGGCACACATCCGCTCCTTGGAATGCAAGAATAGAAATTCCGTCGGTTGATCTGTCGGTGACGGCGATATTGTACCGCATTGGAAATCTACACATCCCGCGCCCCCAGACACACACTGACGAAACCGTGCTACAATCAGAGAAACATCTCTTCTTCAATTGCTAAAATATCTAATGTTCACTCAAATAGTTTCTGCAATGCAAATGCTAGCGTAGGTACTACTTTTCATCCTCGTATCGACAAATATTTTTCTCAATCAATCTTCAATCGACGAACTTTTAAGATTTCAATATTCATCGATAATCCTATTTGGTGCGGATAAGCACCTGCCTAATTCATCGTAATATTTTTACTGAAATTCGGGGTAAAGGAGAAGATAAATAGAATATTTAAACAATATGTTCAGAGGGAACGTATCCGCGATATATTTCACGTGATTGTGTACCGACGCAGGTATATTCCCGATACAGACACATGACACAACATAATCTGTTCGCGGCGCGCACTCACTGTAACTCTGCCGGTGGCGCCCTCTGGCGCACCCTCGGGGAGAACATCTCGGCCGGGGCGCACATTTGTCATCCCGGGTTTCTGATTTTCAGAAACAGAAGTGAGTACGATTAAAACTGAGCACTCTCTAAGTTAACGAGGCTTACTTTGATAGATGGTCACTCGGCCCCACTCTCCTCGAGTGCATATCCTAACGATCGCCGGATTAAAGCCAAGCTGTACATTGTAGCCGGCACGAGACGCTCACTACAACACTCAGATGATTACGGTAAACTTCTTTGAACATCTTCGAATGATCACTTTGTAGATCACATGCTTATTGTCAATGTTAAGTATTAAAAATATACTAAACGAAAATTATGAGAAATTATAATAACATCCAAATAATTCAATGTAGGTATCTTTTTTATCACCAAATGTATGTTTTTAATATAACAGCCAATCAATCAATAAATTGAGCAAAGCATTGCGCACGACGCGGCGTCAGAACGCACCATTTAACATACACATCCCGCGAGTAAGCTGTGGAGTACAGCGCGACATGCGAGCGCCCTTTGATGTCACGCGAAACGTTTCTGTCTGCAAAAAACGAATTATTATTGGCAGTAATCGTTCCATTGCCTTTGAACTTTCTTGTGACAGTTTTATGAGGTATTGCCGCGGCCCGCCCGGGCGCCCCGGCAGCCGCAGTGAGGGGCGCGTTTCAACTGCTCCCAACTGTGCAAACGTCATTATGACAACTTTGAGCCTAGTTTGATTTACAAGTTTAAACATAATTAAGTATTATTCAATGAGTACGAGCTCGTGGCTGGAGGAGGCACTCCGGCGGAGGTTGATGTCCCGCCCCGAAATGCGCCTTGTTTAAATCTGGTCGTTATTAGCCGTCGTAATGAATTTCTCTTCTTTCAGGCTCCCGATAAGTTCAGAGACAAAGGCTTTTGTTCGCGCGACGTATAAATAAGCCAGCGGGGTTATAGTTATACCGCAGGGTGCAAAACTTTTAGTATCAAGATTTACGAGCTCGCTTAATCTGTACGATGACCTTGCGGCGCATACTTTGTAGCGTCGTCGAGCAAAGTTCTGAAGCACGAGCCGGCGCTTGTCAACTGTTTAAAGTATGATCGCGCGCTCCTCGCGGCGCTCGCGACAATACGAGAGCTGTCGTGTTCACATTACCGCTCCACACGCTTTTATCTCGGCATCTCCTCAGACGCAATAACGATAGAAATTTAGCGCCAGATCGAACTGAGGCCATTAGACGGTTGCGAAGCATTTGTGTGGAAAATGTTACGGTCAAAGTGAGTGCGGATCCTCGCGAATAAACACCACTGTCCGCAGTTATATGTAATTCGTTGAACCAAATTGAGTTTGGAGAGAAAACCTTCGTAAAAGTAGGGCCCGCCCTTTTAAATCCTCTTCGTGGTCGCTCCTCTTTTATTATTACAAACGCTAATCTAAATGATCTAGTCCGTCTGTTATTCGCTCGTATTTTAACACGAAGGTCTAGTCTGTTTATTTTGGCTTCGACTTGACCAACATTGGATCGTTTTATCTCGCCAAGTTTTACGACAATGTCTACTCGCTTCCGAACAATATCATACGTTACTTCCTCTCCATAAAAACAATGTCGTCTAATGATAAGGCTCGCTATGATGATATTTTCGTAGGTCGGCTCCCCCGGCCGACGCTGGCTGTTGGCAATTTTTCGAATCTGGTTTCTGGTAATAAAATCCAATAACAGGATCACGTCGAAGACAATAACGTTAGTAATTCCGTGTAAAAAGTAATCGTTGTTTGTTGTCCGTGTGCCGGGTGAAGGCGGGTGAAGGCGGGTGAAGGCGGGTGAAGCCGGGTGAGTTGATCTAGCGGCGAGTGCGTAATGGCGGGTGTCGGTGGCGGCGGGTGGTCATCCATCATCCGCGGACGTCGCTACATTTTTATCCGCAATTGCGAATACACCGAGGCAAAGCTAATTTATTTTCTGCGGTAATCATTTGCGCGTTGTACACCACCACTGGGATTTGAATAGATTTATTCAGAGCATGAAGATAAATAGTGTAAGATATTAAATTCATGGCTTGTGTTTACTTGCTCGGTGTTTCTGGGAAGAAAAATGCAAATATAAGTATTTACCGTGACGTCTATAAACAAGATGATTTTCATAATAAGCTCGAGGCGGACGCACAAATAAAAGCCTATCACGATGGCAGTATTGGAGACACGTCAGCGAAGTCGGCGGCCCGTAAAACAGTCCCCTCGTAAAACGAATTTAATTCTTCGTTTCCACATTAAGGGCCGGAAGGGACTGATGATGATTTAGGAAAATGATGACGTCACAATATCCTTACGTCTGACTTTTATGTGTTGACATAAATACGAGCAGCTCGCGATGTGGTCTCACGAGCCGAGACCAGGATCGCATTGATAGTGGCGGACACATGACAGGGCTGCCATCCTGCCTTACAAAAATAATAGGCACCATCTCTTTTAAGGAAACAGAATTCAGCATAACAGAACAATATTTGTGTTGAACATTCGAGCAACAATTGTAAGCAAATTGTTATTCGCAATGATTGTATCTGTGCATGCGAGACAAAGGAACACAAACAGTGAACGCTCATTTCCATAAAGGATTTTGATACATCGCGAGCAGTACCTCAGAAATTACGTTTGTTTGTGTGCGAGCGTGAGACGTCGTCAAAGCGTCGCGTAATACAGCCGCGTTATAAATGATCACTCCAAATATTTTTCTGGTTCGCCGGCGCCGGCGTCCCTCACGATATTGGTTTTTGATAACGTCACTTTTCTCCTTTAAAACGGAATGTTGAGATAAATTCCCATCAGTTTTAATACAAAGCAACAAACGTAATCTACAGCTCCCCGATACCGCGCGCTTCAATGGGATCTGATAAAAAATTCCGTTTAGGGGATCAAACCGTCGCGAATGCTGCCTGATATTTATAATTATTCTCTTGGTCTTTTCACTGCCTAGCGTTTGACGTACTTATGAATTCTATTTGAGGGAATATTTTCGCCAGACTCACAAAAATGATCTAATAACGTCTGAGAGTTTTAGTGTAATATAATAAGTGGTCCTCTCCGAACATAATACCGACTGACGAAACGATATCTGAATCAATAAAATGGTAATTTACTTACCTATCAGAGATGGAGATGAAGCCGCTTGCTTTCTTATCGGTTTCACGAGGCTGCGGAGGTACTTATTGACTAAAAAAAGAATTTGGTTTTCAAATTAATTGAGGTTCGAAAAATGTATCATTTCTTGATTTACATTTTGTTTTAAAGTTGAAGAATTAATTAAGTCTGATATCTTCATCTAGTACATAGTATACTCTGCATGTACATATTATATTCATGCAATAATTTATTGTTGAGTGGGTTGTGTCCTGTAGTAACGGTGGGCTATCAGGTCACGACAGTATTGCAATCTGACACGTCATGAGGCGCATGCCGGCGAACAATATCCATGCATATGTAATGTGTAGTTCCGTTTACATTCCGGCAAACGCCCGGCTCGACAATGTTCGGTAATTTTCGTCAATTTCCGCCATCACGTCATATTTACTCGTGTTCAGCACAAAGGTTGAGCTCTTGTTGTACCATTTCGTTTATTTCCAACGAGTCTATATTAAATTTCATGGCTGTGTGAATTTATTTGATTCGCATTACGTCGTGCCCTCTCTGACAGAATTCCTTTTAATATCATTCGGCGGGTGTCATTCCTCTCTGGCGTCATCAATCATTCTCTGTAACTTTCTCAATATACCTACTTATTTTTGTCTTTATTGAACTCATTTTTATTGGGAGGTTGATCATCAAGAATTGGCTCTTCTGTGTTCACGTACAATGTGTTGGAGCTTTGAAAATGTTCGACGTTTTCGTAAATAATGATTCGAGAGCAAGTTGTTAACTGCGAGGCAGCACTTGGATGCTGAGCACAGAGGTTAAGAGTTTCTAAGAAGTGCCTGGCGTGTCTGGCGGAGGGTATTGCGACTAACACAAAAGTTACAAATCCCAGGAAACAGAGTGCATCGCGCGGTGCAGTCGGTGCTGTACTCAGCTGCGGGAAGTTTGCCCAGACGCGCGACTTCTATTAAATTGCTTCATTTTGTTGAAGCGACTTACTACTCACTGTTATTGCTTTGTGAATTATAAAGAAACTTCTTTAATAACAGAATTGGATATTAGTTCTCACAAGTTGTTTCCGTAAGTACAATAAAAGTGCTTGCTAAAGAAAATCGTTATAAAAGACAACAGAGACATGAAAATATAACATTTCATATTTGAAAGTTTTAGGTTGCGATACCTGTAGAACAGAAAGTAAATTGTCTTTCATGCATAAAGTTCGTATCAAACTGCAAACTACGTCAATATTACGAAAACAAAATTTAAATACGTAGATGTATGACGCTATATGGAGTGTCGAATTTGTCGGTAGTGAAATGTATGGTACGAGTATGTGCGACATACGAGTAGTACAACGGACACTAGTATCGCATATCTACATACATGTAGGTACTTGCCGCGCTCCAGTTACTTATTATAACTACCATGACAGTTTAAACTTGTATTGACTTCAGTTCAGTTCATTGAAATCAATTGGACTTTTGACCGATTCCTCCTAAACTTTTTCTATATCAAGTAAAGCCCCGACAGAAATCAACGGGGAACATTTGCGAGATAAGGAAAACTTACACACTAGGCATCAAGTCCTCATCACACAAAGCCTACGCATCAGCTCCGAGTCCTGTAACATAGCTGACACAGTTCCCATCGCGCGACACACGAAACGTGATATTATTCCCGGGTTACATATACCTTGATCAGTGGCTGACAAGTGAGAAAGCAATTTCTATTCGTCCCGGGATGGCGCGGGATTTGTCCGCGTCGCGTTACATCATGATGAACTGCCGGTACCTGCAGACGCTCGCACTCCTCACACACATGACTTATTGAGCACGTTACCAAGTACCGCGCGGCATGAGTAAAACGTAGGATCTGTTTTACTACACCGAATTCTGGGACAAAAGTAGTTTGGTGAGTCCTTTTGTTATTTTGGTCGGATTCACGTGCCAATCTGTTTATGTATTGACATTTTTATTCCTGATTGAATATTTACATGTGGCCATCTTGATATTGACGATATCTATCAAGCTGTAGAGGCGGTCGAGAAGTTCCTCAGTCGAGTGTCACGCGGACGGCTCGACTCGGACAGGCGCGGCTCGGACGGGCGGTCGACAGCGGCCGACAACAATAACAAACTTGAGATTTATGCAGTTTGTTCGCAAGTCGCACTCCGCTGAGATTACAGCAGATGCGACTTTGTTACTCTGTTAACATTGCCGTGAGCTGTCCCTGCTTGTGCTCTGAATAAACATTAACTCGATCATGTTTTGTAACTGTTTTATAATTGTCATAAATTACATTTTATATTAAATGAATTTCATATTTTACATCTGACATTAAAGAATGGTCTTGAAAATGTTGTATTACATAATTTGAAGTAACTCAAAACAACAAAAGATTTAAAAAAAACATCACCGTAGATTCAATCTCGAAATTCAGAGAGAAAAAGACATTTAAAACTTCAGACAGGTATTAGTTTCACGAAACAAAATGAAAAATATGAAACGCTACGGAAAGTGCTAAAGTTGTGAAGTATTTCATCATAAAGAACAACAGAGCGCATAGTTCTCGTATCGAAGCCATTCGTCACCTTTTTGTGACCCCACGAGCAAAGCCGGGCTTGTGTTTACCGGACAAACGCCATAAATCAACGCTGGCAACTCTTCGGCCGATAACTTGCGGCTGATGGCTGCTGGCAAATATCGGCCGATGTCGCACTGAGGAACTTTGTCGCTGCAATATTGACGACTAATGGCGTTGTTTTTGCATCTGGGACCGTGTGTATTTTACCGTTTGTGGGAAACTGAGAGTATTATCTACATATTTTAGTTTATTTATCGTTACATTTTTTGTTTTATTTATTTGCGTAGACTGTCATGGATGTGTTATGAATCGTGATGTATAGCTAACAGATATACGAACGGACTGTCCAAAATCAATGAAATTGCAAACAATAGCTGAGAGATAAATGGCGAAATACGAATGGAATATCTGTCGGCGCTGGTTCGATGAACTGGTTTAATAAAATAAAATGTCTTCTGTGTGATCCGACTGCGTTCCCATTCAGATTTATTACGTGTCCCCGAAGCCTTGAAATCCAAATGATTTGTACCCACTTTTATATTTTGTGGAGCGATCATATCACTCAATGTCACAGTGGCGCTCATTCGCGGTAATACGCCACACGTAACACACGTCACACGGAGCATTCCATTTAAATAAACGGGCTTAGATAAAAGTGTCAACGACACAAAATGAATTATGTATGGGCAGGTGTCCTCACTGATAACATCACACTGCTATTACCTTCCGATGAGGGTTTGAGCAGGTCATCGGCGTGACCCCGGCCGAGTCATTACAATAATACCACAGGAAGGTTGACTTTACAAATGAGATAAAGAAAGGCGGCAGAAAAAGAATGCTTCCCTGAATAAGGTCGTCAGTTGTCAGTGTTTGAGCACAAAGGTGTACCACACGGGAGGGAAAACTGCTACACATGTACAAGTGCGTGGCACACATAAATCGCCGTGAGGCCGGGGCGGCGCGGCGCGGTACAGGCTCGGCGCGGGGCGGTGCGGTGCGGCGCGGGCGGTGCGGTGCGGCGCGAGAGCGGTCAGTGAAATAATTGACCGTGTAGCCGCCGCGCCGCGCCGAGCTCCGCTTGTATTTCATTCCCAACAAAGTGTAAAGCTACATTATGTACGAGAATCCCTTGAAAGACCCAAGAATTATACAAAGGTTTCAGTAAACGTATTTTCAAAAGTCTGCAAAAAAAGACTCCGAAATTCTGCGATCATAGATTATCTAGACACACGGCAGTGTGTCCGCCAAGTTCGAGCAAAAAAGGCGACACACCGGCCGTGGGTTATATTACACGAACCATTTCGGGCCAAATTCGACCACCCTGTAACTCAAAATCTATTTTATTTACGCATATCAAATTTCTAGTATCTGTTGAGACCCCCTCACTTATCTAAAATACAAAATTTCATTAATATACCTATTGTAGGTCTTGAGATATTGACGTCAGAAAATCGCTATTTTTACTATACACTTATTCACTTATTCACTTATTCACTGATTCACTGATTCACTGATTCACTGATTCACTGATTCACTGACTCACTCATCAAAAACCTAGACCACTTCCAATGGTCGTATTGACTTGAAATTTGGCATGGAGGTAGGTCTTTATGTCAAGGTAAAGGGAAAAATCTGAAAATGGCCAAGTGTGAGTCGGTTTCAAAATAATGAAGGTGTTTTATACCCGGTGTAAATTTATACCCCTAAGGAACTAAAACGAACTAAATTTATCTATATTTATATAATATATCTTCGAATGGTACAAAGGTTTGTATTTAGTCAAAGTAAAGTAAAAATCTGAAAACGGCCAAGTGTGAATCACTTTCGAAAATAACGAATGTGTAACTTTGATCCACGAACATAATATATGATAACATGTCATGTCAGTCAGTTGGTAAATCTAGTCATAGTTAATCTAGTTCATTTCTTTGTAAGAAACATAGTGCATATTAAAAATCTAAAAGATAGTATAAATGAGACATTTCTTTAACTAACTTCATCATAAGAAAAAAATAAAACAAACAACCTTACAAAAATAAATGAAATCCCACCCAAAACAAAAATGTGAAAGACTGCCAAGTTCGATAATATGGGAATGCTTCGCCTATAAAAGAAGTGAGATCTGAATAAGTACCAAGTTCTATACACATTACACATACCTCAGTTAAAAATAGTTACTTTTTAATGATGATTACTTGGCAAGTTTCAATAGAAAATTAAATACTTGATTCATTGCGTTTAGTAGGTTTATAACAAGGTGTATGAAAACTTGCCAAGTAACATCATTAAAAAGTAACTATTTTTAACTGAGGTATGTGTAATGTGTATAGAACTTGGTACTTATTCAGATCTCACTTCTTTTATAGGCGAAGCATTCCCATATTATCGAACTTGGCAGTCTTTCACATTTTTGTTTTGGGTGGGATATCTTTTTCTTTTTGAAAGTATTTTCGTATTAACTTTCATGTGATAGCTCCAGGCAATGAATATCTTAGTAATACAAGTTAGTAAAGTTATCATTGCGGATCGGACACACTCTTGCTTTAATAAAATATGAAGAACTTGCTTACGCAGTATATAAGTACATAAAAACGAAATTATTTAAACGTTGTGGTGGTCTAATTGTTACTTTCAGCCCCACTAGCACCACTCAACTGTTATTAAAACTTTCCCCAATTTAAGTGGCATATAATTAAATAAGTAGACATCAGTAATACAAAGCGTTTTGGAACAGCTAGTGGTTAGCTCGTTGTATATTCATGTGAGACAGGTGGTAGTTACCGCGGGGTGCTGGCGAGGGCGGCGCCCGGGGCTCCGGGGCTCCAGAGCTCGGAGGCTCCGGCCGCGTGCTCATTGATCGCAGTCTCCCGAGGGACAAATCTGTGCGCGGCTCTTGAATTTTGTGCTCACAGGGCATTGCTGGTGTAATATCATACCGACTGTCTTCACCCGACACAAGAAGGGATCAAGGGATAATCACCCAAATTAAACTAAAAGCAATCGTACGCTTCATCATCACTAAACAAGCTTTACACAT
This sequence comes from Helicoverpa zea x Helicoverpa armigera, assembly GCA_033682625.1. Taxonomy (NCBI): domain Eukaryota; kingdom Metazoa; phylum Arthropoda; class Insecta; order Lepidoptera; family Noctuidae; genus Helicoverpa; species Helicoverpa zea x Helicoverpa armigera. The sequence continues at coordinate 13,408,268 of JAWIIS010000028.1, forward strand.
GAACGCGTTAAGAAAACTCATAAACATTTGTATTTCTTAGAAATAATGTTTGCCTAGTAAATGAAACCAGACTAACAAGAATCAGAAATATGACCGTTTAATAAATACGAGTAGAAAATGAATTATTATTGCTCATTATTATTGCTCGTTATTGTTTCTGTTAATATAAGTTGTTGAGAGGTTTAATAATTGAACAGTTGAGGAAACAAAGCGGCCCGAGTGTTACGGCGAGTAGAAATTAATGACTGGTGTCGGCAGACAGTCGCGCCGCCGCGGGCGCAGCTCCCACGGTACCCGCTGTCGGTCCATTCAGACGCGATCAGTGCGCAAACAATCCCCACAACTTTGTACTTCTTCATTGTTTAAGAATTAAAACTTTACGTCTAACTATTTTGTCAATATTAACTGTAGAAGTTACATGTTCGTGCTGATCTTCTTAACAACCTTGGCTATTTATCACTGTGCTCGGTGGGAGGTGGACTGTATCAATAGTTTGCGGTAAACACCGGGAAAGAGTGAAAACCCCGCCTTAAATTAAACAACTGGTTAAAAAAGTCAAGAAAAACGAGAGGGCGGCTCGCTGCGAGACGGCGCGATGACAACTCAAAAAACAGAAACAAAAGACGAACTAAAAAGTAAACAGCTAGTTGCAGCCAGTACTGCAAGGAGTTCGGAATGCGTACGAGCCTCGCCCTCGTTGGTTAATTTATTAGTTTAATGAAATTAAAAATATTACAACAAAAATCAAAGGGTAAAAAATACAAAAGATAAAATAACAAAAACTAATTACATCGTTAACATCCCCCACCCCAGTGCGTCAGCACTCATTCCCGATAGCTATATACACAACTCGTGCTACCGGTCGTCGCAATATGCCCGACTTTGTTTGCACCTCGGTGACTCTGATGCGGCCGTCTTGGCCTGGCATCACCCTTCGAATTATGCCGCGTGGCCAAACGTTTCGTGGGGATGCGGGATCGACAATTAAAACGAGGTCACCCACTTGTAAGGGCCTCTGCTCCTGCTGCCACTTCTTTCGCGGACGCATGTCCGGCAGCACCTCCTTCACCCACCGTCGCCAGAATGAGTCAGCCAGTTGCTGAGCAATCCTCCACTGTTTGCGCAAGAATGTATCTGACTCATCAAAGGTGCCCATAGTCGGTAGGTTTGAGGATGAGCCAAGGAGAAAATGGTTGGGTGTTAATGACTCGTCAGTGTTCGGCTCAACGCTCACATGGGTGAGGGGCCGACTATTTACCATCACTTCAACCTCTGTCATGAGAGTTTGTAGAACAGCGTCTCGGGTTGCTCGCTCTTTCAGCACGACCTCCTGTGCGTTTTTCACGCAGCGGATGAGTCGCTCCCATGCCCCACCCCAATGTGGGCTGGCAGGGGGGGAAAACGTCCATGTAGTGGTCATGCTGTAACTCCGTACTCCGTCAGCTAAGAGTTTCTCATCTAATTCGGAGACACATTTCTTCAACTCCTTGTCGGCGCCTCTCAGATTAGTACCATTATCCGAGTAAAGGTGTCGCGGCCACCCGCGTCTCGCTGCCATTCGTCGGAGAGCCATTATGACGTCATCGGTGGTAAGGCTTCCTACGAGCTCAACATGTATAGCCCTCACAGTGAGACAGGTAAACAACACGCCGTACCTTTTTTCTCGGCGGCGTCCTATGGTCACTTCCATAGGTCCGAACAGGTCCACTCCAGTGTGGGTAAAGGGACGCTGATGATGCGCCAATCGTCCCTCAGGTAAGTCTCCCATTCGAGGAGGTCGAGGCTGTGCACGCCTGATTCTGCACAGCATGCATTTTGAAATAACATGTTTAACAGTAGGTCTAATACGTATAATCCAGTACTTCTGTTTCAGCTCATTTACCACCATCACCTGGTGGCCGTGGAACGCTCTTTGGTGATAATGCTTCACAATCAGCTGAGTAATGTGACTGCGACCATCTAGTATAACAGGTTGCTTAACATCTGGAGTTATTTCAGGAGCAGCGTTGATGCGGCCTCCACATCGCAGGACTCCGTGCTCATCTAGGTAGATAAGGTAAGTAGCTTACTCGAAGTAGGTAGTGCCGTAGACGCTTGAAGTAGCTTAATCTCTTTTCCAAATGATAAAGCTTGTGAGTGCTTTATTAGTAAGCGTTCAGCCCTGTCCATCACGTCATCATTCAGATTACAGGTGGAAGCTATCTGTTTTCTCTTATTGATGGCCTTGATAATGTTATCAACGAAGGTAAGTACTCGACTTGTTGTTCGTAGCAAGCGTAGCCATGAAGAGAAGCGTGAAGGTTCAGGTACAGGTAAGTTACAGGTTTCTATGGTGTTATCAATTACTGTTACACATTCTAATATCTCTTTGTTCGCAGGTTCAACGACATCTAGCGGCCAATATTCCGGATGCTTATACAAGAAGGTAGCTCCCCGTAGCCACTCATCTTGTAACACCGAGCAATCGTAGTTTTCTCGTGTGGCTATATCTGCTATGTTTAGCTTAGTCGGTACATAGCGCCATTCATGTATTCGAGTTAACTCGTCAATTTCTCCCAATCTATTGGCAATGTACATCTTGTAATTACGAGCGTTATTTTTGATCCAGTGGAGTACCGTCGTAGAGTCACTCCAAAACACTCTCCTTACAGCTTTCATCTTGTGCTCGTTAGTAATAGTCTCCGCGAGTCTAGATGCTAACACAGCGGCCTGTAGTTCGAGACGCGGTACTGTAATCGGCTTATTCCCCGCAACTCTGCATTTGCTAGCAATGAATGCCACACGTATGTTATCGTCGTGATCAATCCATCTCCAATAAGCCACAGTGCAGAATGCCTTAACAGACGCGTCACAGAATACATGCATCTCGAGTTCTCTATAACCATTTCTGTTCACAACAGTTTGGTTGAACGTCGTCGACGGCAGCGGCGTAGCACTGGTGTTGTCCGCTACGGGCGTAGCGCTGCTCGTAGCACTCGAAGGGTCGACGAGGTCATTAGCCGACAGCTGATGATTTGATGGTGAGGTACCCATTGACTCCAGTGTGAAGTAGCGTGGCACGTCGTCATGCAGCTCGTCGGTCGCGGAGACAACAACCGGCGCGACGTCCGACATGCACAACGTGGTGTGCTGAGCTTGTGTACTCGGTACCCTGCCGTGCAGGCACCAACCCAATGGTGTGCGGGTGGCGCACGGCTCGCCTGGCTTGCCTACCAGTGTCTCTAAAGGAAACAATAAATGGTAATTATCTTGCCCTAACAGTAAGTCGGGTTTTAGCGACGCAAAACACAGATCGTCTTTAATATCGCGTAAGTGGCCATAGGTCTCGCACTGAAAGTTCACTGACCTTTGTTCTGGCAAGCTCAGTTCGTTGACACTACGCGCACTTATATTAAACTTTTCACCGAGATTGTTAGACACGATTAAGTCCACTAGTTCTGCCGCACACACTAACTCGTTCTTGTCCCATGCGCCACGAACTCGCATGGTCTGTGTACGCCCGCGCAGACCGGCGCGCGCAGCCAACGACGCGCTGATCATTGAGACGTTGGAGCCGTCGTCAAGAAGTGCACTTGCACGGAATGCACCATTAGGTCCGTGAATCATTACAGGAACCACCTTCAACCGCACTGACCATTCGTTGCCGTTCGTCTTAACGTGAGTTACCACTTCAATTGGTTCACTACCAGATTGTGTCGCCGTGCTTGGGGCGACGACCTCTTCGGCGGTAGCGGTCGGCACGTAGTGCAGCAGGCGATGATGCGGTTGTCCGCATGCAGTGATGTCACACACGGCGGCGGGACACGTACTCTGGTGGTGCCGTGCAGATAGACATTTGAAGCATACTCTGCTGCGTTTCACGTAGCTCCAGCGAACTTTGCGCAAAGCTTTCTTGAATTTGCTGCAGTCGGGTAACGCATGCTTAGAAAGTTTGCAGAATCCACACAAATCACTGTTAACGTTATCATCGTAATTAAATAACACAGTTTGCGACTTTGGTTTACTTGTATGGTTAATATTGTTTTTAACTGTCCACGATTGAATGATATTCGGCAAATTTATATTACACTGTGTTACTTTTTGGGCTTCTAGGCTTAGGAATTCGGATAGTACTATAAACTTAGGTTTTGAATTTAGTTTGATAAGCGGAAAACTATAATCGGTCCACTTAGATATTAGCACTGTTGGTAATTTTGATAACACTGTCGACACCAGTGTCATGCCGTTTAGATACTCTTCACAGCCGATCGCAGAGACGGCTGCCACACAGTTTTGGATTTTGATAGCGAATGGGACAATGTCCTTCTGGTAGTCGTGAGCTATGGGGCGCAGCTTATTGATATCTTGTAATATTTTAGATATGATTACATCACTGTTTCCAAACTGTAGCTGCAGTGCAGACATCACGACATCAGGAGAGGTAGCGCCGATGAGTAGCGCTGTGACTGCTTCCTTAGCACGTCCGTGCAGACACTTCCTTAGTCGCCATAAGTTTTCTCGGTCGCTAAACTTGCAGACTTGAGAAGACTCTTCATACGCTTGCTTAAACTGTAGCCATTCAAGCGGGTCACCGTCAAACTTCGGTAAGTCTTTTGGCATAGTCAGTCGGTTAAGCAGCTTAGTTTCTGCCTGGTTGGCGTTGGTGGTTGCGGTGGCGGCGGCTAGGTCCTTAAGCGCACATGCCAGCATGTGCATAGTGCCGTCGTCAGTACCGCTCTGGTTTGGTTGCACGTTCCCGAGCTGAGATGGGCCGGCGTTATCCAAATGCTGCAGGACAGCGTCTTGCTGTTGTGCCGGGCGCAGCGCATCGTCGTGACAGCTAGTGACGCGCTGTGTCTTCACCCACTCCTCGATCCGAGACGCATTTTCCTCTTCACCAGGTTCACCATCAGCTAGCGACTGCGAGCCGCAGCTGTCCAGCTTCGCCAGGTCGGCAGCCAGCTTCTTTTCAATGAGTTCCATTTTCAGAAGCGCCTTTTGTTCCGCCGCCTCGAGTATCAATTGTGCCCTCCTCGCCTTCACCGAGGACCTCGCAGAAGGAGATTTTACCGATGGTCTTCTGCTTGCCTCAGACTTCTTTACATTAGTAGGCGGAGGATTTTCAGCCTCTTGTTCTCGGCGCGCCGCGCTTCGCGTGTTCACCATTTTTTTTTTCTCAGTTCGCGGTGTACGAAGTATCCAAGTTGCTGGAACGATCCGGCTCGAAGGACCAACGGATGTGCTCGGTGGGAGGTGGACTGTATCAATAGTTTGCGGTAAACACCGGGAAAGAGTGAAAACCCCGCCTTAAATTAAACAACTGGTTAAAAAAGTCAAGAAAAACGAGAGGGCGGCTCGCTGCGAGACGGCGCGATGACAACTCAAAAAACAGAAACAAAAGACGAACTAAAAAGTAAACAGCTAGTTGCAGCCAGTACTGCAAGGAGTTCGGAATGCGTACGAGCCTCGCCCTCGTTGGTTAATTTATTAGTTTAATGAAATTAAAAATATTACAACAAAAATCAAAGGGTAAAAAATACAAAAGATAAAATAACAAAAACTAATTACATCGTTAACAATCACATTGGCTTATTAGCCACAAAATTAAATTATTTTTGGAAATGTTAATATGACTTTTAGGATATATGTATCGCACGAGGATATATCCTAGTTATTTGTGTTCAACTCGTGATTTCCAGTGCGGCATGACCGAGTTTGTTTTCTCCTCGATATCACATAGTTTATAGTGTCTAGACGTAGCAAGAATATCTTACACATAAAGCCTCCCTGATTTGTATACAAAGTGTCTCTCGTAATTTTATACTTCTTATAGATCTAGTATTACCTAAAAGATCAGTGGGTAATATAAATTCTTTGTGAAACAATACCTCGGAGAACCCTTAGCGGAGGCAATATTCTTTATTTTATCTTAACCCTGTTAAGGAATAAGAAGATTTGGAACTAATAATATCATATTTCTTAGAAATCGCAAGGTATCGGAATTGAATCCTTACATTTTATAGTTCAAAGTTCAAATAAACGAAAGTAATGTTTGGAATTTAATAGTCCGCTATTTCAAATAGGACTACGCCGTTGCTACGCCGTAGCGGCCTTTGTAGCGATTGGTTGCTACGCGCTACGGAGCTACAGCAAATAACCAATTTCTGTGCAATGCGATCGATTTTCTTTAAGGTTCTGCTTTCATCTTGTATATTTTTTTAAATATTTCTGTCAAAGCACAATCAATTTGAATTCGTATCAGCATAAAGTTATTTTTACTTACAAATCAGTTATACTTATGTTTGAAGTCGCTAAGTAGATATTATATGAGAATAAAATAAAATTTATAACTCAGACAACGAACAAAGGTATATTTAAAAGTAGAGCGATTACGGGAGCGAGTGCAGCCCTCGGGGGCATTATATCGCGAGGAGCCGAAGCCTGTGCTTGATGTATCGGCGGCGCGACCAGCATACTGATGTGCCGGGAGGAGACATAACTCACGCTGATCAGCCCACACAGGACCAACGTAAGTGGACATCTTGACCTCGCAGCCTCCAGCACACTGCTCTAAAGAATATAACAGCTTCTAAGCCGAACCGATACACTTATATATACCTAGCAAATATTACGTACTTTATTGTAGGTACAATTCCAAATATTAATGTAAAAACGTCGAGAAATTCTTCTTTGATCGCCTCGTCAAACATAATGTGTTCCTAAATACAGTGATACGAGCCGTCTACCGTTACACACACACACACACACTCACACACTCTCTCACACACTCACACAACTGAATGTACAAATGTCGACTAGTTGAGGCACTGTATGTATGGCTAAGTATTGTTTGTTGAAACCCGAGCTAATATCGGAAAACACTCATTAATACGGGTATTCCTATATACTCCTACCTATATAGTTCCTGAATCGAAACTGCCTTCTGAGCTATTCCCATGTTACAAATTAATATCAATGGAACACAAATATAGCGAGTAATGAGTTCTAACGGACCATGGGATTAATTTTGGAATAGTTTTGTTATTCAGATTCTGTTTTAACAAAAAGTCCGTGTAGTGTAGTAAATTCGGTGGATTTATTTTAATGGCGAATCTAGCTAAATAGTGGAGTTAGTTGTGAATGCGTGGCACAGGTCGCGGCACTCAGTAAGGAGCCGCGTGTTTATTGGCCGCCATGCGTCAGCCGCGACATGTTATTGCCCGAGCGGCCGCGCGCCTCTTGGACGCCTGCCCGGTACGACCGATGCGACCGACGCGAGATCCTGACTGCGCGATTATAACGACGACGACACGCGCATAAGACGGTGGCTACATTTACAGCTATGCTAGCCCCCGTCTTATGTGTTTTGTTTATGACGTATGTACAATATACCAGTTGTACGAAAACGTCAGGTACCGTATAAGTACTATCCCTCATGTAACTTTTTAGTTCTAGTCAACTGTGTTTAACCACATAAGCGGTCTAGTAAGACATTTTTAACATGTAAATATTCTAGTAACAACATTAGTTGACCTACCCCAACCCCCGCACATTTCAGCCCTCAAGCGTTCAAAGTGCGATCATAACAACAATTTAACAAAATTCATTCCTCGCTAACGGAATCCCAGTCAACGGTAAAATTGTGAAATTTCATCAAACGACACTATGGATACAATATAAATTAATTCTATGAGCATTAACTCAGCTTTGATGATCACTTAAGGGTGTAAATACTTTATCAAGATTACACAAAATTGCCCAAACGATGAAATTGTTAAAAGCTTTTTACTCAGAATCTTTCGCTACTCTTATAATGTTATTAGTCACAAGTGTTTTTAAGCGTTTTTGTTGCTATTTTGTTTTATGTAAAGGCTTATATTTAATCATAATTAACTTGATATTACAGGACGTCTGTATACTATGAACCACATAATCGCAGTATGAGCAAAAACACGTCCATTACCCGCACCCCGCACCTCGCCGCAGACAGAACCGCGCGGCTGCACGAGTATGCACTCGCAGTTCGGCTATAAATTGTAAAGTTGCCAGACTGAGTGCTCCGGAGACGAGCCAACGTATTGTTGTTACTTGCACAACTGATGCAAATCAAAACTACTTACATACGTCGTGACTTCACTAATATCATGCTACTGGCGGAACCAGTAGTTTAACTACACTCTACTTAGCACAAAGATAAAAAGGAGCATATACCCTTCCTCGGCTTAGTGGTTCCTGAGATTTGCGCATTCAAACCGCATAAAAACTCTTCAGCTTTAAAATATTAGTACATGGATACTATAATGAAAGTATTTCTCAAGAAATCACTTTAAATTACGAAGTGTATAAGTAAATGGGGAATATATGGGAGCCGATATACCGGGAACACAAAATCCATGAAGCCATTCGCCGCTTATAAATTCTACATTGTTGGTAACATTCAATTTATCCCTCCATCGGGAAGTGTACGCTTATGCTCTATAAATTGCATTTATGAATTTCAGCTTCAGACCATATTACCTGTTGTACTTGCACGTTACAATCAATTCTGTGTAGTTACATTAAACACAAATAGAATTACAAATTAATCCATAAAGTATAAATTATTCCATCAACCCCTAATGAACGGAGCGTTATTCAAAATAAACTGAAAAGTATTTTAAAACTGGATGTAGAATATTAGCGTCGGCGCGGCGGCGAGTTAATCCGCGGCGACCACTCCTAAACCGATACTAAATAAATGAACTGTTCCCGTTACATAGCTTATCGGGAATTAATTCTCTGGTCAGCAATAAGGCTGGGCCGCTGTAATGGACTGTTGAATAATGAACAATACAGCACCGCTCACTCCCTGCTAATTGCTTGACAGATCAATTAGACAACTATTGGGTTAGCTCGTCTTAAGGGATTAACGATTCTTGGTGGCGCGACCGTCATGTCCTCACAATTGTATTAATTGCCGCGTGTACACAGACAGACAGACGGACTCGCTGGAACTGCAATGTTCCGGAACAGCGCTGAGACGACGAGCTGGGAGATGTTCCGGATCTTTTATATTTGTTCTGTTTGTTCGCGCACAGAATCACAAGTAGTATCGACGCGATGCTATTGTATTGCGCTGCAGTATTTGTTGCTCCCGCAGTATTGCTTCTAATGATTGAAATTGTATTAGCATTAATGAGAACCAGCTCGATTCCTTACAAATGTTCAAATATTTTACTTTGTTCAGTGGCGGACCGCAGTCATGCGCCATACAAGATTTCTGCAAAGAAAATAATTGGAAATTCTTGTGGCTTCCTTTCATGAAAATCGTTTACGATAAGTCACAAAGTAACGTTACGCTAGTACTCGCATCGTCCACCAGGGGGCGCGGGTGCTTGCTCGACCGGCCGGAAATTAAAGGCAAACACAAATAAAATTGCCACAAAGACGCAGTATCAACAAATATATCATCTATATAAACAAACTAGTAAATTAAACATCGCGACGACATTGTTCTGTGATCACGTCTCCCGGCGGTAACATTGTACACTTTCATAAACTTAATTGTTTTTATTTTTCATCAGGAGACGGCCCGCCTAGATCCCGGCGGTCGCGAGATAACAATAAACTGAATAATCATGTTGATAACAAGGGAAAACAAGTCATTTTCTTCTACATAGTTTGTAATTTAGCATTGTTAATTTGATTTTGTGGTTTGATTTCTTTTGTTAAATGAATAAGCTGGTGTTGCAGGTGATATCTAAGTGGGTCCTTTAGGAATCATTAATTAGCGATCGCACGTATGAGCGGGTAAGTTAAATGAGAAGTGTGTGTGGGTCCCCTGCGAGTCGGTCACGTGTGTCCGTGGCGCGGCGCAGTGGTGGCGGTGCCGAGCACACCGCGCTAATACTTGCGCAAACATAATCACACGCCGCCTCACGCCGACACCTATTGCACACACTCACACACACGCACACACATACAGCAACACACACATATCACTACTAATACGTGGACAGTTAACAGCAATTACCTACTTAGACATTGCACATTGGTTTTTACGTTTATAGTAAAGAATATTTTCAGTTTTAAGCTATTGTTTCAAAGTATAACAAGTAGGAGAATAATGTTGAAATATTAGTTTCAGCAGCTTCTCCGAACTCAAAGACTTATCTAGGAAGACACGAAGTCACTCTATCTCTTGTAACAAATGAAAATATTTAAGCAGAACTTCTGTAGAGATACGTTTTACTATAGCGAATAATACAACGAACTTCTCAAAAGAAATCTTTTCCTTGTTTTTTGTTTAAATTTAAAAGAGTGGTTCCTGCTGCTCCGTGGAATCTACATTGCAAACACCAGTCACTTGAATACTTGAATAAAAATATCTTCAATCTCAATTGTTAGTAATCTTTTCGGACTTTTATTTGCCTTTTCCCGGTCCCCGAGGGAAGCTTATTTACTTTTGATGAAGTTAATTCACTTACAAATGGAGTAATATTATTACAATCCTCGTCGACAAGTTGACACTATAGATTCAGTCTGTTCGTGAGCTTATCTAGATTGAAATAAAATAATGACAATATAGTCCAAGATAAAAAGTAAAGCGCGCCTAAATGTAGCCGTCGATACGATCTGTGTGCGATGAGCAACAGTGGGGAGCCAGCGGCCGCCGCGCTATCGGACGATATCTCCCGGCGCCGCCTACACGGAAACCTTGCACAAACAATACAACAACTAAATAGTTCCTCTTTCAGGCTTAATTAAGACAAGAGGCAAGTCTGGCGGGGCCGCGCTTAATTTACAACTTTTCTTTATTTCCCTTAATTAAAAAGTTGAAGCGTTTTCAATTAAAATTGAAAAAATCGCACAAGACGGGGCTGGACGCAACTTGGAGATTGAATCTGTTCTAGTATTTGTTGATACTTTGTTGAACAGTTGTTTCAGTTAGATTTAGCTGTTCAACTCGAAGGAATACTTAACAAGCAACTTTGTTCGCACCGGACAGTTGTCCTCACAAATGAGGAACAAAGACGATGGGAAGCGGAAACCTGACAGAAATGAGCAGCACGGTAACGTCCTTGTGAGCGATTAGTGTACATTAGGCCACATGCCGATGCAACAAGTTCAAACAGATTTCTGTCTCTGGATGAAAGTAACGACATATCACGAGCTGTGAGCAGATAAACAGTAAACAAATCCGAGTGCTCCGGGATTATAAACAAAACAACATTATTAGCTTACCGGTAATCGTTTTAGGGAACACAGCAAAGCTTTCAGAGCGACTTGCGATCGATTTGTACTCGCAGCAGCCGGAGACAGCTGCTTAAACTTTTATCGTCAGCTGTAACGCCGTCACGATTCCGCCAACTACATGAATTCCACATGCAGTCTATGTACGCAAGCGGAGAAACATAAGGTGCGTATAATTTATCAATGCGAATATTCATAACGTTTCATTTACAGGTTGATTTATGCGAAAATCAAAACTGTTAATCGATTTTTTGTGAAGTTAACATAATTATAACGATTCCATAGAGTTGACCTTTTTCATTGAATATTCAGAATATTGAATTAATTAATTCCAGTTAATAATAAATTATGTAGTATTATAAATTATGTATGTAATAACTAGTAAATTGCGCGTCATACATATATTGCAGTATAACCTTTGACCTCCGCATATTAACAAATACACAATTAACTGCACACATAATTAGTAAGTAGCTTCATGGTGTGTCGCGTCACGCCGAGCCTGCGAGCTCATCCGTCGAGATACGTCAGAGGGGACTGAGGCAGAGGCGACCTCCTCACACCAAACCTGATTACTGACCCCACACTCACTCTCTACTTATTAGCGAGGATCAAACACTCCTCCAATCCAGTTACGAGTGTTTAAAAGCGCCGCTAACAATGTTGTGGCCGCTCCACTATTTTTGGCTATCTGTGGTCATTACGACGAGGCGAGGTACGCAGCCTTTGTCTTCGTACATAACGGCTAATTAATGTTGAACACAGAGGGATATATATTTACGTACATAATTTTAATTGTTTGTGTAGGGATAGTGTATCAAAAGCTGTTCTAAAGTTAACATCAAACCTCGCTCACAATACCTAAACACACAAATGAATCGAAATCGTGTTTATATGGATGCTATTTGTAAGTTATTTTCCAGTCAACGATTAACATCCTTGAAATTAGAATCCTCGTTCCGTATGTTAGCGTCATATACAAAGCCTGTAACTCTGGGCAAGTAGCACGCAGTACCTATATGTTGCCAGTGGTAAAGTTGGCAGCTCTTGCTGGGTGTCGGCGCGACCTCAGAAGCTCATTACCGCGATACGTTACACAACTGCCGAGAGACACCTGCCTCTCGATAACCGTCCTTATCGGGAAATGTTCCTAATTACTTTACTCACACAATCGCTTCAACGTTATATGAGATCATTTTATATCCGGAATGTTATGCAAGCTCAATCGATGCAATTATTTTAAGAAAACATAAGTCAGTAGTATCACACGAATTAACAAGCTCATGTTTCAGTAGTTGCTCAAACCGCAAAAGTTTTCGTAGTTTTGACTACTTACCCTGTCAATGACAAAAATGTTAATTTGAATCACACGTTAACTGATAACAGTTATACCTAGCTGATGTTACGAGTACACAATTGGTACAGCACTCGTGCTTGCTATTGTTGCACAAATTGGCCAGGAGGCACCAGGTCAACACCAGTCTAATGGAAACGCGGGGTTACGCGCCCACTATACATGCAGATTGCAAACAAATTGAAAACGGGAAATTGTATGAAACTGCACAGTTAGATCATTTGACACTGGCGTTAGTGCGCGATGTCATACAATACTCAATCTGACAACAGATATACAACAAGCTTTTCGCTGAAACGACAAGTGTTTTGCCAGAAATTATTATCAGATACAAAGTCACACATGTACCGCGTTGTATAGTTTAACACAGAATTTTTGGTAAGTCTCAGACAAGTTATGTTAACCGCTCTCACAACAAGTATAATATTGATAACATATTAGGTAGCACGTCACCGTGAAGCTGTGTAGCACACATGAACTCTTGTATTATTCACACAAGGTAAGCAATATTAAAGTTTGCATAATGCCCAAACTTGAGTATCTAGCTGGAGCACCTCGTGAATACTAAACTTGGCACACTCCGCCCACTAATATCACAATAGAGCATAAAACAAGAGCGTCCCGCGGGACCGCGCGGAGCCGCGGAGCGCGCTGCGGCCGGTGGAGCGCCCATCGCGTTTTATTGTGCGCATAAAGCAATTTATAGCCGCGGTATCGCCGGGATCTCGCCGCGCGTGGGACGCGCTACAGCCGGCGAGCCGTCATATCTGCCGCGTGATGCGAATAATTCACCGCTGTAAGGAACCACTCGACTGCAGCCGACACCCCATTGCAATAAAACCTACTGTGAGGAAGATATTTGAATTTGGGGCTGTCTGTCGTTTGACGAGTTGCAAATATTCCAAGTTGGCCGTTATTGGAAGATATTGGCGCAGGAAGCAATATACCGTCGATCTCACGAATACCGTCAACTACGTTACTCAGGAACTACGATTTGCTACGAATAAATAAATTCCATGTTCCAGTTAATATTATGTCTCGCATGTATGACAAAGTAATGATATACGTATCTTCCAAGCTGATAGTTTTGGCAACAAACAGCAGCTTAGAAATCTATATATTTTTTATTACAAGTAATAGAAAAATATACAACGACTACGAAAGTAGCGCTTACTTTACATTTCATTTTGATATGTGTTCTGTATTTACCTCGATGGAGATAAGTGACTAACTTCATTTAATTATCGTTAGTGACTTATTGACTTTAATTTGTGAATATGGAAAGCGAATCTATTGGCCTAGCTACATACAAAGAGTATGAAAGTAGATTCCCCTACTCCCGTCAAAAATCAATCTAATTGCGGAATATTCCTAATTCTATGAAGTTTTTATGAGTTATTCAAATGGCAACATTACGCGATTATTTAAGCAGGCCATTAAAGCAGCAGTGTCTTCCTAAAACGATTTCACGTTAATTAAATAGGGCTGTTAGATAAAAGATAAACTAAGATATTCATTGCTTCCGACGCTTCACTTAATCGTCTTTCTGCTGTTATTACAGTTCTGTGGATCGTGGCGGTTTTATTTCACAAATGTATTTAAAGCAAATTACGTTCATCGTCAACTCATGTATGTACATAGCATATTGGAGTCGTCACAATCGTATCACATTGTATTTGACAAAACGTCAAGTACTTACCTAGCAGAGGTTTGTGTTGTCAAGTCGCGTATCACTCACACAGACACACTGCTCGCGTGTGTGTGTGACGTGGTGACGAGCGTGGCGTAATGTTCATTAAAATAATAATTAGTGTAGTTAGCTGAACTAGTTAGTGAAAGTTAGAGCTTGGCTCAAATTGCGCGCGTTACTGGCACGTTTTTAATTTAAACTGTCGCGCACTACAACTTCGTTGTTTTCTTTAAACTTAAGTGTTCTTAACTACGAGTTAGGAGTGGCTTCAGGCTTGTCGTGTAGCCAACGTTTACGCTCTATATGAAATCTTTTGGAAATACTAAGTACTTAGTAGCTTTCAAGTGTAAACAAATAATGGCGAATCAGAAAGCTTTGGGATAATACTTACACCTAAGTCATATGGGCTGATTTTCCCTAAAGAGCTATACTATACAGAAGGTACTGCTTAAACTTATGTCATAATGTGAATATAATCTCAAATGCATGATATTTTGCTTTAGACATACTTTGATAAAATCTACTAACTTAACATTAAAGCTTAGTTAGTGAAACTGAAAATCTCAATAAAGCCTGTCGAGTGTGAGTGAATTTTTAACGAAATGTCAGCAGGTTTACACCCGAAACGTGTAGGTACAGCTACGTGAAAGTCAGACGTTTCATAAACTATTACAAAGAAAAAGGACTCTCATTGCATTATGTTGAACGCATTTTTCTGTTCATTGTAAGTAGGAGTGGTAATAATGTCGCAGGTCTGTGCTCGCCTTTATTCGTTCGTCAAATAAAGGCGCTCCTGACTACAGCTTGCTTTGTGATTAAACGTTCTTCACTTTTTCTAAATTGACCTTTTGCATCAAGGGCGGTGTTCTAGAAAATTCCAGTTTTTCTCCTAAGTAATATTGTTAGCGAGGAACGGTCGATTCACTTTAGTTTTTCTCGTATTTCTCATTTCCATCATTCGTCTTGTTACTTTATTAGAGTGAGTTGTTGCGTCGTCATGTTGTAGCGCGTCGGCAACTGCTCGGGTTATCATCGCAACATTGGGATCAAGATGCATGTTACACACTCATTCACGGTAATCTGGTGCTTAAGGAAAACTGTTAATCAATTGAATGTGAATGTTGTTTACTTATAACTTTTTTCTACATACATGTTTGTGAACAAATCATGTGATTGAAACTCGTGCAGCTAATAATGAGCGCTCGACCAGTTCATATCATAAGCTGACAATTCCAATTTGTCAGAGCAAATAATATGAATGGCGAGCGATATTTTTCATTATTCCGCCGCACTATTATATTTAACGTTGGTAGTTAATCCATTTGGTAGGTTTTGGTCGTTAATTGAGCACTTATCTGCACAGATAGCCTCGATCTGAAGCTATTTATTTCAGCACTCGGCGTTCAATAAATCCTTAGTGCAATTTCCTCGCGACCACTAGTCCTGCGGGTGATAGAAACTTTGCACATAAAATTACTCGTGAAATTCCAAATCGTTCATTTTACCTACTTTTGAAAGTTTTATAAATCTTATTGAATTATGACTTTAAAGTGCTTAGCTACATTTTATTACTTTAGCATCTTTATACCTCTTCCACTTGGAAATTAGCCAAGTTAAATAGGCTGATGATGAAGTTAAAGAGATGGCGTGCTAATGCAGATTTTCCTGTTCAAATATTGATGAGTGAATTACACGTCAACAGCGTGTATGTAACCCATACTAGTTTAACAATATCAACTTCTGAAAGCGAACGTGAAACAAATTAATGCTGGTTGTAAGCTGCGCACACTGCGCTCACTATGTGAGCCGGGAGTTCGACCGGCGCGAGTCAATCAGCTCGCTGAATAAGGAATGCCGCAAACCGTGCGTTTGTGACCGAACCTGACGGACAGCAGTTCCACTCTATTAGTTGTACAAAGATACGTGGATACTGTGCGCTGTGTTTTATTGTTTTGGTATTTAGCAGATCTAATCGGATATAAAACCTATAGATGAACCACATGGAATATGCCAACAGCAAAATATAACACGGTGATAATAGTTATAATTTTCACCTGAATACTCTTCAGTGTAGATGTGACATTATATCTGCGTAGCCGGTACTCGTTGGTACTGGCGCTCGCTGGTTGAAACGTTTCTCGTGTCCTACAGACGCAGTCATCATTTTTATCACAAACTTAAAGTAAAGTATGATCGTACCCGTCAGCTCTCAGGCTTCGGATACTAATTACGATGTCAGATTACCTTTCAAAATTCCTTCCAAGTTTACTCAAGTTTTATTACTTTGATAATATTGATCTTTTTCTATACAAGTTTATTTCAAAACCAAAATGGCTTTAGACTTAAAATTCTGATCCCAGTGCGGCTACAACAGATTTACAAGTTGCTTTCAAGCTTAGATTGCTTGAAATACATTTGATGAAAATAAAATGTTGTATATTTAAGTGAGTTATAATTGAATATTTTTATTAGTTTTTCATGAAAACTTTATTGCGTTAAGTTTGAATGGGAGCTAGTGAATGGGGCGAGGGACAAAGGCGCGTGGAGCCCTGGAGCCCGGGTGAATACGTCTGGCTTTCAGCTTTAATATCGTGCCACGAGCCGCGTCCAATTAATCGTTTTAAAATACGTCTTTGAAATTATGCTTGCTAAGTAAGTAAATAGCAGCAGGTAACTACTTTACCTACATTGTGCAAAAAAAGTAAAATAGTAAAAATATTTTTGTTTGTTTTTTTTGGTAATGGATAAATTCAAAAACGACTGGACCGATTTTATAAATTTTTACACTGTAGGAAAACTACACTTTTCTATAAGAGTAACTTTGACTATATTGTATCCCGCTACGGGCAGTAGTATCCATGGGACGCGGGTGAAACCGCGGGAAAACGGCTATTAATAAGTATGAGTTTAACAAGGGCGTGCTCCAGACCCTAACACAACAGAGGTAAAGCAACAAGAGTGTGGTAATTACGAGATAATATTATGGCAGTACACACTACACGGCATCAGCGCAGCTCCGGCACAAGTTTATCATACGCAAACACCCGCCGCTGGCTTACTGCCTTATAGCTTCATTACCGAATAGTTTTTAGTTACGAAGCGTATGATGAAGTAGGTATGTATGGAATTCAGCTAAAGAGTAAATACCTAATATAAAAGAATATAAATACATATACATAAAATCTTTGATAATAGAAGGCACTAAAGGAGCTGTGAGTACAGAAATTGATTCAAACACATTTCATAAAACAGCACATAAGACTGCTCATGTCATATGTTATCTGAATATGAAAAAAGCAAAAAGATTAAATGAATGTTAGTAACGACCTCTGTGGGAAAAGGCATGAGCACACGAAATGACTTTAGAAGCAATGTTTTCCAGCAATGTTACTCAGCGCTCAGAATCTGTTCAAATATTAACTTGCTGCGTAGAAATAAAAAGCGTGAAAACAGTGATATATTGATTTTATTTACATAAAAAGTAGGTCCCAGTGGACCCAGTATTCACAACAACGCCAACTATAATACTGTGTATATTTGGGAAGCTAGTAAAGTTTTGGCACAATGTGCGCTAACGTTGACGAGTTAAATCAAAGCTTGTGAAGTGGGTCGTGTCGAGCGATACACAAGCCATCACGTTTGCGGCCATCTTTAAATCCGATGCGAAATTGCGGTACGTGACTCGCAGCGTCATGTGAGCAAGACTGCGACGCAATGATGCGACAAATTGCATGTCCTTCGCACTACTGAGCCACTAGCCACTGTAGCCACTGCTGGACACGACTGCCAAATATTATTGCCAGGCAGTCAAAAATTGTGTACCGTAATTTGCCACTTTAAGCATATTGGCCCATTAGTGTGTGCGTTATTTTAACCTCAGGTAATGTTAATCTTCCTTTTCTATTCATACAATGTGTAGGTTAGAAGAAGTGAGTTAAACTCCTTAGGAAGGGTGTCGGTAAGTGCACTACTCTCGCACCGCCTGAAATCTCTCGGCAGTTTTATTGACAACATAAAATTAGTTTAGTGCCATCACTGCGAACATCAAATCTTGCCTTCTGCTAGTGGACGGCGACTGCCTCCGTGACCTCCACTATCTACTAAGTTTCTGCTCTCCTAAGTACTCAGCAATAA
This sequence comes from Helicoverpa zea x Helicoverpa armigera, assembly GCA_033682625.1. Taxonomy (NCBI): domain Eukaryota; kingdom Metazoa; phylum Arthropoda; class Insecta; order Lepidoptera; family Noctuidae; genus Helicoverpa; species Helicoverpa zea x Helicoverpa armigera. The sequence continues at coordinate 13,426,657 of JAWIIS010000028.1, forward strand.
CATTTATCTTCAGTTTTATAAGTCCATCGAGGTAAACCCATGGAATTGTAGGATCAATATCTAAAGCTTGGTTAAGCTCGTTGTTTGCTATTTAGAATATTCAAAGTATCATCCCAATATAAATATGCTTTCAATTGTGGTTCTCAGTGAATGCATTATTTTCTCAAAAGTTTAGGCACTAGAGCTAGATCTCGTAAGCTGTGTAATTGTAGCTGCATGTCAGCAGCGGCTGAGCGGAGCACTAACGACAGTTTAACCGGCTCGTTGGCTTCAACAATTAGTTGTCGTCTGTAGGTAACTGTGCAAGTTCTTCATTCCTAATTAAAGTCGTTAATGTTCGGTCTCCACTTATCTGACATGTATGATATGTGAAACGTTATCAAGAGCCAAACAACCATTAGTGGTTGCTGGCGATGACGTTAATATTACACAACAAGCTATTATCCGATATGAACTATGAACAATGCCGTGCGACAATAATTAATAACAATTAACATGGGCTTGGCATTAATTACTTGCTCTGATTCGCCGTCATTAATCCCAATGTTAATTGGGAAGCGGGTAAGCAGAGACTGTAGCCGGAGCACGGTGTAATTGCTGCCAATATACCGACTGCGCGGAGTCGCGTCCGACCTATTAAATAGGTCGTATCCTTTACTGCCGTTTACGTAAGACGTAGAAGGCGTAGCGCTTAGTTAGCAAAAACGTAACTACCCTCATTCTGGGCAAATGCCAAATATTTCAAGACTGTGTGGCTCACAGTATTGTTCTACATCGGTACCAGCAGGTACCTCACTAACTAATCTTCCTACCGCTAAATTGCATATATTTTTTACAGCTAAAATCAATTTTCCAAATCTTTCGGTACCTACTCTACAACAATTTTCAATTATTCAAATTCACTCCTCCTAGGTAGTTACAATAAATTTATTGAAGCTAATCCTCTAATCTGTTTCCCATCAAGAACTTACGTGTTTACTGAAAAATTAAGATCACGCAGTCAATTAATGAATTAAGAGATTGACTCGTCCGTGGTTACGAGCTTACACTTTAGTTTCCGAAACTGTGCATACTACCCGCCTACAGCCACATTCAAATATATGCTCCTTTGCGAAATAAATTAGATGTTAAGTCGTGATTACTGGTTCTGAACTCAGGAATCTCTCTCCTCTGAGCAAAAGTACGTTGGTCAAGTAAAGTAGTAGAGTGCAAGTTTTACTGAAAAGCGATTACAAGCGGGTCCGACTGTTGCGAGCCTGTGATGGACGTGAGGGGACACATGGCCGCGCTTATCTCCCGCGGACAGCACGCATCGCTGCCCCTCTGACGGAGACACACTAGCCCCGCGCCCGGACCCACTCGCAGATAAACTTAACATTAAACATTCACGCGACTCGTCGCAACCTGTCTTAATAACTCGCAGAACGGTGACGGCAGAGCGATTTCCTAAATAATACATGTGACCCACCTCGCGCGGTGCCGGCTCTCCGAGGTAGCCTCGATGTATTATTCACTTGACACTAGCATTCCGCAAACATTCACCATAACACTATCACGTCACAGGTGCTCGGTCAGGGCGCGCGGTGGGAGCGGCGGGAGCGCGGCGCGTGCGTGCGGTGCGGCGAGTGCCGCGCGACTGCCGCGAGGCACGCCCGCGCGGCGCGCCCCGCCGGCCCACACGGTTTTTCTCCCGGCTCCTGAACACGGCCACGAGTTAATGTATTTAGCATTCGTCAAGGATTAACTCGCGATGTGTAACGGAATACATTAGCATGCCAAATGTTCATCTCAACTCTCGATGCAACTCTATGTAGGCAGGTACCTAATCAGTGCACCTGTGATTGACCAAATGTAGAGTGCTTTTGCGTTCGTAGAATGTTAAGAATGGCTAAATGGTATTTTTCCTTGGAAGCTTTTGGATTCCAAATACTTACCTATATAGAAAGAATAACAGTGGAGAATAAGGAGTTAGTGGAATGAGTAGCTGTAGGTAGGTACGTGCCTACTTGCAGCACAATTTATTCAGCGAAAGAGGCAGGAGGCAGGTAGGACCGCGGTAATGGCAAGAGGAAACTCGTTAGCCGGCAAACTTTCACCTTTAAAGTGTTTTATTATTCTTTACTAACTCATTGTAGTACCTGATGTGCCGCCGCGCCGCTGCCGCACGCACGCCGCGCTTCTCTGCGGCGCGACGCTGTTACGTGCCGCCAATTGCTCTTTAAAGTCAATCTCATCGAGTTGAAGTTATTACTCGTTTTCTGAAAGGAATTGCTCTTGCAATGGATCGCATTAGATAAGTTCGTGAGCTGCGCCATTTGAATTGCGAATTGCACGATGGCATTACTGTCCTTTGTCCGACATCAAAAGAAGTTTGCAGCTTCCGCGTTCGAACTAGGTGTTTTAGAATAATTTTCTTTTATTCAAATTTTCCATTTGGCAGTAGGAAAGGAAAGGCGTCTATCGCTTGCATCTGGCAGGGCTGGCAGCTCGCGCTGTTGACAATAAATTATAAAGCAACACGGGCGGCGCGGGCCAGCCCTAATGCTGTCCGCCACGCGCACCGGCACCGCGTGCACACTGCGCGTGTATGCGCGCTCCGGTTGTCCACACTTGTTTGGTATTATTTGAGAGAGATTCGCCATTTTCTCTGACCCTTCCTCTAGATTACATGGGTTGCGTTTTAAAATAAGAGCACAGCCACTTCGATTGAAGTGAGGAAAATGTTTCTGTCGAAACAGCAGCGTGGGCTCAACGACAGGGTTACAAAACATTTCACTAGATAACAGGACAATGTACAATATGTTGATACATAATGTGCCTCCGTCCACATTGGTCGCGTGTAGCACCGGTCTGGCACACTGGGCACACTGGGCGGGCTGGGCGGCGCTCATAAAGTGGCGAACACAATTGATGTGTTTAGGGCGATGTATCAGGTGCGGCACAAACACGCCTAAATCAACAGTGCCGCGCCGCGATAGTGTCGCGCTGGGCTCGGCCCTCCAGCGCGCGCCGACCACTGCTGACTCAGTGTTGACTACACTTTACATTTGTTCAAGCTATTCAGGTAGGCTATACTCGTTTTGCTGTAGCCAAAGGCCAGGCCAAGGGTCACTTTATATAAATTTTAAGGCCCTGTTTATTTTATGACTATGATTATAATAGAAAGCAAAATATTCCGCAAATCCGCACAAGTGTGCGCGTCCGTGCAAATTATGTAGTATTCCCGGTGGCACCGCAATAACAGTAAAATGCAACCGCCGCGTGCAGCCGTCCGGTCGTATCGGTCGTGTCCGTCGTGTCGGTCGTGTCGGTCGGATGCGTACATACGGCTTATTTACCGACCGGACTAGGCTAACATTCCGCAGTCTGATTGGCTTACGATAGACAGGAATAACTTTTATTACATAACAGAAAATTAACTTTTGATCAGAGTAACGATTTATAGCGGGTCGCTTTTCTGTTGAAATACTAAATAAATAGTCAGCTAACTTATATCCCTAACTGGATAAAATTATAAATTTAAAAAAACCCCCGACCCAAAAAAAATACGCAATAATTATGACAAAAGGTTAAAAACGCTAAACCCTATAAAAAGCAAAAAATAACTTTTAACACTAGGTAAACTAAATTTTGTCGTGTCGGGGGACCGCTCTAATTCATTACTTTAGATACGTTTTTTTTTTTTAAACGAATGTTGTAATTAGGTAGGTATCATTTGATTTATGTAAGTATTTATGAAGGTAGAAAGCGGTCCCCCGACACGTCAAAATTTGGTTTACCTAGTGTTAAAAGTTATTTTTTGCTTTTTATAGGGTTTAGCGTTTTTAACCTTTTGTCATAATTATTGCGTATTTTTTTTGGGTCGGGGGTTTTTTTAAATTTATAATTTAATTTTATTTCATGCTTTTTAAAGGAGCTCCTTAATTTTTCCTTCTTTCATTTAATTTATTTTATCTTAAGATGGGGTCGTTATACCTATGCGATCTCGGCCAAAGGAAGCTGTTTAACAATCCTCATGACAAACTGGCTCTGGGAGAATTGCTCAGATTGAGAAACAATAAAGATTAACCTTTGGGCATTCTAGATTTTCAGCAAAAATATAAATCGGTTTATCCGTTTCATTCCGGCATTCCAGGGTTTCATCCGCCACATCCCATTTCCAGCATCAGGTTCTCGTCAATCAGAAACATGAAGAGAACTCGTCAAGACAAATTCAACGAGCCCAAACTCGATGGGTTTACTAAAAGGCAGTTCAGGGTTACGTCTCCTATCTTCGTGCCCTAACAGCAGACCAGCTCAGTGGTTCCGAAAGACATTAGTGTTTCAAATTTCAGATCCCACATATACTTGCAAGTAAACTGAGCGTGTAACATTCCTATCACATCTAGCAAACGAGCTGATGACCTTGAAGACCTGAACCGATTTCCACCAAACCTAGCTAAGAACACTCCCGACTGGCATACCTTTTAAACAAAAAAAACCGCATTACAATCGGATCATCCGTTTGGGAGCTACGATGCCACATACACACACACACACACACACACACACACACACAGACACGTCAAACTTATAACACCCCGTCGTTTTAGCGTCGGGGGTTAAAAATAGTGGCTAATCCAGCCAACATGGCTGGTAGGTAAGTGCCTACGTACATCGCAAAAGTCAATAAATTAAGGTCTTAGGCAAAAAGCAAATCCCGATTCAAGTGGCAGTCTAAGTCATCCGAATATGATTAATATTGGGGCGAGTTCAGAACGGCGGGCGTCGCTTATCGCGCTCGTAAATTAATATCGGCTGGGCGACACGTTTGCGGCCGAGCGACGCGACGGCTCCGCTTAAGCCGCACGTATCGACTACGGCTTACGCTATATTATGCACCGAATGGCAGCTCCTAACATTGCAGGATCACTAGAGGGTACAAGAGTTTAGGTCGAAGAGTTAACTTTTAAGTTTATACTTAAAAAGACTCAGTTGTACAAAAAACGCTTCAGAACTTTAAACTCGCCGGCTCCCTCATAAACTGGCCAATACTATTGGAAATGGTCATGCAATGATATTGACTTCTCTGTTTCATTCTTATGGCATTATTTTGGGATACCTTGTCACAACTTCTGCGCACGTTCACAGTAGTCGCGGGTTCAATTCGGTTCGTTTGCATAGTGATAATACTTTCGTCCTACAGCTGACTGAAAGAAATTAAAGAACAATCGCCATAGCTGACAATCGGTCTGGATGCCGTTGTTAGATATTAATAATTATTTTAGCAGTAGAGCTTAATAACGTCGTCATCTAAATCCTGTCAGGGCTAGTTTGCTTAGAGGGCATTTTTGAGTATATTTGCAACAAACGAGAAGCAGCAGGTCGATGGTAACGGCATTAGAGGCGCGCGTCGCTGTCACTACTCGACACAATTACATTAACACCGGCGAGGTGGCACAACAGACATTATCGCCATGTTTACAAGGACGCTGTAATCGCTTACAATATTTACAATCCGCAGATGAAACGAGGAAAATACATCACAGAGCAAATTGATGAGGATAACATGTATCACGCACAATTATGCATAACAATACCAATTGACTGGTAAATCCACGGTATTTATGCCTGGTATATATATTTTTTCCCACATTCAAGCCTGATATTCCTGGCTCCAATTTTTGTGGCTCGTAAAGAATGAGCACACATATCTGTACCGAGATAATTATAATTAGTCATGAGTAACACATATATAAGGGCGGGTGACCACCGCGAGTATCTGCGGACGTGTACACATGTAGAACATAGCTCATGTAAATAATTCACGCGCCGCGACCACAGCGCAGCGGTCACAGTAACTAAACTGTGAACAGCTTTGTGATCACGCTCGTCTGCTTAGGTACTGTCTAAACGTATTCAATACTGCAATTAACTGTGACCATATCGGGCCGCGTTATTGGTGGAGTGCCGCGTTAATTAATATTGCCACCAGTCGACTCGTCGATGTAAATAATTATTTAAGTGTAATTGACTAAAAAGTAAAAACTTGACTAAAATATTTAAGTTTTTTTTTTGTTCTAAACGTTACTAGTGAATATTTACTATCCATCCGCTATTGAGTATTTGAGATGCTTTGCCGGTAAGGTGACAGTCAAGGTGCAAATATTAGTGTTACTGTAAGGGCTGTACTATGTAAGAGAGATGTGTGCGGAGCCGAACCCTATCGTAACAATTATCCGGCGCCATCGCGCTCGTCATTACGGACACATAAGCAGTTACCCTGAGCACTAACTGATACGTAACGGTGGAGCGACGTGCTACACCACAACCCAGCCTGATTACCTGCCCAATATCTTGTTACTATGCTATACTAATAATAATTGATGGCTTTATTACTGTGGAAAAAAATATTCTAATGGAGCTGTAGATCCCTGCTAAGCCAATCAGACAGTGATCTGTGATGGATTTAAGACTCGCTATAAAAAGCTGAGTAAAATGAGACAGATCATCCTCTAAATATATTTCGGGAACGTTTAATTCAATCATGTCGGACTAGAACACAAGCAATATAAAAATGTAATATAGCTAAAAAAAGTATTTTGTAGTAGAACTCATCAATCTTAGTCAGTCCGTGTTTCAAAATAAACATTTAATTTTAACATTATTTTCTAATATAAGATGGAAATGAGACTTTTTTGAGCTGGAATACTAAAGTAATCAGTGTAGAGTGTCATGAGTGCGAGCGTGCTTCGGACTGGATTTCAAACTGTCGCAGTGAGTTTGTCGGTGAGCAGCGGCGCGGCCGGAGATAATGCATGCGCACAGATTACGATGTCCGGACCTGTCACCGTAAAGCAATCGGACGCAGGCGCACGTCACGCCGCGTTACATAAAAATGTGCGGACACTAGTGTACTCCTCGTGCGGCCCTCGTGTGCCCTCGTACGACCCTCGTGCGACCCTCGTGCGCACACAGCTGCGATTGCCAGCTGTAAGGCACGACACACACAAAATTAGTAAGCCCACAACGAGAGCCCAATTTATGATGGTTTATGCATGATTTAAGACAGGACTACTTAGATAAAGCACCTACATAGTTTCAGAATGGTATTGTAGAATGTAGAATTGAGCTTTCATCAACTATGTAGTTATCGCCATGTCAAGGTCTAAAAATCAAAATTATACAATAATAGCAGAACGGTATGTATATGAGTTAATACTTATGTAAGTTGACTTGTAGATAGATTCACATTTTAACGCAATTTGCCACTTCAATAAGTTTGTTGAATCTTTTCCAATTAAAAAAGAAGTATTCATGCGTTTAAAAAGAAGAAAAATGTGTTGAACGGCAAGCTCAACTCGATAGGAAAATTTATTAGAAAAAGTGTGGAGAGGTTCGGTCGTCCGCAGCATTCCTTAGCGGCGCCTCGGCGCGTCGCCTCCGTCCGGCCATTTGCATAAAGTAATAGCAGCCGAGCTCTCCGCTCCACCGACGCGCCACCGACGCGTTGCCCGCGTGCGTCCGACGTGTGCCGCCTCTTACTCTCTATTACCTCCCGAACTCCACTGTCAATTGCTGTATTACAAACTGATATTTGCAAATTGATTTAATTCAAATAGATTATAATAATGAGCAGTAAGTAGGTAGGTAGATCACATAGCACATAACGGCAATATACATACATAAGGTCCAATGTAGAGAACATTGAACAAGGGTCTAAAAACATAGGTAGAATATTTTCAATTCAATTCGGCAAACGATCTTCGAATACGATACGCATAAAATTGAATTCAATACGTCTACGAGCACCGAAGCCGCAGCATCAGTCATGGTTTATCCATCTCCACATCAGATCCATTACTCGGTCGTCATCTCTCACCTCGCAGTCCCCGCCAGCTGGAACTAATATCTCGATACAGACATTTACCTACCCCCGTCCCTCCCGTCCCTGCCATCCCTGCCCGTCCCTATCGTCCCTGCCCGTCCCTGCCCGTCCCTGCCCGGGAAATAGTCCCGCAGATTTATAGCGCCGCACTTTGTAGCGGAAATAAAATTGTCCATGGTGTTCCGAAATCGTAAGATGTGACAATTTTATGTCTAAAGTAATCGTCGGCCGGAGTATAATAGATGTTTATGTGGGCTGCATAAAACTCTATGGCTTTTATGAAACTGTCTGCTGCCGCAGCCCTGACGTATTAATATAGTAATTTGAGAAACGAAAACATTGAATTTGGTTAACAGGTTTCAATGTTTGCGTTTCCGGGCATATTTGTATGTATGTAACGTACTCTCATTACAGGAACTAGCGATCAGCATTTCAAATGAGTGATGTGAGGTGTACACGCGCGAGCAGGATAAATACGAGTAGATTGGATTACAATTGATACGGCGCCGGATCTCGACATCGATACCGCTCATCTCACGTTTCGTAATTTATGAAGATATGGATATATACTAACAGTATGAAGTGGAAGTGATCCGACAGGCGTGTGTACTGACGGCCGGTTCACACATGTCTCCGTTTTACTGTTCCGTTTTATCGTGTACGTTTTTTTTTCGTCGATGGCGTATGTAGTTGTATGAGTGACTTCACACATGGCACAGTATTCTGTATACAGTAAAAAATATCGTTCCGTAAAAAAATTATATTCCGTTTTGTCATCGAATACTGGACGACGGAACAGTAAAAATATACGGATACGTAGAATTTTAACGGATAGATACTGTGTGCGTGGCGGGCGGTGTGTGCGAGGTGTAGGAGGGGGAGTGATGCGACACGACAGGTTTTGTTTTAATCAAACTGTAAGCACCCTATCTAGATCTTTGGGCCATAAGTGGATGCTGCCAATAACGTCAAATGTTCTTTCTCCGACGATAGTACCAATACAACACGACAACGTCCATCCTTGTAGAATAGCGGCGGTATACTGCGAGTTTTCTGTTCACACATCGCATCCAGTAATGACGGATTCGTTAAACGTTATACGGTGCCTATGTGTGAACAGCGCATAAAGGATGATGGGTAAAATTGGCCGGTATATCCAATGAAAACCATTCGCATATCAAATGATAGCTTATACCCTAAGCTTCATTTTTTGTTATGGGCAAAACCTTGTAAACCACCGGAGAACGAAGATATAACACCTGATAGCATAGGACAGCCCATGGACTGGAACGACTTAATTGCGTATGGGAGCGATGTTTAAGTGCATTATTATTGTCAATAATTGTCAGAACGAGTCACAGAAGGTGTCTGTACCCATATTTTCCAAGTTTATTAAAAAAAAAAGATTATTTAGCAGGTAGTATTTACAACGTATGGTGTACATATTCCGCCGTTCTGGTGAGTCCAACCGGCATAACCAATGAAAACCATTTGCATATCAAATGATAGCTTATACCCTAAGCTTCATTTTTTGTTATGGGCAAAACCTTGTAAACCACCGGAGAACGAAGATATGACACTTGATAGCATAGGACAGCCTATGGACTTGAAACACTTCATTTTGTATGGGAGCGATGTTTAAGTGCATTATATTATTGTCCATATTAGTCAGGACATATCACTCAAGTTGTCTGTGCCCATGTTTTCCAAGCTTATAAAAAAAAAGATTATTTAGCAGGAATTATTTACAACGTATGGTGTACGTATTCCGCCATTCCGGTGAGTCTAACCGGTATATCCAATAAAAACCATTCGCATATCAAATGATAGCTTATACCCTAAGCTTCATTTTTGTTATGGGCAAAACCTTGTGAACCACCGGAGAACGAAGATATAACACCTGATAGCATATAGGACAGCCCATGGACTTGAACCACTTCATTGCATATGGGAGGGATGTTTAAGTGCATTATTATGTCAGAACTAGTCACAGAAGGTGTCTGTGCCCATATTTTCCAAGTTTATTGAAAAAAAAAGATTGTTTAGCAGGTAGTATTTACAACGTATGGTGTACGTATTCCGCAATTACAGTGAGTCTAACCGGTATATATATCCAATCCCACCCAAAACAAAAATGTGAAAGACTGCCAAGTTCGATAATATGGGAATGCTTCGCCTATAAAAGAAGTGAGATCTGAATAAGTACCAAGTTCTATACACATTACACATACCTCAGTTAAAAATAGTTACTTTTTAATGATGTTACTTGGCAAGTTTTCATACACCTTGTTATAAACCTACTAAACGCAATGAATCAAGTATTTAATTTTCTATTGAAACTTGCCAAGTAATCATCATTAAAAAGTAACTATTTTTAACTGAGGTATGTGTAATGTGTATAGAACTTGGTACTTATTCAGATCTCACTTCTTTTATAGGCGAAGCATTCCCATATTATCGAACTTGGCAGTCTTTCACATTTTTGTTTTGGGTGGGATTTCATTTATTTTTGTAAGGTTGTTTGTTTTATTTTTTTCTTATGATGAAGTTAGTTAAAGAAATGTCTCATTTATACTATCTTTTAGATTTTTAATATGCACTATGTTTCTTACAAAGAAATGAACTAGATTAACTATGACTAGATTTACCAACTGACTGACATGACATGTTATCATATATTATGTTCGTGGATCAAAGTTACACATTCGTTATTTTCGAAAGTGATTCACACTTGGCCGTTTTCAGATTTTTACTTTACTTTGACTAAATACAAACCTTTGTACCATTCGAAGATATATTATATAAATATAGATAAATTTAGTTCGTTTTAGTTCCTTAGGGGTATAAATTTACACCGGGTATAAAACACCTTCATTATTTTGAAACCGACTCACACTTGGCCATTTTCAGATTTTTCCCTTTACCTTGACATAAAGACCTACCTCCATGCCAAATTTCAAGTCAATACGACCATTGGAAGTGGTCTAGGTTTTTGATGAGTGAGTCAGTGAATCAGTGAATCAGTGAATCAGTGAATAAGTGAATAAGTGAATAAGTGTATAGTAAAAATAGCGATTTTCTGACGTCAATATCTCAAGACCTACAATAGGTATATTAATGAAATTTTGTATTTTAGATAAGTGAGGGGGTCTCAACAGATACTAGAAATTTGATATGCGTTAATAAAATAGATTTTGAGTTACAGGGTGGTCGAATTTGGCCCGAAATGGTTCGTGTAATATAACCCACGGCCGGTGTGTCGCCTTTTTTGCTCGAACTTGGCGGACACACTGCCGTGTGTCTAGATAAAAACCATTTGCACATCAAATGATAGCTTATGTCATAAGCTTAACTTTTTGTTATGGGCAAAATATTGTAAACCACCGGAGAACGAAGATATGACACTTGATAGCAAAGCTTAACTCTTCCAAACTACGCAACGGATTTTGATGCGGTTTTTTAATATATTATTATATTCAAAGATAGAGTGATTGAAGAGGAAGGTTTGTATGTGTAATAACATCCGTTAAATAGTGAGGAAATACTGTTTTCCCGTGCGAAGTTGGGTTGGGTCGCTACTTTTCTAATAATTCGACAACCCCGTGCCGACTAACCTGGTGCCGCAGAACGAGGAAATGCTATCTCCAATAATGGAAATAATATACGGTGGTAGAAGTAAAAGTTTTTATGTTTTGTTTTGCTAATAAAACAATTATGCCTAGTTAAGACCGATTTTAATTGATAGTCTTTTAATTGATAGGCTTATTTAAATAAGTGATAAGTTGACGAAAATACATCATACAATGAATTCTTCTACTATGGATTCTATTTTAACAAAAAAAATGGTGCAAAAAGTATAACTATTTTGTGCCCGACTGTACTTATTTCCGGTAGATTCTTGACATGAACTGTTTTATTTCAGTAACTGTAGGGTATAAGCAATAATCTAATATACATTAGAACTTTATTGGTTATCAGGCCAGGGTTCATACAAAATTGCCCATCATCCTTTATGACGTATCCGTTAAAAACGTACCAGTAAAACGGACTCCCATGTGTGAACGGGCCGTGACGTCTCGTTTCTGCCACAACTTTACACTGGAATCAATAAAAACACGTCGCTCAGAGAAATATCTGTGCCTTTTCGCAGGCACCGAGCTAGCGCTGTCACTCACAGTATTGAGAATACAAAGAAACTGACAGAACCCAATTTAATATTACACTTTTACCTTGTCCACTTAGTATCTTGTACTACAACCGAATCCCTTCTAAGTAGATGGGGCTGTTTCAGTTTCGTAGTAGCGTGGCTATTCGTACATATAGTACAACATAATACTTTTCTATGAATATTCCAGAACGCTTCGCTGGGCCGATGTTGCCCGGTGTGAGCGTAGCTTTATCTAAAACAACAAAGTTGTGTGACACTGACACTGATCTGCTCTGAGAATGAGTGTGTCACTTCGCTAACAATAGTCCTTGTTTCTGACAAACACCAAATCTGTGGTAAAGTTTCTAAATATCAAATTACGACATGAACAATATCGTAGATGAATCTACAATTCCACAAAACATTTGTTTGCCATTAGAAACGTTGGTCGGTAAGTATATGAGATTGCCTAGAATTTAGAACATAGCCATCTAAACGCTTGTCGGAATTTCCATGTATGAAGTTTGGTTTGGTATCGCACAAACGGGCTCGATAGTGCGCACTAATCCGGAGCAATTCGTCTCGTCTGCAAAATGAGCCTTTATGAATAGCGGAGCACCCGACAGACTGCGCGCACGGGCGACTCGCTGCGATATAACGCTTGTTGCGTGCGTCTGTGAGTCGCGCGGCCACTCGCGTGTGGCGCGCCCTTTATGAATGGCAGAGTGCGTCACACACACCACCAGATCTAATTACCAACTACGCAGAATTACGACGTACTCGTTGCTCAGACTCCTATTATGCATATTTTTCTAAAATAGTAAGAACTTGCTAACTAAGTACGACAAAAGTAATCAAAGCCTGAATACTCTTCTCGTACGAAGTCTTTTAAAGAGCGATTAAGTAATAAGTAAAAGAGTGCACTTAGCCGACATGCAGTCTAGCGCATACACGTGATTAAAATTGCTCAGCGATTTGTATAAAGTAGATAATTCAAATTGTTCCGCACACTTAATCCACGTAATTGCGTGCTCCGCTTCAATTGTGATTTCCTTTGAGGCGGCACATCCCGCACATCCCGCCGGGCGCCTCTCGACCCTCACTCGCGCGCGGAGCGCCCCGCTCGCGCCGTCCACTCCGAGCGCTCGCACTCTGCGCGAATGCTCGCCTACTTGGCTGGGCTTCTGTTTGTGTGCAGTTACAAGGGCCATGCACTCAAGCACCTCACACTCGGTGCTACAAAAAAAATATTTGTGTAAAAGATGACGTTTGTGGCCACACATTATTCTCGTTACTGCATTTTTTATGACATAAACTGGCATAAAATTAGGTGAAAGCATTTTACTAATTAGGTACAAGGCGGGGTGGATGAGTCTCTTTCCAGGGTAAGTTCGCAGCATGCACAAATTGCAAATAACGCGAGTCCATAATCGCGGCACCTACGGCGCATACAATGTGGTGCAACTTGCTTGCTGCGTGGTGAGTGCGGGCGGCGCGGCGCCGGGTGGCGCGACTAGCGCGCACGTCGCAACTTGCCGGCTTGCCGACCGCTGCACACACACACACAAACCATTTTACTTGTAATTTTCATTATCCGCTTCCGCACGTATTGTTTCGCGACGAGGAAATTACACATTTTAATGATTCCACGAATATTCCACTGAAATAACAATGAAAAGGGAAATCTTCTGGGAAATGAGCCATTAAGATGTAAACGTATGGTTTCTTGCCTCGTTAATGATAATAACCAGTCAAGTGCATACCGAACGATTAAACGCTTATTAGTTTTAACAACAATCTGAGTGAAAGCAGTTGTAAGTATTTTATGTCAAGAAACACAAAGTTTAAGAGAGCAGAAAAGCACAAAGTGTAATTATTTTCAGCGCAAATGGTATGCACAAGAGGAATGGTTGAGTGTGTAGCACACTTGCTCTTCGTATCAGGCTGGCTGAGAGCCGTCACTTCGTATGGAAAAACGCGACGCTTATGCATGCAAAGAAAATACCCGGCGAGGCCAGCGCTGCACACTCTCTAACCAAATGAATACTTTGAATACTCTCCCCACTGACTGATGCTTAACATTTAGCTATATGAAGTTTTGTATATTGTATAAACATTTTGCAGGAATTTCCACAAGTTATTTAGATCATTGAATAGTGGCGGTCGCTGGCAGTGCTTCAAGCTGAGCAGTGTACATCAGTGGACAAGTCGCGGTACAAGCGCGATGTTCAACTACTCTCTGTATTGCGAGAAATATTTTAAAATAATGAAATTTCCGAGGCTAGTTTGAATAGTAAAGAGCGCATCGATGGGTACCGGCGCGGCGCTGCAGCGCTGTCTTCGCACACAGTGCAGCGAGTGCAGTCAGCCTCGCGAGGCCGCTGCAAGCGCTGTGCAAGCACTACTGCTGATGAGACGGACCGACTTCAAGCGCTTTGTACATTGTCCGCCGCGGACCTACTACGATAAGAATGGACGTAATGGAATTTTCACGGGTTTTCCTGCATTTAAATCATTCATCGAAACTAACAACATGTTGTTTTACTTGGATGAACAACTTGGCATCGCATTGCAAGTTGAAACACTTGATCAAACCGCGCCGTCAGTTAACTTGTCTAGAAATCAATCTTATGAGATAATCTAATCAGAGAGTAATATGAAGAGGCTTACCTATATATAAATGATTACCTCGGTAACGTCACACCGTATCCCGGTTAATTGCGTCGTCGTGACGCGTGACACATTGACAAACAATATGACACCACAGTATACACAGTACGCGTGTTGCGGGAATATGCCTCATCCATCGAGCAGTCGGCCGCGTTCTGAACAACTAGTGAAGTCAGACCAGCAGACGTCAGACAACTTCAACATTTGCTGATCATTTTTAATATTAGCTGTGCGATGTTCAAGACTGAGCGAAAACTGGCTGGGTATAACTTTTATTGTGTTGTTTTTAATTTTACATAATTTAGTATATGCTTTATTGAAAATTATAATCGTTATGTATGTAGCCTATGTTTACCAGTCTAGCACAAGTCCTAGATTTTTATTGATGTTTTATTAAGAGACTAACTACAAAAACAATTAAATTTTTACCACTTCTGTAAATCAGAAACAGTGGGATCTAACATTTGAAAGAATTGTATTCCGTCCGCAAGCTTATATATTCTGGTTTATATTCAAAAATGAGTAGCTGTTGTATTAACCCGGGGAGCTGAAATCGTAATTTAATATTGACGTTACCGTTATTTTGTTCAAAAATTCAGATGCTTTCAACGTAGTAGAAAGTTATTCTTATAAAAGTGCCTTTTCATCTTTATGGCAACATTTTTTAAGGAGGCACACCTCGTGTATTCTTATGAAATTTTCAGCAAGGATTTTATAATACAGTGTACATAGATAAGTAGGTAAGTAATAAGGTTTAGTAATAGGTGGTGCGTGGCAGTAAATATGGGGGAGGTATTATTCTTAGATAATGAAGGTATTGTGCGGAGCGGCGCGCGGTGGGAACACGCGTATTGCGGCGATAACGCGCGGATTGCGTGCCGCGTGGCCGGCACACGCGCCCGCCGCGCATCCACTCACTGTGTACCTTTCTGCAACTGAAGCTAGTTATTGTTAGTAAAAATATTTATCTTATCATATGATTTGTAACAACAGTTGAAATGTTTACTAGAACAAGACAAGACCCACTCAGGTCGCCTTCACTCCTAGAATAGCATTTTGTTTGCGGATTATTTAATTTCCAAATTAGTTTTCTCTGTGAAAACAATGGAAGCCCAACTTTAAAGATTTTCTTAGTGCAAACTGTAAGTCGGAGAGTTTGTGTTTAATACTTATTCAACAAATACAGACGGGAGTTATTTGTGTACCAGTCGGCTGTTGCTGGACGACGCTTGATAACAACTCGGGGTGAATTACACTGAAACTAAATATAAACAAAATATAATATGTAGTAACACTTTATACTATAATTATGTATTTTAGTTAAAACGTTAAAATTATTATAAAGTAATTGTGCCGATTATGAATACTTGAAATACCGGTTAACCTATTGAACCAACAATTTAACTGATTGCTATTGTTATGAGAGAGTATTCAAAAGACCGATAATTGAGTGTGATCGAGAGCAATGTTTCACGCGAATAAAGGCAAACATGTTGCATGGAATGAAGCATTTATTGAATACAAGCCGCGTGCACCGCACTCACAAACCTAATTAGTCGTCAAGTGGCGACACTTCACGTCAATACATTCATTGTGCAATTACTGTGACAAAATATTGAAATTACTGAAACTAAACATAATGTAAACATTCGGGAGTAGCAACATTAAGCTCCGAACACTAGCCCAGTATGGGCGCATGACTTTCCGCGAATATGTCTCGTTACGATAAAGGTGTCGTTTTTCAACATTAAGTTATATTAGTAACTCGAACCCAAAAAATAACTTTCCTACACTGCTACTGAGAAAATGAATGTCTTGAAAAAACTAACATAATTTAAGAACCTACGTTTTACATAAAAGCTATATTTGTTTGCGATCTGGTCAACCGCAGTTAAACAGGTTTTGCTTACCTGGCGAAAAATTACCCGAACAGATCTCCACAAGAGGGGTCAAGGGGTTCGTTGATATACATGATAACGTTGATATCGTCACGTGGACCTTCTATCTGCATTACCGCGCAAGTGGAGCTCTCGCCGGGACACAGCGACAGCTCGTAAATCATAATCTATTACACAAAGTGCTGTACTGGCCGCTACTGGCCGCTACTGGCCGCCACTGCCGCTGGTGAACTAGTGCCGCTAATCCAGCGACTCCGCCTTGTTCTAAATTACACAATACGTTTTAACTAAGCGGCTAATTGACTCGACTTAATCGTTGCTGGGATTTACAGTTGTTAATGTTTTGCTAAATTGCTAGTTTGTTGCTCTCTCCCACAATAGTGGTGTCGGGGCGCTTACATCGAAGTAGAGAATATAGAGCCGATTGCGACTTATGTTGTTTTGGGAGAATAAATACCCAATCTCTTTTACAATATTTATTTAAAAACAAAGTCAATGTAACAAACATATAATTCCTGTTCGATACCAGACAAGCTTTGGCTATACATGATCCGTTTTCATTTCACACACATTTCACTATAAAAGCTTCATGAAAGTATGGAATGTGCCGACGCAGCAGTTTTTTTATTTCACTTGTTTGAAAATTGCCAAACGAGTTTTTAGATAAAATTGAACGCCATCAACATTGTTGAAGGAACAGCGCGCAACCATGTTGATCTTGATAAATATATCGCAATTATTTATTTCAACAAACTTCAGTAATTTCGCGCACAAACCGCCATATTTTCATTATAATGTGAAAACAGACGTCCATCCGAAATAAAATTGTTTATTCCGTCTCACACAAACACCGGAGTTATAATGAAAATTCTTTCAAAATAGAACAAAATATAAGAACGCGTATTTATGCGGCGAACCAACAACATTTTATTCAGAAAACATTGCGTTGTATGAGCGCGTCTTTTGTGTGTGTGTGAGTAGTGATAGCTTCAGTTTTCATACGATATATTATTGTGTGTGTGAGCGCCTAGACTCCAGACATAACTCAAGAATTTAACATCATAAAGAACAGAAACTTATTTAAGCAAAATGGCATCCAGAGGTGTAAGATCAAAATGGACAAGGAAGGACGTGTGTGATGTAGGGACCAGGATTTATTGGTGTTTATCGAATCCATTGCATTGATGCGAACTTGCAATCTGTCGTTATAGTCATCAGCGCGATCTCCAAGCGCCACTGTCAGGTGTCAGTAGCCAGTGCGGCTGGCGGCGTTTTGTCGCCGATCCTATCTGGTGATGGATGTGCTGCTCTCGTGCCGCGCGGAACCGCGGTCACTCCGCGCGGAACCCGCCCTCACAATTAGCCGCACTTCCCGACACTCTTTTTACCTTTTGTCACGGCTCACGCTACTCCATACTCAAGTAAGTGTTTATTTAGCTGCGAGCGTGTTTAAGCTGTGCGTGACAACAAAACGCTTTCACGACAATCAACTCGACGGGAATTAAAACTGTTATTGTTAGAACAGCAGGCAGCGGCGAGCGGCTCTCAGGAACAAACTTTCTGTGTTGTTTAACAAATCAATATAACACTTTTACGAGCGCTGCTAATAAATTAAAGTAGGTTCACGTAGAAACCAATATTAGTGGCTAAAGTTTACGCCCGTGTGGTTTAATAAAACTGCGGCAACACTGTCTTACTCACCAGTGAGCAACAGTGAGCAACAGTAAGCAACAGTGAGCCACGACTTTTCCATTTACGTGGAATCAACGGTGAAGCTTTATTTTATTGCTAATAGTTCACAACTATCGTACAAAACTATTGTTGTGTCTTATAAGTTCCGTCCATTTTTATTTTTATTTTATAAGCATTCTTTTTTTCTTGCAAAGACCATTGTAAAATAAGCAGTTCAAATTAAAATATGCAAGTCTATTAACATACCAGTTCTATAAATACACGTAGATACCGTCTGCAAATGGTTTAAGTTTCTAGATAAGAGCTAAACTGCAGTTCTTAACAAGTGCAATGCTAACATAAAGAGTGCAGTGCAAGTTGCATTATAAATACAACAGCGGTAAGTCCTGTTCGACTGGTGTCCGTCCGGGGCTGCCGGGCAGGTCTCGCCGGAGCCCGGGAGCGCCTCCAGTAATTAATGGTCGCGTGGCACTGGGACCCGGGGGCGGAGGCACGCTTACTACACAGACACTACAAAAGGCCCACTTCGTAACTAACGCGGTTCGTCAACGTGACTGAGTTTCGAAAGGACCAGTCTTGATCGTATGCAGAATATGTGGGAAGGGTTAAATTGCAACAAGACATCATGTGTAGGTATCCTTGCATGGTTTTGCATTTATATCAATTTGTTACTTAGGATTACGATCGTATAAAGATTTTAAATTGAAGAACAGTCCTTTTGATGTTGTTGCGCTGCACGGAGATAGGGCGACATTATACTAAGACACCATTATTCCTTCAACTTTTAAACTACTCCGAATGAATTAGTTTTTAAATTGTTTAGTAGTGGAAATATTCGCAGCGTTCGTCTGGTGCTGAGCGCTGCTGCGACCAGTTAGTTTTAATGAAACCTTCAGTTGTTCATTAACGATGACACGTTTACTTACAAACAGGGACTTCAGCTCACTCTTATTTATCCTGCGAAAATTGTCCCGAATAGTTATTTCCTACAGTTTTATTATTTCTTGGTGATCGCACACCTCACGTATCCTTCAGTCGAGATAGAAGAAATATAAACGCATTTGTATTCTCTGCGGTGACACGATGTACCTCGGAATGGCACTCGAGCGCCCCCGGGACTAACTTACATACTTCTTTTCGAGCTGTGGATGTCAGCAGATCTGCGATTATCTGCGATTAGTGATTACTCCGACACGCTGGCTCCCAAGAGCGGTATACTTAGTCTGATGAGTCGAGCATTTTCTATAAACTTGAATGATGCCGGTTTAGTGCGAGTAAGATTTACTAATGATGATCATGCCCCCCGGGAGTGTTGCTGCCTGTCACGGGGTGTCCACGGGAGCGGCAGCAGTGTGCTACTGACGGACTGCGCTGATGGTCGCGTGCGGGCCGCAGTTACGCGCAGCTTCTCTGTTCACACGCGGTGAGTAAGCCATTGTTGCCGTGTACATTGTACAGGCTCAACCAAACGATGGAAGATAATGAACTGTAGCTGTGGACGCAATGGCCGCGGTTCACTTAATGCTATCCTATCTCATCATAACATACCATCCATCAAGTACGAGTATAATGGAGTGTGTGACCTGTCTGAGTATTTTTTTTATGATTTTTGGACTCCTGGTAAAATGCTTACAGAAATAGGTATAAGTGATCGAATTGTCATTTTGAAATTTAGCTGCCGAAAATAACCCTTACTTAAGCTGCTCTTAATCTTACTCGCCAGCAAGATTATCATTTAAAACTTTTCAGTGGTTATTTTAAAGTCATTATAAATTAAAGAGCAATTTAGAATAAAGGCAAGGTGTATAAATCTGTGCGGCCGACTTATCCGGCGCCCTGTGTAGGCCGCGCCTAATGCCGGCCGAGCACCCCCCCCCCCCGGCCCCGCGCTCGCCCTCGCTAATAAATAAACGATTTCAATTACAGAATGAGCTATATTTCGTGCGCTTTGATTCGCGACTTTAAGAAGATTTTGTATAAAGTTGAATGGCAAGTGGCCGAGTCAGCTCACGGTACAATAGCTCCTGATCTAGATATGGGTTTCAGTGTCGAGTGACCGATAGAAAATGGAAATTACTTAAAGCTAACTTAAAGTACGAGAATATAAAATACATACGCGGTCGAAATGAAAACCTTTCTCTTTTTTTAAGTCGGCTTAAAATAAACATTTCATATGATTTATGATTTATTTACAATGCATTGTTTATTACATTATAACTGTAGTAGGTAGGTACAATGTACATACTTTATTATTTTCTATATGTATATTTGGCCTGTAAATAAATTGTAATTTACCAGACGCAGTCGGGATATTCGACGAATTATAACGAAAATAATTGGCAGATATTGGACGAATTGTAATTACTTAATATTCGTTTTATCACTAGTATTTTGCACATATTTTGTTATGCAATTAAGTACCAACCGTTTACTTTTTAAATTAAGGATATATATATTTTTTTCAATCAAATAAGGTGTGAGAAAATGCGCACTTCTAAATCAGTGAATCGTAAACAGCTCATTCTGACCTCGATGAAAAACTTCTGAAAAGAAATTGAAAGATTGATTTTGAATATACTTTCCTCTCCATATAATTACGATAAAACATAGCACAAGTTGCGGCTCTACACGGGTTGACGCCTGACACGAGTTTAGCGCTAACTTCCTCCTCGTTACTGCAACACTGCTGCTGTTCATATATTCAACTTGTTACAGAAACTGGACAACAGCTATACATGGATTGAATCCAAATCGCAGCCAGTAGGTATTTCATTCCTCAGCTGAATAAATCATATACCGCTTATTTTATGAGAAACTTTTAAGAAAGCATTATTCAAACAGATGGGCCGGTGTTCATCGGACGGACTCTCTCCGTGAAGTTGGAATAATCAAACAATCACGAGGATTGAGCTTCCACTTTATTTACATTAGAGTTTCTTCACGTTCTCGGCGTATGTTCCGCGGGAGCTCTAGGTGAGCTTAAAGCTCTCGTTTGTACAACATTACGTATTTATTACTGGAACGTTCTATTTTAGGCGAGTGGTCGTTATTCTTGTGAACAAGTGGCACAGGAGTAATTGCGTCGAGAGCATTCATCGCTCGCCGTGAATGAGCCTCACAACTCGCTGTTTACATTATATAATAACATCAAACGGTACACAAACCACCCGCTTACTGCTAACTGTTATAGAAATAATCTTTAATTAGATTAATTATTTAGACTGCGAATATAAATAGCTAAAGAGAATTTGTTTTCAACGTTTACTTTAAACTAAATAAGCGTTTATTGGCGAACTGGGTCAGAGGTCAATAGTGCACGAGTGACCGGCTGTCCTGCTGGGGGTTGTGTGATCATATGCTATTGAAAACAAATTATTCTGTCATGAACCGACATACCATGGATACAGGTTACAACGCACCCTGCCTAGAAACGCATGTTGCGATTTTTCATATTATGTATTGTTCCCACAACCACGACATATCTACGAGGAATAAACTATGGTAATCTTATCATAGCTACTATACATAACACCGGTTTACCGCTTAATATTGGAATACAGTAGTGCGTGACTATCTACACGAACAACACATTACGGAAGAACATCAATATCTAACATAGCCCATTGTAAGGCATTCGTGAAGCGGCGCGTGTCGCGTGACGTCACAGGCTCGCGGCCGTCCGTGACGTCACCGCGCCTCGCGTCAGGAGCGCGACCTGTGGTGATTCCATTACCACCTGTGCGGGCCGATCTCTCGACTCGTTGACTTTCTCGAGCCGGCTGTACGAAACATAGCGGCTGATCAATAATTCAATTATTTGTATAAACAGTATATGAAAACTACTGAAGTTTGACTTATCTTCAGTATCATGAAACACACTTTCTCACAAAATATCTTAGCAGCATTCACCTCCAAAACGGGGTCAATCACCTTCAGCATTAGAAGGCTCCGTTTAGTTCATGTTACGATTGTACGCAGTGACTCTCAAAGGGAGAGCCCTTCAACTCTCAACCCGCACGAGTCGACACGAGTCATATACCGGGACCGCGGGTCGGGTTGCACCTCGGCAGATTGTTACCGACCTGACTCTTCACTATTAAATACTTTTAACGTGTTGATACTTTGTTCTCTGCATTCTGTCTTCGATTGATTGACTGATTATGTAGATACATGTAGTTACACGTGCTAAGTGCGTCAATTAAGCATTAGCATAGTTCCCTGCTTGACTGGCTAATGAACACATTAGAAGCTGATGTTATTGGAGATGCCTCATTATGTTTCACTGAAACGTGACTCCAAGTCGGAGGGTTAGGCTTTCCGCGACTACCAATGCCTTTGTATTTATGATTATGTTAATTGAAAGAAAGTTAGTTAAGCCATGACTGCACTATATGTACATGAAAGTGATACCATTTTTCTGCATCAATGTAAAGATCTATCAAAAATTGTGCAGTTCTTGAAATCAACTAAAACGAAATTACCATCGATTTAAATTGAATTTGATCGATTCTATTTATGTAGTTTAAAATATAGATATCCAACTAACTACTGTCGTTATTCGTTCGGAACTTAGGAATGTATGATGATAAACAGTAAATGGTAGACACGACGTAACTACATTCAAAATTGTTTGAATGAGACGGCTGCACAAGTTATGCATCTCTGGTAAGGTTGCAGGGATGCTGGTGCGCCGCTGTTATTGCTCGTGCACTACAACTGGTTGCATTTCCTCGCGGAAACAATTCAGATGCATTTCTTTAGCTGCAATCAGCGCTCGCCGGCACCACAATCAGGCGCCATTAATATTAATAACTATAACAAGCACGTTCAGGGCTCACACGTGACAGGATATTTTCCATATGCTAGTATTACATAATACAATGTGTCCCGGGGATAAGTGACCGCCCGAAATTTTTTGAATATTTGTACAAAATTAAGGATAATTTCCTTTATATTTGGGACTTACCGCCTTTGGTTTTTTTTAATGATTTTTTAAATTTTTTTAGTAAATACTGTGACGTGCTGCAGTTTTTTAAGATATTTCCTAAGTTTTTACATCTTTTTAAATTCTTTTTTCTTTATTGATCAAACATAACAAAAATGTAATGAAACATTTATTAGAAAAAGAAGAAAATAAAAATTCAAAGAAAATAACGCCTTTTTTTCAGTTTTTTTTAAATAAATGCCCCCTTAATATCACTTTATTTTAATTTATTAATAAACTACATGATATTTCCTACAATAGCTCAGAACAATGTTTGCTGCTATTTCAAACAAATGCAAAAATACAGTCAGTTGAAATTTGAAAAAAAAAAGCAAAGCCTGTTATTAACAGGCCTGACAATAAATTTTTTTTAATGATTTTTTTCAAAAATTTAAATGAAATTATCCTTAGTTTTGTACAAATATTCAAAAAATTTCGTTCGGTCACTTATCCCCGGGACACATTGTATATGTATTGTTATTTCTGAATAAAATAGATATTTGATGTATCTCATTTCCAAAGCATATATCTCTGTATGTTTAAGTACTGTTAACAGAATATGCCTACTACTACTTACAAAATTAAACAGCATTAATATTAAGTTATCGATTGATTTAATACACGAAATTATACCTCGACACATTGCAATACTTAAATCTGATGCATCAATTTGTAATCATGTAATTCACACCTGCACCTGGTATAGTTCGACTAGGAGAGCAGGCAGCCCTGGTCACACAGTATGTTATAATGCAGTTCGTACAATGTGCAGTAATGGCAGCCACGCGACGCAAATATTTGCTGCGTGATCACCACACCGTGACACTGACACGCTATCACTGCGTGCCATCGATACCGACACAGTTCTACCTCAAATGTTTTGTGCTTAGTTTAATAAAATTACGTAATAAATATAACTCGCTATTTCATATAATACAATAGGTAATCATTTTCTTGGCTTCTACGTAGGAAATCCTTTCTGTCTAGATGTCGTTTCTACCGAGATAGAACCCAAACAATCCCGTGGGTATCATTTGCTACGCTCACTGCTTCTTACTTCCAAAGTTCTTACCTACTCGTAGTTTAAATTCTTTATTGTTATTATATTAAGTTTATAGTAACAGTAAGTGAATTCAATAATGAAAGTTTATTTTTCTTAAAAGTTTTGATTGCATGATTAGCGTGACGTCATCGCGGCGTGTCTCCAGTACACAAGTTTGGCAAGTCATGCTCACGAGCTCTCACTGAACAATCTAGACACACGGCAGTGTGTCCGCCAAGTTCGAGCAGAAAAAGCGACACACCGGCCGTGGGTTATATTACACGAACCATTTCGGGCCGAATTCGACCCCCCTATAACTCAAAATCTATTTTATTTACGCATACCAAATTCCTAGTATCTGCTGAGACCCCCTCACTTATCTAAAATACAAAATTTCATTAATATACCTATTGTAGGTCTTGAGATATTGACGTCAGAAAATCGCTATTTTTACTATACATTCACTGACTGACTGACTGACTGACTCACTCATCAAAAACCTAGACCACTTCCAATGGTCGTATTGACTTGAAATTTGGCATGGAGGTAGGTCTTTATGTCAAGGTAAAGGAAAAATCTGAAAATGGCCAAGTGTGAGTCGGTTTCAAAATAATGAAGGTGTTTTATACCCGGTGTAAATTTATACCCCTAAGGAACTAAAACGAAATAAATTTATCTATATTTATATAATATATCTTCGAATGGTCGTACCGATCTGAAATTCGTTACAAAGGTTTGTATTAAGTCAAAGTAAAGTAAAAATCTGATCTGAAAACGACCAAATGTGCGTCAGTTTCGAAAATAACGAATGTGTAACTTTGATCCACGAACATAATATATGATAACATGTCATGTCAGTCAGTTGGTAAATCTAGTCCATTTAGTTAATCTAGTTCATTTCTTTGTAAGAAGCATAAATCTGAAAGATAGTATAAATGAGACATTTCCTTAACTAACTTAATCATAAGAAAAAAAAAAATAATCAACCTTACAAAAATAAATGAAATCCCACCCAAAACAATAATGTGAAAGACTGCCAAGTTCGATAATATGGGAATGCTTCGCCTATAAAAGAAGTGAGATCTGAATAAGTACCAAGTTCCATAGTTACATATACCTCAGTTCAAAATAGTTACTTTTTAATGATGTTACTTGGCAAGTTTTAATAGTAAATTAAATACTTGATTCATTGCGTTCAGTAGGTTTATAACAAGGAAGGTGTGTGAAAACTTGCCAAGTAGCATCATTAAAAAGTAACTATTTTGAACTGAGGTATATGTAACTATGGAACTTGGTACTTATTCAGATCTCACTTCTTTTATAGGCGAAGCATTCCCATATTATCGAACTTGGCAGTCTTTCACATTATTGTTTTGGGTGGTAAGTTTGTACACGACGTCGATAGTTTATAAACTCTTTTGAAGTTAAAGCGGTGGTTGAGCTCCGCTTCATGAGTTTAATTGCAGCTTTATTTAAAGCCAACAGTAAAAGCCGCGAATCATAAATTGTTTAATATTTTATGCGCATATTATCGGTCGCAATAAACATATACCAGAGGCTCGGAATAAAAAACTCATTGGCAGAATGATAGCGAGCATTTAAATGGCACATCGGCGTCACGCAGTAAATTGGTCGGCATTACGCGTGACGTATCGACACGCGCGTCGGACTGACTGTCGCGAGTACACACGCGCGACTCTAGGCTATTCATGTATTAAGTGAACGAACCTACAAAATGTTTATTTTATAAGAAACACATTTGAACTTGTATCTAGATCAGACGATAACCCGAATGGTTGTAATGATAATGTTGTGATCACTAATCAGTGGTGACTGCCGCTGGTGATGGTGACTTGGTCTCCGCCGCGTCACCGCTATCGTCCGCGCGACACGCGCGACACGTGCGATACGCGCGACACGCGCGACTCGGTCACGGCTTTAGCTCGGGTTAATGTACGCAACGACCGGCCAATGTATCGCAGATATGAAGCCATAAAATTGAAAGCGTGTCTGTTTGCTGAGAGCGACCTGCACTCAGAGACACAGAAGGCTCACTGGTACCGCAGAATGAAACTCCAGGAACGAATTAATTAGCACTTGAAATAACGAAGTATTTTAGATAAAACGGCATCTCTGTTCCATATACTAATTCTGAACTGCTTAATAACAAATACATATAACTTCATTATGTTGTAGTTTGCAGTAATTGCAGTACATGCAGGTTTTTTTATATAATAAGAAGCTATGTTAGAACATAATCATTCTTGACAGTCGGGTAAAGTAGATACATTTGCCAACTCACAATGATACTTCTGCACGAATGCCGTTGTGTTGGATATACTTGTCACGATTACTTCTGATATTTGTTGTGTGTGACGCACCGTGCCGTGACGCACCGCGTCGTGACGTAACGTGCCGTATCGCAACGCGCCGCGCCGAGTCGACCGGCACAACTTTGTTACACTCCCAACTGCTGTTTTACTTTTAATGAAACCCGATGGCAGACAATTTATCATAATGTTTTCATGATTGGCACATAGCGACGGTGACAACATTCATATAAATACACATCCTTCGTTACAATTTTGATAATCTAACACAAAAATATATAGCGCTATAGTTTTATGAACTCTCTTGAGATATTAACTCATTGCGAAAGTTTAACAGATACGTTACTAAACTATAATAAACCTGAAAAGTTATGAAATATTGTTCATATCCAACTCCGGTGATCTTGTTGTTGTACTAACTCAACGATTACTGGAATAATACACGTGAGTCTCCAGCGAGGGTAATGTTCGCTTAATATACGCGACTAACGTATCCGAGTGCACATTATGCACAACTCCGACTATTCTTTAAATTGAAGTTCGCAGAGAAACTGCATAAAAACCCGCGGACGTTATCGCCGCGCAGCCATCAGCGCGGGCGCCGGGGGCGGGGGGCGCCGGGGGCGGGGCGAGGGAGGGGGGGGGGGGTGCCGGCTGATAAGGCAGATCGCTGCAGCTCGCGACGCTATCTGCTCCGCCGCGCAATGAGCCGGTGCATTGACGCTTAATTGCCCAAACTCGACATTCATGTTACATTTGTCGATATTAATTTCGTGAAACTAATAATAATCATCAGTGATTATCAATATATAAACGATGATGCAGAATCCGTGGCGGTCGCGTGGCGCGCACCAGTTGAGCGCAGCGGTACATATTCATGCGCATCACTTAGCGACGCATTATGCTACATGAATATGCATGCGCATGCCCCCCCCCCCCCCCTCTCCCCACCAACACGCTTTATAAATACCACATTATTATTTATGAGTCGCTAAATTTACTCACTCTTATTTGTGAAGTGGACAGACGAAGCCTCGAGTGTTCACACCTTAGCGACTGAATGTTAATGCGAGCCGGCGCCCGCGCTGCAGCGCTTTAATATTAATGTCATGCAAGTTGCTAACTTTACACCTCACGATAATGCTCACCTATATGCAATCTATTGCTACTCCGTATTTAGTACACGAACACATTAACCAGCAAAGATTAAGGAAAGTATTAGTGTGTTAGATACGTTCCTCGTTATGATAGGGTGTTATCTCCACATTAGCCGCGACTGTGCTCAAGCACTACTAACTACTCAGCTTTAAAAGTTCGCACTCATTATGTGCCGAGTGCCAAACATTAGGTAAAACTATCTATGCTTGCCAATTAACAGTTTTAGAATTAGAATAGAGTTTGGCTATATATCACTATTGCGTAGCAATAATGGTATCGTAGCAGCTACGTCGTAGTAAGTGCTACGGCGTAGTAATGAATGTTGGTGGAGGGTCAAGGATTTGTAGTGAGTGAGTGGTGCTGCAAGAATTGATGTCTAGTATATATTTCATGTAAATGTGGCGCGCACCTCAGCGGCGCCTGATCCCCTGACTGATGGCACTCCCTCCCCGCGCCGCTCCCCCGCTGTGCACACCGAGTGACGCCTTGTTGTTGTTCAATATTGTACCTACTGAGTTTACTTGGCCACTTTTAGAATAAAATAATGATAAACTAACTTGCTTCGCTTCATACAAAAGTGATTGTTCATTCCCTGCCTCATTTTATATTCTTACGGTATGGGAGCTCGTGGCGTGAGTCGTCTGTCGCCTCGTGAGCAGTGAGTGTGTCTGTCAGCGCGTGACGTGTGCGTTACTCGTCTGACTCCGCTGGGAACAGGTTACAGGATTTTCGGCTCAGGCACCGACAAAATTATTAGCAAAGCATGAATAAAGCGATTTTGTTTATTTTCCTCCGCGGAGGGCGGCTTGTTAATATTTGATGCTCCTTCATTTTTTACTAGCTGTACTAAACTCTGCGCATAAAATATTCATTTTTACGATCACCTTATTTTGACATTGAACAATAACTTTTATACAGCAAGTTGTTCACGAAGTAGCGCTTACCCGCACCGTGCGGTTATCCCCTCACTAGTTGACTAATGTAATGTCACTGCGATCACAGTAATGACAGTATCGCTCGGCGCGGCGGCTCGCGGTGCGGCACGGTGCGGCACGGCGAGGTGCGGTGCGGTGCGGTGCGGTGCGGTGCGGCGCGGTGCGGTGCGGGCTCGGGCTGCACTGTTTGTCCGCGCACCCTTTTGTCCGGCCGATGTTGGCCTTTGACGGGCGCTTGTGTCCCCGACAGCCTCTCAGATTAGCCTTTATCTGAAGCTCAACTCGTGGCGGGAATTAATAGCCTTTTACGACGAAGTTGCCGACTGTTGCAAAGTGTCAGCGTATTTTTTTTACATTAATAATAACATGAGGTTTTACGGGTAGATTATTGATAAAGTAATTTTGTTTGTAGCTTAATGAGCTTTTTTATTGAAATGAGGGTCTAATAAAGATATTTAAAATCTTGTTTTAGCATAATAAAAACTCGACGAGGGGCGGACAGCCGGCGGCGTCGCGGCAAGTTTATATTACGTCATTAATCTGCCTCCGGAGGTCGATGGAAATCTTATAAGCCTTGATCATCTTTGTCTGCGATATAACTAAACATTGTTTTAAAATTAATGATGACCAATAAACGTGTTTCCCAACTTTTCCATACTTTAGCATAGTGATCCACTCTGTGCGCATTATGCGCTCGCGCCGGCTCACAGACTATCCGCTTCGAAATAATCACAACTATCGTAATGTTTGTGAACGCAAAAGTTCGTCCGACGGTACTTTCAGTAAAGTATGACTAGTCTGTATATGTCTGTATATGTCTGTAGTGTTGGAAATGAAGAGTAAACATTTTAACAGATCTTCCGATTCATATATTTATTTCCGATTATAATTAAGCCTGAGCGTGTGAGCGTGTTTCACGTTCCCACTAATACAAACAAACAATAGCGACACGTGGTACAGCCAGCTTCACGCGGTACAGCAAATAATTAGGTAAATGTAATTAACACGAATCACATGAAGCGTAACCGATTACAGTAATTTGTAATTAAAATTAATAACATCGGCGTGACGCGCTATCAGGCCGCGGCTTATCGCGCGCGTCGCGATATCACGCGCCGCGGGGCGGGTTGCCGCGTCAGTGTGATCATTATCTAAAAATACTGAATTATTATAGGCCCTATATTTTTTTGATGGAGACATATTTTGCATTACAAATCATAGGTTATTTCAGTCGTTTCAACTGTGTGCTTTAAGTTACAGAAAAGATTTGATCCAAAGAAATACGCGTAGATCGTGGGTGAGAGTATTATACCCATAAAATTGTGATTGTAAGTTTCGATCGCTATTCCATAAGTACATATATGTGCCTGCTATGTGTGTATGTAGTGAGATGAATGTTTGTCAACACACAGCAGTATGACGACGCCGGTGAGTGGTGACGCTCCGCGCGTCGCCGACACGTCACCGGCGGCGTCAGGTAGCGAGTGACCTCACTGTCGCCTAACAAACAACCACAATATTCTATAGTGTCTACTGCCAGATCATCATATATTGTATCGATGTTATGGATATATTGGATCGTAAGCTGTTTTTCAACTTAAACTTATATCGAGTGTAACGGCGGCCACCAACGACACCTGTGCATGTGTGAGTAAGAGGGCACTACGGCCCGGGGCGGGGGTGAGGGGTGACACGTGCATCAGGGGGGGGGGGAGGACAACAATTAGGCGACATTCCGCCGCCTGCAATCTAAGTGGAATGCCTTTAGGAGAGCGAACGATTTATCGGCCGCAAGCGCTTTGTAGGCAAACCACCGGCGACCGTTTTATACCGCCTGTAGCCAGCCTTACTCGTCACAAGACTTCTGTGGCTAATACTAGTCACACGTAGAGCCGGACGCTGCCAGATCTTTCTAATTAGCTGAGTCGCATGCGCTTTGAAACTCTGCCCCACAATCAATAGTCAGCATTAGTTTGAATAAACTACGTATGTAAAATAAAGCAATAATAATACTCCTGCCTCTGCTCAGTTAATTTCACTAAGAGTACACTTTACTCTATTTGTCAATTAGAGTACACTTAACTTTTTTCTGTTCTTTATTTTTTAGCTTGTTGGTTGTGGCACTTAAGCCTGTGCCAACAAAGAGCTGGCGAAGTCAAAGTTCTGGAGTCACAAGCACACAACACAAACAGTTAGACAACAGGTACGCGGCGCGGCTCCAATAATTATGTTCAAAACTTTGCGCTGCACTAAGCGGTCACTCCACGCTACGCGGCGTGCTACGCTCGTAGCAACATGCTACGGCGTAGGCGCTACGTGTATTATGTTCTAGCTACGCTTTTGTAGTTGAAAGTTTATTTACGTGTGGCATTCATAAAAGTGTGTGCGTGTTTTATGTATGTACAATTGTACATATTACAGTGATAGATTTTGTAACTTGTCTGCTAAGTAGTGGCAAGCAGTACATATAGCTACCGTTTGAAATTCCCTCGTCATCCGTAAACATACACGAGTTGCTCGTCGTTTGTTTATTTAAACCCCGGAACGGACGCCATCGCCCACTATGAAAATAAAATAATCCTAAAATATGTATTATCCGAGCATGTTTTCATTAGAGCAAGGGCGAAGGGTCACATTAGTTAAATATTCATGCGCAGGCCTAAGCCGCTTTATATTAAAACTAGCGCGGCTGTCCGCACACTTGAGATTAAATTATTTGCCTTAATCTGTTCCGCGCGGAACGTCCGCGCCGACGTGACGACACTGACGAGGGTGGCATCACGAACATTGTGTACATTAGCGTGCATTATTTGTGTAACTCTCAAATATATAATTTTATTAGCAATATTTACGAGCGATGCGCCTGATAGTGCAGCATCAGATAGCGCGGTGCATGCTCTCGCGGGATTTATTATTCATTATAAATCAAACGAGATAAAATGCAAATCCACCGCGCGCGCCGCCCATCGCTCTCATACAAAAGCCTTTCATGCTGAGTACAAGACATTACTATGTATTCACAATTTTATTTGTTAAGTTTTAGTGATTGTTAATTAATGTCAATAAAGCCATATAATGTTCAACAAATAAGCAACAGTACAATTCGGTTCGCAAATGTTTATGCTCACGGATATTTCGTGAATAAGTGCAACTGCTTACTAATTCACACCATAACGCATAAGACTTAGCAAATATTGGGATTAACCCATTATTTATAACATCTGAGGACGTCTCTCTCACCTATCTACCAACCAGGAGGATTTGATAAATAAAGCCCACTACTTGATGTAATGTACCTGCAGCCTCACGAGCCGGGAGTACCCGGGCCGCACACTACAGGTACATACATGTTGCGTGTCCCGGCGCCACGCATGAGCTATGGCGCAATACATTACGTTTCATAAAAGGTTTCCCATCATTTGTTGCGGTTCGGTCGCGTGCCCGCGGGGGGCTCCCGGCCCGGGGGGAGGGGGGAGGGTGCACGGAACTAATTGAGCGATAACTCAGTTCCGCGGGGGTGCGGGGGGGGCACACCTGGACACAGTGGAGTGGACACCAGCGGAGTGCCGGCAGACAAGACAAACGGCTCGCACAGGTGACTGACGAGGAACTGTCTCCCTCACATTGTTGCCACAACAATATTTGTGAATTCTCTATCTATTGTACTCTCCACGCCTATTGTGAGGTTCCATTAATAAGTAAGAATTTTATCAAAATAAATGAACATTCTCTAACACAATTTCTAAAGGAATTTGAAATCAGTAATGAAGTAGCTTTACCGGATAAACTCTGCAAAATTAATCCTAAGAAACCAAAACTACATTAACAACAATTTGTCGACGACTACAAGAAATAGAATATAGCTATAAGAGTGGCCTCCTGCAATGGGCACTATACTCCCTTATTGTATTGTTATAAGGAATACCCCCGTGTGTACTACTCCAATACTTCCTTATGTACTCCCATCACACCTGATTCAATGTGTATGTTACAATCATATGTGATGTATGCGCCACAGTTGTCGAGCGCTGGATGTGTCCCCGTCGGGGAGTGAACCCGGGGGACATACTTAACGTAATTACATCGGTGACGTCACCGCCGCCTTACCCGCCATGCTCCTATGTACAACGTAATTGCTTTTTTGACCTTTCATTTATTTCCTATAATTGAAAAATTATTGACCTTTAATTGCCAACATTAATAACTAGACTTGTAAGACATAAAGGCAGATCAAAGTTTATTTCATGAATAAATACCTGGTATATCAATAGATGTTACTTGAACTTTATGTAAAAATCGACCTCTATACGTCCATTGTCAAAATGATAATGAGCCGTCATATGAGTGGGGTCGCACGAAGCACGTAGGTACCTGCGCGCACTGTGTGACGCGACGCTTCCAGTATGAAGTATGGCCGCGAGTATATCACCACACACGTGAAGCATCGGCCGCGTGCGAGGCCTGTGCGTGATGTCTCCGCTTATCGAGGTACATTCAGCGGAAATAAGAACAATGAAAGCGCTTACAAACAACAACAATGTAGTAATAATGTTCGTTTGTCGTGCGTTATGAAATACTTACGACGTCAGGCTTTTAGCTGTTTTTTAAGAAGCACACGACACATAAGTGCTCACTCGCGGCGGAGCACGAGGCACTCGCCGGCACTCCGGCGGTACAGCATAACAAGATGAGACAAGTGCAGGCCGCGGATAACTTGTAACTTGTTTACTTCTCAATGGAACAGTTAAAATAGCCGCTATTTTGTCGCTTTACAAGTTGTCCCGGCGACTCGCTAACTTGTTGCGACGCTCTGTAATACAGACATTACTATTCCTGAGCTTGTAATATCTTTTCGACTTCCTAGTTAGATAGTACAAGTATTCTAGCGTTATACTAGACACACACAGAGCTTGTGAATGACGTCGGGACGTCACGAACCACTTTAGTAAATAAAACTGTGAGATTAAGCTTCGCATACTGAATAAGATAATTCTTCAATTACAAAAGCTTAAAATACTCATTAAAACTTATTTTAATGTAAATGAAAACTTATTTTGAATTGAGTTGTTACTAAAACTTGGTCAGATAATTAGAAAATTCCATCGCGATAAATTATTACTTGAGCAAAATTACTTGTAGAATGTAGATGCTTTCATTGTCCAATTTCGGGTTAATTTATTCATTCTTGAATTCTTTAAATGAGATTTGAGCCTTCCAACATTCATAGAAAGTATTTCCCAAAAAGACTAGAACACATGACAAATTATTATATTGTTTTTAGGGAAAATACCCTTAAGTAGATGTTGATTCGCAAGAATAAAAGCAAGTTAGTGGACAGGCACAGAGTAAGCGTCAGTACTAACATCCCCCTCGCCTCCTCCCGTCAGGTCGATTGCTACATGAGTACGTCGTCGACTATCCTTCATATCCTCAAAATAATAATTTCCCTCTGTTGGTAAATTTAATGAAAGTGCTGAAATATTGAACGTGAGGTCGGCAGCCGGCCCCGGGCCTCACGCACACTCGCTCATGTCCAACAGTTATTGGAAATTATTTTGTAAGCTTTATTAATGTTCCAGATTTTTATAATAAAGAACCACGGAATCAAATCAGAGATTTTTTTATTACTGATAGTGTGATTTGTTTTATTAGTTAATGTAATTAAGTGCTCCATTCCATATTCGTTTGATAATCATTCGAGTGTCACCAGGATCGCGTACCAGCGACGCGCGGTGAGACTCGTCTCATAGAACCGACACACGACTGTTGAACACCCGCCGTATTACATTTTATGTCATTTTTTTGCGTATTTCGGACGGAATGCGGTCAATGGCGCCTCTTCGGACACAGAATACTTGTCTTATACAACGTTATCGCATCTATTCAACTCCGCCAATAACTGCGGAGGCCCATGGACTTAGATATAATGCAAAGAAGAGCGAGTGTCTGCTGTTCAAGGCAGGCACTAAAAGCTATGATGTACCACCTATTACACTTGTAGGGACTGCTTTAGAGTGGGTCACTTCTTTTAAATATCTGGGGCACTGGGTCACTGCTACGCAGACTGATAATAATGACATTGAAAGGGAACGTAGGGCGCTGTCAGTCAGGAGCAATATGTTGATCCGTAGGTTTGCAAAGTGCTCAAGGGATGTCAAGAATACTCTGTTCAGAGCGTACTGCACATCTCTCTACACTTGCAGCCTATGGGTCGACTATACGCAGAGGGCCTACAGCGCCTTACGAATCCAATTCAATAACGCATACAGGGCCCTAGTGAGATTGCCGCGACACTGCAGTGCATCAGGGATGTTTGCGGAGGCGCGTATTGATGACTTTCACGCTATCATCCGAAAGAGAATCGCATCCCTGATGTGTCGGGTGCGGGGCAGCGCTAACAGTCTTTTGAGGACTGTGGCAGATCGGACTGATGGCCTCATATTAAAACACTGGACAAAGACGCAAGTGTTGTCTACAAACCGTGCCCAGAAGTAGTGTTGAGTTGTGTAAGTTTTAATGAATTGTATTTTGTGTATTTGTTATGACATGATTATATAAAATTTTTAATTAATGTGTTGCCTAAATGTATGTGTTTATGTACTAATACTAGATTATAAGCTGTGTATGTCTTTACTAACAATAATGGATTGTTTTTATCTGAATTAAAATTGATTATTATTAATAGAATCTGTTTTCGTGTTTTTACTTTGTACGGCGATATCTTTTCGTGTAGTTCGTTGACAGAATTTGTTTTCCGCGCTGTGGTCGCTGACGCTGACACAATACCATAGATTAATAGACCAGTTGCTGGTACATACATCTGGTACAAGGTATACATACATGTTATACAACGGTTTTGCACAAGGCGTTACTTGAAAATTCCGAATTATGTCAATTTGTTTGTCACCAATTTTATAACTTAGTGCTAGCTGTGAGCCATTGCATCAGTGCAGTATTTTAACGAACATCTCGTACCTATATTATTTTCTATCTAAATAGGTATCTACGAGATTGCAGTTACAAGAGCTGCCCCATTCGTTATCGCTGTTACGAATGCAGTAGCATACCCGCCTCGTGCCTCGTGCCTCGTACCTCACGCCTCATGCCTCGTACAAAACTAGTTGAACATTCCGCGAGCAGGAACATACGGAACAGTAACTGATAAGTTACACACGCATGAGTACAGCCGCACGGAATGTACTAACATTATAGCAATATAACATTTGTACGCAGATACGTATGTTACACGCTATAGTTATATAACTTATAAATATGGTATTCTTACGTACAGTTGCACACTTTACGACTTGCGAAGGGCGCGGGGTGCGGGGTCCGTGTGGCGCGGGGGGGGGGGGCGGCATGTTTTACGACACCGATATAAACCTGCATCATAACAGCGGCCCCACACTCAACCCGATAATGAGATTACGTGTTCCTTTACACGCGCCTTACAAGCGATCACGATTGATGACATCACGCACATAAACTAGAATAATTTTGCCGAATGTCAGCTTTCTAATATCAAAATCAGGAAAAAGTTAAGAAAAGTCCACTACTGGCTGCCATACCCTGCACTGTTGAAAAATAATATATTGGAGTTAGAGCAATTAAGTGATTGAAATGACATTGTTAGCTAGAAGTTAGTTGAACTGGAAGAACACGTTTGTGTTAGGTATCGCACGTACATGCTCGCTACTCAGAAGTTGTATTTGTGTTCAGCTGTGAGCTGGCAATATGAATAGTTTCACCGCGTGTACTTCACTTTACAACTCACAACAATGTTTGAAACGGCTCACGTTATAGTTTCATAGTCCCGACACTCGTCACCCGACACCGGCTCACGGCGCGGGTGTCACGCGCTGTGTCGTGTCGCCGAGCAGCGAGCCCTCGCACGATCACCAGCATTGTGCATGAGTCAAGTGAGTGTCACAAAAGAGTGTCAACAAAAATTCGCCCTTAATATTTTCCAAACGTTGACGTAGACATTTATTTGTTACTTAGATCTTCAATACAAGACGCTGAAGCAGAGTAATATGGAGTTATTGTCGTATTAGAGCAATATAGAACAAAGTAGTAAATGATGTCGGGTGTGCGAGGTGAACGCCCCGCGCCATATATCCACATCTCGGTATCAGCGCCACTTCACTGTACCTCTTTGTGAGATAAGTGCCGGCGGTGGGTCGCCTTCACGCGACAATTAGCGAGTGAACATGATTGCAATCACGTGACACCACCACTGACCCACCAGCGAGCAGTCACCCCGCGTCGACGACTGGTGCCGCTACACCTGACACTGATAGCGATGCCGGATAACTAGCGGTTACGACGAGATACACTTTTTGCTCAGATAGCCTCCTACTACCGACATTCGTTTTAATGGGCCGATTAAAATGTTCATTGTGATGTAAAACAGGAATCCGCGGAGGTGAGGCGGCGCGCGGGGGACCACGAAAGATTGGAAAAACGCGGGTAATCAAAGAATTAATTGATTCGCGGCCGGCGGTCGGTACCTTTGTTCCTCGTTGTGGAATGCTCTTAAAAAAGGGGATTACGTTTGTTCCTGAGGGGTTTTTAAGAAATGAATTGTTTTATAATTGTTGCTGAGGAGAGCTGTTTGGAGAGCTGCGTTTGATCGCCCATTGGACGGAGAGAGGCGCGGGGGGCCCT
Source organism: Helicoverpa zea x Helicoverpa armigera (assembly GCA_033682625.1). NCBI lineage: Eukaryota > Metazoa > Arthropoda > Insecta > Lepidoptera > Noctuidae > Helicoverpa > Helicoverpa zea x Helicoverpa armigera. Next base: position 13,464,047 of record JAWIIS010000028.1, read on the forward strand.
TTGCATGTCGATATCAAGTTAATTGATTCTTGTATCAATACTCATTGTTCTTCTTTAGCTTCGGTCATTCTATGCTTTAAGATGATTCAAAGTAGCTATCTATTTGATAGTTTATTTAAAGTATATTTTTAATAGTGTGCTTAATAGATACTCATTCGCTAACCTGAAGATTTGTTCAGGGTCTATGAAGTGTCCTCGCTCACAGGCGTCGTGCTCGGGACACTTCGCGAGATCTTCGCTAAAGAATCCGTGAGAGATAGTCTGACGCTTCACTACGATAAGTTTGCATCGCATGTTGGGATATGGAAGTTGTGCGCTAATGTACATAAGTAACGTGTTGTTCGCAGCAGCGAGGCTACTAAACGCGCCAGTTAGTACGCGCTGTACGCGACGCGCGACAACTACCCTATAAACAGAACGTGACATCGCTCCGAAGCGATCAAAACTTGTGCTATGTTGAGACATCATGATTATACTTAAATAGTTAAGTGTGGTGACTTAAGTAATCAGAACTTAGTTGCATCATGAGTACAGCGCGTGTCGTGTGCGTGCGCAGTGCATGCGCGCGAGCGAGGGGCATTAAGCGAACAAAGCATTTGCCATCGAATAATTCACTCGGCGAACTAGCAGCGTTTAAGTGCCCTCCAGCCCCGGTCTAAGCTTTGTTTTCATACTTCCCGAGCAACTGACCAGGCGCATATTCAGAAATGTTTCTAACATGTATTGAAATAAGGTCCGAATTTGTTTGCTGGCAGTCGTGATTTACGTCTTTTATGGTCGTCAAAGGAATTTCTTCCGAATGTCTTCTATATATCTCGGCGGGTATAATCCGCTGTATTCGCGGGAAAAATCTCTATTGCACCGGGTACAGATGCATTTCCAGTGATTTTCCACTTTCACCCCCTCCCCCGGCCCCCGCACCCCGCGCCCCGCCCCCCTCGCCCGCGCCGCGAGATCTGCTCAGGTTGGGTGGTTAGGTTCTCACAGTTAAACTCTATCAGTTTTGTTACATTTACTGCTGGAGTACGTGAAGTCGTTTTCTTCGTCACAACTTGTTACTTTGCGCGCCGCCTGTAAGCACAGTTACTTACGTGTCCTATATGAGGTAGGTACTGCTATATCTGTAAACTATCGCACCCTTCACTCCGTATAACATAATTAATTCCATGTATATATCTATATCATGTAGCCATAAAACAATTAGTTGTAACTGATAAAGAAATTATGAAAATGATGTCATCCAAATAATATTCAACCGAGCTAACTGTGGTTGGTTATAGAGGTACATAATATTTGAAAGACATTACAGCCTTTAAAAATCACAAATCGAAAGCCAAAACAAAGATGTAGAACAATCCACTGTACAAGATCTGCTCCGTGTATTGTGTCGTTCATTGGGCATATTTGTCGAGTGAAGCTGCACTGTATTGTCGCGGCTGCACTTTTAGACCTGCTCAAATATGTGCATACAGCAGCGGCCGGGACTCGAACGCGCATTACTTGCAGCGCGCGATCAAAGCTCCGCTCATCTCACACACATACACAAGCCTGGGGATACAATGGATTATGTCTTAAGTTATTTCTAAGTTCATTAATCATTTACTAAATTAGATCAATTGTTGTGACAAAAATCCTATTGTGTCAACTTGATTGTAATCTCCACTGTATCTGTAACTTTTATTTTGAACTATTGAACTATACATATAAACAGCATTTTTATCTTAGTATTGTTTGTGAGAATTGTCTAAATATTTAATATGGCAGAACTCAGCCCCAACAACTTGTTGTGTGCGCGAGGCACCTGCGTCAACAACACGACGGCAGTAAAAATACGTTGCGTTGTGTCAGAAGCCGAAGGCTTTAGAGGAGTACGTGTCGGTCGCGGAGCACGCGCTTCAGTGGCGCACGCGCTGCAGAAGCACATCGCGTGCACGCCGCGTGCATATGTACGTGCGCGCTGCTGGGATACCTGCTGAGTTGTCCATTTTACGAAATCCCCAACATTCGTTACATTATACAGGTGTGTACTCACTCACATAAATTACATTTACCATTCTGCTATCCACTGTACCTGAAAATTTAAAACCCGCCCGGTTCCTACACTCTTTTATTATTTTAAGCCCAAATAAATTTCAAAGTAATTATACGAACTGCGGTCGTATGTTATTGTGTATTTTATACGTCATGCGCCGACGGTGGTTATTACTATTTATGGCTTGGACTTGTTCCAATTGTAGTGTTTTTTGTTTTGGTCACTTAGTTCCTGCCGCTGTGTGCACGGAACATGCACGCACAGGTGAACGCACTCTAGTGCTTTGATCTACGGCGTAGCAAAGTGCTACGAGCTACGATTACTGGCGTAGCACCGGAGTGGCGTAGGCTGGGAAAGCGATAGTCATTTGTTGGTTGAGTGAGGCGATACCGGTACGAACTTGACGAGATGTCAATGATCTGTCCACGGCACATGATGCCACAGTAAACCGGACAGTGATCAAAGTCAAAGTCAAAGTCAAAATCGTTTATTGAAAATAGGCTAGATTCTAGCACTTTTTCACGTCAAAAAATACAAAATGACAGCACCCCCAAAACGCCCCCCTTTCACCACTTCCTAGTGTTATGGCTGGGAAGAAGAAGTGGCGAAGAACAAACTTCCCAGCAATACAGCTGTTTATTACAATTTAATTATAATTAAATTACAATTATACAATTCAATATTAGTCACAAAATATATATATATATAAAAAACACTTGTTGTCCACTTCAGAGCTGCCATCTGCGTGTATCTGTGAAATAATCAGTACCTAGAAATGATCAGTACTCAAGTACTAGTTTTGGCAAAATTCTTAGTAACAGTAAATAATAAGAGATGATAACTTTCTCGCGAAAGATAACGTGGGATCGAAAAACCTTCTGCTCCTCCAAAAACAATTCATCAAGCTAAGCAAATATAACAATTATCGCAACGACAATGTTTAACAATTAATCATAAATCCAAGCAGTTAGTCAAACACACAAACACAGCGTCGCGCAAATGATAAGAAAAACTCATCAGCATCGTGTCTGTTTGTGTGTCCTCGTAATTCCTCTATTTGCTTAGGACGAGACGCGGCGCGGGCGAGCGCGGTGGTGGGAGGGGCGGGCGACGGGAGGGGGGTAATGAACCTTTCCGTTGCAAACAAATATTGAATAACGTTAATTAGTAGCGCTAATCGCGGCCCCGCACGCGCCGCGCAGTGCTATGTCACACCGTGCCGCACCGTGCTTCACCGCGCCTCACCGTGCCTCACCGTGTCACACCGTGCCTCACCGTGCCTCACCGTGTCACACAGCGTGACCACGTGACCTCTCGGCGGCTGCGAGTTCTCAGTGCGAGTCACAGTTAAAAGCGTCTTCTAAAACCGCGTCTAAATACATCAAAGTGTAGCTCTCAGTGGTGCATGCCGATGTTCTGAGAAGTAGCTCGCGCTCGAGCGAGTCGCTTTGTGAACACACAGCACCGCGCGCCACATGCTCCTTCAATAAAATTCTATACATCAAAGGTAATCTCAATTGAAAACCATAAACACCTCAACTTTTACTGTAGCATAATTCTTATCATTACTTTTTAGAAAATAATACCGAGTACATAGTTCGTAATGAACGGAAACATTCAGTGCGACCTCACGCGCTGCCTGACACGCGCTCATTGTACTTTATTGCATTTATTTATTAGTTTAGAACAGGTCTTTGAGTCAAGCTGTATGTAATGTGAATATATCCGACGCACTGTATGCTAACTTCATAAATGAACACAGATGCAGGAACATGGTAATTTCAATGTTTGCCGCGAACAGATCAAAGTGGGTGTCGGTCAGGACAAGGGCAGCGGCCGGATATTGCAACACTATCGTAGCGCCAATTACTAGATAAATAGTAACCGCGGCTCGGCGTGGCACGACGCGAGAGCGATGCGGCGCGGCACGAGAGCGACGCCACTCCGCCCCGTGCTGCCGCGCGTCATGTCAGCACACTGCGCGGAGCACAGCCAGTTGACAGCGGCGTACAGCTGCAGAGTGCTGCCATCCATCATGCAGTCACAACGACTGTTACTCTGTACAAAGGATTAAACCGTTCCTTAAACACCACATCGCTTGAAAACAAAATGCTCTTCATTCGTATATATAACATAATGTAACAGTTTTTACGAGTACCTATATAATGCTACTAACATTATAAACGTGTTCGTAAAAGTGTATGTTCCCTTGGCGAAGCTTGACATGAAGGTAACTCTTTATCCATGTGCAGGATGTTGTTTCCTGGAGACGCGGGTGTATCAGCTAGTACACTAATGTCACCGCAGTTGTAGCACCTGGCGGCAGGATATTATTATTTGTTTTGACTGCAAGTGTGCAGGAGCAGTTTGCCTTGCAACTGTTAGTACAACTTAATTGCGTTGGGATAATGGGTGCCATGACGGACACTTTCAACATATTTCATCATTATTGTTCAGCATGCGAGTGTCACTGGCGAGCTGGCCGCACTCTAGTCATTACCGCGTTCAGTTGTCAAAGTAAGCAGTTGTTTTTTAGAAAAGGAAGTTGATAGTGTCGGTGGACGTGGCCCTTAATACAAGTTACCGGTTACCGGTGTGTATGCGCTTTAAACTTAATTGAATGAACTATAAGAAAGTGTTCGCTTGATTGGCGCGCCTGATGAGATTTTAATGACACTTTTATATCGAGGCGCTGAGCTGTGCGCTCGGCTGGCTTGTTTGTGATGAGATTGTTCTTCTTTTGTTATAACTTCAGATGAATTAACTTATGTATCGAGGTTAACGTTGACAGACTTCAGCTCGTGTAACAAGTCATGACTGACGGTTTCTGAATTGCCGAGGCAAGTCAAAGGCAGGCAAGTTGAGAGATCCTTCGTTTGAGCTGATCAAATGTAAAGTTTTAATCAATATACTGAATTTTACAATTTGCAAGTAACAACTAAATATGCTTGAGTAAATCTGTACGTATGAATGTACATATGTGCGTGTGAGCAGGCAGTTTTATTTAATTGTTGCTATAAAGGTGCGACTACTGTCACTGACTTTCTAATCAAATATAGTTATGATTCCATAGATGTTGTAGTATATACATACCTACAATACACGAGCGCGTGCGGGTGCGCGTGCGCACTCACACGGTAATGTAACAAGTGACGAACTAAACTCCGCCAAACTTTATCCAAATTATAAGAACATTAGGTATTGCTAAACAAATGCTACTCAAACAAACAAACAAATGACAAATGAACGACAGCCGCGTATTTTCGTAACAGCAATCAAATTCAGTTCTGCTCATAGATTTTATACAATTTTGTTCTTACCGAATGATTCAATTAAATTCAGTTGGTCTTGAGAAATTAATAAATATTTGCCTACGTTGGTTGAATATGCAGTTCAATTACATAGTTAGTAGCATGTAGCACGTGGTGAGTAGTATGTAGTACATTGCACATCATGCTTGTTTCGTTGACATGGACCGTCTGACAAAGTGGCGATTTCCCAAGCCGGGTCCCGTCCGTAGCGGCGTAGCGCACTGCTACAACATGATAATGTAGCCCCGCTACGGCGTAGCACACGTAGCGGACGCGGCCGGTAACCGGTTTAAAGTAATAACTGCAGTTGGCAGCGCGAGTTAAGTTCGGTAACGCGGTTACCGCGGCTTCCTCTAATGAGAACATGACAGCTCGCCACTACACGCCGCTGTGACACACACACACACACACACACACACACACACGTGGGTTAGTGGTTGATTCTGAAGAGCTTACCTGCCACTGATCTTCGAACCTGTTTTCAGATTTCTTTTAAGAGCAACGTTCATAGATTACAGTGTAATGCTACCAAGTGAGTGTCACCTCGACGTGACGGTACATACTACTTATACTACAGACTACATTGAGCAGCGGCTATGTAACACTGCTGAGTATGTTCAGCTACAGCTACTGAGATATTGTTCCGCAACTTGTCACGTGCGCTATTCGTGTTCGCGATACTTTGACTCCTTCAAACAAATATGTTTATTTCCAGTTAATGCTGAAATGAATTCCCTGGTGGCGGGGTGCGAGGTGAGACGGGCGGGGAGGGGAGGGGGGGGAAGCGCTCTCAGCAGTTTATTTCATTATTTTATTCGTACAGCACAGAACGTACAAACGGAGTCAATTAAAAGTTTCCACCTGCAGTCCGCACACAAAGCCGCCTCTAATGAAAATAACTTGAAACAGTTCACAGTAACAGGATTAGTTCGTGGCTTTGGGTGCAACACTTCCTGATCATCATGCTGTACGTCCTCCGTGCACTGACAGCTGTCACGCCGCTGCACCACGTGACCAACTCTGCGCAGTCGGTACAAGCACCCGGCTATAGTACTCGCAGCGTGGAGTCTCTCGTGTTACATACGCACATACTGCGAGATATATGATACGCATCAAATAAGAAAACTTTAATGCAAACGGATCTCTTATCTTCAGAAAAAGGCCATAGCACTGTTTACCACATTCCATTCAATAAGTATTATTATCCTTCGTAAGAATTCCCTCCAAATATAATTTCATAGGAAGCGCCAATTCGTGTGACTGGAGTGTAGCCGACGCCGACAGTTGAAGGCACGAGTTGTGAGCCGGTAACCGCGGACGCGGACTCGATAACTTTCTGTTCAGACAATAAATTACAGATTATAATTCCGATGTCACATGAAAGGGCCTCCGTCGGGGCGAGGGGGGCGAGGGGGAGTAGGGGCACGGGGGGGGGGGGGTGAGACGCGACTTGAATATATTCGTAGTGGAATTAATTGAAGCTATGTGCGAGATGGCCTGTGGCTGCTGGACACCGACGTAATAGCGCGGAGCGACCCCCCTTTGTAGCTGTCCTCCTTTAATTGATAACTATTCACGTAGTACTAAGCAACATCTATGCAAAAATCGTATTTTTGGTAGAGAGAAGAACATGTAGAAAGTATTAAAATTACACACCTACAAATACCGCGAAGTAACGCCTGATTCTGTTGTTTATTTTAAGGAAGTCTACGGCGACTGTCGTCTGTGTACAACGTTTATAAAGCAACAATGTTAAGTGAATGTTACACATCACATTATTATAAAGATCAGCTGAAACACGTCGAGCAGCTGGTGAGAGACGAGGACCTACAGCTGCCGGCACCTACACGCGATTATAAATTTAAAAAATCTTATAAAGTTAATGTTTTTGAAGAACTAATTTATAAAGTCGTTCGATGAAAGTAGTTCCGACACTAAGCCATAATCCACGCCTCGTCAGTTGGTCACTAGTGCATCGCACAACCGCGCGTGTCGCACGTGTCGCGCGTCACGCCGCGGAGTGGGCGCACTCGCGCGCTCGGCAGCGTCGCGCCCAAATCCTCAACACATCATAACGAAACACTAAAGATAACAGTTCAACCCATCGCCTCCAAATAATTATCCGGCAGGTCTCGCGGCTTGCCTCTTTGTGTCCTCTTAATTGGCGCGCCTCGAGGCCTGCCTCGCCTCGCCTCGCCTCGCCTCGCCGGCCACTCAGGAAGAGCCTCGTTAATCCGCTCCTCGGGGCATCCCGCACCGAATTCTCTTTAATGAACAACATTATTAATTTTACCATGGGTTACTGTTAATTACATTACCTACTTATAATGTGTAGTTCAAATCAGTGTTCGCAACACCAGTGTAGCTCGTCGTTGTGTTAAACTTGCGAACTATCGCAGAATAAGGCGTATTCACCAAGCTTTGCTGCGACCACTGTTCAGTTTTTTCGTATCTCTGTAAAAATGAGAGCTTCGCTGCGAGCTACGCGCTACAGTGCTACGGCGCGGCGCTACGATGCTACGGCGCGGCGCTACGGTGCCACGGCGCGGCGCTACGGTGCTACGGCGCGGCGCTACGGTGCTACGGCGCGGCGCTACGGTGCTACGGCGCGGCGCTACGTTGCGGTGGCACGGATGCTCTATGTACAGCCGCGGAGTGCCGGTAAGTAGCCCCCCGCAGCTCCCCGCAGCCCGCAGCTGTACTGAGCGCGCGGACACTGTTACACGCTCGGCTACTATCGAGTCGGCAAGTGCGCACGTGTTCTGCTTGCTGCGTTGCTAATGCCGCACACACGTAGTGCCCACAAAAACCAGTTACGCTGCCTATATTTATTTATGTGAGTATCAATTTACTTCATTTGGTAATTATTGGTGCTAACACTCGGTTGTCTAGTAGGCTTCCCTTTCTTGTCGCATATTTTTAGCATATCATACTTTGACAAGGGTCTTTGTCAAAGGTGTCAACAATTCAAAACATTTATTTACGAATCTTATGTCTACTAAGGTAACAGCAGTTCTATGAGTAAGGAACCGTCGAGATGATCTATAGGTGAATATGAGAAAGAGAGGCAGGCAGGGTTGGTCCGGCGACGCCACGCGTGTGCGTCGTCACGGGTTGCGACACTTGTCGGCGCTCGCTCCTCAACTCACGGCTCGCGCATGTCTTTAGGATTCAGAATTGCACTCAAGGGTTGACGGTCACAGAAGTGCAGAAATAAACTACTTCACGTCTACTACATGATAATACCTTCTAGATCCATCCAAATTGCCATTGACTAATGTTAAACTAGTCGGCTAACTGCGAGCGAGCGCTGCGCGAGCGCAGGGCCATCGGCGCGGGCGTCTGTCGCGATGCACCCGCGATCCAAAGTGTGCCGCGCTAGTACTGTAAGCACGTTCCTTCATCAATTCTAAAGTTAATAGCAGTTGATCAATCATTCCGACATGGTTAATCTGCTGATGAACTGTTTGTACACAACTTCGCTAAATTATTACTCAAACATTGGCTTGTGAACGACTATAATTAATAGAACGCTGGACACTCGTTTTTGACGTGACACTCAAAGTTCGACGCCAAAGGTTCGTAGCTATAGTTTTTACAGTTTTTACAAACACCATATTCCTTAATTTATCAGAACAATTTAAGTTCACTGAAGCAGCTTGTCTCAACATTTCATTAAAGCAATGAAATCTCAAGACGTTTTTCTGTATCTTCCAGCATTATGTAAATAATCCCAAACAGTAATAAAGCGGCTTTAAACCTGAATCCTTCGCAGCCGTCGCGCGTCGGCCGGTGTGACGTCACGGAGCGCCCACGACGACAACAAATTAAAATCGGACTCGTCGCACTTAAATCCGTTTAGAGCTCTTAATGCGATACAGCGGACGACGCGTTTGTCCCGCACCGCCCCGCACCGCGCCGCGCCCGCGCCGCCTGCCGCCACAATATCATATTTACTATTTTCATCCGACGCGAATTACTTTTCATTTTCCGCTGCGAGGCTCTTTCGAACCGCTTGCTATCCTCAACTGGATTTATATAACTCGTTTCGTAAGTTTAAATGAAATTCAAACGGTGTTCGGCGCGGTGCGGCGCGGTGAGGCGCGGTGAGGCGCGGTGAGGCGCGGCAAGACGCTGCCGTTAATCGAATATGTCTTCTGTGCCAGATAAATGTAATTCGAATGTTTTATAGCGAGCTGAGCGCGCTGTCGCTCCGCGCGGGGATTGTACCAGCCTCGCGGTATACTGTCGATAACTATCACAGCTGTTCTTATCATATATTATTTTATCAGTTGCCCTGACTGCGGTTTACACCACAAAGGGAAGAAGTAATGTTTAGAAATATTAAATAAATACCGTCTTACCACAAAAACTTTTTAACGTCAGTTTATGCCTTGTCTAAAAAAATGTCAAATTATGATGTTGACATATGGTTCATTTTGCAGCCAAAATTTTATTAGACAAGTGTAAAACAGGGTTTAAAGTTTTTGTAGTAAGGCCCATATAGTTTAACTTTAATACAATTTTACTGTGAAAATGCATATTCGTAAGTAGGTTTTGTTATTGCTAACACAAGACAAATTTCGGCACATTACACTTTCGCGTTATGCTAATATAATATTGATATTAAAATATTAGCTACTAGCCGTTTTCTCGCGGATTCACCCGCGTCTCGTGGGAACTTCTTCCCGTACAGGGACAAAATATTAGCCTTGTTACTCGGAAATATTGAAGCTATCCAACAGTAAAATATATTTTCAAATTGGTTCAATAGTTTCGGATCCTTTACGTTATAAACATTTTATAGTTTAAATTCTATCGTTATTTAGCGTATGTTGGTTAACCTGTAATAACCTGTACTCTTAGATTTATTTACACAGAAGCTGTTGGTAAACCCTTTAATAAATAAATAAATAAACAGACAAAGAAATGTTTCTTCTTTATTAAGTATATTAGTGCACAGATTTATATCTGGACGCGGAATGTGCGTGAGTAACAGATACAAGGGTGTGGCTGGGTGCAGCCGCCGGCGCGTGGTGGCGACGCGCGCTCACGTCTCACCACTTCATGTTAGTCATTTGTTCCGGCCGTCTATTATTCTTCTCCGTTAATCTGAGCATCATTTTCAAACGTTCATTATTTTTTGACGAGGACTGAAATATTTTCAAGAGTAATGTGTGTGGCGCGAGGAACATGTAAATCAATCCGCGGCGACCTGATAAACGCGCTGCCGCCGTGCCGTGCCGTGCCGTGCCGCGCCGCGCCGTGCCGTGCCGCGCGTCAACAAATCTATAATTCCCATACAAACTTTACTTCTTATTTTGAACCCAACATAATTGGGTATGTACTCCCCTATGTTCCGTCTTATTTCCTCTCTCATATACCCGTGTATGAGAGGGTATATAAGGGGAGTAGGTATACACCCGAGATGCATATACTCTCTAATGCTACTAAGTACCTACCTACTTTGCTCCCGCATTGGTGGCCCGGAAACCAGATTTAGCATTTTCGGCCATATTGGATAGAAGTACCCACAGCCCCATTGAGAGTCTGAATCCTATGAGCGTCCGGTCGCAACAATCAAGCAAAAGTGCAAAGTTACAATAAATTGTCGTTGTAACAATGGAGTAGTAACATTGAACCTCCCCCGCCTCCCCGCCTCCCCGCCCGCGAGCCGGCAGCGTCGCCCGCGCCGTGCGTGCGGTGTGCACGTGACCACACACGCGACTGTATGTAGTTACGATAAACGTTGTCACTTAGCTAAATAGGTACTCTACATGCACATAAATAAATAGCGGTACTTGTAAGTATGTGCACGCAACACCGGAGTTACATGGGCCGTGTAATTGTGTTATTTGTCTATATGCACCAAATCAGCGGCGCGAATGCGCACACGCAGCGCGCGCATGACCGTGACGTCACACTGCTCCTGCCGTCTGACACACACTTATTGAATACCTAGCTGTTTCCTGCAGTGTCACCCGTGTCCGTGGAAATATCTTCTCGAACTGGATAAAATACAGCCTTTGTCACCCGAGGATAGTGTAGCCTCCTAACAGTGAAAGATTTTTTTAAATCTGTTCAGCAGCTTTAGGGCCTTTAGGGTACAAGAAAACAATCAGAAAACTATTTCCTCTTTATTATAATTATAAGACGTATAAACACAATGCATTAGAAGAGCTGTTTCCGTGGCACAGGTATGGCAGGCACCGCTCGCGGCGCAACACGCCGGCGACAGAATGCAGCGCGCGACATAAAACTATTTGCTTCCGCGTCGTCCTCATTATAGCAAGAAAGCGTCTTCTTTTGTGTTTGTATTTATTTCTGTTTCCCAACAATAGCGCATTGTGACGCGGCGGACGCAATCAGCCGTCCCGCGCCGCGCACCACCCTCTAATAACTTTAAATGTTTCATATTGTTCATTACAACTGAATATATTATTATTTATAAGTGCTTATGAAAACTTAAATTAGGTACTTCATCAAACTATGCACGAGATCCAGTAACTATTGACACAACATGGCCCACTAATCGTAGGGAAAAACGAGACCCCATTTCTAGAAGATCGTCAAATTGAAGAAATTACTTATTGTAAAAGAAAAGTAGATTTTATCATTCGCAACATACACAGTAGAAATATGTAAGTATTAGCAAGTGTCAGAAGTGTGGCCAATACAGTAGCGGGTGTCGGCGCGGCAGCAGCAGCGTGTGCGGGCCCAGCAAGCTCAGCGGCAGCGCCCGCGCGCGCGCCAGCTGCCGCTGCAGCAGCGCGCCGTACAGCGCGTCCTGTCTGCTCCCCGCGCCGCCCGCCGCGCCCGCCGCCGGCAGCGCCTGCCGGGACTGCACCGCCGGCAGCTCTACGTTATAAGTCTGCGGTTGCTCGTCGTTTATGGATGTTTCTGACTCAGGTGTAATTTTTATGGTAACTTTAAGTGTGTGTGGTGATTTTTTCTTGGAGTGTTTTGATTTTGTGGGTGTTGGAAGCACCTGTTCTGTGGTAGATGCCACGGTAGGAGGCGCGGTCACTCTTGGCGTGGGTGGTAACGGGGGCGTGGTCGTGGTGGTGGTGGATGTTGTCGTCGCTGCAGTTGATGTCCATTCATTCCACTTGACATCGTTTGGCTCCGAGCCGGACGTCACAATTTCTGTGGAAACATGATCTTTGGAGCCTAGTTCCTTGGAGCCGTCCGTGGACCTGGTGTCGGCGTGGTGCACCGACGTGGTGGCGAGGTGCGGCGCGAGCGTGGCGGTGTCGGACGCATCGGGCGGCACGCAGTGCACGGTGACGTTGACTGCGGCGCTGTCGGACAGGTTGCCGGGGCGGTGCACGCGCGCAGTCAGCGCGTCGCTCATGGACACGTTGGGCGGCGCGTCGGCGTCACACACCACCATCTCGACGCCGGTGATAGTCGCGTCGCGGCACGACGGCGGGACCTGCGGAGCGTCGTCGCGTTACTCACGGGGCGGGGTGCGGGGGCTGGAGGGACGGGGGGGGGGGGGTACTCACGGGCACGCGGACAGTCCAGTCGGCGAGGCCGGGGCCCAGCCGCGTCTGCACCAGGCGCTGCGCGGCGCCCGTCGGGTGACCTGCGCGCGACACAACACTAAGCTAGAGTGGCAAGCACCATTTAACTATACGGTACGGTACGGTATACGTAAATTGAGGGAGAGTCATGGAGGTCATGACTCCAATGGGCTGGGTCCAGGTTCTAGGTCGGCTTATTGTTAAAGATGTTGAACGTTATGTTTTGTTTAATTTTTGTCCCATTAGGTATACATTAATTTAGTTAGTACTGGCTTCTGCCAGCGACTTCGTCCGCGTTAGATTCGGACTTTGTGCAAAAAGAGGTAGAAATAATAAACACCAGCCTATCCAATTATCTAAATCTATGCGGACCTACTACTTCTTCACCTAAAGTTAAACGTAATAGACAAATATAATCAGAAAGCTCTGAACTGTTAAGCTATCGAGAGTTACACGTGTTATTGTGAGCCAACCATAAAAGATAGACATACGGTGTCATGATATATTTTTACATAATTTTAAGGAGAACATTTCCGTGATACATGGTTTCTGTGTAGCTTTAACCATTATGCTGCACACGTGACGGAAGCTTAAAAAATGGAGTAACTTCTCCCGTTTTCCCAACATTTCCCTTCACTGCTCTGATCCTATTGATTGTAGCGTGATGAAAAGTATTCTATAACCTGCCCAGGAGTATGAAGAATAATTGTACCAAGTTTCGTCAAAATCCGTCAAGTAGTTTTTGTTTCTATAACGAACATACAGACAGACAGACAGACAAACAGACAGACAAAAACCGTTTTGTTTTGGACTTTGACAAAGCAACCCAGAGCCTGGAAGTTGGTGATTGACACACCCGTGCATCGGAAAGAACATAAATGTAGGTCCGGTCGTCTCGGATTACCGTCTCATGGGACTATGAGTAGGAAGGAATAATGAGTGCACCTTTGTCTGCGCAAATGCGCCTAAACTATATATGCAGGACATATTGGCGGCTTTCGTCATCAAGTATTTGGTAACAAATTAACTAATTAGTATACTTGTGTCTGCGCAAATGCTCGTGCACTGCTGGCTGATCTCGTTATAAGAGAACAGTTTACCTATCTGTTTAGTTGTCAAACTATACCCGTCTGCTCCGACTTTCGGTTCACTCGTCCAGACAGTCTGGCGAAGTGGACCGAGACGTTACGCATCGAATCAATTGCGGATGGATGAAGTGGCGATAGATCACAGGTACAATTTGCGATCCACGGATGCCCTTCAAATTGAAGATTAAAATATGCAAATTTAAATATGTATGAATAAAACATAATTAGACCTGTCGTTCTGAAAGGATCTGAGTGTTGGGTACTGAAAAAGAGGGATGAGAAGCAAACTGACCGTAATGAGCGACGCCACAGTTGTCGGGCAGAGCGACGGCGAGCGCGGCGCACGAGGCGAGCGCGAGCAGCACTCCCGCCGCGCGACACATGCTGCGGCGCTGTGCCGGCCGCCGCCGTAGCCGCCGTGCCCAATCGCGACACGCCTGCTCGCCGACACAGCAATTACTCGCATTTAACGAACACCCTATACATATACCTTAATTTGACCATTTACACTTTGTGACTATATCATTAAATAACGTAAGTAGTAAACAGAAACACGTAGGCAACAATTACGGAATAAAAGCAAACCATAAACACATCTGAATTCGTCAACTTGTGAACATAGGCCACCTTGTTGGTCTTCTCGGGCACCTGTCAGTATCTCCGATTCGATATCATTTCAAATTCCGAGCATAAGGAAGGTGCATACATATCTGACGGGAACTGCGTCGAGCGTATCGTAAATGTATGCACTAACGCATCATCGGTTAGGTGTGAATGATTAAATGTTTTAAGTATCGAATATTTGTCTGTTTTGGGCGTTAAACGACCGATAATACGCGACACATGTCTAGTCGGATATGATCCTTCCCTTAACCTTCTAATAGGAAGTGGAGAGACTTTAAGCTTTATAACGGGGCACTTTAGGCCTTCAGACTGCATTTCAGAGCCTATAGTCAGCACCGATGGCTTACACATTCATTACCTAAATACTTTAGTCTTAATCTTAAGGTATTAAGACATGTTTAAGTTTCCGAGTTTTTTATGTTCTAGCTAGAGTTTGCTTAAATGATACTAGGATCTGTCAATCACATACGGCAAATGATGGTCCTTGAGATAAAGCTGTTGGGGGCCCAACGCATTCTGTCTTCGCTGTGGATTTCACCGTGAACTGGACGGTTAATCACACTGTGACTTTGGAGGTGGAATGCCCTCGGCCTTGGATCGCGGCTGAAGCTCCGGAGGTCCGTGTGGCGTCGCCGGCGGGGTCTGGTCTGGCGCGAGGCGGCGCAGCGTGGCGAACAGCCGGTCGATGTCCTGCTGCTGCAGCGCCAGCTCGCGGCGCAGCTCCTCCAGCGACAGCCGCAGCGCCAGCCAGCGCGACTCCTCCTCCAGCACCTGCGCACACGCTTGCTCACTGCCGCACACGCTTGCTCACTACCGCGCACACGCTTGCTCACTGCCGCACACACGCTAGCTCACTGCCGCACACGCTTGCTCACTGCCGCGCACACGCTTGCTCACTGCCGCGCACACGCTTGCTCACTGCCGCACACGCAACTTTTATATTTGTTTGTTAACTATACGAACCTTGTCCTCCTGCTTGATCGCTTGTCTGTTTACTTCCAGAACAACGATAAGACCACCCAAGGCGAATACTGCTGCTTCACCTGACAAGTAAGCTCACTTGTAACTATTTCCGAACTTGGTAGGTTCTGCAACGCAGACCACCTGGGCTCGCATTGTGTTTATCTAAAGGTATGGAGTATCTAAAGTAATAAAGTAAATAAGTAATCTAGAGTATCTAAAGGAGAATGAACAAATAAATACATATACATATATGAAATCCGTCTACACTTTATCCACTTTCGATCTAGAAGTCGCCTAGAAGTGTTAATTTTCTCACAAAAACCCAGGTTTTGGAGTATTTGGACAAAAATAGATAACCGATAAAAGAAAATCCTGATGGGAAAACAAAGTTTTTTGAAGTGAAAAGCTTGTAAGAAATAATTTCTATGTTATTTTGATTTTCGTTTTTGAAAGATTACTAGACGTATTTTGGTCATTCTCCTTCATATTTCAGCGAACTGCTATGATGGTCAAAACGTTCAACATCATCATGTACAAGTGATTGCATTGTCGTTGTTCCGTAGAATATTTCGTGATATCGATTGAGTACAAGCATGCGAGTGGGGTACCGAGGATGTTGGCGCCGGTGTCGAGCGCGGCCTGGTCGGAGATGGAGGGCAGGTCGCGCGGCGGCCGCAGCGCCAGCGACCACAGCCGGAAGCGCAGCTCGGCCGCGTGGAAGCAGCGCCCCGCGCGCCGCACGCCGCGCCGCACCACCGGGCTGTGCACCGCGTACCTCTGCCGCACACGGTGCCATATACTCACTCAACTATTACACATACACTACAATACATTTCCTAAATATAGTAAATATCACAATGAAAGCTACAGGGTACAGGTGATGCAGTGGGCGCACCTTGATCCGTTGTGCGACGGGCACGCTGAGCTGGCGCGCCAGCAGCGTGCCGAGCCGGAACAGCGGGAACCGCCCGAGCTGCGCCATGCCGCGCCGCCTCAGACCAACATCGCATATATCGCACCAAACCGGATACCTATATGTAGATACTGTGCAAAATACTATTTCGCCACAAAGAAATGTGATTTGAAAACAAATTAGGTAAATAAAGCGCCTGTGACATCGGCAGTGTCACGGCACTGTGGCGAACTTCATGCGCTTTGACATGGCTTTGACAAGTAACCACACCGATCCATCACCGGTCACGTCACAAACACGTCACTTCAACGTACTATTTTTTTTTAATAAACCTTTACTTAAATATAGAGGTCAGTGTTTACTATCAACAACCAACCAGACATCTATGGCCCAAAGTCTATGGGCCATCTTTACAGGGTGTGTCGTACCCATTGGTCGTACCTATAGTTATATGTCAATGGTCGTACCTAATCACATTAAATCCTATCAAACATAATTTATGATATTCTATGGTAAAAAAATAACCTTATCCATTCAATGGTTTAGCCATTTTTCGTTTTTATAATTTACAACATCACATGTAAAGCAGAGAAGAAAAGATAAGAAGTAGAGGATTGTCATGGTATGAGCATATAATGAGGAGGGATGATGCATGCAACAAAGTGTGCGCTAAGTATGAATGTAGATGGATGGAGAGGAAGAGGAAGACCTAAGAAAAGATGGATGGATTGCCTAAAAGATAACATGAATAGGAAGGAAGTGAGTGTCAGTATGACGATTGACAGGGGAAAATGGAAAAGAATGACATATTGCGCCGTCCCCAAGTAAAATTGGGAACAGGGCAGGAGAGAGAAGATATGTAAAGCAGAGATGAAGTTGGGAGTATCGAATGTTTAGACCAGTTGACAGCTGTCTGTTTTCAAGAGAGAATTTCAGTTGTTTGTAATGACTGACTCATAAATGGTGTTCTAAATCTAAAACTTAATTTTTATACTACATACTATACTAATATTATAAAGCTGAAGAGTTTGTTTGTTTGTTTGAACGCGCTAATCTCAGGAACTACTGGTCCGATTTGAAAAATTCTTTCAGGTTTAGATAGCCCATATACTTTTTATACGGGTTCGTGCAGTGGTTTCCACGGGATGCGGGTAAAACCGCTGGCAGAAGCTAGTATTGAATAAAATGAAATTACTGGCGATTTAATTGCTTGAACAAAATCTAATGTTAAGTCAAAAAACGTTTACCTAATTTGGTCCTACGCAGAACTCTCTACGGTCGTGTAGGATTGCCGATCCATCGGGCTATATTATGAGAGAAAACTTATGCTGTAAGATAACTATTTCTTTTTAAAGTCTATATAAAGTTATTTCCGGTTCTTTTCTATTCCTATTCCTTCGACGACAATGAGTGGGATAGATCGTCGAAGGAGCTTCTATACTCATTTGGCATTGGCATGCAAATGCTTTTGCACTGCCAGCCCTCGTGGCCGAGATCGCCCTTGGACACCATCACATATAAAAACAACGGATTTCCTTTCTCCATTTTCATACTTAAATAGATAATGGAACTCCAAATTAAAATTTAGTTTACCGAGGTACCTTCACTCATTTAAACACTCTGTGTTGAGAAAGTAAGTTACAATACTATTAATTTGTTATTTTTTTTTTCCTACATATATTATGGTATATTACTTCTGAAATTATATAAAAAAGTCACAAAACTAATTTACCTAGATTAGATATAATTCCTCTTCCATATATCTTAATATGTACGTATGTAATATCTAAGATTTATTCTGTTCCCTAAGTTATCAAAACCTGCCAAGCCGCGGTCAATTAACATTAGGCGTAAATCTAGATCAAATTGTTGCTTTACTTTATGATTTTACTGATGATAATGATGATTTGCGGTAAATATTAAATCACTTACCCTTTTTACTTTGCCATTTAAACCCCTTCCGGGTCTACGCGTACTTTTGTAACAACCTAACAAGCTGACAGCACGACAGCAGAACTGTCAATGTTTCATTTTCAGGTTCCAGTTTATATGAGTTGTGTTGCTCTTTGATATTTCTTTTAGTTTTTATACATAGATATTATTTTGATACTTATATAAAAGAGTAATAAGTAGATAAAAATATGGATTTGAATTATGTTTACTCGGTGAAGCGGGCAGCAATGGGTCGGCAGATCATGTTCTGCGAGCAACCCACGGAGATGTGCGACAGCGTGCGGCCCGACGCGGTCGAGGCGCGCCAGTACGTGCTGCGCAACCCCGTGCACCGGCTGACGCAGCACGCGCCGCGCTACTCGCACTGCCTCGTCAACACCGAGCGGTGCGTGCCTCGCCAGTCTCGCCACCCACGCCAGCCCCGCCAGCAACACGCGCGCTCACCACGCGCTCTGTCCGCAGGGCCGAGTACAGCTGCAGCGGCGCCAACCACGCGGAGGGCGGCTGGCCGCGGGACATCAACATCAACGACCCCGAGGCCACGCAGAGGTATCGCCGCAAGCTCGAGAAGGACGACGGCTACGTTCGCTGCATCGCCAATCTGACTCCGGTGTGCCTAAACCCCTTCGAACCCCTTCGACACCACGTACTGTTTGTACCGCGATGGTGGAGAAATTACTGATTATTTATTTATTTTCTAGGGCCTAGAACACTATATCTTTCAAAACAACGCAATCGATATGTATCAAACGTATTACTCAGAGTTTGATGAACTACCGAAACTGGAGCAAATGGACTGCCGGACTGTAAATATCTTCCGCGATAACCCGTCAAGCGGTGACCGCCGGCCCGTCAGCTCTATCTGTTGGCATCCCGAGGGTGGGCAGAAGCTCGCGGTATCATACGTCAACGTAGACATGGACCAAAACGCGCGGTCATCCGTCGAAGCTTACATATGGGACGTGGAGAACCCGATCAAGCCCGAGATGGAGATCAAGCCACCATGCCCCTTGCTGGACCTGCAGTACAACCCGAAGGAAGGCGCGGTGCTGGCAGGCGCGCTCATGAACGGCCAGGTGGCGGCGTGGGACACGCGGACCCCGCTCGCGCCGGCGCTGCTGTGTCCGCCGCACGTGGCGCACCGGGACGCCGTGCGCAGCGTGCTCTTCATCAACGCCAAGTCCGGCATGGAGTTCTTCTCTGGCGGCACCGACGGCGCCGTCAAGTGGTGGGACATCCGCAACTTCAACGAACCCACCGACGAAATCATTTTAGATCTGGTGAAGCTCAACGAGTCCCAATCGCTTTCCAACGCCAAGGGCGTCAGCGCGCTCGAGTTCGAGAGTACGATACCTACGAGATACATGTTGGGTACCGAGGACGGATTGGTCATCACCGGCAATCGTAAAGGCAAGACTTTACCGGAGAAACTCCCTGGCAAAGTATGTAGCAACTAGATTTAAAACACCGAATTTTAATTATACCCATAATTCTACCCATTACTAAAAACGACATTTGTAAGACCTTATTTGCACACAGTAGTTGCATCTGCAAATAATCAGAGGTCGGTTATGTTTGGGGGCACACATAAATGTTTTCCAGTTCGAGGCGCACGTGGGGGTGGTGAGGCGCGTGGAGCGCAACCCCAGCTACCCGAAGAACTTCCTGACGGTGGGCGACTACACGGCGCGCGTGTGGAGCGAGGACTGCCGCGAGTCCGCCATCATGTGGACGCAGCAGGACCGCTGCTGCATCACGGACGGCGCCTGGAGCCCCACGCGGCCCTCGCTGCTCATGCTGTGCAAGTGGAGCGGCGTGCTGTGCATGTGGGACCTGCTGCGGCGCCAGCACGAGCCCGTGCTCAACATGCAGGTCTGCGACGAAGCCTTAGTCTACGTGCGCCCGCACGATGCTGTGAGTGTTTCACACACTTTTCTGTTTTTAGTAAATCATATAGTTTCACAGTAAATATAAGGTGACAGCACCTTTTTTGCAGTTAGAGGAAGCACTTAACGTAATCAATCTTGATACGACTTTTTACACAATTACATCTAAAAAAAATACTTATACCTACTGCTTAAAATTAGGTTTCAACTGAACAACTAATAGTGATTATTGTTTTAAACATAGATTTTTAGGCACATTTAATTTTGAAATGTAATTAAGAGTAGTATAGGTAAGTGCGTAGTACAAGGGAGTACAGAGACGGCGTGCTTGCATGCAGGGCGCGCTGGTGGCGTCGGGCAGCAGCGCGGGCAGCGTGTTCCTGCTGGAGCTGTCGCGCAACCTGGTGGAGGCCGAGCCGCACGACCGCCTGCACCTCACGGCGCTGCTGGACCGCGAGAGCAGGCGCGAGCGCATCCTGGAGGCGCGCCTGCGCGAGATCCGCCTCAAGCAGCGCCAGGCGGAGGAGGCGAGCCCGGCGCCCTCGCTCGCCTCGCTGGACGCGCCGCCCGAGGACCTGCACCACCTCGCCGCCGACTACTTCGCGCAGGTCAAGAAGGAGCACGCCGCGCTCTAGCCGCCGCCTGCCCGCCGCCTGCCCGCCGCCTGCCCGTCGCCTCGATACTAAGCTTATTATTCTTATTACGGTATATCGTTTCATTTTTATATGAGTTTTTAATTTGTAGAGGTATACAAGTTTTTGTAAACAATTACATACATTCGAATGCCTGTAATGTATTACCCCAATGTAATTATATGCAATATACATAGTTTTACTTTTTTATCCTTAATATATAACTTCTACTTATTCTATTGTCTTATTGGAAACAATCATAGCATTTCACTCATCGCTATCTCCATATTTTTCATGCTTTTTATTATTTTTTATATTTATAAACACAGTTTAAGACGCTGACAGCAACCAAAACAATACATATAGGTACGTAATAAATAGAAGTCTCGTGACGGGGAGTTCGTAACGTTCGCAACATAATATAAAGTAACTAGCTGATCCCGCGAACTGTCTGCACCTGCCCTGGACCTCTACAAACATTTTAAAACCAAAATCAGTGCAGCCATTTTCGTCAGACTAACGAATAGCAATTTATTTTATTATAAGATAACTTTAAAATAATTTGAGTAGCCAAAAATAAAAATCAACTAAGTTCTCTATTTACATATGGATACGTTAATGTTATAAATTTTATCAATGTACCTTGATAAGGAAAACAGATATTTTTGTTAGAAGATCATTTTAAGAAGTTAGTTATAAATTTTGTATCAAGTGATAGTTATAGCCATCTCGTGAGATCCAAAATAATCGGCTCCAGACTACATCTAGGACAGGCTGGTCAGACGACTATACTTACATACGCCTTCACTCTGAGGACATAGGTACGACCTGCTGGACCAAAAGCATCTTCGTATAATCTTTTAAAGCAATCAGTACCTATACTGTTGCTTCAACTGTGTTCTTATTTTATGACAAACTAGCCGTTTCTCGGATTTCACCTACATCCCAGGAAACTTCTTCGCATACTAGGATAAAATATGGACAATGGCAGCCGGGATACCTGCAAATAATGTAGCTTCCCAACAGGGAAAGTATTGTTCAAAAGGGGTTCGGTAGTTTCGAACCTTTCAGGATACATAAAGCCATACAGGCATATTATACATAAAGGCAAAAGCAAAGCAATTAAACGCTGAGATATTTTTTTAATAGGGGGAAGTATTCGTTACCTATATTCTAAACATAAATGAATGTCACTCAATCTGGCAATTATTGCAATATTAATTTTGTACTTGCATAAATAATATATACCTATAGTATTTTTTTTATTTACATAAATAAAGTAGTATTTGAAATAGATATATAACTTAAAATGGATTTAACATATGCGTATAGCAAATTACGCAGCCAGTTCGGACGTCAGATAATGTTCTGCGAACAAAGAACGGACATGTGCGACAGCATCAGCGTGAACCCCAGCGAGCACAAGCACTACATCCTGCGCAACCCCGTGCACACCATCACGCAGCACACGCCCAACTTCTCGCAGTGCGAGATCAACACCATCCGGTAGGCGAGCGAGCGAGCGAGCGAACGAGCGAGCGAAGCGCCCCTCCGCGCGACCGCTCGCTCTCACGCCCGCGCCTGTTGCAGCGCCGACTACTCCAACAGCGGCGCCAACCACGCCGAGGGCGGCTGGCCCAAGGACGTGAACGTGAACGACCCCGAGGCCACGCAGCGCTACCGCCGCAAGATCGAGAAGGACGACGCCTACATCCACTGCATCATGGCGCTGTCCCCGGTGAGTGCAAGCCTTCTCTACTACGCTACTCGCTCTGCATAGCCCACGAGCCAGCGAACGCCACACCTTGCTACGTTAGGTATATGTGTGCGACTACCACAGTGGGTATGAAAGATGAAGTGCGCCCCTAAGACGACCCACTGACCGAAAGATGGACTACTACGAAGTTTGACTAAAGGTGGTTTTGAAAATGAGTTTGAAAAATAAAAATACATAACTCAATATTATTTTTTGACTATCGTATCCCACTTTATATTAAAAATTATACCAATATGGGCACTTATTATGTGACAGTTTATTTCGTACAGGGGACAAGACATCTTCGTTGTAGATCATGATGTTCTACAACGAAGTATGTTTAAAGGTTAACTTATATTTTTCTCCCGTATGAGATGAATCGTATCGATCGTATCTCCCGTATCGATATAGTCTTAATAATGGAGGATTCGACGGAGTTAGGTAAAGTATTTTTTTTATATTTTCAAAACTACCTTCAGTCAAACTTTGCAGTAGTCTATCGTTCATACCCACTATAAGGTAGATGCACACAAAAACTTTCAGCCTTTATAGAATACCGTAGGTCTGGCAGACGCTGGCTCTCGATCTAACAGCTCCGGGTTTGTCATCTTACAGGGACTGGAACGCCTTGTATTGCAAAATAACGCTATAGATATGTACCAGACCTATTACACCGAGCTAGCAAACATGCCTGCGGTAGAGCACAACAGCTGCCGCACGGTGAACGTGTACCGAGACGGCGCCGGCGCCACCGCCGTGGACGAGACGGGCCGCACGGTGGCCGTCAGCAGCCCGTGCCGGCCCGTCAGCTCGCTGTGCTGGCTCCCCGACGGCGGCGCGCGCTTCGCTGCCTCCTACGTCGACGTGGACTTCAACCGTGAAACGACCTCTCCACTGTTCGCATACATTTGGGACGTAGAGAACTCCAACATGCCCGAGACGACCATCACGCCGCCGTGTCCGCTGCTGGACCTGCAGTACAACCCGAAGGACGTGAACGTGCTGGCGGGCGGGCTCATGGACGGCGGCGTGGCGGCGTGGGACGTGCGCGAGAAGGCCAAGAAGCCCATCGCGGCCAGTCCGCCGCACGTGGCGCACCGCGACTACGTGCGCAACGTGCTCTTCATCAACGCCAAGACCGGCATGGAGTTCTTCTCCGGCTCGCCCGACGGCGTCGTCAAGTGGTGGGACATGCGCAAGATCGACGAGCCCACCGACGAGATGATCATAGACGTGGTCAAGACGCAGAATGACGTGCAGAGCATGGCCAAGTCCAACGGTATCAGTGTCATGGAGTTTGAACAGACTATACCGACGCGTTTCATGGTCGGAACAGAAAATGGCTATGTGATTAACGGTAATAGAAAGGGTAAAACTGCATTGGATAAGTTACCAGCGAAGGTATGCACAATTTTTTTATAAGTAGTATGTATAATACACATACATTGTATATGTTTCGGCTAAAGCCCCGAAGTGGGGCTTGGTGTAGCTGGCTACAAGCGGCTCTAAACTTCGTTGTATCCTCTAAGCTTAGGCTACAACTAGGCGTAGCCGCACACCCGTGGCCATAGTTGGGTCTATCCTATTTACCACAGTGCCGGATTTACCGCAAGGGCTCTGTGGGTGTCCACAACCCTGACGTAGGTACTCGTGACGTCACGTCACAGTATTTCTGCCTTTTATGAAAAATAACGAAGTAACTATTAAGTACTACTTTCCAATCCAACAGGGAAATATTTTTTAAATCCATCTAGTTATTTTTGAGTTTATCCATCTATATAATAAATCTGTAGAGAGGTATTTTTTGTACGTTGAAAAATAATAAGCCAGCATTTAAAGGATAACCAACATTACCCATTTCTAACGTTTTTTTGATTTTTTGTCTTTTAATCTGTTTGATTTGCGCGCATCACGAAAAATCTACAAACTCGATATAGAAAACGGATATGTTAAAAAAATTTTATGTAATTTGCACCCATAACTTAATCTTTGTTTCATCGAAATCATCCTCCGAGCCTTTTCCCAATCATGTTGGAGTCGGCTTCCAGTCTAACCAGATTCAGCTGAGTACCAGTGCTTTACAAAAAGATCTTTTATTAAATAGGGAACATTTTTTTGTTTATATGTACGCCGAAAACTCCAAAACTATTGAACCAATTTTAAAAATTCTTTCACTGTTGACTGAATGAAATGACTATATTATTGCCGAGTAACATAGGCTATTTGTCTGGGCACGGGAAGACGTTCCTTCGGGACACGAGTGAAACCGCGGGAAACAGTAAGAAATAATTAATTTATATCTTCCTTTCATCTACGTTGGTGCTAAATTAATTAAATTAATCATTAATAACTGAAAGTTCGAGGCACACGTGGGGCCCGTTTGGCGTGTAGAGCGGAATCCTGGCTTCCTCAAGAATTTCTTGACGGTGGGCGACTGGACGGCGCGCATCTGGAGCGAGGACTGCCGCGAGTCCTCCGTGCTGTGGACGCCGCCGCTGCGGCACCGCGTGACGGACGGCGCGTGGAGTCCCACCAGGTGCGGCGAGCGGCGCGGCGGCGGGACGTCCGTCACGCGGTGCCCGCACTCACGCGCGTGTGTCGCAGGCTGTCGCTGATGATGCTAACGCAGTACGACGGCGTGCTGTCGGTGTGGGACCTGCTGCGGCGCCAGCACGAGCCCGTGCTCTCCATGCAAGTGTGCGACGAGCCGCTGGTGGCGCTGCGCACGCACGAAGCTGTGAGTGCCACAGCTTGTCGTGTAACACGCCTCTGCAATGATTCTATAACGTTAATCATAGGTACCCTCTACAGTACGCGGGTTTTCACACTAGCGGATTTTGACGCGAGTATACACTCAAAAAATTGGCCAAGAGCTTGTCGGACCACGCTCAGTATAGGGTTCCGTAGTTTCCCGAATTTAGCCCATACCTATCCCGACCCCATCAACTCATAAAAAATGTTAACAGCTCGAAGTAGCCCAATGTATGCCCGATGTACAGCGACATCTTTCGGGAAATTAGATGCTACTTAAAATATTGCAAATACGGTTAAATTAAAATCTTAATTTAGAAACATTTTGTTAAATTTTTCAAAATCTATTAAATGAATCGAGTTCGAGATAATTTTCCTAGAAATCTTATGTAAAGTTCTACATATGATTTTAATTTTCTTATTTTTTAAACTTATACCTAATTCAAAAGTAAGGACGCATTTACAGTCGTGGTGGCCTAGTGGTTCGTGGTTCCTAGCTGACTACGGAACCATGCCGTGTCAGCTGACACGGCATGGTGTCATCGGTGCCCCGCGCGATAACGAAACTAATTCAATCAGTAGACTTCGTTTATTAATATCCTATATTCTAACAGGGCTCCTTACTAACGTGTGGAAGTATCAAAGGGAATATATACTTATTGGAGCTGTCGCAGACTCTGGCTGCCTCTGACAAAAACGACAAACTTCTATTGACTGCGGTAAGTAAAGTAGTACGTCCCGCTTCCGACGAGCGTGGCGGTCGCGTGGCGGTCGCGTGGCGGGCGCGTGACGGTGTCGTGTCGACCGCAGGTGCTGGAGCGCGAGAGCAAGCGCGAGCGCATCCTGGAGGCGCGCCTGCGCGAGATCCGCCTCAAGCAGCGCCAGGCGGAGGAGGCGAGCCCCACGCACTCCGGCACCGACGTGGACGCGACGGTCGGCGACCGCGACCTCGCCGACGCCACGGCGGACTTCATGCAGGCCGCTAAGAAGGAGCTCGCCTCCATGTAGCCGCGCGACGTCCACTCCGTCACTCCTCATTCTACGATTTACTTATAGCTTCAGATTGAGCCTAGAGTAGGTATTTCGAAGTAAGTAGGTACATTTAATTTATAAAGCTCTATATTATATCTGTATACATAAGTCGACTTAATATCCACTATACCGCGGATCGTTTCGTGTGTTTAAAGTTATATACACCTATTATTTTGTTGATAAAATAATTATAACTTTTATATTATGAACTTAATTAAGAACAAAAATTATACCTAAAGTAAAGTGTATAAGATAACTTTTATTCAATACCTAAAGCTATTTTTTGCTATTGAAATATTGCTGATATCTCTGTGTCATACATCTTTAGTCGCTCCAATTTTAAAGTTTTTTTGTAGATAACATCATAATCACAATTAAAATAGATATGTAGTTTAAAAAACTATAAAACACTTGTAAGTATCTAAGTATATATTGGACATCAATGGCTAGTAAAAAGGTGTAGGGAAACATCTTGAGGACTAAGTATAGTCTGAAATCACAAACCCGCATTGAGCAAGCGTGGTGATTAATGCTTTAATCCTTTTCCGTGAGACAGGTGGCCTGTGCCCAGCAATGGGATGATAAAAAGGCTGTAACATATGTATAATAATAATTATTTAAACCTAAATCCAGTTTTATTCAAAAGACAAATATCTCAATTAATTTTATGCGTCGGTAGCTAGGTTAGCTTCCAGTTATTACTTTGAGATCCTTTGACTCGAACACTGACAGTGACAGATCACGAGCAGTCAATGTCATCATAACGTAAGTATTATTTGAGTCAATTTGAGTGCCTACATTGACCAGCTGATTTCGGATTTGTTTAATTTAGTTATTTTGTAGTTTCTTAAAACGTAGCTAACTGCGGCAAGTCTTGTGTATATGAGATATGTAGCATAAGAATACCTAGGTATTTATAGTTACACAAAGATATTACAGGGATCCCATCCAATGCAAGTAATGTGGAGCTGAAAGCTTGTAGGTTATGATTATTTAAGAATGTCGGTATGGCAAATCGAGGAACAGCGGTGCGGCGTGGTGCTGCGCGAGGTGTTCGCGTGGCTGGAGGGGCGCGAGCTGGCGCAGGCGGGCGCCGCGTGCCGCGCCTGGCGCCGCGCCGCCGCCGCGCCCGCGCTGTGGCGCCGCCTGCTCGCCGCGCCGCCCGGTACCCGCACGCACGCATGCGCCCTAACACAAGCTTGTGTTATTACTGTGTGGGTTTACACTCAACTTGATTCAACTAACATCCAAAAAGACTTCATTGACAACATGAACTACTGTTCTTAATTCTACTAAACGCATCATCTGAATATTAATACACCGGTACCTTTTCGATAACTAGAGAAGCTCTCTGTAAATCAAGGTAAAATAGACTGCATGCTATATTGAAAACTAAGTTCTGCCTACAGATTTACCTGCTTCCTGAAGAGTTAGGTTACTGTCTAGGAACTACTTCCCACACCTCAATACATAAAGCCAACTATTTTTAGTTTTAATTGTGCAGTTTACAAATTACATTGCTAGTTCAACTAAGGTAAAACTGTACAGTTTACAGTTTTGCCTACATAGGTAAAACTGAAGGTCGGCTGACTGAAGCTACATACTGAGATAGCTGCTTCCCGCCGGATGAAGCCGGATGGTAACCAAGACTTATGCTACGTCCTTCTCCCAGGTCAAAGCGCTCTCCTCTCCAGTTATCATCTTAAACGGTTCAGCAATCCAATTTTTGGGTTATAAGTAGTGTAACTAATACAACTTTCTTTTATATAATAAAAGAGACAGATAGTTATTTAGTTTATTACAGCCAGTTTTCATGAAAATCTATTTGTTAATCTTTTGTGTGTGAAAGAAAAACAAGGGGTTCCGTACCCAAAGGGCAAAACGGGACACTATTGTTTTCGCTCCTCTGTCCATCCATCTGACCGTCTGTCACCAAGCTGTATCTCATGAACCGTGATAGTAAGAGATCTGAAACTTTCCGCTATAACAATAGCTATAACTATACATATACTATAAATATACTATATATTATATATACAACCGCTATAACAATAGCGGCAACAAGAATACATTATCTGTGAAAGTTTCAAAATACTGAAAACTGAAAACAAACAAATACTGAAAACTAGAATTAGGTAAATAAATATGTCGTTTGTTGCCCGTGGTACTACCAATAGTACTACCAGTAGTACCATGGGCAATTTTTTCTTCCCGCAGTACTACCGAGCGGTCTGGTAGTACCACGGGCAAGAAAAAACTAGGTACCCGTGGTACTACTGTCAATATTATAGGTTTTTTTCAACCCTTTTGTTGTCACAGTTGATATGGTCATCAGTCATCCTAGAAAGAAGAATTGAAATACCTATATATTTTTTTGAATGTGGATATATTTTGGTACTATTTCGTAAATAGATCTGGTAGTTGTGAAATTTTTCATTGCTCAAAATTGACAAAAGTCAAAAACACTTAGTTTATTTTTTCACAAATAAGAATTGAATACCTTGATCTCGTAGGATTAACTGATGTATTTTATGCTATCGTTGTACTTGGTGAGTATTTCCGCCGGGAAATTGGAGTACTCAGGTAAGTTTGCTGTCCTGGTACACGGGGGGAGAGAAATTCCGAGATTGGTAGGTTCACTTTTTAACTCCGATGATTGATGAAAATAAGAAAAAAAATATGTAAGAAAGAGTCACCTACTCCAAGATAAATTATATATAACAAAGCAATTTATTTGAGAAGAGCACCAGTTGCAAAGTGTGCCATTTGAGAAGTTGCGAAATGCACCATTTGAGCATGATGTAGAAGTGCACCAAGTGCGTCAAACCCAAATTCTTTCACTGTTAGGAAGCTACACTCTGTGCTGAACGCAACGTACGTTTTATCCGGGTACGGAAAGAAGTTTCCCCGGACGAGGTGATTAATCAGATCAAAAACTAATTTACAGAATACCTACGGCCGAACCAAAATAGTAAAGTACTAGGACATATTATAGTACCTACTTGAATTCGCCTATTTTTAAAAGATTCTTTCTAAAAGATCACCACACCAAGTAGTGGAGAGAAGCCCCACAATATTACTTTTTCGCCTCCTATGTTTGAGAACTTTCTTAGTGTAGGTACTTTGGTTCCATCTCAGGTTTTGGAGGCGACTAATTGCGATGCATTATTTTAGAATTATGCGTAGGTATCCCTTTGTTTAATGAGAAAAAAAAACACATTTTTGAACACTTGTTCACTGCACCTTTCACTGAGGTAGTTTAAATATTCAGTTGTCGAGTTCCCTCGACCTTCTTTCGTCTCCAACATCAGGTCAGTTCCAAATCTTCACTGTTGCATAGTGTTATAAGACACACACCTTATAGTCAAGTTTTTATCCTGCGCATGCCTACAACTTTCAAAAATTGCCCTGGATTTCTCAGGGTTTCCATCATCAGATCCTGACCTGATGATTATGGGACCACCTGTGAGGTATACCCTATCAAACAAAAAAATAATTAAATAAAATAGTCATATGAACGATGTGTTTTTTCGTATGAAGGTGTAAAAAAAAAAAATTAGAGAGTATGCCATATTTTTTAAACATTTTTATCTATTTTTTGAGATACGTCACATTGTTATAGGACGTGGGGCAATTTTGTATGGATTGTGATCCGTCTTCTTTGGTGGTCGAATACAATTTAAAGTGGAGTCGTGACTAGGGCTGCCACTATACGGAAATACAGTAAGGTGCTTTCTTACATGAAAAGTGTCCGGGTTTTCCCCGGACGCTTCTTGAAAACCCGCCCGGACGTCCCCCGGACGGGGTCAAAACGAGGACAAATCCGGGGAAACCCGGACGGATGGCAGCCCTAGTCTGCGTGACTAAAATAGCTGGTACTATTATATTTTTAGACTTTATTTTTCTGGTGTTAAGTAGATATTTTTGGTTACAAAACTAAGGGTATCAAAGCATTTTATGGTGGTCATTATATTTATCCCCCTGTTATTGTGCCGATTGTCGTTACGGCCGATGATCTAATAGCCAAGAGCCTCGACCAACACCTCATGAGGCTCTTGTTAGGCGGCTGGATCAAAGGACTGATTTAGAAACAGATACCTACACGAAAACTCACACACCCACTCACATAGTAATTAGTACCTATGTTGTTAAGTATAATCCTAATTTAGTAATACCTAAGCTACAGTACTTCAACTTTATCATTGAATAGGTAGGCATTTAAAAATGAATAGGGGTTTTATGATAACACTAGCTTTTGCCCGCGACTTCGTTCGCATGGAATAGTGACTTCCGGCATATTTTTGATTTGACCAATAGATGGCGCTATATGTCCGGAATAAATTTTATTTTTTATTTTTATTTTTTTTTGAAATAAAAACTATCCTATGTCCTTTCTTAAGTTCCAAACTATGTCTGTACCAAATTTCACACAAATCGGTTCAGTAGTTTAGGCGTGAAGAAAAGACAGACAGACAGACAGAGTTACTTTCACATTTATAATATTAGTTAGGATTAGATACCTAATATTTTCGGAAATAATCGCTCCGAAAGTTGAAAACAATGGGTCGGGGGACACTTTATTTTTAGGTACCTAATACTATGTATTATCATCAGAACTCAGAGCGTGTGCAAAATTTCATCCTAATTCGAGACCATAAAGAGGGTCAAATTAAGAAGAAGTCAAACCATTTTCTTACATACATAAATATATAGTTACAAGTGAAGCTAATACAAGGTGTTGATTTGCATTTGTGCCATAGTTCAGGAGGAGGACATAAAATACGTAAATAATCGATTGGAATTACAGTAGACGGGAAATAGCTAATATGCACTGCTTTTTTGTCATTGTAATGTCGTGGTATTTCAGAAGTAATCCAATTTTATGAATGATCGCTGCGTATGCTTTATGTTTGCGTTTGTGTGAGGGCGCAGCACGGTTTTAAGGCCAGTAACATACGCGCCAAGTTTAAATAAGGCTAGATGACATTTACGGAATTCCGAAAAAAATGAAAGAAAAAAAATTACGTACAAATTTTTTGTTCATTTGGGTACCTACTTAACGTTTTAGAAAAAAAACACAAAAATTTTGACATTTGACCTCGAATAACTTTTGACGTACACATGGGATCGATTGGGACTTTTAGTATTTTATTTATTTATTTGGATTTCCAACAAGGAATACACATTACAGACAAGTTTTAACAATTATAATTATCTTTTCTTGTGTTTCCTTAATTATAGGAAATCACAGCATGCATTAATTTATAATAATAATAAAAAAACAATACGACATTATTAAAAAAAAAACATCAATTAAAATCAGAATTATAGTACAAACAAATTAAATTAAAAAAAAAAAAACAACAATGCAATGAAATAAAAAACAAATAAATTTATAATGATCAAATCTAGCTCTCCACCAAAAATCAGCTTTCTGGGAATTTTTGTTATTTGACCACTACTTTTATGTCTATTTTGACCGGGCTATAAGTAAAATTAGGAGAATCGGGCCCCTGGCTATTCCTCACTATGGCTATTCGTACATACAAGTAACTTTAAAAGTAAGTTAAAAATTCTTTCAGTGTTACATAGGTAGCCCATTTGTTTATCGAGGAAGGCTGTTGGCTTTTTATACGGGTTCGTGCAGAGGTCCCTACGGGATGCAGGTGAAACTGTTGGTGAAACTATATTTTTTCTTAAATGTCCTACGGGATGACACCCATCGTAAAAGTCCTGATTGATTACAAGAGCTATCATTAAATTTGATTCCAATTACATGACTGCTTTTGCGAAAACGTGAGCTTAAAATAAACCTCGTATTTAGAATCCTTACGAAAGTTTATAATTTTCTTAGGAAAATAAAAGATGTATCTGACTCATTTGCAGAAAGTGACAGACATTAATCAAAATAAGAGCAAAATTTAGTTTAAAATTAAACCAAATAGTATGACATTTTCTATGAATATAAATATTTAAGCCCCCCTTCCAGACTCCCACGTAGTAACATTACACCTCTACGCAGAACCGTCCTTGGTGCAAATTCAGCTATTCCCCGATTATGC
The DNA here is from genome assembly GCA_033682625.1 of Helicoverpa zea x Helicoverpa armigera. NCBI lineage: Eukaryota > Metazoa > Arthropoda > Insecta > Lepidoptera > Noctuidae > Helicoverpa > Helicoverpa zea x Helicoverpa armigera. The sequence goes on from JAWIIS010000028.1 coordinate 13,496,576, forward strand.
AAAGTAATTAACAGCTGCAGTGACGCAATCGACATACACCATGATAGCATCGGGAAATTTAGTAAAACAATTATTCAATTGTGTTCTGAGAACTGCCTAAAATTAAATTAAATAAATAATGAAAATTCAACCACAATAATTTAAATTTAATAATAATTCAATACATATAATTAATTAATTTATTTGTTTTTATATAATCCTTTTTTTTATTAAATTAATATTGAATGTTAACCATTTTTCTGTGCATGTTGTGTTAGCCAGTAAGTAGTTATTACACTTACAAATGTATTTTTTTGTAATTTTTGTATCTCAAAAATGTAATAGTGTACATAACTGTTGGCTAACCTAAATAAATAAATAAATAAATTTAATTAATTTCAATTTAGTCCATTAGCCAAGTTCATCGAAGCTGAAGTAGGTAGGTACATGATCCGTGGCGCTCTCGATTGGTCGGTCGACGGCAATGCTAAGGACGCTAGTGGTTCCAGCAGCGGCGTGGGTGTCGTGGCGGCAGGAGTACGTGCGCGCGCACGCGGGCTGGCGCGCGGGGCCGCGGCACCGCGCCGGCGCGCCGCTGCTGCACGCGGCGCTGGCGCCGGGCGGCGCGCTGCTGGCGCTGGCGGCCGCCGACGCGACGCTGCTGCTGTGGGCGGCGCGCGCCGGCGCCTGGGCCGAGGCCGGCCGCGCCGACCTGCGCGCGCGCGGCTGGGCGACCGTGGCGCGCTCGCAGTGGGCCACTGCGGGCCGCCTGCTGCTGACTGGCTCGCTCTCCCTCGTGTCCGACTGGGAGTTGTTGGTGCTTCACGTTGACGGTCACCGCCGATTCTAATAAAAATGATACCTGACTCGTAAAGAATATTTTGAAAAAAAAAGAAAATTTTCATCCGCAGACGATGGCGGCTGCGGGGCGGTGTACAGCCGCGTGCGGTGCAGCGCAGGCGCCGCGGGCTGCTGGGCTGACCCGGCGGGGGAAGCGTTTCTCTCGTTCGAGCTGCACCGCCTCGGAGCCGGTATCTACTGCACTACAGTCTGGCTCAACGCTGCCACCCAGGTTCTCTACACAATGTCGCTGTGACACACAGTTCTTCTAGGGAACTTTATTCGTTGTCGCCCTTTTCACTATATTATTTTTAGCTACCACGTTAAATTATAGAATCAAGTCATATATTTTCGCATACAGGAGACGGAATCTGAATATGCAGGTGTAACTTCGCCCCTGCTAAGAATCTTCAACGAAGAAGGCGCCCATTTGACGTGAGGAGTTCTGGACACCAGTGTGGTATACCGCGCTAGTATCAGCCGCCACTCACCCCGGCGCCTGTCGCAGGCACGCGCTGGTGGTGCAGTCAGCCGAGCCGCTGTCGGCGGGCGAGCCTGCGGCCGAGCCCGCGGGCGAGGCGGCCGGGCGCGCCGCCTACCTGTGCGCCAGCGCGCCGCGCGCGGCGGACGAGCCGCGGGCGCGCGTGCTGGTGGCGGGCGCCGGGTGCCGGCTGGGCGCGTGGCCGGTGCGCGCGCCGCGGCCGCCGCCGCTGCAGGCGAGCGCGGGCGGCGGGCTGGCGGAGCGCGTGCGGCGACAGCGCGAGCGCCGCGCCGCACCGGAGCCGGACGCGCCGGAGCCGGACGAGGCGGCCGTGCGCGCCGGCTGCACGCCGCCCGCGCGCCTGGCTCGCCTGCACGCGCCGCTCGTCGGACTCGCCTTGCAAGAGCGGTGAGCAAATCGATACACATCACACAAAAGCACTTAGGTATACAGGAATGAAAAAAAACTGGTGGTCCAGAATCGTTAACAGAACATATCTGCATCATCAGTAAAAAAAAAATGTTCATTCTTTTGTTTGCCCTAAAATCAGCAAAATATGGATACCAACTATTCTTACGCGCGCCGAGCGGAGCTCCGTCAGTAAAGCGGTTTCGCGTTGCCGCCGTGCATACTATGACGACTGTGACCGTACTACTTATCGGTTACAAAATAAACATCTTTCGATATCAATAACTTTTCTTTTTTGTACTAAAACACTACAAAATAAAAATATACGTATCTATCTATAAAACTTATTTAACTATAAGTTGACAAAGTTTGCGCACTGGATAAAATTCATTCCTGTATTACTTACTGAATGACGTCATCTAGGTACTTAAAAACCTATTCATGACATTCGTGCTTCACCTAGGTAGGTAAGTAACCTAGCGAATCCTGTTGTAAGCATAAAAAACCAAAATGTCGTTTAATTCAGGCAGGTCCACCTTTATCAGCTTTTCAATCACACAAAATCATTAGGTACCTATTACTTACTTATTACATAGCATTCTGGAAAAGGCAAAAAATTTACGGGAGAAACGGCCAATCGAAATGTTTCACACTGGTCAGGTGGTCACCCATTTTCTCAAAAATATGCTTAAGGCGAAAGGATACGCCAAACTACAAAATGGACCTCTCTTTGAAACACTATTACTACTAGACGAATTGACCAAATAATATAAAAAAAATACCTGCTACGCATAACATATTTGATTTTCAATTTTAAGTTATTTTTTTTTACTATCGTTTATACTTTAGTCGGAAAAAAATCTAATATAACCTCTTTATTTTTCCAATAATTTGCTTACTGCTTTCAAACTACTGAAGCGATTTAAATATTTTTTTCACAATAAATTAGTCAATTTATTACTTTATTAAGTTTAAGTCTTTTTTTTTTTCACATATATTACTTTCATGCCATTAAATCAATAAAACCATATTTTTACATTCGCGCCGGCGCTCGCGCTCGCTCGGACGCGGAGGCCAATCTCTCCTCAAGGTCGTTGGGCTATGTTTTCGCCTTAAGTACCCACTAAAGGTAGTGGGAATTAGCTATTGCAGGCCTTAGAAGGTAAAATAATGGCAGTAAGCACATTACCTGGTGAAAGTGAATTTGGCAGCGGGCGGTGTATGTGGGCGGTGAGCAGCGACGGCAGCGCGACGTGCGTGTCCGTGCCCGCGCTGCAGCTGCTGGCGCGCGTGCCGGGCCGCGCCGGCGCCGGCGACCTCCACTACGTGCAGCCCGCCGCCGCCGCCGGCCTCGTGGCGTGGTGAGTGCGGGCGTGGGCGCTACAGCTGTGTACCACGTGAGCTACAGCGCGGCTGTTGCAGGCCGGCGGGCGGGCGCGCGGGCCGCGTGCACTGGGTGGCGGCGGCGGCGTGCGCGGGCGGCGCGCTGGCGCACGGCGCGGCGGCCGTGTGCTGCGTGCTGCCGCGCGACGGCCTGCTGCTGGTGCTGGCCGGCGACGAGCTCTACGTGAGTGCTGCCCGCTCCCCCACCCCCCTGCACCCCGCCCCCGCCCCGCTGACGCGCGTGTGTTGCAGGAGTGGCGCAGCCGCGCGACGCCGCAGCTGGACGCGCGCGGGTGCTAGCTGCGTTACAGCTGCTCGTCGCCGCCGCTCGTCAGACAGCTTCACTCACCGCATTCAAATGGCAGCATTACTTGCTTTCATTGGGTATGGTAAAATTAGTTAATTTGTAGCCAATAAATGAGGATTTTGGGTTTTCGTGTCGGGGGTTTGTTATTTATGTTTTGTATTTTATCCGCGTACCTGCTTGAAGTACCTACTTGCCTAGTTTTCTTGGGAGTGGGATGCGCGTTTAACAAGTTTAACTGGGGAAAACAATTAATTTTTATTTACATAGATTTAAATTTCTTGATAGGTAAATCACGAACCGCTTTGGGAAGTTTATTGTAAAAGCGTACCCACCCAAAACAAAAATGTGAAAGACTGCCAAGTTCGATAATATGGGAATGCTTCGCCTATAAAAGAAGTGAGATCTGAATAAGTACCAAGTTCCATACACATACCTCAGTTAAAAATAGTTACTTTTTAATGATGTTACTTGGCAAGTTCTCATACACCTTGTTATAAACCTACTAAACGCAATGAATCAATTAGTATTTAATTTTCTATTCAAACTTGCCAAGTAACATCATGAAAAAGTAACTATTTTAACTGAGGTATGTGTATGGAACTTGGTACTTATTCAGATCTCACTTCTTTTATAGGCGAAGCATTCCCATATTATCGAACTTGGCAGTCTTTCACATTTTTGTTTTGGGTGGGATTTCATTTATTTTTGTAAGGTTGTTTATTTTATTTTTTTCTTATGATGAAGTTAGTTAAAGAAATGTCTCATTTATACTATCTTTAAGATTTTTTAATATCCACTATGTTTTTTACAAAGGAATTAACTAGATTAACTAAATGGACTAGATTTACCAACTGACTGACATGACATGTTATCATATATTATGTTCGTGGATCAAAGTTACACATTCGTTATTTTTGAAAGTGATTCACACTTGGCCGTTTTCAGATTTTTACCATTCGAAGATATATTATATAAATATAGATAAATTTAGTTCCTTTTAGTTCCTTAGGGGTATAAATTTACACCGGGTATAAAACACCTTCATTATTTTGAAACCGACTCACACTTGGCCATTTTCAGATTTTTCCCTTTACCTTGACATAAAGACCTACCTCCATGCCAAATTTCAAGTCAATACGACCATTGGAAGTGGTCTAGGTTTTTGATGAGTGAGTCAGTGAATCAGTCAGTCAGTGAGTGTATAGTAAAAATAGCGATTTTCTGACGTCAATATCTCAAGACCTACAATAGGTATATTAATGAAATTTTGTATTTTAGATAAGTGAGGGGGTCTCAACAGATACTAGAAATTTGATATGCGTAAATAAAATAGATTTTGAGTTACAGGGGGGTCGAATTTGGCCCGAAATGGTTCGTGTAATATAACCCACGGCTGGTGTGTCGCTTTTTTTGCTCGAACTTGGCGGACACACTGCCGTGTGTCTAGATACATTGACCCATGAACGAGTTGCTTACTCTGTGGAGGCGGGTAGCATGTACAGCAAGATTATGTTTATTCCAAGTATATATGCTATCAGACATTTGAACAAAGTTAGATATGTTTTTACGAACCAAAAATATATTGAGAGGCAACAGTCAGAATATTTATTTCTTTGAATTTCTCTCTGAGAGAAACTTTGGACCCAGGTTATAACAGCTCTTCGAATGGCTCGAACAGCTCTTTTCTGTAAAATAAATATAGTCTCAACATCCGCACAGTTTCCCCAAAGGAGGATCCCATACGTCATTGAACTATGAAAGTAACTAAAATAAACTATTCTGGCTGTGTCCACATCGGTGATTAGTTGGATCTTTTTAATAGCATAGGCGGCTGAACTAAGCCTTCCTGACAGTTTAACAATATGTGGGCCCCATTGGAGATTGGAATCAACGGTCAAACCAAGAAATACCGTTGACTCAACAGGCTTCAACTCTACTCCACCCAACTAACAATTTAACGTCGTTTAAAAGTTTAATAAACGTTATCTTATTGCCATCGATCGTAATACCTAAGTCGCACTTACGTTATAGTAACGTTTACTAAACGCGAAGATGGCCCCAGTTATATGACCAACATTGTCGTATATCGGACATACAAAAGTCACAAGCTGACTTCGTTAAGTCATTCAAAAGTCGTATGAACGTTATGGAATTGCCACATTAGTTGTATTGTCGTCATAAGGGCGTTGTTGAATGATTAAAACGTTTTATTTGAGTCAAGGAACAACACACGTAAAACTTATTCATTTTTCTTGATAGTGACACGGTGTTTGTGGTTTTGTAATAAAAAATTACAAGGAAATAAAAGGTGATGAGTGTTATTTAACTTATATTTATATATCTCGCTAATAAATGTATCTGTCTCTCATGCTGTTTAGTTCGACTTGGTATTAAAGTTTTATGATACTATACCTATATGTATTTATTTCAGATTTTCATGCCCCCTCGCAATTTTGTGTTTTAATGATTATATTTTTATTTCTAAAAATGTAGGACATTGTTGCTTTTGTCACACACCTATCTCTTTACGACGTTTTAAAGACATAAAGTCGTATTAAGGTTATTTCAAGACCATGCAATACGCTATGACAGCTAGTTATCTAAGGATCCAATAAGGAAATCCCGATTTACTCTCCTTTTGAAAGTTCCACTACGTTTAAGTCTACTCCACATTTTTTTTGCTTCCATTTTTCGTAGTAAACTTAACCAAATATTCCGTAAATAGAGCGACCTAGCCGTTTTAAAGTCAAAAACTGACTTAAATGCGACTACAAGTTTGATTAAAGTCAGGGCAGGACATCAAACGGACATCATGTAATATATATGTTATATTTGAGTATTAAATAAACAACCAAGTCATTTAAGAGTCTCCAATTGACCGCTGTAAAACAGGATAGTGATCGTTATATAAACGTCACTGTGAAACCGTTTATACAACTGCTACATTACATAGATGTCATATAAAGGTTTTCAAACACCTAATTTGGTCAGTTCAAAACGTTTAATAGACTATAACGTTAGTATGACTATTGCGTTGTCGTAAAAACGTTTTAGCTAAGACTGTAATATAACGTCGTTTAGTTTATAGTTCGGCCGTTCAGAGAATGCGTTCCTGACACCTATCAGTTAGTCAGGACTAGTGATGGGCACAACATAACACTGAGTTCGTTACCGTTCCCCCAAAATAAACCGCCGCATTATTTTAAGATTATTTTCGTTTTAAATTGGCGGAATCATTTAAAATTTATATTTTAGTTATTTAAGTGGAAACCAAAAAAAGGTAATATTCATATAATAAAATCGTTTTATTTATTCTTTGTTACAAAGTTACAATCTGTATTTCTATGCAATAAAGTAAGTACATTGAATTGAATGTGCGTACAGAATGTTAATCAGATTCCGATTCGCTTGAGGAGGTGGTGTCTTCATCATCATCTTCGCCTACGTGTATATTACGTGTATATTAGGTATTATCAATAACAGAATCAATCCTGATATCTCGGTCAAAATCTTCCAAAATCAGGTTTTTAGTCTTAGCGCACGAAACGACAACAAATGACTATTTAGTGTCACAAAATGACGGCCCATGATGCCATTTGGGGTTACCATTTTCAACCTAAATATAAAAATGCTACTTTCTTTCGCGCGTTCAGTTTGATCATAGTTTTATTTTTATACTAGCTTCTGCCCGCGACTTCGTACGCGGATCCTGTCCCTTATGCCAGCGACTACGGGGTCAGCAAAATCAAATCGGTCGGAGTGAACCATGACGGGGGTAGGTCTCACGCCTCTGGCTTGGCTTGGCCGTCCAGAGTGGAGTCGCTAGAGCAGGGTTAGTAGCCCTGCTCGGAGGATAGGTGCCTCGTGGTAAGTGACCCACAGTGACGCCTAGGTATCCTCACACTTCAGCCGCTCATGTGCCTTGTTGCCCTCTTGTTGCTATTCAGTGACTGATTCCCGGGGGCCCAGTAAATGAGCTGGCGAGTCTCCACCTGCCATTTTTACATGTATCTTATACATTGTCATCGGCAGGTGACATAGTTCGCGTAGTTTCCCCATTCCTAGTCCATTAGCATTCCATCACAATAGCCCAAGTAGTTTTCATCTATAGTTAGCAATAGTTTAGCACTGAACCGGGGATAGTCCTTGGGTACATTCCTATAGTGTATAAAGGGATAATCGTCGGTTTGTTGTGGTAATCGTTGTGTCACCATTTCATTGTCTCAAAAGGGCTTCAGCGTGTTGGCTTCGGCCCCACGTTTGCCTCCCAAAAATTCGGAACTCTGTAGTCCCGTGGTCTGGAAGAGACATACAAAATAATATAACGATATAGGTATAGATATAACGCAACAAATTCGGAGAGTGGGGGCTCGTGACGCAACGTCTAGGTATGTAAAATTTGTACTAAGCAGTGACTTAACACAAAATTCAAGCGTGTTAATCTTCGTTATTAATTGTTTGTGAGAAGGAGAAAAGAAAAAATACGTGTCCATTATTTTAGGGTTATCTAAAAGAAGGACTAATTACTTTTTTTGATTCACCATACCTATTTCATAACATTCATTTCTATACATTTCAAGACAGTGTAGTATTGCTCTTGAAGTTCCACATCAGGTGTTCCAGATCTTCGATGTTTTTTCATCAATAGAGAGTGCTTATCAGATTGAACCAGTTTTGCTAAAACGTCATATCTTCATATGCTATAGTCTAGCTGGGCTCCTAGGGTTCCACATCAGCTGTTTTACATCTTCAATTTTTATAAGTCAACAGAGAGTGCTTATCAGATTGATCAACTTTTGCTAAAACGTCATACCTCTATATGCTATAGTCTAGCTGGGCCCCTGTAGTTCCAAACCAGGTGTTTTAGATCTTCAATTTGTATAAGTCAATAGAAAGTGCTTATCAAATTGAACAACTTTTGCTAAAACGTCATACCTGTATATGGTACAGAGAAGCTGGGCTCTTGGGGTTCCATATCAGGTGTTCCAGATCTTAAAATTTATTATCTCAGCTGAAAATGCTCATCATATGAAACAATTTTGCCATGGCACCATTTTTGTATCTCTTATAGTTTTGTTGGTCTGTTGGTGTTCCGCGTCAGGTCTTCAAGTTTCGAAGATAAATTATAGCCTATATGTTGACCAGGCTTAATACTGATACAACAAAGAAAAAATCATTGAAATCCGTTCAGTAGTTCGGAAGATTAGCGTGTACAAACAAACAGACATACAGACATACAGACATACAGACAAACAGACAGAATTTTTTTTTTGGATTTGTGTTCCATTAGTGTTTCTAAACCCCACCCAATTATTATTTTTTAAATATATTCAATGTACAGACACACTTTTTTTACAGATTTATTATATGTATATTTTATTTTTATATTTCATAAAAGTTATCCTATAGTCCATTATTTTCAAATTCTTAAAAAGAAAAACAAAACGTATTATTTTATATTATAAGTATAACTGTATAAGAACCATCAACCAGAACAGATTACGATACTTGCCTGTTATTTTTAGCACAGCACTACAAATATAAAGCGCTGACATAACCTTGTAATAGCGCAGTATAGATTTAGAAAAATATTGTTTACCAAGTTATTTGACACTCAATTTGGCACAAAATTACAACATTCATTGATTATTATTGATATAATAATGTTGTTTTAATGCTCAACAATTGTTAAAACGATAAACAACCAGCAAAAATATTTTTATCGTACTGCAACGCCATTACAAAGTTACGTCGTCAGTTCAATAGCGATGTGTCAGAAACGCATTCTCTGAGCGGCCGAACTATAGTCTTATCAACGTTGCTAAGACCAGCTTATTATGACATATTCGTCGCACTACTAATAAGTTAAATTAAAGACGTCTACAGGACCTAGTAGTCATCTCACTATCATTATAAGACTGCTATCCAACTTTATGTCGTATAAGTTAAGACTTATATGACGTTTTTGTTTGTTGGGCATTTAGTTGTACATTGGTTGGTAACTGCCTTACGTTAGGCGTTGAGAATTTTAACTTTTTTTAGATTCATTTATAAAAAGATTTGTGATAAGGGATGTCATTAATATAAATAAGAAACAAAAAAGGGCCTAGAATTGAACCCTGTGGAACCCCCATGGTGACCGTAGATCCAGAAGACCTCTTACCATTGACATCCACCCTCCGAATTCTATTATGCAAATAAGAAGTCAGAAGGTCAAGAGCCTTATTTTTGATACCATAGTGGTGAAGTTTCCTGATGAGTATATCATGGTGCACGCAATCAAAAGCCTTGGACAAGTCGCAGAAAATACCGAGCGCATCCTGCGAATCCTCCCAGGCCTCGAATATATTTTTAAGCAATTCCACTTCAGTTCAGCGTTGTGTTTGATGAGTGTCAAACTCATCGCTGCACCGGTCAAACTGGTCAACAATGTGTTGGAGCTTATCCCGTTCTTCTGTGATGTTTACTAATTGACAGTGCAGTTCTGCTATCTCACTCTTTAGTTTACTATTATTGTTTAAAATATTAAGTACTTCCTTCTCATTGTCATCCTATTCCCTCTGTAGATCTCTACACAAATCGTTATATTTCTTAAGTTCCACTAGTGTTTGTTGAAGTTTACCTTCCTCCAAACGTGCAGTAGCTTTCCTAGTCATTATTCTTTCCATTTTGCACAGGAAAAACAATAACACAGGTAGATGTTTATGAAAGTGTTTAAGTTTGTGTGAGAAACTATTTTCTAGGCACTATTTTGATGATAATTATTCTCCCCAGTAATCACTGATGAAGATTTATAAGATAATTAAGTTGAAAAAAGATAGTACTTACAGAATTTCACGATGACAATGCTTATTAATTCAAAAACTTTCAAAGATCGTTATACCAAGTTTCGAACTTTGACAGGTTGAGATTTGGTTATATTTACCTACACAGTAATTACAAAAAAATTAAACCGACTTCCCAAAACACTAAAAAGCAAAAAAAAAAACTAATTTTAGGTGCATCGGCCTAGAAGTCGGTGGCGAAATTAACTTAGTAACATCCATTAGACATTTTTTATTTACAGCTTTTTAGTGATACGAATAGTTGTCCTATCCATATAAGTGGGAAGTACTCATCAATACAAAGAATATAAGTCCAAATACGAGGTATTTTACACTGTACAGTTGTCGAGTTCCCTCGGCCCTCTCTGGCCTCCATCATCACGTCAGCTCCAAATCTTCACTGTTGAATAGTGCTTTTATTCGTACACCTGAGTGTCAAGTTTTTACCCTATGTATGCCTACAACTTTCGAAGGTTGCCCTCGATTTCTCAGGGTTTCCATCATCAGATCCTGACCTGATGACTATGGGACCAACTGGCAGCTATTCCGAGTCGAACAAAAAAAGAATCACGTAAATCGGTCTATAAACCTCGGAGTAATCGATGTACATACATAGAAAAAAAAAAAAAAAAAACATACCGGCCGAATTGAGAATCTCCTCCTTTTTGGGAAGTCGGTTAAAAACACAAAGTATATCACAAAAATTTACCGTCCCAGCAATAAGAGTTTATTATTATTGCGAATTAATCTTATAATTTATAAAATAACACTAAAATTATATTTAAATTAAATTAATTAATTGAGAGAAGTTTTGTTGACGTCTTGTCAACAGGGTTGCCACAGACATCTTAGTAGTCGGCAAACTCGTTTAAATCTCAAGTAGGTACTCACCGTGGCCATCTCGTTCCGTAAAGTAGGTAACGAGGGGGCCGCCATCACATTCGGCAGTGCGCCGTCACACACACACGACATGGCCCTGCGAGTCCCGCTCGCGCGCGTGCTGCGGGCCGCCGCCGGCTCGTGCGGCGCCGCGCCGCCGCCGCGCTGCCCGCCGTGCCGCCCGACGCCGCCGCCGCCGTGCCGCGCGCGCCCGCCCGCCGCGCGCCGCCCGCCCTGCGCGCCGCGCCTGCCCGCCTGCGCGCTCACCTGCGACTCCCAACTCCCGGTACTTACCTGCTCTCCGACTTGCGCTTCATTCATGCCATCGCCCTCTCGAGTTACTGAGCGCGGCCCACTAGACGCACCTATTTGTCTCAGCTAAAAAGTTAAAGTAAAGATTTTTTCAGAAACTCAAAACTTCAAGCCGGACAAGCAGCAGAGATCCATTTCGGATAACGTCAACCGATTGCGAAGTCGACCAAGACCCGGTAGCGGAGCGGCTCAAACTCGCTAAGCGGGCGCAGCGCGCGGAGTACGAGCGCGAGGTGAGCGAGCGCGCCGCCCGCGCGCCCCCCGCCGCGCCCCCGCGGGACCTCTACCGCCTCTCCGGCGAGCGCGAGTGTGCGCGCGCCACCGACGGCTGCGTGTACGCCGTGCTGCCCGACGCGCCCGCCCCCGCCGCCTCCACCCGCGCCGCCGCGCCGCGCCGCTGCGGGCCCGGCCGCAAGCCGCCGCCGCCGCGCTGCGTGCAGCTGGCGCACGACGACGCCTGCCGCATCAAGGGCGACGCGCACCTCGACCCTTGCGCGCACCTGCCGCGTGTCATGGTCGAGATTGATCGCAGTTCTAATCATGTAGCCACGAGTAAGCCTGCGACTCCGAAGAGCTCTACCGGGGGAGGGTCACGGTCTGCACACCCGAGCTGGTGCGCCGACCCACCCAAGCCGGCCTCCCCCCCACCGCGGTGTCGCCGCCCCACCATTGTTGAACGGCTTCGTAGTCACCGTCCAGAATCTAGAACTGAAAGACGCATTCACACGTCGGTGAGCGCTTTGGTAAAGCAGAAATCTGGAAACTCTAATTCTAGCGGCTGGAAAGAAATGCTTCATAAAAAGAAACAGCTAAAGGTAGCCGGTGTCGGGCGGGTCGCAGTTTGCACCCGAGCGGCCGGCAAGCAGGCGCCCCCGCCGGGCGGCGAGCTGCAGCTGCGCGTGCCGCCGGGCACCACGCGCGTGGCCGTGCGCGTGTCGCTGCACGCGGCGCCGGGGGCCGCCTGCCCCGCGCCCGCGCCCTCGCCCTCCTTACCGACACCGACTCGTACAAAACAGGCCTCATCATGCACCAACTTCACTTCCAAACCTGAGAATAGTGACTCGTGGTTATCTATAAAAAGCATTCAGAAAAAAATATCAGCCCAATGCCATCAAGAGTCAGGTAGCCGGACGGTGGGAAGGGCGGCCCCCGACTCCGCGCCGGCAGCCCCGCACGCGCCGCGCTGCGCTGGCTCGCGGGGTAAGGCAGGAGCCAAGCACTACTCGTCCGCCGCCGCATTACTAGCAAACACTATATCTTCCTACTCGTAACTAATACAGCCATAATCGTGTGTGTGTATTTTTTTTATAATAAAATTTACACAGTAAGTAAAAACTATACATGTTTTCTTTATTACCGGGTTGCATCAGAAGGCGGGGTTTCGAAAAGGTTATAATATGCAATAATAGCGCTTTGCCGGATTTCTTTTTTTAAATAATAATAATTGTTAATATGTATGTTGGGGTCAGCCTAGGTTGGGGTACCTACCACTTCACTGTTCAGGTCTTACCAGATGCAGCTGATTATGTTACCACTGTTTTTCAAGGAGCGACTGCCTATTAGGTTAGGTTTGTTTGTCACGAAAGTCCTCTTTGGTCCTCGTGGCCTCTCTCTAAAAGGCAGAAGACGGCACAAAAGCTGAGGTTTTTAGTGGGTGCAAGTGCCCCACATAACCTCACCGACTCCCTGGGCGGTGGGTGTATGCGTCAAGCATTTTCCTCAGCTGAAACAAAAAAAAAGGTTAGGTTTGTTTAGGTTGGTTTGGTAGGAAGAATTAGGATTCCCGCGGCCCCGCGCACACGTGCAAGGAGGACACAAGGGGGTTTTAGCCGGCAGGAGTCCGGCATACTCCTCCGTCTCTCCCCAATCGAAGGAAGTAATAAGGATTTCTCTCCAAAAAAAGGTTTTTTTTTATTGCACCCGACATCTTGGGTACTTCAGTCAAGTCAATGTCAATGTGTCAAAGTTAAAGTCTGACATGACTCAAAATTACCAAATCTGACAAATTACTAAGGCTCGCAATTACCAAATCTGACAAAAAAAAACAAATCAGACAAATTACCAAGACTTTTAAAATTACCAAATCTGACAAAGTGACCCCGTGACAACACGATTAAGTTACATAAGGAAGTATATAAGGGGATTACATAAGGAAGTATATAAGGAAGTACATAAGGGGAGTACATAAGGGAGTATATAAGGAAGTACATAAGGGGAGTACATAAGGAAGTATAAAGCAAGTACATAAGGAGAGTAAATAAAGGGAGTACAAGTTACTAAAATCAAAGTAGCAAGTCGTAGTCGTAGTCAAAGTTACTAAAGAAGTTTATAAGGGAAGCACATAAGTGGAGTACGTAATTGGAGTACGTTAGGAATTAAGGAAATACCGAAAAATCTCTACCTTGAAACAGATTTTTAAGCAGATCGTAATGAAACAATCCTTTTCTAGTACTTTTTTTTTCATCAAATTATTCGTGGATGGTTACTTTACTCATTAATAAGTCTTTTTTCTATCAAAAACAAGAATGTATTCAAGTCGCCACTCAAGAACTGCCCCGACGGCCATCTCTTCTGCAAGCTACATCCCACTTCAGCTTTGCAATTCTTCGGGCTAAGTCGGACTTTGGTTTTTCTGCGGATCTCCTCATTTCAATCTCGAAGAGAAACTCCTGGCATAGCCCTCTCAATTGCTCTTTTTTTTGAGACTGAGACTCCTCTCGAGGCTCATATACCTATGAGAAAGAACCAATAAGTATAAGTCATTGGTTCACCTTGGCGAAAATGAAAGTCGCACTCCATAGGCCCGATAAGAAAGCACATGTTTTGTCACATATATCTATCAAAAAATAACTATCAGAATGAAAATAACAAAATTTTATTTTTATTATATGGAAAAGCAGAAAAAAAAAACCTAACCTAACTTAACATAATCTTTTTTTTTTTTTTGGGACGGGGTAATCCTCATGGACTTCCTCCGCCTGGGGAGAGGCGGAGGAGTATGCCGGACTCCTGCCGGCTAAAACCCCCTTGTGTCCTCCTTGCACGTGTGCGCGGGGCCGCGGGAATCCAGATTCTTCCGCAGCCCCACACTAGTGCTGGCTACGGGCCTCGTCTCTTGCACGGGGTAGTGAGGTGTTCGCCTACCCCGTGCATCACCTCAGGGGCACGCGCCGACACACGCGCGTGCCACCGCCTCGGGTCCACTGAGTAGGGGCGGGAACTTCCCCAAGTCCCTCGCCCTTGAACCCATTCATGGGGGGCGGAAGAGGGCGTTGTCCGCCCTTCTCCTGCGCCCAGTGCGCCTTCTGCGACCGGGGAATTGAGTCAAAATCTCCCTTTCCCGTTCCGCAGATTCCTTCTGCGACATCACTTCCTCGCAAAAGGAAACCACCGCGTCCCACGACTGCGCTGCCAACCATCCTCCGTACCACAGCCGGCAGCGACAGATCGTCTCCGATTTCGTTTGTGAGGACACGGCGCTGCTCCTCCCAAAACCTAACATAACGGAACCTTTTCTTTTTTTGGGAGGGGGAAATCCTCATGGACTTCCTCCGCCTGGGGAGAGGCGGAGGGGTATGCCGGACTCTTACCGGCTAAAACCCCCTTGTGTGCTCCTTGGACACACTTTCCGTACTGCAATTTATTTTTTTACAAATACATGGTTTTAATGTCTTTTCATTACAATAATTATCTTTATTCTCTTCTTAAAAAAAATATTACGTTATCTACTTTCAGTACTCTTTCATGTCATTCTTATCCATATCTTTATATTCTCTTTAATATAGTAAGTACACACATTTATATTTGGACCTCAGCAGGTCTTCTCATTATTCATCTTTACTTTATAGAAGTACATTACACATTTTTATAATAAGTCGACTTTATTTTTCATATAAGGATCAGTGTTTAAAACTTTTTAGTTTCCAACAATTTTCACGGAGGGAAGCTCGTCCGACACCATGATCAAATGGAAGGATATGTCCTTATAGTACCTCTTAATTTTGTGTACCACATTTTCATAAACATTAACTTTCTAAACACAACATAATTATAACACGTACAAAATGAATAACTTGGTTTACAAGCCGGGCGCTCTCGGGTGATCAGTCCGATGACGTCAGCGCAGAGTCTTGCCTACCAAACGATTCCCAACTACTTAATGCAACCCATTAACATACCAAGCAATTTATAAACTTGTCTTCAAAACAATCCTATACCACTTTTCAAAAATCTTTCGATAACACTCTTTTATATATATTTTTTTGTAACAGGCAAAGTACCTCCTTGCACTCTAAGGTGACAAGAGAATTTTCATACTTCCGGATAAGGCAATCAAACTAAATATTAACATCACACTTTTTCTAGACAATTTAAAAGATAATCATAGGTAAACAAAGATCTCAAATATATCCGAATACAAATAAATGGTCTTGCTTAAAACCTAATACATGTTTATATTAATATTAAAGAATGTTATTAGTCGTTAGTTACACAGAAAGACACATGATACCCAATGTAAAATATGCTTGTTGCCACAAGTGAGCTACATGACATCATCATCAAAACTGCAGCGCGTGCATTATATGACACGGCGCACCTGAGAATGTTCTGGATACCATAATATACTTATCAATTATAAAATTCCTATCCAATATGCTTTATTAACTATAACAAAATTATTTTATTTTAACCCTTTAAAAATAAAAACCCTTAAACGTACCTAATTATATTAAAAAAAAATACCAAAAATGTCCGCGGCATTATAATCAATAGGCCTTAACCTTAGAAACACTCACATAATCACTGACACTATTTTATCACTCACACTCACACCGTCTTCAAATTCTTCTCATCATTTGGGAGTGAGCCTGGTCTTGTGAAAGATCACTCATCGTATCTGCTGCTTGGTGACGAAGCCTTCTTCACAGTATTCCCTCTGGTGGTTGATCGACCTCAGTACACAAACCCTGTGGGTTTGAATGTGGATGGATTTAGAGCAGATCCATCCCAAGTACTACCTTACTGCGTAGAGACGGACTCCCCGTCAGCGTTGACCAATTTGCGATGTAGTTACATTTAAGTACGTCACAGTTTAGTACTCACATTGTTTTGTTTTCACAAATCACAAAAATATAATATGTTTCCAATGCGCAGCACTGCCACAAGGCAGCACTGGCAGGGTCGCCATGCAATGTGGGGACCCGAGTACTAATTCACGAATCCTGGCAGGGTCGCCATGCAATGTGGGGAGTTATAGGTGATGGAATGATAGAGACGTGTTGCTATGTCTAAGGCGTATATTGTACTCTCTTCATTAACCTAAGCTTAATACTAAGTACATGTATATAGATAGATCGGGAGTAAGGTCGGCTACACACTACACTAGCTTTGAGCAACCCAACATAGGGAAACCTAACTTTGAGCAATCTAACGAAGCAAAACCTATGTATAAGCAAACAAATGGTTATTTATAATAAATAAATAAATATGAAATAGATCATGCGTACTATGGGTGGAGTTGTGTGCAATGGGTGAAGCTGTGTACAATGGGTGAAGTTGTGTCCTGTGGGTGAAGTTTTATAGACTGGGTGAAGTTGTGAAGACTGGTTGAAGAGTCATGGGACGCGGTGGGCGAGGGACTTGGGGAAGTTCCCGCCCCTACTCAATGGGCCCCTACTCAAAGTTAGATTTCATTATGTTGAGTTGCTCAAAGGTAAGTTTTACTAGGTTAGGTTTCTCTACGTAAGGTTTCGTAAAGTTAGATTTCACTGTTTGGTTGCTCAAAGCTAGGTTCACTAGGTTAGGTTACTCAAATTTTGATTCACTTTGTTGGGTTGTTCAAAGCAAGGTTTAACTAAGTTAGGTAGGTTAGGTTAGGATAGGTTAGGTTGGGGTGCCTGTCAGAAAACCTCCCCGTGTGCTCGGCAACTGCTGGTCCCTGTGGACACGTCCTAAGGGAAGAGCAGTCACCGGGCCGGTGCACCCTGGGCACGGACAATAATCTCTTCGCGGGGGGTGGGATAGAGGAGATTGTTGTCCGTGGCTAATTTCGACAGGAGCGGAGGAGTCGCTCCCGAGGGCTCCCTATCTGCACTCTGCAGCAGCAGAGTGCACGACTAGGGAGCGAGGTGGGGTAGATCGCGGGCCGTTGTACAGTCCGCGGTCTACGGGTCTCCGCGGCGTGCTCGTCGTGGTGACCGAGGTGGGGAAGGCCGCAGGTTGCTCCTCAACCTGCGGTATTGGGGCATCCGTGGCGAGGTGCTGAGCCACGGTGCCAAGTAGGTTAAGTTAGTTTTAAGTTAGCCGTAAGTTAAAAAAAAAAAAAAAAAAAAAAAAAAAAAAAAAAAAAAAAAAAAAAAAAAAAAAAAAAAAAAAAAAAAAAAAAAAAAAAAAAAAACCAAAGAGAAAATTACAAAATAACAAAAAATACAAAAATATATTAGGTTTAGTCTTAGGTTAGTGTCCTAGTTGTAGATACCGAGCAGCGGGCGGTGTATCCTGCACCGGAGGCATCCGCTGGCCTCGGGGGGACTAAATACCCTCCCAAAAAGAGTGGCCGCATCGCCTTGGGGAAGCGATGTGTGTACCACCCATATCGTAAATGGAAATGTCAGATATAGAGTGTGTCTTGTCTTGCGACCCGGCTGACGCCCGGCGCTCGCAGGTATCCGGGCCTGCGAGTGTTAAATTGGTTACCGAAGGACGCGCAGGGGTAGGCGACCAGGCCCCTGTAGCGGATGTGGCTACTGGAAGCACCGATTCTATGTCATGTGACCCGGCTGACAACCGGCGCTCACAGGTATCCGGGCCTGTGAGTGTGAAATTGGCGACCGACGGACGCGCAGGGGTAGGCGACCAGGCCCCTGCTGCTGATAGTGCTACTGGAAGCACCAATCTTGGCACGGTCTTGAGCCAGGGGGGCTGCAGACCGTGCAGTGTGGTCCTGTCCGACGGGGAGTCGCGCGGAACTGCCTCCAGATTTTGGAGGAAGCGTCCGCGCGATGAAGTCTCGGACCGAGATGGGTCGATAGGCCTATCCTCAAGCGAGGAGGACCTATCGGCCCCAAAAGTGCCGACAGCTCGGCGGGGCCGAAAACCGGCACCAACAGGAGGGGGGGCCTCTTTGCGGCCGCCGAGGGATTCGCGGGGGCGGTTTCTGCGCTCCGCTACTCCGGCGGCCAGCGAAGAGAGTGATGTTGGGGTCAGGAGCGAGGACCCTGGCGGCGTGAGCTGTGTTTCCCTAGGAAGCACGAAAGCAGAGCTCAACGCCGCCAAAAGAGAGCAGCGGAGGGCGGTCGCGGTCGATGAGGTGACAGAGATGGCCCGACGCGCCCGCGAGCGACGTGCCGCTTTGGCGGCTTCAGGGGAGATGTCGGCGGTGGCGTTAAGCCAACAAGTGTTGGGCGGCGTGGATGTCGTCCTGAAGGTTGCCACGCAGTCCGGCAACCTGAAGGGCACATTCACCCGCGCCCTCAAGGAGGCAGCCGCCGACATCAAGGAGGCGGTTGGAGACCTCCTCAACCGAACGGCCTCAGACGAGGTCACTAAGTTGCAGGAGGAGAACAGCCGCCTCCGAAGAGATCTGGAGGATCTCCGGCGGCAAGTGGCTGCGCTGAGCGAGCAGCAGCAGCCACAATCTGCCGCCGTCGCCACTCCGCCCATGGCGACTCCCACTCCCGCACCGGGACCGACAAGCGCGCACACCGACGATGAGGTCGAGCGCATTGTTCGGCTCTGCATGCTCCAGTGCGGGAGCATGATGAACGCTCGCATCGAGGCCATCTCTCGGCGCCTTCCGCAGGAGCCAATCCTCCGGCCGACATTAGCGGCGGACAAACGGAGGACGGAGGAGCCGCCGAGACCTGCGCCTCAAAAGGGGAAGCCCGCGGAGGGTGTTGAAAAGCCCGTGGAGGGAACCCCGTCGAGTGTTCAGCCCACGACTGCCGGGTCCAAGGGTGAGACCTGGGCGAAAGTCGTGGGCCGCAAGAAGGCCCGCAAAGCCGCCAAAAAGGCCGCGGCACCAGCAGCAGCGCGCGCCGCAGTTGCGCAGCCTGCGCGACGGACTGCCAAAAAGACCGGCGGTCGCAATGCGCCGGCGATACGTGCGCCTCGTTCTGAGGCTGTTACGCTAACGCTCCAGCCCGGAGCTGCGGAGCGCGGCGTTACGTACCAGTCGGTGATTGCCGAGGCCAAGGCCAAGATAAAATTGGCAGATCTTGGCCTCCAGTCCGTCACCCTCAGGCAGGCTGCCACGGGTGCGCGGCTGTTTGAGGTGGCTGGTGCTGCGAGCGACAGCGTCGAGAAGGCGGACGCTCTGGCCGCCAAAATGAAGGAGGTCCTCAACCCAGAGGACGTCCGGGTCTCCAGGCCAATGAAAACCGCAGAAGTGCGGATTGCTGGCCTGGACGACTCCGTGACCTCTGAGGAGGTGGCGGCGGCCGTTGCTCGTGGCGGAGAGTGTCCGCCGGACAAGGTGCGGGCCGGCGACATACGCGTTGACGCTACCGGACTCGGCGTAGTCTGGGTTCGGTGCCCTGTAGCGTCGGCGAAAAAGATCGCCGATAGTGGCAGATTGCTGGTTGGCTGGGTTGCAGCGAGGGTGAAACTCCTGCAGCCCCGGGCTTTGCGGTGCTTCCGGTGCCTGGAGAAGGGGCACGTCCGGGCAAAATGCACCGCCGAGATTGACCGCAGCGACCTCTGTTATCGTTGCGGTCAGCCCGGCCACAAGGCGGCCCAGTGTTCCGCGGCGCCAAACTGCTGCTTGTGTTCGGCTGTGGGGAAGCCAGCGGGACACAAAGTGGGCGGAGGGGCCTGTGGCGCGCCTGCCAGCAAGGCCAAGAAAAAGAAGAGGAGCTCTAAGCCTGCCGGGGAAACCTCGCCACCCCCGCAGGCCAGTAGCTCCGCGGCCGACTCCCGGCCCAGGACCGTTGCCGAGGGAATGGAGTGTCAATAATAGGGCACCTCCATTTCCTCCAGGGCAACATCAACCACTGTGCCAGAGCTCAGGATCTTCTCCTCCAGAGCATGGCAGAGTGGTCGATTGACGTGGCTGTGGTCGCCGAGCCGTACTTCATCCCCGCCCGTGACAACTGGCTGGGGTGCGCTGACGGTTTGGTGGCCATTATTGGCGGGACTCTGACCGACCCGTCTCGGGGCCGTGGCTGGGTTGCTGCGGTCTCGGGCGGCATCGTCATTGTGGGGGCGTATTTCTCCCCCAACAAGAGTCTCGCCGACTTCGAGGGTTTCCTTGTCGAGTTGGGCGCCGTCGTAGGCCGCCATCACCCTCGCCCCGTTCTGGTGCTCGGGGATCTCAACGCCAAGTCATCGGCGTGGGGATCTCCGGTCACTGACCCTCGGGGCGAGGTGCTGGAAGAGTGGGCGGTGACGACCGGTCTGGTCGTCCTGAATCGGGGCTCGGAATACACGTGCGTGCGGCAGCGGGGCGGGTCGATAGTGGACGTCTCGTTCGCTAGCCCCTCTGTCGCCAGCCGAGTCCGCGACTGGCGTGTCGCCGTGGAGGTGGAGACGCTGTCGGACCACAGGTATATCCGGTTCGACGTCTCTGCCCAGACCGCGAGCGGCCGCCATCCAACAGCCCCGATCAACGACGGCCCGCGCTGGGCGCTTAAGTGCATCGACAAGGAACTGCTCGAGGAAGCTGCCTTAGTCCAGTCCTGGATTTGGGAGTCGGCGACGGACGGCCCCGTCGACGTCGAAGCGGTGGCGCTGCGGTTTCGCGGGGCGATGACGCAGATCTGCGACGCGTCCATGCCCCGCGTCCGCCAACAGTCCGCAAGGCGCCAGGTGTACTGGTGGACCGCCGAGATTGCGCAGTTGCGCATCGCGTGCGTTGCGGCTCGCCGCCAGTACACACGATACCGGAGACGACGTCGACGGGTTTCCGCCGAGGAGGACGCGCTGTATGAGGTGTACAGCGCGTCCAAGGAGACTCTGTGGCTGGCCATCGGCGATTCTAAGTCACGTGCCAGGGAGGAGCTGCTGGGGTCCCTGGATCGGGATCCGTGGGGCCGCCCCTACCGTTGGGTACGGGGCAAGCTGCGTGCATGGGCGCCTCCACTGGTGCAGAGCATGCAGCCCCAGCTGCTAGGGGCGGTCGTATTGGCGCTCTTCCCTGAGCGAGCGGGACACGTTCCCCCGACGATGGCTTCACCCTCGGCCACGGACTCTCCCGAAGAGGAGAGCACCGATGTCCCCGAGGTGACGCAAGCAGAGACGAGAGCGGCCGTGTCGCGGCTCCGGGCTAAGAACACGGCGCCCGGACCCGACGGAGTTCCTGGCCGAGCTCTCGTCCTGGCTCTGAAGGAGCTAGAGCCCCAGCTGAGAGGGCTCTTCACGGCATGTCTCGAGCAGGGTCAGTTTCCCAGTGTGTGGAAGGAGGGGAGGCTGGTCCTGCTCAGGAAGGAGGGGCGCCCCGCGGACTCGCCGTCCGCGTACCGGCCCATAGTGCTGCTCGACGAGGCGGGCAAACTCTTTGAGCGTGTCATCGCGGATCGCCTCGTCAGCCACTTGTGCAGAGAGGGGCCGGACCTGGACGACAACCAGTTTGGTTTTCGTCGCGGGCGCTCCACCGTAGACGCCATAATGCGCGTGAGAGCCCTGGCGGAGGAGACGGTGTCCCGGGGTGGGGTGGTGTTGGCGGTGTCTTTAGACATCTCCAACGCGTTCAACACCCTGCCCTGGAGCTGTATTCGGGAGGCACTGAGATATCACCGCGTGCCTCCCTACCTCCGTCGCACAGTAGGGGCCTACCTAGAAGGTAGATGCGTCACATATCGGGGACATGACGGTGCCGGTCGGCACCTCATGACGTGCGGTGTTCCACAGGGATCGGTGCTGGGGCCGCTCCTGTGGAACATCGGTTACGATTGGGTGCTGAGAGGCGAACTCCCGTCGGGCGCCGACTTGACGTGTTATGCGGACGACACGCTTGTCACTGCCCGGGGGAGCTCGCACAGGGAAGCAGCGTTGATAGCCACGGCTGCGGTGTCACAGGTGGTGAACCGCATCCGGCGCCTGGGCCTGGAGGTGGCCCTCAACAAGTCGGAGGCCATGGTGTTTCATGGCCCCCGACGCGCGCCGCCGTCGGGATCACACATCGTGGTCGGTGGAGCCCGGATAGCTGTCGAGTCCACCATGAAGTATCTGGGATTGGTGCTCGACAGCCGATGGGAATTCGGCCCCCACTTCCGGCGGCTGGTGCCCAAGCTGATGGGTGCAGCGGGCGCGCTGTCAACGTTGCTTCCTAACATGGGGGGCCCGAGCGCCGCCTGTAGGCGGTTGTACGTGGGAATCGTGCGGTCCATGGCCCTATATGGGGCCCCTGTGTGGGCGATGGACCTGGCGGCCAGCACTCTAGCCATTCTGCGCAGACCGCAGAGGGCGATGGCCGTCAGAGTCGTCCGCGGGTATCGCACGATTTCCTACGAGGCGGCTTGCGTCCTGGCCGGATCCCCGCCCTGGGACCTAGAGGCTAAAGTACTCGCGTCGCTGTATCGGTGGCGCGAGGAAGAGCGGGCACGGGACTCGAGGCCGGTGCAGCGGCAGATAGCGCAGCGCCGAGCAGAGCTCCGTCAGGTCTTGGTGGCGGAATGGCGGCAGAGGCTTCTGCGCCCTACCGCCGGCCTCGCCACCGTCGAGGCGATCCGGCCAGTGCTCGACGACTGGCTCGGGAGAAGGCACGGCTCCCTGTCGTTCAGGGTGACGCAGGTGCTGTCGGGGCACGGCTGCTTCGGCAAGTACCTGTGTCGCATAGGCAGGGAGCCGGACGCTCGGTGCCACCACTGCGTCCATGGCGGGGAGGACACGGCGCAACACACGTTCGTTCAGTGTGTTGCTTGGGAGGAGCAGCGCCGTGTCCTCACAAATGAAGTAGGAGGCGATCTGTCGCTGCCGGCCGTGGTACGGAAGATGGTCGGCAGCGCAGAGTCGTGGGACGCAGTGGTGTCCTTCTGCGAGGACGTGATGTCGCAGAAGGAAGCTGCGGAACGGGAGAGGGAGATTTCAACTGCCGATCCCGCCCGCAGCAGGCGCTCCGGGCGCCGGAGGAGGGCAGACAACGCCCTCTTCCGCCCCCCATGAACGGGTCCAGGGGCGAAGGACTTGGGGAAGTCCCCGCCCCCTATTCAACGGACCCGAGGCGGAGGCGCGCGCGGGTGTCGACGCGCGCCTCTGAGGCGTTGCACGGGGGAGTTTAACACCTCACCCCCCCGTGCCCGAGGCGAGGCCCGCAAGGCGGGCCAGCACCAGTGCGGGGCTGCGGAAGAATTTGGATTCCCGCGGCCCCGCGCCCACGTGTAAGGAGGACACAGGGGGGTTTTAGCCGGTAAGAGTCCGGCACACCCCTCCGCCTCTCCCCAGGCGGAGGAAGTCCATGAGGATTTCCCCCCGAGAAAAAAAAAAAAAAAAAAAAAAAAAAGGATAGGTTAGGTTAAATCGGAGACGATCTGTCGCTGCCGGCTGTGGTGCAGAGGATGGTCGGCAGTGCAGAGTCGTGGGACGCGGTGGTTTCCTTTTGCGAGGACGTGATGTCGCAGAAGGAATCTGCGGAACGGGAGAGGGAGATATTGACTCCCTTCCCCGGTCGCAGAAGGCGCACCGGGCGCAGGAGAAGGGCGGACAACGCCCTCTTCCGCCCCCCATGAATGGGTTCAAGGGCGAGGGACTTGGGGAAGTTCCCGCCCCTACTCAGTGGACCCGAAGCGGTGGCACGCGCGTGTGTCGGCGCGTGCCCCTGAGATGATGCACGGGGTAGGCGAACACCTCACTACCCCGTGCAAGAGACGAGGCCCGTGCGAGGGCCAGCACTAGTGTGGGGCTGCGGAAGAATCTGGATTCCCGCGGCCCCGCGCACACGTGCAAGGAGGACACAAGGGGGTTTTAGCCGGTAGGAGTCCGGCATACCCCTCCGCCTTTCCCCAGGCGGAGGAAGTCCATGAGGATTTCCCCCTCCCAAAAAAAAAAAAAATGGATAGGTTAGGTTAGGTTAGGTTTTTTTTTTTGTGGCAGGAGTGGGAAATCCTCATGGACACCCCGAGGGGTAGTGCCGGACTCTTACCGGCTAAAACCCACTCCTGCCTCGCAAGTTGTCCTCTAACGTTGTCAGAGCTCTTTATTGCGATTTGTTTAATTATTATCTTACACACATTTACATAGCTAACATCTTTGAACTAAATAATATCTATGGTGATTTATTTATTGTCTAATTTACAGCTAAGCAGTGCACATGGCCCAGTATTTTTTTTTTTTTTTTTTTGGAGCTTTCCGTATCTATTATTATATATATATTTATAATTTTTTTTTTTTTTCCGTATATTGGTACTTTTACTATATACTCAATATACAGGTAAGTATCCATATTTACAACTTATTTCTACTTATTACTAAACTAACTATTTTTTCGCAATAATCTAAAAATTTCGGCCGGTCTTTTTTATCTCTCATTAGAAATGGGAGGTTTGTTGCTGTAAGGCTCATTGTTAACTCTTGCTCCGTCTCAAAACGTGCTCTCTCTGTAATTGGGCACTCCAGGAGGATGTGGGCAACGGTTTCCTCGACTCCAGGTTCACAGGCGCACGATGAATTCTCCTTACATTTAAATCGTGTCAGATATGAGGAGAATCCACCGTGTCCAGTGAAGATTTGTGTCCTTATGTATGTGAGATCAATTTTTCTCACAATACCGTACGCGGATATTGCGTCGGGGAAAAACAGTTTTGTGCCGGAGGCTGTTTCTCCGGATTTATATTTCCCATTCCATTCGTCAAGCGACCTCATACGTATCTGCCGCTTGACGAATGAGATGGGGCACAGGTCGTAGTCCGGCTTCTTCTTCGACTTTAGGGCGGCTTCTTTTGCGAGTTGATCAGCCAGCTCATTGCCCTCCAATCCTGTGTGGGCCTTTATCCAGAACAAGGAGACACTCTTGTTCTGGAGCTTGCAGCGGCGTATGGTGTCCCTTGTTTCCACTGCTAGAGGATGGGGGGCACTGACGTTGGTGACTGTCTGCAGGGCCGCCATAGAGTCGCTGAAGATGCCGAACGTGTTTTCCCGGCGTTTGAGTGCTTCTGTTGCCGCTTTCTGCAGTGCCAACAATTCAGCCTGGTAGACAGTGCAGTATGACGGCAAAGTAAGTTTGAGAGCCTTTGTTTCGGTGGTACTATCCCACAAAGATAGCGCCGCGCCGACCTTGCCCTGGATCTTACTGCCGTCGGTAAAAATGCGCACAGCAAACTCCTCACTCCGGTTTCTGTATTCTTCGTCGTCCACTATGCTGTCGTACTGCAGTGTCACCAATTCTGCGGGGTGAGGGGCTTCAAGGGCTGAGGCCATCCGCTCGATCTCCCTATCTCCCAGTGTTGGCTGGGGCACTCCCCCCTTTGCTTCGTAAAGTGAAACAGCTTCCCTTATACGAATGTCTAGAGGGAGTATCCCAGCAAGCAACAGTGCCGAGTTTAGGGAGACCGTGCGGTAGGCTTTGCACAACTTTTGCGCAAACCCTCTTTGGACCACGTTTAGCTGTTTTTGGACCCCTAATTTGTTTGCGGCTGGCGCCCATGCACTCGCTGCGTACAGTATCGTGGGCTCTACTGCTGCCGTGTAGATGGTCCTGATGATTTCCGGCTGTAGACCCCAACTAGCTCGAGCTGCCCTGGCCAGTTGTTTGTACATAGCTATCGCCTTTTTACAAGCGATAGCTATGTGTTTGTTGAAGCTGAGTTTGTCGTCGATTGTGAGGCCTAATATTTTAACGTCGCGGGACGTTCCAATGTCGATCCCCCCCATGCTCAAGCGCGGAGTGTCATACTTTAGCTTTCGTGTTAAGACCATTGCGCAGGTTTTGTGCGGTGCGAATTTTAGCTTGTTTTTGACACCCCATGCTCGAACATGTTCGAGAGCGGCATTGGCTCGTCCCTCTATCTCTGTCGCCGTTTCGCCGTCGAAAATCAGGACAACGTCGTCGGCGAATGCTTGGCAGTAGTTGCCCCCAGTGTCGAGCTCCTTCAAGAGGGGGTCCAGTAGGAGGTTCCAGAAGAGAGGACCCGCAATGGATCCCTGGACGCAACCCTTGCTCGTCGATTTTTTACACTCCTCACCCGAGTACCTCACGCTAACAGTCCTGTCACTGAGGTAACTACTGACCACTCGTCTCAAGTTTACAGGGCACTTTTCCTCAGCCAATCGGACTTTGATGGCAGGCCACCACGCACTGTCAAAGGCTCCCTCTATGTCTAGTGACACAAGAGTAACAATTTTCTTTTGTGTCAACTTCTTGCGGATGTGTTGCACCATGGTGTAGAGGGAGTCCTCTGTGCTCCTTTGCGGCATAAAGCCGTATTGGCGAGTACTGATCCTGGGAAGCAAATAGAACCTAAGGCGAGCGACCAGCATCTTCTCGTACACCTTCCCTAATACAGGCAAGAGCCCAATCGGCCTGTAGGACTTTGGTACGCTGTACGAGTCTTTGCCTGGCTTCCTTAGTGCCACCACCGTTGCCTCTTTCCAGATTTTTGGAAAGTAGTGGCATGTCAGGCATTTGTTAACCAGTGACAAGAAGAATTCAGGGCCGCAGCTTATGGCCTGAGTGCAAATATCTGCTGTGAAGCCATCGGCTCCCGGGGCCTTTTTCGGGTTGAAGGACCTCATGGCCCTGTCCAGTTCGCCTTGGGTGAACGGTGGGTCATGTTGTTAATCATGACTCCACTCGTTCACCTTGTCCGCCTTCTGTCTTGTGAGGTTATGGTCCATGTTGTCATCTTCTTCCCGGTCCACCGGGTAGAATGTCTCGGCCAGCAGCTTCACTGAGCCTTTGGCGTCCAGGGTTATCCCTCCATTTTGTAACGGTAGGTCTTCCTCTCTGTTTGCGACTCTCCCCATGACCCTATAAATTCCCTCCCAAACCCCTTCCCTGGTCTGTTTACAGCAGAACCCCTTCCAACTCTCCTCTATGGCCGTTTTTACTGCTGTTTCATAATTCCGTTTTTCTTGCAGGTACAGACTGACGACGCTAGCTCTTCGGATCGGTGCAGCGTTCCGGATTCGGCGCTTCCTGGTAGCAACGAGCCTCTTCATCTCCGCGAGTTCCTCTGACCACCATGGCATGGTAAGTACCTCTTTGGACTTTTTTGATGGTATTGCATGCGTACATGTGTCTTGGATAGCTTTGGTGTAGGCGCTTATCATGTGGTCTAATGCATTTGTGTTGCTGATGTTTCCCACTTCCTGTACCGTCAATTTCTCCTCCTGCATAATTTGAGACAGTTTCGAACGAAACCGCCTCCAATTAGCCTTTTTGGTGTTGAAACGTCTGGTGGTACGTTCAATGCTAATACCCTTAGACTTTTGAAGTCTGATACTAAAGCCTATGCCATTGTGATCGGAACTCGTTAGACCGACTATTACCCGCCAGCCGTCCACCAGATGCAGCATATCCTCGGTGCACGCCGTTACATCCACGTGGCTGCTGTACCTGACTCCGCCTCTCACGGTGTCAAATGTCGGAGTGTCTCCATTATTGAGGACGTGCATCCCCCACTGCTCCAAGGTCCCGCATAATAGTTCTCCCCTCGCGTCTTCGCTGTTGCTGCCCCACCAAGTACTTTTGGCGTTCGCGTCTCCTCCAATGAGCAACCTGCTATGTCCTGCGTGTTGCACGATTCGCTGCATATGCTCCAGGTAAGGCTCCACGGGTTTGTCTGGCTCGAAATAAAATGATACCAGCGTGATCGTCCAGGCGCTGGTTCGGATTCCCACCACAACGATGTTGTCTGTGGTGAGTTGTGGGTACTGCATGACATCTAGGTCGTGGTCAAGGACAGCAATTGCTGCCTTAACAGTCCCTTCTCCTCCACCAGCGTTCTGGAAGACCCTCACGCCCCGGTAGCTTCTCACTCTATTTGCCCGACCAACGTAGGGCTCCTGAAGCAATGCAACGGCGACTCGCTGCGATTCGGCCTCCAACAAGAGTTCGTTGGTTGCGAGCTGACTACGCTGCAGGTTTGCCTGGATTATGGAGTACTTGTGGGGAGCTGCTGGGACCACCTTAGCAATAAGCTACAGACGCTCGGGCGAGTGAGTCCCACTTGCGACGTACGGGGCAATCGGTGCTGAACGCATTGTGCTCAGCGCCACTCACTTTTGCTCTGGTACAGTTCACACACTTAGGCGCTTCGCCTAGCTGGTTGTCTGGGCAGTCCATCCTAAGGTGTGGACCACCACAGTGGCTGCACAGGTCGGACGGGTCCTTGCAAAAGCGTTTGCTGTGTCCAAAACCCAAGCAGCGTGTGCACTGCACCAGGGGAGTTTGGTCTTCTACCCGCACTATCTGGAGGTCTATTCGAAGCTTTCCTTCTTCAGTAGAAGAAGGAAAGCTTCGAATAGACCTAGAAAGATATAGAATAGATTCGAGGGCTACTGCCCTCCTCCATATAGAAGGAGAAACGCTGAGCACAATGCTGTTACAGTGGGGGTTTCGCGCTTTCCTTCGGTACTTGACGCCCATCCTGAGCTCCTCACCCCTAGACCGTGAAAGAGTTCCCGGTTCTGATTCCTAAGGGCTTTTAGGACGTCTTCGTCGCTATGAATTTGCAAAACGTCCCTAAGAATCAGAAGCCCTGTTGCGTACTTCCTCGACGACGAGGTTCTCTCCAACAGTTTCAAGTCTCTCCCGGATTTTCTGCCTCTCTTCCTTTGTTCGGCAGCCCATGATAACCTTCCGATCTTTTGCCTTTCGGACCCTTTCTACTTGCACCCAGCCTTCCTTTGCGTCCACAGCCCGCCTCACTCTCTCAAGGATCTCGTCACCTGTATCCAAGCTCTGTGTAGAGGAAACAACCACGGAGTGTAGCGTCGCTCGTTCCTGCGTTTGAACGCTGGTTTGTCCTCTGTGTGTTGCCGCCACGGATGCGTAGGTTCTTTCCCCACACAGATCATTGGCTATTAAGGTTTCCCTAAGGTTTTCCATTTTTATAATGTTTTCCTTCATGAGGGTGCTATTTTCCTCGAGGCGTTCGAGTAGTTTTTTCTGGCTTTCGTCAGTGGCGCAAGGGCTCGGTGAGTTAGGCTGTCCGGTTGTTTTATCGGCTGCAGTGAGAGCAGAAATTGTGAAGCTCCTTCCTTTCCTTTCCGACTCCTTCACGATCTCAAACAGTCGGTCGATTGCCGCAAGGACCTCTATTTTTATTTCTCCTTTGAGATTCCGAGAGTTGCCCAAGTGTAGCTTCGCCTTGTTTAGGCGGGCTCTTGCTTCCGACGTGAGATCCACGTATTTTTTCTTGGGTTTTTTGGCATCCGCTGAGACCCGCCGCGTCTCCAGGGGCCCGGGAACCTTATTGGCAGTTGTTTTTGCCAGTGGTGGTGTAGATTTTGCTTTGTTGGCTGGCAGTTTAGCCTGCGGCTCTGCTATGCCAGCCTCCAATTCAGCAACGCTTTTCCTTACATTTAAGGTTGGGGTTGCGGGTTTCTCCGGGGATCGCGGCGAGACTCCGGGGCTGCGCGAGCTCTCGTCCTTTTTCGCTGGAGTGCGGAACATGATTCGGGAAAGTAAAATAAATTTCAGAGGACAACTGCACAGTCAATGCTGGTCCCTGTAAAGGGGGGATCAGTAAGTTATTTTAATGTAAAAACTAAGTGCACCGGTCAAAAAACACGGTGTACGGCGTCCTGAATAAGCAAAACACTGCCTGGGTCAAAAAACGGGAAAAAGAAAAATAAATATAAGCTTCAAGAGACGACGCTACAATATAGAATATGGCTCTATTTATAATACACTGTAGACACTTACTTAATTAAAGAAAAGAACACCACAGGCATAGTCAAGTGCCGGAAACTGCGTCTTTCTACGACCAACGGTTGCCAAGTTATCCTAGAATTAGTTTATCCAAGATGGCGGACCATCAGCACAAAAGTCAATTTTATAAGCTTCCGGGTGTCGCAGAAATCCAGAAAAAACTGTCTAACTATGTGGTGGTATATTGTCTCTATAAATATTTTTTAATGGTACCAAAAATTTTAATGTTTAATTATTTTCGAAAGGTAGTGGGGGGGATGGAGACTACCGAGGGAAGGTCAGCAAAGAAAACCGCAACGCTCTGCGACTTCTGGTTCCGGAGATATGACGTGTTTTATAAAAACAAGATGGCCGTCAAAATGGCTGCCAGGTTTTGGACCTCAATATCTCCGGATCAAAACGTCTCTCAGGAGCGTGTGAGGGCTCGCCGTTCTTCCCTCCGACTTCTCTATGTGAATCTGGGACAGGAATTAGGATCAAGACCACATGTGTTGTGGCCAATGGGGAAGGGGTGGGGGGCTGCAGAAGGATGGCGGAAGGTCAACGAAAGAAACCGCAAGTTCGTACGACGTCCCGAACCGAAGTTATCGCAATAAGAAAGTTTGGGCGGAATTGGGCGGTACCTCAGCGCCCTCGCAACAATTTCCGCCCAAAACTTCAACAGCTGATTTCTCGAGTCCTAGACGTCGCAGAGACACGCTCTTTAGCTCGCCGAACAGGTCTTTCAAAGAGCTTTCTGATGGATTACTAAAGGGAATTTTTGGATCAACCCTTAATTTAATTCTAAGAAAAAATCGATAATTTTATACAAAAAAGACTGAAAATTTCAACTATGAGAATAAAAATCTCCAAAAAATTCCCACGTGTTTAAATTTATTTACCCAGTTTTTTGGCAATCACAGTTTTTTACTAGGGGTTGTAAAAAGTAACCCTCTTGTCACCCCTAAAATTTAAAAAATGTATATTTAAAAAACCTAATGGAATAAAATTTTGAAATTTTGGTATATTGTAGATCTAACTTAAACCTATAGAAAAATATTTTAAAAACTGGGGGTCGTCGCGACAGATTTGGAAATACGATTTTTTGAAATTTTGCAAAAAATGTAAAGTTCAATATCTTAAAAACTAAAGCACCTATCTTCAAGCTTCAAACGGCTGGTGACAGCTCCCGGCAGGGCCTTCAATGCTGGCTGGATAGAATTCTCCCAACACCATTGGATGCGTGGCTTGATGACCACGTGGTAACTGTTTTTTTGGTTTTATTTCCGCCCACGTGGGCGGAAAAAATCGGCAATGATGTCCGAAATGTAGAGCTCAGTCCCGGCTTTAAATTGGCACTAAAAAAGGGATATGTCGCCGCGGTAGATCGGGCAGCGTTAATTTTTAAAGGTAAAAATTTTCTGAAAATCTTACAATTTTTCACTTTTTTCCTCAGTCACTGCACCGATTTTCACCACACTTGCACTCGCGTGTAGGTCTAATTTTTCCGCACAATTTGATGTGCCACACTATATGATATGCGAAAAAAATACCACTTTCGGCAATTTTTGAAGCAAATTTTTGCGCGGAGGTCCGCTTGCGCACGTGTTCTCGCGGCGGGGGGTGTCCGCGTGACTGGGTTAGGTTAGGTTAGGTTAGGTTCGCGCGGGTGTCGACGCGCGCCTCTGAGGCGTTGCACGGGGGAGTTTAACACCTCACCCCCCCGTGCCCGAGGCGAGGCCCGCAAGGCGGGCCAGCACCAGTGCGGGGCTGCGGAAGAATTTGGATTCCCGCGGCCCCGCGCCCACGTGTAAGGAGGACACAGGGGGGTTTTAGCCGGTAAGAGTCCGGCACACCCCTCCGCCTCTCCCCAGGCGGAGGAAGTCCATGAGGATTTCCCCCCGAGAAAAAAAAAAAAAAAAAAAAGGTTAGGTTAGGTTGGGGTGCCTGTCAGAAAACCTCCCCGTGTGCTCGGCAACTGCTGGTCCCTGTGGACACGTCCTAAGGGAAGAGCAGTCACCGGGCCGGTGCACCCTGGGCACGGACAATAATCTCTTCGCGGGGGGTGGGATAGAGGAGATTGTTGTCCGTGGCTAATTTCGACAGGAGCGGAGGAGTCGCTCCCGAGGGCTCCCTATCTGCACTCTGCAGCAGCAGAGTGCACGACTAGGGAGCGAGGTGGGGTAGATCGCGGGCCGTTGTACAGTCCGCGGTCTACGGGTCTCCGCGGCGTGCTCGTCGTGGTGACCGAGGTGGGGAAGGCCGCAGGTTGCTCCTCAACCTGCGGTATTGGGGCATCCGTGGCGAGGTGCTGAGCCACGGTGCCAAGTAGGTTAAGTTAGTTTTAAGTTAGCCGTAAGTTAAAAAAAAAAAAAAAAAAAAAAAAAAAAAAAAAAAAAAAAAAAAAAAAAAAAAAAAAAAAAAAAAAAAAAAAAAAAAAAAAAAAAAAAAAAAAACAAACCAAAGAGAAAATTACAAAATAACAAAAAATACAAAAATATATTAGGTTTAGTCTTAGGTTAGTGTCCTAGTTGTAGATACCGAGCAGCGGGCGGTGTATCCTGCACCGGAGGCATCCGCTGGCCTCGGGGGGACTAAATACCCTCCCAAAAAGAGTGGCCGCATCGCCTTGGGGAAGCGATGTGTGTACCACCCATATCGTAAATGGAAATGTCAGATATAGAGTGTGTCTTGTCTTGCGATCCGGCTGACGCCCGGCGCTCGCAGGTATCCGGGCCTGCGAGTGTTAAATTGGTTACCGAAGGACGCGCAGGGGTAGGCGACCAGGCCCCTGTAGCGGATGTGGCTACTGGAAGCACCGATTCTATGTCATGTGACCCGGCTGACAACCGGCGCTCACAGGTATCCGGGCCTGTGAGTGTGAAATTGGCGACCGACGGACGCGCAGGGGTAGGCGACCAGGCCCCTGCTGCTGATAGTGCTACTGGAAGCACCAATCTTGGCACGGTCTTGAGCCAGGGGGGCTGCAGACCGTGCAGTGTGGTCCTGTCCGACGGGGAGTCGCGCGGAACTGCCTCCAGATTTTGGAGGAAGCGTCCGCGCGATGAAGTCTCGGACCGAGATGGGTCGATAGGCCTATCCTCAAGCGAGGAGGACCTATCGGCCCCAAAAGTGCCGACAGCTCGGCGGGGCCGAAAACCGGCACCAACAGGAGGGGGGGCCTCTTTGCGGCCGCCGAGGGATTCGCGGGGGCGGTTTCTGCGCTCCGCTACTCCGGCGGCCAGCGAAGAGAGTGATGTTGGGGTCAGGAGCGAGGACCCTGGCGGCGTGAGCTGTGTTTCCCTAGGAAGCACGAAAGCAGAGCTCAACGCCGCCAAAAGAGAGCAGCGGAGGGCGGTCGCGGTCGATGAGGTGACAGAGATGGCCCGACGCGCCCGCGAGCGACGTGCCGCTTTGGCGGCTTCAGGGGAGATGTCGGCGGTGGCGTTAAGCCAACAAGTGTTGGGCGGCGTGGATGTCGTCCTGAAGGTTGCCACGCAGTCCGGCAACCTGAAGGGCACATTCACCCGCGCCCTCAAGGAGGCAGCCGCCGACATCAAGGAGGCGGTTGGAGACCTCCTCAACCGAACGGCCTCAGACGAGGTCACTAAGTTGCAGGAGGAGAACAGCCGCCTCCGAAGAGATCTGGAGGATCTCCGGCGGCAAGTGGCTGCGCTGAGCGAGCAGCAGCAGCCACAATCTGCCGCCGTCGCCACTCCGCCCATGGCGACTCCCACTCCCGCACCGGGACCGACAAGCGCGCACACCGACGATGAGGTCGAGCGCATTGTTCGGCTCTGCATGCTCCAGTGCGGGAGCATGATGAACGCTCGCATCGAGGCCATCTCTCGGCGCCTTCCGCAGGAGCCAATCCTCCGGCCGACATTAGCGGCGGACAAACGGAGGACGGAGGAGCCGCCGAGACCTGCGCCTCAAAAGGGGAAGCCCGCGGAGGGTGTTGAAAAGCCCGTGGAGGGAACCCCGTCGAGTGCTCAGCCCACGACTGCCGGGTCCAAGGGTGAGACCTGGGCGAAAGTCGTGGGCCGCAAGAAGGCCCGCAAAGCCGCCAAAAAGGCCGCGGCACCAGCAGCAGCGCGCGCCGCAGTTGCGCAGCCTGCGCGACGGACTGCCAAAAAGACCGGCGGTCGCAATGCGCCGGCGATACGTGCGCCTCGTTCTGAGGCTGTTACGCTAACGCTCCAGCCCGGAGCTGCGGAGCGCGGCGTTACGTACCAGTCGGTGATTGCCGAGGCCAAGGCCAAGATAAAATTGGCAGATCTTGGCCTCCAGTCCGTCACCCTCAGGCAGGCTGCCACGGGTGCGCGGCTGTTTGAGGTGGCTGGTGCTGCGAGCGACAGCGTCGAGAAGGCGGACGCTCTGGCCGCCAAAATGAAGGAGGTCCTCAACCCAGAGGACGTCCGGGTCTCCAGGCCAATGAAAACCGCAGAAGTGCGGATTGCTGGCCTGGACGACTCCGTGACCTCTGAGGAGGTGGCGGCGGCCGTTGCTCGTGGCGGAGAGTGTCCGCCGGACAAGGTGCGGGCCGGCGACATACGCGTTGACGCTACCGGACTCGGCGTAGTCTGGGTTCGGTGCCCTGTAGCGTCGGCGAAAAAGATCGCCGATAGTGGCAGATTGCTGGTTGGCTGGGTTGCAGCGAGGGTGAAACTCCTGCAGCCCCGGGCTTTGCGGTGCTTCCGGTGCCTGGAGAAGGGGCACGTCCGGGCAAAATGCACCGCCGAGATTGACCGCAGCGACCTCTGTTATCGTTGCGGTCAGCCCGGCCACAAGGCGGCCCAGTGTTCCGCGGCGCCAAACTGCTGCTTGTGTTCGGCTGTGGGGAAGCCAGCGGGACACAAAGTGGGCGGAGGGGCCTGTGGCGCGCCTGCCAGCAAGGCCAAGAAAAAGAAGAGGAGCTCTAAGCCTGCCGGGGAAACCTCGCCACCCCCGCAGGCCAGTAGCTCCGCGGCCGACTCCCGGCCCAGGACCGTTGCCGAGGGAATGGAGTGTCAATAATAGGGCACCTCCATTTCCTCCAGGGCAACATCAACCACTGTGCCAGAGCTCAGGATCTTCTCCTCCAGAGCATGGCAGAGTGGTCGATTGACGTGGCTGTGGTCGCCGAGCCGTACTTCATCCCCGCCCGTGACAACTGGCTGGGGTGCGCTGACGGTTTGGTGGCCATTATTGGCGGGACTCTGACCGACCCGTCTCGGGGCCGTGGCTGGGTTGCTGCGGTCTCGGGCGGCATCGTCATTGTGGGGGCGTATTTCTCCCCCAACAAGAGTCTCGCCGACTTCGAGGGTTTCCTTGTCGAGTTGGGCGCCGTCGTAGGCCGCCATCACCCTCGCCCCGTTCTGGTGCTCGGGGATCTCAACGCCAAGTCATCGGCGTGGGGATCTCCGGTCACTGACCCTCGGGGCGAGGTGCTGGAAGAGTGGGCGGTGACGACCGGTCTGGTCGTCCTGAATCGGGGCTCGGAATACACGTGCGTGCGGCAGCGGGGCGGGTCGATAGTGGACGTCTCGTTCGCTAGCCCCTCTGTCGCCAGCCGAGTCCGCGACTGGCGTGTCGCCGTGGAGGTGGAGACGCTGTCGGACCACAGGTATATCCGGTTCGACGTCTCTGCCCAGACCGCGAGCGGCCGCCATCCAACAGCCCCGATCAACGACGGCCCGCGCTGGGCGCTTAAGTGCATCGACAAGGAACTGCTCGAGGAAGCTGCCTTAGTCCAGTCCTGGATTTGGGAGTCGGCGACGGACGGCCCCGTCGACGTCGAAGCGGTGGCGCTGCGGTTTCGCGGGGCGATGACGCAGATCTGCGACGCGTCCATGCCCCGCGTCCGCCAACAGTCCGCAAGGCGCCAGGTGTACTGGTGGACCGCCGAGATTGCGCAGTTGCGCATCGCGTGCGTTGCGGCTCGCCGCCAGTACACACGATACCGGAGACGACGTCGACGGGTTTCCGCCGAGGAGGACGCGCTGTATGAGGTGTACAGCGCGTCCAAGGAGACTCTGTGGCTGGCCATCGGCGATTCTAAGTCGCGTGCCAGGGAGGAGCTGCTGGGGTCCCTGGATCGGGATCCGTGGGGCCGCCCCTACCGTTGGGTACGGGGCAAGCTGCGTGCATGGGCGCCTCCACTGGTGCAGAGCATGCAGCCCCAGCTGCTAGGGGCGGTCGTATTGGCGCTCTTCCCTGAGCGAGCGGGACACGTTCCCCCGACGATGGCTTCACCCTCGGCCACAGACTCTCCCGAAGAGGAGAGCACCGATGTCCCCGAGGTGACGCAAGCAGAGACGAGAGCGGCCGTGTCGCGGCTCCGGGCTAAGAACACGGCGCCCGGACCCGACGGAGTTCCTGGCCGAGCTCTCGTCCTGGCTCTGAAGGAGCTAGAGCCCCAGCTGAGAGGGCTCTTCACGGCATGTCTCGAGCAGGGTCAGTTTCCCAGTGTGTGGAAGGAGGGGAGGCTGGTCCTGCTCAGGAAGGAGGGGCGCCCCGCGGACTCGCCGTCCGCGTACCGGCCCATAGTGCTGCTCGACGAGGCGGGCAAACTCTTTGAGCGTGTCATCGCAGATCGCCTCGTCAGCCACTTGTGCAGAGAGGGGCCGGACCTGGACGACAACCAGTTTGGTTTTCGTCGCGGGCGCTCCACCGTAGACGCCATAATGCGCGTGAGAGCCCTGGCGGAGGAGACGGTGTCCCAGGGTGGGGTGGTGTTGGCGGTGTCTTTAGACATCTCCAACGCGTTCAACACCCTGCCCTGGAGCTGTATTCGGGAGGCACTGAGATATCACCGCGTGCCTCCCTACCTCCGTCGCACAGTAGGGGCCTACCTAGAAGGTAGATGCGTCACATATCGGGGACATGACGGTGCCGGTCGGCACCTCATGACGTGCGGTGTTCCACAGGGATCGGTGCTGGGGCCGCTCCTGTGGAACATCGGTTACGATTGGGTGCTGAGAGGCGAACTCCCGTCGGGCGCCGACTTGACGTGTTATGCGGACGACACGCTTGTCACTGCCCGGGGGAGCTCGCACAGGGAAGCAGCGTTGATAGCCACGGCTGCGGTGTCACAGGTGGTGAACCGCATCCGGCGCCTGGGCCTGGAGGTGGCCCTCAACAAGTCGGAGGCCATGGTGTTTCATGGCCCCCGACGCGCGCCGCCGTCGGGATCACACATCGTGGTCGGTGGAGCCCGGATAGCTGTCGAGTCCACCATGAAGTATCTGGGATTGGTGCTCGACAGCCGATGGGAATTCGGCCCCCACTTCCGGCGGCTGGTGCCCAAGCTGATGGGTGCAGCGGGCGCGCTGTCAACGTTGCTTCCTAACATGGGGGGCCCGAGCGCCGCCTGTAGGCGGTTGTACGTGGGAATCGTGCGGTCCATGGCCCTATATGGGGCCCCTGTGTGGGCGATGGACCTGGCGGCCAGCACTCTAGCCATTCTGCGCAGACCGCAGAGGGCGATGGCCGTCAGAGTCGTCCGCGGGTATCGCACGATTTCCTACGAGGCGGCTTGCGTCCTGGCCGGATCCCCGCCCTGGGACCTAGAGGCTAAAGTACTCGCGTCGCTGTATCGGTGGCGCGAGGAAGAGCGGGCACGGGACTCGAGGCCGGTGCAGCGGCAGATAGCGCAGCGCCGAGCAGAGCTCCGTCAGGTCTTGGTGGCGGAATGGCGGCAGAGGCTTCTGCGCCCTACCGCCGGCCTCGCCACCGTCGAGGCGATCCGGCCAGTGCTCGACGACTGGCTCGGGAGAAGGCACGGCTCCCTGTCGTTCAGGGTGACGCAGGTGCTGTCGGGGCACGGCTGCTTCGGCAAGTACCTGTGTCGCATAGGCAGGGAGCCGGACGCTCGGTGCCACCACTGCGTCCATGGCGGGGAGGACACGGCGCAACACACGTTCGTTCAGTGTGTTGCTTGGGAGGAGCAGCGCCGTGTCCTCACAAATGAAGTAGGAGGCGATCTGTCGCTGCCGGCCGTGGTACGGAAGATGGTCGGCAGCGCAGAGTCGTGGGACGCAGTGGTGTCCTTCTGCGAGGACGTGATGTCGCAGAAGGAAGCTGCGGAACGGGAGAGGGAGATTTCAACTGCCGATCCCGCCCGCAGCAGGCGCTCCGGGCGCCGGAGGAGGGCGGACAACGCCCTCTTCCGCCCCCCATGAACGGGTCCAGGGGCGAAGGACTTGGGGAAGTCCCCGCCCCCTATTCAACGGACCCGAGGCGGAGGCGCGCGCGGGTGTCGACGCGCGCCTCTGAGGCGTTGCACGGGGGAGTTTAACACCTCACCCCCCCGTGCCCGAGGCGAGGCCCGCAAGGCGGGCCAGCACCAGTGCGGGGCTGCGGAAGAATTTGGATTCCCGCGGCCCCGCGCCCACGTGTAAGGAGGACACAGGGGGGTTTTAGCCGGTAAGAGTCCGGCACACCCCTCCGCCTCTCCCCAGGCGGAGGAAGTCCATGAGGATTTCCCCCCGGGAAAAAAAAAAAAAAAAAAAAAAAAAAAAAAAAAGGTTAGGTTAGGTTAGGTTAGGTTGCGGCAGCGGGGCGGGTCGATAGTGGACGTCTCGTTCGCTAGCCCCTCTGTCGCCAGCCGAGTCCGCGACTGGCGTGTCGCCGTGGAGGTGGAGACGCTGTCGGACCACAGGTATATCCGGTTCGACGTCTCTGCCCAGACCGCGAGCGGCCGCCATCCAACAGCCCCGATCAACGACGGCCCGCGCTGGGCGCTTAAGTGCATCGACAAGGAACTGCTCGAGGAAGCTGCCTTAGTCCAGTCCTGGATTTGGGAGTCGGCGACGGACGGCCCCGTCGACGTCGAAGCGGTGGCGCTGCGGTTTCGCGGGGCGATGACGCAGATCTGCGACGCGTCCATGCCCCGCGTCCGCCAACAGTCCGCAAGGCGCCAGGTGTACTGGTGGACCGCCGAGATTGCGCAGTTGCGCATCGCGTGCGTTGCGGCTCGCCGCCAGTACACACGATACCGGAGACGACGTCGACGGGTTTCCGCCGAGGAGGACGCGCTGTATGAGGTGTACAGCGCGTCCAAGGAGACTCTGTGGCTGGCCATCGGCGATTCTAAGTCGCGTGCCAGGGAGGAGCTGCTGGGGTCCCTGGATCGGGATCCGTGGGGCCGCCCCTACCGTTGGGTACGGGGCAAGCTGCGTGCATGGGCGCCTCCACTGGTGCAGAGCATGCAGCCCCAGCTGCTAGGGGCGGTCGTATTGGCGCTCTTCCCTGAGCGAGCGGGACACGTTCCCCCGACGATGGCTTCACCCTCGGCCACAGACTCTCCCGAAGAGGAGAGCACCGATGTCCCCGAGGTGACGCAAGCAGAGACGAGAGCGGCCGTGTCGCGGCTCCGGGCTAAGAACACGGCGCCCGGACCCGACGGAGTTCCTGGCCGAGCTCTCGTCCTGGCTCTGAAGGAGCTAGAGCCCCAGCTGAGAGGGCTCTTCACGGCATGTCTCGAGCGGGGTCAGTTTCCCAGTGTGTGGAAGGAGGGGAGGCTGGTCCTGCTCAGGAAGGAGGGGCGCCCCGCGGACTCGCCGTCCGCGTACCGGCCCATAGTGCTGCTCGACGAGGCGGGCAAACTCTTTGAGCGTGTCATCGCAGATCGCCTCGTCAGCCACTTGTGCAGAGAGGGGCCGGACCTGGACGACAACCAGTTTGGTTTTCGTCGCGGGCGCTCCACCGTAGACGCCATAATGCGCGTGAGAGCCCTGGCGGAGGAGACGGTGTCCCGGGGTGGGGTGGTGTTGGCGGTGTCTTTAGACATCTCCAACGCGTTCAACACCCTGCCCTGGAGCTGTATTCGGGAGGCACTGAGATATCACCGCGTGCCTCCCTACCTCCGTCGCACAGTAGGGGCCTACCTAGAAGGTAGATGCGTCACATATCGGGGACATGACGGTGCCGGTCGGCACCTCATGACGTGCGGTGTTCCACAGGGATCGGTGCTGGGGCCGCTCCTGTGGAACATCGGTTACGATTGGGTGCTGAGAGGCGAACTCCCGTCGGGCGCCGACTTGACGTGTTATGCGGACGACACGCTTGTCACTGCCCGGGGGAGCTCGCACAGGGAAGCAGCGTTGATAGCCACGGCTGCGGTGTCACAGGTGGTGAACCGCATCCGGCGCCTGGGCCTGGAGGTGGCCCTCAACAAGTCGGAGGCCATGGTGTTTCATGGCCCCCGACGCGCGCCGCCGTCGGGATCACACATCGTGGTCGGTGGAGCCC
The DNA here is from genome assembly GCA_033682625.1 of Helicoverpa zea x Helicoverpa armigera. Lineage (NCBI taxonomy): Eukaryota > Metazoa > Arthropoda > Insecta > Lepidoptera > Noctuidae > Helicoverpa > Helicoverpa zea x Helicoverpa armigera. Next base: position 13,537,006 of record JAWIIS010000028.1, read on the forward strand.
GGATAGCTGTCGAGGCCACCATGAAGTATCTGGGATTGGTGCTCGACAGCCGATGGGAATTCGGCCCCCACTTCCGGCGGCTGGTGCCCAAGCTGATGGGTGCAGCGGGCGCGCTGTCAACGTTGCTTCCTAACATGGGGGGCCCGAGCGCCGCCTGTAGGCGGTTGTACGTGGGAATCGTGCGGTCCATGGCCCTATATGGGGCCCCTGTGTGGGCGATGGACCTGGCGGCCAGCACTCTAGCCATTCTGCGCAGACCGCAGAGGGCGATGGCCGTCAGAGTCGTCCGCGGGTATCGCACGATTTCCTACGAGGCGGCTTGCGTCCTGGCCGGATCCCCGCCCTGGGACCTAGAGGCTAAAGTACTCGCGTCGCTGTATCGGTGGCGCGAGGAAGAGCGGGCACGGGACTCGAGGCCGGTGCAGCGGCAGATAGCGCAGCGCCGAGCAGAGCTCCGTCAGGTCTTGGTGGCGGAATGGCGGCAGAGGCTTCTGCGCCCTACCGCCGGCCTCGCCACCGTCGAGGCGATCCGGCCAGTGCTCGACGACTGGCTCGGGAGAAGGCACGGCTCCCTGTCGTTCAGGGTGACGCAGGTGCTGTCGGGGCACGGCTGCTTCGGCAAGTACCTGTGTCGCATAGGCAGGGAGCCGGACGCTCGGTGCCACCACTGCGTCCATGGCGGGGAGGACACGGCGCAACACACGTTCGTTCAGTGTGTTGCTTGGGAGGAGCAGCGCCGTGTCCTCACAAATGAAGTAGGAGGCGATCTGTCGCTGCCGGCCGTGGTACGGAAGATGGTCGGCAGCGCAGAGTCGTGGGACGCAGTGGTGTCCTTCTGCGAGGACGTGATGTCGCAGAAGGAAGCTGCGGAACGGGAGAGGGAGATTTCAACTGCCGATCCCGCCCGCAGCAGGCGCTCCGGGCGCCGGAGGAGGGCAGACAACGCCCTCTTCCGCCCCCCATGAACGGGTCCAGGGGCGAAGGACTTGGGGAAGTCCCCGCCCCCTATTCAACGGACCCGAGGCGGAGGCGCGCGCGGGTGTCGACGCGCGCCTCTGAGGCGTTGCACGGGGGAGTTTAACACCTCACCCCCCCGTGCCCGAGGCGAGGCCCGCAAGGCGGGCCAGCACCAGTGCGGGGCTGCGGAAGAATTTGGATTCCCGCGGCCCCGCGCCCACGTGTAAGGAGGACACAGGGGGGTTTTAGCCGGTAAGAGTCCGGCACACCCCTCCGCCTCTCCCCAGGCGGAGGAAGTCCATGAGGATTTCCCCCCGAGAAAAAAAAAAAAAAAAAAAAAAAAAAAAAAAGGTTAGGTTAGGTTAGGTTAGGTTTTTTTTTTTTTTTTTTTTTTTTTTTTTTTTTTTTTTTTTTTTCTGCTTTTCCCCGTTCATGAGAACAACGGGACCTTATTATTCTGATATTTCTCATGCATACTAGTTCTCGCATTTATGCCTCTCGCACTTTCAAGCATCATACCTCCTTTCATGCATCATCTTTTTCACTTTGCCGGGTGGGACTCCCGCTAATTTGGCCTACTTTTATTTGTTACAACAGGGAAAATAATTTTTCAAGGGATTTATTTACTTGAACTTTTATCAAGTACAGGAAATAGTTAATGTTTCTTAATTTACTATCAATTTGTTTCAGTACTATGTTGTTGTTTAGATTACATTAGTTTGATTCTTACGCTCTAGATATACATTTTTATTTCTTAATTTAGCTTATCTCTACTGACATTGTTTTTTTTTTTTTTTTTTTTTTACTAAATATTACAATTACAAACTACAATTTAACAATACAATTTATTTCTTATGACTATGCTCTTATATCTAAAAGTAGAAACTTTTCCATCTTATTCTATTTAACTAATTTTAAACAATATACTTTTAATGTAACATTTTAGATCTAGATTTACAATTTTTTAAGGGTTTACATGATTTATTTATTGTTTTCCTGTTTTTTCTATTATAGAAGTTGTTGTAACATGTTTTTGGTCTTGAGTTAACTCACTTTTTAAACCTTATTTATTACTTGCTGCTATAATAGTGGCAATAATATATATATACATACTTTATATATATTTATTGTCATATTTTCTTTTCCAGTATCTATTTATTTCTTGGTATTTTAATTGTTTTGTTGGGTGCGGTTTGATGTTGTGTGTTTTGTTATTGATATGCTTGTATATAGTCATTATATAGTTAACATATCTGTGTATATATGTTTTTTGTTCTCCGGTTTCCATAGTTTTGTTCTTTCCTCCTAAGTGTTCTCGGTTTTTGTACTCCCGGTTTGAGTTATTGCATGTCTTGTCTGTGTATGTGTTTCGTGCTGTAGTGTGTGTTACGCATCCCACATTTAGTGAGTTAATGGTAAGCAGTGTTTGCGCGGGCCAGGTAATCCCATTTTTGACGTACTGGGCACTGTGCGCTGAATGCATTATGGTCGGTTTTCTGCTGCCTAGAGTGCGAGCAGTTGCAGCACTGCGGTTCGTTTCCTGCGATGTAGTCTGCGCATTTCTCGCGCAGATGCGGTCCGCCGCAGTGGCTGCATCTGTCCACACTTTCGGTGCAAAATTTCCGGCCATGACCGTAGGCGAGGCACTTAGTGCATTGGATGAGAGGAGACTGGTCCTCCACCCTGATCCTTTGCAGGTCAAGGTAGAGGGCTCCGGACTCCGTCATCCTCTGCCATACTATTGGTCTTACCTGGACCACGACGTGGGCTGTTCTGGGGTTTTTTGTCCTTTTTTTATATTTTATTTCAGTTTCTTTGTCGGTTTGTTCAAGTCCCCTGAAAATGTTCTCATTTTGTGAGTGTAGCGCCTTAACCATTTCTTCATCATCGCTATCTAAAAAGACATCTTTCAGGACGACTAGCGGGTTTTTATTTTTCATTGGTACCACTGTTAGTCCCTCACCCTGACTTTCTAGCCTGTGCTTAACTTTTTCTAGGTCCTCCACTGTGTCACATCCTAGAATAACGGTCTGGTTTTTGGCCTTTCTGACCTTATTTATTCTTAAACCAGTGGTCCTGGCATCAACCGCCTTTTTCACTCTGGCGAGTACCTCATCAGCAGTCTCCAGATTGCCTTCGAAGGTGACCGCCATAGAGTGAAGTGCTGGCCGGTATACTTGATTGGATGCTGCTACACTGGCGTAAGTCCTAGGATTGGGACTCTGACACGTGACCGTCCCTGTGGCAACCTGGTTGATTTTCTCTTTGGCTATCGCAACATCTCCGGCAATTCCATCGAGCTTATCGCCGAGGGCATGCTGAGAGCGGCCCATGACTCTGACATCGTCGGTCGTGGTATCAACAGCCGCTCTAACCTCGTCAATTTTGTCGATGATTTTGTCGATGATGTCAGCGCCACCATCGTCACGGAGAGCAGTTTGCTCTTCGAAAGCTGCGGTCATTTTTGACTCAAGGAGGTTGAGTCGTGTCTCCAAGTTGGTTTCAACCTGATCCAGGCGCACCAGAACGTCTTGGTCGTTTCCTGCTAAGGTCCCTTTTGTGTGTGGTTGTGTTTTTGTCCCTGCTTCCAGACATGTCATTCTCCTGCTAAGCTCGTAGAGGACCCGCTGGCCTCTGTCCGAATGGATCTCCAGGTAATTTTTAATATCTTTCCGCATTTGCGGATATTCGCGGACTTTCGAAGGAATATCCTCGAAAGTTTTCATTAACTCCTGGAGGAGTTTGTCGCTTGACATAGCCGCGTAATTGTCCTGGAGTTTCTTGTACGCCTCCATGTTGTCTACTGACCTTCTACTCCGCTCGGGTCTGCGGATGAATGTTTTGGCAGCGTCCTGCACTGCGGGTGGTCCACCAGAGGGGCTTGGTGTGGCATTCTTGGAAGTGCCCGACGTTGTAGGAGTGCGATACATTATTTGTTTGCTTGTGTATGTGTGTATTTGTGGTGTAGTGTGTGTTGTATTGTATGTGTTTGGCAAAGGCCTTGCGAGGGAAACGGGGAAAGTTGTCAAGTTTCAACTTAACCCTGTATAGGGGGGTCAGTTCTGATTTATATAACAAATGTATAACAATTGTAAAATAAATATTTTATCTTAAACTAAGTTTTAGGTAGATTCCTAGTTCTACCTAAGTCTATCTTAACAAAGTGAGGGGGTGATACTCAACTATATTAAATTACTGCGTTATCTAAAGTTGACGACAAGCGGATTTAATTAAGTTTGAAATTGGGAGGGGGGTACAAAGAAGGAGGGGGGGGGGGGTAGGTTCTGTGAGATTGAGATGAAAGAGTAACAAGAGGGAAGCTGTACGAGGAAAACCGCACGTCTCTACGACTCCTGGTTCCCGAGATATCGCGTGTTTTATAAAACCAAGATGGCCGGCCAAAATGGCCGCCAAGTTTTACACTTCAATATCTCTGGAACGAAGCGTCTCTCAGGAACGTGCGATGGCTCGTTGTTCTTCCCTCCGTCCTCTCTATATGAATCAAGGCCTAATATAAAGGCCCAAAAGTCAAATGTTATAGACGTGGGGAGGGGATGGGGGGGATGCAGAAAGCTAGGGGAAGGTCAGCAAAAGAAACCGCAAGTCCGTACGACGTTCGGAACCGAAGTTATCGCGATATGAAAGTTTGGGCGAAACTGGGCGGGACTCCACCGCCCTCGCGACAATTTCCGCCCCAAATTTCAATCGCAGATTCCTCGAGTTCTAAGCGTCCCACAGACTCGCGCTTTAGCTTGCTGAAAAGGTCTTAGAAAGAGCTATGCAACGGATGGGCTAAAATATTTTTTGGCTCAACCCCCGATTTTATTTTTGCAAAAAAACAATGAATTTTGCATGGAAAAGTGCTTAAAAATTAAAAAAATGTAACTAAAAATCTCCAAAAAATTTGCTGCTATTCTAGATGATGTTCCAAATTTTTTGGGATACCAACCTAATTGCTAGGGGTTGTATTTAGCAACCCTCATGTAACCCCTAATATTTAAAAATTTAATATCTTAAAAACTAATATAGATAAAATTGTGAAATTTGGATATGTTGTAAATATCGCTTAATGCTATCAATAGCAATTTTAAAAACAGAGGGTCGTCGCGACAAAATCAAAGTTATAATTTTTTGAAAATATGCAAAATTTTCAAAATTGTATATCTCTTAAACTAGGGCACCTATCTTCAAGCTTGAAGCGGCAGATGAAAGCTCCCAGCAAGGTCTTTTGAGATGGCTGGATTGCGTCCTCCCAAGTTCTGCAGATGCGTGTCTCGGTGGCCACGTGGTTTTTGTTTTTGCCGTGTATTTCCGCCCTAGTGGGCGGAAAAAATCGACAAAGTGATGCAGGATGTAGAACTCGTTTTCAGCTTTAAGACGGCACCAAAAAAGGGGTATGTCACCGCGGTAAATCGGGCAGCGTTATTTTTTAAAGGTAAAATTTTTAGCAAATTTCCACTTTTTTGCACTTTGCACTCGAACGGCTGCACCGATTTTCACCACACTTTCACCCGCGCGTAGGCCTGTTTTTTCCGCACAGTTTGGTATGCAACACGATATGTTACGCGAGAAAAATACCACTGGTAGCGATTTTTGAAGGGAATTTTTGCGCGGAGCTTCGCCTGTACACGTGTTCTCGCGGCGGGGGGTGTCCGCGTGACTGGGTTAGGTTAGGTTAGGTTAGGTTCCCTGGCGGAGGAGACGGTGTCCCAGGGTGGGGTGGTGTTGGCGGTGTCTTTAGACATCTCCAACGCGTTCAACACCCTGCCCTGGAGCTGTATTCGGGAGGCACTGAGATATCACCGCGTGCCTCCCTACCTCCGTCGCACAGTAGGGGCCTACCTAGAAGGTAGATGCGTCACATATCGGGGACATGACGGTGCCGGTCGGCACCTCATGACGTGCGGTGTTCCACAGGGATCGGTGCTGGGGCCGCTCCTGTGGAACATCGGTTACGATTGGGTGCTGAGAGGCGAACTCCCGTCGGGCGCCGACTTGACGTGTTATGCGGACGACACGCTTGTCACTGCCCGGGGGAGCTCGCACAGGGAAGCAGCGTTGATAGCCACGGCTGCGGTGTCACAGGTGGTGAACCGCATCCGGCGCCTGGGCCTGGAGGTGGCCCTCAACAAGTCGGAGGCCATGGTGTTTCATGGCCCCCGACGCGCGCCGCCGTCGGGATCACACATCGTGGTCGGTGGAGCCCGGATAGCTGTCGAGTCCACCATGAAGTATCTGGGATTGGTGCTCGACAGCCGATGGGAATTCGGCCCCCACTTCCGGCGGCTGGTGCCCAAGCTGATGGGTGCAGCGGGCGCGCTGTCAACGTTGCTTCCTAACATGGGGGGCCCGAGCGCCGCCTGTAGGCGGTTGTACGTGGGAATCGTGCGGTCCATGGCCCTATATGGGGCCCCTGTGTGGGCGATGGACCTGGCGGCCAGCACTCTAGCCATTCTGCGCAGACCGCAGAGGGCGATGGCCGTCAGAGTCGTCCGCGGGTATCGCACGATTTCCTACGAGGCGGCTTGCGTCCTGGCCGGATCCCCGCCCTGGGACCTAGAGGCTAAAGTACTCGCGTCGCTGTATCGGTGGCGCGAGGAAGAGCGGGCACGGGACTCGAGGCCGGTGCAGCGGCAGATAGCGCAGCGCCGAGCAGAGCTCCGTCAGGTCTTGGTGGCGGAATGGCGGCAGAGGCTTCTGCGCCCTACCGCCGGCCTCGCCACCGTCGAGGCGATCCGGCCAGTGCTCGACGACTGGCTCGGGAGAAGGCACGGCTCCCTGTCGTTCAGGGTGACGCAGGTGCTGTCGGGGCACGGCTGCTTCGGCAAGTACCTGTGTCGCATAGGCAGGGAGCCGGACGCTCGGTGCCACCACTGCGTCCATGGCGGGGAGGACACGGCGCAACACACGTTCGTTCAGTGTGTTGCTTGGGAGGAGCAGCGCCGTGTCCTCACAAATGAAGTAGGAGGCGATCTGTCGCTGCCGGCCGTGGTACGGAAGATGGTCGGCAGCGCAGAGTCGTGGGACGCAGTGGTGTCCTTCTGCGAGGACGTGATGTCGCAGAAGGAAGCTGCGGAACGGGAGAGGGAGATTTCAACTGCCGATCCCGCCCGCAGCAGGCGCTCCGGGCGCCGGAGGAGGGCAGACAACGCCCTCTTCCGCCCCCCATGAACGGGTCCAGGGGCGAAGGACTTGGGGAAGTCCCCGCCCCCTATTCAACGGACCCGAGGCGGAGGCGCGCGCGGGTGTCGACGCGCGCCTCTGAAGCGTTGCACGGGGGAGTTTAACACCTCACCCCCCCGTGCCCGAGGCGAGGCCCGCAAGGCGGGCCAGCACCAGTGCGGGGCTGCGGAAGAATTTGGATTCCCGCGGCCCCGCGCCCACGTGTAAGGAGGACACAGGGGGGTTTTAGCCGGTAAGAGTCCGGCACACCCCTCCGCCTCTCCCCAGGCGGAGGAAGTCCATGAGGATTTCCCCCCGAGAAAAAAAAAAAAAAAAAAAAAAAAAAGGTTAGGTTAGGTTAGGTTGCGTCACATATCGGGGACATGACGGTGCCGGTCGGCACCTCATGACGTGCGGTGTTCCACAGGGATCGGTGCTGGGGCCGCTCCTGTGGAACATCGGTTACGATTGGGTGCTGAGAGGCGAACTCCCGTCGGGCGCCGACTTGACGTGTTATGCGGACGACACGCTTGTCACTGCCCGGGGGAGCTCGCACAGGGAAGCAGCGTTGATAGCCACGGCTGCGGTGTCACAGGTGGTGAACCGCATCCGGCGCCTGGGCCTGGAGGTGGCCCTCAACAAGTCGGAGGCCATGGTGTTTCATGGCCCCCGACGCGCGCCGCCGTCGGGATCACACATCGTGGTCGGTGGAGCCCGGATAGCTGTCGAGTCCACCATGAAGTATCTGGGATTGGTGCTCGACAGCCGATGGGAATTCGGCCCCCACTTCCGGCGGCTGGTGCCCAAGCTGATGGGTGCAGCGGGCGCGCTGTCAACGTTGCTTCCTAACATGGGGGGCCCGAGCGCCGCCTGTAGGCGGTTGTACGTGGGAATCGTGCGGTCCATGGCCCTATATGGGGCCCCTGTGTGGGCGATGGACCTGGCGGCCAGCACTCTAGCCATTCTGCGCAGACCGCAGAGGGCGATGGCCGTCAGAGTCGTCCGCGGGTATCGCACGATTTCCTACGAGGCGGCTTGCGTCCTGGCCGGATCCCCGCCCTGGGACCTAGAGGCTAAAGTACTCGCGTCGCTGTATCGGTGGCGCGAGGAAGAGCGGGCACGGGACTCGAGGCCGGTGCAGCGGCAGATAGCGCAGCGCCGAGCAGAGCTCCGTCAGGTCTTGGTGGCGGAATGGCGGCAGAGGCTTCTGCGCCCTACCGCCGGCCTCGCCACCGTCGAGGCGATCCGGCCAGTGCTCGACGACTGGCTCGGGAGAAGGCACGGCTCCCTGTCGTTCAGGGTGACGCAGGTGCTGTCGGGGCACGGCTGCTTCGGCAAGTACCTGTGTCGCATAGGCAGGGAGCCGGACGCTCGGTGCCACCACTGCGTCCATGGCGGGGAGGACACGGCGCAACACACGTTCGTTCAGTGTGTTGCTTGGGAGGAGCAGCGCCGTGTCCTCACAAATGAAGTAGGAGGCGATCTGTCGCTGCCGGCCGTGGTACGGAAGATGGTCGGCAGCGCAGAGTCGTGGGACGCAGTGGTGTCCTTCTGCGAGGACGTGATGTCGCAGAAGGAAGCTGCGGAACGGGAGAGGGAGATTTCAACTGCCGATCCCGCCCGCAGCAGGCGCTCCGGGCGCCGGAGGAGGGCAGACAACGCCCTCTTCCGCCCCCCATGAACGGGTCCAGGGGCGAAGGACTTGGGGAAGTCCCCGCCCCCTATTCAACGGACCCGAGGCGGAGGCGCGCGCGGGTGTCGACGCGCGCCTCTGAGGCGTTGCACGGGGGAGTTTAACACCTCACCCCCCCGTGCCCGAGGCGAGGCCCGCAAGGCGGGCCAGCACCAGTGCGGGGCTGCGGAAGAATTTGGATTCCCGCGGCCCCGCGCCCACGTGTAAGGAGGACACAGGGGGGTTTTAGCCGGTAAGAGTCCGGCACACCCCTCCGCCTCTCCCCAGGCGGAGGAAGTCCATGAGGATTTCCCCCCGAGAAAAAAAAAAAAAAAAAAAAAAAAAGGTTAGGTTAGGTTCCCCGCGGACTCGCCGTCCGCGTACCGGCCCATAGTGCTGCTCGACGAGGCGGGCAAACTCTTTGAGCGTGTCATCGCAGATCGCCTCGTCAGCCACTTGTGCAGAGAGGGGCCGGACCTGGACGACAACCAGTTTGGTTTTCGTCGCGGGCGCTCCACCGTAGACGCCATAATGCGCGTGAGAGCCCTGGCGGAGGAGACGGTGTCCCGGGGTGGGGTGGTGTTGGCGGTGTCTTTAGACATCTCCAACGCGTTCAACACCCTGCCCTGGAGCTGTATTCGGGAGGCACTGAGATATCACCGCGTGCCTCCCTACCTCCGTCGCACAGTAGGGGCCTACCTAGAAGGTAGATGCGTCACATATCGGGGACATGACGGTGCCGGTCGGCACCTCATGACGTGCGGTGTTCCACAGGGATCGGTGCTGGGGCCGCTCCTGTGGAACATCGGTTACGATTGGGTGCTGAGAGGCGAACTCCCGTCGGGCGCCGACTTGACGTGTTATGCGGACGACACGCTTGTCACTGCCCGGGGGAGCTCGCACAGGGAGGCAGCGTTGATAGCCACGGCTGCGGTGTCACAGGTGGTGAACCGCATCCGGCGCCTGGGCCTGGAGGTGGCCCTCAACAAGTCGGAGGCCATGGTGTTTCATGGCCCCCGACGCGCGCCGCCGTCGGGATCACACATCGTGGTCGGTGGAGCCCGGATAGCTGTCGAGTCCACCATGAAGTATCTGGGATTGGTGCTCGACAGCCGATGGGAATTCGGCCCCCACTTCCGGCGGCTGGTGCCCAAGCTGATGGGTGCAGCGGGCGCGCTGTCAACGTTGCTTCCTAACATGGGGGGCCCGAGCGCCGCCTGTAGGCGGTTGTACGTGGGAATCGTGCGGTCCATGGCCCTATATGGGGCCCCTGTGTGGGCGATGGACCTGGCGGCCAGCACTCTAGCCATTCTGCGCAGACCGCAGAGGGCGATGGCCGTCAGAGTCGTCCGCGGGTATCGCACGATTTCCTACGAGGCGGCTTGCGTCCTGGCCGGATCCCCGCCCTGGGACCTAGAGGCTAAAGTACTCGCGTCGCTGTATCGGTGGCGCGAGGAAGAGCGGGCACGGGACTCGAGGCCGGTGCAGCGGCAGATAGCGCAGCGCCGAGCAGAGCTCCGTCAGGTCTTGGTGGCGGAATGGCGGCAGAGGCTTCTGCGCCCTACCGCCGGCCTCGCCACCGTCGAGGCGATCCGGCCAGTGCTCGACGACTGGCTCGGGAGAAGGCACGGCTCCCTGTCGTTCAGGGTGACGCAGGTGCTGTCGGGGCACGGCTGCTTCGGCAAGTACCTGTGTCGCATAGGCAGGGAGCCGGACGCTCGGTGCCACCACTGCGTCCATGGCGGGGAGGACACGGCGCAACACACGTTCGTTCAGTGTGTTGCTTGGGAGGAGCAGCGCCGTGTCCTCACAAATGAAGTAGGAGGCGATCTGTCGCTGCCGGCCGTGGTACGGAAGATGGTCGGCAGCGCAGAGTCGTGGGACGCAGTGGTGTCCTTCTGCGAGGACGTGATGTCGCAGAAGGAAGCTGCGGAACGGGAGAGGGAGATTTCAACTGCCGATCCCGCCCGCAGCAGGCGCTCCGGGCGCCGGAGGAGGGCAGACAACGCCCTCTTCCGCCCCCCATGAACGGGTCCAGGGGCGAAGGACTTGGGGAAGTCCCCGCCCCCTATTCAACGGACCCGAGGCGGAGGCGCGCGCGGGTGTCGACGCGCGCCTCTGAGGCGTTGCACGGGGGAGTTTAACACCTCACCCCCCCGTGCCCGAGGCGAGGCCCGCAAGGCGGGCCAGCACCAGTGCGGGGCTGCGGAAGAATTTGGATTCCCGCGGCCCCGCGCCCACGTGTAAGGAGGACACAGGGGGGTTTTAGCCGGTAGGAGTCCGGCACACCCCTCCGCCTCTCCCCAGGCGGAGGAAGTCCATGAGGATTTCCCCCCGAGAAAAAAAAAAAAAAAAAAAAAAAAAAAAAAAAAAAAAAAAAAAAAGGTTAGGTTAGGTTAGGTTAGGTTAGGTTAGGTTAGGTTAGGTTAGGTTAGGTTAGGTTAGGTTAGGTTAGGTTAGGTTAGGTTAGGTTAGGTTAGGTTAGGTTAGGTTAGGTTAGGTTAGGTTAGGTTAGGTTAGGTTAGGTTAGGTTAGGTTAGGTTAGGTTAGGTTAGGTTAGGTTAGGTTAGGTTAGGTTAGGTTAGGTTAGGTTAGGTTAGGTTAGGTTAGGTTAGGTTAGGTTAGGTTAGGTTAGGTTAGGTTAGGTTAGGTTAGGTTAGGTTAGGTTAGGTTAGGTTAGGTTAGGTTAGGTTAGGTTAGGTTAGGTTAGGTTAGGTTAGGTTAGGTTAGGTTAGGTTAGGTTAGGTTAGGTTAGGTTAGGTTAGGTTAGGTTAGGTTAGGTTAGGTTAGGTTAGGTTAGGTTAGGTTAGGTTAGGTTAGGTTAGGTTAGGTTAGGTTAGGTTAGGTTAGGTTAGGTTAGGTTAGGTTAGGTTAGGTTAGGTTAGGTTAGGTTAGGTTAGGTTAGGTTAGGTTAGGTTAGGTTAGGTTAGGTTAGGTTAGGTTAGGTTAGGTTAGGTTAGGTTAGGTTAGGTTAGGTTAGGTTAGGTTAGGTTAGGTTAGGTTAGGTTAGGTTAGGTTAGGTTAGGTTAGGTTAGGTTAGGTTTTTTTTTTTTTTTTTTTTTTTTTTATTTATTCTGCTTTTCCCCGTTCATGAGAACAACGGGACCTTAGTATTCTAATTTTCTCATTCATGCCAGTTCTCGCAGTTATTCCTCTCGCACTTTCAAGCCTCATACGTTACACATGCATACTTCATCTCTTATTCTTTGCCGGGTGGGATTCCCGCTTATAGCCTATGTGTTTTCTACTGGGATATAACTAGCAGGTTTGTTTTTTATTTCAATAAGGTAGGTAACACACTTTTATTTATTTACATTTTGGAATTTTACGTCTTATATTTATACCTTTACAATTTTTAATACTTACTAGCTATGTACCTGATTATGTTTGTTACAGACAATATTTAGTGATGCATATTTACTTTTTATGTTTACAATTTTAAAGGTTTCTATCAATTTTACATTTGCTAATTGTTACAGTGTTTACAAAGCTTGATAATGGTTTACAATTCCTTAACTTTATTGTTCTTTATACAATGCAAATAATTTATGAAGTTTAGATACATTTCTTATTTTACTTAATGATAGGCATGTCTATGTATCTATCACGCTAACTTTTTTCTTTAAAACATTAAGTTTCATTAACTTTAACATAAAATTTTAGTTTGTTCATTACATATTTAATTTAACAATATCTTAATAAGTTTTTGAGATTTCTATACAATTTGTTTATTTGATGTTTAATTTGTAAACAAGCTTTTGTTTTAACACATTCCAGTTTTATGACATGTAATAACATATTTTATAAAAAGTAGTTCCAATAAGGAAACTACTATATCTTATGCATTTTTCATTTTCTAGAAGTTTTAAGCTCTTATTTCACTCAATGGCAGGCACGCCCTTATTACACAAACTTTAGAATACTTAACTCTATTTTGCAATATGTTGTTTAGGTACTATGTCTTATACAAATCGATGCATCAATATAGGTAGATGCAAACGATAACTTTTATTACATTTTATGTTTGACCATAATTAACATACAACATATTATATGTAGACAACGATTACAATAGAAATAATTTGTTTATTTATGTACTTCTAACTTACTCAACTAGGAACTTTATGACATTTTTAATCTTACTACCTTTATTGCTTATTAACTAATTAGTACTTATTATCTATTGTTTACTGGTTTGTACTACATTTCAAACTTATTTGTTATTATATCTATAAGCATATACCTACCCCGTAGTTTGGAACTTGTTTTTTACTTTTTATAATATATTAGGTACCTCTAATATTTGCTTTCTAATTTATCTATTTACATTGTCCAAGCTTACACTATGTAAATAAACTGAACTTTTATATTTATTCATACTGGTGTACCTTTCTATTCTAGCATTAAGGCACTGTATTTAATTCAATTCCCTGGCGATTATTGTATTTTTGTGGGAAGTCAAGTTTGTAGGTAGTTTTGTTTTATAGTGCTTGATGACTACATTGCGTTTATAATGTCGGTTTGTAGATAATCCAATGGCTATTAGCATTTTTGTACTGTTGTTTGGTTTAAATGTAACATACTTATTGCTTATACCTACTTGCAATCTATTATGAGTTAAGTACTATTTATTAATTTTGTACTATATGTTTAAGTAGTATATGTCTGTTTTTCTTAGTTGTATTTAAGCTTTTAAGCAGTTGATTTAGTAGTTATATTGCTCACTTTTTATTAGTCTAATTCATTTACACTTCTGGATAACTTTTGGTAATAATATATATATACTTATTTTATATATATTTATTAACTTTTCTTATACTTTTTCTTAATTTGGGCGTGGTTGTGGGTTTGTGAGGTGTGTTGTGTGAATGTTTGTGTTTACGATATACAATATATATACTCACTATATATTTGTTATATCGTTTTTTGTTTGTTTTTTGTTTATCCGGTGTCGCTGTATCTGGTTTAACCGATAGTTTGTTAGATTTTGTGTTGCATTCCCGGTTTGTGTTATTGTGTGTCGCGTGAATGTGTTTGTGTGTTATCGTGTGTGTTGCGTGCCAGCCAGTAAGTGGTAAGTCATGCATAGGCTGTCGTTTGTCTGGCCAGGTAGTCCCATTTTCGGCGGACGGGGCACTCAGCGCTAAAGGCATTGTGGTCGGTCCTTTGTAACTTCGAGTGCGAGCAGTTGCAGCACTGCGGTTCGTTCCCTGCGATGAAGTCTGCGCATTTCTCGCGCAGATGCGGGCCGCCGCAGTGACTGCACCTGTCCGCACCTTCCGTGCAAAATTTCCGGCCGTGCCCGAATGCCAAGCATTTCGTGCATTGGATGAGCGGAGACTGGTCCTCCACTCTGACCCTTTGCAGGTCCAGGTAAAGGGCTCCAGCCTCCACCATCCTCCGCCATATAATGGGTTTTACCTGAACTATTATGTGTGCCGTTTTCGGATTTCTAGTCCTCTTTTTAAACTTAATTGTCATATACGTGTCCTCTTCCGAAAGGTCCATAAAGATTTCTTTGTTCTGTATACGTATTGCTTGTGTTAGCTCTTCGTCGTCACTATCAAGAAATACATCTTTTAAGATGACGAGTGGGTTTTTGTTCTTTATGTTGTAGACTATCAAGCCCTCTCCCCGGCTTTCTATTCTCTGTTTCACTTTGTCCAGTTCGGTTTCGGTATCGCAACCAACGATTATGGTTTGGTTCTTCGCCTTTCGCACCTTGTTTATTTTGAGCCCAGTTTCCCTGGCATCGACCGCCCTCTTCACTCGCCCGAGCACCTCGTCGGCAGTCTCCTGGTTGCCTTCGAGTGTGATCGCCATCGAGTGAAGCGCCGGCCGATGCCCGGGTCTGGCTGCTGTGACGCTGGCGTAAGACCTGTTAAGGGTCTCGCCTGGCTGCCTGCCTTTTGCGACGTCAAGTATTGTTTCTTTGGCTGTTACGACATCACCGGCAATACCGTCGAGCTTCTCGTCGAGAGTAATCTGAGTGCGGCCCACCACCAGGACGCTTTGCGTCGTCTGACTGATGGCCGCCTTAGCCTCGTCGATTTTGTCGACGATCTTGTCGATGATGTCGGACCCGCCATCGTCGCGCAGTGCTGTTTGCTGGTCGAAGCACCAAACCATTTTCTCTTCCAGTTGATTAAGCCGCGTTTGCAGTTGGGACTCCACTTCCTCCAGTTTTTCGAGCATGTGACCCTCATTTCCGGGAGGCCTGGCTAGTGCTAAAGCTGGTGTTCGTTCTTTAGTTTCCAGGCCGGTCACTCGCTTGCTAAGCTCGAACAGGATACGCAGACATTTATCTGATCTCTCCTCCAGGAAGGTCTTGATGTCCTTCCTCATTTGAGGGTACTCTTTGACCTTTGAGGGAATGTCCTCAAAGGTCTTCATCACTTCCTGAAGGAGCTCGTCGTTTGTTTTTGCCCCGTAATCCTGTTTTTTGTATATCGCCATGTTGTCCAGCGACCTCCTGTTTCTGTCTGGTCTGCGGATAAATGTTAAAGCAGCGTCCTGCGCTGGAGCGGATGGAGATGAAGGGGTACTGGAGGAGGTGCCCGGCTTGGGGTGTAAGCCAGAGGTTGTCGGTGTGCGATACATCTTGTTTATTTTTGTGTAACGTGTATATGTTGTGTGCGGCTTATGTGTGTGATGTGTGTGTGTTGTGTGTATGTGCTGTATGTTTGGCGAGAAGAACGGGGAACGTTGTCAGTCTGACCCTGTATAGGGGGGTCAGAGTCGATAATAGTGTAAAAACTGTACAGTTAGTTTAGGTATCAGTTGTACCTGAAGTCGGTTTGTGGACTATGTTTTAGCTCTTAAACGCCACCGGTTTGTCATCAATTATGTATAAAAACAAAGTATAAGAAAATAAAATAATAAAATAAATAAATAAATTTTAATTTTAGGGGGTAAGGGGGGGAGGTCCAAACTGGGGGGGGGGGGTTCCTCTTATATGACTTTTGCCGTGGTGTCTTCGACACCACAAAGGCAGGATTTGAAGTCCAAATTGAGCTATCTCCCTTAGTTTTGGAGATATCGGGATTTGTAGGTTTTATTTAGAGGGTGTGCGGGGGAGGGGGTCCAAACCAGGGGGGATGGACGTTTTATATCCGACTTTAACCGTGGTGTCTTCGACACCACAAAGGCCGGATTTGAGGTCGAAAATCGTCTATCTCTCCTAGTTTCCGAGATATAACTAGCTTAAACACAGAACCTCCCTCCGTTGTGTCGGATAAAATTGTAGAATTTGTAAAATTATTTAACTACGTTTCTACTGAACCGATTTCGACGTGTGTAGGCTTGTTAGATAGCTCTCGTCGGTGTCTTTCTATGCCGCTTTAAATTTTTATTAATTTATTTTTCCCCTTAAAACTACCCTAACATAAACATAAAAAGAAATCGAATTTTAAGCCGGGGCGTGTTATTTAAATTTAGTTATTGAAGAAGTCTATTTATTAGGGTTGCAGTGTTTATAACGAGGGTTTTTGGGTAAGAACATCCGAATAATATTTAAACATTTAACCCCTATGGTTAAGTTAAGACTTGTAACTTTAGGGCTGATTTCTACCCTGTTCCAGGGTGTTTATGTCAATTTTTTCGACGTGGGGGTTGGTTTTTCGCCAAGCCCTTTACAATAGTATATTTGAAGATGAGAATTTTTTGTTATTTTGGAAGTCGATTTTCGATTCGCGATCTCGTAGATAACCTTGTTTTGCGGTTGATGCCGCTTGTAAACAGAGTTATCAAAAGGTCTAGCGACTCGAAAAACACTCCGAAAATTTCAAACTAAAAACGAGCTTATAGCTTAGAGTCTTAACTATCTTAAAATCTAATTTGCGTCTGCGCGCAACCACGTCTTCACCCTCTTCTGAGGGGTGTTCTCCGTGCCACCCTCCCGCAACAACCGCAAATAGGTTTGTTTTTATTTAAAAAATAAGTTAAAATAAATTTTGGTGTTATAGTCCGATAAAGGGCTAATTGAACTACAATTTTGAAATAAGTTTTTTGAATTTGATTAATAGGGGGGGGTTTTAATTTTGAAAGTAAAGATTTTGGAAAATATACTGTTATTTAAAATTTCAATTTTGACTTAACTACCGGGCCGAAAAATCTGAAAATTTGGGAAATTAAAGTTAAGGTAGTCTCTCATATAATAGTAGTGTAAAATTGGGGGGTCGTCGATCTTATTTTGCGGGAAAATGGCACTGAAAATAGTACTAAATTTTTCGACCTTTGAGGGGCTGTAGCTCCGTCCAGGGTGGTCCGATGGTCTTGATCCGGCTGCCAGGAGACTCGCCTTTCAAAGACGCGTCTTTTGATATAAGACACGCCTTTCCAGCTGTGCTGGAAGTAAAACCATGTGGCACGTGGTAGATGTTTTTCCGGGATTACGTCGGCGATTTTTCGTCGGAAAAATCCCGGATGGTGTCCAGTGGACGGGGCTCGTCAAGCCGATTGTTTTGACCCCAAAAAAGTGGAGGGTCGTCGATCTGGTTTCCGCAGCGTTTCACAAAAACACCAAAAATCACGGTTTTTCGAGCACAACTTTCACTCACTTTCTCCGATTTCCGGGCGGTTTTCACTATTGTGTTCTCCTCACTGAGACGCGTACTTGGATATACAACACTTGTATATTTACGCGAAAAAACCTATTTTAACGATTTTTAGCAACGGAGCGTGGAAAAAACGTGGCGCTCGCGGTGGTGGCTGCCAGCAGACTCCGGTTAGGTTAGGTTAGGTTAGGTTAGGTTAGGTTAGGTTAGGTTAGGTTAGGTTAGGTTAGGTTAGGTTAGGTTAGGTTAGGTTAGGTTAGGTTAGGTTAGGTTAGGTTAGGTTAGGTTAGGTTAGGTTAGGTTAGGTTAGGTTAGGTTAGGTTAGGTTAGGTTAGGTTAGGTTAGGTTAGGTTAGGTTAGGTTAGGTTAGGTTAGGTTAGGTTAGGTTAGGTTAGGTTAGGTTAGGTTAGGTTAGGTTAGGTTAGGTTAGGTTAGGTTAGGTTAGGTTAGGTTAGGTTAGGTTAGGTTAGGTTAGGTTAGGTTAGGTTAGGTTAGGTTAGGTTAGGTTAGGTTAGGTTAGGTTAGGTTAGGTTAGGTTAGGTTAGGTTAGGTTAGGTTAGGTTAGGTTAGGTTAGGTTAGGTTAGGTTAGGTTAGGTTAGGTTAGGTTAGGTTAGGTTAGGTTAGGTTAGGTTAGGTTAGGTTAGGTTAGGTTAGGTTAGGTTAGGTTAGGTTAGGTTAGGTTAGGTTAGGTTAGGTTAGGTTAGGTTAGGTTAGGTTAGGTTAGGTTAGGTTAGGTTAGGTTAGGTTAGGTTAGGTTAGGTTAGGTTAGGTTAGGTTAGGTTAGGTTAGGTTAGGTTAGGTTAGGTTAGGTTAGGTTAGGTTAGGTTAGGTTAGGTTAGGTTAGGTTAGGTTAGGTTAGGTTAGGTTAGGTTAGGTTAGGTTAGGTTAGGTTAGGTTAGGTTAGGTTAGGTTAGGTTAGGTTAGGTTAGGTTAGGTTAGGTTAGGTTAGGTTAGGTTAGGTTAGGTTAGGTTAGGTTAGGTTAGGTTAGGTTAGGTTAGGTTAGGTTAGGTTAGGTTAGGTTAGGTTAGGTTAGGTTAGGTTAGGTTAGGTTAGGTTAGGTTAGGTTAGGTTAGGTTAGGTTAGGTTAGGTTAGGTTAGGTTAGGTTAGGTTAGGTTAGGTTAGGTTAGGTTAGGTTAGGTTAGGTTAGGTTAGGTTAGGTTAGGTTAGGTTAGGTTAGGTTAGGTTAGGTTAGGTTAGGTTAGGTTAGGTTAGGTTAGGTTAGGTTAGGTTAGGTTAGGTTAGGTTAGGTTAGGTTTTTTTTTTTTTTTTTTTTTTTTTTTTTTTTTTTTTTTTTTTTTTTTTTTTTTTTTTTTTTTTTTTTTTTTCTGCTTTTCCCCGTTCATGAGAACAACGGGACCTTATTATTCTTATATTTCTCATACATACTAGTTCTCGCATTTATGCCTCTCGCACTTTCAAGCATCATACCTCCTTCCATGCATCATCTTTTTTACTCTGCCGGGTGGGACTCCCGCTAATTTGGCCTACTTTTATTTGTTACAACAGGGAAAATAATTATATCAAGGGGCTTTATTTACTTGAACTTTTATCAAGTACAGGAAATAATTAATGTTTCTTAATTTACTATCAATTTGTTTAAGTACTATGTTGTTGTTTAGATTACATTAGTTTGATTCTTACGCTCTAGATATACATTTTTCTTTCTTAATTTATCTTATCTCTACTGACATTGTTTTTTACTAAGTATTACAATTACAAACTACAGATTAACAAAACAATTTATTTCTTATGACTATGCGCTTATATCTAAAAGTAGAAACTTTTCCATCTTTCCATCTTATTCTATTTAACTTATTTTTAAACAATATACTTTTAATATAACATTTTAGATATAGATTTACAATTTTGTAAGGGCTTACATGATTTATTTATTGTTTTTCTGTTTTTTAAAACCTTTCTACTCACTAATTAAACCTTATTTATTACTTGCTGCTATATTAGTGGCAATAATATATATATACATACTTTATATATATTTATTGTCATATTTTCTTTTCCAGTATCGAATTATTTCTTGGTATTTTAATTGTTTTGTTGGGTGCGGTTTGATGTTGTGTGTGTTGTTATTGATATGCTTGTATATAGTCATTATATAGTTAACATATCTGTGTATATATGTTTTTTGTTCTCCGGTTTCCATAGTTTTGTTCTTTCCTCCTAAGTGTTCTCGGTTTTTGTACTCCCGGTTTGAGTTATTGCATGTCTTGTCTGTGTATGTGTTTCGTGCTGTAGTGTGTGTTACGCACCCCACATTTAGTGAGTCAATGGTAAGCAGTGTTTGCGCGGGCCAGGTAATCCCATTTTTGACGTACTGGGCACTGTGCGCTGAATGCATTATGGTCGGTTTTCTGCTGCCTAGAGTGCGAGCAGTTGCAGCACTGCGGTTCGTTTCCTGCGATGTAGTCTGCGCATTTCTCGCGCAGATGCGGTCCGCCGCAGTGGCTGCATCTGTCCACACTTTCGGTGCAAAATTTCCGGCCATGACCGTAGGCGAGGCACTTAGTGCATTGGATGAGAGGAGACTGGTCCTCCACCCTGATCCTTTGCAGGTCAAGGTAGAGGGCTCCGGACTCCGTCATCCTCTGCCATACTATTGGTCTTACCTGGACCACGACGTGGGCTGTTCTGGGGTTTTTTGTCCTTTTTTTATATTTTATTTCAATTTCTTTATCGGTTTGTTCAAGTCCCCTGAAAATGTTTTCATTTTGTGAGTGTAGCGCCTTAACCATTTCTTCATCATCACTGTCTAAAAAGACATCTTTCAGGACGACTAGAGGGTTTTTATTTTTCATTGGTACTACTGTTAGTCCCTCACCCTGACTTTCTAGCCTGTGCTTGACTTTTTCTAGGTCCTCCACTGTGTCACATCCTAGAATAACGGTCTGATTTTTGGCCTTTCTGACCTTATTTATTCTTAGACCAGTGGTCCTGGCATCAACCGCCTTTTTCACTCTGGCGAGTACCTCATCAGCAGTCTCCAGATTGCCTTCGGAGGTGACCGCCATCGAATGAAGTGCTGGCCGGTATACTTGATTGGACGCTGCTACGCTGGCGTAAGTCCTGGGATTGGGACTCTGACACGTGACCGTCCCTGTGGCAACCTGGTTGATTTGCTCTTTGGCTATCGCAACATCACCGGCGATTTCATCGAGCTTATTGCCGAGGGTATGTTGAGAGCGGCCCATGACTCTGACATCGTCGGTCGTGGTATCAACAGCCGCTCTAACCTCGTCAATTTTGTCGATGATTTTGTCGATGATGTCAGCGCCACCATCGTCGCGGAGAGCAGTTTGCTCTTCAAAAGCTGCGGTCATTTTTGACTCAAGGAGGTTGAGTCGTGTCTCCAAGTTGGTTTCAACCTCATCAAGGCGCATCAGAACGTCTTGGTCGTTTCCTGCTAAGGTCCCTTTTGTGTGCGGTTGTGTTTTTGTCCCTGCTTCCAGACATGTCATTCTCTTGCTGAGCTCGTAGAGGACCCGCTGGCCTCTGTCCGAATGAATCTCCAGGTAGCTTTTGATATCTTTACGCATTTGCGGATATTCGCGGACTTTCGATGGAATATCCTCGAAAGTTTTCATTAACTCCTGGAGGAGTTTGTCGCTTGGGTTAGGTTAGGTTAGGTTAGGTTAGGTTAGGTTAGGTTAGGTTAGGTTAGGTTAGGTTAGGTTAGGTTAGGTTAGGTTAGGTTAGGTTAGGTTAGGTTAGGTTAGGTTAGGTTAGGTTAGGTTAGGTTAGGTTAGGTTAGGTTAGGTTAGGTTAGGTTAGGTTAGGTTAGGTTAGGTTAGGTTAGGTTAGGTTAGGTTAGGTTAGGTTAGGTTAGGTTAGGTTAGGTTAGGTTAGGTTAGGTTAGGTTAGGTTAGGTTAGGTTAGGTTAGGTTAGGTTAGGTTAGGTTAGGTTAGGTTAGGTTAGGTTAGGTTAGGTTAGGTTAGGTTAGGTTAGGTTAGGTTAGGTTAGGTTAGGTTAGGTTAGGTTAGGTTAGGTTAGGTTAGGTTAGGTTAGGTTAGGTTAGGTTAGGTTAGGTTAGGTTAGGTTAGGTTAGGTTAGGTTAGGTTAGGTTAGGTTAGGTTAGGTTAGGTTAGGTTAGGTTAGGTTAGGTTAGGTTAGGTTAGGTTAGGTTAGGTTAGGTTAGGTTAGGTTAGGTTAGGTTAGGTTAGGTTAGGTTAGGTTAGGTTAGGTTAGGTTAGGTTAGGTTAGGTTAGGTTAGGTTAGGTTAGGTTAGGTTAGGTTAGGTTAGGTTAGGTTAGGTTAGGTTAGGTTAGGTTAGGTTAGGTTAGGTTAGGTTAGGTTAGGTTAGGTTAGGTTAGGTTAGGTTAGGTTAGGTTAGGTTAGGTTAGGTTAGGTTAGGTTAGGTTAGGTTAGGTTAGGTTAGGTTAGGTTAGGTTAGGTTAGGTTAGGTTAGGTTAGGTTAGGTTAGGTTAGGTTAGGTTAGGTTAGGTTAGGTTAGGTTAGGTTAGGTTAGGTTAGGTTAGGTTAGGTTAGGTTAGGTTAGGTTAGGTTAGGTTAGGTTAGGTTAGGTTAGGTTAGGTTAGGTTAGGTTAGGTTAGGTTAGGTTAGGTTAGGTTAGGTTAGGTTAGGTTAGGTTAGGTTAGGTTAGGTTAGGTTAGGTTAGGTTAGGTTAGGTTAGGTTAGGTTAGGTTAGGTTAGGTTAGGTTAGGTTAGGTTAGGTTAGGTTAGGTTAGGTTAGGTTAGGTTAGGTTAGGTTAGGTTAGGTTAGGTTAGGTTAGGTTAGGTTAGGTTAGGTTAGGTTAGGTTAGGTTAGGTTAGGTTAGGTTAGGTTAGGTTAGGTTAGGTTAGGTTAGGTTAGGTTAGGTTAGGTTAGGTTAGGTTAGGTTAGGTTAGGTTAGGTTAGGTTAGGTTAGGTTAGGTTAGGTTAGGTTAGGTTAGGTTAGGTTAGGTTAGGTTAGGTTAGGTTAGGTTAGGTTAGGTTAGGTTAGGTTAGGTTAGGTTAGGTTAGGTTAGGTTAGGTTAGGTTAGGTTAGGTTAGGTTAGGTTAGGTTAGGTTAGGTTAGGTTAGGTTAGGTTAGGTTAGGTTAGGTTAGGTTAGGTTAGGTTAGGTTAGGTTAGGTTAGGTTAGGTTAGGTTAGGTTAGGTTAGGTTAGGTTAGGTTAGGTTAGGTTAGGTTAGGTTAGGTTAGGTTAGGTTAGGTTAGGTTAGGTTAGGTTAGGTTAGGTTAGGTTAGGTTAGGTTAGGTTAGGTTAGGTTAGGTTAGGTTAGGTTAGGTTAGGTTAGGTTAGGTTAGGTTAGGTTAGGTTAGGTTAGGTTAGGTTAGGTTAGGTTAGGTTAGGTTAGGTTAGGTTAGGTTAGGTTAGGTTAGGTTAGGTTAGGTTAGGTTAGGTTAGGTTAGGTTAGGTTAGGTTAGGTTAGGTTAGGTTAGGTTAGGTTAGGTTAGGTTAGGTTAGGTTAGGTTAGGTTAGGTTAGGTTAGGTTAGGTTAGGTTAGGTTAGGTTAGGTTAGGTTAGGTTAGGTTAGGTTAGGTTAGGTTAGGTTAGGTTAGGTTAGGTTAGGTTAGGTTAGGTTAGGTTAGGTTAGGTTAGGTTAGGTTAGGTTAGGTTAGGTTAGGTTAGGTTAGGTTAGGTTAGGTTAGGTTAGGTTAGGTTAGGTTAGGTTAGGTTAGGTTAGGTTAGGTTAGGTTAGGTTAGGTTAGGTTAGGTTAGGTTAGGTTAGGTTAGGTTAGGTTAGGTTAGGTTAGGTTAGGTTAGGTTAGGTTAGGTTAGGTTAGGTTAGGTTAGGTTAGGTTAGGTTAGGTTAGGTTAGGTTAGGTTAGGTTAGGTTAGGTTAGGTTAGGTTAGGTTAGGTTAGGTTAGGTTAGGTTAGGTTAGGTTAGGTTAGGTTAGGTTAGGTTAGGTTAGGTTAGGTTAGGTTAGGTTAGGTTAGGTTAGGTTAGGTTAGGTTAGGTTAGGTTAGGTTAGGTTAGGTTAGGTTAGGTTAGGTTAGGTTAGGTTAGGTTAGGTTAGGTTAGGTTAGGTTAGGTTAGGTTAGGTTAGGTTAGGTTAGGTTAGGTTAGGTTAGGTTAGGTTAGGTTAGGTTAGGTTAGGTTAGGTTAGGTTAGGTTAGGTTAGGTTAGGTTAGGTTAGGTTAGGTTAGGTTAGGTTAGGTTAGGTTAGGTTAGGTTAGGTTAGGTTAGGTTAGGTTAGGTTAGGTTAGGTTAGGTTAGGTTAGGTTAGGTTAGGTTAGGTTAGGTTAGGTTAGGTTAGGTTAGGTTAGGTTAGGTTAGGTTAGGTTAGGTTAGGTTAGGTTAGGTTAGGTTAGGTTAGGTTAGGTTAGGTTAGGTTAGGTTAGGTTAGGTTAGGTTAGGTTAGGTTAGGTTAGGTTAGGTTAGGTTAGGTTAGGTTAGGTTAGGTTAGGTTAGGTTAGGTTAGGTTAGGTTAGGTTAGGTTAGGTTAGGTTAGGTTAGGTTAGGTTAGGTTAGGTTAGGTTAGGTTAGGTTAGGTTAGGTTAGGTTAGGTTAGGTTAGGTTAGGTTAGGTTAGGTTAGGTTAGGTTAGGTTAGGTTAGGTTAGGTTAGGTTAGGTTAGGTTAGGTTAGGTTAGGTTAGGTTAGGTTAGGTTAGGTTAGGTTAGGTTAGGTTAGGTTAGGTTAGGTTAGGTTAGGTTAGGTTAGGTTAGGTTAGGTTAGGTTAGGTTAGGTTAGGTTAGGTTAGGTTAGGTTAGGTT